>CM069306.1:19867500-22267500 GCA_035609425.1 Epinephelus awoara | reverse complement strand
ATTTACATCCACATATTCATTGCATTAACTAAACTGGTCATGACATCAAGTTCAGCTCAAGCAAAGCCAGAGCATGAAATTTAACAATTTTCTTCCTACTATATTTGTGTGTGGTATTTACGGTATGACTAAGGTATGGCTAGAGTTAAGTTGGATTAATTTGTTAATGCAATGGGTTAATAGAGGTTCCACTGTTTGATACCTATACAGCAAAACTTTTGTAGTTCAGGGTCAGATTCCTCCTCACTAACAGCACTATGGCAACACCAGATGGATGTAAAGAATGTGATTGATCGCTTTATTTACGTTGCTTCATTCTCTGAGAAAGAGAGTTGAGGTCGCAGTGAGCAGAAGGTTTGCAGTGGAAATGATTTTGCAAGATGTGTGTGTGTTATTGAAAAGGTGAAGAAAAAGCATGGAGGTACAGTGTCAGGTATTGAAATCCAGCAATCCACCACCCTGACCTGCACACATTTACTTACTACCTGTCTACATAAAGGGCTCACTACTTCCTGCATTGCTACTGACCGTTGACATCTAGTCATGAATCATGAAATGCAGAATCATCCAATATGAATGTAATTCTTGGACACTGGTGGACGAACTGGTATATTGTGCACTGCTGTTTGCTGAACGTTTTCTGCTATGCAACTCTGTTGTATCTGGAGGTATTTAAAAGTGACAACAAAAAATAGTTATTCTTCAGAGTATAAAAGATTCAGTGACAAATTCTCCAAAACAAACAAAAAAAGAAAACATTGCCTTGCTAATGGCTGGATTTCAAGGGAGTTAAATTGTTCTATGATTGATTTTTCTTCTAACATTCTTCCCAAATTAAATGAGTAATTCATTTGTGACTAATTTTTATATTATCTTTTCATCTTTGCAAAGTGCTCCTTCAATAACTCCACACAAGCAGTGAATTCATAATACTTTTTTTCCATTTCTGAAATAGAAGTGTAAAATGAGGCAAATATGACGTTCCTAAAGCGTGCCAGTATCTCTCCATCTAGAGCTGTGACATTTGCGATCATGTCCGCAGGTTACCTGACGCTGCAAATATTCAGCCGTGTATGAGTGAAAGTTAATCAGCGTTTGTGGGGTATTCTGGGAATTCTCGGACAGGATAGCCATTCTGTGATAAGGCTTTCACATTTGGTTGTAGCCAGAAGGCTGCTGAGGCTGTTGGGAACTCTAATCAGTCTCCCCCCCCGCACCCATCACCCTCTTTCAAGTGAGTTACTGATCCTCCTCTGGACAGAAATCGTATGTTTATTTTCTTTTCTTTCTCACTGCAAACTTTTGGTGGAAAATTGAATTTGATGCCCAGGGGCAGGATGGAAAATTGGGCAAAATAGCTTATTTTCCTCCCATCCAACCTTTTGCCATTCGTTCTAATGAATGGCAAAATAAGATATCTGTGGGAGATGCTACTCTGCGCTAGGTAGCAGGCCTTGCAATTTAGAGCTCATCAATTTATGTTTACAGTACCAGTGTGAATATCGGAGGAGTGTGTTTGACTGCAGAACATGTATATCTCTGTGATAGGGCTGAACTGTGAATATCACCCGCCACAGTTACAAAAAACTTGTTGTGGCATGAGATCAAAAACATCAAACATGATGAAGTGTTGTCAGATATTTTGCGAGTGATGAGGGCTCATGTTCAGTGACTGATTTGTTCAGATTTCTCAAAGATGATTAAAAAGTACTAGAGATCTCTGAAAGTGTGTTATTTAAAGCATAAACTGTAGCTTGCTCAAAAGGGAACCCTCATACATTTAACCATAAATCTGCTCATTATTAAACAGGGCAAGGCTAAATTTGGAACCACGGCCTGGCAATTCTGAATGTCTGCACGTTTCACTGATGTGTCTCTGATGATTACCATTTAATCAGCTGCAAATGCTCTTAATTACAAGATTAGTCTCCTACCAATTAGCCAACGTGCTAATGGTTCTAATCTGCCATTGAAGTCGACTGAATTCTAATTAGGGACTAACTGTTTCAATTCACCGAGGGCCCATCTGATGGGTCATTACCAACCTAGTTATCCTCATATAAACCAACTGCAGCAAGCAACACAGGTCCCATTTGGAGAGCAGCTGTAGAGGCTTTACGACCATCATGTGGGCCATTTTCATGCATCATGAAACGACAATGTTTCCATTCCCTGAAAATCACAGAGGCATTCTGATGACTCACTGATGAATGTATTATATGCTGCAACATTGCAAGCTGTGTTAATGACATACAAAGGAAGGTCTGCTTAATTTTACTGAAAACGTGGGTTTTAAAATCAGAAAGGCAGAAAAACTTTTATCTGAAGTGGAGAGGAAGAAGTAACAAAATTCAAAGAGGCAACACAGGATTGGCTCTAGGGCTGGGGGATATTAAAATGTTAATCATGTTAACATTTATGGCCATTTTAGACAACATTTATTATTATCACAATAAATGTCAAATCATTATTAATTTCTCATTTTAAGGCTGATTTCTGCCCCTACGTGAAAGTTGAGGAAATCAGACTATTAATTGTGGTATAAACTCCTTATTATTAGAACATGACATTTGTCAAAAAGCGGAACATTTCACAATTCTGAGGTAGATTCAAAACATGATAATCAACATAAAGAAATCTTAATTCTGGCTCTTTGTGCTCATGGTTTAAAACATTTTGTAAGTGTTTTAGCTGACTATATGAACAAAATAAACTAATAAAAATCTCAACTGTGGTTAGTATTTTTTGGTACATGTTTTAAATGTACAATATGTAATTTCTGCAATTTCTCAATCAAAATAGTTACAAAAAAACTGACTTTGATGATGTCGTGAAGTAACAGTAAGATCATTCACTGCCAATGAAAATCTATCTGAAGCGACTCAGGCAGAAATCATGTGTATGGACATGGAAATCACATTACATTGAGTCATGTTTATTCATGTTGTGTCATATTCTAATAAAGTAGCCGTGATTTCTAACTAACCATTTGCATGAGATGAGTGATTATCCATACAGCTACTCTAGCTAGCGTTATTTGGTGAATTTGATAGTGTTAGCCTGGTTAAATGGTGGACAAAACAATCTTAAAAGAACTTTATGAATGTGTTAAATGTTGTAGTAACGTTACCTTACCATGCCCCCAGGAAAGCAGCTCAGCCTTGGAGCATTTTTTACCAGTGGCCACTTATGGTATTGCAGCCCAAAAAGCATGATCCCCATAGACCACCATTATAAAAGAGACGTCTGTAAAACTGTTGACAGGGAACCTCCAGTTGCAAACAAGGTCAATTATGGATCTTTCTTTATTAAAGTTTTGAGCCATGGGGGATTTATATTTGTAAATTTTCCTCAAGCCAAGAAAAGAGATTTAAAATCCAGGATATAATCACAATGAGCCAAGTGGGAGCTCGTGGGTGGCAACCAGACCCCTTAAGATCCTTTTGCGGATCTTTCAACATATTAAAGGCATCTTTTATGTATCATATTTTACGATATCTTGAAATATACATATAAATTTCCTAAAATTGTATCCGCTAAATCCTGTTTTGAGAAATCATTAATCAACAAAATATTTTTCCGGATTTTTTTAACATATTAACTGTATCTTTGTTGTATCCTGTTTTGACATATTGCCTATAAATAGATCAAAACTATATTGAATACTTATTGAATCTTTGATATCCTGAAAACATTTCTGCAAAATCCATTAAAAATGTAATATTCATGTTTAGGCCATTACCATGTAATGGCGGGTGGAAACTAGCACTTAAAGTGCATTAGTGCCCCCCTCTACCAGCGTAAGGATGGTTTAATTATAATAAACATTTATAGAACGTGTTATATTTCTATAGAGGAAAGTCATATTAAGATAATAATCACTATCATTTTATCTCCCAGCTCTTACTGTCTCTCTTTAAAGCTGCACTAATCAATATTTTTTACATTAACGATGGATAAAAGTAGTATGTGTGATGTGAAGCGTGATGCTTGAAGTTACAAACACACAAATCTGCACTCAACTCTGCAGTCCCTCTCAGCTCTAAAACCTTTTCCATGTGTTACTTGATTGCTGTTTTGGTTCTCGGGGCCTCCAAACGCATGTTTTGATGATTCTCCCTCCTCAGCTATAAAACCTGATAAACACACTGTAAACTGTCTGCTCAGCACCAAATGGCAGAGACAAAGTTAGCGTCTGCCTGGTGAACAGTAGAGACATTAGTGGCTAATCTGATCTAGTCTGATCTTTCCCTCAGGAGTTGGTGGAGAACAGACCACAGCTAAAAGGAAAGTGTAAGTTAGACTTACATTAATCAGGTGGCTAGAAACACGACTCCAAATAAATGCTAATGTTGCTCCATATCTAATGGAATAAGTAGCTGTTTGCCAACAAGTTTGCCTGAAGGACTTTCTAAGATGCTTGTTCATCTGCTCCCTAGTGGTCAAACGTCACCTAATGCAGCTTTAATCAAAATAAAATTACATATCACGTGCTTTCAATTAGTCATAGTTAATTATTTAATGTTACATGAACTTACATGAACATGACCTGTCTCCTTACCCAGGCTATGGAAATAAAATTAGCCACACAAAAGGTTCCTCTCCTTAAAAACAGCTCACGTTTCTTATAATCATTCATCCGGAAGAACTCAGAAATTAAGGACATTTCACTAAAAAGAGCCATTAAATTATCATATAATGAGCAATAAAACATGAAATGGACTTAATCTCCAGTCACACCTAAATCACTTAAAGTCTTTTTTTTCTCCTCAGGGACACCAGTAAACCTGTCTGTTTCTATAGCTAATGGTAATGTACCTGAACGTAATGGCACACAGAGAACTTTGACTTTAGGCTGAGTTCTGCTTCATTAAGATTCTACATCAACGTTTTTATCAGACACAAAACTTCTTTCCACAGTTGAGGAGACCTGTGTATATGGTAATGGGAAATTTGTGTTTCACTTGTAAATGGTGATATGTGTAGGTGTAATACACCCTGAAAAAGTTAATTTACTACAATAAGAAACTTTATGTAAAATGCAAAGTTTTGGAATCATGTAAAAAAAAAACTTGTATAGATCTTAAGTGATCAAAAGAAAGGATCTATGTTATTTAATTGAACTCACAGCAATGTTTTAAGACCAAAAAATATTACCAGTGAGTAAGTTCAGCTCTCCACAATTTATGTGCTACCCAACCCAATAATGGTAATATCATATTATGGGATTATGAGATGTCTGTGGAATCTGCAATAAAAAATGCAGAGAAACATGCATTAAAACTCTTCTCTCCACCACGGCTCACAGGAGGCAATCTCAGCCGTCTGTCCTTGTCAGGTTTGGGTTATAATAAGTAATTTAGGAGAGGAGAGTTCAGCATCTGCTCAGGCTGATTCAGACTCATTTTAGAAACAGAATTTTGGGCTGGGGTGAACTTACTCTGGGTCACCCAACCACTTTGGCTGCTCCGTGTTTACGCGTGCAAATTGTGCAAGACTGAGGCTTAAGGAAGGGAGGCACTGAAGCTTCTTTGATTTGTATTTTGAAGCTTTAATCATTAATGTAATGTGCTAATACACTTACAGTAATTAGGAATCATCCTCATCAAAATGGATTCAGAGAGTTCTATTCATGTTTAGACTGTGTTTCAGCCTCACATCTTAAGTGTTGCCATATGACACAGTTTTAGTTTTCTTGAGATACTAACTTTGCCATGTCTTTGCTCATCAACCCCCCAAAAAACAGGAACTTTCTTGTAAACAACACAATGTGCATCACGTGCATCTTCCCCCCTTACAACTCTACCGAAACTTGTTCACCTTTATGTTGCTGCTGCTTGGCTAGGCAGTAAATTGCATACGACCCAGTACTAATGTAATACAAGTTGGATTTTTTGCAGTGACGCCATCAGCGCAGGTTGCTCATGTAGGCTACTTTTGTGTGCCAGAACCTGTCATAAAGACAAATGCTGGTTCAGCTGGTTTGCATAAGATCAAATCTGACCGGACCAGCTAAACCGGAAACTGTCCCAACTCTATCAATAAGAGGCAACTTTTACACCTACAAAAAGTGGTTTGGATTATACCAGTGGTTGTGCCAAGTACCACAGAGAAGGCACAGTCGGTAAGTTTTTATATCTGCTGATCACCTCAGCAGGTGATTTCCCTAATGAGCTCCCTCCCTGTATTTGAAGTGGTGCTAATCATTGTGTTGTGTCTTTATTTGGATTAAAACCCTGCAAACTGTTGGCACTCAGTAGCAAATGGCTTGCCACCTCGTTATTACTGATGTTCTGTGATAATTTCATGCCATGAATTTTATCAGTCCATCCATAACATCTGTCAATATTGATCTGACTTTATCCAGTGCTGAGGACTACGGGATTTAGAGGGGTATTGATACAGTTCCTCATCACGGATCTCCAGCTGTTTGAAAAAGTATTTCTTCCATCAAACGCCAGCTCTAGTGTACAGAAAATTGGAGGCTTTTTTGTGAAAGACTTCCATTGTGGTTTTGGGGACTTTGTTGACTGTGAAAAGAAGCGCAGCAATGCACCAACAAAGGTAGTGAAGAAGAAGACTGTAAACAAGTGAACATGTGAACCATGCAGGATTTAAAATTAAAAATCATCTCTGTAAATGTTTTATGAGGAAGGTTTTGAGCTCAACGTGTTTGTCTGGACTTTAAAGATACCCACAGTGGTTTTGGTGAAAATCAGAAAACGCAATACTTTTTAAACAGGTTACAAATGTCTGTACATACTGAAGCTGCTTTAAAATACAGGCTAAGCTGCGGAAGCACCCAAACTTAAAGACTTAATTTGATTTCAAGCAGAAACCAAAGGAATATAAATGGGTCTTACCTGCCCTGCACCTTGATGTCAGAGATGGCGTAGAAGTATCTGGACAGGTTATTCTCATCCACCATGGTGGCTCCAGTTGCTGGCTTCAGCAGCTTAATCCTCAGATCAGTGATGGTGAAGAAGTCCCTCAGGTTCTTGGTGGTATCCAGCTGGCCGTACAGCGAGGCCATATTGTGTAGCCGTGGCCCGGCAAAGAGGGCAAAGCGGTCCTTTATCTCAAAACGTACTGTCTTGTCATTCTTCCACACGTAGCCTCGGGAGTAGTCCTCAGTGCAGATGATATCCAGCAGGGTGCGCTGGGTGAGGTCGTTAACTGTCTTGGGTTCCATGGTGAAGGCGTCCAGGCAGTCGGTGGCGTAGAACTGGTACGGGGTCCAGGTCCGGCCGTAGTCGAGGGACTTTTCCAGAAGCATCTGCTCCGGTCGGCCTGACTCAAAGGTCAGCACAATGTCGTCAGTCAGCTCGATGGTTTTGTTCCACGACAGCGTGATGTTAACTTGGAGGGGCTTTGGGTATTTCTTCCATGAGGTGGACTGCCAGAACGTTGTGGGGTTGCGACCCTCAAAGTCAAACATCAGCTCTGGAGGATGGGCCAGCTCCTCGGTGCTGGCGTCACATTCATTGTTGCACATATAAGGATTCTCCTATAAAACAAACAAAAAAAGCAAATAGATACACAAATGTAAGTGCACATTGCAATCAGGGTATAAAGATGTGTACAGTGCATCTCTTAGACATTGTATAGGTACAATTTTTAATGACTAATTTCAGTGAGTTACAAAAAGATGCAAGTGTAGTGCCCAAGTAGTAAAAATTTGGGGTTGGATTTGGGGACACTAACCAAGGGCTAGGCAATATGGAGAAAATCAAATATCATATACTATTTTTGACCAAAACCTTGATATCGGTATTACAGAGATATAGTAGGGTTGAATATTGGTGCTTTCACAAAGTATTTATATAATGAGATTTTTGATGAATAATCATCACTTTACTGTAATACAGCCTTTACAGGAAAAACAACTCTTATTATGAAAGGATAGCCAGAATCTAAGATGCCATTTAGTCTTATATCATGATATCACACTATCCCATACAATACAAAGAGAAATGTACATCCAGTGTGGAAGTAAAATTATTATAAAAGTATATCTATATAACACTGCAGTGCATCTGTTACTTGTTGAACTCTGGCGGTGTAATTCAGTGTTGCTAATTTTTTATAAAAAGGCATCAGTAATCAAACACAAATGACATTTTGCCACAATACCTCAAGATAGTAATGAAATTGTAATGGAGAAATAGCTTTTATTGTGGTGTTCTTTCCATAATATGCACAAATTTTTTTAACATTCATATATGTGGAGTGCATGTGCATGTGTTATATATAAACAAAATCGTGGCAGTATCTGCAGTGATTCAAGAAATGCATATACCTAGAGTAATTATACCTGAGAGCCAG
Organism: Epinephelus awoara; assembly: GCA_035609425.1. Taxonomy (NCBI): domain Eukaryota; kingdom Metazoa; phylum Chordata; class Actinopteri; order Perciformes; family Serranidae; genus Epinephelus; species Epinephelus awoara. Next base: position 22,259,175 of record CM069306.1, on the reverse strand, counting down.
GTCATAAAATTAATCTTTCACAATCTGCTGACAAGGTTTAGGGCATGATTTAATTGCTTTTTGTGTTCGGCTGCTGGAGTTTCTTGTTGACTCCTTTGGAATGTATCAGAGAGCAGCTCTCCCTGCTAGCTGTGGAGCAGGTAACTCTAAAGGAAACTAATAAAACTTTGATTAACGGTGGTGTAGAGATTAGGAATCAAGGCCCACACTGAAAATACCTGAAATTTTAACCAGTTTACCTTTGTGCAGGAAGAGTTTTATCCAATAAAACTGACAAATGAGGATAAAAGTAGGGACAAACTACGCTCTGTAGTTTGAGGAAGGGAAGTTAAGCAATTGAAATGTCAAAAAGGTAGTTAAATATTTAGTTTTGCATAAAATATTCAGAGTAAAAGTGGAATTCTAGAGCACTTGTTAGTTATAAAGCAGCTCGCTCTAATAGTCCCACCCTCACGACTACAAACCCTAAAGCATCTCTCAGGTCCGCTGTTGCTCCATTTTGCCTCTAAAGGTTATTTGCTTTTCCAGAGCCTCGTCGGCTCTCTATCCTATCATGATTCCACCACCGTACTCAATAGCACTTCTATCACATTCAGACCAACGTGTATTTTATAATCTGCGCGAGCAATGTCGGCCCAAGAGCTGCAGGAGACAGTGACCCTCTCATTACGATGACACCGTGGATCCCGTATTCTCGTTCAGTGCCATTCCTGCCTACACTGCCACCCAAATTGCCAGTGTAATTGATATTCCTGTGTGGTGTTTCAGCTGAGATGGGAATGGAATCCCGATGAGTGTTTCTTATGAAACACGCAAAGGGACATGCATTTTTCATGGGCCCGTGTCTGCTCTGTACCATAGACATCCACCGAGTCTGGATGTTTGTGCGAGCGTGTTAGTGGGGAGAACGAGGAGCTCTTGATGTGTTTGTGTTTGTTTGTGAGAGGGATAGAGAGCTCTGAATGTGTTTGCTTGTGTGTGCACATGCAGCATGTATCCCTGTGTGCGAGTGAATGGCAAAGAGAGACAGCGAGAGCGAGCTGAAACGGAGCCAGAGAGCACAAGACACACTCCAATTGACATTCCTCTCACCTCTGCTCCAGGAACAATGAGGTTAAGTGCAGATGAGATTCAGATCAACTGTAAAGCGGTTCGATAATCAGCAATCATCCGACACTCTACACGCAAAATTATCTAAAGGTGAGAACAGTGTTATCTGCAACATTACTCGCTTATCTCTCCAGTATTGCAGTGCATTCAACGGAGACTGCCACTTTGTCGAGCGAAGATCACTGGCAGGAATACTGATAAGCAGACGCTGCTATATTTTATTTGAAAAGACCAATGGCTGCTTTTTGTCTTTGAGCAAAGACCCTAAACTCCTCTTGCCCAAGGAAAAAAAACGTATTTGATGCTTTATTTTCTTCACAGGGAGATGTATGTACGACTTCCCTGTTTTTAGATACAGATCTTCTCAGCCCATTTTATTTCCTGTGGGACTGTGATATGCTATCAGCAACTTGCTTCTCAGCTACAGTAGAAGAGATAACTATGGGATGAGGTAAAACAAGACTGAGGGATTGTGGGTCACTAGGCCCGCATTGCGTGATCCAATTAGGAGGGTAATAAGGGTTATGCTGCTAAGACACAGAGAGCAGAGAGAGGGAAGGGGAGAGAATGTAAGACAAGTACACCTTTTCGTGTTTTTTTTTGAAGATCTCAGTTGCTAAAAGTATTCTTTCCGCACGCCCCCTCACGCCCACACACATGCAAAGCCGACATGTTGCTCTAAAGGCCACACTGAACGCAGAAAGAGACAGAGATGTGAAAGAGAGAGTTAAGGGCTAATAGGGAGGACTCTGGCTGCCTGAGTTTGGCCACAGGGACAATAAATTGTACTTGTGTCAACTGTTTGTCAATGATGTGTGCTGAGGCTCGTTATATTCCCTACTTGTGCTTGAACAGCCTTGGAGGTCCGCTCGGAGCTCAGACCTTGACGGTACACGGAGAGCGAGGGAAGGAGAGAGACACAGACGGTGTGAGAGGGAGTGATTTCCCTGTTGTCATTCAAGAGCATGAATTTTCACTTATATTTGTTTCATTTGTCGTCACGGTTAGGTTTGGGGAAGCAGCGGGGTGGCTGCCTTTGCATCTTCCGAAATGGGAGCCTTATTCACAGACGATATAAAGAAGTCAGACTGCAGCGTCCCGTGGCTAATGAGAAAAACAATTTCCCGGCTGAACAGTGAGAAGCGGAGTAAATAGAAGCATTAAAAAGAGAGAAATTTGCTTCATCACGCCAGCAGAAGAAGTGTTCAGAGACCAGTGGAAAGCAAGTCATAAATTCGATCCATAATCATTCTCTCGTTGCCTGCCTCAACTTCAGGCCTTCGGGGAAGTGATCATTCTAACCGGTCACATATGGGAGCTGGCTGGGGACAAACCTTTCATAAAGGCCCTTTCCATCATTAATAACACTCAATAATGTGAAGGCACTTTTCCAATCTAACATTAAGCGGCACGCGCAGCAATTACGTGCTCCCAGTAAAGCCCTCCATACTGGAATGCTTTCCTACAGCCCAGTGAAGGTGGAATGATAGAGGCTCAGACAAAGGTCAGGACCTTTCATCGGATTTCCTGTGGTGGTTATTTAACAACAAAAACAGTGCCTTATGAAGATCAATACCTTCTGTGGTCATTTAAGACCCACGGCTTCAGTACTCTGCTGCAGGGCAGCTATTGAAAAACAATAAGCCCTCTCAGCTTGATCCTTTACCTGTGATCATGGCTGTGGGAGAGGGATATAGTCAGCAGAGAATTAGAAAGAAACAAGAGTTTTGTACCAAAATGAGATATCGACCAATTGAAAAATGTGGCCCAGCCTTATAAAAGAATTGCTGCCATGAGAGTGTAATTTAGTGTAGATCATTACTGACGTCAAAAGTAATCGTAATATCAGTTTTAAATAAGAATATAATATGTTGATGATGTAATTAGATTGAGAAATGAATGTATTTGTGTGCAGGCCTGTCGCAATAATTACGTTATTGACTTATCAAGGTCAGCAAAGATTATCGAGGCCATATATTGTACGATAATGCTCTTTTGTTATATGCGAGTTTATTTACATAAACATGTCGCCAACATAATGCCAAAATAAACATTAGGGTTTTCCCAACCATTGTAAGTCTTGGGGCACAGCGCCTAAGCCAAATGAACAGTAAAAAACGCCATTGCTGAGATATGATTTGCTGTAATTTCTGGTCGCAGCACTTCTGTCTTTCACTCTACACACATTTTAACAATTTATTTATGTTCACATAAAAGGAACCGGTAAAAGGACACAAATATTAAAGGTGCGATAGAATACATTTGCAAAATCATAGACTAATGTCATAGGTTTTACAATTGGAAACTGAAGTATGCAGTCGTCAGGGATATTAGTTATAGTGTCTCTGCCATATATGGTGTCTGCATTTATATATTATATGTATATATGGATGTATTTACATTCTAACATAATACATAACAATGTATTTTTTTATGATAACTGTAAAACAGATGTGTTGTGCAATGTAGGAACTGTATGTATACATTTTTTTTATCTTTTAACGGCAGGTACCACATGTATCCAAGGCAAATAATAATAATAATATCAATTCATCAGTGGACAAAATTACAATAACATTGCAATTATGTCTGGGTCAATATATTGTCCACCAAAAGTAGGTATAATGACAGACCTATTTGTAGATTTGAAATCTGTTCTTTGGTGAAAGCAGCTTGCTGAGATGCATATGTTTACCCGTTTACTCATACATTCGTGTGATTATTAATACTAATCCTAACTCTAACCCTCCCTGTGATTTTTTTCTTGAACACCACACAAGATTTTCTTACACTACAAATTCCATTTATCATTATATATATTTTTTATTTTTGTTTTGGGTTCGTAAGACAGCTGGATCCCCATCAGGTCATGCCATAGAAGTCAGATAGTCTTCCTCAGTCCACACCTATTGACATTACACACAGCGGTGCAAGGTCTTCTAATGGCCTGTCTCTTCTAGCTATTGCTGACATCTCTATTGCCACCATGGCTGCTGTGTAACCCAGCCCAGCTGGTTTCTATCAGTGCTATATGATCTGTCCGGGGGCAGTGGCTTAGTGCAGAAGGCCTGAGCAGCAAGTCTGCGGCTGGTCACAGCTAATGATGTCCCGATCTCTGCAGCCTATAAGGTCAATCCAATATCAGGGTGTCACACAGTAGGAGAGCAAAAGAACAAGGAAGAGAGAGAGACACAGGAGCTGGGAATGTGCCTCCAAATGTCATTCACTGGAATATAAAGCAGTCAGGACATTCAGGTCCTCAGATTGTCATGAAGGCTCAGTGGATATTTAGATGAAATTTCATGGTGGTGTTCAGTTGTTTAAGGTTTCTATTATAGGACTCAATGAACTGTGATCTGAAAAAACACAGCAGAGAATAATATCTGTTCCACACAGTTATATCAATAAAATATTTAAAATAGTGACACAAAAATGAATTAAAAATACAGCAATGTTTTCTCTCCTAAATGTGCTGCAAATACACACATCATACAAAAAATTCATGCACACACACACCCATGTGCGCCTAATGATGTGACGTGAGGCAGATGTTTAAAAGAGTGACATATGGCCTGTGAGACTGACAAAGCGTAACCTCTCGTTGATGTGCCTTTTGACACAAGATGTGGCTCGGCAGATAAATTCTCTGGCCAGCGACAGCTCCAGTTGAAGGATGGGGGCAGGCAATCCAACCAATCAGTTTAGCTGACAGATTTCTGGACTTGAAGCTCAGATCACAGATTGAACTCGCCGCAGTTTTCTGCTCCAGCCATCTCCTTTTAAGGCAACCGTGTTATTTCACCATTGTGACATTTTAAAGTTTGATATGTGCTCACTGCTTCGTTTCTGTGTAAGTCACTCCGAGACGCACATTTTTGCTTAGTAAATGCTTTCTAAATTAATTTGGCTTGACTTTATTTGACTAATGCACCCCCGTTTTCAGGAAAAAAAAAGAAGAAATATTGTGCTATCAGTAACCTAACAGTCCTGGGGGAAATTTATTTTGGGTATAAACAAAGGCCTGCAGCATATAAAGAGTTCATTCAAGTTGAAAAGCCTATCAGTCAGAAGCCACAGCACTGGAAGGGTATAATAATGATGATTATATAACACAGTTTTTCAGCAATAATAACTAATCAAATTGTGGGTCAATCAAGTAATGACTCATTCAATTTTGATTAGTTCTTTATTTGCCAGACCTACCTGCCCACCTACATAAATACAGCACACACTGCTCACCCCCATTGTTACTGTGCATTAATGCATTCATGCAATGAATACTCTATAGATGGATGAGATGTTTAAGATTACAAATGTTGGCAGTTCCCTTCCAATGCAGAGCTGTTTTTTAGGAATTTGAAGTTGATGATAATAATGAAGATGATTGACTCTTGCATTCTTAATCCCTTATCACTCTCTTTCCTGACAAGGCATAAACAACTCTGTGAAATTGGATTTTCTTAACAATGTAATATGCTTGTAATACATTTGTGTATTACATTACTTTAATGCACAAGATACAATTTCCTAAACTTTTTTTAAAATGATAAAAAGTATGATTTGAATTATTAAAAACCTGAGGCCATTTTAGTACGATTTGGTAGTGACAATTCTGACACTGTACTCACCCACAGTTTATCCTGATTATCTAATAACGCCACTGTCAATAACAACCTCCAAAGGCATCATTTCACAAGTTAAAGTTGAAATTAGGACATCTGTCTTTTTAACTGTGAGTGAAGGCTGTGCAATTAATCGTCTGGGCCCAGTATTTCAAAACTTGTAATCCGGATCAGAATAATCCGGATAATGAAATCCTCCTTTTCTCAGTCAGGGATCAAGGTGATCCTGCTGACTTTATTCGGGTATTTCAAAACATTGGCAGGATGCATCACTTTGATCCCAATCTGACTGGATACGGATTTCCAAATCTCATGACTCCGCCCCCGGATCTGAAACGTTTCACCTTTGGGGGCGTGGCTTTCAGATTATGACCTGCTGTGCTCTGTCTCCACGACGGGACACTTCACGGAAGGAGCAGCTAGTAGCCCAGGTTTCACATCAAAATGTAAGTATACCGTTATCTAATGTGTAGCGTTTTTAAGACCATACGAAGACCACTCACCATCTGCTGTGAGCCAGCTATTTGAATTGTCACCTACTTAAAACGTGGGCGTACCGATCTCTAATTGAGCCACGGTCATGCTAACGGTAGCTAACGCGGCTCCATTGACTTGCATGTTAACGTTAAGTAGCTAGCAGGCTAGCTGGCTGTGTTGATGTATTTTGCGGTCTATGGTTTAATTTAAAAGGGAATAAATCTGAAGTACGTCATACAGGAACTCTTTAAACACCGACCTGTTCAGAGTTTAGCGTTATGTTATTGCCAACACAGCAGATTTTTTTGTTTGTTTGTTTTTGTTTTACATGTGTGCAGAGCAGACTGCTTCAGTGTAGGAAAAATAGCACTATAGCATCTGATTTGATGAAGTAAATAATCAGTTTGTACACACAAACACTTCCTGAAATACATTGCTGCATGTTATAAAATCACAGTCAAGCACTTCCCAGGCATTTTAAAAGGTGCATTTTCAAGCTTATCCAAATTAAGAAAAAATTGTCTTCATTCAAAAGCATGAAAATATACATTGAAAGTGCTTAAATGTGATTTAAATTGAGACTTATTATGTTCATCCCTGTGTTGTTTCTTGCACTCTATGTTAAGAAAATGTGCTATACAAATAAACTTGCTTTGCATTGCATTTCATTGCCTTTGTCTGACCACAAACATATGTTGGATGTTTTGGTACAAACAAGTTACAATGTTAGGTGAAACTAGACGTTGAGAAGTAGGTCTGTATTTGTTACTATTACTTACAGCAGTTTCAGGAAATATGGCCAAACAATATTTTTCAATGCTTGAAATTACTTAGAACTAAAACACTAATTTAGATTAAGTGTAATGAACATTTTGAGTAACAATATCTAGGAGAAGTGAAGCTGAGACTTTGTCAAATCCACCTCTGAGGTGGGATCCAAATAATCCTGAAATTTGGTATCAAATTGATCCAGATCTCTGCCTTCACTTCTGAAATACCCGAATGCAGCCTTTATCTGGATTAAAGGGAGGATTGGATTACCAGATCTGAATCCTGATCCTCAGGATCAGGATCCTCTTGATCTGTGTTGAAATACCCAGTTTTCAGATCAGATCAGGATTTAATCCAATCCAGCCAGGATAATCCCATCGGATAACTTTGAAATACTGGGCCCTGGTGATTGCGATTACGATTTTGAGGTTGAACGATTTCAAAATGACTGAAATCGAGGGTAAACGATTTTTGGTCACCGATACCTGGAGATGTTATTTTGTCTTCTACGGAAGCCACGTATGCACAATACCGCCCCCTCCCCTCCCCTCCTCTCCTCTATTCACTCCATGAGCCAGTCAAGTAGGTGAACTACGGATAATGCAAGAGGCAGGTGATCACGGAAGATTTCAAAAACAGCGTGTGGAAAATGGCAGAGGGAGAGCGAGAGAGGTTGGTCTGTGTGTGTGTGTGTGTGTGTGTGTGGGCCAAATTCCGCCGTGCGCGATACAGAGAGCAGAGAATTGTACACCATGCGACCATATAGAGACAGAAATGACATGCCATTGTGTAAACAATATAAGTCTTCACGTGCACCGCATAATCGTACGCATTATCGTGATTTCAATTTTTACCAAAATAATTGTGATTGGGATTTTTTTCGATAATCGAGCAGCCCTACTGTGAGTGTTGTTTTGGTAACTATTTTATTTTGGCTAACTTGTGAGTTTGTTCAAAACCTGCAGTACAGTGTTTCCTTGTAGCGAAAGCTTTGTGATCATTCTGTGAGCTTGAGTCGTGGGGTGGAGAATTGGAAAGCCGATCAGTATGTGGTTGGATCAATCGGAGCTGATCAGATCAGATCAATGCTGCTGCAGAAGTCAGGTTTCCATGGGAACACAGCCAGTTTCATCTAAAGTAGCTAGGAAAAACAATTCACACCACTAAAGTGAGAGCGCTGTTGTTCTGAGAAATAGAGCGTTCCTTTTCTTTAAGAATTAAGAAATCGGCTTTAACTTCACTTTGCCTGGTGTTCTGCTGCTTCAGTGTGGAGCTCTGAATAACTGAACACTATATAAATTCCAGCACTGCTCCGAATTAACGGTCCAGCTCCAAAAAGAGAAAATCAATATCTGGCGACATATGCAGATATAAAGGTGAACCACCCCATATAAATCAATGCAAAACAGTATATGATGATCTGACTTCTTGGGCCTTGATTTTGTTGTAGCGTTGTCACTGCAATTCCCTTAATGAGCACAATATTACTATTACCAACAGCGATGATTGCCAAATCAACTACCAAAATACGACAAACATTGTAAGATTTTGAAGATTCCCTTCAAACTTGAGGCTTCAACTGCCTTTATATCAGCATGATCTCATTGCCAGGTAGTCAGATACTGACACATTGTCACTTCCCTCGGTGTGTGATACTGATGCTGAAATCCATCTGCTGCAATATTTGACACTAAGAGCAACTGATGTGGTGTAAAGTGCAAGAAAGTCAGCATAGGGGAGGAGGGAGGGGTGGTGAAGGGGTCAAACAAGCACAGAACCAGGAGACTGCTGTCCATGTCCCATGTGAAACCAAAAGTCAGTGCTGTTACTTAGATCCATTCATCACTCACATGAAAAAGGATGCCTTCGGCTTCAGTATCATATGTCAACAGGTGTGAGACAGTGTCTATATTTGACGACCTGGTATGAGAACGTAGGTTTTGTGGTAAAGCGTCAATGTGAAACATAAAGTAATATAACGTTGAGGAGTCTGTGACCTGTGTGTATTTTACTGGTTTGTGCTGAGCCTTAGTTACTTTGTCGCTACTGAGTCTTTGTGGCTGTGAGAGAAGTCTCTCCCACTGGACCAGAGGTGTTGCTGGATTAATCAGCCCATCATCCTGCTTGGCCTTACACCTCCTAACCTGCCGCATGACACCTGCCGACCTGTCGCTGGCCCAAACCCCCCCTCTATCACACGTCCGATGCCCATCCTCATTCTTGCGGCGCACCAGAGGAGGACAATTTGACAAATGACAGCTTGGTGATATCACTTGTCTGTGATTCAGCGTTCAGAGAGTTGATCCAAGACAACAAAATTGACAATTATTTGAGCTGAAGCACCACTTGATAAAAGCGCAAGATGCCCACTTTTAAGACCACAATAAAATCTCAACTTTCAGTCAAAGCAAAAAAGACAAGCTGTCTTTGCCCTGCACTCATGGTACTTGGATATAACTGAGGATGATACGTTTGTGGTGCTACACAGAAGCCAAGCTAAAAGGGATGATATCAAGATAGATCTTGGTTGGCTCTTTAGAAGAGGGAATGCTCAAGTGTACAGTGAACACAAGGACTGGGTGTTGATCCTTTCAGGGCTTGGTATAAGCCCTGACGGAAGAGACAGCTCAGATGAGCCATGGTGAGATATTGGGAGAGTCAGAGCTTTGGCAGAAACTCAATAGAGCTTTAATGACCTGCAGTCAGGGCCAGCAGTGGCTCACAACAGAGCCAGGCTTTTCATTCTTCTGACCTTCAGAGGAATGAAGGACAGGGGGATTGCTCATCTGACCTGTGAGTGCATCATCATATCACATCTAAGGTTGGAGGGTTATGAACGTCTGAGACCTGACAACAGATGATGGCAATTCAATATCATGCATATGCGGTGCAAAAACACTTTTGTGTACTTGTGTACCAGTCCAGGCAACTATTGGCTCATATTCATTTCTGAAGGGCGTGGAAATCAATTAGCCCAAACATGCTGGAGTAATATAATCCAGTGATCACCAACCTGGGGTCCATGGATAATTTTCAAAGGTCACAAGAAAAAATAAGAATAACTGTCTTACACAGAATTGTGTTTATTTTTATAGTGAGATATTGGATATATTCAGCTGTTTAGGGCTTTAAAAATTAAAACAATCATTGAGGGAAAAATACTATTAAAGCTGCTCACAAACAGCTGTAACCTGTGATGATGTTTTACAGAAAAATATTTCAAAAAGAATGGTCATCGTTGATGCCATAGAGGTCAGTATATCCTGTACACTTTTAGACCTTGTTTAGACTGCCAGCCAAAGCTTTGTTGTTTTTTTTTTGGCATATCTGTGGACGATAAATGAGGTGCAGACTGATAAATGAGGAAATACAGTGAGTGCTGGACAGAGCAGTAAGTGACAACAAGAGTACTGCTTGTGGTGGAAACGCTAAGTGGACCTGGGGTCTTGGTACCATGTCTGAAGGGTTACTTTTGGTTCCAAAGGTACCATACCAAAAGTGCAGGGGGTCAAAAGTTACTGTATCACTGAGGCAAAGCTTTTCCAGTTTAGCTGTGTCACCAATCATTTAATAGGGCTGATGAGAAAAGTCGTATGTACAAGACAATATAGAAGCTAAATCTGGGGTTGACGATGTCATATACAACATAACATTGCTCACGTTAAATAATTCTGGAATGCTTCATGAGAGAGACTTGTCTAATTTTGCCTAGAAGCTAACGTTAACCTTTATGCAGCTCCAGCGAGGGCTTTGGTGTGATTGTATCCCTTTCAGGAGCTTTGTATTCCTGCTTTGACCTGCGGTGTCTTTGTCAAATAAATCCATGATGATAAATCCTACACTGAATGTTTTCTGTGATTATTTAGTCATTTTTCTGTGTTGATAATAGTCGTTGTTAGCCTCCATTTCTCACGTGTCCCTATTGGAGCTGGTTGGTGCTTGTAAATAACGGTGCAGACAGTCTGTCTTTAAGATCTGATTTAAGAAACAAATCTAATATGCCTGCAGTCTGAATGTAGTCACAGTCTGGTCAAACTTTGATCCTGTAGCAACAGATCACAATATCAATAAGGCAATGGTTGTGATTTGTTGGTAAGACTTGCAAAGACACATCAGCATGTTCCTCTTAGTGTCATGTGTGAGGCTGCACACAGCACACAAAATGAAAACATATGCATCAGGTGGTTCAGTAAACAGCACATCAGAGGGTGCAGAGGTGACGGCTGTAGCCTTCTATCGACGCAGACGTCGGATCAAAACCAAAACACAAACTTCTCTCGGCGCTCATGTTTCGATTTGCCACATGCCAAGCACTCCGCCCTTTGGAATGTAGCCCTCGCCAAAGCAGTCCCTTTGAGGACTGCAGTACAGCCAGTCTGGCCTTTTGAAGTACACTGCCTGGCAAATCAGCCGCGGCACGATCCAGCCTTGATTGGGATTCACGGGGCGTCGGTAGACGAGGGGAAACGCACTCCACATTAATTAACACCTGGCCTCATTATCAGTCCCATGTGGCAAAATCCCACTGGGGTAAATTTAACACCGCCTTATTATCATGGGGGATGGTTGTGGGCTTTCATGTGTGCATTTGCATGCATGTGTGAAAATCTCTGTATGTTTATATATAGAGAGAGAACTGAATCTAAGTCATTTGTACATTTGTATTTGTTGTTATTCTGTGTATGTTTATCTGTATGTGAGCCTACCTGCATATTTTCCTGTGTATTAGAGTGCGTTTGTGTGTGTGTGCGTGTATGTGGCTGCGTGTCTCAGCATGTGTGCGCTCGGTTGTGTGCGGGATTAGATTCCCTCTGATGTCAGGATTCAATAAAACGCTTTAACATTGCTATAATGAGAGGATGTTTAATTCTCTTTGCTAGATCTCTCCCTCTCTTTGCGGCGCTCTGTATTCCAAAGCAGCCCCTGGATGAAACGCTGCCTGCTTGTGTGGTAAAAATTGATATCTCTCTTGTCAAGATACTTTAGAGAGAATGCTTAACGCGGGCAGATATTTGTGTGTAAAATAAACACATCAGATGGATTTTACAAGCATCTCTTTTGATCCTGTAGATATAGGGCATGGCACTAACAATGCCAGGGTTGTAGGTTCGTGTCTCATTGGCTTTAGCTGTGCTAAAGAAATATCATGTTTTGATAAAGATGTCCTCACCCATTTGACAAGATCTCTATGTTGTGGTTCAGTGGTGGAAAGGGCAAAAAAAAAAAAGGTATTCATAATCAGCCCACTAAAGAAGATGTAAAAGCACTCCGAAAAATATTATCTGATTGAGATTAAATAAGTATCTACTTGAGTAGTGAGAAACTTCATTAGATGCAATTAATTACATAAATGTATTATATGCAGTCAGGTCCTCATCAGGTATTAACAAATGTGCAGGTTAATTGTCATTAAATTTCAATATCCAGAACCCAACCAATGGGAAAATACATGCTGTTAAGCACTGTTTAATCTCTAAAAACAATATAACAAGAAAACACTGTGGTGCGTCTTGTGGAATTACTAGTGTTTTCTTTACTGGCCGTGATCAGCTCTGGTGGGCACGTCACAGCCGGAACGTGGCCAAGCTGTGCCCAGTGTAATCCTCACTGAATCCATAAAGGAGAGGCTTGGACGCAGTGTGCATCATGTGAGTAGACCAACAGGCTATCTCGCTGCTCGCTGTCAGACAATCCCTGTCATTTGTGTGAGCTCAGTTAATACGATTAAATATTTATAGCTAAAAGCAACCTATCAGTAAGAGTAGCAAGAAGTGTAAAGCCCAGTGTAATGGAGTAGAAGTAAATATATTTAATTGCATGTGTACGAGTAAAGAAGACTGAAAAGAAAAGTAAGAGTAAAAGTATGCTGCTAAATAACTACGCGTGGAAGTACAATTTATTTAAATGAATACTCAAGTACAAATACTTAAGTAAATCACCCGTGTTACTATCCCCAATTTGTTGAAAAACATATGAAGTGTGTAGTCTTTGATTTGATCATACTGCACAGTAGAGGTGTGTCCCTTCATCTCGTTCACGATAATACTGGTATAATGTTTATTATCATATAAAAAAATGTATATTGTGTTATTTGCGATATTTCGACTTGTCATATTGACGTCAAGCTGTTACCCACAGCAACAACGAGCATAGCGGAAAGCAAAATTATTCCCGACTTCACGGTTGTTTAAAAAAGAGGAGCAGCTTCAGTAGTGTGGAATAAACTGTGGCGTCCTGAATGTTTTACAAACAGCCCCAGACTTCTCAGACTCTTTTAGCGAGTAACCGCTCGGAGGGAACTCATTCAGCGTCTCCTCTGGCAGCAACACAGTGTCTCTTTGGTAACGTAAACCTACGTGATGCTTGTGGCTTGACAAAAAAACTACATATACTGTATGTGAATGTGCAATAATTCTGGTACCATAACAGCCTGTCACAGGTTATCACTTACTTTGCTGCAATTCTATTTTCTTGAATTAATAATAAAATATTTTTCCTCAGTAATTTGTCATATTGTCAGGGATATCGTTCATGCAAATATCCCCCAAAATATTGTGATATTATTTTAGGGCCATATTGCAAATAAAACATTGTATGTTTACATGTAAGATGTATGGTTTATATTTACTCCTGTCTATCGTCTCTTTAGATAAATTAGCATTTTTTTGTCTTTATCATGGCAAAATGACATGTATAAAAGTGAGGCTGGGCAATATATTGTTATTATTTTGATATTGTGATATAAGAATAGATAGAATTTTAGATTTTGGACATCATAATAGAGTGAGTGTTGTCTTATCCTGGTTTTAAAGGCTGCATTATGATAAAGTGATGTAATTTGAACTCCAAGATTGCTTTGTGAAAGCACCAATAGTCAACACTACAATATTGTTGCAATATTTATATCGAGGTCAAAAATATTGTGATATTTGATTTTCTCCATATCCCTCAGCCTTTCATGAAAGTCCTACTTTTCAGCAGATATAAACGGCCTTGATAAGGGTCACCAAGCCTTGCTAATCCACCAGACTTGTGTGTGTGCTATATCTTGATTGTCATTGATCACATCGTGTGAAGCAACCTAGAATTTCTTTACACAAACCCAAATTTGATCTACTTGATTTCACTCTCATTATGCTCTATAGTTTGAAACAATTTAAAACAAACCCAAAATGAGAGTGTAATTCATTTGTTACCCTAGATTGCCTCCTCTCTAACAACACAATGATAAAGTATTCTAAAATCATTGCATTATTGATTCTGACTCTCGCTAGTTTCATATAAGCATCTTTAAAGCACATCAGTCTGCCACTGAGGGATTCTAAGTACTCTCTCATTGAGAAGAAAATCAGAGGACACAGACTTCAGTTCTCAGCCCTTTAACAATGAGATGCAGGGGTCATCGCAGAGAAATTGATAGAAACTGGGATGAAATTGAGAGAGCGAGAGAAAGAAGGAGAAGACAGCGAGAGTGAAATTGCTGCATTGTTCATCAGTGTGTTAGCTCATAGTGTGTCAACTCGCCCTCCATCTTTTCAATCTGCATAGTTATTAGAGGCTTTTATTAATTTGAAATGCCAAAGTGAGGAATAAAGCATTACTGAAATGTCACCCTTTCACTGAGCATGATAAAATCACACCAGCCACTTTTGGAAACGGACATTCTTCCCTTCTGCACTTTCATCCCTCCCCCTCTCCCTCTCTACAGCACAGTCTCTTTCACTCTTTCTCAGAGATCGATATGGCCTGACAACATGATGGCTGGGTTTCCTAAGGGGTGGTGGGTCGCAACAGTTGCCTGTCATCTCGCCATTATTTCTCTCTTTCAAGTCTTGCCCCTTTGACTCAGTTCATGATTTCTTTAAATTTAAAAAAAGGAAAGAAAAAAAAGAACACAAAAACAAATTCCTGCCCTGTAATGCTTGACCTTTCCAAAAAAACACATCCAGTGTTTTGACTTCTAGGGTATTTTAGATGGACACAATGCAATGTTGATGTGCTGCACATATAAACACCTTAGTTTAACATTTTGGGAAGTATGCTTGTTTGCTTTCTTTGCAAGAGTTAAAGGCACTGTATGTAAGAATGTGGCCAAAATGGTTACTGCACTGCTAATGCTATGTACCGGGACACTGCTAACGCTGCGGCCGGGATACAGCTGAGGAGGAGCTGGCTGCTAATGCTATGTACCGGGACACTGTTAAGGCTGCTTGCCGTGCTGCTGATTCTACTGTCTGTGTGACTGGTAGATGGCGGTGGATGGTGGCGGTTGTTGTCATTTGCATTATTAAAAATGTCCATATGATTTTAAATTAAGTTTTCTTACTTTCTTATATAATTGGAACAGAACCAAACTTCTGCTTTCACTTTGGCAGAAGTGGTATGGGTTAGGGTGTTTAACTCAACAACATAAACATTGTAAATGGGTCCATTTGTATTTCCTGTGGCGGTGTATGTTAATGACATCAGTTTAAAGGAAGTAAACATGCACCTAGCAATTGCCCAGCAATGCAATTACAGTGAAACTATTTAGACTGATTAAGACTGAATCACCATGGCGGTGGGCTCAACACAACAATCACTTCTGGGTAGACAACTGGCGATCGATTGCAGTTGCTGAGATACGTGAAATCTTGTTCTTTTCTTTTGCAGTAGACCAGCAACTCCTGTGTTCCCCAATTTGACTTACTAATATTTTCAGATATAATGTACACTTAAATCAGTCATTTTTTTCACATGGGCCTTCTGAGGCAGCGCCTTGCTCAGTTACAGGACTGACTGTAACGGAGAAGAGTGGCACTTTCCATCGTTACAAATTACCAATAAAAGCTTCTAAAAACAATCAGACATGTTCCAGCATGATCTTAAATCGGGGAGAAATTAACAACATCGACAAACGAGATTACATGTTACCATGAGTTAGTATGTAGCTACATGGAGCAGTGTAGGCTACATAATGTAAACACTTGCAGTAGCGTGCCTGGAGCCTGGAAAAAATCCATCACAAGATTGTCTGGAAAGAAAAAAAATGTTGGGAAACGGAGCATTCAGAATGGATTAAAGCCTTATTAAAGATTAAACCTCATTATTTGAAACTTTTGGCACTTTGGATTGTAGCAAAAGGACTCCCGCACACTGTCCAGCAATAAATCATTTATTTGCGACGTTTCGGTACTAGACCTTCATCAGGCAAACAGTTTTATGTTCATGAAAAGCCATCTTAAATATGGAGTGGTCGTTTCTCCACAACCAGTCCCATGCCCACGTGTAAACACAGAGGGATTTTGGATTGTGAATTTTCAACACTCAGCCACTGTAGGATGACACTACACATTAGTGTCATCCTACAGTATTCTAGTCAGTATCATATTGCATCTCATGTATTACATTCAGGAAGAGGTTATCTGCAGTGTTTTCATGTTAAATAGGTGAATGTGGCCTTTAAAAAAAAAAAAAAAAAAAAAAGGCTGTCGTTGTAACACAGCCGTATTCCCACCAACACAGACCTCTGAGGTTAAAGCTTTCAGAGCGTTCCCCTCCCGTGGGAGAAATGCTTGATTGCTTGACACTTCTCAGTCTGGCCAAAATTATAGACAGTGTCTTGAGGGAGGGGAAGTCCTTCACATTCACATGCACTTCCCTGCAAAAAAAAAAAAAAAACCTTTGGCAGACGGGTGAGCCAAGTTGAGTTTTTTTGGGCAGCAGCAGAGAGCCAGCCTGCCAAATAGCTTTGGAGTAATTCAATTACTGTATCTTTTACAAGAATCCCATTCAGCTTGTCAGACATAAAAGGATGCTGAATGGGTGTAAAAGCACTGAAGGCTGGGGGAGCACAAAGAATTTAATTTGATGGTGAAGGAATTCCTTTTTATTTTTGAAATTACAGTGTGGGCAGTCTTGTTACTCTGTTATTTCTTTATTTGAAAAGGTAGCGGAGGTGAAATGGACACGGCAAAACGGGTCAGCGAAGCTCTCTGAGGAGGGGGCGGCTTACTCAAAATAGATGAGACCCCAGAGTCACCATAACAGCGTCATCACCATGGACACACTTCATTCAAAGCTCTGAATCACAGTCACTGTCAAAGAATTAGTCTTGTTGGTATTGACAGGCACCACATACGCTGAAATAACAAATGGTTTCCTGTGTAGTGAGGTGTAAGACAAACACTGTGATTCACCGATGAAACATTCATGCTCGTGTTACAGTATGCCTTTGCCAGGCAGGCAGCAAAAATGCGTCGGCATGTGAGTCTACAGCAAATTAGTAAAATGTGGTTGGACTACTGGAAGAAAGGAGGCTGAGTCATATAGTGAGGTAAGAGGATTTCCTTTGAATCATTCCAAAATACCCTCTTATCTCTTGCAATTTGGCTCCTCAAGGAGTAAATGCTAATGAGATTCATCTTTGTCACCCTGCTTTAAAATCCAAACCTAAAGGGAACAAAAAAGATTTAATATCTATATAAGTTTGTTGATCTAGAATATGAAAGGAGATGAGGAGTGAGGATGCAGTCTGATGTACTTTCATATCACTGATCATGTAAACTTAAAACTATATTTGCCAAACTTGATGTGCAAAAGTACAACTGTAAAAATCCCATACGTACAAAGAGTGCCCCAATTTTTTGCACAGAATGATTTAAGTTCTATTTTAATTGGAAATCCTTATGTCAGATTTTTGTGTCAAGTACCAGGGCCTGCACTGCACTGCACCAGACCAATAAAGCTCCCGCTGGTGGGTGACGTAATGTGAGCTTGGCCGTTTTGACACAAGAATATGATATTTAACAAATGATCTCAAATTACAGTTAAAAGTTAAGCTTAAATATGTTTCTCTAAACAGTTTAGGCAAGAAATAGGCAATGCAGTAACAGAATATTGGTTCAAATTTGATCAGCACTGCTTAAGCGGGATATATCTGCGTTGAATCAATGCCGTAGCCTGACGTGCACCTCCCCAGTAATGCAATACATGACACAGACCTCCTGTCTATTTTTGTTAAGTGAAACCATTTCCCTCAGTGGAAACAAAGCTTTTATTTACTTTCATTTCGCAGATAAGAAACAAGAACTAAAATACCATTTTAAGGTGGTGTGTGATTTACCCTGGCTTCATATGAGTAGGAGAACTTGTTGTTGCTTGTTGCTAGTCTAATTTATATATATGTAAAATGCCACAGGCTTCGGCTTAAAACGTTAGCATTTTATGATTGTGTTCAGTATAGGACAGCTGTTTTGTTAGTGACCTGGGGAGGGAGCTGAATTTTGTATCGTTACTTTTATTAAATGTTGCTGTTGTCTCTGGCCTCATATGAGTAGAGGAAAAGTCTGCTAGCCGCTAGGCTAATTTATAGAATGTAAAATGCCATAGGCTTGTGCTAATAATGTTAGCATTTTGTATTTGTGGGGAAAATGTGTCCAGATAAAGATAAGTGCTTTGTCTGTGAATGCTGCAAGTTATAGTGAAGCTGATTTGTGTACTTATGATTGAAATAGTCTCTATTAAGCCATGTTTAATGTGTGTCTGTGGTGTGTTTTGAATCAACTAAACTTTATAGCACTTCACAGAAACCCCGCTGCCGACCAGCGTTTTGGAGGTGTAACTGCAGTGTGACACAGACACACCACCGCACAAGTATAACTGATTGATCACATGATTTCTGAGTAGCCTACAAATTTTTCAGTCAGGTACGTGTCGTTGCATATGAAACCACCAAAAAGCAGAATCTGCGTTGATATCCCTGTGCTTAATAAAGGATTTTTAACTCTGTTTCAACACTGTTTGAAACTTTCAGTTTACAATCAGGACAGTCCCTCTGTTTTTTTGCATCTGCATTTTATAGTTTTAGAACTTTCATATCAAAAAACAGTATGTTTTTTACATAGCTGTACCCCTAATGGAAGTATTAGTCTAAATACAACCATTGCTGATACAAATCCAGCTGGTCAGCAGCTACATTGAACTCGATGCTTTGGGTTAAACATTTGTCTAACAGCTGATTATCAAACTAACTTCAGCCTGTAGTGCAGCTGGGTTTTTTCACTCACACATCAACACCTAATTGTAACTGAGTGGGCTCTTTGTTTTCCCAACTTGTTAAGACTCAAGTTCTATTTTTCCCTGACACTACAACACACTGCTTTAATTAAGCACACAAGTGAACATACACGATCGATCAATCACCTGCTGAGCTCAATCAGATGGATCGTGGTGCATCATCTCATTATAAGTGTAGTTCCTAGACAGTTTAAACAATAACCTCCCTAATTAGAAATACAAATATGTGGCCTTTGTTATGTAATGCAGTGCTCCAGCTCGTTTTCCTTAAGGCTTACATGTACACACATATACTTGATAAAATAATGAAAGGCAGAGGTAGTCACGTGTATACCGGCCTGAAAAGATGCCCCCCACTGACTGATTAGAGAAAAGTAAAATCAAACATTGATTGAGGAAATTACTGCAAGGTATTAAATCATAGGGTCAAGTCAGGAGTGAACAAATAATTAATTTTCTTCATTTATTAATTCTGTCTTGAGGGCTACTTTAATCAAACATTGGTCATACTGTGTGCAGAATTGAAATAGTCTAAAGAGTTTATGGCTGTCAGTTCTCAGTTTTCCAGTCATACCCAATTTATGTAGTTCCAAGACTCTTTAGGGACCCCAGTATGCAGAAATATTTAAATAAACCACTTTGAAAAATGGCAAATGTTCCCTTTTCCCACGCCAAAATTTAGCATAACTGTAGAGCATTTTTTGGCCCCTTTTCCGACTACATAACACAACATGGTTGATACCAATGGATGCTTTTGGTCCTCTAGATTAATAAAAATATCCATGTCTGTGCTGTAGCTGTAAAAGTGAGCTCACTACAGCAGGTTTTATTTGCAAAAAAAAAAAAAAATACTCTGCCTCACTCCTCACCTTCAGCTCTGCCTGTCATACCTGCTGCTTCTTTTTTTTGTCAGATATTTGGTCCTTGCCTCTCTTCTCCTTTCATTTTATGGTTCTCTCTATACCCTGGCTTTTTCTTGAGGAGCCCCTGATTTTTTTGGTGAGACATTCTGACTTAGATAATCAGGCAGCAGTCTGCCTCACATGCTGATATTAGCGGCACTTGTGAGCTCTGCACATAGCGCACCTGACCAATACTACACAGCCATACCCGCACCATTTCAGAATACCTTGTATCATCAGTGATTGAATTTAGTGAGTAATTTGTTGTACTTGATCCCATTCAGGGGTCAACCATAGACCTTTCCATGGGCCCCAACTTTGGCGGGGCCAATTTGACAGCGGGCCTATGCTTTAGTAAAGGTGCTTGACACATCCCTAGTGCTTAACGTGACTTTAAAATAAGTCAACTTCTTCTGGGTTAAAGTCCTGTGGTTGTTTGACCTGTCAACCACCCTGATTGCATCCCTATCCCCTCCACCTTTGCTTGCGTCCTGAGGGAGGATAGGTCATACGATCACAGCCTCATAGGTCACGATTATGTGGTTTATATGTGGATTATAGTGAATTACTTTTTATTGGTATAAGTACAGACAGAGACTGAGAACAGCCTGCTCAGTTTCACTACATCAAACACAGTGGGCAAACATAACATCAAAGTCCATAAAGGTTTGACAGTCTGCCACACTACGCAGCTTGGTTCCATCATATGTCAGTGAAGTAGCAGAGTGTAAAATACAATGAAAGAACTGTACAATCTGTTTCATAGAATAACTGCTTATAAAACATCTTTATTTTCAATATAGATATTAGAGAACTTGGGTAGGTGAGAGTATGCATATGGATATTAGACATTTATTAGTGAAAGACAGTCTGATGTTATTGTAGGTTCAGTTTACAGCAACAAAAGGAACCTTGCTATTATGATCATTTATGCTGAGAAAGCAATAGTCCTGCACACACCTACGGAAAATATTCCAAACTGGCTTTTCAAGTATTATGTCTGCTTAATATTTTTTGAGAATGAATGCATATGGTTATAGGCGCTCCATTTCAGACAGCAAACGTGCATTCAAATGTTAAGCTGTTAAGAAAGACTCCGTCTAGTCGAACCACAAAGCCCATCGCTTTCTTTTATATCTCCATGCATAATTCATCTGTGCTTGTATTTACAACCCTCTAAGAATTAACCTGTCACAGATCCCAGGGAATAATGCCGACATATCTCTATCTGTCAAGTCCTCACCTCATATGGAGCATCCAACCTCCACATGTTCAAACAAGGCATGGATATTATGCGTCATCAGCTGACAGAAAACAAGGGACAGGGAAATTAAAAAGCCAGGAGACAAAAGAGGTGGCAGGCGAGTGAAAGAATAAATGATGACTCCCCCTCTCCTGGAGTCAGGGGACATGTTGCATGTCATCTCGGTGTCTTGGTACGCAGTGGTGCGGTGATGATGTGCTGGGCAGGGCCAGTTCAGAACAGAGTCAAGGGCAAAGGGTTGACGGGAAGCTAAACGCTCCAACTGTTTCCTGTTCCCAAACAAATATATGGATGAATGAACCCCCCTCCCAAGAAGGAAGGGTACAGGGATCAAAGAGGCAGTTTCTGGTATGACCTCTGAACTGTTCGGCCATTTAAGCAACTAGAGATGCTCACAGTGGTTTGCCACAGACATCTGCTGGTTCTGAAATCCTTTTCTATTTACTTTCCTTTATATAATAACTCTCTGCCATTTTATTTAAGTGTCCGAATTCTGTGGGTAATGCGTATGTTATGTAATTTGAAAAAAGTCCACAATAGAATGGGATAGGTAGTGTCAATGGCATGTTAACTAATTTCTGCTACCAATCTCAGATGCAATGCACCATATTTTATAAATTGCAATTGTTGTGTGACGCTACAGTGTGAACTACTGATTGTCTTGTAGTGGGTGAGTGAATATGGGACTGATTTGGGACATAGCTATAGGCCATAGAGAAAGGAGTTGGCCGGTTGGATGAAGAAGTGATCGATCATCACATTAAGCCTTATTTAGGAACTCAACCCTAAATGGTTTGGTTTTATGCAACTAGTTTAAAGGATATTAAGTGTCACTGAGAATGCATTTTTAATGATACAACATAAAGTTCTATATTGAACACATCGTTGAGCTGTGGTTAAATCTGCATTAATTAATTCTTTGGCCACTTGGGGTCAGCAAAAAACCCTTAACATTATATATTTACAGTACAACAGTTGCCCTGATCAGCATATTTGCAGTTTGTACTGCAACTGATAATGAGGCTGATGAAAGCTCCGAGTGAACTATAACAGTTAAGTTATTTGTCAGTAAACCAAAACATTTATCTGAAAGACGCTAAAAGGCTCAGAACTGAGAGAACCTCAAAGTCTGGTGCTAATAAGTGGATACTTTCACTTTATGAGTAGTCATTTTTTTTCTATTGTTATTATTTTAAAAAAATTAGGGAAAGATTGTGATCTTGGTTGAATATTGTAAAACTAAAGGATGACTTGAAGCACAATAAGGAATGCGTTTACATTTTTGTTATTTAACCTAATCTACAACCTTTCCCTAACCTCACCTAAGTGTTTTATTGGCCGAAACATGTTGAACATGTTGAACAGTTATTTTTAACATTTTAATTTTCATTCAACAGTGCTGTAGACCTAAAGTGATACTGGCATTTTCCAGTTGTAAAAATTGTGTAGCATTTAACATTTTGGCAACTAAAATATGTGTCCGTTGTCTTCAGCTTGGCACCTTTTCCCTCTACATTTTGGCAAATCTCAGTAGTGGTAGCTACAGTAGGTTTCAGATTCTCTAGCTTGCCATGTCTTGGATTTTTTGAAAGAAAACTGAATTTAATTGTGCCAACTCTTGTTAAGATAACGTTCCAAATGATCATAAATAGCCCGCTGCAATGCCACCTGGTAGTAAAACATATTAATGAATGCTCATTTAGACCTTTTTGTAATGTTGACAGGCTAATTTAGATTTAATAGGTTGTGTTACCTTTATCATAGGGCTTAATGTTTTTTGTGGCTCCAGATAGATGTTTTTTTTGTTGTTGTTTTTTTTTAGATATTTTTTAGGCCATTTTTGCCTTTAATTGATAGGACAGTCAAGTGTGAAAGGGGGAGAGGGAGAGAGAGGGAGTGACATGCAGCAAAGGGCCACAGGCTGGAGCTGGCAACAGTCTTGTATATGGTGCGCCTGCTCTATCCACTAAGCCACCGACGCCCCTCCAGATAGATTTTTAATATTATTTTCAGTCAAAAATGGCTCTTTGACGACCCTGGCCTAAACTAACTTGTGGGACATAAAACATGTCTCTGGTTACACTTTATGAACTTTCCTGTACTGGAAAGAACTCTTGCCAGTGAACTTATAAGAATTCTATGTGATTTGTAAGTCATTAATGTAGCAGCTAACAACTATTTGCTTTCTAAAGAGATAATGGCATCCTGAGCAGAGATTAGGTGATGCTCTGTGTGTTTGTGTTGTAATCTGACTTTCTCTGTTTGTTGTTGTGGTGGACAGTCCGACTGTGTAGTAGGCTATGCAAGACTTAATTCACCTGCAAGGACGTGCTAACTAATGTAATTTTTAGGTAGCACTGTGGCATATTAAACAAACAATGTAGCTGAGGATTGTATATCTAATTTGTTCATTTATATGATAATTAAATAAAACAATTTAAATAAGTTAAAATTCACCGTTGCATTTTGATTATTGAATAATTTTAATACTGAGTTGATGAAGACCTGGGTCAGGTTATTTTGCGTTGTGTGGAAAACAATCCTCTTCTTTCCATTGAGCTTTTAATCTCCATTTGCTGCCAGCAACCATTCTTTCCTCTGTTAACTTGTCTCATCACCACTATTGTTGAAGGCAATTAATGCTGCACCATTACTAATGAAACTCTACCACTGTAGCTGAGCATGAGCAACTGAATCCAGCACCATTACACTTGTAGAAAGATTGCATTTGCAGTTCTATGTGACATGCGTACATGCTAATTTGAATGCAGTCAGTGTAATGTGCTTTGGATTAAGATTCTAATGTAATGAATTCATAAATCAAGTTCAAGGTTAAGGTTATTTTTATTATACTGTATTAAGAAAAATCAGTGTATGCCAGTAACACTCTTTGCTCCTCGGCGAAGGGCTTCCCGAACACCTCAAAATCCCAAGCCCTCCTGAGTAGCTCCAATTACAGCAAAAAGACATGACGTTGTATTTACACAAGATGGATCCTCTCTCGCCATAACCATGATAAAAGCCGTGTGCAGACATCCTCCGAATCATAGATATGCTCCGAACATCATATGTAGCTACTGTACTGTAAGTGACAAAGCAAGTTCGTAGTATATGAATATATTTTGTAGGAGAGTTGAGGCACTAGCCATTTTGCTGATTCCCTACTTACGTCAATGACCTCACACCATGCAGCAAAGGTTACTTCCCTTTCTTTAGTCTATAATCGATTAACTTCAAAAGTCTATTACGTCAATTCTTGTGGGCATGTAAGACACAGATTGAAAGTTCACAATGACTCCCGTCTTTGCCGGCAAAGATAAGTCTGCTGCATTGACTGTCAATAACATGGCAGTCTCCGAGCAGCTTAGTGGGAGCTCTCGTCTTGTCTTTCCCTCCTAAGCCTCCGAGGGGGCCGTGTGGTGAACTGGCAGCCGCAACTCCTTTCATCCATTCTGAGAAAACTGAATAAAGTTCAGAGGAATTACAAGAATCTACCCAGTTAGACTCAGAGTAGCTGGAATAAGCACCATTACTGAATCAGTCTCACAAATGTTTATACAATTGCCAACGTGACGCGGATGAATCAGCATGGCTGCGGATAACTGTGGAGCATGTGGGTTGATGACACCTAACTCAAAGCTTACATTCATTCATTTAGATCTCCTGCCAGATTGCTGGAGATGTTGTGGGAGAACACAGTGTCTCTCAACTTGTTCCTCCAAGATTTTCCCTGCCATATTTCAAACCACCAAACCACTGGGTGAAAAGTTCTCTAATCAGCGGGGTACTAATCCAAACACTACTTCAGCATGCCAGTTGCAGTTAGAAATGCTTGACAGGGTGGTCTGTTTAACAAAACAGAATGTATTTACCCAGCAGATTCAGATTGTGAAAATTTTAAGACGCTGTGGCAGCCATCTGCCAACCGCTTATTTATGTTTTGTGGAATAAACACGTCCATGCCCATTACTTGGCAACTACAAATGATTTGGTTTAACTGTGAATTGCATGAAAATTAAACCTCCCTTCTCAATGAAGTCAATGTAATGGCCTGCCACTTTTGTGAATTGCAATTAAATCCCCCAAAGCCAACCTGATTTGGACTTAAGAGCAGGAGAAAAGTGCTGTAATTAAAAGCGCTCTCATGTCCGTTAACCATATCGAAAAATATTATGAGAGGTTTAAGATGCAGATGAGGTTCAGCAGGAGTTCTTCTGCATTAAAGGCTATTGTTCGATAGGGCCCATGTGGTGCAGTAGTGTAATAATTGTCTCGCCAAAACGATTCAAATTGGTCTAATTGGATAATTTGTATTAATCTGTAAAAATGTTCCCATTATTTATAACAGAATACATAACTAGGAAGCATTAAACAAAATTAGAAGTGTAATGGCAATCAATCCAAACTTCCTCCTCGGTTACAGCGTGTGTATTTCAACATTTTATCTTGCACACTGCCTCTTAGTTGAAAAAGACCTTAAACCGGTGTTGAATGATAGTGAGTGACAGTGCCACAGTGCACCACAGGAGAACAGCCTTAATACCAACACATTTTGAAGAACCCCTGAAGGTCTGCAGCTAAAAATAAAAACAGGGCTAACTCCCTGATGCAGAACACCTGTCCTAGACACTGTTTATCCTGGACTCCCTTTATTACTTGTCCTTAACATTCAAGAGAAAACAGGCTTGGTATTAGAACTAAACACCAAAAGGGTATCTTTCATCCAAAAAGTAAACAACCTCAAACCTTAAGTTATAAAAGATCCACTCTTGAATGATTTATGCCCTTTTCATGAGCAAAGACTCCGTCATAACTATAATCAGCAGAGCTTAGTTCGGACAAAAAACATCCTTGAGCGACGGAGATGGGAATCATAAGCATAAGACGGAGGGAAGGGAGGAGGGGGGAGGGCGAGCCATCCAGGATTCTTTGACCATCCGCTATGAGGGAAACCAACTCCTGGGGAAAGTGATTAGACTAGGCTCACTGCAGGCAACTTGGTGATTGGCTAAAAGAGCTCATTTGCATGCTGCTCTCATCTTCAACAAACTCTCAGGAAGCACCGGTGGATAAGGTCAGCGGTGTCAGTCTGCCTGTGTGCCAGCCCAGAATGTAAACAGATCAAACGCACAACAGCCGTTTAAGCGAGTGCAGGAGGAGCCTGTGTTCTTGATCATCTGGACAATGATGACCTCAAACTCATGTCAGAGGTGATCCTGGCATCCTGACAGCCAGATGTAGGGATGTCTGAACAGTCGCAGAACCTCTCTAGTAAAATCAAGCTATAGCTTGGATGAACGCGCTTCAGGGTATGGAGATTGCAAATGTGATATTCTATCAATAAGGTGAAGAGGATCGCTGAGGTCCTGTTGTGGCAGGTCAATAATCTGTGTCTTCTTTGACCTGCAGTGAATACATCAATGTCTAAGAGCACAAATTCTGCATCTATTTAAAGTTTTTGCTTTAACTTTTAAATGGAAATAGACAAGTTTTTTGCTTTAACTTATCATTATAAAGTACATGTTTATTGCACAATGTAATGGCTATTAAACAATGACACCATCACCTTTAGACTGATTCACTCTGAGCCTTGCTTTTACTAACCAACTGCTGATCCTGGGTCCAGACCTTTGAATCTGGTCGAATTTGGGCACAGCATGGGTGTGAGCTAAATGTTAAGGTCACACAATGACAGTGCTGACATCTGATTCTGGTTCCGGACCGTTACACAGGTTAGACCCAGCGCTGCTGCTGGCTACAAGCCCTCGGTGAAAATTAGAAATTTGGGCTTTTCAAGCAGAGCCGATGTGCTGAGGCTGAGCCCCAGATAGCCCTGGCCTGGCTCAATTTGACCCCTGTTTGTGTGTATCCACGAGCTTGCGTGAGGGCAGAAAAATGCAAACTTGCACCGAGGCCGATCAAAATTACTTTACTCTGCTGTGGCAATCCATCTAATCAAGACATTTCACTTAGAATTATAAACTTAACCTGATGGATATTCTAGAGGGACAAGTAAAAGGATCACCAAAGTCAATGGGATTTATCATCTGGGAACCATGAATATCTGTACAAAATTTTGTCCAAATCAGTCTTGCAGATTTTAATATATTTTACTGGATACAATTAGTGAAGATGTCTACCCTTCTGATGGCCCAAGACTCAGTAGAAATCTGGGGAACATGAATGTCTTTAGAAAATATCGTGGCCAATAGTTGTTGAGATATTTCAGTCTGGACCAAAGTGGTTGACTGATTGATGACTGTATATGAAGTACATCCCCAAAGCAACACAGCTAAAAATGTCCAGATTTGCTTGTAGTCTTGTCTAAATGGAAACAAAATCTCAAGTTTTTGACTTGACAAATTACTCAATTATTTAATTGTATCTTACCACACAGAGGAATAACAACAATGAGTAAGCAAGCATATTTCAATAAGAAGTGACCATTCTTCTCCAACATTAATTAACAATAACACACGGGTCAATCATGTAAATGCAAATTGTGGAAAAAACCATGCAGTGTACTGGTTATAAAAATATATCTCCAAAGAAAATGAAAAGGGAAACACAAAGCTGTGACAAAGCACCTTTAACTACCAGCAGTTACTGTGGTGAGACAATGTATCAGTCCAACCCTTGTGACTCTCTTTGCCTCTATGTTGCTCCCTCCTGTGTTATGTTAATGCTGCGTCTTCAGGATAGTCAGGACTGATAAAGGTTTCACTGTTGGTTTTGATATAAAGCTTCACAGAACGTCACACACGACTGGCGACCGGCTCCTTTTTCATCCTGCAGTGGCATTAAATGTCTCAATGCCATCTGGAGCTGCGAGAGTAGAAACTCTCCCTTTAAAGATGCCCATTTTAATTGGTAAATATTTACTTGCAGGAGCTCTCGGCGGGCACACACACGACTTCTAATGAAGCACTTTAAAGCCTATGGGCTCTTGCTGCTTACTTTGAGTGTGATTCTAAACAAATGCAACCTGGGGTTGAACTGTTGATAACGGTTGATAAGGGCCGATGAAACACAACGCTAAACACTGTGGCGAGCATGCAGTGCATAATAACTGCTCCGGTACAATTACCATGTCACTGTTAACGCTGTGCTTCCCTCTATGTGTGTTTGTGTTGGTGTGTGCGCTTCTGAGTGTGGTTTGTGCAGTCATGTGTACAAGTGTATGCGTGTCTGTGTGTGAAAATCCAATATCACAATATTTTTGACCCAGTATCTTTATTTATATATATATATGTATATATACATATATATATGTGTGTATATATATATATATATATATAGATGCTGTGTATTTATAAAAATGATTTGAAGAGGAATAGAAACATTTTGCCACAGATATCTATCAGGGGAATACAAAGAGACTGTAAAATTAGGTTTTTTTCTCCCATCTATAAAACTGTCCCTTATGTGGCTCCGTAGAATTTACAAGATATGTATAGGTTCACAAGAAATTTGTGACATAAATGAATGTCAGCATTGTTGGAGGAAAATTACACTCAACTAAACCAGACAGATGAGCTCAGATTTTTTTTTTTTTTTTTTTTTTTTGATAACCTGTTGCTTGTATGTACGGTGCATGTACATCTCCATGTGTGACTGTGCCTGTCTGTGAGTCTGTAGATGCCTGTATGTCCTTGTGAAGCACTTGCTTAGGTGTGTATGAGCTGATGTGCTCCTGTGTATCTTTACACCGGCTTCTCCAAGGTTTGTGCTTACAGTATATTGGCGTGTTTGCATCCATTGTGTGTGTGTGTGTGTGTGTGTGTTTACTTGTGACTGTGCCGCTGCGTGTTAGCACTTGTATCCTAATGTGCACGCCGGGCCTGTGTGCACATTAATCTCTGCTGCAGCGGCAGCACGTTGCCTTGTATGCACTGCTCTCTATCCCTGACCCAGTATGCTGTGTGATCCTGCCTACAGCCTCATTTGTCTCCATCAGGGGACAGGCGAGGTTACGACTCACCAAAGCGCAGTACGTTTCTGGCGGATCTCCACACGTGATATTTGGGGGGTCGAGGGCCACTCGCAGGTACTTTGTCATGTCGGTGGCTTCTGGCTGACAGGCCATGTAGTCCCACGCCAGGCCCTCCTCTGTATAGATCTGGGACTTGCACACGTCATAGTGTCCCCAGGCCGCCGGGTAATGTTGCATGGCATGTGCCACGCTGCTGCACACAGCTTGCAGAGTGAACAATACGGGCCAAAGCATCGCTGATCTCGATTTGTATGGTCTCTGTGGAACTTCTTTTTGTCTTTACAGCTGCTGCTTCGTCACAGAAATGACAATATCGCCGAGAGTTTTCTAAATTAACAGCAGCTTTGAACGGTGCAATGGTGCATCTGGGAACTGTGGCAGCATGTTGCTACTTTTGTGTGAGCAGCTTCAGGCAACGATTAGCCCCCATTCAGTTATTTTGTCTTTGATTGCTGCCACTTTTGCCTGGCTGATGAGGTGTGTCAACAAGGGAGCTTCTTCTTCACGAGTGTTGGGCGTTGATGAGAGGGTCAACCAACGGTCAGATGTGATGTGCAGAGAGGAGTGACACTCCTCATAAGTCAGTGGCTGTCAGATGTCTTAGCTCGATTTCCTGTCAGTTGCGGAATTTGCAGCAGACAGCATCCTAAAGGACAGGAAAAAAGACAGTTTGGTGAATTAAACAGGTCACATGAAACATTTGAAATACTGTTTTAAAATATTAACAGAGATCCAGCATGGTTTGAGGGCACTGAGGTGGATAAGTGGTGCGTCACACTACCTACTACCACTCACACGCACATACATAATGTATACAAAATACAGGGCTCCGCTGTTTATGTGTATCCCTCAATAATAACCCTGCCAAAATCACTGTATACAATTCAAATGGAGCTTGTTCTGCAAAGCCTAATCTCCATTTGATTTTCATACAAAAAGGCTCATTTCCATGTGTCAAGTCACTGCATTTAAGTTATTGCTTTTTCCCATTCTCTTGCTCCTTCATAGCCGAATGTGGAGTTGCGTTTGTCCCAGTGCCTTCAGAGGCATTTGGGAAATATTAAAGTAAAATTGGGAGACAGAAATGGTCTATTTGAGGGATTGTGCATTTCTCGGAGCTATCACAAGCCATCAGTCAGATGGCCTAAGTCATCAGGTAATGGTGCCTGGCAGCAGTCAGTGGAGACCCACACCACCTCAATGTCTCAGGTACAGCGTGTGTGCGGTAGCGGGGAAAATAAAATTGAGCAGCTATATCCAGCTGCCTGCAACAGAGTAATAACACTGTAAATAGGAGTTAAGTTACTGTTGACTGTCAATGTGCTCAGACGGCCTGAGGTTTTGCCAGAGTGAAAAAGAAGTCTTATGTGCCCGCGAGTGGCTGTTCAGAAAAATGTACTTACATTTCAATTCAACCTTTGCCAGCTTAGGGCACAATTCTCACCCAGCATGTACAGTTATCCGCTTTAAAAGCCCATTACAAGTTTGCAGTGTCACATCACATTTATTCTAACGCATATTCAGACTTTAAAAAAATGCCTGGCACAATCAGCTGGTACGTGCAGTTGAACCAGGAACTTTCCGGTCAGCAGCTTTACCCTCTACCCTTCAGGCTACAGCTTTGACTGACAGTCACTGCAGAAATGAAAAAGTTTCAGGTAAAATGGCGTTTGAAGCATGTTGAGAGTCTTTAATGTTCAGAGGAAAAGAGCTACTTGTGGATTTGTGTCAAGAGATTACGTCTTTTATCAGAGATTATCGAGTCAGATCATATTAATTAACAGATAGATTTCAATAGAAAGGTTTATCGTGTGAAAGGAGAAAGATTCAGATCAGATGTGGGAAACATAAACTCATCTTAATGAGTCGCTGTGGCTCACACATGCAGGCTGGTTTTCATTGCTACCTGCTGACATGTGGAGGCATTAGAATTCAGTATTTTAACTCGGCCATCTTGGCTGGACGGAAAATTGTGCCAATTTCAATAGGTTTTGACCACATCTAAGGCAATTACAGCTTTCCTCTTCCAACCTAATGCCCCTTTTACAAAATGACTACAGGCTTGAATACATTCCAACTGTAATGACAGATGTTCATCTGAGCCAGTAAAAATTATCTGCATTGCCATTCAGCCTCGGCAGACCCTTCAAAGTGAGCCATGTCAGGAGGTGTGGATGGCAGGCTTCGTTCGACAGACCTCTGGTGGGAGAGGGGGAGAAACCGGTGGGAATAAAAAACGTACAGGGAAAGAATTTTGGCTCTTTAAATGTGCTCACATCAATCAACCAGACTCCTAAGAAGAGGCAAATTACAAATTTGATAACACGACTGGAGCTTTGAGTGATGAATAAGCCATTTCTTTCTGCGTGTATCAAATTTCATAAATGTAAATGTCAGTCCCGTATCAGAGATGCATCATGGGGCACACATGCATTCACACACACATAGATACCCCCCCCCCCCTTAGTAATGCTGAGGTTGACTTTCATTATAAAAACAGTTAAATTAGGTACCAGCTGCGGGGTTGTGGAGGTCGCCTATCTTATTTTTATTTAATAGGGAACATTCAAAGCTAATAAGCGACAGCAAATGGAGCTAGCCATGGGAATATTGGATTTAATTCATAGACACTTGGAGTAATAAAATCTATACAGATGAAAGGAAGGTGTCAGGATGCTCAGTGGACCTCCATGGACAGGTACCATTCAACATCAGAGTGCTGCGTAGGTGACAGGAAGGGGGGGAAGCAGCGCATAATGTCTTCATTATCTGCAGTAGACAATTTCTGCATACAGTAAGTGTTCTGACACCATTTAGAAAGATAATTCATCTCCTACCAAGAAAAAAAATCAAAGAAACGACATCAAAATCTTGACTTAAAATCACACAGAGAATCTACGAACGCGTTATCCACAGCAAAATTAGAACCTTCTTCTCTTGTTTCTCCGACCCCTGCGTCTATACCTCAAACCCAATCGCAGTCAGAACACAAGGAGAAACTCAGGAATGTCATAATTTCACCGAGAAAAATATGAGGTCAGATTCTATATTAAAAGTCATCAATATTTGAGCAGCTCTCCGTATGCAGGGAGAGAGGGAGAGAGCTTAGAGCTTAGGGTGACCACCCCCCACCCCCCAACCGTCCCAACCCCCCCTACCTCTCTCTGTCTCCTTTCCTTCACTTGTTTTTGAAGCCTCTGAAACACCCCCTTGTGTCCGCTTGCATTCCATCCCCTGGGCAGCTCAAGCATGGCAGAGTGTTTTAAAAGTCAGCAGGCAGCCGTGCCCCGTGGCTTATATTGGTTACAAACTCCCAGCCAGACTCTTAAAAACCATGGCGGATGTATTCCATTCATTTTATAGTAATCCCGCTAAAGTGTGGCTTTGCTCTCTGTCTCAGTGTGGCTTTCTGATCGCCTCTTGGCTCCCATACAGGGCAAAGTGAAAGGGGGAGCTGTCCACGGTGCTGAAATACAGGATTTCAAATCTGCTCCTATAAGGGAAACTCTGACATCAGTGATTTCAAGATGATACTTTTATTGAGGGTAGAACAAAACCAAAAAAGCCTCTGACAGCCAAAAACTGATACCCCCTCTGCGGTTTATCCTGCAACAATTGCTATTTTGTTGTCTTGCCTTTCTATACCGAGCACCTGGTCAGGATTTTGGATGTGCAAACATACAATGCCGCCTCGTTGTGTTTATTGATTTTGCTGACTTCCAACCAATAACTTCTGATCCATGGCCAGTTTGAGCAGACTGATGCTTTGTGGCTGGCTGATGAGTGCAACAATAAACGGGTTAATGCTTCCAACGTTTCCCGAGCCAAGAACCAACCCTTCCATATGAGTCACAGTGGGATCGACTGGCAAGCAGAAGCATGTCTGTACTGGCACGTATTTGTCTTATTATTGTCTTCCACTCCTTCGTTCCCTCTCTCTGGGTCTCTCATTCAAGTCCCTCAGTCCAGCTCTTCCTCTCTTCAAACCCTTCTCCATTGCTTTGTCTCTCAACAGCACCCTCGCTGCACTGGATCCATAAACACATAAAGCATTACAATTAATGTCCGAGGGCTGCACCTTTAGCCTCTGCAATTGGAGTCACTTTTTATTTACAAGTACTGACTGTGCTTTCCTACAAAGAGCTTTTACCCTGAGAGGATGTGGTTGATGTGGAGACAATGTGAGGGGTCCCTCAGTGTGGAGCCCAGCCAGAGAGCCAGGCTGCCTGCACCACTGCCACACATGAAATCTGATGCCATACATTATTCACAGTTCTTCTCCTGGAGCACTAACATGCAAAAACGTAGAATGTGTTGCAAACGTTTTAATATCCAGGACATGTAACAGTCATGCAATTAGAGACACAGGGCAGAGAAAAAGGCAAAAGTCTCATCATTTCAGAATTTGTTTGCTCATATAACTGATTTAAATAAAAAGACAGCAACCATTTATGACAACTTAAGACATCCAACAGAGGCTGAACTCAGTGTGTTCTGGGTCAGGTTTTGCGCAGAGGCGAGGCACACCTAGATCTGACTTTACCGACCTGCTGCGCAACAGGTTAAAGTCACATTACTTAATTTATTAAACCTTAGGATAATGGGGGTACATTAAGAATGACAGCAGCTTTATATAAAGTGAATACGATGCACATTTACATTTATAAGCCCCCATTTTGCAAAACAAAGAAACCCTCCTCAAGACAGTGAAACTTCTTGGAGAGGACAATGGCAAAAAGATGTGGTACGTTTTAATTCTGTTTCAGAGGAGCCGCTCATTCCTTATTCATTTAACCCACTTCAAACCTGATTACAGTGCGCGTTCCGCCCATGAAACAGCCCACTGTAATTACCCTATTATCGCCCATTTAGTCACGATTGTCATCATCATACAAGTGACGGTATGCAAAAAGCAAAGTGAACAGTCTGAATGCTGAAAACACAACAATACTCACATTTAAAAATGCGCTCCTGGGACGAGCTGCTCATTCAACAAGTTATTAACAGCCAAGTAGTTGCAGAAAGATTTTCATGCGCCTTTGACTGAATCTTCTCTTTGTGGTTTATTCAGATTTCACCTGGCGGATCAATAAAAGCAATGAATGCACAGAAAGCGCGCATTCACGTGAAGAGAACAGCGTTTTCTCAACTTTTCTTTAAACTTTTGCGTCTCACTGAAGCAGCCTTATCTTCCGAATAACGCTCCGGGACTGGCTCACATTTAGACCTTTTCTTTCGCGCTTACAAACGCCGCCGAGTATCGACTGCTGGTGTCCACACAGGCTGTTTACGCAGCGCTGCTCTTGGCTCTTGGCGCAGCGTTCATCGGAATGGCGCACGAGGAAATACTCAAAGTCGCCGTCAAAGGGGGGTTCACAGTGGTCGCAAATTCATTTAAAGTCCATCAGCGCGTATTGAAACACATCCCGATGGAGAGCAACTCTTGGAGTCGTTTGGGTAGATTTCTCAGCCCAGCCGAGTTGTGGACGGGGAGAGGAGGGGAGAGATAAGCAATCTTCCTCAAATGGAGCCACTATGTCCAGTTACATACGAGCGCTCCGCCGGGTCCTAAAGATAATACTGACTTGCTCGTTAAGCTCAACTTGAAACCTTTTGTTTTACGCGGCTGTTAAAATCGAGCAATTGCGCAAAAATACCAAGCCGTCATTTATTCTCTGTATCTTAGCTTTTGTTTTTTTGCCACTGAGGGTGATTTTGTGTCTAAAATGCAACTCATGTTTAGAATCTAACAAAGCAGCTGACTTTGTCTTGTGGTGCTTTTGAAAATGCCTGAACACTGATCTCTCCCTTTTATCCATACGAAGGAAATCATCTTAAACTCTTTGCATGATACGAATTGATCAGTAAGCGGAGACACATCTGCAGTGGCACCAAAGTGGAGTGTTCTATTTAAAGTTGCTCGATAATCACTCAGCAATGGGCTGCATCGCTTTTTACAGCAGCGTCCAACTCTTGCAGCCCAAACAGCTGCATGCCCAGACGCACTGATGTCATTTGGAAAACACAACAGTTACAATCATATCGACTACAGCATACAGTAATTATTACCAGCACCTGTAATAAGGCGTATCACGCAAGTGTTGCCTAACTGACCATTGAGTTTTTATCATCACATTACAGGAGCCACTTACACGACAAGGAAATCCAGCGAAACTTAACGGAGGCGAGTCCTCAGGGCAGAAATTCAAAGTACGGCACAATTAGGATGCAGAATAACTCGCAGAGGAAATTAAAAACTATATCTGACAATGCATTATTTGGTTGTTTGCCTTTACGCTTTTAACAGCCCGCAGGTCATAGACACAGAAACCAGAACAGCACCGATGCTTTCGGAAAACAAAAAACACAGATCTTACCTTCCATCTAAGAATGTGTGAGGCTGGAGCTGCGCTGGCACAGAAAAAAAAGAAAACTGGAAAAACTCCTCTGGTCGGAGTTGTTGGTGTAATTATTCGGCGAATTTTGAAGGCAGAGCTGAAAGAATAACTACACTTAGGTGCGTCTACCGGGCTCCCTTGGCGAGGAGTCATAGATGTCACCCTCTCCACTACAGGGTGCCAAGCAGCACGGCAAACAACCGCGGTGACAGGTCGCTTTGAACACGCATTTTAATTGTGGTGTAATGCCAACTGGTGGAGATTGCACGATAAGAACAACCGCGCCCATCTGAAGGTCACCACAGTAATTGAGTGGACCGTATCCCATGTCGGTGCAATAAAGCCTGCAAACTCCTGAGTTGTAGAATCAGTAACTCAAGCACTTATATTCCCCAGTCATGATTTTAGAGCTGTGTTAAATAACTGTGTTTCTTCACAGACACAGCAAACCAGGGCTGAGTTTTTTTTTTCTGTTTGTAAATCATTTAAGAAGAATAAGTGGAAACTGTGCAGGAAAGCTTTTCAGTTTTTTCTCATTATGCTGTTTTTTAAAAAAATGTAATTCACTGGCATGTTCAGCACCCTGGACAGCTCCTGCACCCTATAGGCAACTTCCCCACATGCTGGAATGGGTTTTCAGCAAAGAAAGTAAAATATGATTAATTAAAATTACGCTTTAAAGCACTTTGTAAGGGTCCTTTAGTAAAGTAGTTTGTGATGAATACAGTTTATTATAGCAAAAACTCATTTGTGGCTCCCAGTGGGCTCCCTCCTTCCCAACATCCTCCCTTATGTTCTCATATTTAGTCATTCTTCTTTCCTCCCCTCCTTACATCCATTCATCCATTATATTTCAAAATGTAAGAATAAGCCCATTGGAATGAACCACTGCATTTTCAAGGGGTCCATTTGACCTTTGTCTCTTTCCTTCAATGCAGAAATCAGAATACGCAAGTCTAATTTCCAGCCCTCTTTTCCTCACTCTTCATCACTCCCCTTTTGCAGGATGTGCGCTAAGCAGTTAGGTGTTTAAATGCCCCCAAACAGAACCACAGCCTGTATTGATTTCTTGCAAATTAATATGCAACGAAAGAGCTGTAATCCCATTAAAAAGTGACAATGCCATTTCTGTTCTGATAAAGGCAGATTTTGGTCAGGACCGGAGCTGAATGACAACAAGTCTCTCATCCCCACTGAGGTAAAGTGGCTCACATTGTATCAGAGGGTTCAGCCTTTGCTTGGAGCGACTGCTGCTCTTGACATTTCCATTAAATCATTCCTCCTGGAAATATTACCATGCCGCCCTGACAGTCACATACATGACTGTGCTCAGTCATTTTGATCATAAGCAGTGTAGATAGACAGATAACAGATAGATAGATAGATAGATAGATAGATAGATAGATAGATAGATAGATAGATAGATAGATAGATAGATAGAGGGATGGATGGATGGATGGATAGATGGATAGATAGATAGATAGATAGATAGATAGATAGATAGATAGATAGAGGGATGGATGGATGGATGGATGGATAGATAGATAGATAGATAGATAGATAGATAGATAGATAGACAGATAGACAGACAGACAGACAGACAGACAGACAGACAGACAGACAGACAGACAGACAGACAGACAGACAGACAGACAGACAGACAGACAGACAGACAGACAGACAGACAGACAGACAGACAGACTGACTGACTGACTGACTATTGGACTATGAAGATAATACTACAAGACACAGAGCCTACATCAGCCATGACTGTGACAATGTTAACATGTTGAGATTTAGTTCAGTCTGTGGGCTTACTGATATTTGCTAATTAGCATGAAACACAATCTGAGGCTGATGGGAATGTCATAGTTTAGTAGTTATTTGATTAGAGGATAATCAGTTGAGTAAAGCTTACTCTATTACAAATTTTGTGATGATCCATTCAACAGTTTTTGATCATTTCACTCAAAACGACATATTTTACCAGTACCGTAGCACCTCAGTTAATAGCCCGGGCTATTATTTGCATAAATCACTGAAATCAACGTGTCTATATCTGGGACAGGTGTCTATACAGGACAAGCCTTAAATTCCTTTGACCCAAAAAGGTTGCCCAGCAAAGATCAGGAAAAATCATTTATTGTTTATCTAAAACCAGTACGAACATTGTAGAAAAATGAGGCTTCAGATAATCTATCAATAATGAATCATTCATTTGATCTACTGTAGCTCCATAAAGACAGCGCATCAGAGGGAAAAAGTGTACGGCACACAAGGATTACAGCACCTTATTTGCGCTATGGTATAGATGCAACACCACTTTATCTTGTTTCAACAATACTCCCAACCTGGATTAACTTTCATGAAAAACCCTTTTGATTAAATTCTGTAATAGTAAGGGCAATAGTGCATCTGTGTAGCATGTCTAACCATTTGGTGTTGCACAAGGAAGCTGTCTTGGTCTCCTGCAATTTTCCTTATATATGCCTCCATTAGCTTATATCATTAACAAGCACAATACATTTTCCATAGCTATGCAGATGACACTCAATAATACATTTCTATTAAGAAAAATAACCCAAATGGTCTATCATCTCTGACTGACTGCTTGGCCTCAATAAAACAATGGATATATGACAAAAACTTAATGAGGATAAAACAGAGATTTGGCTGCTTGGACCTAAATGCAAGAGGGAGACATTTTTTAATAGACTTGGGAACTGGCTTACCCGACCAAATCAGAAGTCAAAAGTCTTGGTGTCGTTTTAGACTCTGATTTAGGCTCCGAATCCCATATTTGCAAAGTGTCCAAGACACTATTACACCACCTGAGTCACTTTGCCACAGTAAGTCTGTATGTCCACATGGTGCTTTTCTTCAGTAGAAAAGCAGTGGCAGGGTGCAGGGGAACACTTCATCCCAGCACTTCATGCTTTCTATGACAACAATAACTTGATATTAACATTAGCTAGCTAACATAACACTACATCATCAGAGGTTTGACTGCTTGTTAACAACACACTTAGTATGTGACAGTGATGAATGCACAACACTCACAGCAACATTTCAGTGTCCAATCAATCTGCTCTCACACTTTTCTGTCTTTGTTGTGATAGTTTCTGGCTGACATATCATGCAGTAGCTAGGACCAGCAGTGACGTCACTGGTGCCTTTCTGAAAAGTTTAGAGATGTTCAACTAGAAGTGCGCGGAGTGACCACGTACAGCCACTTAAGCTCTCTTCCCTTTGGGAATGATTGAAAAAAGACACTGGTGTCCAGAAAAGAAACACTAAGTGGACACATGCCTTAAGACTGTTGGACTATTGTAATGCCCTCTTCACTGGCCTATCAAATAAGTTATGATAACTCCAGCTAGTTCATAACTCTGCTGCAAGACTTTTAACAAAGAATGTGAAAAAAGAGCACATTACTTCTGCACCCTGCACAGACTCCCCACTTCTATAAGAATTAATTTTAAGGCCCTTTTACTCACATACAAACTTATTAATGGTGTAACACCTTTTTATCTCCTTATCAACCTACAAGAGTCTTTAGGTCCTCTGTTGCTGGTATTTTAACTGTTCCTATGTAGCCCACAAAACAAGTGGAACAACTGCTTTCAGCTACTACGCCCTGAGATTATGGAGCACCATGTCCAGTTACATATACATATATATTTTTTAATCTTTTCTCTACATGTGTTTCCACTACTTTAATTTCTCTGCTTTTCTTATTGGATCTTTTGTGTGTTTGTGGATTTTGTGTTTTAATGCCCTAAGGCCAAACACACTCGGGTGGAATGTACACGGAGCAGACTCCACGGAGGTCCGCCCGGACTAAATGCGGACGTCCGCAAGCCCTGTGCGCGCAAAGCTCAGATTTTGTGACCGCGCACACCAGTGTCATGCAAAAGACTGCTTGTCATGTATTTTTCACGTCAAATGTAGTGTTTCAGTAAACTTTTTTTACAGGAAACTACAACGCAGAAGTGCGCTCGACTATGGAAGCCCGAAAGACTACGGTTACATTCCTCGCGGAGTCTGCTCTGCTTATAGTGCACCCGAGTCTGCGAGCACCTTTACTGTAAAGCACTTTGAGCTGCATTTTGAATGGTGCTATCATCATTATTATTAATTACCTTTTAGCATTTTTTTTAAGGCTAGATTTAGCTAGTTAGCAAGCTAGCTTTGTAGGCAGATGGTATTATCACTGCATATGCCCTGTTCAGTGCTCTGACTGGTTGATTGTT
The DNA here is from genome assembly GCA_035609425.1 of Epinephelus awoara. Lineage (NCBI taxonomy): Eukaryota > Metazoa > Chordata > Actinopteri > Perciformes > Serranidae > Epinephelus > Epinephelus awoara. Next base: position 22,219,328 of record CM069306.1, on the reverse strand, counting down.
TCTCCAAACTAGGGACTGCTGTCAATGAATGCAACACCAGACCTGTTTTAATCTAGGGCCGCACAATTAATTGAACATTATTCTTAATTACAGTTTTGGCCTCTTACAATTAAATGAACATGTTTGGTTGTGATATTAACATTTAAAATAAGTGCTTTGCTCATAGAAAAATCAGTTGCATATCAAACCAGTTTTATTTCATTATTTATAGTGCTGGCCAGAATGTTTCAAAGCCATGGTAATTAATGTCCAGTATTCGAATGCTCTGTTTTCTATATCATTACCCCCAAAATCTCTAAAAGCCCTCAAAAAAACCCAATGGTAATCTAACACAATTCATGATACATAGATAAATTATCATTTATTCTCAGGCAAGAATACTTAAACTTAGCAATAGGCCTAGTTTCATGACTGCAACAGTTTAATTACCCATGACAGGCTCACAAATATGCTGAAAAAGTCAAGTATTTGGAACAGTTTCAAAATTTATAAAGAAGACCCCAAAATGAAAGAAAAGTGAGATATCCAAAATCTACAACAAGCCTGGAAAATCACCTGAAAACTGTAAGTAACAGCTCAGCCATCTTGCAGAGTATTACTTTTTTTTTTTATTGCAAAGTGGCTTATTGTCACTTTATTTTGGGTGCACTGACTGAAAACTTATGTTTTAAAAAAATGTCCTCATCTCTCATTACCCCCCTGGAAGCTGCGATTAATCACAAATATTTCTCGCTGAAGTTTGAAGCTTATTAGTCATAGTCATATTAGTATTAGTACTTGTCTTAGTATTAGTATTAAATGTCAACCTCATGTCACTAGAGGAAGTCATCCTATGGTGACGATAAAAGCCTGTACAAAAATTTAAGGCAATCCATCTAACAGTACTTGAGTTATTTTAGTCTGGACCAAAGTGGTGGAAGGACTGACTGACCGACAGAACGCACGCCATGCCGCTAGCTTGGCTAAAAATAAATGTCCAAAACCCCAGTGTCAAAAACATCCCACATAAGAAATTCAGACAATCACAATGACCTTGCAGGGATTCTGTCTTTGCTTTCTCTATTTTGATTCTGTAAACACTACTGTAGTAGAGCAACAACTATCAAACCACAGTTCATTGAATTTCAATGTTTGCAAACTACAGTATAGTTCAACCTGGTGGGAATAAAACATACTGCAGAAGATGGCTCTCCCCACTCCCCCGCAACCCCCACAGATCATAGGCTACAGGGTCATCTGAATGAATCCACACAGCCGGCTTGAAATCACATCAGAGAGTCAGGAATTCCTCCATAGCTGCCGCACGTTTTCTTTTGTTTTTTCTTTTTTTCTATTCAGCAGCGTGCTACGGTGCACGAGGAGGATACAGTGGTGGAGTCTGCCCTCTCACCCTCTGCGTGTCCTCTCCCTCGGTGCCACCGAGAGCTTGCGCTGACAGAGATGGAGGGTTTGCTGTTTGATTCAGCTCTCAGGGGTCTATTGATAGTTTCAAAGTGGAGTTCACCTGCCACTGCTTTAATCATCCGTGACCCCAGCTGCATGTTGGAAGACCGCAGAGGGGGACGGGATCAGCAGCCCTGTGCGTGTGTGTGTTTGTGTGTGAGGAGTCCAGAGAAAGAGAAAAAGACGAGGGAGAGACAGATATATAGAGAGGGGATAAAGAAACATTCATACTTAAAGAGATAAGATGGGGAGAATGAATGAGTCTGTCCAGACACTTTTCAACCCTGTTGTCATGATGTGTGGGTTGAGATTTTTCTCTGCATGTTGAGAGTTTAAATAACACTGTTTTGATTTCATGCCGCTCTGGGCTTCTTCTTTTTTTTTTTTTTTTTTTCACATGAAGCATTTCTATCTGGTTTAAATGTAATCAGATTTTTCTCCAGAGGTGGAGCAGAGTGAATCAGCATGCAGGCACAACTTATGGCTGCCAAATTAATTCAATTTATTCCAAAGCCTTTCTTAAGGCCAAGGTTGTAATTATGGCATGCAATTAGAGGGGGTATAAATATTAGATAACTTCCCAATTCCCACTGAAAGTTAACCCAAAAGTTGTTGTATTTTTTCAGGTATTGATGATTTACATAAAGATCTCAGAGTGCTCCTGGCTATAATTAAAGCAAAATTCACATACTGCTGACAAACATCACACATCTATTGTAGAGTCTGGGTGAGAAGGTTGTTATAACTATTTACCTTTGCTGATTGCATCACCAGAAACCCACTGATAATTGGAGTGAAACTTCACCTTTAAAGTGACAAGTTGAGCAACCGTGTGCTGGCATATGCCAGTGTAGCTTTTCACCAAGTGAGACATAGTTTTGAATTTGAGTGGGTTGTTACCACACATAAAAGTCTCTGTGTACAAGGGATATGTGACATTTTTCTGGAGAGTATGCCAAAGCCACTGCAGTGCAGCTTAGAACAGGAAGTGATCAGGGTAAGGAAGGAGGTGGGAGAGTCAGGAAACACTCTTTGGAATTAGTTCAAGCACTGCAGTGTGTCCATGTGTGCGTGTGTGTGTGTGAGTGTGCGTGCATGCATGTGTGTGAAGTGTGTGCTGGGGAGAGTAATGCTGATTTGAGACACTATGCATAAATTTTACCCATTAATTTTGTAAACATCCTTATTTACTTCCATGGTAAAATTTAACAGATAAAACTGACTGCAATTACTTCTCTGTCTTTAAATGCGTACCTCTATTAGTTGTCAAGTTTATTTCATCATTGCAACACAGTTATCATAAACAAATCAAACCATGGTGATGGTGATTGATAGGCTTGTCACATTTCAAATGTGTCCATGGGTTCAAATAGGGCATGATTTTTTTAATCTATATTGAGATCAAGATTATTTTGTTTTCACTTTCATGCTGTGTTACACTTCTGGTAATGTACAAATCCTTGCACCAAAATACCTAAACATCTCACCCAAAATGAAATCAGCAGAGCCCTGCTTTCACTTTCACTTTGTGTTACATTCCTCCTAATTAGGGATGTCAATGGTTAACCGCTTAAAATATTTTTGAGCGGTTACATATATGGGTCTAGAGGTTGATTTTGCTACTCTTCAGTTTACTGCACTGCACCCCACCCAGGTCTGGTGTGAGCCAGCTGGCATTAGCAGCGGTGCTCATCCCGCCATTACCGCTACTAACACTGTCTGGAGCCAACAGTGTTGCTGTGGAAACATGGCACTCACCCTCTGGTCTCCTCCGCAGTCATCCCAGTGGGAAAGCAACTACATTTTGAGCCACAAAACCCCTTTAGCATTGTTGACTATGTTACCACTGTTGTCAGCAGGGCTAGTGATGCTAACATTGTAAACAATGCTGAAAAGGTTTTGCGGTTTAAAATGAAGCCCCTTATTCACCTGGGCGACCTGAAGGGAGACCGGAGGGTGTGCACAATATTTCCGCAGGAATGCATTCCACCACCTGGAGTGGTGTTAATAGCTGTAATCGCAGAATGAGCGGTGCAACTAGCTAGCTAACATTAGCTCCCAATGTAACCCGGGGTGCGGCATTGTAATGCAATTAATCATATCTCCACATGTATTTTGCATCTTCTTGTACTTGTATCTACTGTTAAGACTTGAAAACAAAAGAAGTAGTCACATGTGTCAAAGTATTAAATCACATGATCAAATCAGGGGTAAACAAATAATTATTTTCCTCATTCATTCTTTCATTTATTTAAGGGTCAACCACAGACCTTTTCATGGGCCAGCCTTGGGCCGGGCCATCTGTGCCCTTTGACCCCCCTGATGGCGGGCCTTATGGGCCTGTAGCCACGTAATAACGTGGCTGGCCGGCTGTCTGTCAACAAAGCCAACAGAAACTAACATAAAAGCTGAGACATTTACATCACAAAATATTAAGATTTCATCACCTCTTAATGGATAGCACTGCAGCCCTAAAGCTCACTGAGTCAAAGGAGAGCTCAACTCAAAGGAGAGGCCTCTTATATTTCATGCCTTTTTTTTTCTTTCTTACAAATGAGCTGGTTAGTTACCTATAAATGGGTGTCAGCCTTTAGTAAGTAAGTATGGAAAGTGCTTTGAAAATCAGCCCTAAAGCACACTGAGTCAAAGGATAGCTCAACTCAAAGGAAAGGCCTCTTATCTTTCGCTTCTTTTTTTTTTTTGTCTTAAAAATGAACTTGTTAGTTACCGGTTAATGGGTGTCGGCCCTTTGCATGTAAAATTAACCAAAACTGACATCCCTACCTCTAATGAACAAATCTCTGCATCAAACTAAGAATTGAAACGAAGTTCTTTACTTAAATTCAGTGTATCACCTAAAAGCAAATATGAATTAAATAAAATTGTTGGCTATCTTTAAAAAAATGCCATCACAGAATGCAACCAAATGACGACAGTGTTAATTGGCCACATATCTTTGTCCAAATATGATTGCATTAGTTATTTCAGTCTTTGTATGCTGGCTGGATATGGTGACACGCTGCACCGTGTTAGTCATAAGTGTCTGAACAGTGGAAACATTTAAGAAAGATTTTCACAGGCTGTCACTGCAGGGTGCCATCGCAACGGAGCACACTAAAGATGAGGTTGGTTGTTAGTTTAGGAAGCGCTTGATTTAATATGCTGCTGTATGGAGCTACATTAGGGTCAAAAGTTTTGTACTTGAAAAAATAAAATTTGAAACTGAAAATTCATGTGTTGATCTTGAATTTTGAAAAATACAACAATGTATTCAAAAGACATGCAACTGAAAAAATAAGACCTCAAATGTCAAAATATATATGGAAGTGAAAAGTGAAAAAAAATGTATTCATTCAAAGTGAAAAATAAAAAAATACGAAAGTGAATCAAAATTATATTTAACCTAAAAAAAAGTTTCATATACTTTTTTTTAAAATTTTGAATACATTGTTGTAATTTTCAAAATTCAAGATGAACACATGAATTTTAAGTTTCAAATTTTATTTTTTCAAGTACAAAACTTTTGACCCTAATGTAGCTCCATACTGCTGGTTTTTCTATGAGCGAAAGCAAATGTCTGTACCACAATGAATCATGTTCATTTAATTGTAGAAAGCCAAAACTGTGATGAAGACAAATATTCAATTAATTGTGCACCCCCAGATTAAAACAGTGCTGGTGTTGCACTTATTGATGACAGTCCCTAGTTTGGAGAAACAATTAACCAATTAGACCACTGTACGGGGCATATAAAATAGTAATGCCATCTGCCCACAAAGCTAGCTTGCTAACTAGCTAAATCTAGCTAAAGAAAAAAAAAACACTAAAAGTTTGGGCCTTAAAAAACAACAACAACAGAAATATGGTCAATACAGTCAAGTATGAATGGGATGACACGGCTGCACAGAATAACAACCTTTAAATCAGCATATTTCTTTTACTTGATAACATCATGTTCACTGCTCCTAGCAACCAATACCTCAACTTCCTGAGGTTCCTGAAGTGAGGTCAGAACTATTGATACTTGATACTATTGATTGTTAAAGGAAAAACAAAGCAACACATTTTTTCTTGATTGTACAGTAGAATTGCTGCCCTTGCAACTTCAGTGTCCAAAGTTAAGTTTACCTAATTTGGCCGCAAAATTCGGTGTGATGTCAGGTTGGTGTGTGTGCCACAATGGCTAATGCGAGAGAGAGTTCAGTAACACCCTCCGATTAAAATAATGTCACAGTTGTGCTTTTGATGTGAAAGCCCAGAAACATGGACAAAAAATACAAATCAGTTTGATTATCAGGCTAACACTACGTGTGTTGGAGCAACTGTTTCTTAAAACTATGACCACATTACAGATGAAAAGAATGTCACTGCTTTAGTTCCCCTGTCATTAGTGTTATCTCTCTCGATGTTTTCAATGGTGATTATTTAATAGTGTATCGCTGGACCTTTAAAAGCTTGAGTGGCACCATACATGATTTCAGTTTCTCACTTCACTCTTTTGTGCTGTTAAGCAAATTAAATCTTACCCAGAAATACAGTGTTACATGCAGTGCTGGAAAAGTCTGACAATTTCAGTTAATCTCTGTTTTGTTCTACTTGGTTTAGGATAATTACACTAATGTTCTATTTATGTGAAGGTGTAAATAAATTTTAAAGTGATTCATGCAATAGCTTTGCCAAATCGTGGCAGATATGTCTGTTTTTCTGTGAAGCCTAAGAGGCATACATCGGTCGCTCTATCAAACAACTCGGTGCTTGAACACTGGCAGCGTTTCCAGTCTCCCATTAGGATGCAGTGACGGTACCTGGACTTGGCTTTGATGCAAAGAAGGCAAAGGAAAACCATCGATAGAACCAAATCCAATTTGAAAACAAAGTCGGAGTAAAATGGAATACTGAGTAAGGTATGCACTACTGAAACAATTTAAATGACACATTGGTATGCATCATCATACTCTCCTATTACTCTCTAGATAGACAGATAACCAACACTGTACTCTTTGCACTCCTGGAATCTGGATTTGAAAGTCTTGTTGAGTGGGTGGCACATTTCCTTGCCAGGTATAAGAGGCAAGCGGGTGGCACCTCAGCTGCACCAAAACCAGGGCATATAAGCAGCTGGAGCCCGGCATCTCATGCCTTGAGAGAAGCGGGCAACACGCCAACCTCTCTGGGAGCTGTGCTACATTTCACAACATGATGAATGGCACGAGTCATTTTTAACCGTAACAACAAATCAGTTCATCAACAGCCCTCCTTAATATTTGAGTGGAGATAACAAAGCGTTCTTTTAGGATAAAGGCTTAAATTTAAACCTTAATGAGGTGATAACTGTGAACTGTTCCCATCTGAGCAAAAGGCCAATTGACACATTTAGATTATTTCCTTCCCTTTTACTTCAATAGACAGATGAGATGATGCTATTGAGTGTTTAATTGAGGTTGTATGTGCTGTGGATGGCTCATACCTGCCACAGGCTTATTCAAATTGTCACGACAAAATGACTTTGAATAAAAATTGTATTCATAATGGCACAGTCAAAGTGTTAATGTGATATAAAACAAGCTCGGAAAAAACAACACTGCTTGTTTAGGAGGTGAAAAAGAACAACCCACTAGGTAATAGACTGTTTTTTTTTGTCTATTGCGGTAAAGCGTTGATTCCGACAGCTCTTAGTTTTTATTCACATGTCTACAAACCCATGTGAGCCTCTTGACATTTATTAAGTACGGCATGCCAAAAAGTCCACATATTCCCTGAGGTTCTTTTGCTTTGTCTTGACAAGGTTTAGACTTTTTATGCAGTGCAGAGGAGAGCTGAGATTTCCTTGCAAGATTTCTCCTGGATTGACATGCTGATAAACACTCTGCAGGCTACAGTACGGTGGGTTTGTATTTCAGATTACAAATGTGTAATAGCTGACCACAAGGCAGTGACTATTATATATACCGAGGCGGGACACATCCCTTCACTATATACATACTCAAAATGTCCCTCCTACTGTTGTGATTAAAAAAAATTGACAGACAGGCAACCGTGCACTGCTGTCGGATAATCTTTAGTAAATCGCCATGACTATCACTACTGGTTCTAATATTACAGTGTGCTGCAGTTCTGCGTGTGGTTTGTGCACGTGGCATTGCTTTACCCCAGCAGACACCGTTGCTTGACTGCTGTGAGTAGGTACAATCATTGTCAAACACTGTCTCTCGATGTCATTACTTTCAAATGTCTTAAAAAGTGGAAAACTACAATGTGTTATTTATGTGTTATGTAAACCAGTGTTTCCCAACTGGTGGGTTGCGGTCCACAAGTGGGTCCTGGGTCCATTCTGAATGGACCGCAAGTGACTGGCGAACGTGTCAAGTTTGTTAAAAACACACTTTATTTTGAAGTACATTGATGTAAATGCAATTGCAAGAAGTAAAAAGCTAACGTTAGGCTTTATACAAACAACACAGTCGTTTGAGCAAATGTTGTCACCACATGGAGGCTGCAAAGCCTGTGTCTAGAGTGCTTTATGTAAAGTTACGATCCCTTGATGTACCAGATCAGTTGTTGATGGGAAACTTATTGTTACACTGTAGCGGACAATAATAACACTTCAGTCAGTATATGCATGAGGGGGTAACATTAACATCAGTACGTAATTTTCCACTGCAACTGTAGGAAATAAATAGTATTTTGCTAAAACGTGTTAGGAATTGCATGGAGTAGAATTTTACTTTTTGTTTGTTTGATTGTTTATTTATTTATTTGGAAAATGGGCTGATTTTCGAGTGCTAATCTGTTAGCCGTCACAAATATTAGCTACCTGCAGTTAGTTAGCCACACATTTGCCAGGTGACCAAGAATGTTGCTCATGGGCGTATACAAGAAATGTTAATGTCTTTATTATGTTATATTTGTCAGATAGTCCACATGAGGTAAAATGTCAGTCATTTATGTTGTGCTGCAGGATGCATTATTGCATATTGGTGTGGTAGACTGTATAACTGCACTTGCTTTTTATAAATAATATGATGACATAACATAACATTACAAAATATACTTATTGATGAGTCATTACAACAGGATTAAGCCATAACATTTGGTCCCCCCAGTATTTACTCCAGGCTGCACCCTTGGCTTACCATGATGTCTTAATTGCTCTGTGGCCTTGATCTTTGCCTCCATGATATTTGGTGAGGTTTAACGCCTCATTTACTGGCAAACTGTGGCGTCAGTTGTTGGAGTGTATTGTAAAGTTTATTAAATCACATCTCTTTGTCAGGGGGAATGAAAAAGAAAATCATTAGACCGAATCAGACCAAGATAGTATTTCTTGGCTCGACATTTATATCTTGAAGCTTCTCAGTAGTTGTGTGACCACTAGTCTACTTCCCAGAAGGCAGACTTAGATGGAATATATCCCAGAATCAATTATCTATAAATTGGATTGTATTACAGAGAACAGTAGCGCTGAATACATCTAGCAGGAGCACTCAGGAGACAGTCAACAACCAACCAACGCTGGGCGCATGTTAACACAGTTTAGCACAGACAAACGCTGCCACTGTCATTAATTAAAATTCCAAGCAGCCATTCATTATTCTTTGTCGCTTCTACATGCATCTCTATATTCTGCAGGCAGTGCCGTCTGGGTGTTTTCCCACAAACATGAAACTATTAATGGATTGGAGTTTTCTTGTGTTCTGCCTTATTAATCACCTGACTATCAATTAAGCCTGCACAGCCTGTGCTGAGTGTGTTACTCTCATATATCATGCTATTTGTGTCTGTCATGTTCTGAGCGGTTCATTATTCCCAGCATGGACCATTGGCGGTCGACAAGGTAGTCATTGACCTCTACCTAATCTACTTTTGATTGAGGGTAACACATTTTGATGTGGAGACTGCTTGCTAATGTTTAGGTGCACTTAGAGAATATTGATTCAGAGCATACACTGTAAAATAAAGTCCACTATCTTGATTTGTGTCTGCGTATAAATGCTTGACTAAGCATTTGCTCAGCCATGTCTAATCTACTTTTCATTGAGGTTAACCTGTTGGGATGTTAAAAACCACAGGGACCCGTGCTGCTCGTAAACTGAACTCAACTGCCGAAGCTGCTGTAGTATCAGGAGGAAAGAGATCACATCTTCAAAAACTCAGCTCAACGAATAACAAACCTCCTTCTCCCACTGGCTCCTCTAAACTGCACCGCATTTCACTTCGAAATTAAAATAGTAGAGAAATTGGCTGACTGCTGTTTCTGATATTATTATCCAGTTTGTGTTTAGCTGCTAAATATGGAAAGATATTATCATTTCTACATAAATGTGAACCAAGAAACATTATGTACTGCATGTTATATAATAGTCACGTATTACCCTGCGTGGCTTCTGTAGCCTCGGGGACGGAGTCCAGACAACCTTTGTTGTCAAGTCAATTCTCAGAGCAAATTCAGCTGAGTTTGAGGTGAGACCAGCCCCTCAGGCTAATACAATTCACATCCTTTCAAGAACTAAGACAAATACCTGGTCCATAACAATACATTCATAACAATACATATATTTGATCAAGTCTTGAAACAATACTCACATATGTACATTGAAAAATGTATTAGTGTTATGGACACAGGATGGACTCAAACACAGGACACGAACAGTGTTGGTGGTAAGAAAGAAAGGAGTTATTGTATTATTGTAGATGAGGAACTGGACTGGGGCTGATGGTAAACAGGTAAACAGGTAAACAGGGAGATGAGCAGAAAGACAGGCAGGCGGGCGATGCTCCTGAAGCAAAAGAGAGACAATTAGCAACACAAAACAGGTGGATAATAATTCACTGAAGATTTGAGTTAAAGGAACACTTCACCCTCCAAATGATTATTTGTATATCAATGACTCACCCTGTGTTATGTTGAATTTCTCGAATAAAACTTTGTTTTTTGTTTTTTCTTGCATGCCTCCATGGTGAACTAAGAATCCAAAAAAGGTGAACATTCTTGATTAATTGAAGTTCAGGTATCATGCATTTTTTGCTGAAACTGTAACATTTAAAACAGTTCTGCATTAATAGTCTCACACATGAAAGCAAAGTGTGCCTGTGCTGTTTGTGCAGGAGTGTTAAATATCACAGGGAACACAGGAAACAGGAAACACTAGGAAATCCTCTGGGGGTATGGCCATAGCAATCCATTGCTGAATTTGTTTCTCCGTCCGTAATGGCCATTAAGTGACTCCTTCGTATAGGGATGGGTACCAAAACCCGATATTAAATGAGCCCCAGGGCTAAATTATCAAAGACCGTAGTATTGATAAGCTTTGATGTAATTTATTATCATCCAGTAGCCTCTCACCTGCACTCTGTGCCCTGGCTGGCCTCCTCCACATACACACACATCTACACACATGCATACAACACAGAGTAAAGTCTGTGAACAGTAGAGATGCCGCAGTGGAGACGAAGTGAGAATAACTTGAAAATTCCTTGAGATGAAAACAACTACGCTTGGTACTATTAGTGCAAACCTTTGTGAGTAAAAAGCCGGTACTTTATCAATACATGTGTTCAGCTAGCATACAGTGGCAAGCAAAACTTTGGGCATGGTAAATTTCGTTTACCGTGAGTAGTTAAGTAGGTAAAAGATGAACCGATTTCCAAAAGATGACACATTTCTTCAATATTTTAAGCAAGATTACTTTTTGATTTCAATCTTTTACAGTTTCAAAAGTTTGGGCCTCCTGCCTGTTCAGCACTGATGACTCTTCCTGCAGGGTCATATTTGTACAGGTGCCACTGCACAGTAGAACAGTGCGTCACCACTCCAGATTCTGCTAAATCTTCCTGCAGGTCTTTTGCAGTCAAACAGGGGATTTCATTTGCCTTTCTAGCAATCCTGCAAGCAGCTCTTGTTCTTTCATACCTCAATTTGACCTCCACAGTTCCGGTTAACTGCCATTTCTTTATTACATCACGAACTGAGGAAGCAGCTACTTGAAAACGCTTTGCTATCTTCTTATAGTCTGCTTTGTAGGCATCAGTTATTTTAGTTTTCAGAGTGCTAGGCAGCTGTTTAGAAGAGCCCATGGCTGCTGATTGTTGGGACAAGGTTTCAGGAGTCAGAATATTTATAAAACTTTTAAATTTGCATCACCTTGCCTTTCTAAAGATGATTGTGAACAAACCATACCCTTAACAAGTTAATTAAGGTCTGAGACCATGGTAAAAGTTGTCTGAGAGACTTTTGCGTGATGCTCCTTTCTTTTTTTTTTCACTATAAAATTGTACAAAACAAAAATAATACACTAATCTTGCTTAAAATGTTGAAAAGCATGTTGCAAAAATTATGGTTGCTGCTCTAGTAACAAAATGTAGTTATATTGAAAATATCCAATAATCCTGCTCTGATCTTTATTCGTTTTTTTAAATTGATATATTCTCTAAAAATCAATAATTTAGTAATGGAAAAAGAACCATAAGAGTATCGATGAGGCACCGTACTGATAAGAGTATCGATAAAAGTAGAAGAATTGATAAAATCTTAGCGATACCCATCCCTACCTTTGTAACATGATTTTTTCTGTAAGAAAAGGGGCAGCAAAATCCACACTCCTTATTTTGTGGAAGACTGTGCTCTAAAGTTCAGCTAAAGTTTATATGAAGCTTCAGCAGTCTGTCAAGTTAAAGATACCCTTTTCAAAGTCTTTTTACTATGACACTCCCTCTTTCTTTAAGGCTTTTCCTCATCACAAACAAGTATATACTTCAGGCCTACCTGTCTGTCATAGTATTTGACTTCTATGTAATTAGCGCCATGGATTAATTACTGAACAGACCTACTGGGGACAGGCCCAGGGGCCCCAAGTGTCAAGGGGCCCCCTCACCTTCACTTGCAAAAGTCAAATGTCAAATTAACACCTACCAACCAGGAAGACACACAAAGTGATCACAAGGAGACACAAAGAGAGAAGCAAACGCTCCACAAACGCTGTGTGTTTTGCCCCTGTGTAGGAGAGGTAGCGGCGCCCTTTGCATATCTGTGCCTAGGGGCTCGTCATCTCATAATCTGCTTATGATCAGTACAGAGGAACTGACCAATCAGTTCAATGACTTTGGAGGTCCATTACCTCCAAATGTTAATAAAAGTGTTTGACTCTTGGGAGATAAGATAAAACAAACTGCTGCTTTTATGTGTTTTAGTCACGTCAGCGTTCATCTGTGGTCGGAATATGAAGGAGTTCAAAATTTAGAGCAGCAGTTGTCAAGTTAAATAAGTGGAGACCAGATGTTAAGTACCATAATACTGTCTTCTTATGAGTTTTACCCTGTTGTATGTTTGGGCAGTACGACAATATTAAGTGTGCTGCCGGATGATTTAAAACGAGATTTTGCTACACTGTCTATATCCCCGTAGCTATATCCCTTTAATTCCTCTTGGTGTATGAAGCCATTGTGGGGCAATATGAATGACTAAGCAGGTCTCCTTCATGACAGTATTAGCTTTTTATATATTTGACATAAATGTGATGAAACCTTTTGGTTTCCCAGGTATTTAATTGGATTTGCATTAGATTTGTCAAACACAAGATATTCCTGTCTACATATTTAATCTATAAACAGCTTCCTATTCATTTTGACAAAAAAAAGCTCTTTTAGAATATATTTCAGTGTTGCAATATTAAATAACATGTACTGGGATAAAAGATTCTGCTCTCCTATCCTGATATATAGGCTACTTCATTTATCCATACCACCTTTTAATAAATGATGACTGCCCAACTTTTGGTAATACCTTATTAGGAAGTTAGAAGCCTATGACCCTTTATTAATGACTCTATTAACATTTATAACTCCTGAATCATGGGTTTATTAGATGGTTATACCTATTGCCCTTTAATAATGACGTACTCACATTTATACCTGCAACCCATGAATATTTAAGAATGGATTTCCAACATTTATAACTGCATCTGTTTATACATTCAGCCATTCACTGATATGCTGCAGTCAGAGAACAGTTGGTTTGTCTTTACTCCCGGTATTAACAGGCATTGACATGCCTCCAGCTACGGTATTTCATCAGAAACTCAGGTGATTAAAAGTAGAGGGGAAGCAGATTTTCGCATAGTTGGAATGTCTCAGCCACAAGTTTTCTGGAGCATTGCTTGAGCAGACTTTTATGTGGAAGATAACTGTCATCACATATTTTTTTCTGCCAATCTTATCTCCCCCCAAAACATGATATTTTTGGAGATAGAGCTACTGTATTTTACAGGCTTGCATATCCACCCATAGAGCTCTCTGTTCTTCCTCTATACTACCCCTGATATGTATGGTGCCTTTATTTATTCCACCCACACAAAAAGATACATGTGCACACAAGCAACCTGACACACACACACACACACACACACACACACATACACATCATTCCAACAAGAATACACATATTTGTAAACACTGCCCTCAAACGGAGGCGTCCTCGTCAAATGTTTCCTGTTGTTTTCTCATTCGGGTTCGCCGTGCTCCTTGAAGTAACCTTTCTCATTCTGAGAATCTGCAATGCAGGCTGTCTTCATTTAGGTGTTTGTTGGGTGGGCAGGGTGGAGACTGCATTATTTATGATGAGGCAAACCGGCAGCAAGTGATAGGCACCAAACAGACACGAGAACAGCCCCTCATACCAGAGCGAAGCAATCAAACACAGTCCCCGTGCATTTAGTGACGCCTCATGACACCTCTTTTCATTTTAAACATAAAACATTGCATCCTCCCCTGCTGAGAGCCTCGGAGAGGACAAAAACGAGGAGCTTCAGAATTGGGAGTCCTTAGGGAGCGTGCCGGCACATCTCCCTCCCAAATGTTGGTGTAAAAGTGTTGCAGCTGATTTGTCAGGAAAGAAAGGGATGCGTAGGAATCATGATAAACATTTCTCTAGATGAACAAGGACACCTCTATCCCCCTTCCCTCATCCACAGGAAGCATTGTTTTCTGCAGAAACTAACCGTCACATCAGCGCTGAAATAGGCAGCCGTCTCCTGAATATAGACAGATCTAATGAATTCATATTACAATGCAAATAGCACCTATCCATTATCATCCACCACTGAATCCTCTGTGTTTGTTAGGATTTACATTAATCCTAGAATCTGAAGAGTGGCTGACAGACAGAGACTTACTTGTGATGTTCATGTTATGGAAAATGAATAAAGCATGAAGGCGAAGTGTTTGGGTGCAGAACGGGCTTTGTGTGGAAGACAGGGGTGGGGGGTTGAGAGATGTGGCGGGTGGGTAGGTGGGAAGGGAGGGTGTTGTGGGATGGAGGTGCAGAGGCCACAGGGTCCGCAGGCCAGGTCTGCTGAGAAATCCTCAGTTTTCCTTCAGTATGCAAGGCAGGTGCTGGAATCCAGCGAAACCTCTTAAATATTAAACGCCAACCACCTGCAGTTTTTCTCTCTTTCTATTCAATAATAGAGGACAGCCGTCGAAGCTGTGATATTTCTGTGTGTGAGAGAGTGATGGTTGCGTAACAGGGAATGGAACAAAGCATGTTTACAACGAAACATACACATAACTAGCCGACTCTGTCTATGTAGTTACCAGTACACAGATCCTGATGGATGAATAATGAACATAATTTAGTAATCCCTGATATTGTGACCGCCTCTCGAGGAATTGGCTGGAACGTCGTCCCTTTTATCTTTCGATGGCTGAAATGTGAACAAAATTTGAATTTCTAAAAATTCCTCCCAGAGACCACTGTGCAGCAATGGCCTCATTTGTGTATATTTAACTTAATTAGATAACCACAGGCCTAACATTTGACAAATAGATAGTTTGTTGATCTTTTCATTCCCAGAATTGACTTCAATCCCCAAAATGGATTTGGGTATTTCTCTGGAGGCCCAGTGTTGGCCTCATTTCCTGATCAAAAGAGTTCTCTCTTCCTGTCTGGGACAGATCTGGGATTAAATGGCTATCTTTGATGATTCACTTAGTAAAATTACTACCCTGTCTCCAAAGATTACCCTCCCCACTGCTTTCTATTTTCCTCCTATTTCTGAGATTCGGTCACTTAAAAGACTTCATTTTTAGATGTCTATTTAAAGTCAGAGCTTTATTGGTGTACTTGAGAGATAATCACCCCTTTTCTCTAAAATCTTAATCATCATGTATTTCAATTAGATAGGGACATCTAGGGAAAGTAATGATAAAAATGTGCTTCAAGCTATATGTCAGTCGGATAAGAGAATATTTTCCCTTCTATATTCTATTTAGAAACATTTTCAAAGACATACATTGGTTACATCTAGATATAAACAGTTATGAAAATAAATTAAACATGCACAACAAAATGTCCCCATGATAGCAGTCTCAAATGAAAGCAAGCGTTACCAATTAAAATATTTAAGACTTCAATACCCAGAGGTCCAAAGGAAGAGCGTGTACTCTTGATTCCAGTTTAAAGCTTTCTCTGGAGAGGAAACTCTTGCTCTTGCTCTTTGAGTTTTGATATGACACTTCCTGTGGAAAAAAGTGACCAAACCTAAAACCCGAATTTGAAGAAATGGTCTGAAATTTTGTGAAATGCACTTATTCACTTTCAAAGAGTGAGACAAGAGCATCAGTAATGCTCTCGTAGTGATAGGTGGACTGATTCTTTTCACAGTGTCACTTCCTTTGAATTGATATATGTAAATGTATTGATTTCAGTTTTGATACTTTTTGCCAAATATGGGGTCTGTTTCTCTGTGACACTCCATTATAGCACATGCATGTTCGAAAGCTATTGCTGCCCACCCCACAAATCCTCTCCTTAATGACCAGTCAACATGTACAAGTTTACATTAATAAAATTAACTGTTTATTTTAATGGATTGATTGAACTTCCGATTTTATTGATCCTTGCTTGTTAATTCAGTGCCATTGCTGCACTACGTTACGACACGTTACGGATTCATGACTACTCAGACGTTCATTAGGCTGATCTGGTACATACCAGACACTAAAAAGAGCCATTCAAAATGATGCGTTTGGTCATTTTGGCCCATCAGTAGCCAGGAGGCGATTAGCTTAGCTTAGCTTAGCTTAGCATAAAGACTGTTGGCTCTGGCTCCATGCTTAATGCATGGGCATGAGAGTGTATTTCTCAAAAGGTTAATTATTCCATCTTAGCCAGTGGCCCTTAATGTAAAATGCAATTCCAGAAAAGGCTACTAATCTCAGTAAATCATTGCACACTTTGTTTCGACAATTATGTGTAATGATATGATAAAGTATTGATGGAAAATACGACATGTGGTACTTTTAACAGAGAGCAGGTCACTCGTATGGCTGCACAGGTGTCTGCCCATATTTTAAACAAACACAGAGCTTGAACAGTCAAGACACGAGTGGTACTAATGTTCTCATCTTGGCAAGGGATGTGGTTTGCTTCTGCTGTTTTAGACAATAGCTTCAACTGTTTTACATACATAGTTCAACAAATTAAGCTCCGTGCATTGGGTCATTTCTTTTATCTTCAAATGAGTTATTTACAGAGTTCCTCATGGATACTTCTCTTTGTCTTACTTGTGAGCTATTGGGAGAGCAGAAATAGTGGACCTGGGAGTTTAGATGCAAGTGAAACAGAGAATGTCATTTATATGAATGTCAGAGACGTAAGGAAGTGTATCCATACCCCTGGCGAAGCTGTAGACAATGAATATATAGAGTACACCCTCAGCAAGTGTGGGGACAAAGGGGCCAGCGTATGGAAATGAGCTTCCTTCAGGCTTTATTTCCTCTAATATTGCGGGTAGTCTAGAATTAGTGTCTGGCAACCGGTGGGAATATCATGTTGTACAAAAAGTAAGTGCTTACAAGAACAGTAAATGCAGACCTCCATTAAAGGTTTTACTTTTTCCAATCAAGTATAGAATTGTGTCTCCTAACCCCTTGGGTCAAGGGTAGGTGTTTATGTTAAGTGTATCCTCTATTTCTTCCTGCTTTTGTGTCGCAGCAAGATAGATAATAGATTTTTCACCTTTATATGGATGTGTTGGAACACTTCAGGCAGGAGGAAGTTAACAGCACAGTGTGGGAAAGGCATGCAGGTTAGAGAAGCAGTTGTGTTATGGCACCTTTGTGTCACAAGTTTGAATGTAATCTCTCCAGTCTCTTAGTGTCTGTTGCTGAAATGCTCTTAAGCAAGGCACATTATTTCAACTTGCTGTCAGTGTTAATAACCAAGATCAGTCTGAACAAAAACGATTCTTAACCTTGTGCTGTGGTGTTTCTGGGTTTCAATGGTTGCATGTGTTCAAAAAAGGGCTTAAAATCACATCGAGTTCAGGGTTGCATGATATAAAAAACCATTACAATGTATGTATTTTTTCTACAATATATTGCCGTATGATAGCTCTATTTGGAAAGACTTAATTATGCAGAGCCTTCATGCCACTCACTAGCAATGAATTCTGGTTTTTCAAGAACCTTTAAATTGGAGTAAATTATGTTCTATTAGACAGGCTGCTCTTTCATATTAGTGTTGCCTCTTCAGCTTCGCAGCTCTGAAATGCAGTTGGGAGACCTCTGGTTTCTTAGGCTAACATAATCAGTGTTTACCTTGGCTCATAGCTGCAAACTAGCTTTTACAGTTCAGCAAATCAGCACTGAAGATGGTCGGGAGACGTCTTGATAACATTGCATTAAACCTGACCCCCTTTTTTTACAGTCATTGTCCTGGAACCTGAGCTTAACCAAACACTTTCTGCTGACAACTGTAGCTTCACTACCCGTGGAAAAGCATGCACTTTACTGTGACTCCAGCATTGGCGAGTCGTAGTACAGGAGTCTAACTTTCAATAACAAACCTCACTGGACTACGTCACATGAAGTAGGTACAGAACTTTGCAGACATCTCTCTGTCAGCTCAGCTACATGTGTGCGAAATTTGTGCAAAATGGATGCTCTTATGTCTATTTTGCGAGTGTTGGTGGTGCCTTCTGTGATCAGCATTGGACAGTTGATGCGTGTGGCTGATAGTCACTCATCGCTACGAGAGATTCAGCTCACTAGTGTGCAAACTCTCCTATCAAATTCTGCTTGCTGGCTAGGTTGTGGTTTTCAAATGCAAACAACAGTAAATGTTGAGGAAGAGAAAGCATCCTGCTAACTGTTGTACAGGCGTCGGTTAATAAAGTGGATAACCTCAGCGTTGGATTGGTTTTCAAAGGGAAATCAGGAACCGTAATATCCTTTTGTTTCACTGAAATTTGGGCGCCATTCAGCCAGGTGACTCATTTTCCAAATACCAAACTATCAGAGCAGAGGACTCTGTTGAGAGAAGGGGTGGAGTGTGTGTGTGTGCTCTATTGTGATAGCAGGAATGTTAGGTGCTGTCCAATCTCTGCTCTACCTTTGCCAAAAGAAGAAGAAAAAAAGAAAGAATGGGCGCTCTGGATCACTGCTGTGTGCTATTTGGAGACGCTGTCTGCGTTCAAGAGGAGCTACCAAGCGGCCATCCTTTTGAGGTTGAGATATGTAAGCAAGGTATGAGGCATGCTCCAAGTGATGCAAAAAAGGGAGCCGACTGGGGTCTGGAGCACCAGGACGCCACCATTGACACAACCATTGACCCACCAATGACATCAATGAATTCACTGCATCTTTAGTGGATTTCATTTGTAAAATGACAGAAGCAACTGTACCCAGAACTGCAGTTGGATTATTCCAGAAACATCCAGGATGTCATAAACACAGACTGCAGCCAATTTTGAAGCATGGGCAATCTTAAAGCAGCAGCCGTCAATATATTAAGAGGCAAAAGAAGGATTAAATTGCAGTGCACAAGTTATAGGAGCTGGTGAGACCGCATTTCACTGGAGTTGTACCTTGTATGACTTAATGTAACAAATAAATGATTGATTGATCGATTGGTACATGTTACCCACAGGGCCAACTGTCTTAAAGCCGGTAGCATTAATGATGGAAAATAAGAACCATGCAGCTTTTCCATTTGTATCAAATTGCCAGAAAGTTGCCGCGTGACTTGTTTGCCGTACTTGACATTGCATGAGCTGCAGTGTAATGTGCACATCACAGTGTCAATGCTAAAATTATATATCATGCAGCCCTAGTTGAATTGATTTGAATATTGTTGTATATGTGCTGCTCATCCTCATACATTCATTTCCCATAACCGCTTATCCTGTTAGGGGGCTGGAGCCTATCCTAGCTGTCATTGGGTGAGAGGCAGGCTTCACCCTGGACAGGTCGCCAGACTATCACAGGGCTGACACCTAGAGACAGACAACCATTCACACTTACATTCAAACTTATCGTCAATTTAGTGTCACCAATTAACCTGCATGTCTTTGGGCTGTGGGAGGAAGCTGGAGTACCCCATGCAGACACAGGGAGAACATGAAAACTCTGAACAAGGGCTCCCCCACCCTGGGTTTGAGCCAGAACCCCTCTTGCTGTGAGGCAACAATGCTAACCACTGCAACACCGTGCCGCTGCGTTGTGTATTATTAATATTTTTACAGGGTTGTTTTATGATGAGATAAAACCTCAACCGAATGTTAAGCACAACACGTTTGACATGACATTAAGTGTGTTTTCGTGGTAATGTTCTTAGATACAGGACATCGATAAACCCTTCCGTGGATTCACACCCACTGAAACTAGATCCGCCCCTTCTCATCAGTACATTATGTCTCCATAAAAGAAAAGTCGACAACATCCCCTATAATAGAGCAGTCCGTCAATTTCCCCTCTAACTGTGTCATCCCAGATGTGTACTCAAAAGTTAATCCCATTTCAAGGGGCAATTGTGAATGTGGCACCCTAGTGAAAGGCTATAAAACCTTTTCTTGGGTAGGGGTGATAGTGGTAACAAGGCCCAACAGGGCACCATTAGGGTGCATTTCAAATGTCGCCATCATGTCATTGTGTTGCCTGACAGCTGTGAATGGCAGAGACAGAGAGGTCATAGCGGGGAATTTCATCCGCTCTCTGGCGAGGGGCGAGACGAGACATGTGCACCTCTGTCAAGGCAATCCAGAGCTCGGCTGACAGATAACTGATACCTGGGCTTTAAAAGAAATGAGAAACGAGAGCAAGTCTAGGGCATCATAATCCCTTTGGAAAGGTTTTCCATCTGTCACAAACGGTGGTGACCGGGCTTGGGTAATTTCCCCACAGGATTTACAGAGAACATTAAAAAAAGGAGCCATGTAATATTCCTCCTACCTCACAGAGCCTGGTGAGCAGACGGCAGCAGCGGTGCCAGGCATGGGGGGATATACGGATCCACCCTTTTCATTTCACACAAAAAGCCAGGGTGTATGTTTGCAAGGCTTGATAGGCATCTGTGGATAGCTATTGTTTACGAGGATCAGAATTACATTGCTTACATCCAGACATTGTTAAGATTCCCCAATATTGTGCTGGTTTAACATGCTGTTGACACACACTGTAATCACTCACTTACGTTACTTTTACAAGGAAACATTTGGCTGTTGACAAATCTTCTGGCAATTTAGAAGCCACTATCTGGGTGTTGTTTGATCAGATTTGATTGACAGGAGTCCAGCCACATTAGCACAGTAAAAATTCTGACTGGTGCAAAATAAAACTGTGCAAAGAACACAGAGAACAAAATTAATTGTGTGTTCATGTGGGACCCTGCGGCTCATACTGAGAAGCTGGTTGAGAAAATGCCTGTGGGATCTGATATGGGGGGGTTGTTCTTTTCTCTCCTCCTCTTCCAACCTGGTCTCCTCGAAATTACGTTTCTATACACCTAATATGTTTTGAAGGGAATGCAATGCAGATTTTTTTTCCCATTAACATACAATAATGAAGAAATGTTCTTAATTACCTTATCAGTAAAATTTTCACTGACAACACAATTGATTTGTATAATGTATAGTTTGTAAAAATGGGCTTTCCAGCCTTAAAAAAATCTGCTTGTTGTCACTACTCTTTTATTAAACTTTATTATATTTCAGCACTGGCAGCACTTAGTAAAAGGAACAGTTCATCCCAAAATAAAAAATCAATATTTTCCATCTTACCTGTGGTGCTATTTACCAGTAGATTCTTTTGATGTGAGTTGCAGAGTGTTGGAGATATCAGCCGTAGAGATATCTGCCTACTCTCAAGCTTTATAGAACTAGACAGCATTCAGCTTTTGGTGCTCAAAGCGCTAAAAAACTAAACTGAACAGCAATGTTTCTACAGAAATTGTGACCCGGTTACTCAAGATAATCCACAGACCTTGTTGTGAGCAGTTTTATGTAGGAACTATTTACTTTCTACTGAACTATACCTGCCAACCGTATCACTGCTCAGAAGGAGTTATGCATCCACTCATGGACGAGAGGTTTGTGCCCGTGACAGTACAAGATGTAATGGTGTCCTCCTCGGCTGAGCTGTTACGTTAGCTAGCTCAGTGGTGCTAGGTGAGCTAGCAGTAGATGCACACTTCCTTCTGCGCAGTGATACAGTTGGCAGGTGTAGTTCAGTGGAAAGTAAATAGTTCCTACATAAAACTGGTCACACCAAGGATTATTTTGCGTAACCTAGTCATGATTTCTGGAAAGAGTCATTGATGGCAATTTAATTCCATTATATTTGAGAGAAAACATAAAATATATTTTTGATTTCAGGGTGAACTGTCTCTTTAAGATTAGGGAAAGATTGTGGCCTGGTTAATACAAAAAAGTCTGTTTATTAGGATTTAACTGCTACAATTCGTAATCACTTCAGTGATAGTGTGGTCCTTCTGGCTTGGCTCTTTTTGTTGCTTAGCTGAACCACACACAGTCCTTCACTTTGTACATCCATCATACACACCCACCTTCTCTGTGTGAGTCCTGTGTGGTTCATAAATATAGGGCTTCATTCACTCAAACAAAACATTAGCTCTGAATGTAATCGAGGCATTAATCTGACAAAGATCTTGAGTCCAGGAAGCCTGCTTTAAACACCATGTACCCATGCTCCTTTTAAACACCATCAATACACCTAATCTGCCAGATCCAACTTGGAGCTGAGCACATCACCAGCAGCATATAGGACCTGCCAGTGTTAAGAGTATTTTGGCTGCTTTGCCCTCAGTGAGCTGCAGGACAGTGACAGCAGTGACCAGGAGAACAGCAGTAAATAACTGACAGTCCACCATCACCTCTCCTCTCCTCCATGGATCAAGGAGACATGGTGGTACATGATGATGAGAATCTGTAGCATCCTCGTGACTAAAAAAGGCAGGAAAAAATATGATGTAAATAGTCTATTATTACAGAAAAAATCAAGTCAGTATTTCAAGTTAAATCTGTAAAGATGATGATGTTTTATAATGCAAATCTGATGCCTGACAAAAGTCTGTGACTGAAACATTGTTTCTCTAATTAAGTCATCGCTGACAGTGTGCAGGGAATCAATTTTCTTTTGCCTGACCAGTAAGAGAGAATGACTTGAATGGCAGAATGTCACAACAGCAGTGATCTGCAGCAGCATTCAGGGTATTAAGACGTAAGCACAGACAAATCGGCTGCCGGGTCAGGGGTCACTAGGGCTCATTACCCTTGACAAGCTTCTGCCTTCTATAATTGGATTCTGCATCATAAATGGTGTTGTTCCACAGAAGGAAGGAGACACAGATCTGGCGAAGGATTTGCCTGCGGGTGATATTAATGGGCCATTGCTTTCTCGTGTGTAAAGAGAGCTCCACACAGGCAGTTTTAATTTTTTAATATGGCTTCTAAAATACAGAAAAAACACCAGTGTTTACATGTGTGTACTTTCTATGGTATGGTGCGTATTTATTAGGAAAGATGTCTAATGGTCCACTTTGAAAAAGCAGTGTATTTTTTTTACTTTGGAAAACTTCGCATAGGCCAGTAATTGCATGGAAGTGTGCACATCGGTTTACTGAGCTGTTTTATGATACTAATTTTGCATGTACACATTGTGAGTAATGTTTACAAATGACCCTCAAGGTCTCTCCTTTGTCCTTACGTAGCACCAGGAGGAGGCCTTTGTGTCTATGAGACTGTGGTTTGTGTTTTGAGGTGTTGTACTTCATACACCTGCCTATTTTGCTTCCCACCACCTACTGTTTGGCAGCTGGGATAGCTGGTGGGTGGCAATTGCTGCCGGAGTGCGGTTGATGTGGAAGAGACCTGCGGACCAAGAGAGACCTGTGGGTGTGAGAGGCAGATGCCTGGGCCTACAGTGTTGCACACTGAGTCAAACCCTGTGTGATATACTGTATGTTTCTACCACCTTTGCCGAGAGGCAAAACTACGTGGGAGGGTGGCATATTTCCCTGATGGTTGGTGTGTGTCAGGTACAGTGCGCTCCGCTCCGGGGAGAGACCTGTGGGTATGAAAGACGGGCACTTTTGTCTTTTACGATGTGGTGCACTGACACCAGCAGTGTCAGCTGAGTTGCCCACCACTTGCTGCATGGCAGAGGGAAAATGTGGGATGCGATGATTATTCTGGTAAACTTCCTGTAAAGTGACAGTTATTGAGCTGTGTGCTTGAAGCAAAACATTGCTGCCCTCTTGCCCTCTGCCGCACAGCTCTTTGGGTCTACAGCTTGGATATATCTAGAGAGTTAGGTAATCCTCTGCAGCCAAAAAGCACTATCCCCATACTGTTGAATGCCTTCAGAGCAGAGACATAAAAAATGTTGACAGGACACAAACTTAAATTGCATACACAGTCAATAATTATAGAGCATAAAGCATATAACGGCTATGCAATATGCAGGCAAAGCCAGGGAAAAAAACAAGTAATATTTTGAGCCAAGCAACACAAAAGCAAACCCTGAAGAGAAAAACGTACCTAAAAAAACACTGGTCTCGTGGATGAAAGTCCGGGGTTGTTTGACACACCCACTTCCCTCCATCTTACCTAGGTGGACTTTGTCACTCTTTCTACTATGTCACCTGATTTCCTCCTTTGCTCTCATAATTCTACAGCCACTAGAGTTCCCTGCCTTGTAATTGTTTCATGTAAAAGCGACGTATGTTGTGGTATTTTGAATTTTGACAGTCTCATAAATCATCTATTCTCCATATATGCGAGGGGTTACATTTTGATTAACACAATAGACACTTTTTAATAATCTTTTATTGTGAATTACTGGTTAATTTTACCTTGTAAGGCCTCTAAAATGTATTTAAATAAAACAAAGTAATACATTTTTTGGTTTAACAGCTCACATTAATGTGGAATATGCTTGCAAGGTGTCACACACTCAGCTG
This sequence comes from Epinephelus awoara, assembly GCA_035609425.1. Taxonomy (NCBI): domain Eukaryota; kingdom Metazoa; phylum Chordata; class Actinopteri; order Perciformes; family Serranidae; genus Epinephelus; species Epinephelus awoara. Next base: position 22,194,634 of record CM069306.1, on the reverse strand, counting down.
TAAAATGGGGGTCACACACCTAACAGGATTGGCAGCTAATAGTCTAGAGCAAAGGTATGTGCCATTGCCTGATTAAATATTGCTAGCTGCGCTAATTAGCACCAGAAATACAACTCTGTTAATTATAAATTATAAATAAATTATAACTTTATGCATTTGCATTCACCCAATGAAAATGCTGTCATTATGATCAGGCATATTTCCACAAGATTTATTTTCCTAAAGAATATATTGTCGTACAATATGCACTTCAATTCAATTCAATTAAATAGAACTTTATTTATCCTGAAGGACATTCTTGCGCCAGAGAATGCTTCAAATTACCGTAGCACTAAGTACAGTAACCTCAATTTAATACTGACAACCAGTAATAACGAGACAACCAGTGGGTTTCCCGGGTCAGGGTCACTCACTGGGCCCAGTTTTAGAACAATAAAGTAATGAATAACTGGCAAAATATACAAATGTACAAGATAAGAAGTGTTTTCAACGAGCAAAAGTGAAAACCAGTGCCTAATAGAGTAACAATGGGAGTATGATAAGTACAAGAGTTACTAAAAATGAACTAAAACGGTGGAAAAAGCTGATTATGCCTGATTAATCAATGTTATATTGTATATGATATAACCACATTGCAATGTTCATAATGCACGGTAGACAGTGCTACACTTTTCAGCATTACTTAAAATACAGTTTGGCTACTGAGAAATGTAATTAATAATTTTAAAAGGCTATTATGATATACACAACATTTTTCAAATACTGCCTAACCGCATAGATTAAATTGTGCTAGATTTTTACTGCTTTCTGAATGTTTGCTTACTTTTAGACTGTTCGAGAGGTCTAAGTTTAAACTTTGGTTTAAATGTCTGGTAAATTAATTGTTTTAAAATGCCAAATGTTGGGTCGCCCAGTCACTTACCCGGTTGTGTGGGTGCACCATGTGCAAAGGCTGTGTCCTTGCTGCGGTGGCTGTAGGTTCAGTTGCAACCCTCAGCCCTTTGCTGCATGTCATCCCCTTTTTCTGTCCCTTTCACTCTGAAGCAGTCTTCTCAAATAGAAGCCAAAATAATCGTACAAATTTCCCCATTATGACAACTGTACAGGGGGTGAAATTGTAAATAGCTCAGTCATTTTCATTTTTCATGCTCCAAAAATCCAAGATGGCGACGGACAAAATGCCAAACTTGATACTTAAAACTGGAGTACACAAACCAATATGTGACATCATGATGGTTATGTTGATTATATTTTTACAGTATATGTATGAAAATAGAATAATTATTGTGCTCAGAGCTCAAACTCAAACAGACAGAGCCCCTAAGATGCCCTCAGCTTTCCTACCATCACACTGCTCCTTTAGCTCAAGACAAATCACTTTCCAAATGTTTAAACATCAGCTCAACCGGTACATATTAATTTTCCGAATACAGTCGTGAAGACAATAAATAGACAAGTCAACATTATATGAGTCTACCTGAGTACAAAGAACCAGCATTGCAAAATGTACATGTATTTGCATGTGTTTACACTTTCCTCCATATTTTGAGGGTATACATGTTCAGCCAGGTGGACACTCATAGGTGTGAACATGTGTGTTTTAGCACTTGTGATGAACCGTCCAGGGTGTCTCCATGTTTTCTGTCTAATGTATCGTGGCATATGCTCATGCGTCTGGACGCGAAAAAAGGTCAAAGAGTGGATCTGAAAAAAATGTTCTCCGTAAATGATTTATTGTGCGGTCAAGAATTACGGATCATGATTTCAGGGTTCTAATGACAAAACCAACAACACTCTTATGTTTAAATTAATCAAACATTATTGCAGTCTTACCTGTTCACTCTTTCTTCCCTCTGCTAAACAGGTAAATATGGCTCAGAATAGTAATGAGAGCAACAGTGCATGGCCTTGAAATTATGCCTGTCTGATGCTCACCCTTGAGACACAGTTGAACAGTTCAGCGCTGAACCAGAGCGGAGCAGCGTGAATGAATATGCACTTTGACTGGGTGAGTGGAAACCATAACCCCCTCAGCCGGGCTGTCTGACAGCCTCCTGCTGTTCTGTACTTGACTTGTGGCAGCTTACAAAGTTTTTTGTTTTTATTATGGATGGTATGTTTTGGTGGATCACAAGCTAAGCCACTCTGAAATGAGTTGAGCAAAACTTTTTAGATGAAGCTGTTAAGGCGGCTCAGCTCCCTCGCTGCTTTATTGTTTAGACAATTGACAGGGAAGCTATTTGTACAGACAGTACACTACAAACCTCAGTCAAATAGTCGCTAGCACAGTTTATTTAACCCGCTGATTCTAAGTAGTGGTCCTAAGGAGTCAGAGCATTGCTTGATTTTAATTGCAGCTATGAAGGGGGTAGTGATTTACACCTGAAGTGGCAGGTGATTGCAATTATCGAACTGGTAAGAGAAAACCAGCAGTATACTGTGCCTCTTTGAACGAACAACCAATGAGTGTGTGACTGGCATATAGGCACATATATATAGAAATTATAGTGCTGGTAAGTTGCAGCAGAAAAGTGCTTAAAGATCAAGATCGAGGTAATTAAAAGTTGCCGTATGTACATAAACAGCACCACTCGCCACATGCACAGTATGGATCTTCACCAAGAGTGTTTCAAAGACCTGTTAGCTACATTTATTACAAATTCTAGTCAAGGTGCATTCTGTTATTAATTAATGATAGTGCGAACACATGAAAATCAAGAATTGAACAAATGGTTTAAAGCCTTAAATGATAGATCGGATGGTCGGTTTTAATACAGCACTCACACGCCATGTGTAAATTGAAAGAATTATCTGTCTCTCTTCTTCCGAGTGGCCCTAAAGTGTTTTACAGCCAGTGAGGAGAGGAGAAAATCATTACAGGGAGCATTTCTTTCAACCTGCATATGACATATGAGTCCTGTATTAAAGGTGGAGTCAGCCATTGTGGAGAAATATTGTTGATATTTGAACTCAACACCCAAACAAATACACCCCTCCCGTCAGCGCTCCTTCAGGAGCTGCGATGGTATTTATGTTTCATTACTATCACGGTGTAGCTCCATCCGTGGAGGAGGGACAATAGCCGGCACGGTGTTGTGTAGCTCGGTCTGAGCCACTTTCTTTTCGGCGCATAAGCAGAAATGATTAATTTGTACATGTAATTTAGCATTTTAGAGATTGTTTTGTTGCATTATTGTGTTCTGATTATTGTATGTGCAGTGTGGTTTTCATTTTTTGAGCTTGTGGTTTTTATCTTGTGCACCTCACTGCAAGTTTCCCATCTGGGATAATAAAGTCACTAAAGTGGAGTAAACTGAGTGGAGAGCTAGCGGACAATGAGGAGATATTTACTGAATTTGAAGCCTGCTGCTGTCGGTCTGGCACCTGGTCGCTACCTTTTTATAAAGCCCAGATCTCAATTGAGCGCTGTGGGGATACACGGCCATAAATGTTCCAAATACAGAAAATAAGAAAATAATAATAAGAAAATAAGAAAATAGAGGCAGAGGGCAATATGTCTGCAGATAAATACACGGCCACACACCTCTAGTGGATCATAAGTGATGACTGAGAGGGATTACATTTGTACGAGTCTACACATTGTTTCCTAGGAACATCCTGCATCGTACATCTTCAAAGACAGTTGAATGAGTGCTAGAGTGTCTGTAGCTTCTGTAATTTGATGTGTATCTCCAAGTGAAACAGAATATGCAGGTGGAGTGTAATGTTGAGATTTAGGTGTTTTATTCAGCTATCTGCAGGAATCTGTTTTTTTTTTTTTCTCTACAGACACCCTCCCAAAACTGGATCATGGGGCGCAGGACAAAAATGAAATGCAGATATTTGACTACAGCCACACACTTTGGGTACATTTTTGGCAAATCATTTCAAACACGCACCTCCCACTCACATCACTCTGCTAGTTAATACAACCCACAACAGGTAGGCCGGACAGGAAATAGCGTGGGTAGGGTGGGAGCTAGCATGGCTAGCGGGCTAACAACAACAGTCCACAAAAATTCTACAGCTTCTTGTAATACACTTTGATGTCACAACTATTATTGTCCTTGCTAGAATTGCTGTCTTTCAGTATCCCTCCTTTTGTGTTGTTTGTGCTGTTCCACTATGCAGTTATATAAGAAGGGATGTAAATACTCATGATTTCTTGAGTGAGAGGTCAATTACAACCCTCACATTAAAACTGGCTGAGCATGAGAGAGACTTGCCATTTTGAGAGTTAAAATAAGATTTAACTGTGCGTTAAGTGAAAGAGGTGGGCCAATTCACGACTGGCAGCAAACACATCTTACACCATTCCTTCGAGGCATGAATGGGGAAATCTGGTGTCACAGCAACTGGAGTTGTCAGGTCCAAAACATGTTTCTTAAACATAAATGCAGCAACACAGGATAAAAACTAAAAAGAAAATAGTAATTTTACTGTCTTCAATATAGCACTTCATCAAAGCTGTGTTCACAGTTTTCACATTCTGCATAAATGATAAAACTTGGATATATTGTGAAGTGGTGTTTTGGCTGTATTCATTGGCCCATAGCAGCACTTTTATCACTTTTTTTTCCAGGAATAAAAGCCTTACAGTAAAGAGCAAGTTGACTTGCTGTAATGCACAGCACTGTACGGCCTGTCACAGAGAACAGAAGCTCAGTGGAGCGAGAGGAGAGAGGACCAGAGGGGAATGTGGAAGGAAGCAGCGGGGCTAAGTGTTATGCGGAGACAGGCGGTGACCTCGTGGGAAAGGTACACACCATCTCAGTTCATGAATTGGCTCCAGATGGGAACTGGCAAGTGGCAAAATGTAAGAGAATTGTATCGACAAGCTATGCCCGGGCAGGCCCTGAGCAAGGCCATTAGCCATGTCGCTGAGCCACCAGGGAAAGCGCCGTCAGTCTGAGATTTCACTTCACCTGAGTGTTGATGGAAGCTCTCTCTGGCCATCCTGCCCAGCAGCTAAACACTGACGCAGAGTCCCAATCAAGGTGCTGATGAGAAAAACACAGCAAAACTAAAGTAATAAATACCTCTAATGTAGGGAATGGATTGGGATAATGGTTTCGTCCCTGTGCTCATCTCCCTCTCTTTAATGAGATTGTTACAAGGTCCTATTACCCAAATGACTTGTTCTGTCCTCCCTTAACTTTTACTAATTCACACCATCTATTGTTAGTACCTGAAAGTTAGGAGGCTATTATCACCAGAGGGCTCAGCAGGAACGCAGCATGTACTTTGTGAGCTACCTTCTGGCTGCCTGTTTAAAAGGGAGACTTCAGTGGCTGCAGAAAAAGGCTGATATTATTGATGTGAATTTTAGATGAAAGTGAACGAAATCAAACAAAAGGAAAACAATGAAGTGCACAAGGAAAAAGACATAAAAAAAAGATGATAGGCAAAAAATAACAGCACTTAAATCGCAACAGTCCACATCTCCTTAAAACTGGTGCTTTTGATCGTTCTGATATATTTTTGATTAATCTGCCTTATGGTTGAATATTATACACACAAACTTACTGATTTATCATGGTTTGATACATTCATGTTCTCTGCTATTGGCAAATGTTGATCAGCTTGTTAGGTCCTTGTTGTCATTGGTTACTATATCAGTAAAAGTCTTGGCACATTTTCCAACTTTTGCAATCTTTAATCCAAACAAAAGCCTTCCTCACAACCTGTCACAAAGACTTGCAGAAAGTTTAACATTTTGTTTATTTGTTTATATTTCATTTTAGCTTAAAAAAATGCCAGACAGATATTTCATAACAGGACTGGACAAGCATGCTGCTTGATGATTCTCAAAATCAAAAAGCACACCTATGCTTTTCCCAACAGGCTGTTGGCCAAAGCACCAAGTTGTGCTCCGATCTGTGCGTGCAGATCAAGAATGAGAATTTTCTCAAAATGAAGTGAAGCATATTTGTGGATCGTTTATGTCTATGCTCCAAAAACTAACTCTCGTAAGCTTACTATCATATATAGATCATTGTACAACCGTTAGTTCCAACCGAGTAATTTGACTGGACGAGAGGCATTTCAGGAGTGCTGATACAACATCACTGGGACTTGTAACGGTAAAATCACTCCGCTCACAGGTGTTATAAATACAGTATAAGTACAACCCTTAATTAACCAACTGTCATACTCGCTACATTGACACAAACTGACACTAGCGTTACACCAAGAAGATGGATATTTTCCCCAAAATTACATTTGAATTAAATTATGAGTGGTCGTCAGGAGAGGACGAGGAAAAGGAAAGCCAGGTGTGTTTGAATCTGGCCGTGCCAACATCCAGGTTTGCCAACGTTTTATCAGCTGAACTGGACGAAGTTACACAGCTCCAGATCAATGCCTGGCAACAGACTGGGGGAACTGTTTTTTTGTTGTTGTTTTTCCGCCGGAGCTACATAACATGCTTAAATAATTAATTTAATCACCTTTTGTTAACATTTCCTAACTCAGCATTGCTGTTTAAGCTGTTGTTGAACTGTTGTATAAAAGCAATATCACACTCGAGGTTGTGACGTTGTACTGTATATCGTCACGGCTGTGATTCGGTCATAGGCACGAGGCCACAGGCCGACAATTACAGCATATAGAGCTCTACAGTACAACATCACTCCCACTCGTGTGATATTGCTTAAATAGTCCTCCGGAATTGTTTGCCTAAAGAAATCATATCTACTGCCAATAACAAAATAATTTTCAAAAACCTTACTAAGAGATATCTAGCCAATTAACAAAAGTAGTGTATATCCTTCTACACATGTAGTCTGTCTGATTATGTTTGGTTCATACATCTGTACTGTGTTAGCCTGATCACTGTAGTGTTATTTTATATTGTGTGTGTTTTCTTCTGTTGTATTGTACTATTATCTATATTACTTTATGATGTATCACGTTAGCTCATTTGTTATACTCTATGTTGATTATAATTATCACTGTATGTCTGTATTATCGGTCTTGTACATTGTATCATTTGTATATCACACTGTACAATCAGTCTGTCTGATTGTTTTTTAAGTTGTCTGTATATTCTTCATTGCATGTCTGTTCAGGACCCCAGGAAGACTAGAGGCATATTTGTGTGCTTCTAATGGGGATCCTTAAATAAACTAAACTAAACTAAACTACTACAACTACTCTTTCACATAAAAGAAAATGAACAGTGACAAAGAGCAGCTTAACAGCAGCTGGAGTTTGCTGACATTCAGTGCTTTAACTTCTCACCTTGCTGCAGTGATGTAGAAGTGTGCTCCAGTAATGGAAGCACATTGTGACACCCCTGTTTAGTGTGGTTACATGTGTGACTGAAGCCACGTTTCCACCAAACACTTTTGGTGTAACACCTTTAGAACCGTACAGTGTACTTAAACTGCAGACCTGTGTTTCCACCATAGACTGTACTCTTAATATAGGCAAGGTTGTTACCAGATGGCAGTCACTGTGTAAATGCTCCATCCTGCTTCCAATGTACGTTCTCTTCACAGACCTTCACACCTTGCTAAACATCCATGGAACAGGGTTGTGTGATAGATAGATAGATAGATAGATAGATAGATAGATAGCACTTAAAGATCCAGTCAACACTCAAGGGTACATCATGCAACAGAGAGTTGTGATATTGACATTTAAGGTATGTTGAAAGAATCATGTCATCAGCTCATGCACTGAGTAACACACAAGAAAACATTCCACCTTAAAAGTTGCCAGTAGCTGACGGTGGGACTCTTGACTTAATTAAATTAATTTGTCTCAGTCTGCCAGCATGGTCTGACTCCGCAGTCATCGAAATCTAGCCTGGGGCAGTGATTTGTGGCACCAGAAACCAAGGGAAAAGGGCATCCTTTAACGTCTGTGTGATACGTGCCTGGTGGCCATTATGGTTTAATGGCCCCTGGCGACATCAGGGAGAAACACAGCGGGGCAAGGACGAAAGTTGAGGCGGCGAAAGTCCAAGCAGGGCGGTTGGGAGTTGTGGTGGATGGGTCCAACAAACACTGACTTTCACCCAAGAAAGTGGTGTTTGCAGCCCGTAAGATTCTAAAGCCAAACCCTGTTATTTTTTCCTAAACCTAACCGTGTGTGTCTGTTTTTGAAGGGAGAAAAAAAAAACGCAATTTGCGATGTTATTTTGAAAGAGACTGTATGTAAAAGTCAAATTTAGCAATATCTCCTATCAAATTTTAGATGATGTGTTTTTTTCACAGTGGATATTTTACTTTTTGGAATAGAACACGAGTTACCTCATGGCTGTGAGGCATGTAACAATACTTCAGATGAACTAATGGAGCCAATGTTGACAATGCTCTGACTAACTCCAGTATATTATGTATTGAGGTCATAAGACTTTTGTCGAACAAAGATGTGTGGGCCATTAAGTAAATACTATTCTGTGTGCAGGGGAATGCTTATATAATCATACTTTAATACCTGCAGCCATAGTGATCACAACTTTTCACCTCACAATAACCAGAAAAGTAATTTCTAATATCTGTCTGGATGAGTCAGTAAAGAATAAAGCAACACACACACATATTTGTGCTCCAGTCTGCTTCTGATGGATGATGTGTGGAAGTTTGTACCAGAAATGAGGATGAGGGTTTCTTGCATATCACTTCATACAGAATTCATTGCATTTGTCGATTTCTGGCTAATTTCCCGTCTGCTTGACATTTCGTTATGAATAGATTTAGCCCAGATCTATACATAAAGCATGCAAAAAAAAAAAGTGGCAAATCTGAGAGTTTAACAGTATGTGGCCATGGCCATGTTGTAAAGTGAGCATCCAACTGCAGTCCCCACTTTTTGACAGTGGTGACAGACTGTGATGTGGAGCTCGCTTAGCAATGCTGAGAGAGGCGTCTATTCTGATCAGCTCTACTTGGAGCAGGATATTTGGAGTGAACACTGTCAAAACCCTCTGCAGTCCTCATCTCAGCCGAAGACAACTCGTGCCACTGCAAATCAGTCAAAGACAGGCCTCAATACCTCTGTTGCCACGAGAGAAAAATTGGTGTGAGAGTGCGAATGCATAAAAAGTTTTCAGATGACATTTTTCTTTTAATGCAGAGCAAATACATCTGGGTAGACAAGCCTCAATCAATTTTTTTCAAACCCCCCACCATGCTAGGGGTTGTGAATTGAATAACAGCGAGTTGGGTATAAAACATTTCTGAAAATATTTGTAGCATTTTAGATGGTATGGAGATCTTTGTCACATTGACAGAGAGGCATTTTTTAAAGGTAATAGGATTGTGTGATTAATAACAAACAGCGAGATATGAATCACACTTACAGCACATTTGTCTGTGTCTTACTAACTCCCTATCCATCCGTCTGCCAGCATCTCTGTGCATGTGTGCTTGTCTCTCACCACCTACAGTATGTGTTGGCGTGTGCCTGTGTGTATGCATGTGTTCGCTGTCTGACTCTATAAGCCAGGGGAGTCGAGGGAGTTGTCAGAAGGTGGTTGCCCTGGTTTCCTTAGCAAGAAAGATGAGCATCTCCTGCACAACCCCAGAGGCTTGTGCAGGAGATGCAACCTGCTTGATTGTAGCCGAGAAAAAAATAACCATCAGAAAAAGCTTCCGAAAACAGTGAAATTGGTTTGAAAAGCAAAACAAAATAGATCTGATTTGATAGTAGTGGGACTAATCAAAAGCTCTGCCTTTTCCTTCCTGTTATGCACCTTCATATGTGACTTATCGGTCCTCATCTGATGGGAAGCAGCCATTGTGACAGAGGATTAAAACTCTTCCACACACTCATCTCAGCTTCTTGGAGGCAGTTTGTTCGGTGTGCTCCCACCTGAACTCTTTCCACCAGCTGATGGATTTTGCATATCCCTGGCACGGCCTCCTTGGGCTTCGCTAAATGAATTAGGGAGGCCTGAGTAGCTACATTTTTAGCTTCATGCACTAGATGCACATTATCCTGAGCCGTTGAAAGCCTAAATACCTGCCGGGCCTCGCTATGACCGTTGGGCTGCCATCAAGAGCCCGCAGAGAGGTCGGAAAGGGAAGAGAGACTGCACAGGATAGAGAGAGCACGCAGGAGAGAGTGGCTGATGACAGCTAAATCGATTAATTGAATGAGTGGACAACTCCAGTGCGGATTGAGTTGCACCGCTGTGATAAAACAAAGTGCACATTATGTTTTAAAATGAGTAAAAAAATGAGTTAAGCACCTAGAGGCCCGGCTATGATAAGGACTGCATTCACTGCTTCGCATTTTTTATAGCTGCAGAAGCTCCCTGTGCTTTGCTGCAGCTCAGACAGACGCAGAGGCACCAGAAGACGCCTTTGCTTTTCCTCCCCGGAGATTCACATCCTCCATCAATATTTAAGTTTGTTTATGTTTAGCTCTTTCACTTCATTGACCATGCTCGGGCTACTTTTATATTTTCTTTACTTATCTTTGTTTTCATAATGCAGCAGCCTCTCCAGTCAGATTTGCGTGTTGTTCTGTGCAGAACTTTTAATTTATATAATGTGATCCATACTGTGCTGCTTCAGCATATGGTCAAGGTCTTCTCTTCATCTCTAGAACAGTGATTCCATAAATACCAACAGCACTCTTTTACTTTGAATTTCTGTCGCCTCCCGAACAGCATAACAGTCACTGCACGCTTAACATGGCTGTAGTCATTATCAGCAGCATCATTAAACTCCGCCATGCAATGTTATCCCTAACAACATCCAGTTTAAAGCTCACTTAGCTGAGCACTAGTCAATGATTTGTGACAACACTGTAACTCTCCCAAGAACCTCGCTGGTGTGCTGCCAGCTTTATCTGCGATCAAGATAGGGCAAGATAACCAGATCACAGGTGCACAACATCAGTCTCTGCTGGTGTCAATGGGATTACCTGTCCTCTGTAGCCAAAGATGTACAGAGGGAGGGATGGAGCAAAGAAGCTGGGGAAATAGGTCAAGCACACTGATAAGGGCAGGTGTTCTTTTGAAGATGTCTTTACAGTCTCCCGGGGACCAAGTACAGCGAAACATTACTACTTCAATGAAAAAGAGAAACTCGTCTGCTAAGATCAGTGCAAAGGTTCAAGGGGCTCTCTTCAATAAACGCTTGGTTAAAATCTAAAGTGAAAGCACTGATGTGACTGCATATCTGAGTCATGTAATTAATGACATTAAAAAGATGCTCCAGCAACATGTTCGTCCCCCTTTTCCCCTCTTGCTCACACTCACAGATTGTCCAAGATAAATATAAATTACTTATACGTTTTTTTGGTGTGCCTCAGAAATGCCCTTTTTCCCGGAAGTACTGAGACCATTATAAATAGACAGATCCTACAGTATAGGTCTTATCAGGATTCAGATAAGAGGACTGCAAAGTTGGGATAACGATCTGGTAAAAAAAAAAACCTGCCTGGTACTGAAACTGATACAGCGATACTGAGGGAAAAGAAGAGAACAGCAGGGAAGGTGAGGAAAATGCTGTCAACACTCAAACTGACTAGAATAGAATATATATTGTAGTGCTGGGAGTTACAAGTGTTATGTTGCCTTGGTGTACCCAGGTCTGGACCTTTAAATGTACTGAGTAGTTTGAGTTTTCGTGTTTTGGGTGTTGCATGGGCCCCTTAAAGGAGGGCCAGACTGATACAGTATGTGAGTATCGAGTGGAAGTAAAGCAAAATGCGTCAGTATAAGCCAAAATATCACACTGTAGGTTACATAAAATTGATAACTTAGAAACGCAAGATGTGTTTTCACAGAGTTTACTGTAATTACTGTATTGATGCTATGTGTTTATTATTTTTACAGCAAGTAAACAGAAATCAGCCACCTCGTACTGTATGGATGTCGCATTATGATAGAGGCAGAGGTATGAATGACCTTGAGTTGAAAATTGAGAAGGCACAAAGGCTCTTAAAGTTAAAGGCTAATGACGAGGTCGGTGGCTGTACTAAGGATTGTTGTCCATGAATAGGTGGATGTCATATATTTGTACACGTGACCGGTGGACTCTCGTGTTGTCTCTGTTGTGTTGCTATGAAGATGCCCAAATCGTAGATATCTTTGGAGGCTATCTCCGTTTATTCTTGACAACTCTGACAGCAAGAGATAAATACAAAATCCTCTGTCAATTACGACCATGTAACTCGAGCCCTTACACAAATTAGGTGTTAGCATATTATACATATCACTTTGGGCTGAAAAACAAACATCTTAACAGCGCTAAAACACAGAAATTACTACGAGAGCAATGTTGCTTACCTCTCCCATGGAGTACAACAGCAAAACGGAATAGGTAAGGTGGGAGGTAATAACAACAACAATTTTGTTTAATTATGGTACTTGATAACACATTTGACTTTGTTACATATATAACTGCTGTATAATCGACCCTGTTACATACAGTCACTCACATTGATGTTTACACTTTGGCGTTGTGCTTTTCCCTTATTTTGAATTGCCTTGAGCTGTGTCTGTCTTTTCCTATTGTCTTACAGGTTTTCTGTCCTATATTTGTTGTACCGTATCGTATCATATCGTATCGTAACCTATTGTATCGTATTGTAATGTATCATATCGTATCGTATTGTATTGTATCCCATAAAATTACTCAAGGAAAAGTGAAAATTATCATATGAGAAACCTGCTCAAATAAAAGTAAAAATGTACCTTGTTAATAAATCACCCAAAGATTTGAGTCATTTCCTGCTTTTAAGATGTATTTTTTAAAGAATAGACAGGCACTCAACATTATTGACAGATTGCAGACATACATGAAGGATATAGATATAAAAGTGGTGTATATAGCACAGCAGCTCACAGAGAAACTATGTGTGAATCGTGCTGCATTCTCTGAATCAAAATAAGAACATTATTATAGAGCAAAGCCCATTTTAAAATCTAATTAAATTCTGTGTGGGAATACAACAACAAATCTGTCTCCCATTCACTCCTAATGCAGAGGCTTCAGACCCCCTGATGATATCCCCAACTCATATGTCTAAGCAGAGTTTTTGATTAAACTCTCCTCAACAACAGGAGTGATATATAGGATTCTTTCTTAATATACAGCATTCCACTTTAACGAGACAAGTTCTCAGGTGTTGCCAGAGGGATGATGTCATTGTGATGAAAGGCAAAGTGGTCATGTCTTTCATGTTGGCAATCCCTCCGTTAAATAACAGATGAAAGAGCAGCTAAAGACAAAAGCGAGCTGGTCACGCTGGATAGAAGAGACAAAGCTAATGCTTAGAACAGGATTTCAAGGACAGGTGGCATTGTATCCCTGCACTGACAATGAATCTGTCGACCCCTCTGTCATCTTGGGAAGTAGCTTTGACCTCGGTGACGGATTTTGCATTTGGCATCCTTTTGACTTTCCTCCAATGCCGACATGAAATAGAATCCAGATACTTTGAAGTGAGGTGTCAAAACACGAGTCCTAGCTTTCTGGTGAATAAGTTATGACAGTACCTCTTGTGGTCAAAGTTTTATTCTTCAAGGTTTGTTTGGAAGTTCAAAACACATACTGTACTGTTCAGCAGGCTTACATGTAGGAAGTGATATGAAAGTATACAATTACTCATTTAAACATTAAAACTATGGTAATGCACTTGATAAAGGGTAGGTATGTGTAGCAGGCAGCTCCACAAAGAGAGATTTTTGCTGATTATACTCAAGTACATTTACTTACATGGTGTTTTTTTTTACAGTAATTGAGTTTTTTTTTTCTCCAGCCCAGTCACCTGAGGAAAATGTTGATATTGTCCATTTCTGCAAACCATGAATATGTTACATTTGCACATTACATACACATAATAACATTTGTAAACAGATGAAATATATAAGCTGACTTGTCATCTGAAGGTGGAAGGGATGGTGGAGTGTGTGTCACCAAGGCAAAAAGCCTTGCACACTACTGTTCGAGACGAACAACAAAAGAAAAAGCTGTGATTTAGCAAGTTATTACTGTGTTCCCAGCGAGCCCCGTCTCACGTCAAAGTTGTCAAAGTTTGGCGCTTGGGCAGTGACTTGCGGCGTCAGACACCGATGAAAAAAGCAGTCCTTTAAAGGTGCCAAACTTGGGTGTTTTGAAACAACCCATCACTGCTTTTCCTGCCAGGATTGTGCCCACTAATCATAATATTTTAATCCATTTTCTTTTTCCTAACCATAACCAAGTGGTTTTTGTGTCTAAACTTAACCACACCATAACCACAGTGTTGTTGACATGTAATAGCATGCTAATGTAAAGTATCCACAGTTTACAGAGACGTTGAGTGCCTACATTTATTCTGGCAGTTGGGCTGTTTTCTCAAGTGAAAGATCTGAGTACTTCTTCCTCCACTGACTGGGTTACTTTAAATGTGTATTCTGTGTTGCAGATCTACAACTGCAGGGTTGTGAGTGGGTAAATCAATCATCATAAATGAGGGACAGCTGCTACACAGATTAATTATTCCACTCACACACCCACTGTTTAGCCTTCTGGAGGCATCATGAACCAACTTCAACAAGTCGTCAGTGATGGGAAGATGCTGACTTGATAACGCCACTGAGATACAGTGTGCCCTCCCTTATGTTTATACTTTGAAATCCATTTCAGCTTTCAATACCAGCACTCATTCATAAAACAGAGCAAAGGGGGGGAGGTTCTTTCCATCTGTTTCTGTGAAAAGAAATGTGTTACAACACTCTACATGTAGCTCATTATATTGATTTCAAACAAGCCATCATGATAGTGTATAGCACTTTAGCTTGCCAAGATCTAATTGTCTATTTCCCCAATGTCATTGGATGGTGTGTATTCACTGCAACCTCCCGTCTCATCATCTCAACATTCCCATCCCGCCCCCTCATTAAGTGAATCATTTCTTGAGATGCTCTAATGGCTCCTACAAATTGTTTATTGGGCAATTTAATTTGTGTGTAAGGAATCCTAATAAACACTCCTGGCTCACAGGCGAGTAATTATACGTTTAACTAAACAGATAATTGGATGGGCTTGCTAGATTGATAGATTAGGGCATCTCGGTCTTATCGGGAAATACAGTAACTTTTCAGGAAATGCAAGCAGTTGAATTTACAGTAATGACATTTGATATTCATATTATAAGATAAAAATGTTGCTTGATTTGTGAGTCAGGGAAAATGGAAGGAAGTGCCTTTGTGGACACATTAAAGAGCATATTTTCAGGTTTAGTAATACATTCTGTATTTCCATGCCGTTAGCTCGGCAAAGGGTAAATATTGAAACATTTCAGCTAGGTGTGTTCACTCTATTACCTCAGCTGCAGTCATATTATACATCTTCATTCAATAAAATGAACTCTCTCTGGAAATCTCATATATTGTTTCAGTTCACACAGGAATACTAACCTCTGACAAAGGAAGGAGTCTTTCACTGTTCAGGTCAAGCACAATATTAGTGCAACGCAGCCCCAGCAAGGCTGTAATTGAATTATTCTTGCATCAGTCTATTGATTCACAGTATTTATTTTTAATTCTATTGACCAGACTAATAAAGTTATCTAGTCAGATGCATTTGTAAAATTGCAGTTTGTAGCAACATACTGTACATGTCCACACTGGCACATTACATCATCATGTGTCTTGTGATGATATAGATTTAAGGCTTGAACAACAACACAGACCATTTTAACACATCAGCAGCGGCATGACCCTCGCGTGGTCTTCTGTGGAAGTTTTCATCAGCGGAGCATCAGACATCCTGAGACTGTGTCAAACTGAAATCTCTACGCGGCAGAGCCTGAATGATTTATGCATTTGTCATTTCTCATTTGTTGAAACATGGTGTCAACGTTTTTGTTCCATTGCACCAGTCAAGCCTGCAGAGACGAAGAGGTAAGGATGGAGCACATGCCCTTGAAGAGAACAGCAAAGTCAACCAGGCAATTTGTCCAGGCGCGTCTCTTTTCTCAAGTATTTTGCCGCGAAGGTGCAACAGTATTAGACAATCACCTTGTGGCTCATTTGTAAATCCTCTCTGTCCTTCCACTACATGAACTCACGGCGCAGACTTGTACGTCGTCACAGCCAGAGGATGGTAAATGCAGTCGCTGTTTTAAGAGAAATTATCTCAGCTGCTTTTGAAAATACCCACCCATGGTGAACTGTTCTAATCCTCTTTGACTTTGATAAAGAATTAATTGAGCATCTGCATAATTATTTTTTTTTGGACTACAACATTCGAATGTAATTGCTGAGTGAGTACTGCTGTTTGTTCATATTTATGTTACAGATATTGGAAGTTGCTGTGTATAACCTAGCCATGCAGTCACTAACACACAGTGCTGCTGCATGCAAATGTGTGTACATCCATCCTTATAACAAGGAGCACATTTCACTTAAAGAGGGAAACCAGAAATGGTTGTGATAAAAATGCGATAATGACAAATAAGAGCCCAAATTAGGATAAAGCAGTTTGTTTTAAAGCCTCCCTGCCATCATGTCCATTCATCATACTATGATTCACACTCCTTGAGGACTAACAGATGGAACCTAAACATTTCAGTCTCTCAGGCATTCATAGAATTTGCTACGGAGAGGATATCGAAAATACAAACCCACCACAGACAATCCTTTTAGTGACTTAAAAGGAGATTAAATAAGGTGGGAAACATCAATGTTAAGCTGATGTAAAGTGACAAAAAATGTAATGGATTTGAGTCAGTGCCAACCTTGTAAAATCAAACAGGGCACATCAGCATCAGGGTGCTCAGTGATGACTCTCGTGGCTAGAAACTATACGATGAGACTATATATTTTAAATCAAAAGTAATGCTGTGATATAACAACTCAATCCCCAGACTAAATGTCATTTTACATTTCTGCAAATTACAGATCCTTTAAATTTGTACACTTAATATGATAAAATTGTTTCATTTGTTGTGAATATGTTAAAAAAAAACTCAAGTTGTGATGAACGTGTGGTTAGGTTAAGACACACACAAAAAAACACCCCATCATGTTTTGGCTTAAAATGCAGTAAAACGAGTATTATTTGTTTAAATCACTGAAATCAATGCGGCTATATTTGGGACAGGCCTTTCATTCCTTTTAGACCAAACTGTTGCTCTGCAAAAATAGGAAATACAATCAAATTGTTTACCATAAAACAGTATGAATATTGCTTGTATAAAAATTTGGCTTCAGATAACATATCAATTATGAGTCATTAATTTGATCTAGCTCCAACAGACGGCGCATCTGAAAGAGGAAGAGAATTACAGCACTCAAGGATTACAGCACCCGGCAAACCGACACAACACCACTTTATCCTATAAATCGATACTCACAACTTGGATTAATTTTTATAAAAAGAAAAACAATTGATTCTTTTGATCTGAGAACTCTTACTGACAAAAGGAATATGAGTATCTTACAGGGTAATCAAGGAATGGACACATAATCAACAGCCTGGTTTTATACATCCTAAGAACTTCTATTAAAAAAATAAACCGCTTGGCAACCAGACCAGGCATCTAATTAAGACATGCATTTATTTGTCATGATGTGCAGCCACCTGGTTTTGTTGCCCCAGATATGGCAGGAGTGGTCCCCACGTCTTGTTAAAATATACTCATTTTTGTCACCACAGATTGCTGGAAATGTCCTAACGTCTTATTAAAAAATACCTGCTTTAGTCACCATAAACATGGCTATAAATGTCACTGTCTCAAGCAGCTGTCTGTCCTAGGTCTCACACCACCGACTACCTCCTCTTCCTAAAGAGAAACTTATCTTATATACATATAATCTGAACTATGTCAGCTAAGAAATGTGTTATAGGATACGTATAAAACTAAAAAATGTAACCTATCTCCTGGTCCGCAGAAATGTACAATGCCAACATTTGATTCTTGTGACTGGGCTGAACATAATTTGAGGCTTAAAAGATTGCCTACTTCCAGCGAATATTTTAATTATGAGGTTCCAGGACAGTGTTGGGCTGTGTGGTGGTCCTGCATCAGTGCTAATTTCACCCAAATAGATTTGTTGTAAAAAGTACAACATTTGTCTTGCACTAATGAAAAGAATTAAAAAAGCAAGAGAAACGCAAAACATCCATTTATGTGGTATTTTACATTATGCGTATCATTAAAACAAATTGTCTCGTTCCTATGCACATGGCATTTCAACGTCTGCATGTGTTTTGGACTCTCCATAATAATACAAATTATTTGACAGTGTTTCATACATGGCAACCTTAACTTAGGTGACATCACATGCATGCAAAAGTGTGCAAGGAAGTACTGTATTCAACCAGCTTAATCTTGCATATACTCACGTACACCCACACAACTTTTTGGGGAAGGTTGGCCTCATCCTGTCAGTGTAGGAGCTGACAGACAGGCTTTTGCTGTGTGTGTCAAAGGAAGTGGTCCGGTATAGACTTGAGGGATTCACTAACTGAACACTGAACAGGGGAAGAAAGAAGGTGAGAGAGAGAGAAGGAGAGACAGACAAAGAGAGAGGGAGACGGAGTGACAGACACAGAAAAAGAAAGACCGAGAGGGAGAAGAGAAAAGCGAGTGAGTGTGTGTGTGTGTGTGTGTGTGTGTGTGAGTGTGTGTGTGTGTGTGTGTGTGTATCGTAGAGGGGGTTTAAAGTGCCCCAGGCTAAACCACGTGTGAAGATGGCAGGGCCTGAGAACTCCCTGCTGCTGGGGAACAAGACAAAACAACAAGCCCAAATGTATAAACTTTAACACCCTGTCCTTCCTTGTAAATGCATGAGCAATACCCAAAGCCCACTTTGACATTTCGCTAACTCAGTTTGGGATAGAGCACTTTGAAATTAAGGTTCACATGCAGGTACTGCTGAATTGAGATACTCCAGGTTAAACTGAAATATCTTGTCGAATTATAGACAGAGTTTAATTCAGAAGCTAAGAAAGTAAGTGTACAGCACTTGAGTTTGTTACTGACAGCATACAATTATGTGTGGAGGGGGGTCATTTTTATGGCTGAATACAAAATCTGCCCCATGATTAGGAATTATGTTTGTAATTAAACCACATGAAGCTTTTAATGTGACAATTTTAAGGGACTGACTGCTCGCTAAACCTCTTCCCCAATCAGTGATTGTCTTATCATAGTCTGGCAACCATAACAAGGCACGGCAGGTCTGTCAAAGCTTTCCTTTTCTCCACAGGCTGAGGCAGAGTACACAGAGCTGTTGTAAGACATATAAAGAGTTTGGAGGGTGGTGTTTTGTTATCCTTTCCAAAACCAAAAAGGAACAAATGCATTGCCAAAACTGATTAATCAGATTTTTTTGTACTTTAGCATGCATGGCATTGTGCACTGTGACATTCAGAACATTAATATAAGCGCAAAAAACTATTTGCTATGTAAAGATATAGTGGAGCACTGGCGTCCTGAGAAGAAAATTAAGTCACACTCCCTCTGTGTGTCGTAATCTCAGTTTCTCTGTTCTTTGTTGTGGTAATTTTATGCTTTCCCGGCACAGAAACGTGTCGCCCACCCTCCGGTTCGCCCCATGTTAACACCTGTCAGCATTGTTAGAACCATTAGCTGCTAGCAGCTAGCTCAAGCACAAAACACACTGGTGCCGAATGGTGCGTATCAACAAACTTACCCCTATCATTTTCTATGTACAACCCCACACGGGTGGTGTCTAGACATGTGCAGGATCTTATGGACACCGGCCCACAACACTTCATACCACTGTCCTATTTCTAGCCTCACCGCTCCTTAATCAAACACATTTTTTCCCTACTTGCTCCCTGCTTGTACATACCTGCTGACGTGGCAGCTTGACTTTCGAAACTGATAAGGAGAGACTGGTTGTTGAGGTCGAGAAATATCCTGAGCTTTAATATTTGACAATGACAAGACAATGACAAAAAAGATATTTCCTGGCGAGCAACAGCCATGGAAATGAGCTCTTTGGGTAAAAAAATCAGGTTTGTTTACTTGAATTTAAGCAGGAATGAGCACAGATCTTTAAGTAAAAGTAGTAATAACTGTGTGTGGTGTCGTCTGTTAATGCGCTGCGGTGCAATACTTCCTATCGGTGCTAGGGGCGGCACTTGACTCACATCATATGACACGCTGTGGTGGCAGTGTGTTTTCAGCTTCAGCCACCTCCATGTTGAGAGCCATGCTCAGGTAATCCTGGCTCAGACTCTGAACCATAGATAGCTCTGAATGTTTCATAAAAGTCCTTCAATTAGGTTGCTAGCAGCTAATTAAATCTGTTGGAGATAGTCATCATTCTAGAAAGCAGAATGGATGGTTGGCGCCTAGAAATAAGAAAATAAGAAGCCTTCATTTGTCTACCTCTGTCTCAAATAAAGGACCCATTGTTTAAGAGAAATGTCATAAATCTTGTAAACCTGCCTGCGGACTAAATATGTGCAGTGTCAGAACATAGGGCTTGCCAGGCATACCGACAGTAAGGGGCAGGGCTGAGTGAACTGTCAGCTAAGTAAGGAATTGAAGAAATTCTTTAATAGTTTAAGTTGAAACGGCTAATTTAGACGTGGACAGAAAAGTGTAAGCTATATCCTGCGGCACTGTAAAAGGGAATCACTCAGTATCGGAGCACTCACGGAACATTTTCCAAATCTGAGACAGGACAGAGAGACAAGATACTTTGAAAGTCAAAAGGCTAAGGGCATAGGAAATGACTGCAGCACAATGGTAGTCTGCTCAATGTTCAATTATTGCTGATGAAAGGGACATTTTGTGGGGCGGACATCAGAGAGTGGGATTAGTGAAAGTGATTTCCTTGTCCTGGGTTGTTTGACAAAGTCTGCCTGTAATCCTCTTGAAAACTTTGCCGTCTTGGCTTTTCCTGACTGTTGGCTTTCCGCTGAGCTGAAGATGGCACACAGAGCAGGAGAAAAAAAAACGTCCACTTATGTCTTGAGGAAAAGTGATCCGAGCCATACACGCAAAAATTTGTAGAGGGTATTTTTTTTTTTTCAGAATTAATGTATCAGCTAAAAAAAAAACGAAATGTGACCTAAATTCTAAAACTCCAGTCTGAATTTTTCTCCACTGTTGCCCAAAACTGACTTCTATACTGATTTACTGGATTGACACTGGTTGAACTGATTATAGCATAGGAAGCATATATTAAAATACTGAAGCATGGATGAATTATATCATTATCATTCTCCTGCAAGTCATTAACTTGAATTGAAAGCCAGTTCAGTGTATGCACAATGTATGTTACTCTTCAAAGTACGATAAGGGCAACAATCTATACAGTGTCGACAATGCATGCACAACTGCACTTGGTTATTTTCTATAAGGAGGCAACGAAACAATGGGAAGTTTTCCAATGTGCTGATGATAATTATTAAATGAATGTTTAATGCAGACATGAATAGTTTGGATATTTCTGAGAGCACGGATGCTTTTCTTTCCAGAATCATTTACGCATGAATATTTTAGCAGGGGCACTTTTTGTAATTCTTCCCAAACACTTCTTTGACTATTAGCAATATGTTCAGATGCATTAAAGCTCATATTCTGGAAATCAAAAATGAGATTAGTTGAAATTGGTTCGGGTCTCATTCAAGTCTAATTTCAATACGTGTCTAAAAATGTGATTGTTTTTTCGTGCCTGTGTCTCATCCAGCTCCATGATCCAGCCAAGTGGATCCAAAGACATGAGGATTTAATAAAACATACCAACATTTGGCAAACAGTCACCATTTGAATAAGGCAGGATTATAAAGATGGAGCATGCTGATAGCAGTGAGATCCTGACTGCCTGAGGCTATCACTGAGCAAAGATTTACCCCATAGTGTCCTTTCTGATGGGGAATGAAGAAAATAATACCTTATTTCCTTTTTTACATTTGCATGTGCATTGCAAACCCCAAAATAGACAGACAGACAGACAGACAGATAAACACAGATAGATAGACAGATGTTGCTGCCTCTGTCAAGCCCCTGCTGAAGTGTGTTTGAGTGAGATCAACACTCCCTCCAAGCATATTGTTCTCTGGCTGACCTCGAGCGCTAACCTCACTGTGAGAAGGACAGTGAAAAGAGAATTTGCCTACATTGATCAATAAGGTATCACATTTTCTGGCTGATATCCTACAGGCCATGCCATCTTCACTTCAGCGAGTACTGGTTTGGTACAAGTCAAAAGGAACTGTTAGGAAACTGGTCATGCTAACCCGAGGTTTTCACTGGATAACATTTTGGTTAACGACACTATAGTTGGGGTTGTCTTTCGTGCACCAGCAGTGGGTCTCTTAGGGGCCGTAGTAGATACATGGCGTGTCTTTAACTGCTTGGAAAACTGGGGCTGGGCGCTACGTATGTGCCTTTTTTGAGCCAGCTTTTAAGAGCGTAGTGGTAGGTTGCGTCTGAGAATGCTAAGCAACCTTAACAAGTACTGTATTGTAGCCTATTTACCTGAAATCCTGAGGGCAGAGCTGATCTTCTTCCAGGCGCTGTCTATGTTTATTAAGTGTGTGGGCTTATCGTCCAAGGGACAGATGAAAAACTCTGCCAGCCCTGCACCAAAATGATCAACTTAATGTTTACCACAGATTGACATTTATTCGGCTCGTTATCATTCCCAGGGCGTTGGACTACTGTTTTGTCACACCCTTTGGTCCCTAAAATGGACTTTCATCCAGGAGACCAGAGTCCATGTCCGAGTGAAACCAAAAGTCAATGTTGTTTTGATGTAATGCCATGCAATTTGCGTGTGGTTGCTGCCCACTTACATTGATTACCTATTTATGTCACAGTCCTTTTTATAACAAACATACTTTTTTAATCAAACATAATTTTTTTCTAACCCTAACCAAGTACTCCCTGTTGTCTAAACCTAAGCCACAGCTGTTTCACAATGTCAACCATGTTAACAATGTGTTCAGTTGTGTGTCATGTAGATGTGCAAAAATGTGCCCTCTGCGTCACTATGAGACCCCGAGGGGTGTGACAGAGTGTCTGTATTTGATGACCTGGGAATGAGAACGGGTTGTGTGTATTTTATCTACTTATTTATTTATGGTTAAGATGATCTTTTAGAGCATACCCTTATTGGACAGATGACAGCAGAAGCAGACTGGGGCGTTAATGTAGACAGTGCAGCCCCTGGGACGGAGGGGCCGTAGAGAGAGCGGGCCCTTGCAAGTGATTCAGATTGGCACCTTGGAAATATACCTGTGTTGATTAAAAAAAGAATAGTATTAATTCAAAAACAGTGCAATTTTCTATATGTCCTAAGAGAGGCAAACCCATCTGTGTCATGGTTTTCTTTTTCCTTTTTCTTTGTTTCAAATAGTCAGTAGCTATCCAAAACAAAACTATATGCTTTTCCTATATAAGCTACAAAAAATATAAATATACTATAAAAACCATTCAGTCAAATTATTGATTTCCTCCTTTCTTTGATATTCCTTTTACATATGCAATGATGATTGCTTGGTAATATGTATACTGATGTTGTCCAATGTCATGTCTCTATTAGTTTCAAGACAATACACGCACAATAGTGTGCACTTGGGCCCATCTTATTAATGTGCGCTGGGGCCTGTCATAAGTCCCTTATACCACTGGAGGGGGATTTGATATGCAACTTGGCTGGAATTGAATCATGGACATTACAGTTATGTGGCATGTGCTGTGTAACCATGCATCAACCAGGGTGCACTGTTGGTTGACTTTTTTTCAGAGAATTGTACAGAGCACCAAAGTCACACATAGGGCTCAGCATAGTCTCAGTCAATGGGAAAAAATGAACATGCCCATTCACCAACCCAGCCTCCACAATTCTGCCTCACCAAACAAAAGGCACACTTCTTCCTTAACTGGCGGTGAATGTTGGCATCAACCTAAATTGTGTGCTGCGGAATTGTCTAATATTAATTAAATTCCTATACTTATGATCCACTCCAGACATGTTTCAAGTACTGTTCAAAAATTCTTCTTAATGGGATTACATCAACTTCTCCCCCTTACTGAAAAATTCACAGTCAGTTCATATGAAAAGTTTGAGGGTCAATTCTCAGTGTATGTGTTCTGGAGGTTTCAAGTTTCCACACTTTAGTCGTTTGCAAACTGGACCACGTTTGGCTTCCAAACTAGTTGTGATGTCATAAAAACCTGCTCATACAAGCACGTCTTAAAGTCCAATTTAAGGTGAGCATAGAGAATCTTTCCCCTGTCAGCAGCCTCCAAACTCTGCACATACATCATCACAGCATCAAAGTGGGGGAACAATAAGCGAAACACATTTTTGACTGCAGGGGGACTTAAAGCTGCACCAGCAGACAACATTTATCTCCATCATCCATGACCATGATCTTTTCCCCTAAATTCATGGTGCAGACAAAAACTGTGCCAATACAAGTGAGATTAAACCCACAATAAACTGAGATATTTAATCTATAGGCAACATCCGGGACATACTCTCATTTGATGCCTTCTAAAGAGAGTGGAAGATACTACCATGCAGACAGCACCAGCAACACAGCACACGAGACAATGTCACAACACTGAGTTCAGTCGCGATCTGTGACACAAAATGTCTAGCAGTTATAAACATTCGAAGCAACAGCTGAAAGACAGGTCTATGTTTTGCCCTTGGGGGCTAAACATTGGAGCTCAAAGATCCAAAATGCTTCACTCTAAAACATTTGGTGTCATGCTCTGCTGTGCAGCTGGGAATTTAGGGTTGATTCTGAACTTGGCCGCAACAATAATACTAGTAAAACTTATTCTTATAAAAAAAGACACTCTCAGCCTCTGTAGATCATTAGCACAATAAATCTCTGATAAAATGGTGTTTTGAAACAAATCAAAAGCTGATGTCTTTTATTTCTAAACATATTGTGCCAAATTCAGTCAGGAACACTTTAATCAAAGAAAGCTTGATTTCCATTTGCAGTATTATATTTGTATGGCTCTGTTCTGAGACCTCTCTGCCTTTCCTTGGGCCTACGCAGAAAGCCTTTTCCATGTAGGTGTGTGTAAGAGGCTTTCTGGAAAGGCCCAAGCTTTCCCGCGCCTACATGGAAAGCCTGAGGCGGAGGGAGCACGGTCTATCTGCCCTTCCATGTGCCTAAGTGGAAAGCCTGAGGCAGAGGGAGCACGGTCTACCTGCCCTTCCATGTGCAAACGAGGAAAGCCTGAGGAAGAGAGAGCACACCTCTCTGCCCTTCCATGCGCCTACATGGAAAGCCTAAAGCAGGGACAGCAGCAGCAAAGACCCCTGAGAACAGAACAGAGCAGCATCAATGACAAACAGAAATGACATTAAGTCAGACACAGCATGAAAAGGAGGAGCTGGGGTGGAGACAGGTTGCAAAGCAGCTTACAAAGGAAGCAGCAACATTTTGTCTTGGAGGCTGCACCTCCATGTTCTGGCACTCGCATGCCAGGTTGTGCACCACAGTGATGGCCTGTTCCATAGTCCTGGCTTTCTACATGTCTCTACACCTCTACATGTTTTGTCTCTTCATTCCCGCTCCACGCTCCAGTCTTCATCTTAACATCGATTGGTTTTCATTATGCTTTGTGCTTCATGTGTCTCAAGAGTTATTGTTATCAGTTTTTTTCATGTGTTTGTAATGTTGAATTTATTGTTTTTTCTGTTTAGTCTAATGTGTGCATGTGCGTGTGTGTGTATTTTAAAGAGACTGTTATTTGCCTTCAGCCCTGCAATAGTCTGGCAACCTGTCCAGGGTGTACCCCACCTTTCACCCAGTGTCAGCTGGGATAGGCTCCAGGTGGGTTAACATACCATTATGTTTGGTTTGTTATTGGTTAATGTGTCTAAATAATCCCAGGACAGATGATAAGTGACCAGACAAAAAAATTCATATCATTCACTCATGCAGGCATTGTCACACAGGTCAGCTATAGTGACAGTAAAAGCCAATGCCAGATTTCCTCTTGTTTGGCAATCCCCCACATTGGCCTTGTACCTCTTCGATGCGTGCTGCTTACTGTCTAGCACCTGAGTCTCTGCAGAAAAATACACCGCTGCACACTGAGAGTGGATCACAAGTGATGGTTGAGAGGGATTAACTTTTGTATAACTTCACACATTGTTCTTCTTTCAGGAAAATCCTGCAATAGTATACATTCTAATACATTTATATTTATTTTGGAATAATATCTCTGGTTGAGGGTTTTTAATGTGTGTGACCTTGTTGAGCCGTAAAGTGGCTAAGTGTTCTAACAATTTCCTGGGGCTGAAATTCCCCCAGGTGGCGTCGACCATGCTGCATAAATAACAGCCCACACTCCTGCCGCATTAAGTATCTTGTTGCCTGTAAATAGAAACTGTGCTGTATATTACATTTTTCCTTCAATAGAAATGTATCTACACAACATTTATTAAACTCTCCAAATGATGTTAAGGCCACACCTGCAACGGTGAGGACCTAGTGTACAGTATGTGTCAAATTATTTGAAATGAAGGTGGATTACTGCTTTAATCTCCACACTGGATTAAAATGCCAGAGACAGAGTGTGGGCAAATCCATAGCTCTCTATTCACCGAGAAGTGCTGGCCTCTACGCATATGTATAATCTGTTTAGTATGCCCAGGCAGGTCCAGTGCCTTTCCTTCAGATGCTCATCTCTTTTCTCTCCATCTATTGAATTGTAATAGGATATTTAAATCTAAAGAATGATGTTACACATTAGGGGGTGAAGAAACAATTCCCTGCGGTGGCCATTACTCCACAGACTAATGGGGGAACACCCTGCTGAAATATACAGCGTAGTGTTATCTGGTGACAAATGTTTGTTTTATGCATTGTCGTTTTCACACAAGTCACGATGTGAGCTGCAAATTGCTATTTTATTAAACAACAGGGATTAACTCTTCCACAACTAAATCTGCACTGTAAAAAGCTTTGAATTCTTACCTTTTATTTGACATTAAAGATCCATTTCCACAGCCATATTCACTACTGTATATGCTTCATTTACAGTAGGAGGATCAAACCAGCGAGAACATTAATACACTGAATATATTAAATCCAAATCCATTTGCAGACACATAAAAGCCTGGCACAATATGCTGAAATGCTACAGTAATTACTTCCATAAGCCAATTTTCACTCTGAATTAATTCTCCTTTGTTTCAAATGTTTTATTGGGAAGCATCATTTTCAAAGATGAGAAAACATGGTATTGGCGTGCTTCTTTTCCATATAGACAAACATAATGACAACAGACATAGGAAAAACAAAGTAAAATCAACAAACAAGGGGCACAATAATTATTGTAACATTAAATGAATTAAAACATAATGATAGTTATAACAATAATACTTGGATAACGTCACAAATAAAACGTTCTTGCCTACATACAAAAAATGAAACACAAGGCGTCTAACCCATAACCCATAGCCTCACACTCTCCTGAGTAAATTCTTGTAAAGACAATAAAGAAGAAAAAAAATTAGGATCTCCAAACATCCCCAAATGCCTCTGGGTTATTTTCCATTTTCATGTTCCAGGCCATCACCCTTCCAATTATCCACCCTTAAAGGAACACTTCCCCAATTAGTCCCCTTACGTTGTCAGTCGTAGGGGCACGTCTTTAAATTACACAGCCCCACTGTTTGCTGTATCACAATATAAGAGGAGCCTGCACACGGAGAAAAGGCATTTGCTGAAACATGTTCTCCTGTTGCTCCTTTTCGTGACAAAAGCATAAATATACTGAATATGTACCTGGTAAACAAGCGTGGGGATCCTTTAGCTGACCACCTTTCACCCAACACTGGCTGCGTTCACAGGCACAAAGTAGACTGTTTTTTGTTTTGTTTTTCTGAAAAAGCAAAATTCCTGCTAAGCTGTTTATATGGCCAATGAAAATGAATATTCCACCAACATTCCCATTTACATGCAGCCGTGCATAACCTGCCCTAACAGGTCCTTTACCATGTTTTCAACGTTTTCTTCCTGGTGGCAGAGCTGTTGGACTGTGTTCACACAGACCTCCTCTTTATTCCTTCGACCACCTTCTTGAAAAGGTCAATGTGTGGATATTTGCACATATCCAAAAACCTGCTGATATCCAAGTCTTTCATAATATGTAAAAGTAGATGTGTTTCTCCTTCCGACCAGAAATGTTGGCCCTTGTTTACATTGCTGTATAAAATTTGGAATATTATCATAGTTGGAATAATAGTGGAATATTAGCATGCATGTAAACGTATTCAGTGACAGTGACTTAGTGGATGATGGAAAAACTCAAAATCTGGCACTTGGGCAGTGACTTCCAGCATCAGACACCGATGAAACAAGCCATCCTATCACATCAGCATGATATGCTGCCGGTCATCGCTACAGCAAGAGACAGTGTCAGGGGGGAATGCAATGCGTTTGTCCCGCCGCATCAGGGCAAATGCAACGAGACAAGAACAAAAGTTAAGGTGGCGAAAATCTGCGTAGGATGGGTTTGAGGGTTGGGTCCAACAACCACCGCTTTTACGCGGGAGGCAGGTGTCCACCTCCCGTAAGATTGTAAACCGTGTTCTTTTATTCCAAAACCCAACCACATGTGTGTGTTGGCTAAACGTAACCACGTGTTTGTTGTTGAAGGAAAAAAAGACGTCAATTTGCGATATTGTGCTGACAAAGTGCATTTATTTTGAAGAAGGCTGTGTGCAAACTGTACACTGACTTTGACACAGCATCCCAGAACGCACCCAGGGTACCTTGCATGTCATGTGTGGGCTTGGAAAGTCCATGAGCAAATGTCAATATGTGACAAGGTCGGAGTGAGAATGTGTTGAGAAACTACACTATGAGTTTGGCTAAGTTTGGTCTTTCTGTGTCCTGTTGGAAATGTTAGTAGGCAGTATATAATAGACCTTTTCTACAGCTGACATTCTGACATTTAGCAGGAAAAGCACAAGGGGTGTAATTACTTACATTAATAACGACCATATTCAGTTAAGGTGTCTGGTTTCAGGGCCGTGGTGTTGGGCGTGCTGGCACACTGGAACACTTAATGGAACAGAGCCATCGTTAACATTATTAGTCACACCTGCTTGTAATGCTAAAACAAGTCAACATGTCGCTGTGAAAAGGTCTTAGGGTTGCACACTGCATCCACAGCAGCATAACTTCTCAGTATACTGTATCTGCATTTACATTCTATCAGATAAAGCTGATCAATGGTTAAAAGCTCATCACTGAGGAAATGTAAAGACAGAAGTTTTGTTTTTGTTAACTTGTTGCAATTTTTTAAAACAAATTTTTTAAAATATGTCATAATTAAATGTAAATCTATGTCAGGACCTCCCCTAAGTTTAATGCAGCGAACTAACCCCAACTGTTGCTTGTCATTCCTCACCTGCCCACCAGACATCACCACTAAGTTTCCTGCTCCTGCTCATCACCTGCCCCAATCACCTGCTCACCCAGGTGCTCCTCATCAATAGTTACTTTTATAGATGAGAGCTCAGTTGCTACTGATTGTCTATGCTTTCTGAACTTAATTCTGGTTTGCCTCCACACACCTGTTTTTATCAAGTGGAGTTCTTTGCCTTTCTGTTTCTGGTGGTATTCCTCCCTTACAACCAAGAACTGGCTGGTTTTTATTCTGCCCCTGGGTTTGATTCAGCCAGTGGCTTTAAACGTCTTGCCAGCAGCCAGTCCTTAAAAACAGAGGGAAAACAGGAACAAGGGGGAGTTGACCAATGTTTCTGCAGAGCTAAGTTTGCGGTGGTCAGAGGCATAAAGAGAAGTCTAGAGGAGCAACTCTAGATGATGCACAGAGAGTGTGACCTCTGGTCTCAACCAGAAGTCAGGGGAGCCCCAGGGGTCCTTGAGGGTGTTCCAGGGAATCCCAAGAAATATGGGCAATAGTTTACTTTCACTATTTGTTTCACTATAGAATTGAACCCGATGTGAGACATGATGACAGTTGTGATCATAGTTTTCACTTCTTCCACAATTCTGGTTTTAATAAAATCTAACAAACCGAATATTTTCAGATGCAGGTCCCTGAAGCAACATCTTATCAGATGGACGTCTGTAACATGATGTGAATCAATTTAGGAGTCCTTGACACAAAAAAGGTTGAGAACCACTGCTCTAAATTCTGCCAGAGTAGGACTAAATATGCTAAATATGACTGTCCTCTGTGGCATTTTTTTTGGAGTATATAAGAGCAAAATCAGAAGCTAAACTCACATTTTCACTTACTTTGATGACTGGCCAAACAGAAGCATATTTATAAAAAAGATCCAAATGGGACTTTAAAAACAGGAGGTGGGGGAACATGTCACCCTTGTCCCCAGTGGAAACTACACCTCAGTGCAGAAGTGTAAAGAGGGTCACTTGCAGAGTGGAGTATTTTCCCTTTTATAACTGTATAGGGTCCGGGTCAGGTTTGGACATAAACCGGAATGATTACCACTATCAGACTCGGATTAGGTTTGGACAGAAATATTCAAGCCGTGCCACACTACAGTCCATATGTGAAGGATTTATTATATGCATTTGCTTTATTTATTTGCTTAGTGCTGACAGTGGGGACCTACACCTACTGGCAAAAAACATGATTCCAGTAGGTGTAGGTTATGATTAATGCAATATGATGAAAAACAAATACAATGCAATGACAAATTTGACTTTTTGGTGGTTTTACGAGATGGAATGGAGTAAAATAGCAGAGAAATCACCTAAAATACACATTTTCTTCTTGGGTGAAACTCAAACAAGCCTCATTCATTTCTCTAGGAAACACCACTCTAATCCTTTTGTAGAGCTTTTCTCCCAACAGGTGTAACTCCATTACCGTAGACAAATATATGATCCAAGTTGTGAAGAAATTTACTTTCTGAATTTACTAGACGTGTTGGATAATTACTCAAGAGCCTGAGAGCGCTAACAAAAAGCTTATATGTCTTTGAGCCTGTTTACATGTGGTATTATCATGCTTCTTGGGTGATCAGCTCAGAAGTGGACAGCTCTATGCCTCTGTTCACATCTGGCATTAGAAATTTGCGTCTCTACATTTGTCCTGAATGACTGCTTGTTATCGGATCTCACATCCCTGCTTTATATGCAAATAAATCATTTCAGTTTGCAAAGATCAAACAAGTTGTTCTTAACCGGCAGAAGGTTTATCATGGTATATGCACACTTACAGCTGTCAATATTTAAAATGGTTAAAATCTTGTTTCATAGTAGTGCTCATTGCAGGGTGGGATGGTACAGTTAGTGGGAGTCCGCCCATACCCATAAAGTGACAGGGCTAATTGTAATCAGCATACAGCCAATGATACCTACTTAGAGTTGTCCACTTGTATGATGTATGTTAATACCAGGTATAAACAGGGCCTTCGTGATGATGACACCCAACTGATCCAGCTTCAAGGTGGCAAAGCAAAGGTACAGGAAAGGCATCACTTTTAAAGACATGCATAAAGAAGTAAAGGGCCAGTTGGTCACACCTTCGCTAAAGCAACTTTATGAGATGATAATTTGTCAGTGTTTCATTTAAAGCTTGTTCTGTTGCTCCCCAGAGGTCAAATAATCAATTGTTGCTCCTCTAAATTTATGTTGGTTTTAGCTGTGTAACCTCAATCATACCTTAATCAGATTTAAGTGGTCACAAGTGGATATTGAGCAACAAAGCTCAAAGACATTCAAAATTTTTCCAGGTACAGTACATTATGTTGAGTTTGGATATTCTTTCAGCTGTTTCTGTCCAAACTATGTATTTCTAATTCAAAATAGTCAGATATAAAACGTTATTCACAGTCTCAAAAAAGCATTTTCGTAATATAATGTTACAACTTGAGAATCGGAGTGTACTTTTCATGGAGAGAGCAGACAACGTGTGAGCCAGTGGTGAAATAAACACACACAATACACTGTAGGCTATAATCATCACTGGAGATAAACACAGACAAACATTCAGCATTAAAGCACTGTTTCCATGTATCTGTTCCGAGTTTATCATAATGATGAGTTTATTATGAGGAGTGTGTTTTTGCAATTTAGCAAAAATGCAAAAAAACAAACAAAAACTAAATAAGTGTAACTGTAACCTCATGACCAACATCACAAGTAATCAAGTTTAAAATTAACAGCGTACTTGCTATTCCACTCTGTGACCTAAACAGTTGAGTCACTGTCAGGCTGTTAAAATTTATAAATTCAGAGTTCACCAATCTCCACATCTCTTGCGCTCCAAATATGTCACGACCAAAACATCAGGGAGCCTCAGTCACATCCATCTCCCACACAGGAGTCAACCAAACTGCAGGGAAGCTTTGTAAATTTGTCAGTGTGTGAGAGACAGAAACAGGATTTTTCACTGGAAGAATACATGATGATAAATGGTTGTATGAAAGATAAACCATCTTTCGTGAAATGATCTAAAAGGTTTGTGTGGGAAAAAAGAGAGCCTTGAAAACTGTCGATCTGTGCTTTGGTTGGAAACATTTGTGCCTGTGTGTTTTCTCTGACTCGTGAGGTTTTCAAATGAAACATCCAATGCACTCTCACCAGACGGCTTTATATCTACAGCATTTAGTTCATTACACAAAGATGCTGCAAAATGAATATGCACCAAAGAAGGTTAATACTTTCGGGTGTTTAACAAAGAACCACATTTATAATGCTGTGTGATACAACACAATAGAAACACTCAAACAGACACTGTATAGTACAGAAAACAAAACCAACCAGTTACGGTCGTACACTGGAACAAGACAGAGATTACAAAATAGAATCAATAGAAAACAGCTTTAACGTGAGGAAATATATGTTAATGTTGAGCCATGTATATTGATTGCATAAGAAGAAACATTTATATAGAACACATTTGCAGTAGTAATTATGTTTTCAAGAAAAAAATATTGTTTCATTGTTATTGATTAGGTACCCAGCAAGTCACAAAAATGTTTCAGTAAAATGTTCATTGAAAGAATATTTCATTTGTTTTCCACCAAAATATTTTTTTTACAATTTACAACTTCAGGTTTGTCTTAGAGCACATTCAAATCCTTCCAGCATACAAAACAGTCTCTCAATCGGGAGAGACTCTTTTTTTTATAGTAAAAAGAATATGTATTAGCATGTGCACATAAAAATGAAAAATGTGGAAAGTCATTGGCAATTAGACCCCGTAACAATGGTATGATTCAAGGAGGGTGATGAATCCATAGTCGAATAGGGAACCCCCCGCGGTCTAGACGCTGGTGGTGGTAGAGGTGGTGAAGATGAGATGAGAGGAAGATAATAAAGTGCTGATAATCTGGATGAGTTAAGGAATGAGCCTTTGCTGAGCCCGTCCTGGACTCTGGATATGATGGCTGGAGGTGAACAGGGTGGATAAGGGCACGAAGATTCTGCCTAAAATGACGGCTGACAGCAGCAGAGGAGAGAGCAGATTTAAAATTTTGCAGTAGCATCCTGATTGGCTGATAGGGATCGTGGCAACGTTTGATTGGATAACTAGAAGAGTGAACACCCATAGTCAGCTTCATTTCATACTTTAACAACAGAATAGATCAATTTCCAAAGATTTCCAAAACAACATATATGACCTTCATAACGGCTGCAATTTTAAACACATCCTTAACGTTATGAAACGTTTGCAGTTTGATTTAGGCAACAAAACTAAGTGGATAGATTTAGAAAAAAAAAACTTAAATTTAAAGTAATTTTATCAGGGAGTTCAGGGATGAAATAAAAAGCAAGGGGCTATCTCCAAATCTGAAAAGTAAAACCTATGTGGAAGTGCCTTAAACCTGCATTTAAGAGGAAAATAGATTAAAAAACATAAGTAAGGTATGCTTTAAGGCTTAAGTTCCTTGTGATTGATCTCTACCACAGCGGTGTCCTTGGGCTCTCCACTCACAGCTCCTCCAAAGCTCCACCCTCATGTTCAAGTACGGTCACTTTTGGCTCCAAAAAACCAAGATGGTGACAGCCGAAATGCAAACAGAAAGTCCACAAACCAATAGGTGGCATCACAATGTTTATGTCCATTTCTTTTACACAGTCTTTGTATAAAACACTGTTGATCAAATGTCTTTGAATCACATGAACGCCTGCTGGCCCAGAACCACTTCAAATCTCCTTCGCTTGGTCTAATGGAAATGGCCTACCCTTAATACGGTGTGTACAAATCAGGCGCCTGTTCAGATTTATTTCATTTGTCTGTCTTCTTATGTCACTGTATTATTAACTGGGTCTTACTGTACACCTATGTGTACTTTTCTATTATTTACTCCATATTTCTTCTCCTGTAACCCTGAAATGTACTAGTGCCATGTACCAAGTCAATCGATTCTCTGTCTTTTATAAGAACCTTTGTCACAAAACAGACAAAAATACAATACCAAGTACACAAACATGACATAAACAACATCTAGCGTGCTCTGAGTCTGTTTGAAGCTGTCATATACTGTATTTCTCTGTAGAAAGTAATTACAAATGGAGGACAAATACTCTTTGGTACTATTGTACTTGCATAACCACAGTCTACAAAGTAACACACATGCAATGTCTTTCTTTTACTAACTTTATGTAAAAGTTAGCAGTTTGTAATATCATACAATACCTATCACATTTTGAAACTTGTGCAGCAGCCCTGCACCTTATTAAAAATAATGCCAGGGCAGCCTTTTGTGTTCTGTCCTGACGCAGAGGGCTCTGCGTTTAGATAACAAAACTATACTGAACAAAACAACACCTTTTTTTTTGCTCCCATTTTTTCACAGGTTTAATTTCAAGATGTAAGACTTTTTTTATGCACTCAATAGATACTTCTCTTTTTCCAAGACTGTCCTTCCACATGACAGGTGCGAAGCATCAAGATGCTGATTAAACAGCATCATTACTAAACAGGTGTGCTTTGGGATGGTCACAATAAAAGGCTACTCAAAAATATGCAGTTTGATCACACAACACAATGACACAGATGTTGCAAGTAGGAGTGTCCACTAAAACTGTTGCCCTTGAACTAGAGCTTAGATCAGGCCCAAAAAATCCAGCCCGACCCAACCCGGGTTGGGTTGGGGCTCGGGCTCGGGCAGAGAATCTAAGCTCTACCTCGAACAGATTGTTTATTTCACTACCATAAACCATCTCCAATGTCGATTCCATTAATTTGGCAGTACATCCAACCAGCCCCACAAACACAGACCACATGTTCCGACACCATCCCAGGACCTCCACATTCAAGATCCTCTGAGACCACAGCTGATGCAATAATAGGTTTGAACACCTGAAGAATTTCTGCACACACCGTCAGAAACCATCTCAGGAAAGCGCATGTGCATGCTTGTTATCCTCACTTGGGTCACTGTAACCTACTTGTGCGGTAGTGAGGCTGGTTGGATGTACTGCCAAATTCATAGAAACGACACTGAAGACAACTTTTGGTAGTGAAATGAACATCCAGTTTATGCGCAACAGCTCTGGTGGACAGTCAGTATCCCAATGACACACTCCCTCATAACTTGGGACATCTGTGGCACTTTGTCGTGTGATCACACTGTACATTTTACAGCAGCATTTTATTGTGACAGTCCCAAGGTACATCTGCGTAATAAAGATACTGTTTAGTCAGCATCTTGATATGCCACACCTCTCAGGTGGATGGGTTAAATTTAAGAGAAATAAATCTTTAACTAAGATCTGTGAAAAATGGGAGCAAAAACAAAAGTATTGCGTTTAAGTTCTTGTTCAGTGTACTTGCTTATGGTTAGGAGAAGATCACTGATGTGATGGAGACTATTGGATAAACATGGTGGTGCATGGTGGCCATCTCCACACCAAAGGAAACACACCTATTATATTATATTATATTATATTCTGTTTCTGCCGGTATATCTAGCTATGACAAAAAGTGCATACTGAAACAAATACTTTAATGACGCTGTTGTTATTTCATATTTTTCTTACTGTCTACAAATCTAATTATTCTTTTTTTTTTTATTATTATAATCTAACAAAGAATGATAAAACAATAAAATGTATTAGTGGCTGTTACTGAAAACAAAACAAAGCAAAACAAAAAACAACCTAGCAATTAGAGTAAGCAAACATACATGCAAAAAAAAGAAAAAAAAAGAAACAAGGGGCTGCACTGGTGGGGCCATGTTGATTCAGTTACTGGGTTACTGGTGAGAGTGAAATACAATCATCCAGGAAGTCTAGTTTGTGTCACAGCTTGTCGCTGCTTCATCAGTCCAATTTAAGCCTAAAGCCTTCATTAGTAAAAGAAATCATATAATGACAAACAAGCTTGTGTGAGACATTCTGAGTGGTTCAACATTTGGAGTCATATGCACATATCTCCTTATCATAATATTTAGCCAGGTTTAAAGGAAATATGGCAAAATCTTTCTACAGCATTGCGGCATCCAAACAACAGAAGGTGACTAGAAATGAGAATTTGTGCACTATTTGCTAGACTCTCAAAATCTTAATGGTGATTGACAGCCATAAACACCTACATACATAAAGTGGAGTTCAAAGGGGTTCATTTGCATCCACAACAAGATGGTTTTTGACAATTTCCCAGCTGCTCACTGTGGGAAACTTTCTAGAGATAATGATCCTCCCTGACAGATTCGGTGCAATCAAACTTGTTTCTGCAGGTTCTTTTCATTGCGCATACTCCACCCTAACAAGGACATTTTCAAAGCTAGGAAGTGAGAAGGTGTGCAACTAGGAGAAAGCTTGTGCGTCCAAGAGAAAGTTTAACGAGATGATGATACTGCGGGATTGCCGTGAGTTTGTGAAATTACTGAACGTTTTCCGAAAGAGGCAGTGCTTTGTCACAAGTTCCCCAGATAAGCGACTCTATTAGGGTAAAGGATTAAATTGCGAGTTCTGTCCAATTTTTTGACTAAGTTTGTGATTTTCCAGTGACCAGCCCTCAAAGATAGACGTAGCTGTCGACAGCAGTTGATATGTTTGAAGTTGTCCAAAGGAAGAGAGAAACCGAGGCAGGGAGAGATGGAAACAGAGACAGATTGACAGATGGAATGAGAGGCGCCAGTGATTCATAGCATGTCAAAGAGCCTTGTGATGGTGAGAGAGGAAAAAAGAGAACCTCGATCTCACCCCAAGAACAGTGGCATTGTTGTTCTCTTGTTCATTATTCCATCCACATGTGGTCTGCATGTTGATGCCGTATTAATGTTTGAACTTGTGCACCTTACATCTCAATTTGTACCAACAAAGGGTAGTGGCATGGAATTACACCGGATGGATTTGCTTGTCGAGCAAATAACTGCGGAAAAGAAGAAGCATGTTTGCTGAGTGCATATTGGGGTTATTGTGGCATTGTATGGCACGCTCACCTTCAAGCATTCACGCACAGCAGTAATCAAAGGTAGAGTAGGTGAAAGCATGAGATCAAAAACACCATCATCTTAATCTCAGCAACAACATACTTAACTAAAACTAAGGCTACATTCACGTTACAGGGCTTAGTGCTGAATTCTGGTTATCTCACCAGATTCGATCTTTCTGCCTAGACTGTTAACATTCATGTTGAAGTGACCCATATCTTACATCAGTGTGAATGTTTGCCTTGAACCCCTGAATGATACACACATGCATTGGAAGAAGAACAAAAAACATCACATTTGTGATATGGGCATTCTGGGACAACTGAATGATAAAGCAGTGCAAGCTTCATCTCCTGAATGATCGCTATAATAAGAAGGTCCAATGATGTCATCCACATAATAAGAAGTAGAGCTGGGTCAATTTCTGGTTTTGCTGGTCTGATCTGTATGAGCCTAAACCGGGTTGACTTTATGCGAACCAGCTGAACCACCATTCGTCATGACAACATCTTTTAGCAAATGTATAACTAGTCTACATCGGCAACCAGAGGTTATGGTTAATGGCACTAAATTCAATATGTATTGCATTAATAAAAAGCAATATGGCAACGTGATAAACATAATATTATGTTGTGTGGAGTTTGCATGTTCTCCCTGTGTCAGCGTGGGTTTTCTCTGGGTACTCCAGCTTCCTCCCGCAGTCCAAAGACGTGCAGGTGAATTGGTGACTATAAATTGTCCATAGATGTCAGCCGGGATAGGCTCCAGCCCCCTGCGACCCCCTACAGGATAAGCAGTTACAGAAAATGATTGAATGAAAGGAAACATAGCAAGAAAACTTAAACTGCAGCGGTTATCAGCTGAATTTTTGTCGGATGGCCTGTTTTCATTCATTCCTGGCTCACTTTGAAAGTGCTGCAATGGACGAGGAACTGCTGATTCATGACGCTAAGATGAGATTTTGTAGTGAAGTTTCTACCCGATTGCTTCACTACAAAAACCCAAATAAGATGGAGGCTGGCTGGAGAAAGATCGCCAGGGAGCTGAGAGCTTCTGGTGTCCTGTCCATTAAAGGCAAAAAATGCCCCAAAAATATCTTAAAAAAAAAAAAAT
Organism: Epinephelus awoara; assembly: GCA_035609425.1. Taxonomy (NCBI): domain Eukaryota; kingdom Metazoa; phylum Chordata; class Actinopteri; order Perciformes; family Serranidae; genus Epinephelus; species Epinephelus awoara. Next base: position 22,156,215 of record CM069306.1, on the reverse strand, counting down.
ATATATATATGTGTGTGTGTGTGTGTGTGTCTCCTGAGAGAAAAAAAACATTACAAACATAGGAAGACAGCAAGTGGGCAACTCACTCATCTTTGAAGTGGTTACATTTCCAGTCTGATCTCGAGCAAACACAGGAAGTTCACAGGAAGTATCAGAAGTGGGTGTTTTTTCTTGGGATAAGAGGCTATCATACTTATGGGCTGTCGGTCCACGAGCTCTATTAGCAGCTATTGCTGGTACTGTAAATACTGTAGTTTTTACTACACTAAACCAATAAATAGTGCATTTGGTGGGGACAATTTTCAGATGCATATGTTGCTCTACTGAGTATTAAAGCAGCATGATGGTTGATAAATCGTTTGCAAAATCTTATTCTGTGACTCATGACACATTGTCTTTAGATGTGGGAGGGCGTCAGACTTAAGACTTTTATGAATCTTTTCAAAGTACTCTAGTGTATGGTAAGCATTAATCACTTATGAAGCAGCATAGATTCTTTTAAATGCATGAAAATGTGTCAATATGTACTTTACTTAACACATACAATGATAAGTTATGATACTGCATGGACTGTTATAGCATTTTATGAGTCCTTACTACAGTTGATTTTTAAAGTGTGTGTATAGGTGGGTATAGGTATTCATAATGCATTATAAGACCCATCAGTCAACCTCTAGTTTATAACTTGTCAGGAGCATCCATAAGACAATTATAATTCATTATAAGTCACATCTATAATGTTTTATGACTGCTGATATAATGCATCCGTAAGTGCATGTGTGTTTATGAGTGTAGTCATAAAGCATTATAAATGCATTATAATTCACTATGAATGTCCTCATAACACATTACAGATGTGGTCTTCATGAAAAGTGTTACCCGATATACTGGGGTATATTGGACTCACTCAAAATAAACTGTGTTCATGGTAACGACAGAAAATTTCACCCAGTGCAATGTGTTTTTAATAGTTTGTGGACAACATTGAAGGTCTAAGCTGTATCAGGCTTTGGCTACACAGGCAACACTTGTTAGAGGGACCAGTTCATTCTTAGTTTTGGTCTTTTCATAGGATTTTTCGACAGCAAGAAAAATATAGATTATCTCTTACCTTACTATGAAAAAATTGTGAAACCATACACTACAGAAAGCCCATAAGTGCTGTGTAACAGACAACGACCAATAATTCCAGTGCTGTGATAGAACCATAAATTTATTATCCAACAAAGCACTTAAGCACTTCAACTGATACTTCAGATTCCTTACAAACTGTAATATTGCTGTGTAATTGCAGAATAAGTAGCTTTTCACTACAACCCAACTGAGTCTTCAGACTGCAATCCTTCTCCAAACGCAGTCAGGCCAATCGACAGCACAATTGATTTCCTGATTAATGTCCCGGCCCACCTACTAGCATTGAAGCCTAGAGACATAATTTCCTTCTGAGCATGATCAATAGCTGCATCAACATAAATAAATGCTGGAAGAAAAGAAATTTTGTTTAGTTAGGGCACTGAGGCCAAAAACCTAAGTAATAGCTTTTCACCCGTTTGTACCCTCTGAATATTTCCACGGAATTAAGTTACAGAGTGCATGCTGTGAAAACAGTACAAGAAAAGTAACAATGCACAAGACAAAATAGGTAGAAATAATGCAACCAGTAAGACATTCAAGGTTTGTAAGTTGTGCTAAATGCTCTCTTGCATAATGCTTTCTCTTGCATAGAGACACAAACAGAAACTAATTCAGTACAGGCAGCCAGGTGCAAAGTGTACCCAAGAAGTGCAAGCTCTACCTGAGTGTAACATTTGCCGGTGACTACAGTGCTACATGGAGGGAAGGAAGTTGCCTCCGTGCTGGACTGCTGACCTCCCTTTCGCTTGCCTTTACAAGATGAGCAGAGATAAAATATGTAGCAGGCAGTCGTCTAATTTTAGCTTCCAGCTCCTCCATCATCACTTTCTAAGTTTTGTGCTTAAAAAAGGTCTCTCGGACTCATCATCATCTCCTGAGTATATTACAGGGTAATGTCTACAGTGTAAGACAGATGTGCGGTTGGAGAGTTTGGTCTAAAAAGGTTACATTTGAGGTCATGAAACAAGAGAGAGCACATATAATCTAACATGAAGAGCAGATGCCTACTGTCTCTGAACATGCTATTTCAGCCCTGCCTCTTAGACATTATACTTATGTACAGCTAATTTGAAACAGCAAATACATTCTGAAGGAAACGTAATGCCGAGCAAATTATGCTTTCTACTAACATAATGAGGAAATGTTGCTGGTAAATGTACCTGTTGTTTTCCATCAAAATAGACAATCATGCAATGCAGTATCCATTCCTAGTGACTACAGCATTATTTTTTATAACCTTTTTAATGACCATTAAATCAAAATCCCGGTCAGTGTTAACTTGAGTGACATTTTGCAGGTAAGGGCCGGGGCCCCCTGACACTTTGAGCCCCTGGGCCCATGCCCAGTAGGCCGTTCGGTAGTCCTGCCAAGCCTTGACCATAGGGCTGTGACCGTATGTGTTTTTCTCACAGCGGTGACAGAGTGACATATCCGCTGATTCATGTGCCGCCATGATTTTTTTTTGTTTTGTGCGGTGATGACCTCTTCACCGCGGTAGGCATCACGTGACCGCGGTATTGCAGTGATGCGGTTATTGTCACATGAACCTGAAATTCTGATGCATGGTCGTGCACTTTGTATGCCAGCCTTCCTCCCCACCCACCTCCTTGTGAAGCCTATGCGGTCCATGAATGTAGTGTTTTGTTACCTGAAAGAAACGTTGTACACAGTCCAGGCACCAATTACACTGCCACAACAACATAATGACAAAAGCAATTTAGTGAGATACAAACGTTAATTTCTTTGCGGCTATTAAATTCAATTTGGACTTAAATATGTTTATCATAATTGAAGCATCTTTAAAAGCTGTTTTCCCCAATGCACAATGATTTTCAAATTTTCTCTAAACATTTCCAACATAAAACCTTCCACAGTGGCTATCATTTATCGTCGCAGTCCCCGGTGTCGTAAAGCGACCCTAAACAAAAACTGTGATTCATTTGTAGTATGCCCAAGACCAGTGTTGGTTCCAGCCACTGATGACTTTGAGAGAATAATTAAAGTGTGGGCTGAGTGTTGCTCGGGGATATTTTACATGCAGTAGAAGGGATGGGACGGGGGAAGCGGCCAGAGATATTGATTACTGCTGGGATTACAGCACCATGAGCATCGCTCTCAGTCCAACAATGTAATCATCAGCCTTCTACTTGTAATGCGCAGGTCGCCACAGTCTCACCAGGGGAGGGAAGGAGAGAGGCAGGGGGAGAAGTGCAAGTGGACGCAGAACAGATGGATAATGTTTCATCTGCCATTGTCCTTCAACTCAGGTTGAAATTTGCAGACTGGGAATTTGTATTAAAGGAAGCTTTAAAGAAGCTGTGTCACGCAGTAATTACCTGGATATCAGTGCCTGGTGTGTATTTATTGTCAAAAATATCTTTAGGAAATAATTGTTTTGTCTAACACCTGCTCAGTTAAATGAATTACATCCATTCCTGTGGAATAAGGCTGTATTCTTCCCAGAGTTTAAGCCGATTGTTTCTCCTTTGCTCAGTGACTGTCACCATGGCTGCGAGCTCTAGATTGGATTCAGGGAATGCATTGATGTAAGTTGGCAGATGCTTTAAAAAAAAAAGCTCCTCTTTGAGAGTTTAATCTTCAAAATGCATGACAGTGCTGATCCAGCAGTTTCCCCTCACTTTTAGACAAATATTTTTCACATATCTCTCAAAACTATCATCTTCCTCAATGAGAGCTGCATTACATTCACCCTATATATATTCATACCCAGATAGCTTTCAAACATTGATTTTAAAATGTTCTAAACTACAAAGTGTAACCTCCCACACCTCCCTCTCCACCCTCAACATTGCATCAGTGGCTTTATTTTTCATTACTGTGATGCATTTGTTGTGGAACTTGTTGTGTAGGAAGAGTCAGTAAGATGCTTCATCACATTCTGATTTTTCTTCTTATGTAAGAGGTAATAGAGATCCCAGTGCACAAATAAAAAATAAATAAATAAAACAAAAGCAGTCCAGACAATATTATCATGCTGCACCTTAAAATTGGGAAGGGAAAAAACACATGTTTGTGTGGTGTAAATGTATGCATTTGGGATCAGATCTCAGGCAGATGTAGTAGCATCCATTCAGCGTGACCACATTCCTAAGAAAAAAAAGTTGCAGCCTGCAAATTCAAAGGCCACCAAACTCCCAGCTCTTCCTGCCAACTGAGCAAACAACAAAACTAGCAATAGCTAGCAAGTCTTTTATCACAAAAAGCGATATAACAAAAGGAATGATGCCCATATTTTGACCTGGGACACGCCATGTTTGCTGACAAGCCCCCACTAACCAGTTTGCATAATGTTATCTGATCACAGTTTGGCCAGAATGGAGAGAATGGTTGTTAATACCAAGCCTAAATACAAAGGCCCATGAATTGGATGTCATTACCCAGATAATGTATCACATGTTAATATGAAGTATTTTGCATTTTGCATATGTTTGAAAATATATCCATATTTATTATAATTGCTGCCTGGGCTGCATCCATTATTTTATACTGTCTATGGTTAATACCAGGAAAAAATCGGGCCTTTACACATATTCAAATGAGACGTTTGTGGATGAAGAGATGCGCTATTTTTGAAACTTGGACCTGCATCAGTTTATTTTTTGGGCCATTTACATGATGTTGTTGAATACTTAATTCTGATAGGTCAATCACAACATTCTACAGGCTGTTATTTTCAAGTAGCAGTCCACTGCTGTGAATTACAGACCAATGCTGGGGATGCAGTTCTGATCACATTTAAAATCATTTTTAAATCATGTGTCTAAATTTTGTGTCACATTATTGATGTCTCCATTAAATATCCATGTAATAAGCAGGATAACGCTTGCTATACATGCTGTACATGTTAGCAAACAGTACACACCCGAAAGACACAGAGCACCATTAACATTGGCATTCATCTGCAGTCCAGCTCTTGGGGGAGTCCAATATTCGCTTGTGTCTCTGCTTTGGTCTCCTCCAACCCCTGAAAAATAAAAGTCTGTGGCAGCTAACTTTGTTTCTCTATGGTTTGGTGTTAATAAGTTGTTGGTCATCAAAATGATGACATTGCATGCCATTACTAATAGTCATTTGATCAGTTGTTAATATAGAAATATTTAGTAACAGCAGCTTTAAGTCACATTACAAATCAAGTGATGTCATATTACAAGTCTGCCAGACATTCAGGCACGTGTTATGACAGAAATACATTTCAGTTTACTACTTATATTATTTAACTTTCATACTGTACCTGTGATAGATTTTTAAGGCCTTCTCCTCTTGAGATTTAAAGTCACATTTGTCAATGTGCGACCGTAAGATTCCTATATAAATATTTGACATTATTGTGGACGCTGCACAGTCAGCTATGTTCTTTGTTTGAATGCACTTGCACTTTGAAGAGGAAGTGCTCCCGAGACGGTCAAGGGTATTTCTTGGAGTTCTTTGAGGCGCCGTAGCCCTGGGGCGTCCCTTGCAACAACTCCCCATCTGAGGCAGAGAAGCTGGGACATCTGAAGTAAGCGGGCCAGGTGACATCACGGTGTTCCTGTCTTCTCCTTGCAAACTGTCACATTTGCCAACTGTCTGGCAAACTTTCCTGCAACTTCTTGACATGGATTCTTATATAAATGTTGCTGCTGAGGTAAAAGTGTGCTGGAGTGGAAGGCTTAGTTGTAACACTTTTTGTAAGAGAGCTTACTTGGTCTTCTAATATTGCCCATGAGAAAGACTCTTTTTTGTGGATTTACACACAGGAGTAAATTCTCTCTCTTTACGCCCACACTAATTACTGGGAATGACAACAGTGTTTATTTTTTACTGGGTAAATCGATAAAAACAGAGTGTTATGTGCTCTATTAAGGTTTGCACGTGTGTTTCGTGCTGGGACATATTTATATTAATGGATCTATCACCAGATGGCACCTACCAGTTGGTTTATCATTGTCGGGGAGACGCAGCAGTCCATGCTGTCAATACTCAATCGAGTCATGCCTGGTGGTGGTGGTAGTGGTGATGGTGGAGGGGATCTGGACTTGATCCTGGATAATGACACCATCCAGCCTCGTATGGAGAAAAGTGGAGCTACTTTCCCTCAGGGCAGTGGGAGGAGAGGAGGTAGATAAGCATCCTCTCAGTGGCTTCCATCTAACTGAATAGGATGACCAGGGAAACTGGGGCTGTAACTAAGGTTGTTTTTAGATACAAGAGAAACAAATACCATAAAATTCAACCAATATTTTTAATGCGAATAGCTTAAACTTTACTCTTATGACTGTACAATTAATATGGATGTATAAATTTGGCTTACAAAAATGTGTCTCCAACCTGGTCTCACATAAATTCATGAAATGACCATGACCTCTTTATGCAACATTTCATGGCTGTGGCACGTAACTGTGTTGAAATTACATGCTGTCCCCACGGATGCAGTGCCATTGGGAAGGCAGTTAGGATCATTGGTTGTGGTGGACATACACAAATTTCCTGGTTCATACAATGGGCAGTGGTATAAAGAGCGAGAAAGTGTGTCGATGTGGTGGGTTGGTCAACAAACGGTGGACTTTCATGCGGGAGCCCGCTGCTCATGTCCCATGTGAAGATAAAAGTCAACATGGACTTTTCTTGACTTACTGTACAACACATTCTCACTCTGACCTCATCACGGATCGACGTTTGGTTATGGACTTTGTACACCCAGATACAACATGCATGCATTTCTCACTGATGCTGCCGGATGCCATTAAACTATAACGGCGACCGGCTGTGTCTCATGCCAACGTGTCTGACGCAGCAAGTCACCGCCCAAGTGCCAGATTTCAATGACTTCGGAGTGATACTGGGTTGTATTGTACTTACACCCTCTACCTTGTTACGTGATGCACTTACATCACTGTACAACTTACTTTTGTCCTGTATATAATAAACATATTTATTTTAATTGAATATACAATCTTTTCCTAAACCTAACCAGATAGTTTTGGTGCCTTAACCCAGCAGAGCCACCACCACGAAATGCGGGGTTCAGAGGTCGTGGTCTTTTCGTGTATTTCTGTGATATCACAAAAGACAGAACAATGGAAGGCTCCTCAAAATATAACACTAATTCTAGCGGAAGTACAGCTGGAATGTAAGCACCAGTAATTGTGTTGGGTCACCCCTTACAGATGCCAGTCAGTGAGATTACACCATTTGTTTAAATACAGCCTGGTCAAAAGGATAAACTCAAATCAAACGGAACCGAATTGCCACCTCCGTTTCCACCGTTTGTGTGTTTGCGCTGGCAGCAGAAAACAAGGACAACTGGCACAATATTGACTATCATCAAACACAGATGTTCAAACCCATGCAAAGGTATTGCTGCTTATTTGGTTGCGGTCCAATGTGCAGAATTAGATAAGAAAACTAAAAATGAAAACAATGATTATCAGCCACATGAACAAAAGAGTGGAATTTTCAACAGGCTCTCACAAAATGGAGCGAGTTTCCTACTTGCGAAAACATTCCTGTTTAGAGGGTTTTAATCAACTCTGTGTTAACCACCAGGCTACCTTGCAATTTGGGATCAATTATTGCTCTCCTTAACACAACAAAATCAATCCGTGCACAACATCCGCTTCTTGTTTGATCTGCATCATGAAAAACATAAAAAGCATGAGTGTGAATTCCTTTGTTTATGGAAAGCAGTGCCTGCAGGGTTTCTCTGAGGTGGCACTTGTCATTGAAGGAGTAGAGAGAGATAACCTGGGGGCCTGCAGATAAGTGAATCTAAAGACCTCAATAAAGCCAGAGCCAGGAGAGGAGGAAGACGCAGGCAGGTATTAGTCCATCCATCATTTCCTTCACCCGATCAGAGGGTACAAAAATATACCACTCTCATCTAATCTGCCTAGTTCTCTCTATCTTTGTCATCGGTGGCTTCAGATAACCAGCAGAGGCTAATCCCCGGATCATTGATGACTAGAGGTGGTGGTGAAATGCGGATTTACGACAGGAGGGTCTTATTCTCCAGTGTTAAAGGAGGAATAAATAAAACCTGATCCCAGTTTATTGTACAATCTAAACCACCTATTTTGTTTTTATTTTAATGGCTTGACCATTTGTGAACTATACAAGTTGCTATTATTATTACTACTACTGGTTCTAGTATTGCTTTATACCAGAGTACTGCATGTGGTTTGTGCAAATGGCGTTGCTGTATGCCAGCAGAAGCCATTAAATATATTCAGAGATGATCCATTCATTTTACCTTTACTTTGATTGTGACAGTCTATCTAAGAATATCCCTGTCAAAGAAAGTCAGAGAATGATACCGAATCATTCATTTGCTAACATTAGAGCAAAAACAAGTGCAACAAGTCTGACTTGTGCTTACATCAATATGCAGTAGTATAATGTCAGCACTTAGTATTCAGCTGTTGTGCATCAAAGTGGCACTGGAAATATTGTAATTACAAATGGAGCACAAACAAATTAGTGAACACGTCTGGCAAACATTATTATGAGGGTATTTAATGGCGGGTGAGTCAGACTTTTCTTTGATATCAAAGTTCTAGGAATGGGATGTTTGAGGAAGGCAGATGTGTTAATAGTAAAGAGCAAATCAGATTGTTTCACTGTGTTGTTATTAAAAATATTTTTCAGATATATTGAAACCTATTGCAGTGATTGGTGGCTGTGACATACACAGGATAATGAAATTCTGATACATCTGCCTTCTTTGGTGTCACCTTCACTGCTGATGGAAGATTTCTAGCCTCATTAAAATTACATGAGGTTTTTAAAACTGTACTGTTTTTATTTTTACTCTTGGTTAAACTTGATTTTTAACAAATAACAACATTAATGCATGATACATTGTCAATCTTATTTTTCGACTGATCCTTAAAGGGAAATTTCGGTTTATTTCAACCTGTCTCCTATCGTCCTAAATTTGTTTCGAGTGACTAGTGACATAAAAATAACAGTTAGCATGTTAGCCGTTAGCCTAGATACAGCCGTGCCGCATAGTAGCGTCAGACCTGTTAAAGCGTAAGTGAATGGGCATACTTGCAAAGTTAGTCCACTAAACAAGCTTTTTTTCCACAAAGACTCTGCTTTCCAAAGCGCGGCCGAAATATTGCGAGAACAAGCAGCGATCTCATACCGTGCCTGAAATCTCGCGAGAACAAGCAGCAACAGCTGGAAGGCAGAACCAGACAGTAGCCTGAAAATTTCATTCATTTATTTTATGAAAGATTTATAGAATAATGGCTGAATAATGGCTGACTTTTTGCCAGACATCGACTTTGTGGAGGAGGACTTTGATTTTGCAGAGTTTGATGGCCACCCTTATTTATTTGAGCCAGAATACACTGACGAAGAGCTTTGTGAAATTGAAGAACGGAGGAGGAGAGAGAGAGAGAGGCGCAACAGGTAGAGGACGAGAGAGGAGGAATGGTTGCTGCAAGGCTGCGTAGCTCTGGAGATTGGTGGTGTACCTGTGAATGCTGTGCCCCAATGCCCACAGAAGAGGAATGCCTCTATTGCAAGGAATGGGACCGGTTGCATCCTTATTTTCAAGGTCTGGTTGTGACCGAGGACGAGACACCTCCACCTGGAGTAGTATCCAGCTGGGCTTTATCTAGAGCTCGCAAGATTTCGGGCACGGTATGAGATCTTATGAGGGGCCCATGTGGGTAGAAAATGGAATGAGGTATTATATGGTATTGTCAGTGAGTTTTATATTGGCCCCATGCAAATTGCCCACATAGGTGGGTCTACTTTGGTGGGCCCCACATTATCCTAGGGCTACCTGGGTATCACATGGGTATGGGCCCAAACAGGGCCATCTTCTTTTGGGCCCATTTGGGTAAACCGCCCATGTGGGCAATTGGCACGGGGCCCATACTGAACCCGTGGACAATCCCATATAGGGCCAAATTGGGTTTTTCTCATGCAAACGCAAAAACACGAGTGGCCCTACCTATTCCCAGTGTTTAGCATGTCCGTTCTGGGCCACTGAGGGAACGTGGCGGTACAATGTGGTGGTACAACATGGCGGAGTCCATCATGTTGGATGAGGACCCGCTCCCTATGTAGATATAAACTGCTAATAGTAAGGGAATGAAAACCTGATTCTTATTTTCAGGTGATTATAAACTTAAGAAAACATACTTATTTTATTGTATTCCATTTCTGCCAGTATATACCCCTAAATCTTACACTAGACCTTTAAACAGCGCTTTATATGGGCCATTCTGGGTCAAAATCCATTTTTTACTTGCAGTCCAACTTTGACTCATTATGTAAATATTCTGTAAAAGCCCCCCCATAGGTGTACATTGCCCCCTATCAAAGCATGACAGGAAACGTTGCTGAGACTTGCTGCGGAGAGATCGATAGCAAGCTGACCTTTGTCACAACCTACACGACATTTGGCGTCTTACTTTAAGGTCATTGTGAGAGATCCTGGTTGTTCCTGCCCCATTTGATCTTTTATTGTGGGCTTTGATGAGGAGTATTAAAACAGGTCATTCGCTTTATGTCCCTCTCTGTCCCATCAGCAGGCGGATGATGTTGGCTTCACTAAAACTCAAGCCAGAGGTCGACATCAGTGAATTAATTGTGTAGCGTGAGAGACGCTGTTCCCGGACAACATATTGATCCTGGAATGTTGAATATGCTAAACGTTTGTCTGACAGAATGGCTTTGAAAATCAGTGATACTACCTCCCCAGAATACCAGTAGCGAATCTTTAGGGGGCTGCGTTTAAGTGCACTACTAATAAAGGATGCAGAATTGTGGTCATCAACTATTTGATCATGTGGTCCTTTGCTTTTGTCACTAGCAATTACCATGTTAAATAAGTCCTTGATTAAAATTCTTAATACCTTTATTATTGGTGTTTGCTTTTGTACTGAGCAGGTTTCAAAATGGCTTTTGCAGCTAAGACATGTAATCTCCTCATAGGGAAGATGTGTGTGCACACATCCTCCTGTTCTCATATGAATGCATGTGGGTATGTACAAACTCTTAAAGAAGTACAAATTCCTGCCTTTTCTTCCTCTCCAACTTTCTCTAAAACCCAGAAATCCTGTGATTATGTCGTCTTTAATACTTGTAGAGCTGTTTTAAGGTAGAATTCATCATTCAGGGCATCTTTTTAAACACAAGGACCTTCTCCTGAACTAAATTTCCATCTGTGGCTCCCTCTGTGGAAAGACTTTTGCTTCTGCTGACATCTGCTGGTGTTGAGTTTAGGGAAAACTTCACAGAGTAAAGAGAGTGGTTAGAGGAGCATTTGCAAAAGTTTAGTCCCTGCCAAATCCCAGCTGATTTGTGCCAAACTGTCCATCCTGTCATACATGCCGTGTCGAAGTGCCTTGAGCAAAACACATTAAAAACAACATGGTTTTGACAGTCAGTATTTGAGTTCCTTTTGGTTTAGACAACCAGCCTTGTATTTCAACAAACCAGATTGTTTCTACCAGCCACAAGCCCTGCAGGGTACCTTGTCCATATTTGATGTTGAACTTTATCCCGTTGACCTGAGTGCCCGTGAGCCTGCAGTCTGTCATTAGTCTGAAGGCTGAGGGAAAAAAAATGTTCCTCATGTTCCAGCAGTGTGAAATGGACTGACTGTAAAACCTGTTTAATTACCTCTACTTCCATCCGAGGCCCGTCTCAGGACTTTTGTTCCACTGCAGAGTGAGACGCCCCCACACTGTGTGGCCTTCTGTGATTGAGAAGACATGCATTTGATAACCAATCACAGTAATGCTGTGGGAATCACTGGGAGGGAGAAGTGTGGAAGTTTTCTTTTGATTCTTGGAATCAGAGTGCCATGAAATGCAGGTTTCTCTTTTGGAATTTTAATTATTAACTCCCCACTGTTTGCTTCAATGTCAAAGATACTGTCAGAGTTACTGATTAGTGGTGCGCATTATGACATCAAACAAGCACCTTCCAGCAAATAACTGTTCATCACTTACCACCTGTAAACTTTCCACTGCCTTGTTATGATGCTTTTGAAGTTATATATTGACACAAACCGGTCTCACTCTGATGTCGTTGAAAACTGGTGCTTGGTCAGTGGCTTTGCCAGAAACCAAACAGCCGTCCTTTCACGTCGGCATGAGATGTGGCCGGTCGCTATCAATGTTTAGCGGCACCAGGCGGCGTCAGGAGGAAACAACCACCGACTCTTACCCGGGGGCTGCTGTTCACTTCCTGTGAAATTATAAAGCCAAACCCACATGCTTTTGTTGCAAGTGTTTGCAAAATGTGACCACATGCATTTGTTGTTGGAGGGATAAAAACATCAACCGATGTAGTGCATTTGTTTTGAAAGAGACTTTATGCAACGAGGTCGGAGTGAGAATGTGTTGACTGATAATACATACACGCTTCTATCAAATTCCACATCCTCAGTTTGTGACAAAGGCTCTCTGTCAGAAGTCCATAATTACTCTGGTGATGTCACTTGAGTGACAACCATAGAATAATTGACGCATCAACCCTGACGTCAGCTACTGGTTTTTGGACTCCCATTTTGAAGCCCTGAGTTTGGCATTTTGCCATCTTGTTTTTTTTGGATTCAGAAGTAACCATATTCTGACAAGAGGGTGGAGCTGTGGGTAAGCAAGAGGAAGATCTAACACATAAGCCCCTTCTACACTGCCAGATTTTCGGCGAATGTTGGGCCGTTTTGCCGGCAAGCTGCGAGCGTTTAGACGCACAGAGCCAGATTGGCGAGTTGATCCAAGGTGCCCAATTTTCTGCCGCGTAGAGGTAAACATTTTGGCGGAACCTTTTTGGTTTAAAAAGAACGGGGCGCCCTTCCGCCACGGGAGGGGCTGTTGATGACTTGTGGGAGGAGCTGACGCCGCACGTGCGACCCACTGGTGGTGGACTAACAGGAAACAGCTGATAGCAGAAATGAGCAGCTAGTAGCAAGAGGGAAACGCAAACCTGACAGACACTGTAAAGATGAGCAACTGAGGAGACAAGGAATTGTGCACCCTCCTTGTCCTCGCAAACAAAGAGGCCATTAACCATCAAATGACGGGGACGGCGAAGGACGGGCCAACTTATGAGAGAATCGTCGAAGGACTGACCAGCGGAGTACGTCGCTATTTACATCATACGCTGAGCTACAAGTTTTGTTACTTGCTCACGCCCACATTGCCCCAAAAAAGGTGCATTCTGTATGAACAAAAGTAGGAAGGCGGCATTTCGCTGCACTCCCCGATTTTGTTTTTATACTGCCAATGCTGCACGAAGACTGATTGGGCTTTCCTGCAAATTTGCAGAATTCCTATTTAAAAAGGGCAATTGACTGTAGTGATGCCTGACAGACAGCCTGGCACCCAAGCACCCCCGCCCTTACATATGCGTAACTTTAAACGTCAGTAAACGGGTGAGTTGTATCAAAATCCATCTCCAGTTCAGTTTTCATGAATGTTGAAACTAGCTTAAGAGACCAAAACTCTTTTTGCACCAGACTGTAAACATGTAATGTTGGGCATTTAAATGGGAGTCTATGGGGAATGACTTTCTTTTGTAGCCAGCCTCAGGTGGCCATTGGAGGAACTGCAGTTTTTGGCTTTATTTTTCAGCCCTGGAGGTTTCCACTTGGTGACAAGTTACTGATCAATACTGTACATTATTGAGGGTAAAGACACACTCACTGCAGTTGCACTGGTTTTAACAATACACCAACAAAGATCAGGTGAGAAACTCTGGACGAACACCAACATTAGATTCTCCGTCACCTCTGCTGTGTGTAAGTAACATAATGCAGCTTTAACTGTGGTGACTTAGCAGAGAATAAATAGTCAAGGCTTGAATTCTATTGCACAGGACGACAGACTACTGTCGAGCACAGGTCAGAGCTAATGAGAGAATAAACCTAGTAGCATTCAGCTCATTATGCTTTTCCTACAAACTGGGTCAGAATCAAAGGTCCATTGGGGGAAGAGTGCTAACCACCCGGATCAGAGTGGCCAGAGCACTTTCTCTAATAGGCCTTTGAGAGGCCTCATTAGCTGCATACATTTGAACTCAGATCTGCGACACGTAGCTAACTTCAAGTTTAAAAAATAGTCCGCTCAGAATGCACACAAACAAGAAATGGAACCAAACGTGCTAAGAATCACAATCATGCACTTAAACCTAGAGCCAAATTTTGAAGAAACACACATATAGAAGCCCTGGCCCTCCTGCTGGTGGGCGTATTCTCAACTGCACTAAGATATTAACACCTAAAAAATGAAAAGATGAAATACAAGACAGTTAATAAATCATGTTACTGAATATTTTGGCTTGCATTTCCAATTGTTAAGATAATTTTTTTCACCATATTTAGAATGACAGAAATCCTCATTGATTCATGACTGCTAGATTGCTGTGCTTTTATTTCTCTATTCTCTTCTCCCCTGTTTCATTATGCATCGTGCATTCCAGCTACTACACAACACAAACCAGCCATTCCTCCAACTAGCGTCATTGTCATGCAGCAGCTCTCAGTTCAGTCATATTCTCCCCTCACATCTCCGAACCAAAGCCCCCTCACAAAGCCTTATAAAAATCTGTGCCCCGGGAGGGAGCAAACTGCGGAATACCAAAGCGTGCCAGGTGCTGTGTTTAAAAAAGCAGGACTCTGCTTAAACAGAGATGCATTATTTAAAAGACAACTGAGAGGCATAAATAGAGTGAATGCATGACAAGGCCCTACAATCTGTAGCCCCTAATAGGCCCCCAGTGGTCTTGGTGTGGTCTTCTTGTGCGAGATCAGTCGGCTCGGTCCCCCTCTGGCTCAGGATAACATGCTGTTTGTCTTAGTTTGACCTTGAGCAGCTATTTCCCAGTCAAACCACGATAATTTAGCCCAGTCGGGCGGCAATGTGAAATCATAGAGCTGTGTTGAATGTCAATAAATGCTACCACAGCCACTGTATTGTGCACATGGCACATAGGAACTTTGATCCTTTTCTTTCCATTATGTCAAGGTCAAAACAATTATAGAAACAATGTTGCGCCGTGTGTGTGTGCTCATCTTGACTGATTGGATGAATTATTCCCTTTGATCGGACAAAGATGACTTCATTAACATTTACGGGGCAGATTAAACTTCCACCCAAACCGTTGTGCAGCATCCCCTCCAGGTCCCTGCAGCACCTGAAATCTGGCTATCATCACCACTGGCTCACCCTCACAATCACATCGTCATGTGACGCAGACGGTACAAAGGCAGCCACGCCAAGCTGCGAGCACATGGCAGAAATGAATCGCTCAGAGTCAGCCATGTGGCGGGCAAATGCCCAACTAGCTGCTACAGAGAGAGATAACATAGGCTGAGTCGCAGACGCTGTGAGTCACAATCCACTCGGGGCCATATCCAATCTGCACAGCAACCTTCAGAGAGCCAAATGACCATCAAACACATGCTAAAAAGAATTACAAGTAATACCTGATTAGCTTTCTGTGTTGCTCATCGACAACAGAGGGAAAATCCAGCAGTGCTGCAAATCAGGACTCTTGTCCTAATCAGCCAGGCTAATGCATTTACCACAGTTGTTGATGAAGTCAGTGCCGCATTTTAGGCACTCTAAGGCTCTTCTATTGCACTTTACTCAGCCCTTAAACCTCTCTAGGCTCTAGTGAGCAATCCTCACAGATTGCTGGAGTGCAGGTGTGCCACAGAGACTCACATCTCATTAAAACGTGCATTACCCCCTTCCTGTCTCCCTATCTCCACTCCTACCCAACCCTGCTGTAACCATATGGACCCCATACCGACTCTCATTATACGGCATGAAGTGAATTCATTCCCGGGAAGACAAGGAAGGCCCAGAAGTGTTTGCATGCTCAGGGTGGCGTGTTAATAATCAGATCAGGGGGTGGAAAAAGGCTGTTATGCTGACTCATTAAATCATGTCTGATAAGGGGGATGATACAGCTTGTTTGTGATGTGAGTCTATTACCTGACACCAGAGCCACATACAGTAACTATTATCATGTTATCCTGGGATTAATACAGTTACTGAAACTGTTATATTGTTTTGCAGTGGCACTTTTTAACAGTGAATATTTCAGCAAAATAGCATTATTGTGATTACTAGTGCCTTTTGTCTTTTGGTCTTCATTTAAACAAGAGACAAGTCAAAAAAGGCGGCGTATTTACACATTAAACTTCTTTATCTATAATTAAGTTGGGCCATCAGTCAGGGGGGTATAGATTGATGAAATATGGTGAAAGCCCTTTTTAAATGTGTAAACTTGGGGATTCAAGAAGAATCAAACCATGAAAATTAAATTAACATTATTAGATGTTTATTGTGTGGGTGCAATTACATTACATTGGCTCTTCAGACAGAGTGACATACTTATCCCCAACATGCTAAACAGCCTTTAAGAAACATGATTTGTATTGTGAAACTGCTTTATTCTGTGTTTTTATTGGTTCAGATCATGAGGTCTGTTTCCTTTGGAGAGGAGGAGACCTCTGCAGACAATTTGGCTCAGGCTAAATACATCATAATCATAATCTGGAGAAGTCTGAGTTGGTTGCAGCTTACACACTGCTCCTTTAAGTCATGTATCACCATGTTGCTGCTGGTGTTATTCATCGCAAAATAGTCTCTGGTTCTATCTTTTTCTGATTTGTAATCACAATCATTGAATTTGTTGTCCAGTAATGTTTTGCTTCCAGAAAAACTTCAAAGGCCAACTGCTCTCTGCAGCTTTTATCAGGAGTGAGTGTATAGCTCACTGCACACAGTAGCTATGCTTCTACACACAAAGTGAGGGCAGAAGACACATTATAATATTGTATTATATACTACTAGTATAAGTAGTACAATAAGAAGTACAAATGCAATTAGATTTTTTTTTTTTCATACATTTGCAATTTTGTTGATTTGTGCATCATTGAGACATCATCCATCTCTAAGCATGCAGCATTCTGAAAACAGAAAACATACATGTAAACAGGTTGCAAATGGCTTTTTAAAGTCACACATGCACAGACATGCACCACTCACTCTCCCCCACTTCTTTTAATCCATTAGTTACTCTGAAGTTACATGTCCTGCGAGGCGGGGATGTACCAAGGCACTCTCAGCCCCCAGTCATTAACCCCCTCTCCATCTGCTGACACAACAAAGTGAACGACCGCATAATCAGATGACAAGTGATGGAAAGAAATTAGGCAGGAGGGAACAGGGAGGGTGGTGGAGAAGATGTCTTAAGCTTTCCTTAAAAGACAGCACACAGCAGGCAGCTCATCAGGAAATTGGGGTGTCAGCTAGCTGTCAGGGTGCATTGACCTAACAGGGTTAGTTTGCCGGGCAGCTGTCGTTGACATGTCAATCTAGCTCTCAGCCAATCAATCTTCGGCAGAAAGGGGAGCAGCTCTCAGAAAGAGGGGAGAAGACATGTCACTTATCCGATAATATATATATTGAAGTGATATTTATTTTAAAATGACTTACTGTATTTACGCTTAAAGCACAAAGCAGCAGAATCTAGATTTAAGCTCCTGTCCATTTCAGTCACCTTAATCGTAAATGTATTCACCAGCTTCGTAACGCCCTATGCCCCGCCCTAAATCTCCCCAATAAAAAGTTGACTCTTTTCTCAGTCTGCACTCGCCCACCAAACCCTCTCGCTGTCTCTGAAGGTCAAGCGCGTGCTCGGAGAAAGTGTGTGTTGGTGCAGAGGAGGAGAACTGCTGCATGTGTTCAGTGCCGGCTCTGTCTGGGTGACCACGAAGCTGCCTATCTCCCCCCATTGCTCCCGCTCCCCTCAGCCGGGGCATGTCAGCTTTCTGGGGCACAGCGGCCTGGCTCCCCAGGGAGAGCAGACAAAGAAGGAGGGAGGTGGGAGATGGCTAGGGCATAAATAAAATAACACTTGTGTTTCACCTTGGAGAGGCCGGTTGGCTGTTGTTGTTTTCCTCTATGCAGATTTAAATCCAGAGGAGCTCATTAATATCCCTGGGAAATGTGACATCTTCCCTTGGGTGTACACGTCTTCAGCCCGTGGTTTGGTCATTGTTTGGGAGCACTGCATTGTGAGTGACAAGTTATCAACAACCTACAATGAACTACGCTGGCAGGGAAGCTTGCTAATTCAATTTTCATGGTAAGCATACAGTACACAAAGGACAGTCTTACAGTAAACAGCAGTCATAACAAATATGGTAACCAAAGAACACAACATGCTGCAGCCTGCACGTAGAAAGGAGGAGAAAGCAAACTAGTTCAGGAGGACATGGGCTGGCGGAGGGAATTATACACTAAAGGCCAAGCAGGGTGTGAGAACGAGTTTATTAAAGGAATAGTTCAACATTTATTTGCTTTTTAGCCCAAAAATTTCACACCTTCATTTGGTCGGTTCACTTTCACACAGCACGTTTTAAAGCGGACCAAAACACCTGGACAGTGTCACACAGTTACAACAGCTGCTCGTTTGGGGGCGCTATTGCCCAAAACAACCACTGACCAGGAAGAAAAAAACCATGAGGAAGAAGAAAACCCTGCTCATCGATTGGCCAGGACCGAAAACGGAAATCCATCCCCTTCGGCCGGCTTGGTGCTCTATTGTCTTTGTTTTCCTTATCTGACAAAAATGCACTGCGCTCTACGTCACTTCCTGTCTTTGGTTCACTGGATAGTCCGTTTGCATTTCCCACTGTAAGCGAACCGCAACAGGGTTCACTTGCAAGTGAATCAAGACCCCCAGTTTTCAAGCGGACCAGGGTTTGCTCCTTTGGTCTGTTCACACCACTCCAAACGAACTGAACTATCCGTGGAAGTGGACTAGGGTTCGTTAAAAACGGATTAAATAGTGCCAGTGCAAATGTGTCCTTAAAGACTTAATTCGGAAAATGCCTCAGTTGTGACATGTGGTCAGCTCACAGCTACAGCTACCTTATCGTTTTCTTCGAAAGCACCGCCTGTAAGTAAAATTTATATTGTTGTTCAGTATTTACAGCATTTCAAGATATTTACAGATTGTTTTCATACAAGTAAATAAATGTGGTATTTGTGCATCAATTTGTAGCCATCATTGGCATCATTTTATGTCCTTTTATGCATAATGTTGTTTGAATAGCATCCAGAAATTGGTCCCATCTTTCTGTATCATTTCAGTTTTACAAAAAATCTTTGGTGAGAATCACAACAGTAAAGGGCATTCCGCTTTACTCCAGCCTCCGACTTTCTCTCCGTGCATGTGTACTATCTGTCAATTTGTGTACAGAAACACACACTGAGGACAGAATACTGATATGTTTCATTTAATTTGTACAAAAGCTGATATAAAAGCAGCATGGTTTCACTGATTCCATGGGGCTAAGGGAAGCTGAGCTAAGCTGCTGGCTCCAGCTTCATATTCACCGTACAGACATGACACTTGTATAAATCATCTATGCAAATTTCCAAAATGTCAAACTATTACTTCAAGCAAACATGCAGGTGGACATAGTTGGCTCTATGCAGCCTGAATTAAGAGTCAGCAATCATGCTCGCAGTGACATTGCTAACATGCATGATATTTAGATGTTAAAATAAAAAAAAAGTTAAGGTATCATTTAAGTTATTACAATGAACCCTTAGGGGAATGAAAAGGCATGAGTGTCTGTATCACCATGCATGGCAATCCATCCAAATAATACCAGTTTCACATTCTGCATGCAGTAGAATTTACTTTTACACCAATCAGACATTAAAATAGACTGAACATGCTGTACCATTACAATTATGGCAACGCAACCTGCGTAAAATTATCATTTTGCTAATTGTGTTGTCAGTGTTATTTTTATATTAAAAACCATTCCATCTGATATCCCTTTTCAGTCTGTGCTACTTTCAACAGACGGCACAGTTTTCATCTTTTTTTTCCATGAACATATGCAGTGTGTACAGTAGTGGTGGATGGGCTGCACACACAATTGTTGTAACTGTTAATGAGGTTGACTGTTAAATATTGATGTGGAGAATATAAGAATTGATTCAAGGTTCATCATTTCCAAATGGTTTTAACAGAAAAATGCTCGTCTCCGTGTTTTTATAAATTAAACTGGGAATATGGTGGCAGAGCACTGGGCTGGCTGGGTCACAAAACAGATTTTGACATACTCTGTCTAAACCAAGCTATGCAACTTTAATGTTATGTGTTGCTCAGGGCTGCCATGTATAATTAAAGTGTTTCTGGGCCCCCACCCCAACCGCAACGCCTGGTAGACAGATAGGGAATTAGGTGGGAAAAGTGTTTTTGAAACGCTCACGAGAGATGACAATAATATGGACAGAAAATGTGATGGAAAAATGTAGCCCTAATGAGAACTACACTTACAGTTTTTCCGGTAGCCAATTTTAAAACCTCCAACTTCCACCCAAGTGCTGCATACACTATGCAGAAGTTTCAAGAAGTCCGCTCCTCTTGAAGAAGTCCCAGACCCTGCATTACAGTATAGTAAGTATGTCAGAGGCAGTAATGACCCTGATGATTCTGCCACTCTGCAAAATCCAGTGATGATGGGGCCATTCCAACACATCAATTATGAGAAGCGTTTGTTGAGGTAATGTGCTGCACGCGAGGCAATGGGCGGGGGTGGACGGGACCTGCTGCACTATTCATGTCACCATCTGCTCCCTTTCAGAAAGTCTTGCTCCACAGGCCTGTGGGCTCTGGAACCAGGCCGTGGGCTGCGTCCCTGGTCCAATTCCTCCAGCAGTGCTTGTAGCCACTGCACAAACATGTGATTTAGACCAGCCAGCTCTGCTGCCATCACTGTTTTGGTGTCTGCTTTACCGCCATGTGCAGCACAAACAGCCAGGCAGAGCACCTGTGCAATTGGAATCTGCTGGAATGGGGAGAGAGAGCGAGGGAGCAAACACAAGCAGCAGGGGACTTCCACAGCAATAACAGGGATCAATAAAGAAAGCACAAGGGTGACAGCTGAAAGGGGTCCTCACATAAGATCCCAAAGCCAACACATGAAATATAAATGCTGCTGAAATAGACAGGATTTCTTTCTGGAACAATTCCAAAGACCGAATGTGCTTTGTGTTTCCAATCTTTTCGATCTGTGTTAAACCCCGTATCTAAGGCACTTCTATTGGCAACATGACTCAGAAAGCTGTTGACCCACTGCCCAATTTGTCTTTGGGGTGATTAAGACCTGGCAATGGCCTAATTGAAAGCCTTAGTTTGCACTCCTCTGAGTATGTTTGTAAAGTAAATCCGTGCTCTGATTAAATGTAATATCCACAGTGAATATCTGTGAGAGGGGGTTATGTATCCTGATGGAGGCATCTTATCAGTATGCAAATTGAACAGCTCACTTTGCTCATTATATTAAATGAGCCGCGACTGAATGAGTTTGTCTCAATTATCAATTTCAAAGTTGCGCTGGGCGCCTGTTTCACATAGTGGTATTTTGGCTTCATATTAGAAGTCTGGTTATAAGACTCAGGGCTAAGGAGGGCTTGTCACACTCTACATTTAGGCAGCCCGAGGTACAGACCACACACACACACACACACACAGACACACACACACACACACACACACACACACACACACACACACACACACACACACACACACACACACACACACATGCATAGACTAAATATTTGCCACCCTGTGGGATGTCAGCTATAAAAGATGACTTAGCCAGGCAATGATATCATTAAAGACTAAAGCAGAGAAATGTATGAGGACACAAAAGGCCAACCTTCACGTTGCTCTGTGTGCCGCTGTATAATCTGTTGGTGGGGGGTATATGAATAAGCTCACTGCAAGGACAGCAAAGGTGTTGGAAAAGGGTAACTGTGACACAGACCAATGTACTAATGTATCAACACAATTTCATGCTATTTTCTATTCTCTGTCACAGGATTAAATTGGAAACTGTGGATTGGGGGAAAAAGATTCCATTTAGGCTCTGCTGATTCTATTAATTTGACTGAATTACTATAGTATACAGCATCTAACTGTACATGGGTGCCATACACTTTTGTTTTGCATGAGTGTACTTGTATGTTGCTTTGTTTTTTTTAGGAATATGCTTATCACATACAGCATACACTGTGTACAAATGATTATATGCCAATTTGACACTTCTTACAAATATTTGTCTTATAGTTTATAATTACCAGTGTTGGGAAGAAGTGAACTACATGTAATTTAACTAGTAGTTTAATTACATTTTGCAGTAGCTTGCTGGTATTTCAACTACAATTATATTTGCATAGTGATCCAAGTTTTATATATTACGTTTTGCCATTTTTTTGTGTAATTAAATACTGAAACTAATAAAAAAAGGAAGTGAATTATTATTACTATTATTATTTTTATTTTTTTTTTTTTATTTTTTTAACCACCACTTCTCTACTGTGATTAAACCACCTTTTACCAGCCCCACCTGCTTTCTCTTTCATCCTGACCACTGTGAAGGGATGCCCAGGAAATGCATTTGTCAGGCAGAATCTGTAAACTAAACTTTAATATACTGTATTAGGTGTTAATTAATCATAAGTATTGATTATTGCTATTTATTAACAGATGTGGGACGGCACGGTGGTGTGGTGGTTAGCACTGTCGTCTCACAGCAAGAGGGTTCCTGGTTCAATCCCAGGAGGGAGCCTTTCTGTGCAGAGTTTGCATGTTCTCCCCATGTCAGTGTGGGTTTTCTCTGGGTATTCCGGCTTCCTCCCACAGTCCAAAGACATGCAGGTTAATTGGTGACTCTAAATTGTCCGTAGGTGTGATTGTGAGTGTGAATGGTTGTCTGTCTCTGTGTGTCAGCCCTGTGATAGTCCGGTGACCTGTCCAGGGTGTACCCTGCCTCTCACCCAATGTCAGCTGGGATAGGCTCCAACAGTTATTTTATTTTATTTCATTTTATTTATTTTGTTTATTTTGTTTATTATCTGTGAATAAATTGGCTTTTTTAAAAAAATAAAAAAAACTCAGCTGAGTCACTTTGTCAATTTGATCTTTTCTTTCTCTTTATTTCTTAATAAGGTAGTTCGAATTACTTTTACTAGTAATCTTTTGTGAACCAAACTAGATTTCTCCCTAAGGTAGCTTTGCTCTGGTTCAACTTCTTCTAGTGTGAAGTAATTGGTAGCTTTTAAAGTAGTTTCGCCAGCACTGGTGATTACATCCTCATTCATTTAATTTTACTTTAATTTGTAGGAAAAAATATAGTAATTGAGTTAAAAATCCCCCTTTTTATGAAAGATCTGGCCAACAAAGGCAGCACAAACACATAAATACAATATAAACAACATAAAGAGGCTAAGTCAGTACTTGCATGATATAAAAGAGTATGAAAAATATTCAGTCAGATGCATAAATAGTCCATCTATAAATATAAGTTGCTATAGCATGTTGCCATTTTATAAAGGTCACTACATATAGATATGGAGTGACAGCTTTAAGCTGAGGAGGCTGGAAGCTTGACAAGACTCATCAGTGACCATAAAATGGGTGAAGATTCCTGTCAAGTGCTCAGGGATCAATACCTCTCTGTGCTATGTCACAATGATTAGTTGAACAATTTGATGTTAATACCATACATACAAGTAAACAATGCACTGCTCACATTAACGGACAATGAAAGCAGAGTCTGTATCTGCTGGGAGCAAACACTGACAGCACAACATTATGCAGTTTTGCATGTATTAAGTTTGTATGAGAAATACGGTCATACATCATTCACCTCTTTTATACTGTCATTGACAGTATATATAATTCATGCTCAATTCTTCGAATTAAACATCAATCATGGATTCTTTTCGCATCTTGAATAATTCTGCGTTGAATTTCAAGCAGTGAGGAAATAAATTTCACGGAGAGCAAAATGTCTTGTGGACCTTTTTAATTCTGTTTTGGAGAAGCTCCTGTTTCACAGTTCTTGCTTCATTACTGCCCCCATGTGATGTAAAGCTGAATGTTACCAGGTACCACTTGACTCAATGATATCATGATATGTTGTGTTCATGGTTACTGCATCAAGCAAACTGTCAGCACCAATCAGACAGCTGTCATCATTAGAGTGAAATGATGCCCACTTAAGCCAACATTTTTTCTTTGTTCAAACTACTTAACATAAAGGTAACTACTTAGGATTTGATTTGAAAAATTATTGTGTGTGAAAATGTTGAAAAGCCCCTGTTCCTCGTCTTCACCAGAGCACTGCATGAACCTCACCTACACTGTCTTTTTGACTTTCTCGGAGCACTGTGAGAGACAGCTGAATAGATCCAAAAACTCAGTTGCTTCGTCTTTAAGTTGATGACTGTCTTTCTCCTTGGGTGATGTGACAGGCAGGTCTGGTGCACCATATGAAATATGAAACAGGATGGGGACACCGTTGACAGTCATGTCACAAAGCATCAGTGAGGATGACAGGACCAAAGACCCCGGTCTGCTACACTGACATCTCTGCAGCTAATCGGAAGGTACAGGCCCTCACAGCTGCCGGACCAAAAGATGGAGAGAGGGTCAATAATTTAGCAGTCGCAATATGTTGAGGCTAGTCCAACGCTAAGGTCTCCTTCCATCCTTCTCCTGCACTCTCTGTCACTTTGACTTTCTTGCTTGCACATTTTGTGAACAAAGATTCATCACCCCGGCGTGCGGTGCTGTAAATTCGACCGCGATACACAACGGCAAAGCTTCAGATACTCTCAGAGGTGAGCAGAATGCAGGTGTACAGTGTAACCAATATATTACCCTTGCGTTGAATTCAAATCTGAATGTCTTGATCGAGACTCTGAAGTTGTCTAACACATCTATCTGTGTAATTTGAGTATGCATTACAATCAGTCCGTGTTTACACTGAGTACACGTGAGTCAGTGCTACTTATGTCTTATCCTTTCCGTGAGGCATTAAAGACTTTCCCTGGTTTCCTCTGCTCATGGGTCATGTTGCCATGACAACCGAGATGAGCTGAATGTTCTGGCAGGCATCACCTTTGCTGTCTCACCTCTGGTGGCTGGCACTCCACTGTCACTGGTCCAGAGCTGCTGACGGCAGGAACTCAGTAGGTGGGCTTGGAAGGTGGACACAGGGAGAAAGTGAGGGTGACGGGGCAGGGAGATGGGCAGAAAGAGAGAGAGAGAGAGAGAGAGAGAGAGAGGAAGTAAGGATGGAGAGTTGGCTCATTGGCCCTCTGGGCCCCAGCGCTGCCCTAATGATGGATGCCAGCGTTGCACTCAGGTGAAACTGAAGTGGCTGCAGCGTGATGGCATGGAGTTGTCCCAGTGGAGGAGAAGAATACACAATGCGGGAAGGACATTCGCAGGCATCGCAGGTCTTGCTCAGGAAACTCACTGACTGTGTAACTGTCACATGAAACAGCTTTTGAAAAGAGCAGGAAAAAAAAAAAAAGAAACACTCATAATTCTAAACAATTTCTTTGTTGTTAACTGACCATTCACTAAACCACTCCAGTCATAACAGCAGCATGTGGCTCTGATAAGAATAATACTCATTAGAGCCTGAAGCCTTGTTTTTGGTTTTTACAAAGCTAAAGCAAAGGTGTAAGGAATGGGATAATCGGTAGGCTCTATTTAACTCATCTATAGTGCATGGTCTAAAGTGCATTTAGGGCGGGTCCTGCTCTACTTTTGCTGACGCAAAAATGCACATAATCTGGGTGCAAAGTGAGGTGCAAGGGGAAAAGGGGTTGTATTTAGTCCCTTTAGTCAATTCAACCAGTCAAAGATTCAATTAGAGAGCACCTGGTGCATACCTATTTACATGGTTGGTGATGTTGGAATATAATGATTTTAATGTGTTTGCTATTTGAACTTTAGGTAATGGCTTGATGTTAAATACTGTGATGAGTTTGGCTAATCAAAATGTGCTTGCTCTGCAGAAGTGGAGAAGTACAGGAGAGGAAGAGACACAGAGACAGATGAGTGCATATCGCAATGCTTAGATAATTAGCTCCATATACAGTAAAAAAGAACAGAACTGATGTACAGATAGTAGAGTACTGCAGGTGTAGGGAGGTGTTGTTGTTCTCTTGTCTCACAAAACAGGAATCACTCCCCACCCGTCATCAGGAAGGAGTCAGATTAACACGAGGCGGGGGGCGTGGTGCAGCAGAGAAGGAAATGGAACAACCAATGAGAAGAGGACGACGCCTTGTGTTCACAATGACTCCTGTTACGCTTAAACACGCTGGGTCAGGGAGAGATAATCAGTCAGACTTCATGAACTGACACACCTTTGTTTTTCATCAGGGACG
This sequence comes from Epinephelus awoara, assembly GCA_035609425.1. Classification (NCBI taxonomy): domain Eukaryota; kingdom Metazoa; phylum Chordata; class Actinopteri; order Perciformes; family Serranidae; genus Epinephelus; species Epinephelus awoara. The sequence goes on along the minus strand of CM069306.1, from coordinate 22,129,822 downwards.
TAAAGTTGAGACCCAGAGCTCTGTAATTTTATTCCTTTACTGCTTAATAAACTACATTAACTGAGACCGAATATCTTCTCCTATGGCTTCATTAAAGAACACGCAGGACTGAGCTCACACATAGCACACTGGAGAGTAGGATGAGCCTCGAGTCCATCAATGATTTGGCAAACAGGAGAAGATCAAGATCAAGATTAACTTTAGAAGCTAGCTGTTTTCTGCTGAAAGGAGTGTAGTACAAGCAGTAATGTCACTGCAGCAAATATCGTGAAACATTTAAGGAGCAAAACTTAAAACTATAGCGATAAACTTATCAGTCCCTCCAGGAATGCACGATGTTGCGATCATAACAATTAACGCAAATTCAACCAAACTCCGTAAATTCTGCAGTTTTGTCCAATCACAGCAACTTTTCCGCAATTTTGACCAGCTCCTGTGAGTTGCATAATCATAGCGATTCCCTTACAATGGACGTACATCACAGAATTCACTTCCGTGTTTATGGTATGAAGATGCAGACGTGCAATTCTAAAGTCTCACATATACCAACAACAATTACTGCTAAAGATCGTGCAAAACAATTCCCAGATGTTCTTCATGAAAGCAAGGGTAAACTGTTTTGCACCCTGTGCAATACTGGGGTGGTACAAAAACCAAAATCATCAATTGACAAACACTTTTCTAGTGTGAAACAATATTCGGAGAATAGCTGAAACTAGCAGACCAAAGATTAGACAAATCATCATAACAGCGCCTGTTGCATCCAAATCTGTTGCAGGTGCTGATACACTGAAGGTAAGTTAGATCAAATATTTATAGTTGGAAGTAATGTTAGCATAGTATAATTGCAAAGTTAGAGAGGTGTGGTTGCCTATTAACGTGACAAGCTGTGTGCGTGTGTGTTAATACGTGTGTGCCAGGATGGGAAATTATCTTTTCGAAATGTGAACGTCTCAGAGCCACTGACAGATATTTTCAAATTCAGTTCATTCAATTGTAAATCAGAAAGATTTTGCTTTTGTAAAAGAAGAAGTACATCTGGGAGGCATTCCAAAAATAAGGCATATATTGTTAGAATTTTGGAAAAACTCAGACGAGAGTTCAGTTGCATTCCCCCTGGAACAAGTTCCCTCTGTTTTTTAATAGGTTTTACAAACCAAAGCAACAAAAACCAACAAACTTTTTTGCAATTGTCATTGTCTCCCGCAATTTCATGCAATGTCTCTTCAACAATTATGCATAAAACATCGCACCTTTCATTGCAAGTCTGACTCTACCTTTGGTTTATTAGTAGCCTGTTGTTTGAGAAGCAAATTACTGTTCTGATCATTATTGGAGGGAAACTTAAACAAAAACTACTTTTTGTACAGTTGATGGTCAAACAGTGGACTGCCTGTTTTCATATAGTTCTTCATGCCTGCTCTGACCAGATTTGACTAACAGATGGACACATTTTCTGCATATCAGTGATTCATCTATGTCGCCCTTTAATTTTGCAAATATAGATGGTAGGCATTGACACTTTGCAAATGATGCAGCCCCTCTCACACATGACAGCTGCTACGAATGGGGGGGGAACAGTTGATTGCTCAACAGGCCTGTACAATTTTATCAGGATTTGTGATGTTTATTTTTGTTCTTTCTCCATGTGAATGCATCAATGGTGGAGGCTGAATTTTTACATTTTTTTTTTACTCAGTAGGGAGTTACTGTAAGGGGATGTTAAGGTTATACGTTCAATAGTAAATTACCAAAACTTCTTAGCCCTTGGTGTTTTCTATGTATGTGATACTGCAGTCAGTTCAAAGAGAAACTTCAATGTAGTTATGTAGAAGTATCCCGGTTGGTTTTGCTTACACACGCAACAGTGCAATTTTTTCTGAGCATTGTGAAATGTATGGCTTTCCTTTCTTTTGATCTGCAAGTTAAAAGTAAACTTAAAGTCAATGGCAAAAATAACTTGGCTCATTACAATCAAGTTCATCATTCATTCATCAAGTCTGAACATAAGATTTATTGTTGAAGTTGTACATGATGTTTTTACAGCTTGGACTCAGCATGAATAGCAACAAAGGGGTCCTCATCTCTGTTGCTGATCTTGAAGTGTGCACGGCCATCACCGCCAACATGGATCTGCTTACCAGTGCACCTGCTTCCTTCTTTCTGGCCAGAAATGACGTCGCAGTAGGTGCCACCGGGCATGCCAGTGTTCAGGGTCACATCCAGGTTCCTGAAGGTGAAGACAAGGTACATGCTGTTTGTAACACCACCACAATGCCACAATAAACTGCAGTGTTACTGAAGCTGAGAAGATCTCCCTCTTATTTTTGCTGTATTTTCTATTAAAGCAAGAGAAATAATAATGTTGTGTTATTTGCTGGACGTTTTTCTAAGTTGGATCTGAATAGTTTTTTTCTGGGTTACTTTTTGTCAAGTGGGAACAGGTGGAAGTGTTTGTTGTTGTAGTACTTATTTTGGCCACAGGAGGCTGAAGTGTACCACTACCCCATGTTGTATTTGGGACTTAAAGCATTCATGTTTCTTTATACACTCTAGACACAAGGTACATACACTGTGTTTGCAGAGTGCAGACAGATTATCCTGGCCAACCCTTTTTTATCCGTTCACAAGTAATAGACACAGTAAAGAAAACGGTTTCAATCAGACTCAGAGAATGGATCACCCGAAGTTTTTTCTCACTTGACCCTCTGAGTCTCTGTACAGAGTATATGGTCCTTACCAGTCATCATTGTTGAAGACAATGAATCCACGGTTACCACGGCCAAAGGCAACCTGGTTGCTCTGGTTGTCCCACCAGTTGGAATGGGGCTGTCCATTGACCACATTGCGGAAAATAACCATGTTCCTAAAAGGGAGAAGGGACAAAATAAAATCATAAAGAATGATGTACATAGTTGACACATTTGTATGACCAAGCAAGTGTCTCTTGTCTTTCTGAAGACTCACTTGATCTGACGCCATCTGTGCTCACACACCCATCCGTCTCCGCATGTCTGATCAGGGTTGATGGGAACAGGTTTGGTGGATCCATCACCATGGCTGGGAGGGCCCATCCAGTCATTCTGATCCTACAAAATAATGATGGATCTATGAGTTTAACAAAAATAGTTCCAAATACTTACTTTAATTTGCATTTTATCATCATTCTTAATGAAGAATCTACCTTTCCATTGACAATGTTTCGGTTCCAGCGGAAGCTAGACATCACTCTGGCCACTCCGTAAGGGTGGGCCAGCATGTAGCCGACAGCCATCTTGTAGAGCCTGGAGTCCCAGAAGGTGACAATGGATGCACCACCGGCACCGTGGCCTCTCTGGTTGTCGTGGTTGTCAACGAAGACGAGAGCATTGCCGTTGGGCATGAAACCCCATCCCTCTCCCCAGGTCCTGCACACAATTATATGATTTTACTAATGAGGAGTTCACCTCTAAAACATCCAAGTTTGGACAAAATGTTCTACCAGTTCTAATCAATTCATTTTGTCACAGTTAGCAAGTTAGAAATTATGTTCAATACATCATAATTCAGGCACACGGACAGATGTGCACGTACTTGGTGTAAGACAGCTTCTCGCCATTCCATTTTCTGAAGATAGTTCCCAGTCTGGCACCATATTTGAACTCAGTCACCCTTCCCAGATGGAAGTACTCTTTAGATGTGATGGGCTCGCCTCCCAAATCAATAACCTAGAGGGAAATCAACACATAATTGACATCATCCATACTATTCAAAGTAGATATGGTTTGGATTAGCAGCACTGTATCAGCAAATATTGTGGATGACAAAAAGTAATTCAATAAGTAAGATTTTTACTCAACTGTAACAAGGACCATATTTCTGCTGTTAAACATTATTTGTTGTAAGTGAAGACAGAGCACACTTATTTTTGGAGACTGTTTTGGCAGCTTACTACCTTTGCTATTTGAGTTGAACACTTTCAGCTTTACCCTTTTAAAAAATTAGCACCAATATTACCCGTATTTTACGGTCGCTCGTCAACTAGTAATGTGCTATTGGATATCAACATCTGCTCCCAGGGTGTGCATGTTTGTGTTTGTCATCTTGATTTCTGCGCTCATTTTCCCACGGCTCTGTTGACTGCTTTTTTTTTGCGTTATCAGTTACACAGGTGGGGAAATCACGTAAACTTCAGATAAACATTTAAAAACAACGTACCTCCTGGAAGATGAAAGGTCTGGCGCCACCGGGGAACCACTTGGTGTTGAGGTTGTGCAGGCGACCGTAGATGGCAGACAGGTCACCGGGCCACATGTGTTTGCAGGCATCCACTCTGAATCCGGCCACACCCATATCAATCAGCTTATTCATGAAGTCAGCCACCTTACCACGGACGTACTCTTTCTCCAGGGCGAGGTCCAACAGACCGACCAGACGACAGTCACGCACCTGGAGCAGTAAGTATGCATTTAGATCACAATGTAATGATTCTTCTTGTTTAGAATGAGTTATTGTGATAGGAAGGTTTCCTTTTATGGGGCCTTGAATTGAGTGTTTTTGAGTAACATTCATTACCTGATTGGGATCACCGTAGTTCTCAATATTGCCACTGCCAGTCCTGCATTTGTGGTCATTGAAGTCCCAGTGGGTGAAGGGGATACTGGGGAAGTCCTTCCTGTTAGCACTGAACCAGCCTCCGCATGAGGAGTGTGTACCCTCTCCACCGCCGGCACCGCACATGTGGTTGATGACAGCATCCACATAGATGTTGACCTATGGGTAGATACAGGATTGTAGGTGCAACACAACTTATCAACACCTCTCTTCTATCCACCTTCACTTTCACTTCTTTCCTATGGCACATTAAGTTCATTCTCAGGTTACAGGAATATGTCAAAGCTGTGCTGCTCACTGTTGAGTCACTGTGATGTTGGTGGTCCAGGAACTGAAGCATATAACACTCTAAAAATAGAATCAGCAGTGTGAATGATAATTCCTTAAGACAGAGACATTAATTCATTACAGTGTTAATTTCTTGTGTTCTAAAATACCAGGTGCCTGTTGTTATTGAACAGCTTGATTATGATGAATGCAGCGTCAAGTGTTATGCAATGTGTCTGGTTAGAATTTGTTGTCTTATCCAAGGCTGTAGATTTACGAGGTGCTGTCGAACGCAGGAGGGCATTGTTCCTAATGTCTTTGAGTAAATCACTGTAGTTTACCCCGACGTTGTTGCATCTGGTGATCATGTCCCTCAGCTCGTTCTCATTGCCGGATCTGGAGCACAGGTTGTAGCCGGTTGGTTGGTATCTCTGCCACCAGGGTCTCCAGGGACTGTTCAGCACAATGTGCTCATTTGGAGGGGAGATCTGAGCAACAGAGACACATTACAGTAATTATCACTTTTAGGAATTGTCTGCAGACAGAAGATCACTGTTACATTGGGTTCTAACACCAACAGCATGCTGTACAGTCCAACGACTGTACACATGACTTTCAGTTTAATCATCATGCGGATGACTACTCAGCATGTGAAAACAAGCTCACATCATCAGGGTTATTTCAGGGAGGGCTCATGCTGCAATCCACTGCAAGTCAGTAGTCAATATTTCTGACACGGTATTCCCAACTTCTAATTAAGATGTGTCTGCGATCTAGCTGGATCTTGCCCAAGTTTCCGCCTTTGAATTCTGACTTGAATAACTTTTTTAATTCAGTCATTTAATTTTGCATTCTGAGTACAATGGATTGCAGCTGGATAAAAGACACTACAGAGGAGCATTTTGGGATATGCAGTTTTTTGGAGCTTCATCCATACTAAAATTCAGAATATGTCTGTTTCTGATGGTTCCATTTATACAGTTTTGCTCTTCCAATTTTATGGAAGTGCAGTAGTAAATCACTGGAGTACCCCTTTAAATTTCAATGAAGGGGAAGAGACTGATAGAGGCTGTCGAATCCTTCTAACAGGCCATAAGGCAACATTAGTCTTCTTATTTCATATTTTATATCAGCTTTAACAAAATATGCTCAACCTCCTGCTAATGTTGGTTTTCTTTATTGCTTTAAATGAAAGTTTTATGAACCATTATTTATACACAGAAACTGACTGAAGAAAACAACAGTGACATTCAAAGCAAGAAGCAACTTTTCTATGTATGTGTAGCTGGGATCACCTGATTTTACTTGTGTGATCCAAATGTCTGTAGCTATGTTGACATAGTTTTTGGATATGTCAAAAATATGCCACCTGTGTGCCTTGAGCACCTTCAACATGCAGCCTGATTATACACACCTTACTTCAAAGTAGAAAAAAAAGAAGGGATTATTCTCCTCTTCTATACGAGCAAACTATCCTGTCTTCAGCTATACATACCTGAACTCCACCAAAGCCATTTGGACCCAAGAAGCGCTCACACTCTGCAGCGATGTCCGCCCAGCGCCACTCAAACAGGTGGACGATGGCCTGCCTGCCATGCTTGGTGTGGGGGTTGTGCTGGGCAAGGCCGAGCCCGAACAGAGCCACCAGAATGAACAACTTCATGCTTTCCCTGAATGAGCGAGAAAACCACACTCACCTGCTGCCTCACTGTTAGTATTTATGCTCATTTTCTCACCCTGCTGGACCAATGAGAGACTGGCAAATATCACATGGGGGTTAAACAGGTGCTTCTTTCTCATGGCTCCCTCCCTTGTTTAGAAACTAGCAGCCTCTAGGCATGTAGAAGCTTGAAACATGAGATGTGTCTGTCTTTATCCGAATGTGAAAACAAGCGGCTAAAAGAGACTGAAATGTGCCAAAGATCTTTCATTTATTTTCTGATGGTGATGGGCTGAAGTTAACCTTCTCTGCAGGTCAAAACAAACTGAAACTCATAGTTTAAAGTGTCACATTTGCCTTGTCATGAGTCAGAAACTTCTATGATTCAGTAACACTAGCCCACAAAACCATTCTTTCTTGACTTTAACCATGACCACAATACCATGTTGAGTGATTAATGACATTCATTAATTCTTACACTGATTCAAATATAAAGAAATTAGAGAATAAAATAAAGCTCTTACCTCTTAGAACAGGAGAGGTTAGATTTATCCCGCTTCAGTATTTGTTCATGCAGTTCAATAACCACGTGATGTTGTGACAGTTTAAACTGAGCTGAGCTACCAAACTTTGATTCTGAACCAAAATCAATTTGGGACAAAGCAAATAAAAAGCGGAGGAAGTTCTGTGAAGGTTTTGTTGTATAACATGTGTTTGTCGGGGGATTATGGGGCAAGTAGGTACAAGTGGGAAAATAAATAGAGACATGAAATTTGCTTTTCCCCGTTTTTTTTTTTTTTTAAGTTTATAGCTAATCAAATGTCAGTGTTTAAATTGAAGTATACCTTGAATTTCTTCCAAGATATTAAAATATTTTCCTATGTTATATTATCATGCTGAAAAATGACTGTCTTTATTCAAGTATCAATCACTGTGTATGCAAAACTGTGCCTGTATTCTTGACCTCGAATTAAGGTTTCATGATCTCACACACACACACACACACACACACACACACACATGCAAAGGTTAGGGGTGCAGCAGTTACAAAACATGCCATGTCCTTGTGTAACATCACCGTGTTATTATCCGCTTTTTATCACGGAAAACCAACATAGATAAGCTGCGCTCGGGTGAGAAAGGGCAAGAGGTCAGATACGTTATGTACAAAAAAGTTTACTGAACCAGCCCTGACAAAACATGAGCATTTTCCCATGATGGGCTTCAAATGTGACCCTAAGCTTCGTTACTGTATGTGGGTTAAGGGTCAAGTACGAAAGATTTGAATGCAGGACTTCTACTTGCAATGTATTTTTGTGTGGTGTTGCTAAAATATCTCAGTACTTCTTCTATCACTGCCTTTCCTTCACAGTACACTTGACCATACGCTGCTGAATGCTCATTGTCCCTTTTCAGCATTTATGCTACATTACTTAAATGTCCTTTCAGTTTATACAGTAGCGTACTGACAGATCAATTGTCAGTGAAAGCTTCTGAGTGTACATAGTAACTATTATGTTTTATTTGGGATCCTTGAGACACTTGGCCATTGGTTCTCAACCTTTTTCATGTTACCCTGAATTGATACACATTAGGTAAAAGACCCACATTTAATGAGGCCAGTTAGTTCCCCCAACTGGGCCTTTGTAAAAACCTCCACAAGACCCAGAGCAGACACAGAGTAAAGGACACAAAAACAAAACAACATTGTCGGCCCTTATGTCGCAGGAGTATCTGACAATCTCAAACACCACATCCATGTGCGCTTTAAATCCAGTAACACACTGAGACAGAAACCTGTCGACCCAAAGGACAGAACACCCAGGTGGGTCAACGACTCACATCGTGACGTTAACGACTCCGAAACTGAGAGCTCCAACGCAGGGTTCAGAGCCTGCAACTCCATACCAGCCATTCAGGACTGAAGAAGCTTCTTGGAGAGAGGTGAAACGCCTTCAAGAAATGCAAGCAAGCCCAGCTGCCTACGATATAGCACTTATGATCACATTTAATAAGGTTTCCCTTCAGGGACTTCCAGTTTAAACGATTTTGGTTGTTAGATGTGATCAAGACCATATTTCTAGTTGTCAGCTACAGGTGAGGAAATAACTGTGGAGGAAGTGAAGGCTAAGGTCAGAATAATCTGTTTTTGAAGTCACATGAACTGAAATTTATGGATCTGGTGGATTTTAAAATGGCACAAGTCATGTACCAAGCAAGACATAACTTACTACCTGGCAACATACAAAAAATGGACAGAGAGTGGGGGTGTAACTTAAGAGGTATCTAAATTTGAAACGTTGTTTTTGCACCACTCTGAAAAGTATATATCAGTGTGTGTGTGTGTGTGTGTGTGTGTGTGTGTATCAATTTGAATCAAAGACAGTATCTCCACAAGGGGCAGAGATGATTAAGGGGAATGTAAAGTGTACTCAGGGTGAAACTGTTGTCGGCATTCTCAATTTGTATTTGTATGTATTTGTTTTATAACTCGGGTAATATTGGTTATCAGATATTAAGAAGTGCAGTGGTGTGAATGTGTGGTTGATTAATGGTGAGGAGACTGTATTTATGTAATAGTTTGATTAGTGATAGATTAGTATAGTTTGGGATTGGAGGTAGGGCTGGACAAGCATGTTGCTACTTCCTACTCCTTTTTGGACATGAAATGTTAATTTATGTTTCACATTGTAAGTCTGTTCATGATTTATCGTTTGTCTCTGTTTTGTCAGGTTTTTTCTACAATATTTCTATTTTATTTAATTTTTTTGAAATGTTCAAAATAAATAAATCAAATCAGAGTAGTCACTGTTGTTACTCCTGTCCATACTGGACTATGGTGAATTAAAACGTGAAAATACACTATTGCCCATTTTTCTGGGGAACCCCTGAAACTCCCTTAAGGACTCTTGGGGGTCCCTGGACCCCTGGTTAAGGACCACTGACCTCAGCCCACTTAGACACTTAATTTTCCTAATATTATTAAAATTACATGTGAAGGCTAATGTTACTTTATGTATACTTTAATCTGTCTGTCTAAGTGTATCTGACCTTTGGGTAAATACAGTATGTGTTTTTGTATAGCCCATATAATGAAATACTTTGGTGTAATATCAATGCTTCATGATCGCTTCATTTACAAATTTTGTCACATTTATTAAATGTGCCAATGGGAGTAGTAAAAATCAGTACATGTATTAGGATTCTTTAAAGTCAGAGGAAGAAAAAAAAGATTCATTTTTTCATTTGTTATTTGTATTCTTAAACAAACAGCAGTCTGACTCCAAAAATAAGGAATAAGGGAAATGTCAACAAAACACAAAAGTTAAAATTCTGTCTAAATGTGGAGTCATACTAGTTGTCCTGAGAGGCTTGTACCACCACATGGCACTGTTACATTATAACTGCCATTCTAATGTTGCTGATAGCTCTGGGCAGCATGTTATAATGGTTATGATGGGATGTACTTTCATATAACAATAGCTCCCCCAATGGTTCTTGAGGGAAACTGCTTCATTTAAAACACAGCCAGCATGTGTACAGTACATTCTGTATTTCATTTTGTGCCAACCTCATGTCCTTTAACAAGATCTCACCCTTAAGTAACTTTACTCAAATGTGTGTTTACTAATATGTGGACATGATATATTTGTGCATGATATAAAATGCATTTATTAGCTGTTGATGCATCACAAAAATGACAGGAAATCATCATAAACTACTAGTTTTGTCTTTGAAACAATCTGACTGTATTGGATTGTATCCGTACTTGCTCAGTAAGGAGAGCATTACAGCAGCAAAGCAGCAATAAGATGGTTCACTGCCAAAAAACAAACACCACAAAAATGTATGTGTCTGTTTCGCTGTGGGTGCACTGCATAAAAAAAGGCAGTAAATGCCACACTGACTGCAGGTTTGTGTGTGCTGCAGCTTTTGTAAATAAAGCCTGGTGTGCCTCATCATGCCTCATCCCACCTGTTTACTATCTGACCCAGCTCCTGCCCCTCCCGTCCCCCCTGCAGAGAGTGTGTCAAACGGACATCTGACCTGCCTTACTGGGTTTCGTTCCGGGTCACTCCTCCCAGTGAGTCTGTGGGTCACCCGCATGTAAAAGTGAAGGGGCCCCGACACGTTTGTGGTGGAAACACTCACTAATAACTCATCTCGGCGCACACTGAGTGTTGACACATAAGGACTAAAGGGATAAAGATCTAATTTTACAGTGCAGGTTTTGCTCTCAGGTTGTAATGCCCTGTTCTCTGGTGTAATTTGAAGCTGTAATAACAGGCCATGGCAAAAGCAGTACACAAACCTTTTCTATTTGTTAATCTTTATCTTAACAGTAACATCAAAACTGAGTTAATTAGTAATTAAGAAATGTCTTGAGGTTTTTTTTTTCATTTAATTTTTTTTGTACCTCTTTCAGGGCCATAATAGGAACAATATTTTTCATCTGCAATAACTGATTTTTTTTTTTTGGGCCACTTGGGGGCAGTAGAAACAAGTTGAAATACTGGACAAAGCTACTGTGACGTCAGACATTGGTTTGCTGCTGTTTTGAAGCCTCAAGTTTGGTTTGTCAGCCGTCGTCATTTTGGTTATTTGGAGCCACATGACCATTTTTAGACGAGAGGGTGGAGCTGACTCTTAGACTCTTAGAGTGTTGCGTCACCTCACAGACAGCCCGTCACTCAAGTGACCCTGCCTTTAAATATGCATAACTTTATGCCTTAATAAAATGTAAACAGGTGAGTTATACAAAAATTAACCCCCTCCAGTTATCACGAACAGGGAAATTAGTTATAAAGACCAAGAGTACCAGGGTGTGAGCGTTTATTTCGGCTGTAACGTCGGGCATTTTAACATGAGGGTCTGTGGGGATTGACTGGCTCAGCCAGCCTCAAGTGGCTGTTCAAGGAACTGCACTTCTGTGTTGTCTTGTTTCTTCAGCCCTGGAGGTTTCCGCTTGATTGATACAGTGGACCTTTTAGCCAACAGTTATATGTATACATCCAGAAGTTTCAGACCAATATTATCATACATTTGTTTTCGGTCTTGACAAACTCCTGTGGGAAATACCTGGCTTTTTTAGCTGCTTAATGCTCCACTACATGTATGCTCGCCAGGGGAAAAAAGCTGCCTGCTGGGGATGAAACAACACTACGAAAGCCACAAGAGTGAACAATGACAGTTAAAGTTGCAGGCCGGACAGCTGATAAGCTGGAACTTTATAAAGTTTTGTTAAGTTGAGTGAAGCTAGGAGCCTGATCTCGCTCTGAAGTAAAGGAAATCCGGCACTTGGGCAGTTACTCCCAGGATCAGAAACTGACGAAGAAAGGCACCCTTTAATGTCAGTCAGCCGATTGCCATTATGGTTTAACAGCACCAGGGGTAAACGCGACAGCACAAGGACGAAAGTTAAGGTGGCAAAACTCCTGCTCATGAATGTATGCTCCTAGACAATTTCAACTACGGGATCAATAAGGGTAAGGCACGTAATTAGTTACAAAACAGGTTTTTTTTTAATTTGTCAAGTGAAGGCAACACACTTACGTAGAACTGATACAGTGTGTTTATTTTGAAAGAGACTGTATGTAAATGTTAAATTTCCTGGGAAAATGGAAGTGCATTTTGAAAGAAGACAATGCATGTAACAAGCAGAAGTTGACACGGTGTCCCAGAACGTCAACAACCAACACACTTGGACACGCGGATGCGGAAAGTCCATGACCAATATGTATCAGAGTGAGGATGTGTTGAAGCTAGAGCTTCAGGTGATAATTCTCTGTAGGTTCTTCACCAGGTGCAGCCCCATTCGCATTGTTTTCACATTGTCATTTGACAAATTGTTATTATAAAAATATCAATTATAGCACCTTCAAGGTTTCTTTTGGATTACTCACATGAGGTTTTCACCCTAATGACGAATGATGCTTTGTGAGGGGAGATGTCAGAGAGAGTTATGGCCCCGGCTTGCTCACATTTTCCCATGGGCCCCAAAAATTACAGTCAGACCAAAGTCCTTTCCTGTATGGACAACACAGGACATACCTCCGGAGGCGATGAAGGGTTTTGGGGACAAAGCTTTCTTTCACAGCTCAAGCTCTGAGACCAGGTGAGGGGAGAGAAACTGGTCATTTGATTCCCGCCCCCTGGTTCTGTCATGGGAAAGTGGAGGAGTCATAGTGGAGGGGGGAGGTTGGAGGGTTGACTGTAGACAAGGGGGAGAGAAAGTGAGGAGGAATGAGAGAGAGATGAAAAGAAACGGGAAGGAATGGGGTCAGCAGGCTAAGAGAGAGAGGGAAGGAGGAAAGAATGAGGGGTGAGTGTGTGGTGTTAGCTGAAGACAAGTGAGGGAAAATAAGAGGAGGGAGGGAGAGCACGAGATAGTGAAGGGGGGTGCTTCTGTAGTTCAGGGCAAATGAGGAAAAACACAGAAGGAGTGAGTGGAAAAAGGGAAGGGGGAGTTGAAACCATGAAGGAAAAAAAGGGAGTTGGTGGAAGGATAAGAAGCTGCATGTACCTCATCTTCTTACACCTCAGGTCGCTCATTCAGCCAGACAGCTCAAGTTTAAGAGCTGTTGGCGAACAGATAGCACATGACATGCTGGATAAAAGCAATGACACAGTGTGCAGACCTAAAATAGAACTAGTGTAAATGATATTGCAGATACAGAGCAAGCAGGGTTGTATTTAGAGGTTATATGAGATTTTGAACGTTAATACAGCAACCAAAAACAATTTTTTGGTAAAGATACGGTGGAATAATGGTTTCCTGAGCTGGGAGTGAAGTCACATGCCCTGTGTGTGTTGTAATCTGAGCTTCTCTGTTCTTTGTTTTGGTAGCCACGCCAGCATGCCGTGCATGTTAGTGCATGTGAGTCCTCAGGCTGTTCTAAAGCACTGTTATGTTTTTCTGTGAAAAGTAATTTACTAAAATTTGTATATATCATATCATCACATATCTCACGTTATCATGAGCCAGTGATTTGTGTATTACCCATGTATTTGGGGAGGCTGCAATCACATGGCCAATGCGCTGACGGGAGTAAAGACAGGTTGGGGTAGTGGATGGGTCACAAAACACAAGTTTTCCCCCAGGACTGTCCGCAGGAGAACGAAATTCACAACTGTGTGAACTTTGAGTGACGTTTGAGTCAAGGTATTTTGTCACCACACTTCTTTTCCTAACCTAACCTAACATATGCAACGCATATGAACCGTTGTATGTAGTCTCTATATACAGACTCTACATTCAGTGAATGTAAAGTCTGTAGGCAAACCCCAGAGATCTTGCCTCCGGAAGACGAGCAGAAGAGCCCTGGTTTCCGGTTGTAGGCTGTTTGTAGTCCGTGTGATATTGACCAATCACGTTTGAGCTGGCTGCAGTTGTTGCCAGGTTAAACAGTCCGTGCAGTGAACTAGCGAGGCGGAACATAATTGGCGTCACTGTAAACTCTGAATCCATCGCAATGGTTCAGCATATTTACTTATATATAAACAGATGTCGGAAACGGAAATTCACCTCCTCCGCATTTCAAGTACGTCACTTGCATTATCACCCCCCGCTGGCAACGCATGGTATTACACGTGTCGCTGCATCGCGTATCAAAAAAATGGACTCCACATTTTGAGACGCAAGCACGCATCATGGCGGCCAATGCGTCTCGATGCTTCCCAATGCGTTCGTGTTTGTGTCATTTGTTGTTTGCAAAGCTAAAGGGTTTTTAAAAATAGCTGTAGCCAGTGCTGCATTGGATTATGTGTTCGACCAATCACAGTACACTTGTGTCACTCAAGGTTTTACTTATGCTGGTAGGGTACCTATTGTAAAAAAAAATCCCTCAGAACATATTCTAAGAGCTGCGATTGCTCTTAGTTCTTGTGGTGAAAACACAATAAAAGGAGGGTTTTAGGAGTATGTTCTCTGTCAGCACTGGTGCTTTCATTAGCATTGTTAGCACTGCTAGCTGCCGCCATTTTGGTTTAGCCACCTGCATGTTTGCTTGTGGTGTCGGAGGTGAGAGCCGTGCGCAGACAATCTCAGCCCAGACTCTGAATGTCATACTTAAACCAGGAGCTGCATCACTCACTGGTTCAGGGAAACCATTATATTGGATGAAGAGGTGTCAAATGAAAACTTTTAACACATTTATGGTCCAGTAACAGTCTGATTTAAAGTATTTGTCGCTTCACTGGGTACTGCAAAAATTTACTGCCCCTGACTTCACCCAGTTTTTTAATGATCCCAGTAATGCCATCAAGTGTACTAACAAGTGTGTCACCACATTCTTCCCTCCACTGTTTTATTTTATTTTAAGGTAATGAATCGTATTTTGGGAACTTTTTTAGGGTTTCTTAGCTAAACCAGGCATACCAGGGAGGAAAAAGTCCTATAAAGTAAAATCCACAAGCTCTTCCAAAGGAAAGTTTCAGCCCAATATCCTTCTTCTTCTTTTTTTATTTTTTTGCCGTGATGATATGTTGTGCAGATGTTGGGAAAAGCTTTCCATCTCACTGCAAAGAATAACAGCAGCAGCGGAAGTCCCCCAGGAGAGGTTCACGCTCTGAAACTTGCTAATACACACACACACACACACACACTCGCACACTGACAAATAAGACACACACACACATTCGCAGACACGAACTCGAATACCTTTACATTTTTAGACAAGTCGTGGATTCAGACACTTGCTCGGCCTCTCTTTCTCGCACACACATGCTCCCCATCCAGCCTGTGAAGACACTCACAGGTTCTTGTAGAGACACATGCTTCTAACTTGAGACATTAAAGAGAGACACATGTAGACAGTAATCCTGACCATATAAATTACAGTGTGTCCCAAATTACTCATGTCAGTAAGTCTTACGGTACCACTTGGATAGCAGGAGTCTGGAACAGTCTGGAGTTTTGCCATTAATTAATCCTTTTAATCTTAATGTTTTAAAATTAACTTATCTGTTATACTTAAAATCTAAGTTCCCATGGCCCTAAGTGTTGTTCAGTTGGGTCTGAGCATTAAAAAGAAATGATGTGAGAGTGAGAAAAAAATGTGAAATCTCACACTGGAGAGGCTGGAATCTACAAATGTTTGGAATTTTCATCTGATTACTTACACCTGCGAAAACATTTTTTTGTTTGTTTGTTTGTTTTACCAATTGAGGGCAGTGGAAACAGGCTGCTGTTAGTGTAAGGGACAATCGTTTTTCCTGGGAACAAGCCAGATCAAGTTTAAGGAAGACTCCTGTGTATCCATAGAACCTATTTTCATCAGATATGCTGATGCAAAAATTATAGGAACCTCTGAAAATTGTCATGCCATTTGTTTCCTCGCCAGAAATTTAGCCTAAACTGGAAGCATTATTTGCTTCCTTCCAGACAAACTATGCTGACACAGTTGGTACCAATGGATGCCTTAGGTTGTGTTGTGTGTGTGGCTCTGGGGCCACATGTGGCTCTTAGCCCCTCTCCAGTGGCTCCCTGTGGCTTTGACGACAAATGATATAGAAATGAGTAATGGTTATTTCAAGATTTAAAACAACCTAAAGTGACTGAAGTGACTCTCACATTCTCCATTTGTTAGAATTTGTAGCCTACAAAAATGATTTAACATTTCGTAAACTTTAAGGTGCGTCACATGTCTACAATCTGACAATTCTGATGAATCTCAATAGTGTTATCTAGTCGTGAGGTTCTGCAGATAGGTGTGGACTCCAAATCAGAAAACGAAAAGTCTTGAAGGAAAAAAGAGAATTTAATGGTGTGTGGACAGATTTTTTTTAGCTTTTATTGACCTTGTACAAAGTACCAAATACGCACAAATAGCCCAGTGTAGAGCCACTTTGGGGTAAAACATATTAACACATGCTCATTTGTTGTTAGGCTAATTTAGACTAAAACAGCTGTGTTTCCTTCATCATCAGGCTCAAATGTGTTTTGCAGCTGTAGACATTTTTTTTTTCCTTTTTGGACAAAAACGGCTCTTCTGATATGAAAGGTTGCTGACCCCTGGCCTTGTGTCACAAGATACCACTATCAGGGGGCCCCTCCACTGCTACCATGTGTAAGAAAGTCCACACATAGAGAGGGTGGTGGACGGGTTAAACACAGGACCTTCACCAAGGAGATCAGGGATCGGAGTCCAGTTTAAAACTAAAATTGATGCCCAACCCTAACAAACCATCTATTTCTAAACCTAACCATGACATTTTGGCGCCTAAACCTACTGGTAACTTCCATTAAATTGGCTGATAATGACCTTCTGAACCTATCATTAGATGAATCAGGCCCCTACTCACCCTTGTCTATGAGGCTTATAACCACAGATAACACCCATCTAATAGGCTGATAATACCCCCATTGGGTTATTTTGCATACAGTCTGTCTTAACTGTCAGATATGGTCTGTCTTAACTGTCAGATATGGCCACACCTGGTTCAAGACTTAAAAAGAGACACTTGGATGAAACATCAATCCACAAAAGCTCAATCTATCCCAGAGACTAATGCTATGCAATACATGCCTTCAAATGAATTTTAACATAACTTAATAGAAGGAATGCCGTTGTGCTGCTGGTGACTGGAAAGTTCACCATAAAATTACAGATGGAGTCAATTTTATGATCCTCTTTCACAGTAGTCAGCGGGAAATGAGAGCTTTGCTTTCATGGTCAGAAGCTGAGCAACAGTTTTACTGTGAGGAAAAATTCCCGAGCTCCCCTGTACTGACTGCTCCTGAAATGTTTGTAGTTTCTCCTCCTTAGACATTTGTTACCTTTTATACTACAATAACAAAGAATTGAAGGGTGCAGAGTTTCAGCTGTACGGTCTTTAGGGAGCGCTTCCTGTGTTTTACTTCAGCAAGTATTTCATGATATTTCTAAGAAATGCAGTCACTCGGCAATAAGTTGAAACTAGGTTATTGATTTTAACTATCTATACAATATTTAAAGTGGAAAGCTCCAAATGGATTCCATATGAATAGGAGCTTGAGATAAATCATGTTTGCAAAAAAAATCTGTGAATCTTGAGAGAGTAGCAGTAATCCCTTTGACTCTCTCCCACACCTGACTGTCAGCCTTTTCCATGATATCACTGCTGGCTTTGAGATATAGAGAGTTTCCTTTGTTTCGTCGGGCTCTGCTCCTCCAGAGTGAGAGGGGAGGAAGATGAGTGGAGGCTCAGTGTGCAGTGTGTGTGTGTATATGTGTGTGTGTGTGTGTGAGGGGGGGGGGGGGGGGGGGGGGGGGGGGGGGGGGGGTTAGAGCAGGCAGGCATCTTTCAAATAACACAATATCACCCTCGCTTTTATCAAACACGTGCTGCAGTCCTGCCTCAACTCACTGGCCACATCCGCCCAAACATGTCCTCCAATATCACCTCAGTCTCACTCTGCCGGTTATCTCTAGTTTGTCTTAGATTGGACATTTCAACAGACACCAAGGTTCACTAAACATGAAGTGAGTCTGAGGGACCACTGCTGTCAGAGTATCAAATATTTTGGTGAATGGAAATATAAGGGATTTAACTGGCAGCCCGAAACGCTCACCAGATGATGAACATCCTCGCTAAACTGCAGCAATGTGCGGGGCAGATGTTTGTCTGTGGCACAGGAGGTAGCATTACAGCACTGAAATCATCTCTTTAAACACTCCTATCCTCTCCCCTCAAGAAAAAATAGCAACAAGTCTTTAAAGGCGAAGACGCAGTGCTGTAGGTCTCAGGCGTATACTTAAAGAGGAATAATCACAGGTTTGTATAGTTGGCACAGAGAGGGGAGAGCTTGGCTGTAAACCTCGACCTGATCTCACACTAATGAGCTTTTGTATAACGGCGCAGGGTGCACGTAGTTTGTTTTATGCTGACTTTATTTGTTTTCAGTCGTAAACTGCGGAGCCCAAGATGTGCCAGATCTGTCCAAGTTCCTGTCTTCAGCTGGCTGCTTCTTTGTACTGGCTGCCATTACAGTAGCCAAGAACTACCTCTGTGAGAGGCACTGGCACAGACTCACACACACATACAGTACATATGTGGTGGACTGGAGAAAGTGGGTCAGCAGATAAAGCTCGTCTCACCTTCATGATTTTTGACAGAATTACAGTCAGTCTTGACCCACCATGCTGTAATACACGCATTTATGGGACTGGAAGGAAATGAATTAAAATTGGTCATATTTTTTCATTTGTAGGTTTTGTCATTTGAAGTCGTTTTGTCTTGTGTTTATGTTACCTGAAATGCTGACTATACTAACTTCTATCTGTGCAAAGTTTGTCACTAGACAGGTGTTTCACATTTTCCAATCTAAAATCCAAATGTGCTCCTGGTAAGCTAGATTTGGTATGTCATTAATATGAAAGCTAACTGCTGTCTAATACAGGAAACACATATCTAAAGGGAGCAGACTTTGACACAACACTGGCTAAGACACCTGAAACCTCCAGCGCAGAGTAAACTTGTCAGTACATAGAGCAGAGTTTGCATTAGCATGATGAAAGTTTTGACAGCAAACATGGCAGAGTATGCTGTTTTTTTTATGTAAACCAGACATTGAAGCTTCCTTCCATCAAAGGTCCAGCGTGTAGGATTTATTGGATATATTGGCTGAAATGTAATTATAGTACTTGTAACATAGTTTATAATCAACTTAAACTAAGAATCAATGTGTTTTCTTTATCATAGAATAAGCTGTTAATATCTGCATATGTAGCGAGTCCCCTTCCATGCAGTTTGCCATTTCTATGGCTTAAGCCTGATTTATGGTCGTGCGTTGAATCGACGACGACGCTACGTTGTAGGCTACGGGGCTACACAGAGGGCTCGCCGTAGCCCCCGGCGTAGCCTGACGTGCACCTCCCCAAAATGTAACTACGCGTCGAGGCGACGCAGACCCAGCGCAGACCGGCACGGCTGTGATTGGTTTGCTTGGTTGCAAAGCATTTCCGGTTCCGTATTTCCACCGCCATCCCCGCCGTCTTTAAACATCTTCTATTGCGATGTAGATGTTGTTAAGGCTCATTATATATATGCCATTATGCACAACGTTCAATACGGATACGGCCGGAGCCGTCTGTCCGTGCTCCGTGTTCATTTCTCTGTGACCGAAAAAGCCGGAAGCTAACGAAGAATCAACTAGAGACGACGATAACCACTCAGCAAAGGAACAAAGCCTCCTACTGCTCTGGCGGTGAATTGCACCGCGACGAAATGGAGTGACGGAGAAGTTCGAAGGGTTCACGACGGCGTCACGGCAACCACGTAGCGACGTCGTCGACTCAACGCACGACCATAAATCAGGCTTTAGCCAGACCTATCTCCACAGCGCTGTGTCAGTGCTAGAGCAGGGAGAATGAGCCGCCCAATGGCAGGCTTGTAGCCACAGTTTATATCCGTTGAGTCATACTTTTTCTACAGTAGCTCAGAATAAACAAATCAAACACTAGCTCCAGAAAGGGACATTTGCGTGTTCATGTTGGCCACCATGGTTCTCCTTTTACACTTGGTACATGTGAAATGTTTCAGTTGGGTGCAATCTGCAGCCTGACCACTAGATGGCAATAATGCTACACACTAGACCTTTAACATCGTGTATGCCACTGCTGCTTAGCTGCTGCTTGGCCTACAAGATAAACAACAAAAACAAATGAAAAATGCTAACTACATTCACCATTCTGATGCTTCTGCTAGTCGCTAATTTTGGTGCACAGCAGAGTCTGAGGCTGCTTTCAGACCCAGAGTTGTCTTGCTTTGGTCTGAATCAGGGACTATTTTTGTTACAAAGTTGCACAACTGCCTAGAGTTGGTTCGTGCTCTCACAGCAGCATTTACAAGTGGACCAGATCGAATGCTTGCTGCTCTCAATTGGTCAGAATTTCCATGTGGGAAAAATCCAGGAAGTAAACAAAACATTGAAGAAGAGTACACTTGCAAGATAAATGCCACACTTTCTGATGTCACAATGGAGGGACAACTACGCAGGTTGATTTTAGCGCTGGTCATCGTGGACTATATTGCTGTCATTGTTCATTTTAGGCAAACCATACAGTTTGAAAACGAGGCACAGCTCCAACTAGAAAACAATGTTTTGATGCATTGGATGTGCTGAATGTGCATATTAAGGCAGTATAGGAGGAGGCGCACATTAATGATCCTCCAGGACTGTAACATGCTCATGTTTAACCCTAACAATTTGTAATGCGACTGCAGTTGGTTCTGATTAAGGTCGGAATACGTTCTCACCACAAATGAACCGCACCAGAGTTAGTTTGTAGCTGAACCGAGACCACCTCTTTAAGAAGGTCTTAGTCCGGTTGTTTTGGTACGCACCCACGTGCAATTGCTGTGTTCACACCTGCCAAAATGAACCACACTTAGGGGGCAAATGAACTTGAGTTCGATTGAACTGAACCAAACAGGGCAGGTGTGAAAGCACCCTGAATCTGGGTCTGACTGCTGCTCAAACATGTCTGGCTGAATGTTTCATCTAATGCTAACACTAGCCATCTTGATGCACACTGCTCTTTGACTGGTCAACCTAGCGTGAGTAGCTCTAGAGAAAGTGGAAAGCAAAACCTTCCGCAAGCTGCTGTGGTGGGTGTGGCGGAGGCCAGATCCAGCTTTTGTCAATGAGGTAGAAGGGCTGCTTCCAGCCCCCTTTCATTTTTTTTAACTACTATGTGGGAAAGCCACGTTAAACAAGATATTAGTCTAAGTACACACGTTAAAATGTGTCCGGGGGGGACTTTAAGTGACAGAAAGTTGCTGTATATTTGATTATTCTACCTCTTAAACCCCTTTCAGCCTATGTCTAAGTCACAAATACTGAGCGCTAAACTCCAGACATAAGCTATATATTACCAACTCATATGCGTCTTCACACAGAACACAACGGGAAGTTTTCAAAGTGTAGATACTTGTAACTCCTAATTGATGGCCTGTGAGGGGGATATTGTCAGCTATTAATCTTTCATGCGTTGCACCTCCTTCAGTCATGTGCGCTCCAAACACATGGTGAATTAATTAAGAAACAATGGCCTCTTTCTCAGAGAGACAGAGACGGAGAGAGAAGGAAGGGGGAAGAGAAAGAGAAGAGGGAGAAACAAGGGGGTGGAGTAATAAGGCACATCCCTTTTCCATATTGTAAGACATTTAACCTAGTTTTTCATGAGGAAAAACGTGTGCCTGAAAGTGAGGCGCACGGACACTGTGTAAACTGCTGACATGTTAAAAGAAAGGAAAAGAGGAAAAATACGCATCACTTTGTATAGCTGACATATTCTGCTTTCGTCTACAGCCCCTTAAATTGATCTTGTGACCCCTTGTGTGGGTCCCACCCCTTGAGTTGGGAGCCACTGCTGATGCCAATCACTGCAAGTACTAACATACTGTCATGAAGTAGCTTAATATTCATATCTGATGACTGTGACTCTCACTGTGTCTTGCCTGTATTTTCTTCAACCTTTCTCCGCTGTTTCTCTCGTCTTAGCGCACCTTTTCTTTCTCTTATTTTCTATATGGATTTCTATATTTCTATTTTACACTGACAAAGACACACCAGCAGTGTGAAGTTGGCCAGAGCACCATTTGGGTATGAGAATGGATGTAGACATAGAGGCCCTGTAGAATATCCAGGAAGTTAATTTTGGAGGACTTCCATGAGGCATTCTGGAAAAATCCACTTCCAGCCAAATTAAATTAAAACCTCCAGAGTTGTGAGAGTTTGCAGCTGAATGAGATTCACCCCGTCCAATCTGTCCCATGGTGTCTATTTTCTGTCTGTTATCTGCTCATCCCAAAACACTCTGCAGTTGAAAGGGAATCGTCACACACCATAAACACCATGCTGAGGGAGTGTGAGTGTAGTTTTAGGTTTCCAACACTAGGGGTCTCTCTAAGGACTTGCTGAATGAGAGCCAAATTGCTCTGCAAACAAACCTGACAATTAGAAAACCCCACTGGTTCCAAATTAAGCTCACCTCTCAAGCAGGGGGGAGGGCGAGTAAGTGCTCATGTGCCCAGTGACTCCACCAGTGCAGCCTGGAAGTGGGCAGCAAGTTTATTGACTTAAAAGCTTTACAGAGGAGAGAGCTTTTGCCAGAGATACCTTTTCCCCTTTCTCTCATGTATTTTCAATTTCAGTTTCAATTTCAGTTTGCTTTGCTGGCATGAAATCTGTAATGTGTTATCATTAAGGCATTCAGTATGTCATGGGAAAAGAAAAAAGAAAACACAACAGTGGTGGTTCCAGTACTATTTCTCTATCAAGTCAAATCAACTTTCACACTTAGTGTACAGTAAGTTAGCAAATCTTTTGATTAATGACTTTTATCATTTGAGTGTTTTGTTTTTTGTACACACAGTCCTCCAGTGGTGGAAGGTAACTAATTATGTTACTGTATTAAGTACAACTTTGACATACTTCCACTCTGTGCTGCTCAACCACTTGCAGGGGCGTACATACATATAGACAGGCATTGTGGTTGCATTGGGGCCCAGGGGGTTGAGGGGCATGACTGAGACATGGAAATATGCCCATTACATGTTCAAAGAAGAACTCACATTAAATCAAAAATGGTGTGATTTTCTATATATGTCCTCAAAAAGGCATCTCCGTCATGGTTTTCTGTTTTTGTAAAATAGTATCAATCTGTAACAAATTATATGGTTAATCTACATAAACTATAAAAACTATGGTTGAACTATTAAAAAAACTATTTAGTTAAACTAACCCGGCAGCATGGTGGTGCAGAGGGTTCCTGGTTTGAGTGGAGGAGCCCTTCCATGCCCTGTGTCCCATCCCTGTGTCAGCGTAGGTTTTCTCTGGGTACTCCTGCTTCCTCCCACAGTCCAAAGACATGCATGTTAGGTGAATTGGTGACTCTAAATTGCCCGTACGTGTGAATGTGAGTGTCAAAGTTGTCTGTCTCTATGTGTCATCCCTGTGATAGTCTGGCGACCTGTCCAGGGTGTACCCCACCTCTCGCCCAAGTCATCTAGACTAGACTCCAGTCCCTCCGCGACCCCCAACAGGATAAGTCGTTACAGAAAATGAATGAATTAATGAGTGAAACTAACAGTTTTCTATTTTCTTTTGTAGTTTTTGTCATATATAGAAATGTAATGATAATATCTGGGTAATATGTATGTTGATGTTGTCCAAAATGAAGTCTTAAATTATGTAACTAGACGATACCAATTACAGACTGGCAAGCTGGGCAGATCTGCAAGCTGATATAACATAAAAGCCGCAGTAAGACAGACTGTACCTAAAATATATATACGCCTAAAACTCACTCTGTGTGTGTGTGTGTGTGTGTGTGTGTGTGTGTGTGTGTGTGTGTGAGTGTGAGTGTGTGTAATACTTTATAAAAAACATCAGATTAGTCTTATAAATAAGATATATGGCTTTACAAACTGCCGGGCCATGGTCTTTTTTATTAGTCAATCATTCATTTAAAAATTCAATTGTATTTAATGTCTATTTTGTCCCTCTGTTTGAAAGCCTTTGCCATTCTGCTGATATATATGTCTGGGGGGAGAAGTTTGTTTTTGTTGTCCAATACTATAAGGCTAAGAGTTAACAACCATGGTAGTGACTCTCTGAAGCTATGAGCTAAATGCACACATAGTTAAAGTTTGATCTGATGGTGGTGCTCGATGGAAAGTCAGTGGATCACCAAAGGTATTAGAAATCACTCTGAGTGGGTGTCTGAGCCAATTTTCCTCACAGTTTGATACATTCAGCCTCATACTTACGTTTGGCCATGTCGTCAAGCTATAGTTTGCTGTCTCTCTCAAGTAGCTGTCTGTTAGTCACTCACTCTACAGCAGGAAACAGCACTTACGCACCTCAAAATGAAGTGTGTTTTCAGCAAACATGACACATTTGCAGGTCATTTTTGGTCCATTCAGAATGGACCCACAACCCACCAGTTGGGATTAATTAGCCGATAACCCAACACGGCTCAATATATCTCTGTAATTTATATTTCTACTATTAATACTTTGAGTACATGTTGCTGATAATACTTCTGTGCTTTCACGATAGTAACGTTTTGAATTCAAGTCTTCATTCATTTATTCATTCATTATCCGTAACCACTTATCCTTTTCAGGGTCATGGGGGCACTGAAGCCTATCCTAGCTGACACTGGGCCAGAGGCAGGAACAGGGCGCCAGACAGTCACAGGGTTGATAACCATTTATGTGTCTGCAAGTCTTTGGACTGTGGTGAGGCCGAAGTACCCCGAGAAAACCCGAGGTGACACAGGGAGAACATGTACACTTGACACAGAAGGGCCCTCTTGCTGTGAGGTGACAGTGCTAATCACTGCACTACTGTGCCGCTCTGAATTCATAACTTACTCAAGTGGAAGATCTGAATATTTCTCCGCATGCAGTCCTCGCGGCAAACTATACGATGCTGGCAGTGTTATAGCCTCATCAACACTACAATCGAGCCAAATCACAAAAGAACTTTATTGAAACATTTATATGAGCTAAGACATTGCCCAGTATTTACATTCAAGGCTGTTTACAGGGTTGTTTTGTGCTAAATTCCACAGACTCTACATCGCAAATCAGATTTCTAATTGTCATGACTTCCGTGCTATCTGAAGTGCTGACTGGGGCAATAAAAGCGGCCCGTCAGTCAGTTGTATTTCCTTCTTTATTGAGTGTGATCGGGATTCAGCCAAACGTCTGGAGCCAAACCTAAGCCCAGACCGTTATTAAGTGTGTGTAGCACACACTGGAGCTTGTCTGACAAAACCACCCAGTATTGGTAAATGTGGGCAACAGTGGTTTAGCTGCACCAAAGGCACTGATGTGACATCATGTCTTCAATTACACAGAGATGATCGCAGGCTGACGGGGCCACTTGTCACATTCGTCAAAGGCCTATGAGCTTTCTATGAAACCCTGGAAATCTTTTCCTTCCTGAAAAACAGATCAGATGAATGGCTTCTCCAGGATCAATTCTGTCTGCATATAAAGTAGAAGATTCCTTCACACATATATCACTTGTGTCTCTTTTGTTGGACCTTTTTCTTTTTCCTTTCAATCTTTAGGAAAACCTTCAATCTCACATCTTATTTTAGCTCTCTCTCCTCACTGAACTGCTGCAACTTTTCTAGGAGACTGAACAATGTGCCCACATTTCTCACCCACTTACACCTAAACAGGAACTTTCAAAGTATAGCCTTTAACTTTCTGCATGTGTATATGTGTGTGTTGTGTGTGTATATCCCCATTCATGTGTGCAGCCGTGCATGGGTGTGCGTGTGCTTCACAGTTTATGCATATATGTGATTTTCTACGTTATATTTGTTCCAAGGTATCAATTTGGTGAGCAGGGCTCGACTTGGTGGCCAGTAATAAACTTCTATTCCAGGGCTGCCTGTGCAGAGGCCTTCACCACAGGCAACTATGTGGCTGTCCGCCCGTGCCGCCACAAGCAGAGCCATACATTTGAGACTGGTATGAGTCACTGCCCGTTTACTACAGCTCTCACACACGAGGCCACAAAGTGGTGTGACCGTGGAGCTGTCAGGCTTCAAATTAGCTTTGGGTTTCATGAGAAATCATTTGAGGAGTCAGATTTTTTTTTTAACCTTAAATTAATATCATGGGATTAACTGAGGACAACTAGTGTACACCCTATGGTGGCGATGTCATGTCTGAATCGGGTCAGTTTATTTGGCCTGATTCTTGGTGTCATTCATCCCAAGTCTCAGCCGAGTCGGGCAACCAAATGCAGCCTGACTTATTTCTTACAGTGTGCCAAGTCCGGGCCGATGCCGTGCCAGGTCATTGTTGATAACAGCCCAGTGGTGGTATTGTCGGCAGCTGGAACTGGGCCAGTTTATTTGACCCAATTCTGGGGCATCATTCATCCTGAGTCTCAGCTGAGTCAGGCAACTAGATGCGGCCTGACTTATATCCTCTGGCGTGCTGAAATCAGACCAATGCTGGGTCAGGTCACAGTTTGGTTTTCACATGCTATCTTACACTGGCCCTCAAATGGATACAATCTTATTGATTATACTTAACAACTTTGTTAAAAAAAGTTTAAGTTAGTTAGTGATAGTTTAAGCTGCTGAAACTATAAATATAAATACCTTTGATTAATATGTAGACTGTACAGTAGGGCTGCAACGATTAGTCGACTAATCGATGACTAATTGGAGTCATTTTCATAGAAAAGTACTATAAAAGTACCCCAAAATACTCTTATTGCAGCTTCTTACATTCAAATATTGGCAGCTTTACACACTCTCCCATGATGGTGAACTAAAACCTTTTAGTGTGAGTACGAAACAAAAATTAGATGACATAATTTTGGGGTTTGGGAGACACAGACCGACATTTTTCAACATTTTAACACATTTTTCGATAAAAGGATTAGTCGAGTAATCGAAGAAATAATAGACAGATCAGTCGACAATGAAAATAGTTGTAAGTTGCAGCCCTACAGTTGACTGAAAAAAAAGAGACATAAGTGGTGAACTTTTGTTACTGCTCTTTGGCTTCATTTGGCAGTTGACTTAAAGATAAACCATTAATAGTAGCAATAACATGAAAGTATTTTATGATTATGATATCAGTGCATTTTGAAGTATTAAAAAATTGGTAGCTTTATGTCTGTATAATCTGTGTGTGAGAACTCTTACTAGGATACCCACATCTTAAAGGATAATACTGGCGATATTCTATATTTATTGTTATTGTCAGCACATCAAATGACAAGACCAGAACCAAAGCCTGCTTATTCTTGTGTGTCATATAGTTCCATTGTTGTCCAAAATATATTAAACACACATCAATGAGCCACACCTTTGGACTGGGTGACATGTCCATTCATTACGATAAACATGGGTACTGTAGTTTATTTTGAGTCCATGCCCACATACACCATCCTGCTCCTATACTCAGTAGTGCACTAAATGTATATTAATCCCCTTTGAAGAACAGTCCTCAACAAATGCGTGGTTCCCAAAGTTGTAAACAGGATCTTGCTGCCATTAAAAAAAGGATGAAACTAAATTTAAAACCTGTTTTTAAAGATTCAGTCAGGACCAGTAAGCTTGGGGCCAAGTGCCATAGACAGGGTAGGGAAGCCAAAGAGAAACTGATTAACACATTCTTGGTTTTGTTGACAATAAATATAAAAACGATTAAATATTTTCATTCTTTAATAACACTCAAATGTATCTTTATCCGCTCTGATGATGAAGTACAGTGCTGTTGTTGTGCTTCCGGTGTGTCCCCCTCACTCTGCATACTCTTCACAAAATAACTCTCCATAATGCACAAACCCAACACATTACTGTATATCTCTTTCCCCCACAAACAGGGTCATCAATCACAATTCTTAGATCAGAACAGTCCTAAAGTCCTTCTGGATTCATTCCCAGCATTTTTGTAAAGACCTGTATAGCTGACAGGAAAAATGAAATATATAGGAAAAAATGCTACCTGATTCATGGTGAAAGCAAAGCTGTCTTTGGAAACAATGACACTCCTATTGGGAGGAATGATTCCACATGCGGGAATGTGTTCTCACTCTGTTTAAATGATTCCAGACATGCTGCTCTCCCTATCAGCTTTACGCCGATGCACACACGGGCAGAGAGCATGCACGGTTATACACACAAAAATGCACACGCATGCATATGCGCTTCCAGCCTCTGCACCTTCCACACGTACATATGCAATCACACACTTAGCACTTGAATATCTCAGCAGTCAGGGCTCCTCTGATCAGCAGCACCCATGAGGTTTTGCTGCAGCATCACTTGTCAGTGACTTGTTATGGCATTATGCATGTGAGACCAAAAGACAGCCATTACTGCAAATGTAAACCCAGCTGCTCTGCCACCTCTGTCTGAGTTCTACCCAAAGACGTGTAAGGACCTCCACTGGAAAAGGCAATAGATCAACGTCACTCAAAAATGTTCATAATGGTCTTTTATGTTATTGCAGGTCCACCCAGCAGCTTCCTTTCCTTACAGCCACGATTTGGCATTCATTGACAGCCAGATGTTGGACCTAGAAAAAAGACTTTTGGGTGGTGCCAACCTCTCTTATTAAGAGCAGAGCTTGAGGAGTTATATACAGCCGAGATGGGTTGAAGTAAAGTTATGAATACATTTATTAAAAGCAGCTAAAATCAACACTTTAAGAGAACTGTCCCACAGCTCTGCAGTTCCCCTTAGCTCTACAGAGCACTTCTGAATCTTTCACCTTACAGTGTTTGTTCACTCTCATCAGCTTTGTTTTTAACCTGTTTAACAGCTGTTGTCAGAAAAAAAGCTCCGTTAAACCAACTTTACACTATCTGCCCAGCACCAAAGGGTGGGCTGTATACACAGACAAAGTCAGTGTCCAGCTGGTGATTAAAGTGTGCTATTTAGTGGCTAATAAGGTGCCTTCCAAATCACTTTCAGTCGGCACAGCAGCTGCCCTTAAAAAGTATGTTGCACACAATCAGGACATACTGCTTTCTCATAACATTATCCTGAACTTTGACCCTCTTGCTTTGACATCTGTTTCCTTTGGAGATAAAACAAATGTCACACACGATGATCAACCCGGAGAGCTCTGCTGTCGTTACTTTGCAATGTCTGTAGTTAAACTTTAAAGTTAGAACTGCACAGATTGTAGATTCAAACATATTACAACTGTGACAGTGAGATTACATCTGCAGTTCTCTGTCAGTTATTTTTATAGTTACTATGTCCTGTTGTTGTTTGTTATATTTACGATTATTTTGTTCACTTAAACAATTAATACTAGTATGTCCTGATTGTGTGCATACTGCATGCAGCGTACTTTTTAAGATCAGCTGCAGTACCCACTACAAGTAAAAAGCAAGCTATTTGGAACACACCCTACATCTTATCCTGGCCTACTTCACAGTATGGTAGTGTGGGTAATGGGACGCTCCCTAGGTGTTGGGCAGAGGTTTTCACTGCGCTCCTCCTCCACAGGGGGCGCGGGAAGATTGAAGGGGCCACACGAAGAAGAAACACCTCGAAAGTTTAAGCTGGAGCAGCGCCACCGGATGTGACACACAGCTAATGGAGGCAGTTAAGGTTCAACTTTAAAAACGTAGTTCGCCATTACCGCAATTTGCGTCAAAACAGCACACCTTCTCGGACACCCAGTGAAATGTGAACACACAGACATGACACACATATTTTCAGTGTGACTTACGCTTCCTGGTGATATCACTTTATTCGAATAAATCCAAGTAGAAATCAGAGAAAAAAACGCTCCTTGTAAAATCAGAACTTGCCTGAAAATAACCACGTTTTTAAGTTTTCTTCAATATTTAAGTAAAACAGTGATAGCTGTCTGTATGTCCAGTAATACATTGCGAATATGAGCTGATAATATCTAATTCGGCATACTTTTAATGGTGCTAATTTGTCAAAATAAAGGCTAAAACACGGAGCTTAAACTAAAGCTCACAGCTGACTGACTGGTAACATTATATTTCCTGTTTACATCCCCCAAACACTCATAATAATGGGAATTGTAGTTTCAAAACTTAGAGCATGATTACCCTCCAAATAAACAAAGAATATTAGTATAGGAGCAACAAAATCCTTAAATATTATTTATGAATATGTAAAAGGCCCAAAAGGAGAGTGAATATTGGACTTCCATCAGTAGGCTAAAAACATGACTCAGCGTTAATGGTATGTTGGTCTTTGTCTGGGTGTGTAAAGAGGCAAGTGTTTGCAAACAAGTATGAAATATCACCTCCAAAATTGATAATATGACAGTGTTGTGTTCACTACTTGATTCAGTCATTGCATGTTTAACTTAAACTGGTGGATCATACTTGGTATAATATAAAAGTAATGTTGTCTCTATCAGCAACTGAATGTTCAATGTTCAGAGGAAAGGAAAAAAATGCTTTGAATAAATTAATGGAAAACTCATATGATCCGTCCACCCCTTGCTCTTCCACCCCATTTCTGTGTTTAAGACTGATGGCTTTTGATTGGCTTGTGCAAGCCTGTGGAGGGACGCATAGGCACCGTGGAAACAACGCTCCATCCAGCTGGTGGTTACTGTAACCCAAACCACAATGTTGGAAACCACCCAATCCATACACTCTGGGAGGTGATGAACATGGAAAATAGTTAAGCTACTGCTGCTGCTGCTACTGCTTTTACCTTTTCCACTGTAACTGTCAGTTTAAATCCTGGTAAAAAATCAGGATGGAAGGAATATATATTAAAACCCAAGGCCGCAGAGATGACTCAATTCAATGCAGGCTATCTACCAGAATTACTCATCGACCGAATTTTATGGTACTTCACTCAAGCAAAGCATTGTTACAGTGCCATCAATGCAAGATATAGTCAGGGCCTCATTGCTAGTGGAACAAAATGGCCCATTCATATTCTCAGTGTTGGGGGTGATATGAGTGCAGTCTATAATCTACTTCATCTGTTTTTCCGTATCTGCAGCCACAGTGGTGTCTTTGGTCTTCCATGGGAGCACACACAAGCATCATCAAGGAATTAAGCCAATGTGGTTTGTGTTTTAGCCACATTCTGCTGTGAGGTACGGTGACATTGTCTGTTGGCTGCAAATAACTGTCAGTGCAACAAATGAGAATCTTTTTTTGTTTTGTTGTCACAGCATTTTATCGTTGTCACCAGATAGCCTTTATTAGCCACATCCATGTATGGCACACTGAAGACAAATAAGCAAAGATTAAATGAACACTAATCAACTGATTACAGCAACAGTGAGATTAGAGGAACAGCTCTGAGCCAGGATTGTAAAGAGTGCAAGTATTATTTCAGCAATTTGATCCTTGATCTGCAACATTTTCCTCACACAGTTTGAGTTGGACAGCGCTTTGAGATGTGAGTAAGTAGAAAAACATGTAATGCAGGGTGTGTAATTTGGAAGCCAAGTTGGGATTTTAATTCTTAATACATCATTCCTTGACCGACATTTTTTCTATTTTATTTATCCATATTCAGCATATTTTCAACATGAAGTAGAGCAGTGGTTGCCAACTGGTGGGTCACGGTCCAGAAGTGGGTCAATAGTTGATTCTGGATGGACCGCAAGTGACTCGCAAACATGTCAAGTTTGTAAAATACGCACTTTATTTTGAAGTACAGTGAATGTCTTGTGAATAGCTTTTATTTTGTAGTACCATTTCCTGCTATAGAGTGAATGACTAGTGGATCGCTACTTAACAGAGACGGCAAGTATAAAAACAAAAACAAAATTGGGGAGTGCGGCAAACTGCTGCCCACCTACTTTTGTTTATACAGAATGCGCCTTTTTTGGGGCAATGGAGGGCGTGAGCAAACAAACGTGTAGCTCAGCATGTGACGTAAACAGTGACGTGGGAGGGAAGCCGCGGTTCTAGTCAGTCCTTCAGCAATTCCTCAGTCGGCCCATTCTTTCCCCGTCCCTGTCATCTGACATTTAATGGCCTCTTCGTTTGCGAGGACAAGGAGGGCGCGCAGTTCCTTGTCTCCTCAGTTGCTCATCTTTATAATATGTCTGTCAGGTTTGCGTTTCCCTCTTGCTACTAGCTGCTCGCTACTTCCTACTATCAGCTGTTTCTTGTTTATCCACCGCCAGTGGGCGCACGGGCGGTGTCATCAATAGCTCCTCCCACAAGTCTTCAACAGCCCCTCCCGTTGTGGAAGGCCGCCTCGGTCTTTTTAAACTTAAAGGGTTCTGCCAATATGGCTACACTACGTGGCGGAAAATTGGGCACCTCGGATCAACTCGCCAATCCGGCTCTGTATTGAAATGCTTGCAGCTTGCCGGCAAAACGGCCCAACATTCGCGGAAAATCTGGCAGTGTAAAAGGGGCTTGTGTGGACCTTGAACTAATGACAAAGGTGACATCTGGACACCATGGCTAGACCAGTTTTGAACCACTGTAGTAGAGTGACTTGGCAAAAAATGTCAAGTCACTTACAAACATAAAAGTGATCAAATCATGTTTAATGTGCAAAGGTGGAAGTGTGATCACAATGATGATTATCTAGTATATTAGGTAAAAGAAGAGGACTAAGAGTCAGCAGCCACGCCAGCAGCTCTGCAAGACTGCACAGTTTTACTGTGAACCAAATGCTAATGCCATGATGCTAACATGCTGTTGCTTATGAGCTGCCATCGTAGTTTAGCATGTTAGCATGCTAGAATTTACAATTATTACTAAACAAAACTCAACATAAAGAATGTCTTTAGTTTTGCAAGTATATGCCAAAGTATTGGACAAACAAACCTGATGGTGACGCGAGATGAAAATTTAAAAGATCACCAAAGTTATTGCATAAGTCCTTCGGGAAACATGAATGTCTGTAAAACTTCATGGCAATCCACCCAGTAGCTGTTGAGTTATTTCAGTCTAGACCAAAGTGGTGGGCCGACCCACGAACAGAGTGACATTGCCAGGTCAGGTTTTCAGTGCCAGCAGGAGCAGTAAATAAATGGTTACTTCACAGCGCGCCTTATTAATAATCTCCAAATTGCTTGACTTTTAGTTTCAGTCATAGTCCTTTTTTCCGCCTCTCTTGTTTTGGAGCAGGGTAAATCATGTGTTGATTTACAGTATCAAATCATCCAGTTGCTTGATAAATAGTCAGTATTGTGCCAGTTTAGCTGATGAATCAGATGCTGATTTATTAGTTGAAGCTGTGTTTGTACTCTCAGTTTCATTCATTTGCATCATACTTTCCTCCTATTTATTCACACAATAAAAATCATGGCTATCCGTTCACGGGAATGACAAGCCAAGGCAGGTTTTCAGAGGACACCTGGAACTCACATTGTTACTAGCTTGTAAGAGTATGTGTCCAAACAGCTTCGAGGACTGCTAAAATTAGCCAAATACCAAAATGCCGCTCAGAACACAGCTGGGTTCAGTAAATATGCCTATATGTATTTGTGTGAAACTGTTATCTTAAAAGGGTGATGGCTGGTTGGAAAAGGAGTCCCCTCAGTGACTGCTTTTACGACTGGAAACCCCGCTTGTGTACCCACTCATTAAGGTGTCAGAAGGAATATACCTATTGCTATAAAAAGTTAGCCAGCAGACTTTGCTGAGTCACTAAACTATGAGCAATGGCTCTTAACTTCAGCATAAACTCTCACTCCGGCCTCAGTATCTGGACAGCCTTCAGAAAGAGTGTGGAAACAATAACCCTCTGCCCAAATGTCAAAACAGTTCCACTAAATGTTAACAATACCGGGCAGTTTCTAATTTTCATTTTTTCTTTACAAGTTTATCTCTATGGTACCCCATGGAGTCTCTGGCCACTAGTAGTGCTATTTAGCAATGTTTTGATGAGTTAGTCCCAGTTTTGTTTGTATTCCTTTTCCTGTGTGCATGATTAAATTCCCTTCTCTCAACTGTTTCCTTGCTGAGCTGGAAGCAAGATTGTAGCTTTAGCAAGCTGATTTGGCTAACATACATGGCTTAAACCTCATATTAGTTTCATGTGAACGTTAGAAAGCATTTTTGCACAGGGTGAGGACTTTGGATTTTGTCCTTCATCTCCTCTATTGGAGTCAGGTTATGAAGGGATCACTTATGAGGCATTACAGAGAAGACTTGTTGCAGCAACCAGTAATTCTTTCAGTGTATATTTTAGTTATGTGAATATTGTAGTACAATAGGCCGAAATTGTACTTCTGCAAAATGACCATTTGTATATCAATTAATCACCACCTGTTACATTAAATTTGTAAAGAAAACTTTGTTTTTCTCAATGTTTCCTTGGGTGAACGGAGAATCCCAAAAAGGGAACATTCTTCCTTAATTTAAGCTATTGGCAATCACAACAGCATAACTATATCAAAACATCTGTTCACAGACTCTCACACAACTTGTGAAGTATAATCCAAGTCTTATTTATCTGGTTGTGTGCTCAGTACCTCCCAAACATATGCACTTTCACTAAAATGTTACTAAAACACTCAGCTTACAGGTAGCGCGCCTGGGCAGGCACATGCGTATTAGCTCAGCTCCAGCAGTTTTTAAATACATGTGCGTGCCGAGGCACGCCACTCGGCTGTGCATAAGACTGTGGGTACTGACGTGTTTTAAATTGTAATGTTTTAGTGAAAATGCAAGTGTTTGGAAAGTTTTGAGCAGGACTGGGTAAATGAGACTTGGATTATACTGCAGGAATTGTGTGAATGTTTGCCTTTTTGGATTCTCCGTTCACAGTGGAGGCTGTGTTCACTCGTTTTCTACACAAATTCAAGGCAACAGGCAGTGAGTAATTTCAATACAAATGGTCATTTTGCAGTATTGAAGTATTCCTTCAAGATCAATAAAAAAAGTCTGAACTTATGCTTTAAAGCCCTTTTAGTCGATTTTTAGCCACTAGCTTGCAGAAGAACACCCAAAAGATGCTAACAAACCCTGACATATTATATGTTAGCAAACAGTCACCCACTCAGCTACAACGGGCACCTTTATCATCTACCTTGAGTCACATCTCTGGTCGCCAATGTCCAATATTTCCTATTCTTTTAGCTCTGGTTTGTCTCTACCACTTACAGAGAAAAATAACTCTTGGCTTACCTTTAGCTTGCAGACAATTTCCTGCTCAAACAGGAGGACGTTTATCATCCAAGTATAGTAGCGTCCAATATTTGGTTTCCTTTTGGTTGGTCTCCACGAACTCCTGAGAAAAATAACTTAAAAGTTTTTTCCTTTTTTTTTTTGCATGTTTGCCTTTATTGATAGGACAGCTATCGATATGTCGATGCTTGATTAAGGTCTTTTGCCTGTTTTGCAGAGTCACGTATTATTCTTCGGGTGCTGCTGGACATGATATTCGTGACAATTTCGATAATGAAAATTCACCATGATCAACTTCTTATAAGGTTTTGTTGTTGTTGTTGTTGTTTTTATCCTGAACTGTGATAAAACAGTTTATCGTCCCATCCCTATTACTTTCATTGTCAGCAGTTGGAACACAGTGGGTTTATCAGAGCTGGTTGGCTAAAAATGGCTTAAGATATGTGAGATTGATACATTCAGTCAATTGGCAGGTCATAATAACCAAAACAAACAGCAAAAGAACCTTACAGTTTTAGATAACTCATAGCAGTTATTTCATTGAATGCAACAAATCCAGATGAGTGCAGGCTTGAGGAACACTGCCTATTACTGAGCTGCATGCACATGTGGTGATTTAGGAGAGTTTTTGATTTACTATTTACCACCTCAGACTTCGCCTAATTCCCAGACCCCGTCGCTCTGTAAAGACTGATCTTCATCTGCTCACAAGAATGTTTGTGAGAATAGTCTTATTCAAAACAATTGCCATTGTACAAATGTCAGAGTCAAACTGAATTCTCTGAATAAAAGTTTTTATGCAGAGCATCAAAGATGACAGAGAGATTTATGCTTGACCACAACAAACAAGATTAATGAGGAACATTCATGGCCTGTAAAAACAGCAACCCCCAAAGTCCTCTAAATCCAATAAGGTTCATGAGTTCAAGCATCTTCAGTGAATAAGCTACGTATGTGTCTTCACCTGCCAAGTTCTCTGCTGAGTCTTTGTTTGTTCTTTTCTTCTTGCTCTTTTCCCCTTCATCTTTTGTAATATCTTTCCTGTCTCTTTTAGACCTTATCTTACTTATTTGTTGCTCTAGATTAAAGACCCAAAGTCAGTAACTAAACTGTGTTATTTGACATCCTTAATTTTTTCTTGCAAGTATAATAACAGGACATGACATTGCACTTGGTTATGTCTGCGCCTAGTTGTGTTTGCAAGCCTCCACATCCAGTGTCAGGCAGTCCCCCTCTGCTATCAGTTTTTACTGCTGACGACTGGAGACAGGGCTCAGGGAGACTTTGGCTCATGAAATACGAGATGCTTGGGGCATGTTTAGATTATCACAGACCTCTCCACTTAACTCTCCATAACACTCTGTTCACTGCTGAGAGGAAAGGCATCCATCACACAGAGTTGACAAGAAACATGAAAATGGGATGGCCTCTCTTTATCTATGTCACTCCTCTGGTACATTTGGAGGTTGATCGCTGTGATATCCGAGCTTTAGTTTTGTTACTATACAGACCCACCTCTGTGCTACTGTTGACAAATTGCACCATTCATCATGCAGGTGTGTTGTTAAATAGATTATTCTGTAAGTTTAAGCGTTTATTTATTTTCAAAACTTGGTTTACTGTTTGAGCTCCTGTTCACAGTGCGTGTTAGCTCTTAAGGTGTCCATAACACTCAAAGCTAGTGTAGTATCTCTTAATCTATGTACATTATGATTATTTTTTGCCATGCTAGGGGCATGGCCATCCACTGATGGTCTGTCAGTTAGTCCACCACTTTGGTCCCAGTTGAGATGTCTTTCAGTTTCAGTTTTCAGTTTCAGTGTTCCCAGAGGATAAATCTAAGTGACTTTGGAGATTCTTTGACTTTTGCAATCATGCTACCATGAGGCTGATGTTTGAGTTTTTGTAAACTGTCTCAACAACCATCAGATTGACTGCCATGAAATTTGTGACAGGCATTCATGTCTTTCTAAGGTCAAGATTTAAATTTACTTTGGTTTATAATACAATACCGAAATAAAAAAACATTACTGTCACCCTCAAGGCCTCTGCACGCTGAATCCGTTTTCGGTCGGAAATTGTTGCACGTCTAAAAATAAACTTCACATTGTGTCAATCACATTTGCACACTGAGTCCGAAACTTTTGTCCATCATTAAAATTTTCGGAACAGGTTCGATTTTCTGTGTTTTTCGCATCCGTCAGACCTTTTAGAGACGTTTGACTAAGAGTCAGTGAAGAAAATGTGGACAGAGGGGGGCACCCAGAATCATTTCATAACTCGGATAGCTCACTTTGAACAGGTTAGGTAGTAATATTCAGGTGGATAATGATGATGATGAGGAGGAGGAGGAGGAGGATTTGGACCGCACAGAAAATGTGGAGAACATAGAGGAAGGACAGCTCCAGCTCCACCCCTTCGTGCAGCTGTGGTACCAAATGAAAGACAGGGAGGGAGTGGTGACTCCAGTAGAGAGAGGCAAAAGAGGAAATGGTGGAGTTGCAAAAGTTGGTGGACATGTCAAACATTAGCATGTTAGCATTGTGAGCAAGTTGTCATTATGGGTGTATAAAGAGACGTAGATACAGGGTTGGTGGCAGGACTCCATTCATTCCCATGAAAGTTGCTCAGTGGCAAATGAGGCAAAAATAGTTCAACTGCCACGAATAAAATTACCTAGATGATTGGCACTGCTTCAGCACTTTGCAGTCCATAAAGCAGGCGCACTAGAGATATCTGTCTGCCAAGCCAGCTCCTTCTGGTTTAGCGCTCCATTAACTTGAATGGGGATAAAATTATGCAGCTCTTCTAGACTTTCTGATTGTTATCGAACTGAATGGATTAAATCTCAATCGTGAAACGAGTCCTTTCGCAGACCTTGTGATGCTCAAAAAATTATTTACTGATTTACATATGTCTCTTTTGCCATGTAAGTCAATGGGATAACCTCTGCCTGTTGAGTGGCAAACCTCCGATTAGCCCTCTTCTACCTTGGATGGAGATAAAAATGATTAAATCGTGCAGCTCCTCCAGACTTTCGAAATGTTATCATATGGAAGATCAAATTCTAATTGTAAGAACAAGTCATATCATGAGGGTTGTGACTCTCAAAAAATGTATCCCCTCTCCTTTGCCATGTAAGCCTATGGGGAAAAGACGTTTTGGACCCCAAGGCATCACATCACAGACTCAAACGTTGTAATTCCCTGTTTGGCCACTATGTAAAATTGGCTTCAATGCCTGGCGCTGTTTCCTGGGGTCTTGGTTATCATGGTGTTAGCATATAGCTAGACAGCATCGCCGTGCCTAAGTACACCCCAAAAGAGTTGCTAGCATGGCTGCATACTTGTCTGTCTATGTTTCAGAAGATTTTTCCTTTTCATTAAGTTTACAGTAATAGAACATCAGAGACAGTGTCCATACTGTGTAGAAAAAAGAAGACCAATATTGTAAAACACAGGTGCCAATAATGCTGACTCCTCTGGTATTGTGTCGGCCATTTCTTTTCTCTTCTCCTCACTATGTCAGTGTGTAGTACAGCAAGTGTCGACCCTGCAGTATACAACGTGGTGACCTTATAAAATTGAAAAGTGAAAGCACACCTTCCCATCTCTTAGCAAACGCCTACTAGGTGAGGCTGTCTGGGTACCACATGCACCGATAATAAGCATGCCCAGACAAACATACATTCCACTCGGTGGTTATGCGGTCTGCAGTGTGTAGTATGCATCCCTCTCCACCCCCAAGCCACACGCTGCCTTCTAGCTTTGTAATTCATGGTGACGAGGAACTTTTGAGGTTACATCTAGTTGTGAGCTGGTGGAGGACATCTGAGATCAGAGGACCTGGGTGACACTTTGTTCTTACTGCAGCTGTTTTGGCATATTGATGAAGGAAATCATCACTCAACTGGAGACATGGGATCAAGGCTTGACTATCATGTGGGTGAAGTTACTTTGAGCACCCACTGAATTTCTATGTGCACTAGAATTGCTGATACCACATGTTGGAAGCAAATGAAAGGAGTCATCACTGAGGTGTTATAAGGAGCGTCATGAGGAAATGCTGCTGTACATTCATTTAAAAGACGTTTCTTGGACACTGTGTAGTGCCTGAATCAGACTAAATGTACAGACATATAGAAAATGGCCAGTTGTGCATTTAAGAGAACTCTATGTCCTAAACTCCTGAACTCAAGTGACTGTAAATCTGCAGAGAGGTGTGTCAGTCTACCGTTTCTGGAAAGCAGTGAGAAGAATTTTATTCTGAAACTTGAAAGCACTTAGATTAAAAGCTGCCTCCAATAGAAAAACACAGCCACAAGGCAACGTTTTCAAGACATTTTTGTTTTTATAGCTGCTCTGGGCTAAACCATGGAGGGAGTAGAGACTTATTATAGAATAATTATACAATGTCATCTTGGCACACATTGGCAGTAAATGCATCAGTTGTAATCATATGCTTCCAACTACAAAGAGGGCAACTCCAAAGTCAAGTCTTCCTGAAAATTGTGTCCCAGAAGACAAGAATCTATAAGGAGTCTCTGGATGCCTGTCAGTACATTTTGTCAGCTGTCTGAGTCTTGTTTGAAAAGAAAACTGAACACTGTAGTTTCGGTTGTCCAGATTTCCTCTCTGCCAGCACAGGACGGCTTGTCAAATTAAACCAAACATTTTGGGCCACGGTCCCAAGAAGCAACATGAACAAGAGGTTCTGACATTTTCTGCCAAACAACTTGAAACCAAATGACAAAAAAGCCAACTATCTGCCAGACAACCAAGAAGCACAGCCAGGCTGCGTTCAGGAAGGTTTCTTTTACTGCTGAGCAAGCACAAGGTCATCACATTGGGTCATAAATGAACGATGCAAACAGCTCAGACAGTCCAATGTCACAAAATTAACCTCATTCAGTCCTGTCTAACATTTTAACAGTGACTCCTTTTTGCTTGTATTTTCTTTTTTGAGTATAATTGGGGAAAAAAAACATGCATACCATTCAGTGGGTCATTTCCTCCAAAGCATTTGCTCCAACAGTGAGAATGAAACGTTTTTACACTCGCGGCCAATTTTTGTGTCTTGATTATGTTTTTAGTCACACTATCTGCTTTTTTAGCCACACTATGTTGATCAGACTTTGGTCAAGACTTTAATATCTCAACAATGATGGATAACCATACATTTTTGTGAAGACATTCATGGTCCCCAGAGGATCAAGCCTACTGTTTTCGGCGACCCACTGACTTTTGCTCTAATGTCATCAGCATGTCAAATTTTTGCACTTATCCTGTGACATGTCATAATGTCTACTGGATGGATCACTATAGAATTTCAAAGTCATGGATTCCACATGATGTATCTCAATGACTTTGGTGATACCCTGACTTTTCCTTTTGAAAAAACAGCTGGATGGACTGCATTGAAATGCGGGTACAGACAGAAATGTCTTCCTCGGGATGAATCTTGATAGTGTTGGTGAGCCCTTGACTTTTGTACTAGCTCCATCAATGGGTGAAATTTTTCTTTCTAATTTGTGGGGTTATACCCTTAAACGCACTTACTGTTGCTTTGGATAAAAGCGTCAGCTGGAAAAAAGTAATGTACTGTAAATGTCTCCAATACTTTGATTTATGACTGCAAACACCTGCAAAAAAAATGACACCCATTTTCAGCTGAAGCCTAGTTTGTGCTTGGTGCTAACAAGAAAATCTTAGCATGCTAAGACGTCAACCTAAGATGCTGAATATAATGAACATTTTACCTGCTAAACATTAGCATGTTAGCATGTCGACATTAGGCGCAAAACATCGCTGTGCCTTAGTACCTCCACTCAGAGCTGCTAGCATGGCTGTAGACTCTTATTGGACACAGAGGCCCTGCGACACGCAACGATTTTCACATAGCACTGTCCATTTCCTTTAGATCCCCATTTTAACCAGTTACGCTGTTCATGCAGGGCATGCTGTGGCCCCAAGCTCTGTAGCTGGCTTGTGATTTCCGGTGATAGATTTGGGTGTGGTCTAGTTTTCCCTAGTTTTTCCACAGGTTGCAAGTGAATGTTGCACAAACACCCCCACTGATTTTCTAATTTGTGCGATATAAACGATAAAAACAAATTTGATTTCAATGATCTGATTGCGATAAATGATAAAATGTGCATCCCAGGCTCCACATATTAGCAAGTTGTGTCTATACAAAGCGAGAGAGATGAGCAGACTCACACAAGCAGAAAGAGATAAGGCTCTATGTGTGATTAAAAGAAAGTAGAGCAGCAGAATCTATTGCTGACCAGCGCAGCAAAATGCACTTCTGGAGTGAATGGCAAGGCGACTGCTGACAGGCGGCTGCACAACAGTCATCAAGGCGCTCCCGCATACAGTGTAAACATTGTGTTAGTAGTGTTTTACACTGCCAGGCAATTTTTAAATCCGTTGGCGTTATATGTTTGCCTTGATCACAAGTTTTTATTTTTGTCAGTACGCCGGTCCAGAGAGAGTCGTCAGCTACAAAATTAAAAGTCACCAGATTACACTGTCATTCAGATGTGAAAGTCAGAGGAACCTAACTCAGCAGCTGCCAACAACTTGCCCATCGGCAAGATGTCTTCTTCGTCCAGCAGAGTTGCATCATGGCCAACAGTAGAAAAATGTGGTTTCACAAAGTTGCAACCATATGTGGATGTGTTTAAATATGCAAATGCTCAGCACATTTCCCTGGGTAAACAAATGTTCAAAAAGTGCATGATCCTAATAAATCAGACCACTAGTCCTGCATAACCCTGGAGTCTAAAACAACTAATCAGAGCCTCACTTACACGCACAACAGCATTAAACCTTATTTTGAAAGGAAGTCCAGGCGTGCAGCCATTAATCTACATTCTAAATACCTAATCCCTATTATTCATTGTCCAAACTGTTATTATTTAATTTGTCACACCTGCACAGGCTGCGCTAAATGTTTGCCTCAGCCTGCTAAATGTCTGCTCACCCCCTGGTTCTAATTTCTGCCTTGTGATAAAACACGTAAACACTGACAAATTTTCCGAAATGTGGTTTGGGTTTGTGTGACAACTGCTGCCATTGCGCTGTTAAATCCGTCTTTCATCGGTGCACAAGGAAAACCCAATCAAGGGGAGCACTCTATAGCTACCACCTGTGATTCCACTCTTTGTTCCAGCCATCTTTAACCATTAATTATTTTCAGGCCTCAGGAGTCCTGCTGTCCAAGAAAAAACAAATAGGAAAAAAAACAACAACACTCTGAGGGCTCCTTGAGGAAACTCCTAGAGTCTGGCTTTTATTTTATCCACTGGCCCCATGTAGAAGCTATTCAGGCTCTTTTCACATTCTTAGACTTTCAGGAAACCTCTAAAATAACAGCTCCACCCCGCCACTTAATTTGCATTTAATGTGTTGCTTTTACTTCTCCTGTGTCTGCTCCATTCTTAAAAGCTTATTTCTTTATAGTAAAGTTGGGACTTTATTTGTCTTTAAATCTCCTTAAGGTTGTAAAATAAACGTGCCAGAGTGCTTCTAGGATAGCGGGATCACTA
The DNA here is from genome assembly GCA_035609425.1 of Epinephelus awoara. NCBI lineage: Eukaryota > Metazoa > Chordata > Actinopteri > Perciformes > Serranidae > Epinephelus > Epinephelus awoara. The sequence continues at coordinate 22,087,168 of CM069306.1, read as the reverse complement.
TCTCAAGCCTTCTCCACTGTGTCCTGTAATTAGGTTTCACTGGGATGTAGTGATGCTCCGCTTGATGCTGTTGCAAAGGGGGCGGGTCCCGAGACAACTTTGCCGACTGGTGATTTGATGAACGGAGGATTTTCCACTGTCAGTATCTTCCACTCGGTTCAGGTTCAGCGTTGCGGCGTTTGTCCAGCCTCCTGACGGTGCGCAACTCTCAGGGAAGCAGAGTGCTTTGCGCTTTTTTTCATGAAAGCCGTTCACCATCAGTCTGAGAGCTGGGCTTAAGGGGGAGCGGATCTGAAGGGCCCAGTCTGGCTGTGAGAGACATCTTTAGGCTTTCACACATGGCGCTGTAGTATAAGCACACTTCTTGTGGATTGTGGAAGGGACCGAATTTGATTTAAAAGTCGCCCGTTTTCTGTACAGCCGCGGGCGCTCATCATGGAGGTGCAAAGGTGGACCACCAGGTGGAAAACGAAACGGTGGCTATGGGATTCAACGCTAATCGCTGTGGTCACATTAAGTTTAATTCTACAAGCTGCCAATGTCAGAGCAGGTAAGAAGACGCACGTTACTCCACGGCGCAGTCACTGTGCCAACTCCAGGGCATCCCGGACAGCTTGAGAGCGTCCTGCAGGCTGGCGGCCAGCCCATAGGTGATAGTGGGCTTAGGTGGAAGCCAGCCATCGCTCATCAACTTAATTTTACTAGACTGCCAATTACTTGCTGTCAAAGTCACCCTAAATCAGTATGCAAATCTTCCCAACTGCTCAGTAGACCTGTCCACCTTTTTATATATTCGAGGCATTTTATCTTATGATGATGATGACTGTTGTTTTTTAAAGTTTATTTTGAGTGACACCAAACTGAGCCCATATCATATGACTTCACGTAGCTGCACCCAAGTTCCCAGTAACTTTAAAGGGGTTCACCGTATCACCACAGTTGCGTTTCTAAGCTGTGCTGATGACTTTGGAGTTAAAACTTAAACTGTATGAGCTAACTACATAGCGTTAATGTGTCCAAAGTCATATTGTGATATAAGCTTTATTCTTGGCACAGACTAGCAGAGACGCAGCTCTCCTCCAGTTCCCTCTGAGTATCTAAGTAGGCAGAGTCTGGCATCCAGGTGTGGTCAGCGAGGTGAGGCTGACAGTGCTGATTTCGTCTTGACACAAATACTCTGGTGGTCCGCGTAAAAAAAAGTGCCTAGAAATGACCACTGTGCTTATTGGCTGTGAAAAAACTGTGATTTACACACTGCCGTATCATTTTTGAAAGCTAATGTTATCACAGGGAAAAAAAAGGTGCGTTTGGGTTCCACTTTACCACTTGGCAGCACCACTGGAAACCATCTGAGGTTTTACGCATAACTTTTACGCACGACTTTTTGCCGATATAACTAGTAGTCCACTATTGTGCATTAAGGTTTTCCAAAATATTAGTGAAGTAAGAGCCTAAAAGTTAAATCAGATCAATAAAAAGCATAAAATTTGAACTTAAAAAAAAAAGATTCTAATAAGTTGTCAGCTGCCTCCTGTCAGCAGAGTTTACTGTAGCACAGTGTAACTTGAGACATATACTGTAGGTTTTGTGATTAATATTCAGAAAGTTTATATAATACACTGGGCACAACACTGTGGAATTCTGGGAGTGAAATTCATATTCTGGCCTGAAGGATCACCATCTTTCCACATTATCCGGGCTCCCTACTAAGTCCAAGAAGGGGCGTTGATGGAAAAAAGAAAAAAATCTGGAGTATTTTCTTTGCTTTAGAAACATATGTGGGTCACATTAACTGCTTTTTTATATTTCCTTCGTCTGTGAAGTTAGAGACATCCATACTGTGCTGGGGCTTTAGCCGGGATCAATTTGTGTGTGTCAAAGTTGTATTTGGATTTGAGTTGCTTTTTAATATTTGTGGTTTTGAGGTCAGATCAATTATCATGTGGCCTTTCAAAAAAATGCCTTCTTGTATCAGAGCCATAATCCTGACAGATATAAAGTCATTTAAGAAAGTTTATATGGCGTCATGGAAAGGTTAATCAGAAACTAATATACAATAGTTGTTGATTTGTTTAATGTATCGCATCCTGTCTAGACATTTCCTGTCTTAAGTCCCACCCCGTCTTGAACCATTAGCATCCACTGTTTTGACTGTACAAGCCCTATGATACATAAAGAAATCATTCAGCAGTGGGCAAATTGCAGAGCTGCCTCAAAAATGAAAGATTATAAAAGCAAATACCACAGTGGCAGGGCTTGCCCGTTGCCCATCTTCCCTCACTCTGACTGATATTTAAACTAACCATAATTGCATGATGTGCTAGCAAACATTTACAGGCTTTCCAATGTACTTTAATTGCCGCCTGTTGCTGCCAACTCTCAGTCGAAGCCAGTGACACAAAAAAGACCGACAAGACATCCCAAGATGCTGCCGCGAGACCGCAGAGACATTAAGTCAGAGTGTCACGGATTGAAAAGTTAATCACAAGTCTAAACTTAAACATCAAGCCGTATGGCACTGATGAGTTATGAGATCGCTGGAAATTTTGACGATACAGCTGAAAATGGTATTTTAATGTGCGAGGGTCTGCCGGTGAAATTGCTTTAATGATTTTTAGAGGTTTCTCCTGTCACTACATGCTTCACTGCCTCGGGGGAAATCGCACTCCTTTGTCATGTTAGTAGCTTGTTAACATGGCAGATAGTATATCACAAGTCTCCGACAGCAGACAGGAAGATGTGTCATTAAATATGAGAGAGACTGACAAATTACCCCTCAGACAAGACTGTGATTAGTCTGAAGCTGCTTTGGTACCTTTAGCATGAGAGAACCGTCTTCTCTCTTATGTGGTTTTCATCCTTATCATTAGAATATGGTTTATTTCTTTTTAAGGTTGGAAGACGGGAGTCTGCTGAGAGTATAGCAAGCTGGCTCCTATGAGGCTCAAAAGCATTTAAAAAGCTATGCCTATTCATTTGGGGTCTTTAATGGTTTTGGGATATTGCCTGTTTTTCAGGGCTTCTGTGAAGCGATGGTTGTGGAAGGAGAGGGGCTGAAGAGTCGGGGGTGCGGGTGGGCGGGTGTGTGTGGGGTGGGGGGTGCGGGGGTTCCTGGCCAATTCAGCACATCTGGAATATATGAGGCCTTGAGGTATGCAGTAATGCAGAAAGGCATTCTGAAACTCACAAAGAGACCTTTACTCTAAGCTTTCTTTTTTTTTCTTTTTTCAAGAACCAGTAGCTCTTTACTTGGGACAATATTCAGAAGAGCTACAGACTATTTTCTTTTTTATGAGGCATTCGGTGTGAGGTTTTAAACTTGGTGTTTGCCTCACATTTGTATTTTATTCCGTCTGTGTTCCAGTCAGAAGTCAGTCTTCAGGAGAAAACAAACCCTGTGTCTGCTAAATTGAACTTTGTGCAGTGTCAGTCATGAAGCCTTCTTTTTTTTTTACTCCGTCTAGTTTCACTAAAAGTTAGTGTGACTGAATTTAATAGAAATCAAAAGAAAAGACAGTCTGATTTCCCTACAGTGCAGCCTGCCAGATGCTTATACTCTTAGCAATTTAAATTCATGAACTGTGGCATCGGCTGATCTGGACCCATATCAGCATAAACGACTCCAGTCCTTTTCATCACTTAAAGAGGAGATCTGCACAACCTCAAGTGAGCTTAAACTCGAGACACGATCCCCGAGCATGTGCTCAAATCAAGCGGGTTTGATTCACCACTCAAGCTGTTATTTTTCTGGTCACAGGAGAAGTAGCTACAGGGATGGGGCCTTCTCCATTTAGTCTCATGTATGTTTTAGTTGGGAGGGGGGTTGGGGGGTGAGGGGGTTACAGGGAGTGGTGCCAGTGCCATAATGGGTTCAGCATGTGGACTTAAAGCTCCACCCATCAGACCCCCTCCTGGTCACTTAAAGCGAACAGGAACTGCATAATCAGCACTTCCTGCCTTCACGTGCCACATGACTTACAGAAACGGAAAATGTAAACAGGCGTATATTTTTATAATAAAATTCCTTTCAGTATAAATTGATGTTGAAATGTTTAGTCATGAGGCATTACGGCAAAGCATGGTAAACGTACACTAATGCACTTTAGGGTCGACGGTTTGCATGAAAGGAAAGAACATATGGTTCCTCCATTGATGGGGGGGAAAAGGGTAAAAACACTATATTCTATAACATTAGATGCCTTTAAATAATATCCTCACCACCAATGTATGCTCATTTGGTTTATCTACCTCCCTTGACCAAACTGTCTGTCTGTTTCATGCAGTTTTTGCAGTAGTACAGGGCAAATAAGGGTATTTCCTGTGTTGTGATTTTCAAGAAAGTCCTCTGTCTGATCCCTTTAAAGGCTTTCCCACAATGCTTGCAAGCCACTATCAAACACATGCATCTCAAATTTTTTTTTCAAGAAAGGGAGCTTTCACATTAAGCCTGCTATCTGCCATTCCTTTAAGGCCTTATCTTCCCAGTGAGATTTTAAGCTGACCATTCAGACATTGTTTATCATTGCAGGGCCTTTTGAAGAGGACACATCCTGCCTCTTGACTCACTGAAAAGACCCATGAATAATATGATGTCTGGACATGGTTGTGCTGGGTTTTTTTTATCCTGCTGTGGTTTTTTGCAACAGTTAAACAAGTAGCAGTTAATACTTGGGTTGCACTGAGTTTGGTTTGGAGTGGAAATTGAGCTGTTAGTCATTTTATTAATTCATTGCATTGGACCTTTAGCTTTTCAAATTCCCCTCTTAGTTGGGTCAAATAGTGTCTTGCCAGTTTGTTGATTCAAATTTTCATCTCGCCAATACATACTGCAGGACTGATGTGCGGTCTTAAAATCTTTGTTTTGATTTCAGTATATTAACACTACAACAGTGAAGACATGTTATTACATGTGGTGGATCTCTTTTGAAATTACAAGGCAGCAACTGTTACACCAGTTGTGGTCGGAAAGTGTTTGATCTGTAATTTGCTTTGAATGAATGCCAGCTTGTTATTAGCAATTAAAACGCCAACTTTAATTCAGAACACCCCGCACTAACATCCTAGCAAGCTTAGAATAGATACCTCTGTGTGACTGACATTGCTCAGTCTTCATATCTCTTCTCTACAATGATTATTGTGGCACTTCATGTTAGCATTTGCCATTATCCTGTAATTGTGGCTTTTGGCCACAGTGGCTGGTGGTAATCAGCTAAAGTTGCTTGAGAAATTCAGGTTTGAAATACATAACGGCTGCTTATAAACACTAGATTTAGGCTAATAATTGGCCCGGCTAATATATTTATTCACCAATAAGTAAAACATTGTCATACAGAAATGCCAAATGTAGGTCTGAGGTAGGTTCTCCAACTGTAAAATGTCCAGGGCTGCACAATTTATCAAATATTATGGAAATTGCAATACGACGAAGTGCAATATCCACATTGCAGGAGCTGCAAGTTTCTGATAATGGTCAAATGTGTCACAGCATATCACTATAAATGAAGCACTGTGGTGCTACAGAGATGCCCCAGCCTACAAACGTTCTTCAAGACATACGGAAACATGCTTGGTTGGTACAGACCTCAGCAAAAATCACATCATCATCATTTTTAAGTATGTTGTAGTTGAAATTAAATGCAACAATTGCATTCTGGTCCATTCCACTATCTGTCAAAATAACAGCAGTATGATTTTTTTTTTTTTGCATATTGTGCAGCCCTAAAATGTCCCACTCAGTACGTGTGAAAAACCAACGGAAAAACGAACAATTACAGGATTCGCATCAAGACTTTCACACTTTTTTAGTGTAGACCTCAAAAATCCACTTTTGGTTGGCCCAAAATAAACACATCACATCCATTGTTTTCACAGAGACAGATGGCAGTGTTGCAATACTGTGTATGAATATTACAGTGAGTTGGTCACTTAAGTTGACACTGCAAAGTGTAGATGGTAACAACCTCCTGTGTGAGCCGCCCTGTCACAGTCACCACATTGAAAATTTGTTCAAACCTCGAATAAACAGCCCCATCTCACTGTATACTTTGAAGCCCACGTAACCTCAGGCAGACATTAAATCACAGACGGCGTGCTGTACGTCAACACCTCTGTTTATACGCTAGCCCTAAAGCATACCCTATTAGGCTTCTTGAATTCCCCCATAATCACACTGTAACCAATTATGCCTGGAGGAATGGGAGAGATAGAGGTTTAAGAGACAAACATTTACAGAATGGGAAATAAGCGTCTCAGGAGTGAAGGTCGAGTTAGACAATTACTGGGGAGAGCAGAAATGAGAAACTGTTTATGACTGCACTGCACAGTAATTATAAACCTGAGCACCAGGTCCATTGATAGAAAAGAGTCTAGTAGGGTTAAGAAGCTTGTAAAGCTGCCCTCCCTCTGCGATCTCCGTATCCCAAAGACCCAGTGATCAGCAGCATTGAGTTTTATCATCCCATAGATGCTGAGGCTTTTGGCCGTGGGGGTAACTGTGGAGTTGAGGAGGGGGGCCAATTACCTCCGCTGAATGGTTACCAACATTTTTACAGCTCCTCTGACAAGGTAGCTCATAAAGCAACAACTGGTCAGACTGACAGCCAGCAGTCCCTACACAGGCAAGGGGTGTAATGGGTGTAAATGTTGACTTATCATCAAAATGCCAGGTCCTATAAGATTTTCAGTTAAGTGATGAAATACGCTCACAGTGTACTGTAAAATTACATGCCATGTACACTCATCCATCAACTTAAACACACTTATTTCGATCGGAATGTTGCACGCATTTATTTTTTATTAGATTTCTATAAAATTAAGTTAATTTAATTTATATTGTTGCAGCATATGCAGTGAATACACCTTTGGCAGTCGATGCGTGTTCATTTTCTGTGCACATGATGCACTGTGTTTCCAGCAGACTGAGAATTTACTTCGACATTTAGGAGTTGACTGAGAAACATCACATTTACAAGCTGATTTATGATTAGGAAAATCATGTTTTTTTTTATCCAAGCAACTGCACAGGAAGGCAGCATCAAAGAAAGGTTTTCAAACAATCTATACTTTGTGTTGGGTTTCTACATATACCTTTGAAAGTGTCAATACATTTAAAATACAAGAAACAAAACCCCTTAAAACTTCTTCTCAGGTGGGAACAAAGCTATTTGAGTGTCCCACCCAAAAATGGAACATTGACTTGGCACTTCGGACAAATGCATTCCCCTAGTAGCTCGTTGCCAAGCAAGTGTTATGAAATGGTTGCTGCCCAAGTATCCTTGGAAAATGAAATCAATTCTCTGTTCTGCCTCCACAGCTGAACCAGTAGATGTACTGAAAGCTCTTGACTTCCAGAGCTCTCCTGAAGGAGTAAAGAAAACAACAGGCTACTGCACAGTCCGGAGAGGATCCAAACCCGACGTTGCTTACAGAGTGGGAAAGCAGGCTCAAATCAGCGCTCCAACCAAACAGCTCTTCCCAGGTAACCTCATTCCTCACTCATCACAGATTACATGTATTTATACTGAAGCTGAACCAGGCAACAATAGAAAATGGATCTCACAAAACCAGGAACAACACAATAACTGATTAAGATGTAAATAAACTGCACATAGCATTTACCAGCTAATGGTTTTGTTATGCTTTGTACCAAAGAACACCAAAGATATGAAAAGAGGCTAAAGTCATAATGTTGGTGAGTGTAGCGTTTCATGAGGATCACTTGCGCACTGTTGTTCAGGAGATAGTTTGCATTGTGTTTTATTGCCTCTGTCACTTTAAATTTGCACTTTGATCTAACATTTGAATTTTATTCTGGTAAATTTCATAGAATTAAGTATCTCAGAGATAGATGATGTCACCATTTGTTGCGATGTCATGGGTGCGCTTTTGTATAAAATCTTGAAAATGCAGCTTTTACACAGGGATGCTTTGACATCTCATTGTAAAATAAGTTATCCAGCTTTTAAATAAGACTAAAACTGCAGCCACGGCTCTGTGAGACTTCCCATAGGCACAGTGCTGCTTTAAGCTTAATGCTAATGTTGGCATGCTAACATGCTAACAGTGACAAAGCTGATGTGAAGAAGGTATACCGTTAGATGTTCAACATGCATGCTATTGTTTGCTAATTAGTACGAAGCAAAACTATGCACGAAACTGAGGCTGATGGCAATGTCATGAGTTTTGCAGGAATAACCAAAGTTGAGATATTTCAGTCAAGACCAAAGGAGTGGAACGACCCACCAGCAGGTCGACAGATCAACATTATCATCCTTAGAGCCAGAAATTTTATGCATGCTCAAACAAATAATTGTCTGGATAAAAATGAAACAGATGCTTTTGTTTACTGTCTTGAACCACTTAATGGCAAAAATAAAAACATCTTCAAGATATTTAAATTTCACAATAAAACAGCGAAAAAAATGATGTAATGAGTAATGAAACCCTTCACTACAAACACCTGTCTTCGAAAATGCGGAGCAGACTCTAGGCAGTTATTTTCTAGAAAATGCATTGACTGTGTTGGTGTTTCAGAAGGCTCCAACAGCCCATAGGGGATGAGACTCACTCAGCACATGTGTATGAAATGTCATGTAAACATATGAATCAAGTAAGGAGAGCAACACCAGATTTTTGTTATTGGATCTTTGGGGGAAACTTACAATTTATTACAGCAAATCAATGGAAGGAATATTTCTTTTGATGCTTTGTGGACTGATCTTGTCAATAAAGTATCTTTCCTCAAGTTTGATTGCTGGCAGACTGCAGTGTGCTGTGTTTGGCTGATGCAGTGAAATGTAGCAGGGTTTTCATACTGAGTGCGCAATGCCTGACTCAAAATCTGCTGCCCGGCTGTTTGTGAGAAATAAAGCCATATTTATTTTATTAGGAAGGAGTCCACTCAGGGAAACAAAAAAGCTATTTGACTGTCTAACCATTTGGTTCGCTACTTTCTTACACAGCACTACTCATAAGCTAATCCAGAAATTGAATAATGAGCTGTAGGGGACAAGACTTCTGTCATCGCTGATGGCTGAAGAAAACCAATGAACTGTTGACAGATGTCAATTTCCAACATTGCTAGTTGCTTTATTTCCCTCGCTGAAATATGAAACGTACTGTATTTAAGCACAAATAAAAAGCATATATAATAATAAAGTTCACATCCATTGGGAGACAGTTTATTTTTTATTACAAGGGCAAAGTGTAGAAGCAGCCCCCAATTGCTTACTTACTTAAAACTAACTTGGCAAGAAAGTGCATAGAAATTTATTAGCTGTGGGCTGCTGGATAAATTATCCCAGTATGTTTTTTCTTTTTTCAGTTTGGCTTGATGTCAAAGAATAAAAAAACAGCACGAAATAGTGTGAGGTATTAGAACAAACGTCTGTGATTTTTGGCGTGAACTGCCAGCACACCTTACACTTTCAGTAACGGAAATTTGAAGACTGTAATGAAGCTCGAGAGGTGAGATGTTGCAGGTGCCATGGAAGCAAAGTGTCAAAATGTCCCCAGCCAGAATAAGTGGGCTTTTATTTGATCGGGATTAGTTATTTTGTCGTTGAACCCAGCTATTATGGTTTTAAAAAATATGACATTTGTTTGAGTATTTACAGCCCTTGTAAAATTATTGTGGCTACATCACCACTATTAAGTCCTTTCAGGGGATGCCAAGGTCTCTTTCAGCTTCCTTAATAAACACTGCTCCAGGTCCAGTTGTCTAGACGCTGAGGTTTAATGTGAGGGGAGAAAGTATGAGAGCTAATAAACTTGCTTATTTTTCAATTTAGTGACAATGCAACTGCCTTTGTCATAGGCATAGATGTAGGAGGGGTCTCAGGGGACCCTTCTGCCTCAATATAAATTTGTCCCCTACAGGAAAAACATGTAAGTAGCAGAGGACTTCTGCTTAAACCTACTTATTATACCATAAATCAATGCAGAAAAAGCACAGACTGGTGCATAACAATTTACCAGAATGCAAGACGTTAAGTGTCTGATGCTCAAAATTTTCTTGCGAAGGACCCCAGACCCCCTTATTTATATGTGTCCCCCCCAATGTTGAAACAAAACCTACGCCCTTGGCCCTTGTAAAGACATCAGTAGAAGACACTTGAATAAATGAATGGTCATAAGGTGAAATGTAGTGTATCAATCTTCTTATCTGATCTCTACAACAATATGCGCCTTACTGTAAATGACGAACTATTCATCCAACTTAAAGAATGAAGGTAAACCTTTCTGCAGCATCCTCAGAAATGAAGTAAATGCTCCTACCCCACAGCAGCCATTTAATTAACTTTAATTAAAAGTGCTGTGGTTACACTGGGAAGTTCCCCCTGTGGGTAATTGTATGAATCTAAAGCAGAGCAATGCTGTTAAAAAGCCTCTGACAAAAAATGTGCAGTTACCCAGATTTTGTAGCCACATATCTGGTGGTCCTTACTAACATACCAACCTACATGGCTGCTGCTTGTTCAACTTTCAGGAGGAGTCTTCCCGGAAGATTTCTCCATCCTGTTTACCATCAAGCCCAAGGCGGGCCTCCAGTCCTTCCTGCTGTCCGTGTACAACCAGCAAGGCATCCAGCAGCTCGGCGTGGAGGTGGGCCGTGCCCCCGTCTTCCTGTATGAGGACCAGCATGGCAAGCCTGCCCCGGAGGAGTACCCCCTGTTCCGCTCCATCAACCTTGCTGACGGCAAGTAAGTGACTGACTGCTTCTCAAGAGGGCCTGAACATGTTGGGTCAGATGTGGGTGGTGGGTTTTTATATCCCCTGGATTTTTGCTGGTCTGTGTCCCATTTCCAGTGCTGAATGTAAAAGCTCAAGTTTGTTGTGAAGCTTGTGTGATCGGCTCAAGAGCAAAGCAGCATATTTTGAGGCCCATCTTGAGCGCTTTATCAAAATTTATAGGTTGTGTTTTATGCTAAACAAAACCAATCTGCTTAACGTATTTTCTCAAGCTTTCAGAATATAGTTAACTATTCGCGCCTGCTAAACTGACACACAGCTCTGAGGATTTATTACCATCGTGTGTTTGTTCAGTCATTAAAGCCATATGGAACAAGTCAGACAGTAATGGCAAATAAATTGCTGGCAGAAATTTGATGACAGCCTTTTCTTTCCCAGATTATTTACAGCAGTTGTATACTGATATGCAGTAATGGGCAGGGTCTTCATAATCTGCATAGCTGCCCAGTGACACTAACATAAGTCACTGTTAAAAGTTGCCATCAATCATTTGTACGAATGCTTACAGAAATGATTCCATGCATGGCTGTTTGTCTGTAATAGATTATAAGAGGAATATAAACATTACAGTGTAAATATACAGCAGTCATTTCCAATTTTGCTATCTAACGAATTTCCAATAGTGTCCAGTTAACACATTTTGAGCCCTTACAAATTTATACTGACATAGCTGCCTCTGTATTTATGAGCATGCTAAAGCAGTAATATATTAGGTATCAGTATGATTTTAAACTTATTGGATTTGCTCAGGTTTTTTCTTTTTCTTTCCGACTTACTGTATCACCAAATTTAAAAATATCTCACTGCAAACTCAAAGGTTTGGAAACTGTACACATTCAACGGAATAAGCTTTGGCGCTATTAGTAGGCAGATATTGTTCCTTTAAGACAGAGCCAAGCGAACTGTTCTCAGCTGCTTCCAGCCTTAACGTTAAGCTAAGCTAGGCTAATTAGCCGCTAGCTGCTTTATATTTGACGTACAGATATCACGGTAGTAACCTATTTGTCTTCGCATCTAAATCTTGTCAAGAAAGTGTTCCCAAAATGTCACGCTATTTCTTTAAAGATAAACTGTGGCAATGTTTTTTGAAAGGATAGGAAGCACCAGAGTGTTTTGGTTGTATTTCTGACCCCTCATTTTTCTCACCTGCTGCACAGATGGCATCGTGTCGCCATCAGCGTGGAGAAGAAGAGTGTCACCATCATCGTGGACTGTAAGAAGAAGGTGACCCGACCCCTCGCCAGAAGCGACCAGGCCGTTATCAACACAGAAGGCATCACTGTCTTTGGCACCAGAATCCTGGATGAGGAAGTCTTTGAGGTAAGGCGGCCATTTTGAATCACTCTTCATCTGGATTACGCTTGCTGCATTGTGACTATGGAGTGAATAGGTTTAAAGGAAGCACTCAGAAGCACTTATTTGCTTTTTTGTCAAGAGTTACAGTGGATGAGAAGATGGATGCCATGCTCACATTTGTGCTTTGAAGTATTTATTAAGAGCCAGGAGGCAATTAGCTTGGGTTAGCATTAAGAGTGGAAGCAGGAGGAAACGCCTAAGATGGCCTCACTGCACCCGGCCATGACCACCAAGACATTTCCCATGAAACCACAACTTGTCATTTTCACTTTTCTGTTTGTGCACCGATTAATCATATTAGATGCTGCTGTGTTGGCAGGAATATTTTTGAACTTCGAAGAGAGTCATGCCAGTCCTGTCTTCATGCTAAGCTTGAATCAACGCATGAGATTGCTGATAATCTTTTCATCCAAATGTTGGCAAGAAAGCGAATAAATGTGCTTCCCAGAAATCTTCAACTATTCCTTAAACGCTCACCTTGGTTGTATCAGTGCAGAGAACTTAAGTATGATTAAGGCTGTCAAAGGCTATATTATCCTTGTTATTATCAGCCAATAGTTCTTGCCGTCTTGGAAAGACACAACACAATTCACCTCTGACATTTAAATCTATTGTAAGAATCTGCTTCAAGATGTCTCCATCATCTCCACACAAGTGTCTTTCCAAAATATAATGCAGACATTTGCCACTAGATTGAAGTGATTATGTTTTGAGGGAGTTTGGAAAGCTTACTTAGATGCCAGCGATTTCTCCATTCTGCTTAAGTGCGGATGTAATCGAAAGCATATTGTGAATCTTGCTCTCAATGAATCTCATTTACCATTGTGAAAAGGGACAATTTTAGTGTCTAATACTTTAAGTCCAAACGCTTTGAGGCCAGACATTTTTATTTGTCTTTCATTAACTTGTGCATACAGTAAATGGTGAATTTTATTGGCCAGAACAACAATATTGGCTTTGTGTACTTGGCAAGAGTCGTGGGCAATGTCTGTGGAAAGGCTACTTGCACAGTGTGTTGTTCAAAGGGTTTTTTTGTTTCTCAGCACTGGTTCGGATTTGTTTGAATAGCTGACTTATTAAAAAAGAAGCCTGAGGTCTATTAGGCCTCAGTTGGTTATATTGGACAGTGTGTTATCCAAGAGCCATGAATTTTGCTGTTATTTGTGACATTATTTTACATTATTCCCTCAGTATTTGTGTCTATCAGAGCTCAGAATTTAAATTCACAGCTCATTGTGAGGTGTTGATTATGAAATGGAGGTCCGAGCTACTAGGTTTAGCACAGGTAGCTGTGAGCTGAGTGGAAAATGTGAGCTGAATGCTAGCTCCAAAGACAATAGCCTCTCTTTGATGTCTGCATGTGGAATGCTTGCTAAGTAGAACAGCCTGCAAAATGTTTGCCTCCAGGTCAGAGATGACTTTCCACAGAGGAGCCACTTGGAAACTGGATCCCACCCTTCTTCAGTGATAGGTTTTTGGCAAGCAGATCACATTGCTAGATATAGAGGTTAAACGTATAGACAAGTTGAGGCCATGATAAGACGAGTCAGTGCCGTTTCCAGCAGTATTTTTTGACATTTCACATTTATTATTGTATTAAAGTACAATGAGCACACTCAGAGTAAATTAGTTTTATAACATGAGTGAAAGCCACAGTGATTAGAGTTGGGATTGTAATTAAGGTAATTGAGAGTTGAGTGGAGTGGAGTGGAGTGGAGTGGAGTGGAGTGGAGCCTAGCACTTTCACCAAGCCCTTTCTATTTTTAATGCTGGTTTAAGACCAGCTATTTGGCTTTTGTGAGTGCTCTTTGTTTGAACGAATTTAACACTAAATGGTATTGAATTACAGAGTAATTTGTTTTGTTCACTTTTTAAAAACCTAGAGAAGAGAGAACGATTGCTTTTGTCCCAAGGGTTGAGCTTTTTTCGCAGTTTCCAAGGTGGTTTTAATCAGCGTATCACACGAAAAAAATGTTGTGGTGGCCCAGCTAGAAATTCATCCATATCTTAAACTGTACCGTAATTATTTCCACTTCAAGTTTGATAACCCTAGATTTGTTGATTGCAAACTGGCTACTTGTGGACACACACTGCTCTGCTATTGGCAAACATCCTTACAGGCCATAAGGGTCTTGGCGATATACTATAGATTTCTACAGATAAAAACAAGTTTCTAAAGCAAGCCATGTGTTCGGAATTGTTGCTTATGGAATACTTAGGCTGTTATAGGTATACTATAATTAGTATACATTGCAGGCTATGGAACCTTTGGAACAATGCTTGCTGCAGTATCTACTGTAGATAAACTAAAAAATGTTTAATTCATTGGGATTCTTAGAACTTTGATCCAGCTTCAGTGTATAGGTGTAGTTAATTAAGCTTTGCTGTGTAATGTACAGTGAGATACAACATTTGTGTGAACTTCAGAGGTTTTTGTAGGCGTATTTTTGAACAGTTGACAGAGACAGGGTAGTTCTGGCGCAACCTCCACATTTAACGCATTGAAATATGAGTGGTATTTAACTTTTTATACAATTCTGTTACACCGCAAAATGCTTCATTTTGATTAAATTTAGCATGCATATTTTTAGTCCCCAGAGGATAGATCCCAATCAGGGTTGCTTGATTTGCTTCACTCGCCAGCCAAAAGAAACAATAGTATCTGTTGAATGGTTGGTATATTTTGGAATCCACCAGCCAGTTAATGTCCAACCCTGATCCCAATAGCCGTTTTTGGACCAAACAGTTAGGGAGTCCCTTAAAGCAGTGGTTCCCAACTGGTGGGTCATGGGCCAAAAGTGGGTCACAGGTCCTTACTAAATGGACTTCAAGTGACTCACTTTATTTTGAATTACTGTGAATTTCCATCACAGAGCTTTTATTTTTAAGTGCCATTTCCTGCTGTAGAGTGAGTGACTAACAGACAGCTACTAGACAGAGACCGCAAACTAGCTCGAAGACATGTATAAATGCAAGTATGATACTGAATATATTAAACTGTGTGGACCTTGACCTAATGACTAAGGAGAAATCTGGACCCTGTGGCTGGGGCAGTTGGAAACCACTGCCTTAGAAGAACTGTTCATTGAGGAGCTCCACTGAGAACTACATACCTTCAAGGGCTTTTTTTCTGTTTGCATTCACCCCACCAATAACATCACAAAGTCACATAAGCCGACTGGCTGCTGATATACAGTAGCAATGTCACTTTCGCATTGACTAGTCTAAATTGCATTGTATTTTCCCTGTTGCATACATGATCAGTAAAGCCAAAACTTACCTTTCTTTTGTCAGAGCTGTTGTCTGTGCTTTGTGTTGTCCTGATGTTTACAAGGCTAAGGTTTTTTAAAATGGCGCGTGCTGGTGCTGCATTGGCTTGCAGTGCAGTGTTTGACCTGTAAGCTTTGTGTCAATCAAGGTTCCTTTTGTGCTCGGACAGAAGCTACTTTGAAATTGGGACTAAATAAAGTCCCTCAAAATGGTGTTATGAGAACTATGATCATCCCTTATTCTTGTGGTGTGGATACAATTAAAAGGTTAGTTCTTAGAACTATTAAAAAGTCCTCTGGTACAAACTCACCCAATGATTTTATTGATAATTGACCTCCATCTGCCACCATTGTAAACCATGTTTATGGCCATGTTCTTATGGCTCTCACTGTAGCTATGGGCGAATGGAAGTCTCATATCCTTATCTTGAAAAAATAACTTACCCTAACCGTGGCATTAGTTTTTTTCTTGCCTTTGTAAATTAATCCAACAAAAGGCAAAAAGGCGATGCCTCCATTGGGTTATCTGAAGAATTTTGGATTCACAGTTATGAGAAAAAATCTCAGAAATTGTGGCTGTTGAGCATACCAAGCCTGAGCTTCCCAACTTTGGAGCCATTCCACAGTTTAATTACTGAGGCTGGCTGTGAGCTTTCTCACTAAAACAGCTTTGAGCTGCGAGCACATGGCTACCTTACTGCAGTAGATTGCATAAGCAGGTGTCAAAGCTGGAAGCACAGGGGAGAGCGAAGGCTTGGGGAAAATATGATCAGTGTGTGCTTAGTCTTGGCTCAGATTGCACAGCTGTTTAAAAGATATGCTCACTGACTGGGCGTCCAAATGCCTTTTTTTCCCCCTTTCTCCTGCTTTTTCTTCTTTTAAATAAAAGCCACACGATATTTGAATCATCTCTCATTTTTATGCAAATACATTTTTCAGACTTTAGGGTGGGATTCTTTGTTTGTGCCGTTTGCCAGACTGTGTGTTTACGTGTGTGTTGTTTCATACGTGCATGCATGCATAAAAACGTGTGTCTGTGAGAAGGCGAAGATAGTTTGTTTATGTGTCTGTCATTACTGCACAGTAGATCGTTCCAAAACGCTGTCCCTCAAGCAGGACAGTCTTTGGCAGGGGAATCTAACAAGGCTCTGATGGGCTCTAAGCTTTAAAGTGAATCATTGTTTATGGTTGAGTTGGCAGGAAGAGAAACGCTCTGACTGTTTCTCATCTGCTTCAGTCACTTTTCACCCTCCAGCACTCGTCACAAAATGTTTTGGTTTGGGTTGTGTCATAGGAATATTGTAATTAATTCACATTTGTTCGAGTGTTGCTGTTACTGAAAAGGCCATCAGTCACTGATATTTTCAACTTGTAATAATATGAACAAACAGAAGACTTTAACGTGTCTCTGTCAAAGTGTACCTGTATCTGACCTTCTTGTCCCCTGTGCTGTAACCCTCACTAACTGGTCCCAGCCCAGCCAGGAAGTAATGGACCCAAGGTGCTTCTTAAAAACTTTTGCTGATGGAAAAGAGCAGAGCGAGGAAAAAGAGATGGAGAGAGAGAGAGCGAGAGAAGTGAAGAAAGGGCAGGCAGGCAGACAAGCAAGCAGATGGTTCAAACAGTTCAACAGTTTTGTGAGCTACTGGCAGACGAAATGTTTTAATATTCGAAGGGTGCAAGACATTCGTATGCCTCCAGTGCTTGAAAAGAAACTTTATCCTTGTGCTGACCACAAAGGCTGCATTTGATAAAACACTTGGAGAAATCAGGGAGAGTATTATACATTTTTCCTCCTCTGTGCTTCTTGGTTAATTGTTGCCCTTGTACAGTTTTGAAATTCCATCTGTCTATTTGTTCTTTCAAGATGTTCTCCCAGCTCAGAGTTTGGAAAAGCAGGCTTTTGAAATGATAGAGAAAGTGCAGAAGTAAGTTATGGTTATAAGAGATACTGCAAGTTTGCATGATGTGCATTTTAAAAGCAGAAACATCTGCAAGAGACTGTTGATTCGAGTGGTAATAGTCTGCACGGCTTCTTAGATGGCCACATCTGGCTTGTGATGGTTCAGTGTGACAGGCAGGTTACAGTGACAACCCTAAAGGTTTCATCTGAATTATTTCTTTAATAGAAAGAAGTTTACTGCAAGGTGTGTAGGGTCTCAAACAAACAACAAAGAACTGTCCTTTCATTCATTTCAACCTTTGAGCCCAGATGAAATCCTGGTGTCATGAAAGGATACTGCCTCTTAACTAGTAGAAAGTCTATAAAGTAAAAAATTATTGCACAAACACAGAATTTGTGATCACGGCACACTTTTATCTCCAGCCACTGTATGCGTTTATGTTTTACTGGGTCAGACTGCAGATGCTCTGGGCATACTTCCAAATGTGTGTTCCAGGTGCATTAATATCCTCCAGCTGTTGCCTGCAGGCAAAGTGACCTGCTGCACCTGGACACAGACAAAACCCTTTCAACCACCTAATTACGCACTTAAATGTTGTTCTGTAAGCATTAGTGGAAACTACGTGTCATTATTTAACAATGTACAGTAGGGCTGTAAAGTGGGATTATTTTGTCATCGATTGATTTGCCAATTTTGTCTATAAAATAGTCAAAAAATGTCTAGTATAATTTCTCAGAGCCCGAGATGATGTCTTCAAATGTCTCATTTTGTCCAACCAACTGTTCAAAACCCAAATATGTTCAATTGACAGAGAACAGAATAGTTGCATATTACTTTTTTGTGTCTTATTTGGCCACATCCAAGTGTGAGCTATTGCTTTCACAGATTGTCCTGCTATTACTTTCGGTACAAGCACAGATATGTGCATTTATTCAGGGATTGCAACTATGTCCCCCAAATTTGTGTCACATGCAAAACTGCTGCTGTCATTTGTAAGCCTCCTCAGGCAGCACTTCATCCCAGGATTTGTACCGCTTTAAGTCGTACGTGGTTAAAGAAATGTGTTAGGATGATGGTTAAAGCTACAGTTGGTAATTTTTATAAAATTATTTTGTCGTATTTGCTAAAACTGTCACTATATGCACACAGTATTATATGGGACAGGAAGTCTGTGAAAAAACATCATGTTCCTCCTCGTAGTGCTTCGAATGGCATTTGCCAGAATCCACCGTGGTTGAAGGAATAAAACCAATCAGAGCGAAGGAGTCTCTAATGCAGCCTACAATCATGTCAGTCACTACTCGTGAACTGTGCTCAAACTGTCAAACTTGGCAGCACTGATCACTCGGGGTGAAAATCCCTGGTTTTATCAAGATACGACATAATATCAATTCTCAGGACAACAATACGATATTTGCCGATATTACAAAGTCTGCCAGGAAAATAATTTCAGTACAATGCACTTCAGGGGCCTGCGATCGATGTGAGATGATATTATATGCCCATTTAACACAGTCAATTACAGAAGACGCTGCCACCCTTTCTTTTATGCTGTTGGCCATAAAAGATAAAAGCAACACATAAATAATGTAAATAAAACAAATATTTTAGTGTACTGTTTAGCTGTGAAATGAGAACGCTCCAGCTGGTGTGTTCAGGAGCAGTGACTGGCATTATTGACAGCTGCATAAAGAGTCCTCTGCTCTGATTGGTTGTTTTTGTTCATGTGCGGTAAATTCTTGCAAAAGCCATTAGAAGCACTAAGAGGAGGCACGGGAGCATGATTTTTTCACAAACAATCTGTCTCGTGTACTACTGTATGTATATAGTGACAGTTTCAGCAAATATGATCAAAGATTATTTTTAGAAAAGTTAGCAACTGCAGCTTTAAAGTAGGAGCATGGATGGTTTTACTTTTTGCTAACCCTAGAAAAGAAGGTGGGATTTATGTGTACTTTGAGCAGAAGGTCTGCCTGCATGGCTGATTCAGAGCAAAATGTCTCCAGGCCTTGAAAAAACAGCCAACATTGAGTTTGGTATCCCTCCAGAAATTGACACTCTAATGTTGATAACGTTTCTAAATCAAGTATGGTCTCAATTTTGTTGAGTCAAACACAAACTACATCTTTGTTTATGCATTTAAATTAGTCCAACAAATACAAGATGGGGGGAAAACCCCGTGCCTCCTGTCATCTCTGATCCGGCGCCAGCGGGAGCTATCTGCATCTAATCAAGTTCTGCCTTGATTTTTTGAGGTCAGTCATGTGCTTTATGCTCGTGGATGAGGTAATGTGCGCTCACAGTCGGATGTCAACTACTCACTTGATCACAGCCCCCCACACACTTCTATCCTTCTGAGTGGCATTCAGAAGCTCATATTTGACGTTCTATTAAGAATACAATACCAAGGACAGATTTCATGGTCTGCTGAGGGCTTTTAATACAGCCTACTATTAAATGATCATCCATCTGCCAGTTATTTTCCTTAAATGCCTTCTATTCCAGTGGGTGCGGGCTGTGCTCCGAGAGGGATACTCATCACAGCCAAGGTCACCTGTAGCCCAGGGAGTCTCCAGTGCTGCTTTACATTTCTTAGCTTAAAATCAAATGTGAAACGTGTATGCTTGGGGGAAAACTAGTGGTGTGTCTATGTCCAAAACAAAAAACAGTCATACCCTGAAAATGCTTTGTCTATGGGTGAAATGTAGATGGAAGGAGGGATTCAACGACCATTCAAGTCTCTTCTCCTCTTTGATCAGTCAGTCTCATCTTTTGTCCTTTCATGTACTTTTTTCCGTCGAATGGTTGTTGTTACAGTGTGCAATGAAGGTTAACATGTGTCAAGGCGTGTTGTATTTACACACACACACATGCACATTGTACGCAGACCCATTAATAGATTGATTGTAGTGCAGCCTAGACAGATGATTTATCCTATTGTGTCTGTGCCAGCTCCGAGCAGAGCCAGGGCATTGCTGTAGATCATTCCTGGAATTCTGAGGAGGAACCTCAACAGATGCCAAAGAGATGTGCAAGACAATCCAGACAGTAACATCAACAAAAGCACCGAGATGCAGACGAAGGAGACACAGAGGGTAAAAGAAAAGAGGGGGAATGGTGAGGGAGAAACAGACTGGGGAATATGGGAGTGATTGAATCACTGACTGGCTTTATAAATGGGCCAAGTGTGTGTGGTCTCTTGACAGTCCCCTTATGACGTTTGTGGAGTCTTCTGCAGATCTTCACCACATATTTGTTTTCTCTTGTGCAGTAAATACATTCTTGCTATGTACCTTGATTTTCTTACCAAATATATATATAAACACACCAAAAAAATAAAGTGAATGAACGTAGCACTCAGGAAGACATTTACAGGAGCAGGCAGACAGAAGTCACGCCCAACACAATGTGTCTGTGTTTTAAATTGTCCTCTCTGGTTCTGGCTTTGACTTTGGATCCATTTGTGTTAAATTATAGCAAGGACATAGTAGGCAGTGGCTGAATGACTATCATTAATTTCAGACCTTCTGCCTGTCGTTGTAGATTTAGTTGTAGTAGGAGGTTCAGAAGGTGCAGGGTGAACTCTTGTGAGCATGGTATTTTCCCTTTTTTTCCCCCACTGAGCGTGGGTTTAATAAGCACAATTTCTCTTTTGCAGAAACGCCCAGTGCTCCACACTCAGTTACACACATTCACACCTGGAAGCTGCCCAGTACAACCACAGTTTAATCTGCTGGCCACAGTTAAATGCCTTGCTCAAGGGAGGGGAAGGAGCTCCTTGCATTCTCCCGCCCTAGAATTATCCTGCTGTCAGGGGATCAAACTGATGACCTTTTGGTCACATGTGTTTGTTTTAGGCTACTGTTGCCCACTGCCCTTTTTGTTAAGGTGCTTAGATGTGAAGTTGAGGAAGAGAAACCATTTGAATTCAATGTGCGGTATTTTCTGTTTGTTTTAAGAATTATTTTACATTTGCGATTTTTCTTTTGCAGTTCTTCTGGATAGCCCTCCAGCTACAAACCTGATACGGACAAGGGTTGAAATGTTCACATCATGGGTGTTACTGTTTGAAACAAGTGTGTAATTTTGTCACATTTCATTAATCTTTACTTCCCTGATGAGACATGAGCTACATTTTACTCCAAGATTCTGTAAACTGTGGAGATTCTCCAACTCTAATTACATGGGTTATGTGTTTCTCCATAGAAATATAATGAAAGTAGAGGAGACATTTCCATTCAAATCAGAGTAGTCAGTATGGATGTATTACTAGACCTGGATACAGCATTGGCGGCAGGACCCTGTTCATTCCTATGAAAGTTGTTTAGTGGCGCATGAAGCCAAAAAAGCTCTATTTCCACAGTATGAAAATACACACATGATCAGCGTGGCTTCTGCATCATTGGGCCCATACTAGAGACCTAAGGCCTAGTGCGTCCGAGCGCTGCTGTGCGGCCAACTTCAGCTGGCTGAGTGGCTGACTTCCGGTCTAGCACTCCACAAACTTGAACGGAGATGAAATAATTAAGTTTTGCGGCTTTTTTGGACTTTCGAAACGTTATCGGACTGCCTGGATTAAATCTTGATACTGAAATCATTTCTCTGAGGTTGTGACACTCAAAAAAAACATCCTCAGATTTATAGAGGTCTCTTTCCCAATGTATGTCTACGTCTTTTTAGGCCCAACAGCGTCATGTGATGGATTCCCAGATACTGCAGTATCACTGTTTGGCCACTACAAAATTTGGCTTCGTAGCCTGGTGCACTTTGTTGGGGCTGGTAGCAGGATGGTTAGAGTGACGGCCATATTTATGTGTACTGTTGCAATTATAACTGATTTAGAGGGCTAACTTCCATATAGACGTCTCACTGAGGTGAGGTTTTGCAGCAAGGAGCAGTGGAGTATCACATTTTCAAATAAGCACTCTGTTACTTTTGAAATATTAGCCTAACTTTTTATGTTTATTTTGTTGTCATTAATTGCATGCTTGTTGAAACATGATGTAACATTACTGTAGCTGCCTTCAAAGAAAGGATAAGGGCCGCTGCTCAGTTGGCAGCTGTTAGGTTTGAGAGAGACCGCAGAGATTCACGTTTTGAAGATCAGCATAATTCTATGCCTAACTAGGTGAATTAAGGGTTTATGTCAACCAAAACAGAGCTTGTGGTTGTTGGAGCATTGGACTAACTAACTAGATGACTAACAAGACTAACTTTGGTGGTTTTGGGGAGGTTTTTGTTTTGGCAATTAAGCTAATGTTAGTCTTAGTTTGGTGAAAGAAAGAATTTGGATTGGTGTATGGTTGTTGTGTATGGTGTAAATAGGAAACTAGGTGTAAGAATAGGCCAGAACTGGGTTGTCAATTTAGTGAATGTGATATGCTTTAAGTCCCCATCGGCATGTCTTGTTATCATAACCAACAGCAATCGCCGTTTTCTTTTGTATTCTTCAAATGACTATGGCAAACTGTTCAGTGTCTCTGCTGCCCTCATTCTATTTCATGGTTTTCTCATGGGGAGGGGGATCTGCAAGTGAGCGATAACCAACCGTAACTGACTGTAGCATAACAGGTGACAACAGGAAGCACTAGTCAGTAATGTAAAATTTCAACTTGTGGATATTTTTCTGGTTATTGTTTGGGTTGTTCAATACGCTTTTGGGATTTACTGGTCACGTATGATGGAAGCATGGGGCGTTGAATATCTAATGTGTTCCAGAGGTCTAAGCTTGTACAGATGTTGCGTCCTGTAATTTAATGCAATCTGCATGTATGGGCTTCCTCTGTTGGGGCCACCCTGGCTGCGGCCTTTTTTCACCTTTACACAGCACAGTTATTTTCCCCGTTTATTTGTCCTCTTTGTCACTCACTCTTGGTGATTCTGACAAGGGTCAGCTGAGTTGCCCATATGGTTGATGGGTATAGATAACATTCTACACATCAGTGGCATAGCAGGTCCTGGTTTGGAAATTCCTATAGAGACGATCATGGAAAAAGAGCCTTTGGCTGATGGAAGGGTTGGGAGCAGGGATCTAATTTCCTTTTCCAAAAGCTCATGAAAAACAGACTGCCTCAGATAAGTACAGACCTTGGTTATTTGTCTGCTGTGTGAGGGGACTTGCTGTCCCTAATGGCTGAGTGGGGGGACTATACAATAGTTCTTTTTTAAAAGGTTACAGTCTCCCCTAAAGCCTCCATAAAGTTATATGTAATTAATAGTCAAGAGACTTCTGCCTCTGGTACTGCACAACATCTGCCTCATTGTTTTATTGTCACATTTTATTACCACGACATTGCTGCAAAGCTGAGGCAATCAAACAAGGAGTTATAGGTGCATAGTAACATTTGTTTTCCATTTGTAATCATGAAAGAAGAAAGAAGGACACAAAGCGAGTGGTGTCCGGTGTTTTTTTGTTTTTGGGCGTCAAAGCTCAGGAAGTGACAGTCACTTTCATTTCCTGCACACACGATGTCAGCTGATTGGCAGTTGGAGCGTTTCCAAGGCTTGGATGGGCATGAAATTGAGGTTGAATTTTCAGTACAAAGAAACAAACTATTGCCACTTTGTAATCTGTTTCTTTGATCAAAGAGTCAGACCCTGTGTACAGAAAAATAAGTAGTGGTCAACTACAGTTTCCAAGAAGCATTTCCAAATCCTGTTATGTTTGTGTGCCGCTAACAGCAAGTGGAAGCGAAAGGGTACTTTTTATAAAAACCTTATACTACACTCAGAAATCTAAATCCATTCACTTCTGGATTCCGGATACGTTTGGATGGTTACAGCAAAGATAGTGCCTTGCTTTGTTCCCAGTTGCATCGAGGAAGTGTTCTGTGTTGGCTACAGCACTTATTCATGTCCCTGACTGGCGCCTCCTCAATAGCAACAGTGGCTAAGGCTCCACCGTATTGTAGTATTCAGAGCCATTTGCCAAACCGCATTGGAAACTATGTTGAAATAAATAAAATTGATGGCCATAACATAAACCTATAGTAGCTTTATGTGAGAGACACTGAAGATTAAAGAAAACTCTGACATGGGAATTTACAGTGGGGAATGCCTGTGAAATTTTGTTGACATGGCTTCTGCTAACACGCTGCTTTGCTTCTTCTTCTTCTCCTCTTCCAGGGTGACATCCAGCAGCTGCTGATAGTGGCAGACCCCAGAGCAGCCCATGACTACTGTGAACACTACAGCCCTGACTGTGAAACCCCCAACCACCACGACACCCCCCAGGCTCAGCAACCTGAGGACGAGGTCAGTATGGGATTGGGTGGCAGGAGTAATTGTCAAGAGGGAGGGAAGAAGGAGAAAAGAGAGTTAGGAGGTGTGGGGGAGGGATAGTTGCAGCGAGGAAAGGAAGGAGGGGAACAGAGAGGGAGAAAATATGGGAGCTGGAGTTTGAGGTTTAGGAAGGATGATAACAGGAATTTGGAAGTAGGCCTTCAAACTTGGGTGTTGTTAGTAGAAGTTAGAAAGCAGAGGATGAAGTAAGAGAATGAATGAGGAGGCTTGGAAGGATGAAAATGAAGTAGATCAATTTGAGTTGGGGTGACTTGAGGTTGAACTGAAATTTGGATTCTCTTCACTTCTTGTGCAAGGAAATGAAAGCTACAGTGTAATGATACTACAACTGTGCTTATTTTTCCACTTTTTCAAATGAGGATAAACATGTCTTTGGACGCAAGTGTAGATGCAAAGTCGAAGCTTTAAGCCTGTAGGTAGCTGTTCCCTTGGCCACCTTTCACTGGGCTGTTGATTCAAGGAGAAAGGCAGTCAACTTTTGTTGCGTACAACTGACAGGGAAACATCATAGCCCTGTATGACTTACAAACATTGATACAAGATGCACACACATACTCTTTTTTGTTAGCAATTTTAGACATCTGTCCCTTTATGACATTTCACATTTAGAGGACCCACCATGCTGTCAAGGTGGTGTTCCATTGCATGCTAGGCTAAAGCTCCCACTCAGAGCGTAGAAGCTAGTCATGCTTGCCACAACTTAAGAGTCCCACCAGACTTTTAGTCATAGATTTCAACATCTGCAGTGTGGTTTGTCCCACAATATATGTAGCAGAGGGTCTAGCTGTCAGTCCTTCATGGATCCAGTTGTGGTGATGGCAAATGACCAGACTGTATGGTCATTTGCTGGCACAACTATGTATAATATTATGAACTATTATGACCTATGACTTACTTTTAGCACAGATTTTGCTCTAATGAAATCACCATTACTGACATCCAAAAACAAAAATGATTGTTCCCTGAAGCACACTAATGTAGGAGGAACTATCATAGTAGAAAATTAATAAAAAATATTCTTTATATAATAAATATACTTCCACACAAGTGGAAAAAAATACCATATCTACTAATTTCTCAGCAAAATTATATATATATATATATATATATATATATATATATATGTTTGACTTTAAAAAAAAAAGAAGGTTAGTTTGGTTTAGTGGATGACAGAACTAAAAATATGATGCTTTTAGGCACAGAGGGAAGGAATCTCAGTGTGGAAATAAGTGTTATTTAAGAGACAGCAGCCAGAAAATAGCCAGAAATATCAAAAAGCACAAAATATTTCCTCCAAATTATGTGAAAACAAACATTTCCCCAGGCAAAAGTAGTTTGCCAGAGACAGACATGTATGAATTTCTGTCAACTCTAGTGTGTCTATCTTTAGTCTGTGTTTCACTGGTGGAAACTTGCTGGCATATCAAAATACATTGTTAAGTTTGAAATCATTTTCTGAAATTCAAATTTTATTGCCACTGGCTCCAAAACATCACTCGTAGCCTCTCGAGCCAAATCTCTTAATTGAAATACAGTGCTTTGTGTCAGGGCCTCAATTTTTCTTTTTTCATCTTAATCTTTTTTTTTGTTATTTTGCTGGTTCAAACCTTTTTTGTCGGCTGACATTTTCCTTGAGTATTTCACTAAATAACTGATGAGCTCACACTGGAAACTTTTCCCTTTTCCCTGCCACGAAGTCTGAGCCCACTTTGGAGTGGCCCCGTGATTTATATCACTAACGAGTTCTGCAGGCTCTGCCCAGACTCCCAGGGAAATTTAAGCTTTTCCTTCCCCAGCTAGGCTCCCAGTACCTGGAAAAGTAGACTTTAGATCCCTGGTTCAAGAAAAAAAAGTCAGGAGCCGATTCTCTATTTGAAAATATTGGCTGTACAGTGGGTACCATGTCCTGGAAAATATTGCTTCATCATCAAGTTGCTCTTCAGCGCCAAGACAAGGAGCTTGTCTATTCTAAATGGACAGCAGGGAGCAGTTTGGTTTCAGGAACATTGTAAATCTGGTTTATTCATTGTTGGTTTCAGTACAGTCATAACAGGAATGTTTTTCCTACATTCCTACTCAGTATTTTAAAGATTGATTTCCTCCTGTACAAGTGAAAAATATTTCATCTGGGGGTCAAATCACTGCTGTAGGAGCTCAAATCTCATCGCTCACCATTTTCTATTTATTTATTTATTATAACTATGAAGTGTTTGTGCACCTTGAGGTCTAAACTTGCTGAACTAGCCCTCAATATATCTTGAACCGAAGCTCTACAATTCTACAAAAGCTTTGACCATAGCCTCTTCAGATGCTCCTTGACCTCAGGCACGCCGCCTTTACAGTCGTCAGCCACATGTCTGCAGCTGGGTTAAAAAATGGAAGGAAGGAGGACTGATAGGAGGAAGGGGGAGCTTTTTTTTTTTTATGAGCCCACTCCAGTATTTACGCCCTTCATCCAAGCCTGTAGTGAAGGCCTTCAGCTAGCAGCCAAGCACTTCAGCACCATAAATCTTTATAAATCCTTCCTTCATTCTCTATCTTTCTCTATATTTCTCCCTGACCCTCTCCTTCTCTCCTCTCGGTCAGTCTGGTTGGTCTGGCCAAGGCTTCTCTCTTGTGTGACCTCTCTCCTTCTCTCTGTCTCTCTCTTTGGGCCACTGAATGGAGGCCCAGCCAGCACTGCAGCAGGCCGTGGATCTTGTATTATTTTTATGAGCTTAGCAGTCATCCAGGGACTAATATTTATCCCTGCGCTGATAGAGCGACGCATATCAGGGCCTGGTCTGTTAACTTAATCTTCCTTGGTCTTTTTTTCCACTGTGTTATTACTAAAAGAAGAAGAATCTTAGGTTTTTGAAATGACAGTGGCTAATTGCATCATATTAAATTTGTTGTGGGATCTGCCAATATGTGTTCGTCATAATTGGTGATGACATGGAATAGTTTGACATTTTGGAAAATCCGCTACTAAGCCTCCCTTCTGAGAATTTGATGAAAAAATTGAAACCACTCCCATATATGTATTGCTAAAATGAAGCTGGAGCCAGGAGATGATTAGCTTAGTTTAGCATAAAGACAGGAAGCAGAGGGAAATAGCTTGCTCTGTTAAGGCCAAGACTGACCAAACCAACATTAAAGAACTAGTGGTTACAAAGGCCGACTGTTGTGTCGCCTCATGGCCAAAAGTAGCAGTTGAACACACTACAAAAACTACAGCTAACGGCCAACTAGCGTACACATGCTGTGCCTGCCTGAGAGGAAATAGCTCTCCATAGCAGCAGGCGGCTGTTGTCATTGGAAAAGGGAAACCCACAGGATGCATTCAAGACGCTGGTTAGCCAGTTAGCACGTTAACAACACAACTTAATGTTGAAAGAACAAAGGATAGTGACTGTGTGCCAGCAAACAATCACACAAAACAGTTACAAACCTTTTCTGCTAAAAGCTCAATGACTAAATATATAATCCTACTTAATAAAACAAGTTTTTTTGATCTCACACCCTGTTGACTTTAGTTGTTTGTTTACTTTCCTCACTTCTGTTTTTCTTCTCGTGCACCGGGCTGAACTGCCAGTCACAGCGATTTCACTTACCAACAGCCTCTGCCATCTCTGAAGTCGATTCAACATGCTAAGTTGGCTGGAAAAAAAAAACAGAAAGCAAACTAGGGCAACAGACCCTCGTCGATGGCTGGACATTGACTGATGGCTTGGTGTGTCGTAGCCCTAAAACAGCAACTTGATGTTTGCAGTTTTTGTATGCAATGAACATATGACATATATATTATGTTTAATCATTTAGCTAAATGCTAGCGGGCATGCTAGCTGTTTCCCCCCACTTTCAGCCTTTATGCTATGCTACAACAGCTGCACCATGTCTCCATTTTCGCAGTAAACAGCTGAACATAAGAGTCATATCAGTCTTCCCGTGTAACTGTCATGAAGAAAGAGAATGAGCATATTTTCCCAAATGTCAAACTATTATTTTAAGTAACAAATAAGCCACTTAAGAGTAATTTAATTATCAAATGTAAATATGCTTTGAAGATCCAAAAAAAACCTTCTGTTTAAGAAACTAGCAACACATGTTGTTTTTCGCAGAGACTGGTTTATCAGTGGCTTTACCCCCTGCTATTGCATTCTGTATGTTCCCCATAATTTACCAACGTGCGATGAGTCAAGACAGCTTATGGTTCTGTTTTAAAGGGCTCATTAATGAAATCCCGGGGCCATTGTTGGCATAGAGCATTAAGTGGTGGAGGCAAGTTTTCACTGGCATCACATTAACCCTCTTACATCCTGTTGGAAGCAAACAAGAATCCTAATTGCTGTTTGCTTTGTTACAGACATGAACCTTTCAATACGGTTGTGGTTTGGGTGGAAAGTGAATCACGAATCGCTGCTGTCATCCATTTGCAAAATTGTTCAGTTTTCTAATATGGATGTGATATTTCTCGTACTACATCTGAACATGCTATTACCAAAATAGCATGATGACAAAAAGTAGTTGAGTCATTTAATGGTTTAAACATTTTTTAAAACGGTTGTTTAAAAAATGCTGAGTTCTTACATGCCATGTAAATAATGCCCAACACGTGTCTGAGACATTGTGCTGCCGTATTTACATGATTGCACTAACTGATTGCCTCCCCGTCCTTTTTCCCTTACAGTACACTAACTATGAATATGGTGAGTTCTATGACTACAGTGAAGGAGAGTTAACCACTGACACTCCCCCAACTGAAGGAGCCAAGACCGAGGTAACACTTAATACTAATACAGTTATCATGGCTGTTGCCAAAGGTGTTGGTTTCGTTTCAACGCTGGGGGCTTAAGGGTAAAATTCTGAGCATCAAACACTTAATTTCCTGTATTCGGGTAAATTTTAATGCACCAATTTGTGCCTCATTTGCATCATTTATGGTGCAGATGTCTTTAATTTTGTCAGAATAAAAGTCCAAATAAAAGCTACTTTCATGACTTTTCTGGGGGACAAATGCACATGTTCTAAATATTGAAGGGAAATGCATCCCCTGCGCTCCCCTTCTGAAATCTACACCTACGGCAGTTGCCATGAATAACAGCTATAAACGCATTTGATGTCATCTCTTGTCCTTTATTTTCAGCGTTTTATTCTCTCTCTCTCTCCTCCTCCGTTTTTCTTCTCCCACTTCCTGCTTTTGAGCATGTCGTAAATTTTATTTGATAGTCTAACTTTTCCTTTTTACCTTACTTGTAACGAAATAAAAAATACTGCACATCGTGACTGTTACAGTGCCTGTTTTCAGGCTGCTCAAATGTATAGAGGTGGAAAGATACATAAAGAGATACTCTTGAGTATGACCTGTGTTTGAGTGACCCGTCTCAGATATGTGACGTTCTCCCTGTGTGCTGTCCTTGCCTGATTTCAGACAAATGTGGGTGGAGACTACTACACAGGTGAGTATGACTACACCACAGTGGACGGAAGCCAGCCTGAAACTCCCACTGAGACTGCAGGACAAGGCCAGGTACCTTTTCAGATATGAATGTTTTTCACGACTCCTTTGCATAATGTAGAATTTTTTGTATTCTTGATTCATGTGAAACCATTATGGTGAAAAACTCTCAGTGCATCACTGACTTTTATCACCCAGCAATTCAATTAACATTTAGATTCCTGTTTTATTGTCGCTTGTTGACATGAAATTTCAATAAGCCTTCTTGGGTATCACAAACAACAAAACATATTTTTATGGTCGTCTTTGGAGGTTGAAACCTAACAAGGCCTCGCTAAGATCAAACCGCTCACTCTGCTCCTTGATTTCCATGAGAAACCGCCTCCATCAAACAGAGTCTGGATAAAGGCCGAAGCAGGAAAACTTTGTCATTTAATGAACCGTGACCAATGGAAAATCAGTAGACAGGCGCATCCCCTATGTTTCTGCCATATCCTGAATTTGGCAGATCCTGTCTTAATTTGTGCTAAACCATCACATAAAACACAACCTAATGAGGAACATTTGGGGGTTAAACTGAAACAATACGGCTGTGTGCACCGCCAGCCAAATGTCTGCCGATTGCATTGTGATGTACCTTGAGGTGGATAACACAGCTTCAGTCAGCTTGAGACATTACGTTCATTTAAAGTGACAGACCAAGGGGCTAACCGCGGAAACTAAACATATGCTGTCCCATGTTGGAACACTTGTCTGATTACCGAGGACTGTGACGCACTGGACAGCTTTCAGACAGTGTCATAGGGTCGTATTGCCCATAGACTTCGCACAACACACAAAATACCATTGGGGACTTCCTTAAATATCAGTGTGTCGCAGTATTGTGTTGTCAGTGGATGGATGCTCTGCAGTCTGTACATGCATATGTTCCTATCCTATTGCACTTTAATACTACTTAAGTCTCACCTAGATTTACCCATGAATTGTGGTTTGTTTGATGCCCAGCTGTGGGATTTGCTTTTTGGTAATGATATACAGCGTAGCATGTAATAAATAACATCCAAGATTCTTTTGCCAGTATGCTATAGCAACTGGATTGCTGACTTAGAAATGGAGGGTTTAAGCCCTGTGTTTGTAAAGCTTAAAAAAGGTACTTGATTCACTGACTGTTTAGAACATGGAGGCACTCTTACAGAACGTTTAACCTCTAATGTTTAAATCTTGGACTATGATGAGATCCCATCAAGTGAGTTTTGTCAGTGTGCTCATATGCAAGCTGTTTTACAGAGATTGCACAGCCTGAAAACTGTGAAACAGCTTTCAACTGACAAAAGGGATGCTCACAAAGGCAAATTTGCATGAGAGGCCTGGATATTTTCTCTACATTCTCACACAAGACGCTGTCAATATTTGATGTCTAATGTTGCGTTTGAGTGTAACACTGATTGACATCTTTCAACAAGCTGAGCTCAGTCTGATTTGCAAGGCAAAGCTTGTGAATCAAAGTACGATTGCCCCCGTGCAATCACATTTCCTCAGTGCCTCATGTTCAGTGTAAACTGATTTTTGAACTCATAGACGTCTGTATAGTATTTCTTGCTACTGGCTTTTCTTTTAAAACAGTACTGCTTTTTCCAGTTTTAGAAATTGTTTGTATGTGTTTCTATAAACATTTGCATTCAACCTTTTTGACTTATTGTATCATTTTTACAGTTTACTTTTTTAAACATCAATGTGTCAATAGTTTGGGACATCTCAAATTCCTACTGCTTTGCAAAGAAACTATTACTTCACATAAGATATAATTAAAGATTTTAATGTTAATAACATTAGCTGTTGTCAAAACATATGTGGCATTGCACATATGTTGAGTTTTGGAGGATGTCCCAAATAAGATACTTGGATGTTTGCACAACTAAGTTGAAAATTCCTGAGAGGAGTTTCACTTAGTTTGTGTGAGTACTAATGCCTTGACTGTGAGTCATGTCATTAAAAGAACATGTGAATCATTGATGCTGTTCACATGGCTTCATTTCACTAACCAAACCTCCATGTTCCCTCCCACCTTACCCACCCCTGCCCACTGTTTTGCGATGCCTGGATTGATCCCAGAGCTATGACGGGGAAATAGTGGATGATTACATCACCGGTGTGGAACAGGTCGGGGCGGACCCCACTGCTGCCGTGGACACCGCTGCCCCAGTGGACCCCCAAGAGAATGTGGATGCTGCCACTGACGTGTATGAGTTTAAGGAATACGACCTGAAGGAATACGACAACAAAGAGATTGTAGATAAGCCATATGATTATGGTGATTATGGCGACTATGGCACCACTGACGCCAAGCCTACATCAGCAACATATGAGGAAGAGTTTGGTCCTGGTGTTCCAGCGGAGACGGACTTCAGAGAGAGCAATGTAAGTGCTGGAGTGGTTAGGAGTGATAGTTGGAGAGGGGGGAGGACGGAGGTTGTGGTCAGGAATGTGGAAAGATGGAGAAGATGCTGGTGGCATTTGTTTTGATGGTGTCTGCGGTGCCTTTTTTTGTTTGTTGTTTCTAATGGTATCAGGTTATAGCTTGGAGCATCCTGCATGCACATGTGCCAAACACAAACACACCAGCAAGCACAAACACACACCTTGTCTATCCAAGTCTCCGACAGATAAACAGATGTCGACCCAGCTGTCAGCACAGACACGCCCTCCGTAACCTTTGGCCTCAGTGACCTTTGCTGTTTATCAAAGACATGCCCCTCCATAGTTATCACACCAATGATCTGCTTGGATTATCTGATGACAAACTAAGTCTTTGCATATGTTTATTTATCAGATCCATCTAGATCGATATCTAAAACCAGACAGAAATCTCTGCTAAGCCAGTGTCTATCATGGCGTGTTTCCAGCCCCCTTCCTTGCCTCAGGATCCAAATTCTCAGAGGCAGGAAGTGACAGTGTCCCTGTCTGGATGTTGGCCTGAGATCTGTCTGCCTTGGCTTAATCTGAACCGCTCTATTAGTGCTCTCCACAGTCTCAGGACACCACAGCCCTTCGTCCGTGACTTTCTCAAGAAGACGCTCCTCTTCGAGCTAAACTGTACAATCTAGTGGTTTTTGGACAGACTGCTGTAGGTGGTTTGTGAATTCTTCTCATGTGAAGTCATTGTATGGATAGTGTCAGGTAACAACCTCTGCATTTGTGCTCAGTTGGGGTCTTTTTGCAGTTTCTGGCTTTGAGGAAGCTAATAGGAGTCGGTCTAAATTATAGCTTCTTACAAAATGATTCTTGATGTGTGTTTTTCCAGCAGGCACAGAGAAAAAAAAATCAGCTTTTTGCCTTGAGAGCTACCTAAATCCTTTAAAGCATGCAGAACACCAGTCAGCACTTTGCTGAGCTTCTCTTTGCAGTTTTGTTGGTATTTCAAGTAAAGGAGGAGACACCCAAAAACAAGACAGAGCATCCTGCTGCCTCAGTTTTTCCATTTTAAGCTTTGAGGCCATTTTTCCTTTACCCTTACCTATAAATGTATGGCCTGTCACTGTGTAAAAAAAACCTCACCTGGTCTGTTTTATGTCTGTAGGTGGGTGGAGGTCAGAGTTACCTGGGAGAGAAAGGAGAGAAGGGTGAACCTGCCGTCATTGAGCCAGTAAGTGAAGTATTACAGTGCTGTGTTCGAAGTTTGTTCACCAAGTTAAACACCGCACATTTACATGTTAAAAGTCACATTCACA
The DNA here is from genome assembly GCA_035609425.1 of Epinephelus awoara. NCBI lineage: Eukaryota > Metazoa > Chordata > Actinopteri > Perciformes > Serranidae > Epinephelus > Epinephelus awoara. The sequence continues at coordinate 22,053,423 of CM069306.1, read as the reverse complement.
AGTTCCTGTAAGATAAATGATAAGGTAATGCAGTCTGCTGTAACTATAAGACATGAGCTTGCATGTTATTAGCATACAGCGATAGCTATCTTACTAGCTCATGCCATTTGCTAAATAGCTAGGAAGATAGCTATGTAGCTCTTTAGTTTTGTCTTTATCTGTTGCTTGGTTGGTGTGTTACACTAGCCAACAAAATGTTGAGATAAGTGGCATATTTCAAAATTAGTGTTGACTGGCTTTCCTCTCAACTGAGCCTTTCTGACAATTCCACAAAATGATTTATACGTCTATAAAAGTCAGGTTTTCTGCATATTTTCAGGGCAATAAACATTTTCCTTTATCTGCTCTCTTGAAAAAGTAAAAGAACAGATATCAGTTTCATATCTGGTTTGCATCCATATGTGTGTACGTTGATTCCAGTTCCAACGCATTTCTAAGCTTCCCTAGAGCACTTGCAAGCTAGACTTCCCCCCTGATGAGATTTAACGTGCGTCTTTGGCCGTAGACAAAACAACTGCTGTCTACACAAAATGCCAAAGTACATACGTTCTTTATAGAGCCATCCTATACAATTTACCACTTCAGGCTAAACAGCAACTGAAATAGAAGCTGCAGTTAACGTCCCTCCTCCCATGCCATCTGTACCATCACAGGCTTACATCCAAATCTCTGACCACACACACACATTATAGAACAGAACATCAGATAGCTGTAGCATTGTTAACGTCTTGAGCTTGTAGCTATAAGTAAACTCTTCAACCTCAAACCCGAAGCACCCTCTGGCTCTTATTTTCTCCCCATTCTGCGTTGCCTGTGGATTTACAGGCTGCCCTATAATGCTACTGTATCCACTTTTTCCCTTTTCAGGGGATGCTTATAGAAGGACCCCAAGGAGCCCCCGGCCAAGCAGTGAGTATCACGTTCTCCCACACTCCTGTCTGCCTTCCACAGATGGAGAACAGCTAAAGAGGGAAAAAATGTCTTTATGGAAAGAGCATCAGCCCTGATCGCCAATGAAGCTTGAGTTGGGAGACACAGTCAAAATGTGTATTTGTGTGTGAATGTGTGTGTGTGTGTATGTGTATGTGTGTGTCTCAGTGTGAGTGAGTGCAAGAGAGAGAAAGAAAGGGGGGTTGGGGGCTATTTTATATTGAGGCTCATTTCTGAACCCATGTCTTTGCTTCTGTCTTTGTTGGCCCATGCATGTGAAGTACTGGATAGGCTGCATGTGGTGGGAATGCTGGTTAGCAGCAGTTGGGGATATAATATGCTAAAGTCTGTGTGTGTGTGTGTGTCTGTGTGGTCTAGGGTCTTCCTGGTACCCCAGGATTGCAGGGTCCTCCAGGTCCCCCAGGAGATCACGGTGAGAGGGTGAGTGAAGACTGGCCTCATTTCACAGCTGATTACAGATGACTCTGGGAAGCTCTGTCCCCCATTCTCTACTCTCCATGAACATTTAGATGTTAAAACTAATTATGTTTGGCTAAAAGAAGAATGAAACCTATGTACACAAATCAGTTTCAGATAAGTTATATTGTAAAGCAACCAAAACACACATTTTCTAGGCTACAATTAATACAAAATATGCTGAAATATTAACTTTAACCTTTGCCATTTGTCTTGTGGAATTATGGGAGTCAGCATATATATAAACACCCCTGCATTTGTCTTCTTTATTTGAAAGCTGTGAAGTACAGTCTCAATGCCATGGAATGAATAATACAATTGGACACAGCTTACTCCTGCAGCAGCGGGGGGGATTAGCGTGAAGTGGTTCAGGGAAATGAGATGCCCATAAACTGTCAGTATACCAACAATGAGAAATTCTGCGAACCAGCTGCGTCGGTACGTTGCGGCACTTGTGAGAACCTCAAAGAGTTTGCTATAAAATGTGTAGACCTCTCTGAAAGTCTTTTTCCCAGCACCGTGGGATTCCACCCATTCATTTGATTGATTGGATGACACAAAATAAGTGCCTGTCCCCTCCAGACGGCTGGATCTCAGCTTGTTTTTCACAAATGTGATGATTGCCCCGCACCCCTCCTTTCATCACTCTATTAGCAAGTCAATCCTGTCTTTGGAGGTTAACCCTTTAATTGCAACCAAAAAAATGCACACCTCCCATAGCACGACCAGCAGACACTGCCGGTACAAAAGGCTTATTGTTCCACAGGGTCAAAGTGATCAGAAAATATTTTGTTGGTCCAAAAAGTCTCTCCCCCTCCCTTCATTTCCTCCCATGAGAACCAGTCTTGCTGAGGATTGACTGGGGCATTAAAAGCGACTGGTTTCTGTAGTCTTGTGGTTTTCCGTTGCGCAGTATCCGCCTGGACTCAACGTTTGATCGGCTCATTTCTCACATGATCACCGTCTCCCTCCTTTCCACCCAAACACCACTTTCCCAGCCATGTAGGGCCGTCATTAACACTAGATGCTGCTATGCTTACTATAACGGCAATGGATCGAGAGTATTTACCACCTCTGGGAAAAAGCAGATGGGAACACATGGCACCAATTTTAGCAGGCTGAGATTGCTGCACATGACAAGACTGCTAAATAGATTCTGGTTACTGGAAACGCTCGGTACTGCTTAGTCTTGATCCTCAAGATACGATTTTGTCTTTATTAAATGAAAATCTGCTCTCTAGAATAATTTAACTGCTTTTTCGTATCATCATTATTCAGCATGAGCGACTTTTATGCAATTATTTTGCTTTTGGATAGATCGGCAGGAAATTTGGTACAGATGTTTATTGTCCCCAGAGGATGAATCCTGAAGAATTTGGGGATCACGGGTCTTTTCATCTGGCACCAAACGTGCTTTATCAACTGTCCAAAACTTGTGGTCATGACAAGATTGTCCTAAGCCTCATCTTCAGCTGTACTTTGACCTTAAATCTAATATAGCATGCTAAATACCCTACACTTTACCTTCTTAAGGAGGAAGGAATACCCTAATGATCATTTGTATATCAGGCACTCACTCTGTGTGACCTTGAACTCATGAATAGCAGTATGTTCTTCCTTGATGCTTCCATGATGAACCAAGAATCCAAAAAGGGAGAAAAGTCTTGATGAATCGAAGTAAAAAGGTTTCACATTTAACAACCGCAAAACTATATCAACAGACAACTCAAGCAGTATAATCCAAGTCTCATCTATCCAGTCATATACTCAGTGCCTCCCAAACACATGTATTTTCGCTGGAACTGTAATATTTAAAACACTTCTGCGTAAACAGTCTCACACACAGACGAGTAGTGCCTGGGCTGTTTATGTGGAGGTGTTTTAAATAGTAAGGTTTTGGTGGAAATGCATGTGTTTGAGATGTACTTAGCATACAACTGGATAAATGAGGCCTGGTTTATACTGCAGAAGTGTGTTTCGATGCCCTTTTACTCCAATTTATCAAGAATATTTTCGACGTATTCCATTTTCTTTTCTGTTTTTGCATGTCTTCTTCCTTCGCCATGGTGGCATGCAAGAAAACAAAGTTTCCTCCATAAATTTAAGATATCTCCGGGTGAGTAATTGATAAACAGGGATCAAGTATTCAAGTTGTGAGCATATGCTGAGCACTATAGCCTCATAGGGCCATAGCTGTGCATTTCTAGTGTTGTTATAAAGTCCGTGCTCCCCTGCAGGCAGTATCCCAAGGCCAGCTTAATGAAAATGCAGGCTTTGTCTTTATTCATGATTGAATCCCCTGTCCTATTCTTCTCGGTGGGATTAGTCAATTATCTCTTTGGAATAAGCACAACAATGCAGACAGCAGCAAAGCACCTTCCCACTGAAATGACTGTGGTCGATAAAGAAGGGGTGTGCTGTGAACGGATTAGCCGCTCAGTCTCCGCACTGTTACTGTTGTCTCTTGTTCGTGATATCTCATTTTTCGTCTTTTCAATTTGCAGAGCACCTCCAGGGAATTATAGAGAAATAGCACAAGAACCATGTTATCTCATGGGAAAATATATGGCTTGCTCATTAACCGCATCTAATTAATTGTTCGTAGTTGCGCGCTGGTGTACAAGTCAACAAAATAGCTGATGATTCAAATTCAACACTTGTAGGACGTGTTTGTTAACAACAATGCTGTATAAATCCTTTGAATTGCACAATAAGGGGTTTATATACTTCGGATATTGACCTCAGCTCCAGTGAGACGTGGTGTCTTTGTGCTTAGACAAGAACCAACTCTCTCTCCCTCCTCTGACTCTACAGGGTCCTCCAGGGCGTCCCGGTCTCCCTGGTTCAGATGGCGTCCCTGGGCCTCCAGGTACCATTCTGATGCTTCCAGTAAGTCCTGCCACTTTCCACAAGCCCACTGGGCTGTCTGTCTCATTGCACACACAAACTGTACACCCTTCATCTCAGGCACTAGCCCGTGCACTCGCTTCATTTAGTAAGTTTACCTCATAGCATCACCAGTAGGCCAAAGGATCGCAACCTTATTTTCTTTGGGTTACAAATCACTTACCTTGTAAATGTCAGCCAGTGCAATGGAGTGGAACCAGTGACTGAGGCTTTGAACAGCATGGTGACACATATTTGTGCCTGTGTGTGTGTGTGTGTGTGTGTGTGTGTGTGTGTGTGTGTGTGTGTGTGTATGTGTGCTGCCTATGCTTGTATGCCAGCATATGTATGTGTGAATGTGTGTGTGTATGGCATGGTGACAGCTTTATAGGCTTGACAAAAAAAAAAAGGAAAACAAAAAGGTTTTAATACTCACTCACCAGAGGAGACCATTAGATGTCTCACTCTGTAAAAAAGAGACAAGTCTGTTTGTTTTTAATTGTGTTTCTCTTTTGTTTTGTGGTTGACAGTTCCGTGCGGGCGGCGAGGCGCACAAGGGGCCTGTGGTTACAGCCCAGGAAGCTCAGGCTCAGGCCATCCTTTCTCAAGCTAGGGTAAGTCTGAGTAGTATGACCCCAGTGCATCCTTCCCAGGTTAGAGGACACTTAACCATGATTTTCTTGCCTTTGTGTCCTCCCATTAGCTGCTATTTAACCTCAACCAAAAGCAGTTCAGGTACAAAATCTAGATCTAAATTCATGAGAAATACTGTGGTCAAAATTATTTAAAAAAAAAAAACTTATAAAGAAACATTTAAAAGGACCATTCAGGGTAGTAAATAATGAAAGGAGGGCTCACTATTCACAAGTCACACTCCTCTGATAAATCGTCTCAATTCCAAAATATGGACCTGTGTCAGGTGAGGTAGTATATAAAGGCACACCAGATGTTCACACTCCCTCAAGGGTCCTGATAACCATAGCGCCGTTGAAAAACAGGCTGAATTATGCGGCTGTAAGCAAGGTGTGATCTATAGTAGAACACATGGAGGTCATTAAATGTTGCCCAAACACTGAATATTCACAAATTCACAACACTCTATGGAGCTGGAGGGCTGCCAAAACTGGCGAAACTATGTTTAGCAAGGTCTTGAAAGCACTTGTCACCTTTCTATATTTGTCTTTTATACCAGTGGTTTGGCACAAGGCAGGAAACAGAAAAAAAAAAACATGCAAGGAGTTGTAAATTCTTCAGAATAGAAAAGAGAATTGAAGGGACAAAATGTTGAACTCCTTGAACTCTCTTTGACCTGTTAGCACTCTGGAAATGTTCCCTCACACCTGCCACACGCAAATATGTGCAAGTCGGCCGTAAGTGCACTATAGGGCATGGACTGCTTTTTATGGAATTAGCAAAATTCGCTCAGTCAGTAATCACGCTGCAAATAAATCCCAGACAACTTTTTTGGCAGTGCAAGCCTGTGGTCAACCATGAGCAGGAACAAAGACCAGCGTGGTAAACCCTGAACAAGAACAAAGTAGTTTGCACATGCTATACAGAGGCTAAATTGGCCTTTTATTAGTGTTTTATTTTCTTCGTTCTTTGTTCCTTTTGGTGTCGAGCCCGGTTAGTTGAATAAATGTCAGTTTCACAAATTCCTACTTCAGTAAAGTGACTACATGTAGCGTTTTTACATCCATACCACAGTCTTGCACTACTAAAGAGATCCCATAAACAAAGAAGAATTTGCACATCTTCATTTTGTTAGTAAAAAGAATAACATAAATACTTATTTTCAGAAGTTTTTATCAATTAAAAAAATGTCCATCAGTCTAAGAACAGACACTCCGGATGCTAATAAACTGACCGCAAAGAAAACATGGCTGCACTTCTTATGCAAACAAATATCATAACCTTTTACTGGTACAAATGCAAGCGTGTCAGCATTGTTAGCTGCCCAGTGGTTTATGGGTCCTTCTGTCTGATCCACAGCTGGCTATGAGAGGTCCTCCGGGGCCAGCGGGCATGGCAGGAAGATCCGGTCCTGTGGTGAGTAGCTTTTGAAGACCGTCTCCACTCAATCACACACACACACACACACACACGCACACACGCACCCTTGATGTTCTTACTGTGGCATCCATTCGTTTCACACTTGATGAGAAGCACATTAGGTGATTAGCGCTTCTTCCTGTGAAGGGTTTAACTCGGCATTCATCATTTCCTAACACACACCCATACCCATGCATTATGCACGCACTCGCACACACGCCACCTTCCTCCCTATCTGTCTGTGAGCAGATTTATTCTTTTATACACATGATCTCCAGCTTGAATTGGGGGGGAAAAAAACAATAACTGCTTATTCACATTTTGGCCTTATTTGTAAAAGTTACAGGATAACTTCTCACACGTACTTGAAGTCTGATAGAAGTTGAAGCCTTTCTTTTGTTTTGGGTGTGTCTTCCGCACAGCCAGCGCCTTAATGCGTTTCTCAAACAACACATTAGACCAATCCTGTGACTCTTGGATACCAGCAGGATATTGTGCACACGCAAAAGTGCTGCAGTAGGTCTTTTAGTTGTATATTCACAATCCAAGTTTGGAATTTTACATTGCGTTTGTTTAGATTTGGTTCTAGTTCGACTTCAAATGTTCTGGTTTCGGAACCAAATAATGGGATGACAAAGTGTTTGGCTTAGGTGCAGTGTATTCATTCATTATCTATGTGTCTGTATTTATCATTTGTAACAGGGAGGTCCTGGTGCTGCAGGACTTAAAGGTGACAGTGGTGACTCTGGACCACAGGTGAGACACAAAGAGCCTATTATCATTTTTGATTTGTACAAGAAGCCCTTTTTTTTTACTTCAAAACATCTAAACATAAAGAAAGTGTAACCTAAATAATGTTTTCAGCTGTTAATGGTTCATTTAAATCTTTCATCTTTTCCCCACAGGGACCCAGAGGTCTTCAGGGTCCATCTGGTCTAACAGGGAAACCAGGAAAGAGAGTAAGTGCTCCTTTGAGGCTCAACCAGGAAGTTTTTTTATACTTTATTACTTTATTTATTCATCTCATCCAGAACAACACTACGTTGCAGCGGAAATAAATTATATTTAAATTCCCAAATTTCTAATATTCCATGCTAACAAGATTGCAAGGATCAGCGCTATAGTGCCCAAAGAGAAGAGCCAGTCTCCTTTCAAACGTGGCTTTATTTCAAATAAGTCAGCTGCACTCAATAATCGTCTCTGCGTGTTGTGTAAATTTATAAAGTCGTGTTTATTTAACTATAAACTAGTTAGAAAAATGATAGCATCTTCCCTGTGTCTGTTCTCCAGAATCATCAAAGATAGTTCAATATTTTTGCTAATGTGATTTCCATGTAGCCTGACATGATATGTGCGTGTCCTCCAGGGTCGCAATGGAGCCGATGGTGCTCGAGGAATGCCAGGAGAGGCAGGGCCCAAGGTAAAGTATTTAATAAACCAGTGAGTGTCTGTGAGATGTATTTGAAAAGCTGCTCTGTGGTGATTGATAGCTAACCACTTGTTACCGTGCCGTTTCAGGGTGACAGAGGTTTCGACGGCCTCCCTGGTCTTCCTGGAGAAAAGGGGCACAGAGTAAGTATGAGAGGAGAAGATTTTGGGTTTGGAGGGTGAGCGAGGTCAGAGGACAAACATCATTAAAGACTTGTATCTCTCTCCAAAAATAAGATCCTCCAGTCTCTTATTGCTAGACCCAAAAAAAAATCCTCCCTGATCACAGTCATTGCCGCTCTGCACCCTGTCCTTATGCAGCATCAGGGCTGATTGGTAGCTCAAACGCCGCCTCCCATTCATCTCATGTAAACTCCAGCGTTGAGTGATATGAGTTCTAAACCAGTGGAACTCATTAGGGTGTTTGACCCACTTATGAGATGTGGGATCAACTCCAGAACCACTTAGGCTGCGTTTAACCAGCCCAGGAGGCGAATGAGGAGTGCTGAGTTTGGTGTTTGTGGAATTCGGGCCTGCGTAGAGGGCCTGAAGAGAGAGATCACAGAGGGGTATTTCTGGACCGGCTTTCATGCTTTATCCTATACTGAGTAATTACAGGGCCGCTAGAGGTAGGCAAGTCCTTATGGAGCACTATGAATAGTTGAAACCATATAGGTTCATGCCAATTGTGGTGACCAAGCTTACTGTAGATTAAAGGCAGTTCTGTTGCCATGTTTTGTTCCTCTCTTCTCAGCAATGTTTCTCTCAGTTTTTGGAATTTTTGACCCCGTTGTCGTACTTTTTAAAGAAATAAAAATGAGGAGCTTTTTTTCAGTTTGAGGCTCATGGGTCAAGCCTGCAAGCTCTCTTGTTACTTCCTGCTCTTTGTTGATTATCCCTGTCTGTGATCTTTTCTCCCCAGGGAGAACAGGGTTCTACAGGTCCTCCAGGACCTCCAGGAGATGACGGCCCAAGAGTAAGTAGTGCACCATTCACCTTGTAACTTACCCTTCTTCTCAAAAGTCTTGAAAACAACTCTGCATTCCTTTATAACGCACTCTTCCTCTTGTTATCCAAAGGGTGAAGATGGCCAGGTTGGACAGAGAGGTGTGGCCGGAGAGAGTGTAAGTTCATTTATTATTAATCTGATGTCACATTTGGACTGCATTTGTTAAACTCCACCTTATTTCATGAGGACGAAGATAAGAACGTGATGAATATATGGCCGTCGTGTTGCTGATTTCCTATGTTACACCACGCTTTATCCCCTCCTTCCTTCCTCTACTTTCATTTTGGCAATTATTTAAACACGCAGCCTCGCCCTCCTCTCCTCTTGCAACTCTAATGACATTCCTGTCTGCAAGGACCATTTCGTTTGTAATCTCGACCTTGCCGAGACAGAACGGCTCTGAATAATAGATCAGAAAATAGAAGCAGGAAATGTGTTGTTCTGTCATTACCCATGAGAAACTGCTACATTCTGCCTTGCTCGGTGCAAATGGACCATAGAGTTGCATGAGAAATGGTCGCTCCCTGTCATACCCGAAACAACAGTGTCCTTTTGAAGACATAGTTGCGTGGCATTTCATCACACACGCCGTCCATTAGATGAAAAAGCACAGTAAGTGCAATGATTTTCAAAGAATGACTGAAGAGGTTGAGATAAGAAACTTTTCATGCTCATTCCCTGAAATGCACCTGCAGTTACCAGATATAACCACAGGGGGTCAGTATTTCACACACTTCAGTCAAACCAGATATAAGGATTTTCAGTGCACCTAATGTTAAATATATTAGCCAGTTTTTATCAGCTGCCTGTTTCAGTTAAATCAATGTGAATGACTATACGTTTAAGTTTAACTTGTGTTTGTCTTCATATACAGGGTCCTCGAGGTTTGCTTGGCCCCAGAGGGTCTGCAGGTCCTGGAGGACAGCGTGTAAGTACACCTCCTATGTCACTTAGATCTCATACTACTCACCCTTTGTTCTAGCTCAACGGGATGGTGACTTTCATTGTCAAATTTCTGATCTCTTTAGGGTCTTCCTGGACTTGACGGGCAAGCTGGTCCCAAAGGAAACATGGTGAGAAATATTTGTTTTGCTCATTTTTAATATTTAACTGCTTAAGCATCAGTGTGTCATTTGGCCTGCCTGAGGCTGATTGCAGGTCAGCGACCTTTTGCTCCTGTGTAGGAGGAGTTTCAGATAACTTGCCGTTAAGAGATGGTAGATGGAGACGAGGGATGTCTTATCATAGTTGCGAGATCTTTTCCGTCTGTGCGCAGTCCCATGATGCATTTAGCTTCCCGGAGAGTCTCAGTGGGACGTTCGAGTGAAGGTAACATCATTGGTCAAGACAGCTGAACAAACCAACACGTATTTTGTGGTCACTGAGTCACTGAGCAGAGGAAATTAGCAGCTGGTAAAGTGACACAAAACAATGGGAACATGGTGTGCTCGTCATTAATTTCTCCAAAGTTAGTATTGATCTCAACATATTCCAAAAATCAAAACAGAACACTTGAAAGTATCCTCGGTAGTAAAGCTTCCCAAAGGGTTTATGAACCCTTCTAATGCTTACATCAGCCTCTGACATGGATGTGTTTGAGACATCTTTCATGACCAAAGAATCCAAATGTGTTCACTCCCTGCATTTTACACGATCACCCAACTTGCAAACAATCACCACCAGGCAGCCTAAACGTCCCTGAATCCAGCTTTTGTGTTTAGTGTTTGTTGTAACAGCTGGAGCAGACTGCATCACAAGGCTCTTGTCTGTTTTTGTATATGTTTGCTTTATGACACACTAATTCTCAGCAGGGATACCAAACAACCCACCCTTCCAGTTTGTCTCATTAGCCTCTAATCCATACCCAGATGGCTCTGTAGCCCCTCAGCGTGTACTTAAAGAAAGCTGTATTTCATAGCCAAACTTAGATTCTGACCAGCCACCAGACTTTAGGGCTGGCTTTGATAGGAACTAGAATAACTTTGGATGAGGCCAGAAAACAGACAGCTGTGCTTCATGTGCCAGTGTATCATATTTCTCCCAAGCATTTGCACCTTTGTTTTTACATTTTTGATGTAGATTGGATAAAATTCATTTAATTTATGCAAGCAAGGTCGCCCAAAGTTTCCCCCTAACCCAGTGCAGTAATGTGGAAAAACAAAAAAGAAACGCCTAATGACTTTTTAATGATTGGTCCTTGTTGTCCTTATATATAAATTAAATGACTCTTCAACTGTATTAATGTAATTTATCCAAATTATTGTGCAAAGTTGTTTCTTTTTCGGTAGTTGTACAGATTCAAAGCACACAGCAAAATAGATTAAATTGAGTGACCTGCAGCAATTATAAATATTAAGTGCATTCCTTTCTGTTTCTTTGTCATACACAGGGTCCACAAGGAGAGCCAGGGCCTCCTGGGCAGCAGGGTTTGCCTGGTCCACATGTAAGTCTCTCTCTATATCTGTTTTCTAACCCTGACTCTCCACTGTTGTGTCCTCCATTCTCTCCTCTCTTGCTTAATGTCTTCATTCCTCTCCTGTCATCTCTCCTCTGCCCGTGCTCTCTGCCTCTGTCTGTCCTTTTCACGCTCCATCCTCGTTGCCATATCCATTGTACAACAGGGACTACTGCGCATTCAGGTCACCACCCGTGCTCCTGTTTTCTTAATCCGCCGTTTCTCAGACTTATTTTTCTTTTGCTCTGCTTCCTTTTCTCCCCTCTTTCTCTCCATCCTTCATTCCCTAAGTTGCAGCCACTCAGTGGGGCATTCCACAAAACTGACACCATAGTAGAGCAAGTATTGACTAACATTGTTTCTGTGCAGCCACTAAAAAGAAACATCCTCTTTGGCCTGCTGAGATGAAACATATTGTATTCATTTGATAGCACTTAACCCGATTACATAGTCCAGTTAGTGGCACAGTGAAAAATATTCCATTTTGGAGTCATCTTTAATACAAAACAGTGCACCCAATATTGTAGCCAGGGCTGAATGACCACTGCCAGGTAAGATTTTCAGCCCTGCTGACGCTCACAGCCTGGACAGGGTGGCGTCATTCCGCTGGAAAGTATTAGCAGGGACCTGTTCTGATGGTATACAGGTTGAATAAATAACTTCATTTTAGTTAAACCTGGCCAGAAGCAGATTGATGCCTTTCAAGGAAGGCATTGGCCCCTAGAAACAAAACACAGCTCGCTTGTTTTAACTGTTAATAACGTTTATTAAAAAAAAGTACTTCAATGGGTGATTTCTCTAGAAGTGACTTTAAAATGACTGTAGAAAAAAGAGGGAACCTCCCTTTGCACAGCTGAATGAATCTGAAGCAACATGAAGTGGCTAAGTGAGAAAAACAGCTGTCTGGAATCGTGGAAGGAAGTAGATGAATATATTACGAAACAATAGGTATAGACTTTCTCAAATTGACAAAACGGGTGTTCTATTCCCTCAAATTCACCTTTTCGTTTTGTCAACATCATGTTAGCCTGGTTATGGAAGAAGACAGAAGTTTGGCCTAATAACAGACCTGTCTCAATTGTCTTTCAGGGTCTCGTTGGTCCTCAAGGTCCGATCGGGCCTCCTGGTGAAAAAGTAAGTAAAAAGGGAACCCAGTCACCCCTCAGTCCTCCCACCACAACTCTGCTGCCCCGATAAGTGAATGTTTCAGTCAAAACCTCATAAGTGATTCTGCAGGAACACCGTGTCTGAGCTATAGACCCTCACACAAGGATACACACACACACACACACACACACAGACAAGTATACATATCACCGTAGCACTCCTGCATAAGCACTTACTTTGTCTAACTGAGAGTATTTTATTAGTGGTTTTGTGGATATTTAATAAGATTTCAAGCAGATGAACTCTTGGCAGTCCTTGTAGCACTGTCACGGATGGTGAGGTACGCACTCATCTGTCTACTACATGTCTGTCCGTTTAACTTCCCATGTATTGCTTTCTATTTATAGGGACCTCAAGGGAAACAAGGTTTGGGTGGCCTCCCTGGTGCTGATGGCCCTCCTGTAAGTAACCCACTTGTTTTTTTTTTTACATTGTCAGTCAAAGATGATCAACTCTTGATAAACGAAATCTCTTGGACCTTTTTTCTAGGGTCACCCAGGAAAAGAAGGTCCTCCAGGCGAGAAAGGAGCAGCTGTAAGTATAATGTTAACTTCACTTCTCTCAAAGATGGATCTAATGTGCCACTGCACAGGGAAAAGGCTGGGTTGGGCAGAGTTTAAATAATTGCATTTAGCAGTTGCTTAGCGTGCACAGTAGGGTGAGTTTTAATATAACCACACAATTTAGATGATATCTGTGTCAGAAATAGAATACAGCAAATTAAGCTTCTCTTTGTGTCCTTTGATTGGCTGATCTTGTGAGTTTCCGTGTGGTAGACTGCAATAAACTGGCACCCAAAAATGACATCAGAGCCAGTGTAGAGATGTGAAAACTGTAGCTCATTTTCAGAGTTGATGATCATAAAGTTATTCAGCTATAGATGTGTAAGAAAATGTAGAAATTAACCCAATTCTACAGAGGCAGCAAGAGTTTAGATTTGTACTACATATTTATCAAAGTTTGGATTTCAGTTTACAGTCATCCCTCTGTGGTTTATCTAATCTTCTCTATCATGTTAGATAAAAAAATACACACTACAGGATGTGCAGACGAAGTGCAGTCAATACCAGAAATGTAGAAGAGTTCATTCATTTTAGTTTAAAAAAAAAAAATTACTGTAAAAAGTTATTGGGCTGCTACCAAAGTTTCCTTTTTTTGTAATTCTTATTTTCATATACATACAGTAAGTCTCCAAATGCTTCCCCGAGGTTCACTATTGAATGAAACCAATGGGAAAGCGTTGGGTATCAATGGAGCAAAGTGCTAGTGAAGTTATCTAATACAGCAGAAAGGCATTACAGTAAAGGTTGATGCATGCTAATAGTTACTTCACCAGTCACATGACACTCTTTGCAATCTCCCAGGGTCTCACCGGTCCTATGGGCTCCATCGGCTACCCTGGGCCCCGTGGTGTGAAAGTAAGTGCTATCTTAGTCATACAGTACCCACCTTTCCATGATACATTTCCATTTTCCCTGAATTTCATCCTGACTCTATTGTACTCTCTCCTCAGGGTGCCGAGGGAATTAGAGGTCTTAAAGGTGGCAAAGGAGAAAAGGTAAACACCCCTCCCGTCTCTCTTCTTCCTCAACATGATTGGCAGATGTCAGTCTGCTAAAATGGACCCATCACCGTTTTGATTCCGGCTTAAATAAGGCCTCCTCGCGATCCAGCAAGTGAAAAAAAAAAGCCTCATAAGGTCCCGTCAGGCTGGCAGTTAAGTCCGAGCTGAAATGGAGTGTGGAACATTAAACCAGAATGAGGCTGTTTGTCGGGTAGTTTCAGCCGAGATTGATCTGTTGCCATTGTTTTCTGGGGTTGCTGTGGTCGAGCGTAGCCTGTTGCTACCTCGGTGCCACTGGATGGATTTTCCACTCAATATTCAGGAAAAAGAAAATCCTCAGAGATTTCATACAAACACTGAACATGCTGTTAAAAGCTATTCTACATTGATACTTCTGTCTTACATAAAATCCCATGGGACGAGTATTTCACCTATCCCAAGTTACACATCGAGTTATATGCTTGTCACATTGTATTGTTTTATGATTTATTATCTGAGAGGAGTCAGGCATAAAAGTATGTCAGAATATTGGCATTAGTGTGTAATATGTGGAGAACACAGCTGTCAAGAGACTCTGATAGCAGAGCCTTGGAAAATGTTAGAAACTGCATTCTGATTTTTAACCACCAGATGTCAGTACAACCAGAGAGACAGGAAGTCAGTGACACACTCTAAAAATGCTGCTGTCAGTGCTTCATATAAATGGCCACTAGGTGTCAGTATGTCCTAAGGTGCCCCTCACCCTGTTGACTGCTAATAAGACTATAGAACTGCCATGATAAAATGACTCTATGATTTTTCTGTTGAAGTGGTCCATAAGTGGTTTTCATTGTTTTTTGCTATTTTTAAATATTTTACATTTTGCATATTTTTACAAGGCTGTATCAGTTTTGCTTCTGTGACAGTGGATTAAACACTCAGCTCTAAACAGCTGTTTATTTCTTTCGTCTTCAGGGAGAGGATGGATTCCCCGGCTTCAAAGGTGACATGGGTCTTAAGGGTGACAAGGTAAATCATCGTCTCTAAAGATAATGTTAATATTTGCTGTTGTGGAGAGCTATAGCATGATAAAAATAATACTGCTGCTTACATTTGTTTCCTTTCTATCAAGGGTGAGTCTGGCGTACTAGGACCCAGAGGAGAGGATGGCCCAGAGGGCCCCAAGGGCAAGTCAGGTCCCAATGGAGAATCCGGTCCCATGGGATCACCTGGAGAGAAGGTAAATAATCAATAGCTGCAAAGAGTGAACTGTAAAACTGCAGATTTTCATTGTGGTTCATGTGTTTTATTGACATGTTGACGTCCAAGTGTAATGGCACAGGATAAAGACATGCAAATATAATTAAAATGCTCTGCAGACTGATTAGGGTAAAACGTACTAGGGCTTTACTGAATCGTTTGAAGCTTTGAAGCTTCATTCATAATGTTCACATTCAAATTGTCAATCAGCATTTAAATGCATGTCTGTCAATTTACTCTGTGTTAACCTGGTGTTTCTGCACAGTTGCATATAAAGTTTAGGTTACACTGAAATTCTAGGTATTCAATTCAAATTCAATTCTGGTGGTGGCTGCGTAGGATTGTCTCTGACTCATGAAATCCATATATTTCTAATAACTTCAGAGTTTTGTAAAGTCCATAAGTCAACTTTATTGAAAAAAGATAGATGTAGTAATTTCCAAAACTCAAAAGATGTTTTTATCTAACAAATACTTTTTGCTCCTGCACAAAGGAAGGCACACACCTGTGTCTGTAACGGCACCAGAAATTTCATTTCTCCATTGAATAAAGTTGATTTAATTGAAAAAATAACTTGTGATAAATTACTCAATTCAAGTTGAGGATTTTGTTGTTTTAAATGTATTTATTTATTTTATTGTATTTTTTTTTAGGGTGGTGACATCATAAAATGTGACGACAGACATTCGAAGCTTCATTCAAAAATCTGATTAGAAGCTTCAGATGTAAAAAACAAAATTGACATTTGGTTCAGCCCTTATAAAACTCATAGAAATAAATGTAGGAGTGTTTCAGTGCTACTGTGACATCAGCAATCAGTCCAGGGCCAATATTGCTCTTTTGTTAAAGTAATAGCAGTATAACAAAGCAGTCTGAACAGAGTGGTTTGCTTTAGTTTTGTAGCTGTCATGACCAAATTGAAGTTAACATTTTCTCCACCTCCCTTCAGCGCTACAACATTCCCATTTAATAGGCTTACATTGCCAACATTTCGCCATGGCGCTTTGATCTTGGTGTATGTTGCTTAATGATGCTGCAGTATTGATACTTTAACAAATTAGTATTAAAGGTTACAACAAGATCTTTGCAGTTCAGATAAAGGATTAAAACATCAGTGATGACTTTGAAGTGAAATAATAGTTTATGACTATTTTGATCAATGGACTGTTTTCTTATACATGGAATACGTCTTGGCTCAGTCCATGTTGTGGTTTAAAGCTAGAGTGCGTGACTTTCACATATAAATGAACGTCCATTACAGTCAAGCCCTTGTCAAACAAGTTCACACAATGCTGATTAAGGGTACTGCCACCAGTGAAAGCTCTTTGTATTTCTCAGCATACCAGAGTTTTAGTGTTGGTGTCTGCAGGGTGGAGGGCTTGAACATCTGAAAAAGTTTCACAGGTGTTAGATCACAAAATCAAACTAAAGCAAGAACCAGGCAGGAGATCCACACACTGTATTTAAATCTCCCAATAGTTTTAACTGTGCAGCATTTCTAAACCACGAAATCGCCATCACAAAGCAGAACAAGCAATATTAAGACACAAACACATTCATCTCTCAGGTGATTGTGATCTGCTCGACAGAGAGTCGCTCCACTCTCAGGTTGAGACAATCAGATTTGGCCAATCAGAGCAGAGATAAATGGTGCTCTCTGACACTCCCACATGGGGGACAAAACATGTCTCCATGAAAGGAAACCAAAAACAACAAAAGCAATACTATAAAAGGAAACACTGAATGTGGATTGAGCCTCTACTGAGCAGATCACAATCACTGGAGAGATTAATGTGTGTTTTAATATTGCTTGTTCTAGTTTGTGATGGTGATTTGAAAATGCCTGACGAAGGTCTCTGTTAGAACGAAACATTGCACAATTGAAACCATGGGGAACTCAGTGTGCGAATCTCCTGCCTGGTTCTTGCTTTTGTCTGTGGTGACTTTCCCATGCAGGCGCACTGGAAATTATGCATAAACGTAAACCAGCCAAAGCTAATGGAAGGAGAGGGTAATTAATTTAATTTATATAAGAAACTCAGTCTTCAAAGGCAGGATTGAAGTCATAGAAAGATATGTGAGGTATATGTTACAAGCACAAGTAGACAGTGTTTATGTAATTACTCTCCCTGCCAGAGGAGGGGGACAAAAGTTGCTCCCTCTGGCTTTATATTACATCACACAATCACAGTAATGATCTCCATTTGGAGTAATGTGAGTTAGGCAAGCAAAGATAGGATACACTAAAAACTAAATTGACAGTTTGGTGGACTTGTTGCTTTTAGCTGCACTATAAAGTTGTTTTCAGCCATTTTACTAAACTTTAAATCACCATTTGCCACAGATGAGCTACTTTGCAATGCTATATCAATCATTCATTTTACATTTTCATCCTGATTTGCATAAATTTAGCACAACAGTGCAGTGTAAGTGCAAATTACCAGCACCAGTAGTTAGAGGTATTGGATTCATAATAAAAAATGAAATTAAAAATACCTGACCTTACTTTCAAAGCACACGGGACAGTTACCTCAGATTCCATGCACCACTTTACGACCATACGCCGTAATGACCAAAATGGACCAAAGTGAATTCATATTTGGGTGAAAAGCAGAAAAGCCTTTACACGGATGATGTCATGTTCATAAACATGGTATTAAAATATTTCCCACACCAGAAGTAAAACTTTATGGTTATAACTTTATTGCTTTCGCAATGCTTCTGTGAACTTTACTGCCGTCTCCCAAAGATGTCTCTGGTGACACAGTGAGAATTCATCATCTTTGTTTTGTTTTTCTTTGCTCCCTTTTTCAGGGAAAACTCGGAGTCCCCGGTTTGCCTGGGTACCCTGGTCGACAAGGCTCCAAGGTGTGTGATGAGAGTAATAATGCACTCCATTCTTACTGTGAATGCCTCCACTCCACTGGGCGGTCATAGATCAGGGCCGGCTGTAGGTGTTCAGTGTTTTGGTGAAGGGCAGATCAACAGAGGAGACGTTCGCCACCTCAGTAATGTTGAAGGATCATTTCTGTGTTTGCTCGCTACATTACCTTTTCAGTGTGAAGCTATTATGCTTGTGCGTGTTTAAATGCATGTGTACATGTCTGTTTCAGATCCACTCATGTCTAATCTAGCTCTCATATACCTTTCTACAATCTGCAGACTTGCTGACTAACCCTTACTCACACAAACACAAACCCGAAGAGACACATACTGTACTCTCGTAGCAACTCTCATAGGAAGCCTAAGTGGCACGGTCACCCGCTGGAGTCATCAGCTGTCCTCCCTCCTTATACTCTTCCAGGCATTATCTAACAGTCTGGCATTCCTTGCACTGTAGCGCTGACCACTGTGCCACAGCTCCACTATCAAGATGTGCTGCTGCAGCTGGTTCCTCTCTGCTGCTGTCAGCACTGACAGCTTGGCACTGATATGACGGGTCAGATACACCTTCTCTCGCAATATCCAGATGGGCAAGTCTCCCGCTCTGTCTGTTAAGGTCAGCAGGATCTGAGCTGAGCGTGGCACACAGATTAATAGGAGACCCGGACAAATTACACAAAGTGGGAGAAACACAGAGGGAAGTTACTGTTCTAATGTGCAGTGTTGTATCAGTTCTTTTAATTACCGGATATTTTCTAAGATGATGGCAAAAGCACAGAAGAGAATTGTTTGTGTCCATAAATGATTTTAAACAAAGGCTGCCCACAGTGGTTCCCAGTGGAGCCTTGGATCAGATCTTCTTTTTAGAATCTTTATGCTTCAAACAAAAAAAAAGTTTCTGTAGAGACAATAAAAGCGTCCTGGCTTTGGCATAAACAGCGCCATAGTTTTCTCTCTATAGCCTGCATTTGAAGAATTTTCCTCCTCTGCTACAAAAAGCATATCCAGAATTTAAAAATTGTGACACCCACTCTAGACTAAAACAAAGTCTCAAGCTGTCTTTGCTAACTTATAATGAGGATGCTTTCATAAACTAAAGCCTCCATCATTTTAAAGATACTTATTTGACAAGAAGTTAATATCACTTTTCATATGTCATAGAATTTAAAAGATCAAGTGCTGTTTGTTGTTTGAGATAGAGACAAAAAAGACTGCATTGCCACTGCACAGTATGAGCTATGTTTTAAACTGTCACATAGTCCCCGAGTGTAGGTTCAGGGTCAAAGTCCTGGCCCGTTTGCAGCCTCTATCCCCCTCGATCAGCCCGTGCACGAATCCCTCCACCGGCTGTGTCTTTGGCCGCTGCACCCCATCACTCTCTGTTAACAGCTTTCCCACACCGTTAATTCTCGGTGCCATTTGCAATAGCTCCAGGTGACTGTCTTATCTCTGTGGCTCAAGTCAGGCTTGTCCGGTACCAGCTCTACTTTCAGTTTACCATAACTGCACCTCTGTGAAAAACAAATTAAGCAGCATAGATCTCCCTTCTTGCTGTCTCCACAATGCTGGGCTGTTTACCTCTTGCAATTCAGCCCACGCTGCCTCGTTGTGGTGCCCTTGCTTATACCGAACAGTATTATGCCTCATATACATATGCATGTGAACAGTAATGAGCACTATGGATGTGCATTGCATCAAAGTATGTTTCAAACTCCAAAACACCCAGACACACGCTCATGACCTTGTAGTGCTGCTGAGACAAAGAAATATTTACTTAAATTGGTTGAATACATATTTATGCTACCTAATGCTGCATAAAGCGAGGCTGTATTGGTAGGCTGCTCGCCACTCCTCTTATTCATCGGTGATTGCCCTCCTAGTATTTGTTTGACTGGCACCATCGCTGCTATCAGAGGGCACAGCCTGCGAAAGTCCAATAACTAAATTGCTGATGGGTATCAAGGGGATCTGCAGTTTCCCCTTCCTTTGTCTTTATTTGCTCCCACGCCTTTTTTTTTCTTTTGCTTCCTAACTAACAACCTAACAGCACCTCTGTCTGTCTGTGTGTCAGAAAGTCTCTAAGTGGAGAGGAGGAGATTTTCCCTTTGGGCTCCTTTAAAGCAGCAGAAGAAGGTTCTCATTTATCTATGGGAACTCACAGCCTATAAAGCCGTAGCTCTATGATAAGAATCTGCTGGCTAGTATGGTATGGGAGTACTCGTGTTAGGACTCGAGAGTTTCTCTATTAATTAGCTGTGGTCAGTAAAGTGCAGCCCCTGTCACATTGTTACTGGACAGCGATGACGGTAGACATGTCTTATTCCATACCCTCCAGCCGTCTAATGTATTTCCCCTTTCTGTCACTTCTTTTTTATTCTTTCTCTGTACTTGTCTTGCAGGGCTCCAACGGCTTCCCTGGATTCCCCGGGGCGAACGGCGAGAAGGGAGCAAGGGTGAGACTCAAAATTCACCGCTCTCTCTCCTATTGAAGACATGTACACTTGGTCACTGCTGGCTGCTCTGTGTAGCAGATGGATTAAGAATAGATTGTGTAGAATACTGAAACACAGGATGGTCAGTGTGTGGTAGACCACAAGGCCACCAAGTCTAGCAGTCCAAGATGCACAGAATGTGACTAAGACATGGCTGGTTTGTGTCTGAATGAAAAAGGTATCAAGTTTGAACTTAAATTTACTTTATTTCATTTGTTTTAAGTGTAAAATAACTTTAAAAAGTATGCTTTATGTCACTTATTGGGCTGAAATTGTACACGGTTTATGTCAAGTTAGTTTTATTTCTATGCCCCGATACCTATGATCACAAATTTGCCTCAAGCAACTCTACAATCTGCACAACATTTTTTGACCCTCAGTATGAATAAGAAAAAAACAAGAAAAAAATAGAAGAAACCTCAAGAAGAGCAACAGAAGATGGATCTGTCTTTCAGACCAGGATGGACAGAAACGAAATAGATGTTGTACATACAGTATGACAGTTTAAGAATCAACTTTCTCAGCATATAAGTCTGTAAGTGAATCCCTAAAATGTCAAAGTTTTTATTACCCAAATCTGCAAACTGCACTACAGAGCATGACAACACCGATTAAGGATAAAAAATGAAGCCAATGCGGAAGTGCCAAAAACTGCAGTTCCTCAAATGGCCACATGAGGCTGGCTCCGAAACAGACTCAATCCCCATAGACACTCATGTTAAAATCCCCAACTTTAGAGCAGAAATAAACATGTTGACAGCCTGGCACAAAAAGCAGTTTTGGTCTTTATAGCTAATTTAAACATCCATGACAACTGTACGGGCTGCCCCTGACTAAGAATTTTCCTAGTCGACCAATAGTCGTCATGTAGGGCCATTAGTCGACCAGTCGCCTGCATGTTTATGACATTAATTCAAGTATTAAATTATATGTTATATAGTTGGGCGTGGCAGCACAATGGTTTGAATTCAAGGTCAAGAGAATAGTGCTACATTACAGAGAAATACAAATCCATACCAATGAACTATAATTGATATAGGCCTATATTTTATCTACAGCTGCACGTCACACACTGAGGGAGCCGCCTGTTAATTACGCCGTCAGCAAAGCAGTAATGACTGTGTCTGAGGTTGCTTAGCAACCTTAACAAGCATCGTATCGCCTATTTACCTGAAATCCTGAGTGCAGAGCTGATCTTCTTCCAGGTGCTATTAATAAGTGTGAAGGCCTGCTGTCACAGCGGGAGAGATGTGAAGCTCTGGGTAGCCCTGCACTAACATGATCAACTTTCCCGTATTTATCAGACTGAATATTTACAGAAGAAGGGAAAGATATCTGCCAGCTGTGATTGGTTTCTAACGTGACTCCTGTCTGACTGCTGAGCGTGGCCACTTCCTGTGTCTGTCCTTTCAAATTAAAATCCCACATGGTCCAGTCACATAGGTCAGCGACCAATTAATCTTGCCGACTGATAAACCTTCTGGTCAACTAACGTTCAGTCAGCTATTAGGAGGCAGCCCTAGCAGCTACATCCATTATTTAAACAATCTATGGTAGACACCCGGACAAACTATATCCCCATCCGAGCATGTAATTATTATCTTATTCCATAACCATTGGCATTATTATGTTGCCGAAAGCTTCCTCCCTTTTGGGATGGCTTTGCGTAAGATTTTGGAACCTGGCTGCAGCTCCCATTCAGTCACAAGAGTATTAGTGAGGTCGATGACTGGTATGAGGCGATAAGGGCTGTTGTTCCAGTTCATCCCAAAGGTGGTGGATAGATTTTAGGCCACGGCTCTGTGCAAGAGAGTCAAGTTCTTTGACATCAGACTGTGAAAACCATCTCTTTATGTACTTTACTTTGTCATGTTGAAACAGGGAAGGACCCTCCACAAACATTGGAAGCACACAGTGGCCTGAAATATCATTGTGTGTTGCAGCATTAAAAGTTCCCTTGATTGGGACTAGCAGCTGAGGCCAAACTATGTAAACAGTCCCAGACCAAAAAGATAAAAGTGAGAAAACAGGGGTGTCCACACACTTTTGGCCTTCTAGTGTAATCAGGTTTTAGCACTTAAAGGATGGACCCACTACTGTACTCAGCTGTGCAGGTGTAGCGTGGTCCAGTTGAATGAGTGAGTCACAGATGGAGGGATGAGATGTAGAGTTGCAGATTGGCGGGGAGGGTTATTATTGAAGAAACAAGCTCGTCTCTGCTCTCAGACAGACACTGAAAGGCAGACACCCGTGGCCCCAGCGTGCTACAACTGACAGGTAGTTCAAGCTGTCAAGTGCCTGTGGGTACCACTTACCGCAGCAATTTGATTATTTATTTTTGTCCAAAGATGCTCAGATGGTTCTATTTCATCCCTCAGTCAAACCCCTTCAGCATTTGTAGCTCCCTGATGTTTGAGCGTATTTGTAGTTGTTTTAGCTCAAACCCTCTAAGAAGAGATGAAAAAGTATGTTTATTCATTGATGGTACAAGGAATGATTTTGCCTTAAATCAAAGCTTTTGTTTTTCTTTCTCAGGGAACCGCCGGCAAAGCAGGCCCCAGAGGGCAGCGTGGCCCAACGGTAGGAAATTTGTCTGTCTGCCAAGTCAGCTCAGGCCCTGCACATAAATGATTTATTGTGTTCAAATGAAAATATCTTCCTATAGTGTAGTTGTGTATGGGCTTGATGTCTTTTGCCTTTTGAAGGGGACATTCACAGGCTGGGAAATTGTAGAGGTGGGATGGGAAGGCATTGACAAACTGCCCTCTATTCAGTTATTGTCTGATGTAGTTTTTCCAGTGTTGGAAATGCAATTTTTTCCCTTACTATGACTGTATTGTTTTATATGTAGGGTCCACGTGGTGGGCGTGGTGCTAGAGGACCAACAGGAAAGCCAGGTGCAAAGGTGAGAGGCAGCGCCATTTTAGAATTTGTAATGGTGGGACCTATGATAATCAATGTGTCTACATGCTTAAGATTATATAAAGAAGATGTATGAAACTGAACAATCCATGAATAAATTGATTTTGCCTGCCCCAATTATACGTAAACGAACGACAGAAAACTTGTTGCAAAGCTCAGCATTTACAGATGTGGACGTAAGCAGAGGCTACAGTCAAATTTCACATCAGGTCTCAACCTGTGTACGCAAGTTTAAGTCAGCGTGGACTTGAGGTGCAGCATAGTAAATCTGTCATATATTATTAATATATAAAAGCTTTAAGAAGGTAAATAAAATGGACGTATAAATTAAATACTCCAAACTTAGCTGGAGTTCCATTGTCCACTGCAGCACTGTTGACCTCGGCAGTGATTTCTCTCCATACTGCATTTTTACGACTTCCTTTAATGCCAATTTTCCGGCTGCCAAATTGAACCAATTGGTTCAGTTGGACTTTGGACGTCAGCATTTCCATTTCTAGCTCAGAAAAGTTTCTCTTCTTGGCCATATTATGTCTCCCCATGTTGTAAACTCTTGGAGTGAGGTCTCTAAAATGAGAATATATTGTTATGGGATATTTAAGTGCTGATTGTTTTCTGCTGCCACATTTATAAACCCCCAGTAATTCCTATGCTTTGATTGGCAAGATATGCACGTTTAGTTGAATCCTGTCCTCAGATGATTTCTGCGCTTGGATCTGTTCTAGTTTATATGTTATATTAATTAATGAGGGTCAATGTGTTTAATTAACTGCTATTTACTGCCTGAATAAATCATGTTAAACACATAGGAATATGAATGTGCCTGTGCAAAATAGCTTGCTGCATAACCCCAGTGTTATTCACACTTCATGCTCTGACAACATTTCTCTTCTCCTTTTCTTTCACCGCAGGGCACCTCAGGCAATGATGGACCAGGGGGTCCACCAGGAGAGAGGGTTAGTATCAGATGTTTTTTTGATCAGCGCCTCTTTAAAATTTTGAAGTTTTGTGCAGTGAGTTAGTGGCAGAAAAAGTACTGCAGGTGCACTGTGCATGGATCGTAACTCAAAGTGAATTTCAGCTATTTGTCCATTAGATCAAAAAGTGTGTGTGCTCTACAGAAGCTGCTGATTACCAGCTTCAAATTAAGAATGCATGTTTAATTTACCTGAGGAGACCCACTTCTCTCCACATCAAGCTGTCGAGCGATGATATGAAATCATGAGCATGTCTAATAAAAAGTAATCAGGGTATGAGAGGCAACTAAAATTTAATTAAATAGTAATAAATGTTTAAGGTTGTGTTGTGTTCTCTCTACTCACTCTTTTTATTTTCTTAATTAAAGGGACCTCAAGGACCCCAAGGACCCGTCGGCTTCCCAGGACCCAAAGGACCCAATGTACGTAGCTGCTGTCAAAAAGTCTCTGAGTTGCCAACAAGAAGTCCATGTTGACACCGTTCATATTAGCGCTTTGAATACTAATACTCATTTACGACCTGATGTCTTATTTTTTATAAATTGTCTACCTGTTCACCCCTCAGGGCCCCGCAGGAAAAGATGGGCTGCCAGGTCATCCCGGACAGAGAGGAGAGACGGTGAGTGGGTAGTTTTGCCCATGAATGCATTGTGCCCTGCCATTTGACCCTGAACATCATGCATCATCGCCCACTCACTCCACACTCTGTCTTTTAACTCTCTCAGATAGGTCGTACAAAAAAAATAAAGCAAAGAAGAGGGTTACTTAGAGAGCATACAAACTGTGTTCTTAGGATGAAAGTAAAGCTCCTGTAACAGAAAAGGGAATACAGGCAGAGCTGATTCCGCACATCATGTAAAACAGTCGAAGTAAGATAATAGATTTTTTTGATCACTGGTTATGACACCACTAATCATCCACTGCATACTTATATGCTATCCTGTCATACACTACATGTTTAGTGTGCTTGTATAAGGACTTGTTTACTGCAAATTTCCACCCAAACAATATGTTTTGTCTGTTATTTATTCTTAAAATTAAATATTAGCCAGTATTATGCAGTGCAAATACACTTGTTTGTTCAAATGGTAAATAGTTTGTCTTTTGCTGGAGTGATTGTAAATGTTGTACATTTACTTAAGTACACTATTGAGGTACTGTACTTATTAAGTATTTATTCCTCTTTTGTGCTAGATTTCAGAGAGAATTATTGTACATTGCATGTTTTACTCCACTGAGCTGTAGTTTTTATTTATTTTAGATTTTCTTTAATAAAATATGTACATAATTTATAATAAAAAAGTAAAATATTATGCATTGCTGTATGTATTCTACCCATTAAACGTAGCTTCTCTTTGAGCTGCTACAATAAAATGCTGCTTAGACATTAGTTCATCAATAATTACAATCCAATAATATAATGTGTATATGTGTGATGGAGTATTTCTGCAAGTTAAGTTAAGGAACTGAGTTTGTCTTCACCACCGCAAGGAAAGTACCTTAGATTAGGGTAACAGAATTTTGGATGTGAAATGATCTTCCTCGCTTTAAAAAGTCATTGTTAAAGGCTTATTATGAGACCAGATGAGTCATGAAGGTGATTCATTTTGCAGTGTACAATCAGAAGAATGCAAATTGTCACTATGCTTAACAATACCTGGAAGATCACAATCAATTTATTAGTGACCAGCAAAAGGTCCAACAGATTCTTGCTGTCAATGTGGAGACATAACAACTTACACTGATACACAGCTCATACTGATTCTCTATATGGCTCAGACTCTACCTTCTGTGCAGCACAAAGTAGACAATGTGCACTATATAACCTTGCATGTGTGCATGTGTGTTTTCCCCTTCAGGGCTTCCAAGGAAAGACAGGACCTCCAGGACCTGGTGGGGTGGTTGGACCGCAGGTATATATACAGCACAGTACACCGCTACAGCTATATTCCACCTCCTCACTTATTCTTCGTCTGTTGTTGGAGGATTATGAGACACTGAAATGTATGAA
Organism: Epinephelus awoara; assembly: GCA_035609425.1. NCBI lineage: Eukaryota > Metazoa > Chordata > Actinopteri > Perciformes > Serranidae > Epinephelus > Epinephelus awoara. Next base: position 22,026,931 of record CM069306.1, on the reverse strand, counting down.
AGTATAAGACTGTAACAATAGCTGAATCCTGACAAAAAACCCAATACCCCTGTGTGGAGAATGTAATCAAAATTCATCAACTGTTTTTGAAAAGATTTTGAGATGCATTTAGTGTGATCTCTTGTCTTTGAAAGTAATGAAGCGTAGGCTGAAAATAAATTATTCCATCTCATTAAGACTTCCATTTATTGTTTAAGGAAAGCAAAAGTAGGCAAAAAAAGTATGATTTGCTTACTAGTGTCATCCTAAACATGTTAAAGAAGCTACACTGGAAAAGCTGGGCTGTCTCAGCAGTAGAAAGACGCAGACGATTTGAAATTGGTGCTACATGACCTGAGAAAACAAAGAAAAAGGACTGTGGCATTTGCTCAAGACGTAAAAAAAAACCTATAACTACCAGACTGCACAGCATCACAACCGACTAATAAATGCTCCCACTGATAGGTGATGCAATGCAAACTTGTCTTTTTGTCAGCTGGCTGGTAACAAACAATCTCGCATTACAGCTAAACAGGGCACTAAAATATGTTTCTGAAAACATCTGAGGCGAGAAATAGACAACACAGGAACAGAATCTTGGTTTACATTTGATCAGCACTACTTAGCTTTACCGTTTGACCTCAGGTTTTTCAGCCTCCATTTTTACTGTGCGGGAAACAGTATGTTGACTACTTCCTGTTCACAGATTCTCACTATTACAGGTAAACAGGGCACTAAAATATGTTTATGTAAACTTTCTAGGCAAAACATAGGCAATACAATAACAGAATCTTGGTTTATATTCGATTAGCAATGCCTAGTTTCACCATTTCATTGGAGTCTGGTCTTAGTTTGAAGGGAGGGGCAATACAAATATGTGGAAGTGCAGCCTATAGTTGGACTGTCAGTGAAACTCCGCCGGATGACGCAAAACATGTGAATCAGTGGTAAGCAGGGAAATCTAGGCACTGGTAGGATGGAGGGATGATTACTACATTTCATTTACACATGCAACCCACATTATTACGATTCAAAGCTGGTTTGCAATTAGCAGAGTACCCCTTTAAGTATTACTACTGAATCAATATCATATCTCCTTTAGGACACAGTTGAAGACTCATTTTTATAGCACATTGACCTTCACATGTCTGTTGTCCCTTATAGGGCCCAACTGGAGAGACAGGACCCAGTGGAGAGCGAGGACATCCAGGCTCCCCTGGTCCACCTGGTGAGCAAGGTCTACCTGGAGCTGCTGGAAAAGAGGGTGGAAAGGTAAATCAGCATGTGTTTTGTACACTACAACAGCAAAGAGCACCAGTCATAAGTTGTTACATGTTTTCTGCCAAGTGTTTTTGCTCATTATGTATTTTCCTCAACTTGTATGTTAGAGAATAACCATGGAAATTTGTTCCTGGCTTCTTTATTTCTGTTATTGAAGGTTATTTGTTATGTACTTGTTTTTTCCTCTTTATTCCTACACTTGAACTACCTGTTGCATTTTAATGTAACAGACTTATTCTAATATTAGTTATGAGGAAAAGAAATTGTAATAAAGAGATGCACAAAACACTGAGTTGTGGCGAAATTATCTTGTAGCTGAAGATCAAACTGCAATAACGTCATGCAATGTTCTTTGGTGATGTAGAGCAGCGTATTCTTCTTTTCTTGAGATGTAGTCTGTCGTTGTTCTTTTAATGACTCACATCAGAATAGGAACTTGTTTTTTTAGATGTTTTTTGAGCTCTTCAAGATTTCATACCGTTTATTTCCACTGTTACAAAACTGCACTGTTATTGTTAAAAATGAATGGGTCCAACAGAAAAAAAATCCTCTGATGGTTGTTTGTTAGAAATTGGCACATCTTTTCTTTTTTTGCCTTCTTTTCTTAATCACTTGCTGTTGTTCCCACATAATAAGGCATAATTTCAGCTTTTATCAAACCGATCAATCACTTTAATGGTTTTTCTCTGACTTTCCTCGGCCATTCTCACAGATTCTGCTCTGCTCATTGTTTTCACCTGAAGCAAGTCTGCTCAATGATTACCTGGTGGTGTATAAGTTGTCAGCTCAGTGGATGCTATTCTTTCTCCCTTTTATAGGGTGATCCAGGAGGTCAGGGTCCAAGTGGCAAGCCAGGACCTGCTGGCCTGAGGGGCTTCCAGGGGGCAAGAGGTCTTCCAGGGGGCAATGTAACCAACAAACACACACATTAACACACTCATGCAAACATACACAAGTGTGCCATCCCACATTCTGAGCACACGCCTGGTTAAATCTAGTTCCAAACTCCAATTACCAGGCTAACTACCTGCTGTTAAACCAAATGTCAGGCTTGGCAGTGGACCTGACTGAAAGGTGCAGAACTGGCTCACATAGAAGTGACAGAGAGGACTGAGCCAGACACAATATTGATGAATTTTATCATCATTAATCTCGGCAAGGTTGAAGCAGGTTATAGGCTGTGGTAAATGTGACTTTGGCAAAGCATTTTAACACCCAAAATTCTCCCTTATCAGCTGTAGTTTATGCATTCATATTTAGAGTTTCAGCAGTTGCAGATCCTCTTCATTAAAGAGTTCTCGTTGTATTTTCGATCAAACAATGAGTCATAGCTCTCTGATTCTGATTCAAACCCACGACTTTGTGAGTACATCACATGAACCCCGTAGCCTGCTGAGTAACCCCCGCATTAATTCTCAAAAGAAGTGGGTGTGTGTGAGAAAGAGTTCAAGGTGAGAGCGGATGGCTATTGGAAGCTGACTGAGGATCAGCTTGAGGGACTGAGGCTGAAGCTCATCTCAAGGCTGACCATTAAGAGAGCACACGACAGCACAACCTAGACTTATTACCGCCGTTATGTTTGTCCCATGTGTGCAGAGGGATGGCTTTCCCTTCATAAGGGCAGCGCATACACACACTCTACACCAGCAAACAGAGCCTCCCACTGTCTCCTAAAGTGATCCCATCCAATCACACACAGACACAGACATACATAAATGCATACACCTGTTGTGCGAGCAGGAACGTAAAAAGTTAATCTCATTCTGTTAGCTGAGAGAGAGCAGGTAGGAATGCACACATTGAGCAGGCACACACACAAATAGTTTATACCTATCCAAAAGAGAAAAATAGATTGATGCGCACACACATACACACACACACACTCTCTTCATCCCATCTCTCACTCTTGAGGAAAGGCACAGTAGCAATATACGAGCCAATAAATAACTTTTTGTGTGTCTGGCAAAGAAAGATCCTTCCAGCCTTCTAATGCACCATGGTGAAATGTGGAACCCGGGGAGGTGGAGAGCCTGCTTGGCAGCGTCTGCACCCCCTGGCTCTGTCGGAGCCTGTAAATTAGTTATTATAATGAAAGTCTTAACTGCCTCTGGTGAACTGTTTTCCATATGCAATCTCAGCCTCCTGGTGCTATTATTCAGCAGCGCAGGCATTGCCATTCAAGGGCCGGATCTGGAGGAGATGACAGGGGTCCAGAGATAGATGGACTATACTTGAACTTGTGGCGCACCGCGGGCTTCAGAGCCTTGTCATCCCTTCTCCTTTTCATTTCCTTTTGAAGCTCATTAAATGACTCCTCTTGCATTACTAATATAAATACACCTACAGATTAGGCTATATCATCATTTATTAAGTAATGGCTAATTTATCTCCAGTGGAGCTGAACTGCAGCCTAAGTAAATGTTTTGAAATATTGGTATTTCATTAATATGGAAGAGGATCAGGGCCACGTGTGAAAAATGTATTTGAGCTCTAGATTTTAAGGCTGAGTTCTGAGTTCCCATTCATTGTCCATGGAGCAGCTCCAAACTTCATAGGCACTATCTCACACCTGGCACAAAGCGGTGTGCAGAGCAGCCGACTGTCATGCAAGTTTCAGATCAAGGCAGATGTCATTTTCAAGGCCAGCACCGACGCTGTGAAAGTAGCAAATGCTCCCATCTTTTTGGCCATGGGTGTGTAGGTTGTAAAATAAAGTGTGCTCAGGCGCATTGTTGACGTATTGCTAATTTAAGGTAGCACAAAGCGATTGCGCCATTGCCACACGGTTTCATATATTCAGCGTCATACTTGGTTTGGCCATGTTGTCGAGCTAGTTTGCTGTCTCTGTTAAGTAGCTGTCTGTTAGGTACTCAGTCTAGAGCAGGAAACAGAACTTCAAAATAAAATCTCTGTTCCAAAAATTCACTGCACTTCAAAATAAAGTGTTTTTTACAATCTTGACATATTCGTGAGTCGCTAGCAGCTAATTTAGGTGATGTTCCCCTTTAAATGCTTGGTTCACCCAAATACACTTCCTCACTCACCCACTTGTGCCTCACCATAAAGATAGTTTTGGTCTCATGTGCTCATATTTCAAGATGTCTGATGTCTGTGTCTGAGATTTCTACCGCCACCCCAGTACAATGGATGTGAATGGAATTTAGTTTGTGATGCTCAGAGCATTGAAAAGTGGCTTTTCAAAAGAAACATCTCTCTCCAGAAACAGTGCCCAATTTACACTGGATAATCCGCAGATGTCACCATGAACAGTTGTCACGTTGACTGTTTGTTTAGTAGAAAGTGCTTCTAAAGAAATCTGTGCCGCTGGATATTTTAAATGTAATTTTTCATCACTACAAGCACCATAAACTAAATCCAATTCACCTCAGTTTTATTGGGATGACAGCAGAGATCTCCTACACTTATATTACAAAACCTGGATAAAAGAGACCAAAGCTGTCTGCACAAGAAGTGAGTGAGAAAATAAGCTGAACTGACCCTTTAATGACCTGCTGCCTGCGCAAATTGGAGGCTAATAATGGGGGATTGTCACATATTTGCCCTATGCTGTCATGTACATAAATCTGGAGGGAATACTGTAATTGGGGTTCAGAAAACTTTAAAAGTCAGAAGGAGGAACTTTTTCATCTTTCACTGGGGGCACATGAGGAGGTAGAGTGGGTCAACCTTAATCACAACGTTGGCTGTTTGATCCTTGGCTCCTCCTGTCCGCATGTCAAAGTGTCCTTGAGCAGGACACTAAACCCAAAGTTGCTCCTGATGGTCAGACCAGAGCCTTGCATGGCAGCTCCACCACCATGGTGTATGAATGTGTGTGTGAATTTTGAAACACTTTTAAAGGGGGTTTGTAAAAGCAGCTCATTTACCATGATGTATTTTGGTAATGATAACATCATCACAAATATATAAAAAAAAGAGATGCTATAATTACTATAATTCTTTTTATAGCTGTAATTACTAATGACTGTTACTAAAAGATTTCCTTCCCTTTTATTACCATATATAAATCACAAATTGCTACTTACTGTGTGCCTTTCTGGATCTGATCTCTCCACACACACTGCACATACACAGGTATACACATATCTTCACACACGTGCACATAAACACGCACACGGTAACATTTAAAGGCCCATTTGACAGCTGTGATTACTGCTCTTTGAATGGCATTGAGCAGCAGCCCGCAGTGAGTGAGATCTAACCCTCTCCTGTCCTCTGCTTTCAGGGTCCAGCTGGCTTAAAGGGAGGAGAAGGGCCTCAGGGTCCCCCCGGCCCTATCGTAAGTAGCCCGTTACTATGGTTACCTCATCCTCTCCTGCCACAGAGATTACAGTGGAAAGCGACTTGTGCTTTTGGAGAATGGAGTTGCACATGCTGTGCGCTGCTCCGCTCTCCAGTCGCTCAGCAGCACCCCTAATGTAAACTGCAGTGCAGAAGGTGGTAGAGCAGGGCAGGGTGGCATGATTGAAGTGGCACCACAGTAGTAGTTCAAATTACAACGGTAAATGTCACATTACATTTTGCAATTTGTTTCCTTTGTTTAGTTAAATTGAAAGAGAAAAACATAAAACACTTTTATCCTTTGTTTTTTTCTTGTCATAAAGTGGATAGCACCACTAATTTTTTTGTTTATCGCCTCTCATACAGATGTCGTTTGTGTTTATTATTATATTGCTCCAGAGAAGATTTTCCATTTTAAAATAAGAGAGCTATGAATTTGCATACTGTGGTTTGATAAGTGCAATGTGCTGCTTGATTTGTGGTGTGGTTTTAGAACAGGTAAAACATATTTTTAGGTATGACTAACGCGAGTGCTCAACAACAACACTTTGAAACACAGCCTAGTCATTCCTTAATTGCCCAATTTAACAACTACAGTAGTTTCATCCCTGTAACTTGAATGGTCTTAGATGCTTTCCTCTAGTTACTATAGGAAATGTTGGGACACAGATGGTGGAAATTTGTATTTTATTTTTGTATGTCCACTACTTTCAGAGAAACTTCGCACTCAATCGATAATCACACGTAATAGAGTTAGGATGTTTTTCTCTGTGATTATGGGTACTTATGTTGCATCCTCTGGATCACTGATTCCCCCATATTCACAGTAAAGGACATCCTCGTAGATGCCATCGCTGCATTCATATACTGTGCTGTTGCTCTCACAAAGTGTAGGACCCATTAAAGGAGCAGGAGTGGCAGGGCAACCCATAAATAAGCATTTTTTCCCCCTGCCTTTGTCTCTGAGCCCCTCAGTTAGCGATATATGCAATGAAAAGCCTTGGGAGCTCCGGTGGTGAATCTGTACAGAAATCTGACAGACAGGCAGCTTTGAACTGTCTGACATTTTGTTCAAGCGTTAAACGCAGGCTCCCGATAATTGCCCCTGCTCACCAGCGACAGAGCAACACCAGATTAGATGACAGCGGATATGCAGAGCACGGATGAAAAGATGATGAAAGCGAAGAAGAGGGGCGTTCTTTGAGCGAGTTAAAACCGTTTCCACTGCGAAATGAGATCGTTTTCTTAAATTGGCTTGAAAGTGAGCCATTGGTTGAAAACATGTGATGGACTGTTTTGGTAGCGTTTGGAGGCTGGGGGTGGGGGGGACTCCTTAAAAAAGAGGCCAGTGTGCAATGCCCACGCACACAAGAGATCTGATATTTTCCTCCATCGATTTCCTGCCAGAGATTGAGCTGCTGTTGTGCTGTGGGAAAGTCTGTGAGTGCCGTGTGTGTGTGTTGCTGTTTCATAGACTTTTTAGAGGGGTGTGTGTGTGTGTGTGTGTGTGTGTGTGTGTGTGTGTGTGTGTGTGTGTGTGTCTGAAAGAGACAGACCAAGAAACCAAGAAACTGCACTGGGGGGAAAAAAAGAACAGAAAGCATGTATGCGACAAGTTGAGTCACAAACAGAAAAACTTTGTGTTTGCCGTTTTGATTTCTAGCCAGAGAATCACATGTGTGGGAGAAGAAACACGGGTGAAATGAGAGGGAGGGAGGGAAGCAGAAAGAAAGAATGTAAAGTTATGTGAGTCAAAGAAACCTGTGTGTGCGACTGTTTGTGTGTGTCCTGGCGGGCAGGTTGGCAGGCAGGGGATGACAGTTTGGAGCTGCGTAAGTGTGTGTGTGTGTGTGTGTGTGTGTGTGTGTGTGTGTGTGTGTGTGTGTGTGTGTGTGTGTGTGTGTGTGTGTGTCACCGGCACTGTCTGTCATGAAATGGGCCAGGCATATGAGTGCCAGGTGGCAGCTCACATCAGCAGCTGAATCACTGTGTGTGTGTGTGTGTGTGTGCGTGCGTCAGGGTGAATCTTCCACTTGTACACATGCGAGTTTTATTTGAAAGCAGCCTGAGACCTTCCCTTGAGAAAGAGAATAAAGTAATGACCTGCTCATCTAAAATGTAGTCACAGTTTATGTGATTTGGGGCCACCTAGATGGTGATGAGCACCCACCTAAGCAGAGTGCAAAGCGGGTAATAAGACACGCACACAAAGAAAAGAAAAGACCTTCTATAGGGCCTTGGAAGAGGAGAGCAGCTGAATCCTATTAGTTAGATAAGAGTCCAGTCATAAGCACGGCTCTCATCTTAGTAAAGCTTTGAGGCTGACAGCAGGGTTAATATACTTAGTATGGGTTTTTTTAAAGTCCAGTCATGGGGTACATTATTATTGTGGTTACAGCTCCTCACATTCATCAATGAAAAAGTAATCAAATAAAATGTAATATTTTATAGTCTGTTTAGTTTTCACTTCAGTTCGTTCATTTGCCAACTTATACAACTCAAACACACACAAGAAAGAATGATAAATAAAAAATAATAAGTTACTAAATTTGAAGGAGTGACCAACCAAAGCAAGTTTTGCTGACTGAAAAGGTGTAGTGTGTTCCCTTGTTCCTTGATCTACCAGTTTGGCTCATGTCCCATTGGCTAACATGAAGGTGGCCAGGTTAATGGCCTGTACTGCAGCCAGCCACCAGGGGCCGATCAAGATGTTTTGGCTTCAGTTTTAAGGAGCATCATCTATCTATATTGTACAGTCTGTGATATATCTTAGGGATGTCAGGAGATTAAAAAATGAATCAAATTAATTACATGCTCAGTGATTAATTAAACTAAACTAAATTAATTGCACACATCAATTTTTGCTGCGAAAGTATCTAAAAAAATTCAACTGAATTGTGGCAGATGTGACGCAGTAAAGCTGCTGGCTTTTGGACACAATTGTCCCCCTGTCCTCTACCACCAAAACTGGTCTGCAGTCCATTTTGCAAGGGAGTTAGTCAGTCAGTCACCATTCTCGGGCAGACCCCTGATTTTTTGGCATTCCGGTTTGATTTGGGCGGAGGAGGCAAATTTCCGTTTCCGACTTCTGTTTATATACATGTATAAGTAAATATGCTGAACCATTGCGATGGATTCAGAGTTTGCAGTGACGCCAGTTATGTTCTGCCTCATTAATTCACCGCACGGACGGTTTAACCTGGCAACAACTACAGCCAGCTCAAACGTGATTGGTCAATATCACGCAGACTACAAACAGCCTACAACCGGAAACCAGGGCTCTTCCGCTCTTTGTCCGGAGGCAAGATCTCCGGGGTTTGCCTACAGAGTCTGTATATAGAGACTAGTCAGTCACAAACTTATTTTGCGTCTGAACACCTGGTCGAGTGTAGCTTGACGATGCTAGCTGCTAGCGTTCCCATCAGAGGCTGTGCTAGCTTGGACTTCCGGGTTTGCCGCCAATTTCTTTGCATTGTGGCAATATGTCAGGCTTGAATTACTCTGATGGTATAGAAATTGCTTACTGCGGAAATTGCAGAGAACGGTGCTCCTATCAACAGTTCCATCTGTTCATTTTTTTAATGTAATGTTAAATTCACAGGGCCAAGCAGCGTTGTCTCTGACAAAGCTACTGTGGCCTTCAATGACGCACCGGGTCAAAGAGCACAGAATACAATTAATCAGTGTTAACTTTTTAAACCCTTTTTTTCTGGAGTTACATACATAAATACTAGAGTTCATAACTTGTTTTTATCTTTGTTTATAATTTTATTGTTTTGTTTTTTTTATTGAAATCTATTAAGGGAATTACACACTTTACTTTTCAAAACTGATCCAGTAATTACCTCCTTTTGCCTGTCATACAGCTTTGTTTTGCAGTTGTTTTAGTCTTTGTTTTTGTGAGCACACGAGAGAACTGTATTTACTCTACATTTTAGTCAATAGCCTGTAGACACTTGTTATGGTTGAGTAATCTGAACATCGTTCTATGAGAAATGAAAAACAGGTGATGAAAACAATCAGGCCCATTCATTCCAATATATGAAGGACACTTCACATTATAGTGGCCATAGTCTGTGGAAAAAGTGTTTGTTGAAAATCTCCTCAATTAGTGCAGCCTGAGTTTTTCCTTTCAGCCGTTTAATACCTCTCTGCAGGAAATTGACTTCTCTAGATAGCTACCACACACTGCAGCAATGACTGATGGGTCTTTGTTCTTCGGTGACAGGGTTCTCCTGGAGAGAGAGGTGCTGCCGGCCCTGGAGGTCCCATTGGTCTGACAGGACGCAATGGACCCCAAGGACCACCCGGCCCTGCTGGAGAAAAGGGCGGCCCTGTGAGTATTTCGGTTTTACTCTCATTCTGTCAAACACTTCTATTTTAACCCTGCATACTCTGCAGGAAAGTGTTGATTTGGCTGCTTCTAATGTGACACTTCTTCATGAATGTGATGCGTTTAGGGAGAGAAAGGTCCCATGGGTCCTGCTGGCCGTGATGGCATCCAAGGCCCTGTTGGTCTTCCTGGTCCTGCTGGTCCTCAGGGTCCCCCTGGAGAGGATGGTGACAAGGTGGAGTAGTGATTGCAATGCACTGGATTGCTAATGATCCTTGATTTGTATATCAAATTTGGAGAATTTGTGCAAAACAAGTGCAAATTCAAGACAGTTTTACTTTAACATAACATGTAACCAGCAGTTTCTGCCTATAAGATCAGAGCTATGTAATTCAACGACATAGTTTTCTACCGTGATAACATCAAAGAATATAACTGCTGCACACTGCTGTGGAAATATTCATGTCTTAATACATAGTGCACATATATATAGAAAACACAGAGTGCATATAAACAAATACTTTTTTTCAGTCTCTCTGTTTAGCCCCAGGCCAACAATGACGGAGAATAATATCAGATTGTTGCATTCGGTAAACACAATAACCACACAATGAAGGCATTAAAACATTTCTCAACATAAACAGATAAACATGTACTGAAGTAGCCAATAGCTTACATACCCTGTTTACCCTCAGGCCAGCAAATCCCTCATCCACACTGAACTACCGATCTGGATCTTTACATTTGTCTCTGCGATCCCAGTCACGTCTTCTATCAAGCCATTTTGTCAATCAGAGTGCCAATGGGGTTAGACAGGGAGCCAATCAATTAATTGCAAACACTCGCCCAAGGTCTTTGCGGGCCAATCAAATTAGAATCTCTTGAGAGATATTTACTACCCACTGGTGGTAAAGGTGACACTTTAAGATATTGGAGTTTGACTAAACATGAGAGGCAAGAGGCTGTTAAGATGGATAAGAGAGATGTTCAGTTGTGCTGTTTGTGTCGCACCACAGGGAGAAGTTGGCGGACCCGGGCAGAAGGGAAGCAAAGGAGACAAGGGTGAACTTGTGAGTATATATTTTCTCTAACTCTTTTTTTTTTTTTTTCTTTTACAAGGCAGTGCGTTTTCTCATATGAGCTGAATAAATCAGAGAACACAGGTTCAGGCAGGATAGTGTTAGAGGCAGATGAAAAATCTAGGTAAAGTGCTCTGGCAAACAATTTAGGTTTGTCCAGGTCTTTGGAGATGAGATGCACAAGTGTAACAACTTCATGTTTTGTACTGCAGCCTTGCCTATAGGCAAACTAAAAAGGATCCTGTGAATTACTTACTGCTTTGCTGAAATGCTGGACTGGATGATGTTTTAGATGATTTCTTGATAACAGAAGTGCTATGGGCCTAAAATCATTAAACTCTTTAGGACACTGCTTTTTCGGGAGAGGTTTATTGTGAGATGTTATCCAGGCTAATGGAATGGTGCGAGTATCTACAGTTTAAAACCAGGGTTGGTTTGTGTGCTGTTGATGCAACGTCAGTGTTGTATATTTAATACTTACTGTATCAATGTACTTGCAAACAACTAACGAGAAACCCAGTAAACACCATCTCATTGCTCCTTGTGTTTCTAGGGTCCACCAGGCCCAAGCGGTCTTCAGGGAGTGGTTGGAGCTCCTGGTCCAGCTGTGAGTATCACTTCCTCTGGGCATCTAATGTCAACTTTTCCCCTGTGAAATATTATTATACACTTTCAGTCCACTTTTACTGATGGATGTCATATTCAAAATAAGAGATCACAAATAACCACTTAGTAACCCAGGTATGCTAATATTAACTTTAAAAATGTCCTTTTCAAATGATTTCCAACTTTATTTTGGCAGATATTAAATTTCCATTGAATTTTTAGAATTAAAATTCTAAAGTTTTAAATATTGAACATCTCAGATCATTTAAAGATGCAAGTGTTGTTTTCATTATGGTAGCCCCGACTTGTCATGGTGGGTTGTGTGCTAGGGCTGCAACGATTAGTCGACTAATCAACATTTTTTGATAAAATAAGAGAAGAAATAATCGACAGGATAGTCGACAACGATAATAATAGTTAGTTGCAGCCCTATTGTGTGCCAGTATTTGTGCCTAGATATGCACATACTTAGTCCCTCTTCTGAGGGATTGTGGGTCAGAACATGGCAAATCAAGTCTGAAATATTTACTCCGATTCAGGGCTCCATGAAGACAGTGACAGAAATTGGAACTGGACCAAAAGTGTGTCTGTTTTAACTCTTTGTCTTCTGACCTGTTGTGTTATCACAAGTCATGTCTGTTTCTGCAGCGTTGGACCCTGTTATTTTGTCATTAGCACCATGCTCCATCAATGTGAACTCTTGACTTTACCACTTCTGGCTCATGGTGTGTTCATCAATTAAATGAGCTGCTTACAGTGTTTAGATACATTAGGGAACTGGACACTTGGCTCTTAACAGTGCATAGTTGGAGACCCCTATTATATTTTAAAAAACAAAATTTTACTCTCCAGATGGGCAGAAATTAAGTACTGCTCCAGTCGGATCAGGGATGCATTAAACAAGCAGTAGTGCTTTTTACTGTCGCCTCTACAGTCCAAAAACCTTTGGCTGCAGTCCTCATTTATTTAGGAATCCCCATGCGTTCATCATTATAATGTTACATACATTCCATTTTAATCATGACTCTGACTTGCAGCAGGGCACCCCACACAGAATTTTGTCATCACAGTTGTAACAGCTTGTCCTTTTGTAGAATTTTTCAGCACCCAGTCATCAATTACATCACAGTTGCTTTGCAATACAGCATCACAAATCACAATGGTACACCAGCCCGCCAATCATTTCCATGTATTACCTGATATGGCACCTGGTGTAGCTGAGAATACTGCCTTGTATGCTGCAGAACATCCTCTACTCATCCATCTCATTAACACAACAGGAAAAGGCCTGTTTCTACAATAGCTGATGGCCTGAGGGCAACTAAGAGCTCATTGCTGTAAATTATCAGGCCTTAACAACCATTCTAGCAAAAACTCAGCATCTGCAGGGCTCTGTGGGGGCTAGAATAGACCTGGTGAGACGGATTGCCGTGAGCAGGTAGTGCACCCGGGCTGAATAACAAATTATTTAACAGTTGTTTGTCCTGGTGAGTCAGTCTGCTCATGTGTATTCATACTTTCATAACTGAGACCTGACTCGTGCTGCGTAGCTTCACTATTATCTGCCCTCTTTTTATTATTATTGCAAGTCCTAATGCTGTTATCAATTTCGACTATACTGTCTACCCCACCTCTCAATCTGGGAAAGATGTTGGTAGTTTCGGGGGAAATGAATGATCCAATTTTCTTTTCAGCTAAGGCTTAACAAGGTTTACAACAGCTCATTCACCAGTATTGTGTATAGGATACAACTAAGGTCAAGCAGGTGGAATGAAATACTATTGATCTTCATCAGGATGTGGTAAACACTCTTTTAAACAAATCAATTGCATTTCTTTGTATTTAGCAGTGTCTTATAAAAAGAAAAATGTTATATAAAAACGATTTTTGAAACACAGGAGGGAACATGATTTTGTGGAATAAGTGTTTCCACATAACATGAGGGAAAACAAACAGCCCTAAAATAGTCACTTACATTTGTTTCAGGGACAATCTGAGCATATAATAAGTGATATGCACTTCAGGTGAGTCATAAATTACACCTGCCTCTGCATTAGTGCGATGCCTCAAGGCCTAAGCGTCACTTATACCCACAGGTGCTAATCATATCTCATTCAATTACACCAGCCACGCTTCAAAAAGACCAATATACAAATTAATACCAAGTCCTGAAAAACGAAGCGTTCACAGTTTTAGTACAAGTAATTATACATTGACTTATGATGATTAAAGCACCTAAGAAAGCACTTTTCTAATTGACCTGCAGCGTGTGTTGAATGCACAGATATTTGCAGTTCCTAGTCTTTTACAGCTGTAATTCAGAAATCAATGAGCCAGGTTTTCACAACATCATTTGTCACTTCTGGAGCATGTACTTTAACTGCAAATTGTAGAATTAAAAATTAAATTAAAACCCATTCCTGCCCGTTATCAGGGGGCAATACATTGACATTCGCCATTGTTGGATCATTTCAGTAATCGCAAGAAGCAAGCTACGCGAACCGAGCTTTGTATTCTGGTCATGATAACTATTTGAGGCATTTCTCCATGTTGTTTTGGCAGTTTCATCCAGTTCCATCAATCACAAAGCTCCGGTGTGTCAACAAAAAAAGGCAGAGCGAGTTGTGCAGTGTTACAGTGAATGACAAATTATGCGGCGTTTAAGTTCAAACATTACAGGCACACTCATTTCTGATTCGGATCTCCCTGAGGAGCTGTCAGGCCAGTCAGATTTTTGGCTTTTTTTTTTTTTTTTTTTTTTGGTTAAAGTCTCTCCAAACTTTAGTCCACCTTGTCTCTGACTCTTTAGTTCAAAGCTGAACTCCCGCTACCTGTAATCACCCAACATTTCCTTCTAAACTGCTCTGCATTCACTAGCAGTGCCTGAGGCTGCCTACATGTCCCAGGGCTCAGCGAGAGCTCCACAAGCACTTTCAAGTGCTGACATGCGTTTGAACTGAAAACTCCCAGTTTGTCAGCACTTCGCTCCTTCCCTGTAGTCTCCCCCCTTTCTATCCTCTGTAGCCCTGTGCACCTCTGACTTCACAGATGAAGTCAGCATCTTTCACATATGCTGTTTACCGTAACCCCGTGGCTATCCTGTACTGTATCCTGCGTTCCCCTGATGAGGAGCTTTGGTAATCTGGCTGCTGTTTCCCCAGGTAGCCCGGCAGCACAGGGGATCTGTGGCTGCAACTGTTGCCTCACCCTTGTCCTGTTTTGTTTGCAGTCTGCATTTTCCTCCAAATGCCCAAATCGGCTTCTCCATTTAAAAGATTTGTAGCTTGACTCTAAGCTCAAAATGGCCTGTGAGTGCAAATGTGTGGTTATGCGTCAGCCCGAGATAGACTTTTGACCTGTCCAGGGTGCATGCTGGGAAAAGCTCCAGCCCCCTCATGACCCTGAACGAAAACATGTGGGTGTAGAGAATTGATGGATGGATGAAATTGCCATAAAGTGACCTTCAGAAAAGGCATTAAGGTAAACTGCCCGTCCTAATCTGTGTTTGAATACAGGCATCGACCCACCCTCTTCCATGTGAGCTTGGATAAAGTCCATAACCTTGAAAAGGATTAAGAGGGCAAAGAAATCCCAAAAGAGAAATTCCACAGATACCAGTGTTTGTGGACTTGCATTTTGCCGAAGCTCTGGCTAATGGGGATCCGCATAAAGATGTTTAGATTTAATGAGCTTTGACCTCTCACAGGGCAGCGATGGCGAGGCTGGACCGAGAGGACAGCAGGGTATGTTTGGCCAGAAAGGAGACGAAGGCCCCAGAGGATTCCCCGGTTTGCCAGGACCCATCGGACTGCAGGTAAGTCTTTTATACACACACACACACACGCACACATGATTCTCTTTCTCCCTCTCCAAACACATGACAACCAGATCACGTTGGACCGAGCCTAGTAGGTATGCACATCGCTTTCCCTCTGTCTGAGCCAGCCGGAGCAGAGTGAGTTCCTCCACACCCCTTAAACCGACAACATTTCACCTCTCCTTACATCATTTACATTACATCAAAACAGAGCATAATTTATTAATGCAGCCACGGCTCCTAATAACACTTTACATTGCTTCTAGGCAAATAATGCTTTTTTCCCCCCTCAAGGACTTTCCGTAGCATAGACAGTTCTCAAAATCCATCACTATTGCTAACATTTTGCATTTGGCATTTTGCCGCACTGTTAATGGCGGAGGGGGAGACTGCCGTTGGTTACCTGCTCAGACTACATCATTATCATGCAGTAAACCACTTCCTTGCAGTGCTCCCAGGCCCAAATAAGAGACCAACTTCTGTGGTAGCCTGTATAGGATCAGATATTTTAATAAATATAGTATAATGTATGCATGTTAAAAACTAATGTATCCCTCATAATAGATGTATTACAATATCCATACAGTATTTATTTTCTGGAGGATTTCACAAACAAGGGGGCAACAACTTTGAAGCAGACAGGCAGCAGGGGTGCTTTTGATACACATTTGCTTTGTTGGGTATCTGTCTGGCCACCAGTACACCCTGCCTACACAAACATGGATCATGCATATTAAGTGCTGTGCAGGAGAATGATATTTGAGGGCTTTCATCAATAAATGACCCACAGTTTTATTTTCCACTTCAACACACATCGATTTGCGGCTATTTATCTTATTTTTTAACAGTGGTAGTTTATTGATTCGTAGAAAGTGTTTTTCTTGATATCATGCACATCGTATTAGCACCCATTTTTGGTATTAATGTGATCCTATTTGTATTTAACATTTGAGGGAATGATAATATATTCTTACTCTTGCAAACTGCAAGAAGTAGAAACAGTAACCAATGAAGTGAATGCCTCTTCTGGTTCAATTAACTCACAGGTTTTGTATATACAACCTTAATTAGTGTGGTATAACCAGTAGCTTATGTTGTGTTGCTGATATTGCTGAGTCATTTTACTGACTTCATCACTCTATTTTTGCAATTGTTACAAGCATGCTAGAACATGCTGCAACTTTCTCTTGTGCCCACACTTTTTGCCGTTGAGCAGAAGCTACATAGTCTCACTTTAGGAAACTAGTTGCAAACTATACAGTTTGTTCTGTGTTTGCTTTTTAAATGTTCCTATCGGGATGTAATACAAGATTAGGACGTGCATTATGTGACTACTGCTCCACTTGACTTTGCTCTTTTCAGCTCCTTTTCCCTCAAAACTGCAACTGAAAGCAGCAAAAGGGCAGAGCGTTGGCTCATTTAAGCCGACGAGCTCAAGTTGAAGAAACTTGCTTTGGTGGCAAATGAATAAAGAAACGGCACATTGTAGAATATCTAAAAGTCAATTATCCAAGGACTCGCCGAGGATGAAATTAGAGCGAAGCCCTGCTGGTCAATAGGGCCAGATAACGTTGTTATTAAGTGCAATTGGCTTTTAATTGGGCATAATGCACTCCATCTCTACTCTTTTAATTATGTTTGGCTAA
Source organism: Epinephelus awoara (assembly GCA_035609425.1). Lineage (NCBI taxonomy): Eukaryota > Metazoa > Chordata > Actinopteri > Perciformes > Serranidae > Epinephelus > Epinephelus awoara. The sequence goes on along the minus strand of CM069306.1, from coordinate 22,009,888 downwards.
GCTGCCCTTCAATAGATGGCAGCAGCCACTGCGAGCTCAGCTCTTCAATTCAATTATCTGTAGCATTAATGATTTTTGACTATGGGGAATGAATGGCTTTGGTTTGAAAGGCTCCCATCATTCAGGGCTGTGTTTGCCGTGGAATATTGGAGTCCTCGCTGAGCGGATGAATTCTTCAGATTAAGAGGTTAAGATGTGGATGGAGAGGAGAGTAAATATCAGATCTGATTACACCAGAGTGTCCTTATAGTTCAAGGCTAGAGTGGAAAATAGACGGAAATGCCAGGTCATAAGTAAACATTTATGTACTTGCTCTGCTATGTGTAGTTGTTTGTGTGTATATATATGTGTGTGTGTGTAAAGGTAATTTCACTCACATTACACCTCTTCTTTCCGGCCTGCTTATCCATCAGTGCACGCATTTCACAAAGAAGCCCAAGTCCATCATTAGCCACAAGCCTGCCACATCAGAACATAATGCATGAAATTATTTGATGCTTTATTTGTTTTTCCATTCTTACTACCATCATGCTTTATTACTGTGACTAAAGTCCCAGTCAGAACATGTTATAAATTAGCCCTCGCTGCCATTCCAGAGGTGCATTAAATCAACAAAATGGGCTGAAACTACACATATGTGATCCCAGTGATCGATACCCATGTCATTTTGGTTTCACAGTAACTTATCATTACTGCTGCTCTCCACCCACCTATTGATTATGCACGCTCCATCATCGCAGCTTAACCAACACAGCAAATAATAACTACAATTATGCAGATAGACAATAAGCAACAATAGGACGTGAGAGCTCCCTCGGTTTTGTTGCACATACACCTTTTCAAGTCGCATTCAAACTGTTTAAGTCAAACATGATTGAATCCCGAAACTGGGTAATATGCACCGCCTGCACCGTCCCCTTTGTTTCCACTTTCCTGTGGACATAGATGGATGGAGCTCCCACCCTGCAATTTACACAGGCTGATTATCCCCAAGCCTCCCATACCCTTTAATTACAATAGGTGTCCTTTTTGACTAATTGTGTGTTTACACTCAGGGGTTCTGTTGTATTAAAGCATTCTCCATCTCATTGCATCCTAAACCTCACTATTCAATACACATCATCTGTAAGCACCTGTTAATGAGCAGTGAAAATGTATTTCTGCTTCTTTCGGTGGGTTTTCTAATGCGCAGCAATGTCTCGTGCTCCCTCACATGACCCTCTTTTTCTTTGTTCTGAAGAATACTTGTCTCCTTTGCAGGGTTTACCAGGCCCTCCCGGCGAGAAGGGAGAGAATGGAGACGTCGGACCTATGGTGAGTGCAGCTCTTTCGGTGACTTCTTCTCTGTTGCAGGCGGTGATTCACATTGTTTTCACATAGAACACAGAGAGGTGGGCAATTGTGCTGATTGTTGTGGAGTTTTTGGCTCGTGGCAGAGTTTGGCAACTCCTCCAGCCTCTTGGCAGATTTCTTGAAGTCTATGGAAGATGTTTTGACACAAACAATTCTGCTGGTGAAAACTTTGCAGTTAGCGAGTTAGACTGCAATGAAAATATTCTCAATATAGCACTAAAGGGTGGTGAGTTCAGTTAAAATAATGTGCAGATTTGGTTTGAGGGGGTGTACGTTTCCTATATGGTCAGCTTTATTCTGTGCTGTATGCCACTGAGAACTTTACTTCTTCCCCTGTAAACTTGTTGTAGGTGTATATTGATTTTGTATATTTGTATATCATCATATCATGCCTCTTAGTGTTTAAAATGGTTTCACTTAAATTGGTTGTACAGATACGTGTAGTTAGAAGTCTGATTCAGGTTCTGGTACCCCTTAAAAAAATCAGCAAAATTATAGCACCAAGCAGTTCATTGGATTTCCTACATTATAATGTAGAGCATACACTTGGTTTGGCTCCTGCCACATATAAAGAAAGCCATATTGGCACCACCTTATACTAAAAATAACTTCTATTTTTCCTGACAGGGTCCACCTGGTCCTCCTGGCCCCAGAGGTCCTCAGGGTCCCAGTGGAGCTAGCGTAAGTTTGATCTTTTGTTTTTTTCCTTTTAACAAAGCTGCAGACATTCTCATAATTTTTTTTAAAAAATCTAGTGTTTATATACTTTTCATATAAATATATGATTTTTACTTTTACTTCTGGATAATCCCTGACTGTGCTCGTGATTTATCCACAGGGTGCTCAAGGTCCTCCCGGTGGTATCGGTGCAATGGGAGGTGTTGGTGAGAAGGTAAGAACCAACATATTTCAATTTTGGAAGCACTTGTTAATCACTTTTCAGCTCCTAAAAATACATTCCCTTCATTTCCTTTGGTTTGTTTTGCCCCACAACAAGTACATTCGGAGCAGCCATTTTTACTTCTTTGTATTATTCCATAAAAAAAGTTTGTGTTTGACATCAAAGTGGAACATACAAACTAAAAGTTACTCAGCTGATAACACTATCTGTATTGTTTCCTGCAAGTATGATAGTCCCCATTAACCGACATTTTCTGTGATTAAACAGGGAGAAACCGGTGAAGCTGGCAACCCAGGATCACCTGGAGAGCCTGGTATTGGGGTAAGTACAGTGTCATGCTGAACTACTAATTATCTCATTTCAGATAGTATTATTGTATTTTCAAAAGGAAGATAACCAACTATTTTAATATGTGTAAACAGCACTTAAAATGCATGGCAAGTTGTACGACACACAATTCAGCAGTGTGCCCTAGTGTACAATTTATCCCCAGGAAAGTATGTAATTGTGACTGTTTAAACCATCTGTCTGAGAATATCTGTGAGTGCAGCTAATTAAGTTATGTTTAATATTTGACACTTAAGCTGTGGGGGCTGTTCCGCCGCTGAGTATTTCACCTCAGTATTACTGCAGGCTGATGTGTAGCAATGCTAGCAACCTGAGGGCTTCAGCAGATAATTAGCTCAGCCAGATTTGGACACCTCCAGTGTTGGAGGTGTCATTAATCTAACCTCCCGTACGAGGCTGTTATTAGAGGCAAAAGTCAAAACATGCCAGGAGTCATTTTGTGTGACAAAAACATCACAATAGCTTGGAGTTTCTTTCCACAATAAGATTTTCTTATTTAATGCCTCCAAAAAATTAGTGTTAAATGACAGAAAGTTCAGTTTTTCATAACTTGTTTAACGTTCATTTACAAGGGCACCACCTGCATCAATCCACATAATAGGCTCAACATTAGCTTCATAATGCAGCTGACTTTGTTTGCCTGTAGAAGTGCCTCTGCTGATCACTTTCCACTGGTATAAATCAGGATAAAGCATTCACAGATCAGAGCAGTGGCACTGATCCAGGCTAAGCACTGCTTGTGTAGACCAGGGACGCCTCACCTTAGTTATAGGTTCGGGCCAGCCACCCTCCCTGAGTCTGAGTCTATCAGGTTGTATTGATGTATCTACCTGCTGCCACGGATCTGTTTACAGTGACAGATAGAGCCAGTGTTGCACGTCACATCTGGGTCAATTTCAAAGGTGCGTGCTGGCATCGACTAGAGAAGCGTGCTGCTCTAATGGGCCAACTAACGATTCTGGGCTTGTAATTGCACTCCAACTGCTGCTCTTAGTCGGAGCCAACAATTTAAGACACTGTTGCTGATTACCAGAGAAAAGAAAGATATTGTAATGTTAAGACTATTTAGTGTAATGATTTAGTGGATTTTAAAGTCATACTTTGAGGTGTTGGGGCAGTTTTGTCCGTGTTTTGATGTCAGCTGCAGTGACAGATTTGATAACACATATGTCCTGTGCCTCATTTAGCAGGCTGTTGTCAGAGAAGTTGGCCCTCACGGCGTCTTCACAGTGATGAGCCTGTGATGCATTTTTCCCACAGGGACCCAGAGGAGAGACTGGCGAGAAGGGAGAAACCGGCCCACCTGGAGCTGCTGGACCCGCCGGTGCACGCGGACCCCCCGGAGATGACGGTCCCAAGGGCAACCCCGTATGTCACCGCCACTGTCATACACACAGAGCCATGACTGATGCATTATTAAATCTGTCAGCTGCAGAATCACTGTGTCACATTTCTCAGTCGAGCTGTCTGCTGTCAGAGCTGTTGTTGACACGCTGTCACATATCTGAGTCAAGCTCAGTCTTCTCAGTGTCTCGATCTGTCTGCAGGGTCCTGTCGGCTTCCCAGGAGACCCCGGTCCCCCTGGTGAGCCTGGTGCTGGTGTAAGTGATACATTTATCCCTCAATCAATCTTGCGTTTAGGATGTTGTACCATTTACTGAGTGGCAATAAATGCTTTTTACCTGTCAGTTCTTGATTTTCTGTTTTTTGTAGGAGTGTTAGTGTTTTTATATGTATTTTTTCTTTTATGTAAAATGTGCCTAACTCTGCCATTAACATAGTTGCAACTGTGATGTGAAATGGAGTTGCAGTACGGTTTAAGAGCTGACAGATGTCATTTATGTATTTTGTTTAGGGTCTTGATGGTTTACCAGGTGACAAAGGAGATGATGGAGACGCCGGACAACCTGTAAGTAACTAGTATGAATTTCCCATCTACATAATGATGTGAGGATTAAACCCTTAGGTGTGTAGTAACCTAAGAATGCAGAATTGTTTGAATCAACAGCATTTTGAATATCTTGTAATTCAATTTTCTGGTTTTCTTCAACAAAATTTAGAAAATCTGATTGAAATGAAATTTCTCACAGTGTCAACTGAAGTCATGTTGCAGTTTATTTTACATTTTAAATTCAGGTTTGTTCAAATATACTGCCTCACGCTAAACTAAAGCAACAATATGGTAAAAGGAGCCCGGAAGAGACCCAAAAACAGGCATAAAAAGTTACATTATATTCTTTTTGTTTCACAAAGTACAGCTATCCATGCAACAAAACTCTTCAGTTTCTGTGAAGTGGAGTCAAGTGTTCTATCTACTCTATTTTAGGGCCCTCCAGGTCCATCTGGCGAGGCTGGAGTACCAGGACCTCCGGGCAAAAGGGTGAGTACATTTCCAAAATGATGCATGAGATGATGCTTCTGCTAAGCTCTCGAGATGTTCTCTATTTTTAGATCCACAATGCTCTTACAGGGAGCGAGCTATTACCCACTGCAGGGCGATACACATTTATGACAGCATTTTTATGTTTGGATTTCAGATTAATATACAATTGTTTGACAGGAAATGATGTCCATTAGTAAAACTGAGTGTGTGGAATAGCCAGTAATTGCAGACAGAGATCATCCTGGAAGAGAATATTGACATATTGTGGGTTTGACTTGCAGTAATGTGGAAGCAGCAGGACAGCATCTGCTGCTGCTAACGTCAGGAAATTAACTTGTCACTTTAATATCTGGCACTCCATGCCCTTTCCGTCACATCAGACTTGAGCTGGCATTATTTCATTTCACTAGCTTGGCATTTTTTACGATGCGTTCCATTTACTGTAATAATGTTTTACAGTTGGCAATAAAGCACGCCATTAATGCACTGTATAAAAGGCTGGCACAATATGGCAGGAGAAAATAGAAACTTTTGATATTTCAAGTAAATTAATTTTGTTTTTGTTCCTTGGTGGAGATGATGCTCAGTAAAGTGTAACTTGTCCTCTAGAGCATCGTACCAACCAGCTCTGCTGCCTCCTCTGTGTATTAGTGCACACTTTGCACACTGTATACATAAGCAATGCAGCTCTTGCATGTCATAGAGGTACGGTAAACACTCATTTCTTTATGCGTGTGCTTGGCATCTTCCTCGCTATCAGATAGAATTGTCACCTGTTACACTCCATTGCCATCTTTGGTCTGACATTGTGTCAATTCTAACTGATTTCCATGAGGGAGCAGGATTTGATATTCCTTAACGTATCACTAGAGGGTGCCGTAACATTGTTCCGACCTCTCATTAGTCCGACGTCCCGTTGTTCCGATATGTGATTATACTAGGCTACACTGTATTTGTGTACCATAGAGGATCAGTAATGCAACAAAAGTAGGCTACTGGTCGAGATGCAAGTGTCATAGAGAGGAGAGAGTGAAACACCATAACCTCCTGTTATTAACTCCGGGGTCCGGGTTGTGTGGGGAGCTTTCCGCAGTGCTGAACGGCTCCTGGCGGGCGTATTTCTGCCTTGGTGTGCCGTGACCAGCTCTGGGTCAGCTGGGAAAGGCTTGAGGCAGAGCAGTCTCACGGCTTATGTGTATGTGTTTTTAATATGGTCGGAACAATGGGATGTCGGACCAATTGGCAGACCCCCACTAGAGACCTGCGTTTTCACCTGATTGAGAGTGGCACAGAGCAAAACAAAAACAAGCTACGATGTTGGTCAATATTCAAAAGACATGTTGATTTGGAGCAGCTTTCATAGTAGCATCCATCATGTCTGCAATGTGCCCGCCATTTCTGTTATTGCTCATCGGTTCCTTAGTTCTAGCGCACGGCTTGACAACATTTGACAACAAGTTTGCATTCAGCCTTGACAAAATGCAGCAAAATTTATATAACATTTATATAAATAGAAACAGTGGTGCGTTGAACACCCTGTTGTATTACATTTACACTGCCAAAGCAAGTGTGAAATAAAAACAATCTACCAGAATTTGGTGTATATACACGTCACTGCAAGAGAGAATGTACCTCAAAGCCCACTGCTCACCTTTCCACACTGGTTAATTCTGTTTTGAGGAAATGTGTTGTTCAAAGTGAAAACCGTAGCAAAATGGTGCACACTGGTTTCAGACTGAATGTACCCCATCTTGATAACGCTGTTAGTCCCACCCATGCAGCTGATTGACTGATCATAAATCCCTGCGCAGAGCTCATTAGTTATTTTTCAACCAAAAACTAATGTTTCATGTCATGATGCTGACAAATCAGTCAACTCAAAGTGGGATTCCAAGCTCCTGGACTCAGGCAACTTGGAATCATGAATAATCAGTGACAGAAAATGCGTATAAGCACCACATATCTGAGGTCCTACTATCTTGCTTGGGCATTCTATTTTATGCTACTTCCTAATGCACTGCATTAAAATAAAGTGAATATATACTAGATTTTTTCTTTTTACAGTTTGTGGCCCCTTGTCATATTTTAGATGTCTGTGAGTTGTCAGCAGTTCCACCTTGGAGAGATTTACCGTCTGAATTATTCAGATGGTTACAGTGAAATTACTGCTTGAGGTCCAAGAAGATATAAGTATCCAATATTTCACAAGAAAAAAGATTAGAGGAAAAAAGTCCAAAAATTAATTTGATTTTGTGTAGTAGAGCTTCTTCTCTCCCACCCCATTAATCATCTTACGACCCCTCAGATTTATGTTGTCACCCTGGGTTAGCAACGAGCTAGCTCCACCTTGACCAATTACAACTAAAATGCTACATATGCATATGCATCAGTATAAAGAATCCAATGACACACTATAACAATACATCAGTCAGAGGGGTCATTCTGGTGCAGAACAACCACTTTTACTTTTAAAAGTTAAAGTACATGTTGCTGATAACACCTCTGTATTTCTGCTCGTAGTACCTTACTTGTAATGGTGGATTTAGAAATTGCTGCATTGATGCTTTTACTTAAGTAGAAGATGTGAGTACTTCTTCTACCACTCTTAATAAGAGATGGAGCCGTGTGTTGAATTGATTCACAATGCCATTCTCTTGACCTTGTAGAATTTGGAATATGATTAAAATAGAGCCTATTGTAGCTGCAACAGAAGAACTATTCAACCTCGTCATGACCACACAGCTTGTGGTAAGATGTTGAACACAAGGTGATCGTCAGGTAGATACAGTAGCACTATCTGAGATTAAATCTCTAAAAAAAAAATATTCACTCGTGGTTGTGCTTCGCTGCCAAATGTGTTCATTGTTAAGCATCAGACGCACTAATTTGCTTGTTTTCCTGCAATTCTGTGGCTCGAATTAAGAAGCAGACTCGGATGCTTGATCATACATTTAAAAAACGTCGGAAAGCACTTTTTAGATCCCCAATTTGTATTCCAAGGGATACCATCCAGGTGACAGAGGCTACAGAACAAATTAGACCCCAGTTCCATGTCCATATTAATGGACTTTGCGATATGATTTCTTATCCTTCACCAAGGTAATTCGGGTTTAGTCTCTTTCCCAATATCTCTTCGAAATTGACTCAGGTTTGGTGCTCATTGATGCGTGCAGCTGCTTGACTACATTAGCACACAAGCACGCACGGGTGCACACACGCATGCCTCCACGCACACACACATGCGCACAGTCACTAATGCACATACACAGTTGCCAGGGCTCATAACCTACATTGAGGACCGGTGGCTTTTGTTTGGTCTATTTGATTATGGTTTCAAATGGCAAATGACAGCCCACTTACATGGTTTTGACCAGAGGCTGTTTGGTGAAAATGCTGATGTGCTTTTAGCTCAGTATGTTTGGAATGTAGGGCAATTTGCTCGCGCTGATATCGCCTGGTCCTCTTTCACCCTCTCCCTTTAAAAAAAGATTCAAGGTCAGAGCGTGCAGCAGCTGAACAATTAGTTTGTACAGGAAACCACTGCTTGTCAGCAAATGTTGGTGAATTTCCCTTCTAGAGAAGAGTTACCTTTTTTTTCTCTTTTCAGTAGGTTTATATAAACGGTTTTGACGTGAGGGAGTGTAGTTATAAGTTCATCTCTTTTTAATTAAAATCATATATTTGTGTATTTATGTATAAAACTATAATTGCTTTTTATTGTTCTTCTCAGGGACCTGTTGGACCAGCAGGTCAGGAGGGCAGACAAGGAGAGAAGGGATCCAAGGTAAGCTGCCGACTGTTTGATACAAAATATAATCAACTATTGAAGTTATAGATCTCAGTCTAGCTGGAATCAGGGTTAGATAATTATATGGAATCAAAGAAAGCTTGAATCTCGCAAGCAACGGAACACCTAATTGTGAAATGGTACTGCTGCTGATTATTTAATCATGATATTTGAACACCACTGAATTAACTTTCCAAACCATCTGTGTGAATCAGTGTCTTTATGTTATAATTTAGGGTTCATAAACATGAGTGTCCAAAATTCAAACAGTTATATTCAAGTTGCTAAAGTCAAGATATTCAAAAGATTAAATGGTGATATTAAGACTCAAAGATGGAAAATTCACACTGGCAACACGCTAGCCTAGAGCCTCTGTGATTTGATCAATCCTTGTCCTATCAGGTTATGTTGTCAGTCACTTGTTACAAGAAAGATACATCCAGACGTTTAAGTTAAATTTTCCATATACATTTATACATATCATTTATACATATACATATTTTTTAGATCTGTAAAAATTAAAATTACTTTCTGGAAATTAAAACCACACAATTTCAAATAGTTGGTTTTCAAAGTTAAAGGTAATGTTTAATTTTTCAGGTTCATATTTTCTTAGAATTTTAATGAAGTTTTCGGACAAGACCTGCGTTACTCAGTACTAATTATAGTAAAAATAAGTGTGCCATTGGTACATGTCCAGTTATTAAATTATCTCTAATTACTTGCCAAACATGCCAAACTCTTAAATTTCTCTGCTGGCAGCAAATAATTACACATACACAGTGTGAAGAATAAACTTTCTAATAATGAATAATTACAGAGTTTAAATGGAGCTTTTCTGTCAAGAACAGTGATGCTTCCCAATAATTAGAAACAAAATGCAGAGTTATTTTCAGGAAACTTCACCTTCAAGTAAAATATTTCTGTTCATTTGTATTTATAACATCAAGTATTCGACATTAGACATTAAAGGGAAACAAAAAAAAATATGTAGAAGTTTTAGACTACACATCAAGTGTACCCTAAAGGTTAAACAGGCACGTAGAGTCTATTTTCTTGTGTCAAAGCGTCAAACTGTCAATGTTTATAATAACTTCTGTCTGTCCCTCCCACCCCAGCCATGATGCCAGCATCTCAAATAACAACTACAGGCAAAACAAACAAACAAAATAATAATAAAATAGATAGGACAGTAATATAGATAATAATACATAGATAAATTCTTACATACATACATAGGATTACCAAAATAAATAGACTTATAGGAAATAAAATTTGGTTTGGTTCGGGAGGTATCCTAGAAAAAGTAGATTTCTTTCTTCTCTTTGCCCCTTCAGATCTTTCCCTTCTCAACTTTTTTCTTCCCTCATTCCCCCCTACCTCATTACTTTTGTATTTTCTGCAGTCTCTTCCGTTTCATATCAAATGGTTTATCTAGATTTCTAATGCTGTTGTTTAACATCGCCATTTCTTCTATCTCATTAATTGTATCCGTCCATTTGCTTAGTTGTGGCGCCTCCGGTTTCAAACTGGGACCCAAAACAAGGAGTACTTCACACGTCTCCATGGTGACAAAAAATCGGAAAACAGAAAATTCTTCCTTTTCGTCCTTCGTCCTGGTCCACGTTTAACAATAGCTAAACCATATCAAAACATATGATTACAAACTCTCACACAACTTGTGCAGTGTAAGCTAAGTCTTATTTATCAAGTCCTATGCTCAGTACTTCCAAAACGTGCATTTTCACACAAACGTTACTATTCAAAACACTTAACGCTAAACAGTCTCACGCACAGATAGCTCATTCATTGGCCAGGCTGTGACAAGCATGACTGAGTGACTGGAGCTCTCTTTGCCAGTGAAGGGGCTCAAACGAGCATTTAGGTATTTTAAACAGCAAAGTTTTAGTGAAAATGAATGTGTTTGGGAAGTACTGAGCATACGACTGGATAAATGAGAGAAGGGAAAAGCAAAGTTTTCTTCGCAAATTCAGCTTATGACAGGGTGAGTTATTGGTAGACAAATGATCATTTTGGGGGTGAAGTATTCCTTTAAATTGACTCGCTTTGTTTACGCAAATGGCTGCAAGACTTTGCTGCCAAAAAGTCAAACAATATTGAATGAAATGTCTGTAAAGATAGATGTCCAGAGGATGATATAAAGGGCAAAGTAACACACATTTAAACCTTTTCCTGTAATATCCTGCTCAGGTGTACGTTTATGTGTTCAGCTCAGATCTTGTATTTTTGGGAAAATTGGCCAATTTGTCTCACCGAAGAAGCGGTAGGGGTTTCTTGAGGCTATCAGAGGATTTGATTGCTTTGTTAAAATCCATAACATGCTACTGTTTGCACAGTTGAGGAGCATCAAATAGAAGAAGAAAAAAACCTTTGTAAGCCTTAAAGAAATTGTTTGTCTGCAAATCAGCTGGTTCAAAGACATGCACAGACAGAGAACCTGACAAACCTCAGACATAGCCTCACTTTTTCTTTTGTTCTTGGTCGCTCTGCATCCCTCACACAGACGCGCACAATATACAAAGTGCACATTCTGTCCACATTGAGGTAAGGGATTAGACTTGATTTGATGGAGACAAGACAAAGCCTGTGTGGTGATCCTAGAGTGTCAAATCCAGGCCTAATTGGTTGTCAGAGCAATTTAATCCCCTCCTCCTATCATCCTCGTCGATATGACATCTGTGGAACTTCAATACGTAAGAACTTGATGTTCCTGCTCGGAGACAACAGGCGAGATCTGGTAACATTTGATCTGTTTGGATGTTGCAAATCCTCAAATCCTTCCAATCTTAGGTTTTTTGTGGAAGGAAAACACTGCAGGATTGCTTTAATTATCATGTTGCATAAAGGGCTGGTTGTCATTGGTGACAAGACACGTTTGACCATACGTTATAAAGTAACAGCTTCAAGTTGTATTTGTAGATTCTGACCAAAAAAAAAATCAGCTTTTTAAGTGTTTTTGAGGAAGGAAATGCACTCAACGTGTATGTTAGGACTCAAATATACATAATTGATGAGCCCTGATGCGTTACACAAAACCATCTGAGAAGCTCTAATGGAAACTGTTTGGTAAAGGGCAGGCACTTTAAAACACTGCTTGGAAGGTGATTAAATGAATCATCTGTGTGTCACGGAAGCCAAAGCCAGTCAAGAGAAGAATTAAGACATCTTTTACATCTTCATTGTCATGCTCCTCTTACAATGAAGAAATACTCTCTAGTTCTTATATAACCGATGCTGTTGCAGCATCTGTCTAACCTTAGGAGCCGCAATTGTTGTTGTGAATGAACAGTAGCATCTCCATGTTGTCACACACATACCAGTAGCCATATTACGAGCATCCAGCTGCTGTGCAAGTTAGCTACCAACCATGAAAAGGGAGTAATTGTTATTTTGTGCTGATGTTTTACAGGGAGAAGCTGGAGCCGAGGGGCCTGTTGGTAAAACTGGACCTGTGGGACCTCAGGGTCCTGCTGGGAAGAGTGGTCCTGAGGGACTGCGTGGAATCCCTGGCCCTGTGGTGAGTACATTTTGCTCACACATTTGTTGTTTTTTTATGCCGCAGGTGGTTTCACGTAAAATTCTTATGGCAGTGACACGTCTCAGAATTTAAAGTGGTAAATTAATTTGTTTATGGAATAATAATAGCTCTAAAATTTGGTATTAAGATTATTCTCATGTTATTAGTCAAATACTGTAATCATGTTTTTCTTTATTTTCAGGGTGAACAAGGACTCCCTGGTTCTTCTGGTCAAGACGGCCCTCCTGGACCTATTGTAAGACGTGTTCTCTCACCTGCTTAGTAAAAAATAGTTATAGTTATTGTGTAACTAAAAAAAACAGCTTACCGATACTGCAGCACTGCCTGCCCACTCCTTGTTAAAAAGGTCTTAGGTTGCATGCCTTTTAGCCATTGACACTGATAATCTGGAGATTATTTATTTATTTATTTATTTTTTCTCTTTTTATTAGTTTATGAATGCATTATGAGAGTAAATCACAAACAGATCGTGCTATTGAGACATTGGGGGCTACTAATCACACCACAATGTGTTTTAGCACTTATTCAGACAAAATCAGGTCTAATGTTTGAGACATATACTAACCATTTCGTCCAGTTCTCCAAAATTCCCTGTGGGTCTCAAACGAAAAGCCATTCTCTCCATTACACAAATATTATATACCAAGTCAATCCATTCATCAATACTAGGGATTTCTTTTGTCAGCCATTTTTGGTTAGGGATTTCTTACATGTCATCAATAATATTCTTAGCAGATATTTATCCTTTTTCCTCTATTCGAGTTTCTCCAATCTAATCAGGTACATCAGTTCAAAATTAAAGGTTATTTTGGCTAGAAAAAAGAATGCAATTAATTTTAATCCAAAAAGGAGTGACAGAGGGGCACCACCAAAAGATATGAAAGTGATTTGCTTCTAAGTCCGTTTGGTCTGAGAAAGATTTTTTAAGTAACTCATGACATTCCTCAAACTAAATTCTCTCCAGGATGGAGAGCTTGTTGTTCTTCATTGTTGTCGAAGGCTCATGTATCGTTTCGAAATGACCTTTTTGTAAGGTTCATTCTCATACGCTTTAATAAATAATCCTTTTTTTTTTTTTAAAATATACAATATACACAATTTTGGTGTTGTGGCATTACAGTATTGTCGAGCTGTAAATATGGCTGGTTAGACAAAACATGACATTTGAATCATACAGTTGATTTTTCAGGTGTTTTTTCTGACATTTTCTAGACAAAATTCATTGATTATTCAGGAAACTAATTTGTAGTTACTCCCCTTAAGTATTCCTTGCAGCAGTTGTTGCAGTACCTCAGCAGGATGAATGGAGAACAGTCACCATCAGTTCAGAGATCAGTGATGGCTGTCACTGTAAGATAATGCCTTTTCATTTGACTGTCAGTTACGCCTCACAAACCGATTCTTTCTTTGCACAGGGACCTCCTGGACTTCCCGGTATGAAAGGTGACTCTGGATGGAAGGGAGAGAAGGTAAGACGTTATTACGATGCTAATCTCAAATTGCCTCATTGTGTATTTCTCATATCTCCTTATGCGGCTTATCTGCAGCTTCCACAGTAAGCAAACATCTGGGCCTATTGCCTCTGTCTCTTTGTTCAGTCTCTCCTGGTAAAAATGGAGAAAGCTTCTGCTCTGTGCTTTCTTTTTTTTTGTAAGATTTTTTGGGGGGTGCATTTTTAGCCTTTAATGGATAGGAGAGACAAGTGTGAAAGAGGGAGAGAGAGAGAGGGAGTGACATGCAGCAAAGGGCCACAGGCTGGACTCGAACCCAGGCCGCTGCGGCAGCAGCCTTGTACATGGGGCGCCTGCTCTACCACTAAGACACTGACGGCCCTGCTCTGTGCTTTCTCACGGTGATTTAATGCAGTGAATGAATATGCATAAGTTCAATAATATCATCGCTGTAATGGTCATTGGTTAAATGCCAGCATGCAGTAGTCAGACGCAGATAACCATAACTCTGGCCAGCAGCAGGTGCCTAGACAGACCGCCATTGTTAAATATGACGACTACCATAAACACACTAATTATTTATAGGCAGAGAAAAGACAGTGCTGAGGTCGTCTGGCAGGACACTGTGCATAAACTCGCAGCTGAATTTGCATTTCGGTTTCACTGTGAAAAACTGCTTTCATTTTCTGCAGATGATGAATGAACCGAAATTAAACTTTAGTGGATGTGAAAATTGCTTTTTGTCAAACGGATAATTAGTACAAATACTGTTTTGCTCTCTGAATTTATTTCAATGCTTTTGTCTCTCTTTTTGTTCTTCCTTTTTTCCTCCAGGGTCACCCGGGTCTTATCGGTCTGATTGGACCTCCTGGTGAGCCCGGAGAGAAGGGAGACAGAGGATTGCCTGGATCGCAGGGTTCTGCAGGTGGCAAGGGTGATGCTGTAAGTGTCAGGCAGAGTGTGCTTTATTAAAATGCACTCTTCCATCCTCTCCACAGGAATGTGAATCTCATAAAGTCAAAGCGCTGCATAAACTTCAAAGGTGTCTTTCTTACAGTTAGAGGTTATATTCCCACAGGACGACTGTACTGTACAGTCATAGGGGAGGAAGTGAACCTGAGACAGTATCGTTTTACTAATTTCTGCTGTCCAAATGAGTGATTCTGAGATAATTTAGATATAAACTAAGGTCTTTACATGTGTGAAGAGTTTTATCTGATGTAATGTACACAATATACACATAATTTAGCATGCACTCTCCATGCGTATACAAATTTTCAACCATGTATACAGCCCTAACTGCAAGATATTTTGGACAAATGAATCAAACTTCGTAGCTTAAATGAAACATCTATTAATTGCATTCTGACTGATCTCAATTACTATCTGTTCTAAGGGTGCTGGTGGTCTCCAAGGTCCTCTCGGCCCTCCTGGTCCCCCTGGTATTTCTGTAAGTTCCATTTCTTATTGATGAAGCATCGTTCCAGTCTGTTACATCATGACTGTTGTCCATCTTTTAATATTGCTTTTTCAACAGGGCCCTCAAGGACAGAAAGGCTCCAAGGGATCGTCTGTGAGTTTTGGTTTTATTCCTCTTCAGTGCTTCGCTGCTGTTCATTACTCAATATGTGTTTTATGAGAATGGGGTTCTTTTTAATTATGTCCATGGTATTTTGTTTTCTGTCAGGGTTCAGCAGGTCAGAAGGGAGACACTGGAGTGATTGGACCACCTGGACCACCTGTAAGTTACCTGTTTATTGTCTTTCTTTCTTTCTTTTTTTTCAGCTTCTTGCCTTCACTTCACAGGACAGCTTAAGGGTGCTTTCACACCTGCCCTGTTTGGTTTGCTTTAAGCGAACTTAAGTCTGTTTGTTCCCTAAGTGCGGTTCTTTTGGGCAGCTGTGAACACAGCAATTGCACTCAGGTCTGCACCAAAACAGCCAGACCAAGACCACACATTGTTTGGGTTAAACATGAGCATGTCACAGTCCTGGAGGATCATTAATGTGCACCTCCTCCTGTCCTGCCTTAATATGCACATTCAGCACATCCAATGCATCAAAACATTGTTTTCTAGTTGGAGCCGCGCCTCGTTTTCAAACTGTATGGTTTGACTAAAATGAACAATGACAGCAATATAGTCCACGATGACCAGCGCTAAAATCAACCTGCGTAGTTCATTGTCCTCCATTGTGACATCAGAAAGTGTCACATTTATCTTGCCACTGTACACTTCTTCAACGTTTGTTTACTTGCTGGATTTTTCCCACATGGAAATTCTGACAAATCAAGAGCAGCTTTCTCACACAGGCATTTGATCTGGTCTGTTTCTAAATGCTGCCGTGAGAACACAAACCAACTCTAGGCAGTTGTGCAACTTAGACAAACAAACAAAAAAATATTTAATTTTTTTTGAGGGAACGCAAAAATATTTGTTTTGGGGTTTTTTTCACCGATCTGTTTTCTTCTCCCCCATTAAACAAATATTAAAATAATCATTGGATACAGGCCTATTCCTGACCATGAAGACTCTCCTAACAGCAGTAATGTGCTTGACCTTAACCTCCATGTTGCAGGGTCCACCCGGCGACATCGTCCAGCCACTGCCCATCCAGCAGTCTGCCAGAAAGACCAGGCGCGACACTGAGATGCAGGGAGACGAGGCGCTGGCAGACTACGGTGTAAATGGTGTCGGTATGGAGGGAATGGAGGATGTCTTCGGATCTCTCAATAACCTCAAACAGGACATCGAGCGCATGAAGTTCCCCATGGGCACCCAAGACAATCCTGCCAGGACCTGCAACGACCTGCACCTCAGCCAGCCTGACTACCCAGACGGTAGGACGGAGACGGTGTTTGTATTAGTATTAACAAAGAGACAGAATTCATCAATAGTGGTATTTGGTCTACAGCTGTAGCAGTAACACACGGTAAACATATGGTATAGGTCAGCATCAGTGGTAAACAAGTGATCGAGTGTTGTCCCCATTTTTTATTCATTTCAGTTCAATTTACTCACCAAATCTCTTTAACAGTGTCCTCTTAAGGTACTGGCCAAACATTCGATTTGTAAATGTGTAAGGCCAGAGAAAACTGGTGTTTGTGTTGTGTTTTACAAGTCCGGCTCAATTATGGTCAAATTGGGCTGTATGTGGCGCCTGAACTAAAACGAGTTTGACACCTGCGTATTAGACTTAACACTGCAGCTCTAAACCAGAGCTTCGTCCTTGGTAAGAACGAGCACCTTTAACCTCCTTGCGGACACTCTACCACAACCTGGAATACATAATGGATCAGTTATTTTAAGCAAGCTGAGCAATATTGTGTTGAGCATGAAATAACAGCAGAGGTAGTATTCACTCTCTAGGAGGCCAAACCTGTGCTTCTTACCGCTGCCTCGGCTCTGTCTCATGGCTGTTTCTCTCTCAGGTGAATACTGGATTGATCCAAACCAGGGCTGCATAGGAGACGCCATCAAAGTGTTCTGTAACTTCACAGCAGGCGGAGAAACGTGCATCTACCCAGATAAGAAATCCACAGGAGTAAGTAACCGGCAAATGTTAACACCTGTTAGATACAGTTAAGGGGAAAAAACAACAACACGTCGGGGCTATTTGCAGCTGTTAAATAAAGATCTGTGTACAGCTGCTGCAGCAGTGACACATGTTAATGCTCTTCAATCGTCATTAACTTAATATCTGTGCTTGTTTTTTATTCTAGGTTAGAATATCCAACTGGCCCAAGGAGGCTCCAGGTTCATGGTTCAGTGAATTTAAACGTGGCAAAATTGTGAGTCCATCCGCATGACTTTTTGATTTCTTATTTTCTTTTCCATTACCACCCAGTAGACGCTCACGTCCTCTTTAGATAAGTTTTTCAATTTTGCTGCTTTATCACTTTGTCTCATTTACAGTAAATCTTTCTCTCTTTCCCACCCTGCTTCCCTCTTTCATATATCTCCTCCCTTACCTCTCTCATCCTTCCTTTCCTTAATGTCCTTTCCACCCCATCTTTCCTTCTTTACAACTGTTCTGTCAAACCATCCCTCACCCCTCCTCCTCTTCTCTCCCTGTTGTTTTTCCCCTCTCTCACTGCCTTTGTCCTTCCCTCCACCTCTCTCTGTCCCCAGTTGAACTACGTCGACGTGGCAGAAAGCACCATCAACACAGTGCAGATGACCTTCTTGAAGCTGCTGAGCTCCTCGGCACGGCAGAACTTCACCTACATTTGCCATCAGTCTGTGGCCTGGTACGACACCAAGGCTGACAACTATGACAAGGCGCTGCGCTTCCTGGGCTCCAACGATGAGGAGATGTCTTACGACAATAATCCCTTCATCAAGCCGCTGATGGACGGCTGCTCGGTAAACACTCATTTCCTAACTTTTTTTCTAAATCCCATGAAATCCCACTAATCCTTGCAAATATGTAGACTGTTGTAGAAAAATGTCAAACAACAACATTTATGCAGTTACATACCAAAGGAATCGAGGCATCGAATGCAGAATTTGATTTTTGTTCCTGTTTATGCACCAGATTAACAGTATTCAAGTTTAGTGAGTAATGTGGAAAGTAGAGCTGAAATAATGAGATAACTAACTGATTTGTTAATCCACAATTTTTTTTGGATAATTGATTAAGCAGTTTAAAGAGCTGTATACCACATTCAGAGCATTAAAATAGCAGCAAGCAACTCTACCTGGTCTCTACCTGTTGTAATCAAGCAGCAACCTCCAGGGCTGAAAAATGAAGCCAACACATAAGTGCTGCAGTTCCTCTAATGGCCACTAGAGGCTGGCCCCAGAAGTCAGTCAATTGTACAGGGGGGTAATGTTTAATATAACTCACCTGTTTTAATCTTTCTAAGGTTTAAAGTTCTGCATAATCAAAGGTGGGCCGCTTTGAATGACAGGCTGTCTGTCTGCTGAAAGTGTCCTCAGTTTCTCAGTCAGCTCCACCCCTTGATCCTCCACCATTAGCTGCTAGCTGCCGGCTCAGCCACCTCCATGTTGAGAGCCTTATGTAGGCAATCCTGGCTCAGACTGTATCATAGATATGCTCTGAATGTTGCATACAGCTCATTAAAGTTGAATTTTTTAAAGCAAAAAACAACATTCAGTAGTTTCAGCTTCTCAAATGTGAATATTTGCTGGGTTTCTTAGTATTATTATATTAAATGGAGAATATGACAATTTTTAAGCCTTGGTTAAACAAAACAACCAAAGGGAGGATTTTACTGTGGGCTTTGGGAAACTGTGATGGGCAGTTTTTACAATTTTATTAAAAAAAAAAATTTGGATCAAATGATAAATGCAGAAATTGACCAAAAAATTAATCACTAAAGAAAACAATCATTAGTTGCAGCTCTAGTAGAAATTCTATGGCCTACAGTTTTTGTTGATACAACAGCAGTTAGGTCCTTCTGTTACACTTATACAACAGATAAAGAGATACCTTTAAATTATTTCAATTGATCATTTTGTCTGTAAAATAGTGACAGATGCCCATCAAAATTTCCAGAGCTGTAGGTGACATCTTCATTATCTCTTTGTGCAAACAACTTTCCAAGAAATTGAAACTGATATTAAAAAAATAGATAAGTAGCAAATCTTAACATTTGAGAGGCTTGTTATCAAAACTGTTTTTGATTGTCTTGTCAAATGATGATTATGGCTCAGCATTACTTTGCACTAGCAATACAATCAAATTTCAGCTCTTTAAAGCCAAGTATTAGATAGTCATTATTATTTCTCCATCAGTTTATGCATTGTCTGTCTGCTTTTCAAGATGATACCAGTGTTTTTGTTTTGTTAAGTTTTTAATTTTCATTATCAAAGTGTTGTTTAAGATTTTGTGAACCTTCCTGCACCTCACTAAATAGCTGTCTGTCCTGTGTTCACAGCTGAAGCAGGGCTATTCAAAGACGGTGATGGAGATCAACACTCCCCGCATCGACCAGTTGCCCATCATTGACGTCATGCTGAATGACTTTGGGGAATCCAACCAGAGGTTTGGCTTTGAGGTCGGCCCCGTCTGTTTCCTCGGCTAGACGCGCCCCTACTCCCCGCTGAAGGACAGGGTCAGAGGGTACATATTAACACCCGCACGCTGAGATCCGACAACCTTTTACCTTCTCTCCCCGCGAAGCAAAAAAACCGGTGTTTTCTTTTGTTGCCGAGAAGATCCACTCAAGCCCGGAGAAGAAGAAGTGCCCCTCTGCCCTGTCATGAAAGCGCTGACCAGGGGAAACTACTCCTCGCCCTTGTAGGGCCAGAATCACATGACTTTAACTTACATGTACTAATGGGAGTGACATCAGGAAAAGGACATTTGATGCCGTGGCGGACAGTGGCGCACTTTCAGCAACAGAGAGAGGATCCACTCACCCCAAGCCCCATCCTCCCTTGTCCTTCCCCTCCCACCACGCCTCCCTCTCTGGATGCTCCAGGTGCTGCTCTGCATACAACCACAGAGGTGCTTTTGTGCAGAATCACAAAACACTCAAGGTGCTACAAAAAGTGCTTTTTGATAAAACTGTAATTATTATTATTATTTTGTACAATATTGTTCCGAATCCACTCTAAAAACGTGCATGTGCCCAAGCTCTTAGAGTTTAAATAAGTATTTGGTAAACTATATAAAAAAATAAATCCAATGAATATATTTGATGTGTTAAAAACGAATTTGCTAAGAAATATTATGTCTTTTGAAAACATTCAAATTTGTAAGTACAAAATAATCCTTTTGTAAATAATACAACATTCAATATTTGATTTTTATGAGAGCAAACACAACTGGAACATAAAACTAACTCGAAAAGCATTTTGTCTTTTTTCATGACATACCATTTGGTATGCTCGTAGGGATATTAAGCCATAATAAAATGAGATAGTAATATAAATACTGTAAGTAAGGGCTTACTCTTCCAAACTTTATTCACCCAGATGTTATATTGTACCTCAGTTTCTTTAATAAAATGTGGACAAATTTGGCTCTTCAACCATGTTTATATCTTGATAACACAATCAAGTTTGAACGTTACTTTTTTGTGGAGTTAAATTCATCCAATAAGTGATTTTATTTCAAAATTGACAAACAAACCCTGTCGATTTTCTTTGTAACAGTGAACAAAATGTTTTCATGTGCCTTGAATTGTTCATTCAAAAATATTAAAACTGGATTCTGAAAAATGTGGGATTGAATGTCTGAATTGTTGGCTATCTGAGAGCAGAAATGATAAGTGCCCTTTTTTGTGATTCTGCGCTGCCTTATACATGCAGTATTACCTTCCTTGGCCATGATAATTTAAGATTAGGAGGATTAGTGGCTCTAAGTGTTTGGGTTCATGTGATTGATTCTGCTGAGCCCAGGCGCTGTGATCTCTTCCACTTTTTTTCTCTGACTCAGATTTGACTTTGATCACGATCTGTTTGCATCTCCACCTCTTTAGCTTAAAGCTATAATAGCATAGACCTCAGAGCCGCTTTCAAACCTGTGTAATTACAGTATGTTTACAATCTATGTACAAATGAAATAAATCTTTGGTGCTTTGCCAAATGCACACTGCAATCGTTTGCATTCACTTACAGATTATCCTAGTGGATTGACTCCATAGAATCTGTGTATCCAGACAAAATCAGGATATATGCAGAAATTCTGAAGACCTTTATTTAAAAAAAAAGGTCAAAAAATTATTACATTTAATGGATTACTTTTGAGACGCTTTTTTTTTAAATGGACAGTTCACCCCAAAATCAAAGATACACATTTTTCCTCTTACATGTAGTGCTATTTATCAGTCTTGATCATTTTGGTGTGAGTTGCTGAGTGTTGGAGATATCGGCCATAGAAATGTCTGCCTTCTCTCCAATATAATGGAACTAGATGGCACTCTGCTTGTGGTGCTCAAAGTGACAAAGAAATACATTTGAAAAACTCAAAGGCAAAGTCTCTTTCCAGAAATCAAGACCCACTTACTCAAGATAATCCACAGACCGTGTGAGCTGTGTAGGAACTATTTTCTCTCCCCGACACTTTTTCCAACCGTATCACCGATCAGAAGGAAGCGTGCTACTTACAGCAGGAGGCTCATGCCTGTGACTAGCACATTCACTAAATATTAACGGTGTCCTCTTCTGCTGAGCTCCAACATTAGCTAGCTAAGTGGTGCTAGGCGATATTTCATATTATGGATTAGTAAAAATCAAGAGTAAAAAAAAGTCATTAAATGTCATTAAAATATCCTATTATGTCATAAAATTACGTAATTCAGTATAGTGTGTAGTACAATGATGAAGCCTGTCTCAAAGTCATAATATGGTATGTCATAAGAATACTGTCTTAAAAAACTTTTCTTTAAAAGTCATAGTATAGTACATTTAAAAACACATGACATAGTAATCATAAAAAGTGTCAAAAAAAACATGTAAAACAGTCATAGTATGTCGTCAAAAACCATGAAAGAAGTTAATAGTATAGTACATTGTCAAAAACCATTACATAAAAGGTAATATTTTTGTATATCCTCCAAAACTATAGAATAAAAAGTCATAGCATAGTGTATTGTCAAATACCATGAAAAAAACTCATAGTGTAGTATGTTGTCAAAAACTATTAAAAAAGTCATAGTATAATATGTTGTTAAAAACCATGAAAAAAAAGTCGTAATATAGTATGTCGTCAAACACCATGAAAAAAGTCATAGTATAGTATGTTGTCAAAAACTATTAAAAAAGTCTTAGTATAGTATGTTGTCAAAAACTATGAAAAAAGTCATAGTATAGTATGTGGTTAAAAAAAAACATGAAAAGAAGTTAAAGTACAGTATGTTGTTTAAAAAAAAAAAAAAAAAAAGTCATAGTATAGCATGTCCTCAAAAACTATGAAAAAAAGTCATAGAATAATATGTTGTGAAAAACCATGAAAAAAAAGTCACAGTATAGTATGTCGTCAAAAACCATGAAAAAAAAGTCATAGTATAGTATGTCGTCAAAAACCATGAAAAAAAGTCATAGTATAGAATGTTGTCAAAAACCACGAAAAAAAGTCATAGTATAGTATGTTGTTTAAAAAAAACCATGAAAAAAAGTCATAGTATTGTGTGTTGTCAAAAACCATGAAAAAAAATTCATAGCATAGTATGTTGTCAAAAACCATGAAAAAAATTCATAGTATAGTATGTCATCAAAAACCATGAAAAAAAGTCATAGTATTGTGTGTCGTCAAAAACCATGAAAAAAAATTCATAGCATAGTATGTTGTCAAAAACCATGAAAAAAAGTCATAGTATAGTATGTTGTCAAAAACCATGAAAAAAATTCATAGCATAGTATGTTGTCAAAAACCATGAAAAAAATTCATAGTATAGTATGTCATCAAAAACCATGAAAAAAAGTCATAGTATTGTGTGTCGTCAAAAACCATGAAAAAAAATTCATAGCATAGTATGTTGTCAAAAACCATGAAAAAAAGTCATAGTATAGTATGTCGTCAAAAACCATGAAAAAAAGTCATAGTATAGTATGTGGTCATGAACCATGAAAAAAAATTCATAGCATAGTATGTTGTCAAAAACCATGAAAAAAATTCATAGTATAGTATGTCATCAAAAACCATGAAAAAAAGTCATAGTATTGTGTGTCGTCAAAAACCATGAAAAAAAATTCATAGCATAGTATGTTGTCAAAAACCATGAAAAAAAGTCATAGTATAGTATGTCGTCAAAAACCATGAAAAAAAGTCATAGTATAGTATGTGGTCATGAACCATGAAAAAAAATTCATAGCATAGTATGTTGTCAAAAACCATGAAAAAAATTCATAGTATAGTATGTCATCAAAAACCATGAAAAAAAGTCATAGTATTGTGTGTCGTCAAAAACCATGAAAAAAAGTCATAGTATAGTATGTCGTCAAAAACCATGAAAAAAAGTCATAGTATAGTATGTTGTCAAAAACCATGAAAAAAAGTCATAGTATAGTATGTGGTCAAAAACCATGAAAAAAAGTCATAGTATAGTATGTTGTTAAAAAAAAACCATGAAAAAAAGTCATAGTATAGAATGTTGTCAAAAACCACGAAAAAAAGTCATAGTATAGTATGTTGTTTAAAAAAAAACCATGAAAAAAAGTCATAGTATTGTGTGTTGTCAAAAACCATGAAAAAAAATTCATAGCATAGTATGTTGTCAAAAACCATGAAAAAAATTCATAGTATAGTATGTCATCAAAAACCATGAAAAAAAGTCATAGTATTGTGTGTCGTCAAAAACCATGAAAAAAAGTCATAGTATAGTATGTCGTCAAAAACCATGAAAAAAAGTCATAGTATATTATGTGGTCATGAACCATGAAAAAAAATTCATAGCATAGTATGTTGTCAAAAACCATGAAAAAAATTCATAGTATAGTATGTCATCAAAAACCATGAAAAAAAGTCATAGTATTGTGTGTCGTCAAAAACCATGAAAAAAAGTCATAGTATAGTATGTCGTCAAAAACCATGAAAAAAAGTCATAGTATAGTATGTTGTCAAAAACCATGAAAAAAAGTCATAGTATAGTATGTGGTCAAAAACCATGAAAAAAAGTCATAGTATAGTATGTTGTTAAAAAAAAACCATGAAAAAAAGTCATAGTATTGTGTGTTGTCAAAAACCATGAAAAAAAGTCATAGTATAGTATGTCATCAAAAACCATGAAAAAAAGTCATAGTATAGTATGTTGTTAAAAAAAAACCATGAAAAAAAGTCATAGTATTGTGTGTTGTCAAAAACCATGAAAAAAAATTCATAGCATAGTATGTCATCAAAAACCATGAAAAAAAGTCATAGCATAGAATGTTGTCATAAACCATGAAACAAGTCATAGTATAGTATGTCGTCAAAAACCATGAAAAAAAGTCATAGTATAGTATGTCATCAAAAACCATGAAAAAAAGTCATAGTATCGTATGTTGTCAAAAACCACGAAAAAAAGTCATTGTATAGTATGTCGTCCAAAACCATGAAAAAAAAGTCATAGTATAGTATGTCGTCCAAAACCATGAAAAAAAAGTCATAGTATAGTATGTCGTCATGAGCCATGAAAAAAGTCATAATATAGTATGTCGTCAAAAACCATGAAAAAAAGTCATAGTATCGTATGGCGTCATGAGCCATGAAAAAAGTCAGAGTATAGTATGTGGTCATGAGCCATGAAAAAAGTCAGAGTATAGTATGTGGTCAAAAACCATGAAAAAAAAGTCATAGTATAGTATGTCGTCATGAGCCATGCAAAAAGTCATAATATAGTATGTCGTCAAAAACCATGAAAAAAAGTCATAGTATCGTATGGCGTCATGAGCCATGAAAAAAGTCAGAGTATAGTATGTGGTCAAAAACCATGAAAAAAAGTCATAGTATAGTATGTCGTCCAAAACCATGAAAAAAAGTCATAGTATAGTATGTCGTCAAAAACCATGAAAAAAAGTCATAGTATAGTATGTCATCAAAAACCATGAAAAAAAGTCATAGTATCGTATGTTGTCAAAAACCACGAAAAAAAGTCATTGTATAGTATGTCGTCCAAAACCATGAAAAAAAAGTCATAGTATAGTATGTCGTCCAAAACCATGAAAAAAAAGTCATAGTATAGTATGTCGTCCAAAACCATGAAAAAAAGTCATAGTATAGTATGTGGTCATGAACCATGAAAAAAAATTCATAGCATAGTATGTTGTCAAAAACCATGAAAAAAATTCATAGTATAGTATGTCATCAAAAACCATGAAAAAAAGTCATAGTATTGTGTGTCGTCAAAAACCATGAAAAAAAATTCATAGCATAGTATGTTGTCAAAAACCATGAAAAAAAGTCATAGTATAGTATGTCGTCAAAAACCATGAAAAAAAGTCATAGTATAGTATGTGGTCATGAACCATGAAAAAAAATTCATAGCATAGTATGTTGTCAAAAACCATGAAAAAAATTCATAGTATAGTATGTCATCAAAAACCATGAAAAAAAGTCATAGTATTGTGTGTCGTCAAAAACCATGAAAAAAAGTCATAGTATAGTATGTCGTCAAAAACCATGAAAAAAAGTCATAGTATAGTATGTTGTCAAAAACCATGAAAAAAAGTCATAGTATAGTATGTTGTTAAAAAAAAACCATGAAAAAAAGTCATAGTATTGTGTGTTGTCAAAAACCATGAAAAAAAGTCATAGTATAGTATGTCATCAAAAACCATGAAAAAAAGTCATAGTATAGTATGTTGTTAAAAAAAAACCATGAAAAAAAGTCATAGTATTGTGTGTTGTCAAAAACCATGAAAAAAAATTCATAGCATAGTATGTCATCAAAAACCATGAAAAAAAGTCATAGCATAGAATGTTGTCATAAACCATGAAACAAGTCATAGTATAGTATGTCGTCAAAAACCATGAAAAAAAGTCATAGTATAGTATGTCATCAAAAACCATGAAAAAAAGTCATAGTATCGTATGTTGTCAAAAACCACGAAAAAAAGTCATTGTATAGTATGTCGTCCAAAACCATGAAAAAAAAGTCATAGTATAGTATGTCGTCCAAAACCATGAAAAAAAAGTCATAGTATAGTATGTCGTCATGAGCCATGAAAAAAGTCATAATATAGTATGTCGTCAAAAACCATGAAAAAAAGTCATAGTATCGTATGGCGTCATGAGCCATGAAAAAAGTCAGAGTATAGTATGTGGTCAAAAACCATGAAAAAAAGTCATAGTATAGTATGTCGTCCAAAACCATGAAAAAAAGTCATAGTATAGTATGTCGTCAAAAACCATGAAAAAAAGTCATAGTATAGTATGTCATCAAAAACCATGAAAAAAAGTCATAGTATCGTATGTTGTCAAAAACCACGAAAAAAAGTCATTGTATAGTATGTCGTCCAAAACCATGAAAAAAAAGTCATAGTATAGTATGTCATCAAAAACCATGAAAAAAAGTCATAGTATCGTATGTCGTCATGAGCCATGAAAAAAGTCATAATATAGTATGTCGTCAAAAACCATGAAAAAAAGTCATAGTATCGTATGGCGTCATGAGCCATGAAAAAAGTCAGAGTATAGTATGTGGTCAAAAACCATGAAAAAAAGTCATAGTATAGTATGTGGTCAAAAACCATGAAAAAAAGTCATAGTATAGTATGTCGTCCAAAACCATGAAAAAAAGTCATAGTATAGTATGTCGTCAAAAACCATGAAAAAAAGTCATAGTATAGTATGTCATCAAAAACCATGAAAAAAAGTCATAGTATCGTATGTTGTCAAAAACCACGAAAAAAAGTCATTGTATAGTATGTCGTCCAAAACCATGAAAAAAAAGTCATAGTATAGTATGTCGTCCAAAACCATGAAAAAAAAGTCATAGTATAGTATGTCGTCCAAAACCATGAAAAAAAAGTCATAGTATAGTATGTCGTCCAAAACCATGAAAAAAAAGTCATAGTATAGTATGTCATCAAAAACCATGAAAAAAAGTCATAGTATCGTATGTCATCATGAGCCATGAAAAAAAGTCATAGTATCGTATGTCGTCATGAGCCATGAAAAAAAGTCATAGTATAGTATGTGGTCATGAGCCATGAAAAAAGTCAGAGTATAGTATGTGGTCAAAAACCATGAAAAAAAGTCATAGTATAGTATGTCGTCCAAAACTATGAAAAAAAGTCATAGTATAGTATGTGGTCAAAAACCATGAAAAAAAGTCATAGTATAGTATGTCGTCCAAAACCATGAAAAAAAGTCATAGTATCGTATGGCGTCATGAGCCATGAAAAAAGTCAGAGTATAGTATGTGGTCAAAAACCATGAAAAAAAGTCATAGTATAGTATGTGGTCAAAAACCATGAAAAAAAGTCATAGTATAGTATGTCGTCCAAAACCATGAAAAAAAGTCATAGTATCGTATGGCGTCATGAGCCATGAAAAAAGTCAGAGTATAGTATGTGGTCAAAAACCATGAAAAAAAGTCATAGTATCGTATGTTGTCAAAAACCACGAAAAAAAGTCATTGTATAGTATGTCGTCCAAAACCATGAAAAAAAAGTCATAGTATAGTATGTCGTCCAAAACCATGAAAAAAAAGTCATAGTATAGTATGTCGTCCAAAACCATGAAAAAAAAGTCATAGTATAGTATGTCGTCCAAAACCATGAAAAAAAAGTCATAGTATAGTATGTCATCAAAAACCATGAAAAAAAGTCATAGTATCGTATGTCATCATGAGCCATGAAAAAAAGTCATAGTATCGTATGTCGTCATGAGCCATGAAAAAAAGTCATAGTATAGTATGTGGTCATGAGCCATGAAAAAAGTCAGAGTATAGTATGTGGTCAAAAACCATGAAAAAAAGTCATAGTATAGTATGTCGTCCAAAACTATGAAAAAAAGTCATAGTATAGTATGGCGTCCAAAACCATGAAAAAAAGTCATAGTATCGTATGGCGTCATGAGCCATGAAAAAAGTCAGAGTATAGTATGTGGTCCAAAACCATGAAAAAAAGTCATAGTATAGTATGTCGTCATGAGCCATGAAAAAAAGTCATAGTATCGTATGTCGTCATGAGCCATGAAAAAAGTCAGAGTATAGTATGTGGTCAAAAACCATGAAAAAAAGTCATAGTATAGTATGTCGTCCAAAACTATGAAAAAAAGTCATAGTATCGTATGGCGTCATGAGCCATGAAAAAAGTCAGAGTATAGTATGTGGTCATGAACCATGAAAAAAAGTCATAGTATAGTATGGCGTCCAAAACCATGAAAAAAAGTCATAGTATCGTATGGCGTCATGAGCCATGAAAAAAGTCAGAGTATAGTATGTGGTCATGAACCATGAAAAAAAGTCATAGTATAGTATGTCGTCAAAAACCATGAAAAAAAGTCATAGTATAGTATGTCGTCAAAAACCATGAAAAAAAGTCATAGTATAGTATGTCGTCAAAAACCATGAAAAAAAGTCATAGTATAGTATGTCATCAAAAATGGACAGTTCACCCCAAAATCAAAGATACACATTTTTCCTCTTACATGTAGTGCTATTTATCAGTCTTGATCATTTTGGTGTGAGTTGCTGAGTGTTGGAGATATCGGCCATAGAAATGTCTGCCTTCTCTCCAATATAATGGAACTAGATGGCACTCTGCTTGTGGTGCTCAAAGTGACAAAGAAATACATTTGAAAAACTCAACAGCAATGTCTCTTTCCAGAAATCATGACCCACTTACTCAAGATAATCCACAGACCGTGTGAGCTGTGTAGGAACTATTTTCTCTCCCCGACACTTTTTCCAACCGTATCACCGATCAGAAGGAAGCGTGCTACTTACAGCAGGAGGCTCATGCCTGTGACTAGCACATTCACTAAATATTAACGGTGTCCTCTTCTGCTGAGCTCCAACATTAGCTAGCTAAGTGGTGCAAGGCGATATTTCATATTATGGATTAGTAAAAATCAAGAGTAAAAAAAAGTCATTAAATGTCATTAAAATATCCTATTATGTCATAAAATTACGTAATTCAGTATAGTGTGTAGTACAATGATGAAGCCTGTCTCAAAGTCATAATATGGTATGTCATAAGAATACTGTCTTAAAAAACTTTTCTTTAAAAGTCATAGTATAGTACATTTAAAAACACATGACATAGTAATCATAAAAAGTGTCAAAAACACCATGTAAAACAGTCATAGTATGTCGTCAAAAACCATGAAAGAAGTTAATAGTATAGTACATTGTCAAAAACCATTACATAAAAGGTAATATTTTTGTATATCCTCCAAAACTATAGAATAAAAAGTCATAGCATAGTGTATTGTCAAATACCATGAAAAAAACTCATAGTGTAGTATGTTGTCAAAAACTATTAAAAAAGTCATAGTATAATATGTTGTTAAAAACCATGAAAAAAAAGTCGTAATATAGTATGTCGTCAAACACCATGAAAAAAGTCATAGTATAGTATGTTGTCAAAAACTATTAAAAAAGTCTTAGTATAGTATGTTGTCAAAAACTATGAAAAAAGTCATAGTATAGTATGTGGTTAAAAAAAAAAACCATGAAAAGAAGTTAAAGTACAGTATGTTGTTTAAAAAAAAAAAAAAAAAAGTCATAGTATAGCATGTCCTCAAAAACTATGAAAAAAGTCATAGAATAATATGTTGTGAAAAACCATGAAAAAAAAGTCACAGTATAGTATGTCGTCAAAAACCATGAAAAAAAGTCATAGTATAGTATGTCGTCAAAAACCATGAAAAAAAAGTCACAGTATAGTATGTCGTCAAAAACCATGAAAAAAAGTCATAGTATAGAATGTTGTCAAAAACCACGAAAAAAAGTCATAGTATAGTATGTCATCAAAAACTATACAAAAAGTCATAGTATAGTATGTTGTTTAAAAAAAACCATGAAAAAAAGTCATAGTATTGTGTGTTGTCAAAAACCATGAAAAAAAATTCATAGCATAGTATGTCATCAAAAACTATGCAAAAAGTCATAGTAAAGTATGTGGTCATGAACCATGAAAAAAGTTAAATTACAGTATGTTGTTAAAAACCATGAAACAAAGTCATAAGTATGGTATGTCTTCATGAGCCATGAAAAAAGTCATAGTATAGTATGTCGTCATGAACCATGAAAAAAGTTAAAGTACAGTATGTTGTTAAAAACCATGAAACAAAGTCATAAGTATTGTTTGTCGTCAAAAATCATGAAAAAACGACATAGTATAGTATGTCCTCCAAAACCATGCAAAAAATAGTCATAGTATTGTTTGTCGTCAAAAACCATGAAAAAAAGTCATAGTATAGTATGTGGTCATGAACCATGAAAAAAAGTCATAGTATAGTATGTGGTCATGAACCATGAAAAAATTTAAAGTACGGTATGTTGTGAAAAACCATGAAACAAAGTCATAGTATAGTATGTCGTCAAAAACCATGAAAAAAAATCATAGCAAAGTATATCCTCCAAAACTACGGAAAAAAGGTCACAGTATAGTATGTCATCAAAAACCATGAAAAGAGAGTCATAGTATAGTATGTGGACATAAACCATGAAAAGAGAGTCATAGTATAGTATGTGGACATAAACCATGAAAAAAAGTCATAGTATAGTATGTCGTCAAAAACCATGAAAAAAAGTCATAGTATAGTATGTCGTCAAAAAAATGGAAAAAAAAAGTATGTCGTCATGAACCATGAAAAAAAGTCATAGTGTAGTGTGTTGTCAAAAACCTGAAAAAAAAGTCATATTATATTATGTTGTCAAAAACTATGGGAAAAAAATCATAGTATAGTATGTGGTCAAAAGCCATGAAAAAAGTCATTGTATAGTATGTCATAAAAATCTAATAAAAAAAAGGCATTACATAAAAATGCCAGTATGTCAAAAAAAAGAAGATCATTTTAAACTTTAATACGTTTAAGGATCCATCATACAGCCTGCAAAATGAATATTGGCTGCACAATGCATGCTGAGATCTTAACATGCTGACACTGGATGACAACTGGATGAAGAGTAGTTGCTACCTTGGTAGTGACTAATGGGGATCCAAATAAATAAAAACAACACTCCTCAGGCTGATTATCAACTGCACTCCTGGCTTTGGTAGTAAATACAGTCAGACCTCCTTCTGAAAAAATACATCTTCACAGTACAAGCAAAAAAAAAAAAGAAAAAAGATTGTACTACCCCTGCCTCCAAAGTTCCCCATTTCAGGCCAGTTATCGTACTTTCTCAATATATATAATATATATATAATATATAAGGGTTTTGAGTGCTTACAGTCACCACCTCTGTGCTACTGTACCTGTCAGTGTGAGTGACACTGTCAACATTTAGATCAATTCAAAATACAACAGCTACCAAAATGTTTCTTTTTCTGAGACAGTACTGACCAAATTATATAAACCAAACAACATGCTGCGTCATTCCAACGAGTTCAGCTCCATTTATTCTCGCACAATAGAGATGTTTGGTGTGATATCTTGATTCCCATTCTTCAGTCAAATGAGTTGCTCACAGGTATCACATGACATAATGACATAACTACATAATGCTGCTTTAACAAAAGCAATAATTGGCTGTGCTGCTGAAGAGTCTACAGCACATGCAAATTGAGAGTAATTATCTTTTCTCTCCTTCTGTTTGTCATTTTATCACTGGTGAGTATGAAGGAACAGATTATAATTATGATGGTGAGGGATACAAACTGTGGGATAGATTTAACAAAACAGATTCTTTTCCTTCGATTTGAAAACTGCAGCAGCAACAAAATCAGTTTCTTGCTGTAGTGATGTTGAATGCTACCCTGGAAATCCAGAGTGACTTGCGAGAGCACAATTTAAAATCTGCTCAGCAAGTCACTCTGGCAATCAGTAATGAGGCTCATTACCTATGCCCATGAAACCGAGCTGCACCAATCACATCACAAACATTGCAAGATGACTATGGATGAACACCAGTTGTTTGAAACGGCTTTGGCCGCTGCAATGAACGAGTTAGACTTGGCTTTTTCTCTAAAAGAGGAACAGAAGACGGCGCTCGAGTCTTCCCTTTACAAGAAGGACGGTTTTGCTGTTTTGCCGACCGGATACGGCAAGAGTCCAATCTACCACTTAGCTCCGCTGGTAGCTAAGCGTATACGTCACCCCGTGTATTGTTCTGATTGGTCGTAGTGTTATCCAATTGCGTGCAGTGATATTTACAAATGCATGCTTGGTACCACCCCTCGAGTTGGGCCATTTTCATTACTCATGGCCAGACCCTAAATCTTTCTACCTGTAGATGTGGGTCTGGACTTCCAGGCTAGGTGAATGCAATATATGTTAGGAATTTTATTTTGAACAGTTTAAGCATTACGTATTAGCCTAGCATTACAGTAAAAAAGCAAATCTAAAAATAAAAATCATCTCAACATTAAAGTGGTTGTAATATTCAATATGAGTCAGAGCATTTTTTCCCTTGCCAATAAATGTTCCAGCTGCAGAGGATTCTGGCTTTCAACACTCACTTTTGACACAACAACGGTGACAAAACAACAACAAACTTGCTCTAATGCTCAAACAACTTCTAAATGTTTATGACCATTGTTCCATTAACAATGTCACCAACACTCGTCCAGAAATCTCATAACAACTCCATAAACATGTCTGGCAGCCTTTATATACAGTAATAAACTGTTATTACAGTGTCAAACGTGACAACGTACTGTTGCCTGCTGTAAAATATTTATGCCTCCTTGGCTAATGTCAAACTGTCAGGAAAGAAATCCTTAATTCATCAGTTACAGTTCAGAAGCAGAGTATCAGTTACAAACATGCAAAAAGTTTAAAGCATGTTCAGTTTTGCAGTGTTAAAAAATAGATTCCAAGAGATAGTGGATTTTTAAAGGCCTTAATGATGACAATACTTTGGAACAGGAAAAAGCAGCACAACATTGAACAGTGAACATCAAACTGACCGCACATAATCTAGGTGGGGATGATCTTTCAACCTTAGATTCTCAGGTAAACAGTGACAACACCTTGACTTCCTATATGAAGTTTCCATTTAAAAAAAAAAAAGGAATCTGAGATTGCCAGTGTTTCTGTTTCCTCAATTTGAAATATGTATTACATCAATTTTGAGTATTTTGAAATTAGTGTTTGTCAGGACTGTTATTTTGTACAAGACACTTAAGAGTCGAATAATTTACTAATAAGTACTCAAAGTACTTTCTCCATGATTTATAAAACATTAAAAAAAAAAAAACAAGACCTAAAACTTAATATATGGTTGGACTGTGAATGAAATGCTACAGGGCTTTTAATTTGAAACAGGAAGTTGTGGCATTCACTTAGTCTTGGTGTCAGGGACTCTCGTTCTAGCCACTAGAAATGACCACAATCTCTGTTCAGGGGAAAGATAGTGTGTACTCTCTTGTCTGCAAAATCTTGAGTAATTAATTCTAATTAATTCATTTCAAAACCTTGAATTACATTGTGATTGAAAAATATTTAAGCCAACACAAGGTTTGATTATTTTTAAGCCCTTTCTGAGGATCTACGGCAGGATCTGAGAGAACACTTGCTGATCGACCTTGAATCGTGCCTTAGGTTGTCTTATGATACCATTATCTTTGTGCTTATTATTAAATTACAAGTATAAGTAAAGTACTTTAAACTGCCCAAGCCTGGGTTTATAATGAGCTTGTCACATGTACAGCTAGGCACTCAGCAGCTTTTTGATGTCATGAAGAGAACAATCTTTATTTGCTGCTTACTTTGATTTACACATTCAAAAAGGAGTGAGAGGAAGTATAAACTTTATAAATTCCACCCCTTCTTTTTAAGTCATTGAGTGAAATGAAACAGACAGGCTCCTTTTATAGATAAACCTATACCTTAAAACTTTTTTAAATATACCATTGTTATTACCTTTTAACTTTGTCACACAAAAATAACCCATGTATATCTACATAATATTAATTACTAAATATCTATCTTACAGAAACCTATCTCAGTATATAACATGAAATATCAATTATCCGTGACTTACAAGTATAAGCTATTTATAGTAGTCAACTAATCAGTTGGAGTCATTTTCATAGAAAAGTACTATAAAAGTACCCCAAAATACTCTTATTGCAGCTTCTTACATTCAAATATTGGCAGCTTTACACACTCTCCCATGACGGCGAACTAAAACCCTTTAGGTGTGAGTACGAAACAACACAACAACAGACATTAGATTTCATAATTTTGGGGTTTGGGAGAGACAGACCGACATTTTTCAATATTTTAACGCATTTTTCGATAAAATGATTAGTCGACTAATGGAAGAAATAATTGTCAGATTAGTCGACAATGAAAATTATTGTTAGTTGCAGCCCTAGTCTAAATATTACTGACTTCAAGAATATTGCTGGGCGAGTCCAGCCTCAAAAGTCATGTAAACACATAAAATGAAGAACAACACAGTAGCATACCGTAAAATTTCAATTAAAAGCCTAGTCCCAATTAAATGCCCAGTCCCTTTTATCAGCCTGGTGTGGCTACACATTTTGACAAATAAAGACCTGTCTCAATAAGAGGCCTGGTCTGGTTGCCAAGCTGCTCTTTTTTTTTTTTTTTTTTAACAGAAGTTCTTCAGATGTATAAAACCAGGTTGTTGGCAACCTCGAACTATGTGTCCATTCCTCGATTACCCTGTAAGTTATTCATATTCCTCAAGTCCATGAGGGTCCTCATATCAAGAGGATAAAAACTGTTTTTCATAATAATTAATCCAAGTTGTATTGTTTTAACAAAAAGTGGTGTTGTGTCAGTATGCCGGGCGCCGTAATCCTCAAGTGCATTCACTTACTCTCCCTGATGTGCTGTCTGTCGGAGCTAGATCAAATAAATGATTCATAATTGATGTATTATCTGAAGCCTAATTTTCAAACAAGTAATACTCATACTTGTTTAAATAAACAATTTGATTGTGTTTCCTTTCTTTGCTGAGCGACAGTTTTGTGTGAAAGGAATTGAAGGCCAAATATAGGCCTGTTGAGTTCAGTGACTTCAGCAAATACTAGCCTGGGCTATTAATTGAAGTTTTAAGGTACATGAAGTGACCTGTTTTCTCTGTAGCTGCACTCACTGATCATTTAACACAACTCTTCCCTCTTCAGCTCTAGTCGGTGATCTGCTTTCTTACGTAACTGGTGGAGGCTGCGCAGCCATTGGCCTCTATCAGAGCCGAGTTCTGCCGAAAATGACAGTTTGTAAAATGTCCCATTGGCACTGTTTAATCGGCCAAATCTGTAAACCTTTTATCAACTCACCAGATTGGAATTTCACTTTTGGATCCATCTTTGACTCAATACAGCAATACAAAGTCTACTGAATTCAGAATATGTTCCATGCCTGCTCTATGTATTGAGAACATTGGTAGTGAGAAAAAAAACAACAACAAATCTCTATTTTCATTGGTAACTACAATACTCACATAGACAAAACTCTAACTCACCGCCTCGTCAACCTCCCAGCTCTAAACAGAAAACAACATGTGACTTATGTGACGTCTGTTTACTTTTGGCTTTCTGAGATTGTTTTCATTCTGCTGTGTGAATCATAACATCTGTTAGCAGAGCTCTGCGTGAACTTCTTAAACCTGAATACTGTCATCATGTTTTGGTCAGTGGAGGCACATATGGTGATGAGTAATCATTAACTTTGCATGCCTGACAATTTGGCTCGAGCTGACGGCCGATCTTCACATTTGTTTTTTCTCATTTTTCAAAATTAACACGGGGCCTGTTTTTCATCTGTGAAGGCATAACAGCATGTTTTGATGTTATGTGAAAATGGCTGCAGAATCAACACGAGGAAAGGAAAGGAAAACAAGGCTGCGGTCCAGTGAAAGGATGTTTGCTGGGGTAAGGGGCTGCTTGCTTACTCTAAACTCATCCACTCCAAACTCATGCCTAAACCCAGCTAGTCACAGCCGATCTGCTCGGACGCCCACTGCAGACAACATGCCTACATTATACTGTCAAAACTCCAGGGCTGCCGTGGGCTGCAGTCACATCTGATGAGAGGCTGTTTCCAAAGAAAGGAGAAGTGGAACTGCTAAATCTTCCACTCTTCGTACACATTTTCTCTACCCATTTAATCCTTTCCAGGGTCATGAAGGACTGGACCCCACCACAGCATGAATCAAGCCAGAGGACAAGAAAGCATCCTGGAAAGTTTCCACTTCTTCTGACGACTAATATGGAGAGACAGACAATCACATTTCGGGCAATAGGCAATTCAGAGTCTCTGGTTCTTCTTACTTAAATCAGAAAAAACACCAAAAAGCCCTTGTACAAAACAAAAAACTAAATAAATCATACACTGAGTCACCTCGCCACTCTTGTTCTCTTATCACTGTACAGTGTTGTTACTTAATCTCCCTTAATACATCTATATTTTCATTAAGCTTTTTTGACACTTCACTGTAATATCCTAATTTTCATTATTTTCACATGAAAGCGCTGTGTGATTAATAACTTCTAATCTTCTGTTAAACCAATAATCTGGCATTTTAACACAAGCAGTATTCTAGTTTTTATATTTTTTCAACGTTCACTCGGGCTGGTTTTGTTTAAAAAAAATATCAAATGCAAATGTTGGCTAGAGGTGATACTGTGCTAAGGCATAAAATCAAAATTAAATTAAGTGTTGATTCTGTTTTGTACTCTCTTTGTAACATCCAAAAATGGAGTAAAATAGAGATGGCATGGGTCTAGTCCCATCCATCACTAAGGCAAATGCAAAGTGTGCAGGTAAATACACCAACTGATTACAAACTGAAATTTGCAGTCAGTTACTCTACATCAAAATAAAGTTTCACTACATTAGAGTTATCCGCAGAAAATTGTAGCCAGCTAAGCTACAACAAAATGACAATTTGTTTTACTGTACGTCAAATCACTTGAGAGCATTATTAATTATAGCAATTAGAAATTGTCAAGATAGAACAGAGGCTATGTAAAGCAGAAAACAACAGCAGAGCACCAGTACAATACAATGACACAATAACAACAAACTGTTGTGATAGCACAAGACGTACAATCCTCAGATCGGGTTACGGCGCCGATCACGTTATTTTTACAAAATCGGAATCGGTAATAAAAGATCAGAGGAATCAAAACAACAACAATGGCCAGGTTTTTCATCTATGTTGTTCACTGTTGCCTCTGCTTTCCAATGTATAAAGTGTGGCGATCCTGTATGTTTTCTAAATATATTTTTTTATAAGACAGTCAGCTTGAACTGTGAACTGTGAACTGTGTGTTATTTGGAAATCCCGAAGTGGAGTTTTTGTTTGAACTGGATTGAACTGACTGAACGGAGCGGAACATTTCTTTTCTTTGGTGGAAAAAATATATACTTTCTTGAAACTGATTACTGTTGGATTTGTATTTTTGAAAATTGAGTATAATTCTTTTTTTCTACAGAAACCAGGTAAAAACAATTTAATTTTGGTGTTGGGGGACCTGTTTTATGGGTTTTATGGTTTCTTTGTGGAGTTTGACTGAGTAAAAGAAAAATATTTATTTCATGTGTCAAACCGCTAAAAAAGATATAGGCCTATTTTGTTTATTGAAGACAAGAAGAAGATATTGACTTGGTTTACATTTTGTGCCACTGAACCACCGATAAACTTTTTGGATACTATTTTAATAAAAACCAAACCTTATGGGACAACTTGGATGCATTCTATTGTTTTTTTCTTTCTAAATGCTTTGCAAAGTATCGGATTTGGCGCAGTATCAGACTCGGTTTCAAAATAAAGGACTCGGTATCAGATCGGATGCAGAAAAATCAGATCAGGACATCCCTACCACTAACTGCTTTTTTGGAAAATACATTATAATTCAATATTCTAAAGCAAAATTGACTTTGATTATTATTAGTATCATCAGTTGACCCAAGTAGAAGAAGAAGAAATGATTTTGCTTGTCCTGGGCATTTGACCTTAACTATGTAAGAACAGTAGTGCTATGGCAGACCCTCTGCGCTGTCATCAGCACAAATAATGTCCCCATGTGATAAAATCCACCATCCCCCCTGATTTTTTTTACACAACTTATATATATAGCTAAACTCTGTTGGTTTTCTACTTGGAAGTATTTGTAAACAACAAGGCGATTCCCTCTATAGTATAGAGGAATAGTCTGCTACTACTTCTGTTTGAAAAGGCAACGCCATCAAAAGTGAAAGAGAAAGCCAACCCCAGTTTTGTCCACTTGGCTTTTCCCTGAGCTATATTTGCATTTATCTGCACTGTGTCCCTTATTTTCATAGCTTGGTTGCTTCCTCTCTACAAAGTCCTGACCTCACCTACATGCTGCGGCCAGGACCATCCAGAACATAGCAAAATAATAAGAAAATAAGAATATACAGGCAGTGGGCAGTCTCAGCAGATAAATGCAACACACTTCTAGTGCGTCCTAAGTGACGACTTAGAGGGATTACTTCTGTACGAGTCTCTACATTATTTTTCATGAAAATCCTGTGTTGTATACCTTTAACTAAAAACCACCACAACAAAAAAACAGAGAGAAAAGACACACTCCAGGTTATAGGGCAGTAACATAAGCAATTATTAAATAATTTCTCTTAGTTGCCTTTAGGAGTAAGATGACAATTTACCCTTGATTGTTTTGGATGTCTGTGAATGGCAATAGTGTTAAAATTGAACTCTTAAGGCCTTTACACACAGGGAGCATTCCTTTTGTGCAATTAATTCACACGTCAATATTTTCTTTGAATGGTTGTTTTTGTCATTTTCACACAGACATGAACATTACCAGACAAAAAACCAACATGTTTTTTTTCTCCCCCCCGGAACAAAATTGGTTTTTTTGAGCTTTCACACGGAGAATAAAAGCTTCATCTAATCACATTGTGTGGAAATGATGACAAGTCACAACATCACGACAATGGTGGCCCTGTGGCAACTGATGCAAATTTGCAAAACTACCAGTATGAATACAATTTTTTGCATTTTTGTGTCATTATTTCATCAGGCCTCCAGTGTGTAAAGAGCTTTAAAGTTAATTTTTCAGCCTCAAATCACAAATTGAGCATTTATTTAACAGCACTCGTGACTAGTCACCTTTCAGTTTGAGAAAAGTTTGTTTATACAAATGTAAATCAACAAATAGATTGCGATGTATTATTATGGATTAAGGGATCTAACATCTGAGAACTTCATCCACCATGACACCCTTTATCCTTAGAGCCCTACACGGTTACCGTACTGCAAATCTCACTGCATGGACTGTTGTTAACCCTCCAGCTGCTTCTGCAGAACTGCTCAGTGACAAAGATCAGAGAATTTCTGTTGTACTGAAAAGACACTGGGTGCAAAAGTTTGTAACTGAAGAAAAAGAGGAAAAACAACAGTGCACATTTTCCTGGATAAAGGAAGACGACTTGTTTAAAATAGCCAACACCATGTTATTTTCAGCTATTTGGAGAGGAACACCATAAACAGCCTGTATCGACTGGTGTCTCTTTTGTAGCAAGATAATTGCTCGTTCTCTCTGTTGATATTTTCTTGAATTCATACAGACAAAATAAATCTGCTGTGTTTACAGCATTAACATTTCTCCAGTAGTCTATTGATTTCTTCCTGCTACTTCAGTAAATACATTCTTTGTAGCAATTCTGAAAGCGTATTTGAACTGCAAAAGATACTCCGGGCTCATCATATGTCATAACCAATTGAAACTGGATTGAGCCACAAAGCAAACAGCAGCCACTATTATTGCTGGAGAGAATCTCATCAGGAATGCAGGTCATGGCTTACGGAAACCCTTTGTTCAAGTGCGCCAAGGAACTTCTGTCTCCTTCTCCTGTCAAAGACACTTCTTGAGTTCAAGTATTCCCTGTTCAAACAGTTTCGCTGGGAAACACTCCAGCAGTACTGTGCTTCATTGCCCAACCCATCACCTCATCCCATCCTGCTGCTGACTGCTGAGCTGGAGACACCTCCTCTCCTCAGGTCTGCAGTTACCTGTACTGACATTAGCTTTGCCTGACGTGCCCAGAGGAGGCTGAGAAGCTGACCACCTTGTCCGCCCTGTGTCTGAAATCAAACGTTTGTCCCTAACCTGACGGAGCTTTGGATCCTCCTGTCTCCTTTGCTGCCTTTCCACTTTCTAAACAAAGACTAAAAGAACAAGCTGTCCACTTTCCTTAGAAAAGGGGAAACACTGATTGGCATATCAACCTGAAAAGGCTTCCCATCAGGGTGAAGGTGACTCCCGCAGTCAAGGACATGGTCTTGCTGCAGCCTGCGAGCACATCCTCTAGGGGAGGGTCTGAATGGCAATCAGAGAACAGACACCATGGAGCTTAAGTCAAGAGCTCTTTAGGTGAAGAGTGTTGCGTGAATACATTAAAGAGGAGATGTTTTAAAATCTATTAATACCAATCAATGCATTTTGTTAACACATGAGAAATCCATTTAAAAAGGTCCAGGGTGTAGGATTGAAGGGGTATAATAAGTTTGTTTTCCCGATCACACAAAGCAGGTTTTGCAGGTTGCAAAACGCGAGGCTCGCCACACTGCCTTTTTTTTTTAAATTAAATGTCACTATTGAAAGATAATGTTTGCTGCGCCTTTTTATTGTTGCCAGGCAACCACAGACTCACCTCCCTGTGCGCTCAATCTACTGTTTATTTATTTATGTTAGTTATTTGACAGTAATTGGTATCTAGTTCCCAAAATGTTGGGGCACAGGGTACTTGTTGTAGCTCTGGTTGAGGGTGAGAGGCTGTCAACAAATATTTTGTTGGGCACAGGGAAACGGAGATCTGTGTGGGTATATGAGACCCTAAAAGAGAGGGTCAATCACGGGGAGTACCACCAGTTGGTCCAGGAGCTTCGCATCCATGATGGCCATTTCCAGGCATATTTTAGGAAGAGTCCGGGGCAGTTTGACAACCTGCTATCTACCATTGTGCCGTATAAGTCTGGGTATCCAGCAACTGCTACCACCAGTTTCTCCTCCATTGTTTACCAACTGTAAACTTGTTTTCATAACCACCACATAAGACCGGCCGCCTCAAGAGATGACATGGTGTTTTTTTCTGCTCCGAGTACAAGTTTTTTCAACTTAGTAGTTCAGAGTGCTCCGGCAAAATCGCCAAGTCCGGCATGTCGCAACGCAAAAGAAGCAAAAAACTTCTCTCTCATTAAAAACAATGACAAAAAGATGCCTCAAGCTGCTAAAACGTGTCTGTGTGATCAGGGTCTTAGTTTATAATCAGCTGAAAATAAGAATCATCTTGTTTTTGTGACCTTGGAGTGAGTTCTCGTCCACAAAGTCATGTTGCACCGTCATGCTTCTACAGCTGCCCAGAACAGACAAATGAAACACTGGCTCTAGACAGGGCCTTTTTGGGTTGGGCCAACATAGCCTCCATGATGAGCCAAAGAGTGTTGAAAAAAAAACCTAATTTTTGACATGAAACTGCTCCATTATTCTGTGTTTTACCACTTGTTTAAATTTGGCAATATCTGGTAGACTTCAGCACAATGTTTTTAGGACTTAATGCGATGACAGTGTTTTCACAGACTGGGTCATCTCATCATCATGAAATACAAACTTAGGATACTGATGTTTTACCGCTACATTTTTATCACAGTATTATCAAAGCTACTTCTTCAAACTCTGCAGCAAACGTTTCTGGTAAGGAGAAATAAGATAAATGTTAAACAAAGGTAGCCTGAAGCACAGTTGTTGTTTTTGGGTTTTTTTTTTCAAAACATATTTCCAGTCTTACCTCAAAACAGCAAAACGTCTGTTTATGTTCAGACGAAAATTTGCCAGTGGTCTCTTATAAATCTCAACTGAAGTAAAACAGCTTGAGCACCAAAGCTGAATAAACAGCTGCACGTCTTACTCCTGCACAAACTGCAATCTCTATTTGTATGCATAATGAGCATCTCCACGCATTATTTATTACCTCGTCTCAATTATTTTAAGCTCTGAAAATACTGTGTCGTATGAGAGTATGTGACTAATGGCCTTGGCCGGAGTGGAACGTTTTAACAGCACTACACCACACAAAGCTTTATGCCTATGGTTTCACAACACTACGGATTTTAGATGCCTATATGTTAAGGAAGTCAGGAGTGTTATCACTGCTTAAAGGGGAGATTCATTCAAAACACAAAAAGGATTTTGTTTTGTAGTGAGAACAGCATGGAAAATATATGTCTCTTTCATGACACAGTGCCCCTCTTACCTCGGTTTATCCACAGACCTTGCCGTGAACAGTTTTCAAAGCGACTATTTCCTCTGGAAGAAAGACGTTCCAATAGAACCTGCCCACAACAAGGTCTCTGGGTGACCAGATATATGAAAGCTCATTTAAATGTTTCCAAGACAGATACTGAACTTTCAGGGTTCAAGAGAGAAGCAAGTGGATATTTAGATATGACAAAAGTAAAAAAAGTTTTAATGCAGTTTTGAATTAATTTTGAAGCCTGGAGTTTGCCATCA
This sequence comes from Epinephelus awoara, assembly GCA_035609425.1. Taxonomy (NCBI): domain Eukaryota; kingdom Metazoa; phylum Chordata; class Actinopteri; order Perciformes; family Serranidae; genus Epinephelus; species Epinephelus awoara. Next base: position 21,967,062 of record CM069306.1, on the reverse strand, counting down.
GAATAATAATTACATAGTGTCTATTTGCACCTGTGTGAGAACAGTTCCACCGCAGTTATTGGACTATTTACATCCATACCTATGACGCCTTATTATGGATCCACAATACGATGCTATCACGATACTTAAGTCACGATACATTATTGCGATTTTAAATATGTTGCAATGTGCTGAGTTTTGTTATACTGCGATATGTTGCAATTTATTACCTTTTTTAATGGTTAATTATGTCCCCAAGGAAAAATCTCTCAACTGGTTTATCTAATAAGATTAAGTTTTCACTCTGTTCATTTCACCTCAGCCTCTTTTTGAAACAGCAGCAAAATGTAACAAGTGGACTGAAAAAGCAATTGATCATTTTATTCTAATAGGTTACCTAAAGTTTAATTGGTATTTGTAATATTAATAATTTATTTGATTTAAAAAAAAAATCAATACTTGGCACTGTCTGACAAAACAATATTGCGATAATATCATGATACTATGCTGTATCGATTTTTCCCCCAACCCTAATGGCTAGTATTCATCACATTGACCCGTCAAGGTCAGAAGTGGTTAGGATCATGGTTAGGACTAGTACTAACCAATTTCAGATATTATCTTAGATAAAAGTGGTAAATTTACAAGAACAAACTTACAAATGTACAGCCAGAAAGTCAGATGATGTAGTATATAACAGGACACAGTCCATGTATTTTTCATTCATTCATTCAGTTTCAGTAACCGCTTATCCTGTTAGGGGTCGCACGGAGCTGGCGCCTATCCCAGCTGACATTAGGTGAGAGGCAGGGTACACCCTGGACAGGTGCCAGACTATCACTGACACACAGAGACAGACAACCATTCACACTCACATTCACACCTACAGACAATTTAGAGTCACCAGTTAACCTGCATGTCTTCGGACTGTGGGAGGAAGCTGGAGTACCCAGAGAAAACCTGCAAAATAAAGACTATTTAACTTGTTATTTAATAATAATAAAAAAAATTAACAATAAATTATTAAAAAGAAAACTAATGGTATCATATATTTGGTTAAAGAATATTTTTAAAAAACAAAACAAAAAAAACGTATTTGAGTCTGTCAAATAATAGTTTCTTTGAACGATTTTGTTTGGTTAAAAAAAAAACTTATTCTCTTTTGTTATTTAACTTACTTAAATAACAATATGACAACAAACAATAACAAAACAATATTTAAAAGATTTTTTTTAACCAAACATATGATTCCATTTAGTCACCTGACTTTCTGGCAATACATTTGTTACAGTAAATATAAATCTTTTTTGTCATTTAATTTACAATTATTTACCATTTCATAATTCGTCTGCCTCCTGGCTTGACAGCAGGCTGCTGCCAAAATATTAATATAAAGCCCTGCCAACAAAGCAGCAGCTGATTTAGATGTAGTCAATCAAAATAATTTGACTCAGAAAGTCCAGATTTTTATTACATATTATATGATTTTGACTGACCATGAGTTTATTTATTTCACCACTCCTATACTTTTTTTTCTCGGCATTATTGGGCTGCCATATAAAACCATTAGAGATGAACTAGGAAATGGTTTGGGCTCGTTTCTGTTAACTTAACTTTTAATTACACATTTTAAAGTAGTTCACCAAAATAAAACAATAACACATCTTGCCATATAAAAGTAAATGTGTTGCGTGTTGCTGCCACAGCATCCTCTCTCTCCCTCCCTCTGTCTCTCCCTGTGCGCGTGCACTCCGGCACAAAAACGCAGCAGCAGCTCTGATCTCGCGCCTCCATCTCCCACTTTGTGCTGAATACAGCCAGCTGCAACTTTTGTCACCGCACAGCTGCCGGTGTTTCCTCCTCTCTCTCTCACACACACACACACACCCTCACACACACACACACACAACAAGCTGGATTCATTAAAAGTCGACAGAGGCAGCTGGATGATGTCATATCCGTGAAGCAGGGTCCCTGGAACCCAAACGCAGCTCGGATTTTTCGCTGCGTGCGTGCCCACAAACTTTTTCCCCTCTCTCGCAGTGACGAGATTTTCCTCCCCGCTGCCCACATGGCATGCGTAACGGGGACGAGTGGATGGATGTGCCCCCCTCCTCCCCAGGAAGCCTTGCTTTTCACCAGCGCGTAGTGGACGAGGTGGCGCGAGCCCACGGGCACAAACTTGCGTGAGAATTGTTGTACCCGGTCGCGGCGGCGGTGGTAGGAGGTGGAGGAGGGAAACATTGCTGAAGCAGCCGACAGAATGTGGTCGCTGTCCGTGGTCCTGAACCCGCTGCTGTTCCTGCTGCTGTTCGGATACTGCCCTTCAGTGGTGAGTTCACTGCCGTCACATTTCTCTCATACAGCAGCAAATAAACTTCGGCACGAGCCAAAACCCGCCATGTAATGCCCCTTTTTTTAAAACTTCAGCAGATTGGGGGTGTATTTAATTAGGGTGGAGCATTGCACAATGCTTGGTGAGTGGCCAGCAACACAGAAAATGACTCAGTTCTGTTTTCAGTTTTTTTTCTCTTGCATGTTTGGCTGCTTCTTTGCCACAGTCACAGTAGCCTGTACACACTCCAGCACTGGCAGCAATAAACATTAACATGCCAGATATGTTTGGGGGGGGGGGGGGATAAAAATCAGCTGAAATAATAAAGACTGAATTTAAAGTGGTTGTAGAGGAAGAAGGCACCCTCACAGCACTCATGTTTATTGCCTACATCCACCACATAGCACTGATATTGATCCTGGAGTATTGCCAGGCATATAACTCACTTTTAAGGGAGAGTTCAATCACTGTGGAATAAATAAATAAATAAATAAAACATATTGCTGCTGTGTGAATTATATCCAAATCCCCTCCCAGACTGAAGAAGCCGCACTAAACATCTCGATACAGGCACATTCTCCCTCTCCCCTCATACTTTAACTGAAATGATTCATTAATTCCTGCTGCAGTTTTCCCCTTCGTGCCACCTCATTCTATGTTTTCGGTGTGGGGGGGGGGGTATCCTGCCCGTTTTAGCTTTACGAAATGGGAATGCATTTGGGAGCATTATCACAAATTAGGAAGAGCAGCTTGCAGATCACCAAGCCATTTGGACAAGAACAATGGTCGATTAGGTTCATCCCACCCATGCAGAGTACAATCCCTGTGCCAGTGTCTTGATTGCAAAGCAGTGTCCTCACATACTACATCACCTTGCCATGATTGAAAGTGCCGTGCAGAATTAATGGTTCCCCCCCCCCCACCTCACAGAAACAGGAAACATTTACAGGATGCTCAAAAGCTGAATGGAGATCTGTCAGAAAGTCGAAAACGAACAGCAAAAACAAAGGATGAACCAGCTGTCTGAATTATTTAATGAGAGAAAAACTCTTTGTGCAGAGTTGGAGAGTGCATCTGGCTTGGCTGAGCTACAGATTCATTTTAATACGAGGAAATGCGAGAGTGAGAAGAAGAAGAAGAAGAAGAAGGGGGGGAGGAAGGATGTGCGTCACTCAAGAGACAGAGGAGAAAGAAAGGTTTTAACGGAGTGGTGAAACTGGCTTCTTTTTAGAAGCCTTTCAAAGCAAAGCAAGGGAAAAAAGAGCTGAGGGTGTGTTTTTTCCCTCCCTCTTTTATTCCATTCAGCTATGATGCCATGATTAGACAGGCAGATTCCAGCTACAGTCACAGTGCACCATGGCATCCACTAACTCTTAGACTGCTATGATGTACCAGACATGACCTCCAGATATTCTACTGCGATATTTTTGCTGCTTCTCACTAAAGTTTAATTCCCTGAAATGCACATTAAGCATCACAGTTAAGGGCTGGCACATAATGTATTAAAATAAAAATAAAAAGATTTTAAAAGTGAGATTACGATGCTTTTATCCAACGATCATATAACAACCAATTTAGCATCAGGGCATCTGTAAAATAAGCTTCAACTCCTGGTTCACAAACTTTACCAGCAACCAATAGCAAGGGTGACAAAGATCAGGGCCTGCGGCGCTTTGATAATACCTGAAACAATTTTCTTGCAATCTGATAACGGCAACATAAGAGAGCTGTGCTGGGAAAAAGAATGAAAGCTCGGGAGATTGATAGCGCACAAGGTATTTTTTATTTTATTTTCTGACCTAAAGATAAAAAAGTGAAAAGGAGACGTGGCTGAGGAGTCAGGTGTTAAAAACTATATTAGTGATAAAACAGCATAACACAGATTTCTGCATTGCAAAATAGAAAATTCAAGGTCTGATCGGCTATTTCGCTTTCAAAACACAGGACTTTTCTATGGCAGTGATATAGCAGAAAGGATATACCCACATTTCAGCTACAAAAGTCTCTCCAGAGGGTGAAAACGATGAGTCAAAGTCTGAGCTTTCGCCTCGCTGTGACGTCTTTGCCTGCTCAGAGGGGCCGTGATCTTTCATAGCTGGTTCCAAAGGCTCTTTAAACTGCTCAGGCTGACAGGTATAAGGATGAATGGCAGACGGAAAAGGATGCCTGCACTATGAAAACAGGGCACTCCTCTTTTTCTATCAACAAGCTTCAAAGGGCTGGCCAAAGTTCACATGTTTCACATGCTATTCTCCAGCCGGATTGAGTTTTAGGATGTAAAACAAAATCCAAATAATGGCTGGTTGTCTGCCAAAGCCACTGCAGACAAATTTACCATCTGCAGTCAAAAGGTTGTCAGTATTTGGCTGGAGGCTGGCGTTAATTTCCCATGCTGACATTAAACAGCAGTATTGTTCAAACACTGATGCTGTTTGTGTCTGGTAGCTATCAACTTTTCCAGCACTTCAGGACGCTTTGATCAATATTTGGAGGGGAACTAGTTTTTACTGTGTACACTCTGACATGAGTTGATGGTGCTGCATTAAAATATGCTGCATTGGCTTATGATGCATAACTTTATGTTCTTTGTAGCTTTATATTCTAGTGCTGTGGAGCATATTGGATGTAATAAAGAGTGGGAAAAGTGCCCACAAATCAGGTTTATCTGCGTCTCCCAGCAGGACTTTCAGTTAAGGCCTAGTGAGAAGAAACAGAGGAATTTCCGCACTTGGGTTATTCATCAAGGCCAGGAAACACTATTTATTGTTGAAGAGGAAATTCTCCTGAGACCATATACTGTGGAGGAATATCGTAAAGCAAAAGCAATGTATTCTTTCAAAGCCCAGACTTTTTATAAGTCAGTGGAATTGGTTGGTGTTAAAGCGTTGGGCTGCATAAGGCAGAAGAATGGATGACCCGCAAGGAGAAAATAGGAAAACACAACAGCTGCATGCCGCAATTTCACGATAGTGATATCATCGCTGTTGAATCTATTTAGTGTGCCTACCTCTAGATGTGTGTGCTGGGTATTTACGACTGTGCCTGTGTTTCTGTATGCAGACCATCAGGCCAAAGGAGGGGTGGCAGGTGTACAGCTCAGCTCAGGATGCAGATGGGCGTTGTATCTGCACAGTGGTGGCACCTGAACAGAATCTGTGCTCCAGAGATGCCAAAGGCAGACAGCTCCGCCAGCTCCTGGAGAAGGTATGTGCACACGAGCCACACACGTTTCTGCTTATGAGACAGATACAGACTCGAACACACACACACACACACACACACACACACACACATTTACTGTAAGCAACCAGCACACCTACATTCATACAGACATGTCACATTGATTTCTATCGTTATTCATGCTTCTTTGTTGCCCTAATCCTCTGAGAGATTGCAACAGCCAGGTCCGTAACCCTATTTTCCACTCCTGCATATATTACATGGATGACATCAGCTGAATGGCTGCTTGAGAAGATGAGAACGCTCTCCATTCCACCTTAACAGAACAGGAGTGTTCTCGTTTTTTCGCAATAAACCATTCAAGACTATTGCTAATGCTTTGAGTATTATCAGGCTTTAAGCTGTTGATCAGGAGCATTATTTCTGTCAAAGTGGACTCAGAGTTTGTATAAATTAGTATAAATTTTTATTTAAAAAAAACTACTACCATGACTTTTTATTTAAATTAAAGTATGGGTTTTGAATTAATCACACAAATGTAGCTCTGAATAAAACAACCAACACTGTGAACTGAAGTCGAACATGACTTTTGAGAAATACCCTCCTGACACCCTGCGTCCTTACATGAGGACATCACAATTTGGGTTTGCTGCAACTTATGCTTCATTCTGCTTAACCTAGACCTTTTGTCCTCGTTTGTGGACACTTTTTTGTGCCATCTAGTGGTAGCAAAAGCACATACAAATACAATAATAGATGGAAAAACAAGATGGCAGCCAACTCTACCTGAACAAATTTTATGGTTATGGTTTATGGCTCAGACACTGTTAATTAGGAGGTATTTGAGGACATTGGGACCAATTATCCACAGAGGTCTCTTCCTCTCTAAAACTCACCAAGCCTAAAATTTAAACCAGTAAAAACACTGAATAAAGTAGTTTCACGTTAAATTTTTTTATTTTTTTTTACTGCGCTGTTCGGCTCATGGTAGAGGAGCTTCTAGCTATGGTGGGCGGCGCAAAAATGCAGACCCACAAGGACCCACTCCCTATGTAAATATTAACAGCTCATTCTAAGGTTCAACAATTACAATTCACAATTCTTATTTTTAGGTGGTTATACACTAAAGAAAACTCACTTATTATATTGTATAACATTTCTGCCAGTATATTCCCTTCAATCCTACACACTGGACCTTTAATTCCATTTTTCCATCCCATGACAGTCGTGATTTAATGCAGCATCTACAAACAAACAAATAGAACGGCACCAGAGTCACTTTCCTCAATTAGTATGCCATATAAGGAAACATTGCTCTAGCCTACATTTTAATGTTGTATGCCAAAGGGTGTTCTCTGTCATTCACTGGGGCCTTTGACACTAATGTACTAAGCTGCCTCGGGGCTTCAGTGAGGCCATTTTAGGATCCCTCTACCAGCGCCAGAAAAGTATGCATAACACAATGTAGGAGTGTTGTGCCACTTTGCGGCCGATGTGCTTCAATAATGCTGGTTGGTTACAAGTAGAGCCAAAGAGACAGGAGAGGAAGGGCCGTGTTTCTTCTTGTTCACATGCCCCATAAACCCAGTGCACTTTTGTTAAACCAGAGAGATGCTGTAATGTTTGTGTCAAATCTCTACTCTGACATATGTTATCAAATGTGGCAGATTCAATAGATTTTCCAGGCAATTATAACTCATAAAGTGAAATATATGTTTACAAACTCAGAGAAAATAGAAAGCAGCCATGTCACAGTTCCGTGTCCACGTATTCAAAGCCTTATTCAGCTCACACATGGATGGTTAAAAGACAATCTCGTTGGAGGTCAAAATGTTGATTCGTTCTTTGGGAAGTTAGAGCATGGCAGGCTACTGAGCAGCTGAATATGGAGGACATTTTAATCTTGGCGGTGGACGGAAAAATCAATGTGCTGTTTTCATTCTTTTTCAAAAGGTGCAGAACATGTCGCAGTCAATTGAGGTGCTGAACCTGCGGACGCAGAGGGACTTTCAGTATATCATGAGGATGGAGAGCCAGATCAAAGGACTGCGGTCAAAGTTTCGACAGCTCGAATCGGACAGGAAGACGCTCGTCAACAAAAACTTTCAGGTATATTTTCTGTTTGATGTTTAACTTTGTGAGAAACATCACAGGAGAGGCGGTGAAAGGAACCTCTAAAAGAACCTGAGAAGCATCTGAATAGATAAACTTTTATTCCTGACGAGATCAATACCAGTCTACCACTGCCCGGCGAAGGACAATGTGGTCTTAAAAAGCTAGACAGGCTGTGAAGGAAGCATCCAGCATGGATTCTTAAAACTCTTTTATCAGTGAGAGTGACAGGATCCTGGTGGCTACATGAAACACTTCCATTTTACATTTATTTAACCCTTAAGAAATAGAATGCAGGCAAAGAATATTGTTCTTCCTGCTGCAGCGATCAAGTACAATACTCATCCTTTGCTTGTTAAGTGTAGTTTTGACATAGATAGACTCTGTTACGATGTTTTATACATGCTGCTGCCTCTTATTGTCTTCTTCTACACCACAGAGTAAAAACAGTTATGGGCAGTGGTGTAAGGTCACTAACTACATTTACTCAACTACCATACTATACTGTACTTTTACTTAACTACATTTTGCAAGCCATATTGGACATTTTACTCCACCACAACAAATTTAGCATTAGTCAAAATATATTATTAGGTACACCTATCAAACTGCTCATTAAAGCAAATAGCTAATCAGCCAATCACGTGGCAGCAACTCAATGCATTTAGGTATGTAGACATGGTCCAGACTACCTGCTGAAGTTCCAACCAAGCATCAGAATGAGGACGAAAGGTGATTTAAGTGACTTTGAATGTGGCATGGTTGTTGGTGCCAGACAGGCTGGTCTGTTACGGGCTGATCACGCACAACCATCTCTAGGGTTGGTCCGAAAATGCCTTGTTGATGCCAGAGGTCAGAGGAGAATGTCCAGACTGGTTCAAGATGATAGAAAGGCAACAGTAACTCAAATACACACTAGTTACGACCAAGGTCTGCAGAAGACCATCTCTGAATGAGCAACACGTCCAACCATGGAGCAGATGGGCTACAGCAGCAGCAGACCACACCAGGTGCCACTCCTGTCAGCTAACAACAGCAAACTGAGGCTACAGTTCACACAGGCTCACCAAAACTGGACAACAGAAGATTGGAAAAATGTTGCCTGGTCTGATGAGTCTCAATTTCTGCTGCAACATTCAGATGGTAGGGTCAGAATTTAGTGTAAACAACATGAAAGCATGGATCCATGCTGCCTTGTATCAGCGGTTCAGGCTGGTGCTGGTGGTGTAATGGTGTGGGGGATATTTTCTTGGCACACTTTGGGCCCCTTAGTACCAACTGAGCATGGTTTAAACACCACAGCCTGCCTGAGTATTGTTGCTGACCGTGTCCATCCCTTTATGACCACAGTGTACCCATCTTCTGATGGCTACTTCCAGCAGGATAACGCACCATGTCACAAAGCTCACATCATCTCAAACAGGTTTCTTGATGAGTTCACTGTGCTCCAACAACCTCCACTGCCACCAGATCTCAATCCAACAGAGCACCTTTGGGATGTGGTGGAACGGGAGATTTTCACATCATGGATGTGCAGCAGCTGTGTGATGCTATCATGTCAATATGGACCAAAACCTCTGAGGAATGTTTCCAGCACCTTGTTGAATCTATGCCACAAGGAATTAAGGCAGTTCTGAAGGCAAAAGTGGGTCCAACACTTTACTTGCAAGTTGCAATAAAGTGGCCTGTGAATGTATGTCAACTTATGAATTACTGTATGATGTATAATTACGTATTAAGCTACCTGGCAGTATATTAAGTAGTTAAATGACTAACCCCCCTTTACCAGCTTCACCATAAGTGATGCTTACACATTAATGCATCAATAATTACGATACAGTGATGAAATAAATGTATTCTGAAATTGGCCAGTCTGCAAAATTACTACATTTCCTTTGGTACTTTTAAATATATTTTGATGCTAATACTTATTTTCCTGCAGTTGAATGCCGGACTTCCAAGACTATTTCCATGACACTGCTGTTTAAAAGGTCTCTCTCCTGTCACTGGTTACTGATACAGATGGGCAGTACATCAAGTTTTAACTCTGACACCAAGTAATTAAAAGGCAGGCATTGCTAATATTGATACTTCTCTTGGATCAGAAGAGAGAGGACTTCCGCATAATATATTGTATAATTGACGCTGACATTACATAACAATAACAATAATAGGTGCAATTACTATGATTATTACTATTATTATCGATCAGTGAAATTCATTTACTAGGGCTTTTCCCTCGTCATTGCTCTTACCTTTTCTTTATTATGATAAACTTTTGCTACAATCTCTCCTGCAAATACATATATATTTTTTTGTTTTGTTACGTTGATATGCCAGATATCTAAATTATACTGTTCTTTTTCAAACAACAGTGCTCTGTAATAATCAATTATCAATCTACCTTAGTTAAAGAAGTTGAGCCATGTCCCATTAACACCCCTGAAACAGCTGCACTGGAGAAAAACTGAACTGTCTTTCCGGACTGATTGAGATTTGTTAAGACAGGTATTTTTGCAGCTGTGTATTTTTGGTGTTTTCCAGGAGCTAAAGGGGAAGATGGAGTCCCTGCAGCCGCTGATCCCTGTCCTGGAGCAGTACAAGACAGACGCCAAGCTCATCTCCCAGTTCAAAGAGGAGATCAGGAACCTGTCTGGCGTGCTGATGGGCATCCAGGAGGAAATGGGAGCCTACGACTATGAGGAGCTGCAACGTAGGGTCCTAAACCTGGAAAATCGGCTCCGCAACTGCATGAGCAAACTCAGTAAGTCCATCATAGAAAAAGTAGATTCAAGCATGGTGACCCCAGATTATCTGATGGCCGAGGGATCACAGGCACAGTTCTATCAGCAGATTGGCATTTCAGATACGGAGCAGGGGACAGTAGAGCTGCAACTGGAGGCAGAAATATTGCTGAGAATATGTTATGTATTTGGAAAAACAATGCATTATTTTCATATACTGAGAAGGCAATTGGCACTACTTTATGTTAACTGATATAGTGGTCAGTATAATCAGTGGAATGATACCTATGTGGTTGGATTTGCACATGAACAGTAAAGTCACTTAAACAGTATCTTGTGGTTTAACTCATCTTTACCTCAAATTTTCCAAGCTGGAGGTAAAAGGTGGCAGCATCATAAAGCTTTGTACTCTGGCTGGTAATTTAAGAAGTGCAGTTGACGCTTCTATAAAATCATAATTGTTAAGGTCGTGCAACCCGTTCTCATTTGCAGACGCTTTGTCATGCTCCTCAGCATCTCCAAGTGATGCACAGGGCAACCTTTGGTGTATTTATGTGAAGCACAGCTGAAACACACTGTAACACACAGTTAATGTTGTGAAACTGTTGCAGTTAAAAGTTAGGCAATAAAACTACACTGCTCAAAAAAATTAACCAAAAACTTAAATCACATATCAGATCTTGATGAAGGAATTATTCAACTTGAAAGTCTATACTGATGTTCATTGTATAACTTGTTGACTACAAAATGACGTAACAGTCACGGGAAACCAAAATCATCACCCCACTGAGGGCTGGATTCAAAATCACACCGAAAATCAAAGTAAAAAATTTAAAATCACAGGCTCCAACTTGTGTGAGTTTTTTCTTATGGCAACTGCCTGTGTTCACCCCCGACAACGTCTTGGCATGCTCCTGATGAGTTGGTGGATGATGTCCTGGGATATCTCCTACCAGACCTGGATCAGGGCATCCCTGAGCTCCTGGACAGTCTGTGGCGATACTTGGCAGCATCGGATGCACCAATACATAACATCCCATAGGTGCTCTATTGGATTCAGGTCAGGGGACTGAGAGGGCCAGTCAATGGCATCAATGCCTTCATCATCCAGGAACTGCTCACACACTCTGGCCATACGAGGTCGGACATTGTCCTGTACCAAGAGGAACCCACGGTCCACTGCACCAGCGTATGGTCTGACAAGCTCTCTGACGATTTAATCCCGGTATCGAACAGCTGTCAGAGTACCTTTACCTATGACATGGATTTCTGTGAGACCCTCCAAGGATATGCCTCACCAGACCAAAACTGACCCATCGCCAAACCGGTCATGCTGTGTGTGTGTGATATTACACACAGCATGGTTTTCTCTGGCGAATGCCAATTGAAGTGCGTGGTGCTGGGGTGTGAGCACAGGTCCCACTAGAGGACGTCGGGTCCTCATGCCACCCTCATGGAGTCTGTTTTTGACAGTTTGGTCTGAAACATGCACACCAGTAGCCTCCTCGAGGTTATTATGTAGGGCTCTGGCAGTGCTCCTCTTGTTCCAGATACCGGTCCTGCTGCTGTGTTGATGCCCCTTCTACGACCCTGTCCAGCTCTCCTTGTGTAACAGCTGGTCTCCTGGTATCTGCTCCATGCTCTTGAGACTGTGCTCGGAGACACAGCAAACCTTCTTGCGACCACACGTATGAATGTGCCATCCTGGAGGAGCTGGACTACCTGTGCAGCCTGATTGGGCTGCAGGTACCGCCTCATGCTACCAGCAGTGACAAGGACACTAGAGAAGAATCAGTCAGGAAGGATAAGGAGAGAGCAACTGTCTGTGGCCACCACGTGTTAATCCATTCCCTTTTTGGGGATTGACTTGCTTTTGCCTCTCCATTGCACCTGTTGTCACTTTCTTTTTCTTCAAAGCAGGTGAAACTGATTCACAATTACTTGTGCTTCCTAAATGGACGGATTGATATCGCTGAGGTTTAACTGGCTTGACCATTAACTGTTCCCTTAATTTCTTTGAGCAGTGTACTTGGTTGGGTTAAAAAAAGAAAGGATCATGTTTTGGGTTAAAACAAGTATGTTTGTTACATAAATTCATCATGTGAGTGACGTCAGTGTGCGAAGAACGTACGTAAATTGCATAACATTAACATGGTCTCCTGGATGAAAGTTTGGTTTTGTCTGACCCGTCCACCTCCCCTTCCTCAGACCCTACACTCTCTCAGTATTTATACCATGTCAGTTGCTCTCAGCCTTGGATGGATTTACATTGGACTTCTAAATTCCAGGCCGTCTCATAAAGATGCCAAAGGGCCAATATCACACACAGAGGGGCATGACAAAGTGGCTGTATTTAACACCCTGAAAATGAGAACAGGCTGGTTTATCATATATCTATATTTTTTATTCTAAATCTGTCTGGTTCCTTTCTGCCATTTGCAGTGTTGGCACTGAAACTGTGTTTGCTCCACCCATTGATGTTTAACTCGACTAAGTCTGCCTCTAGAGCAGCTATGCCTCTGATAAAGGTTTGCATAACTAAACTCCAGTTTGCCAACTGCCATGTTATCAACACTGATGGAGCCTGTCAAAGTGTCAACATGAATAGCTAACATGTGAATGCTAATCGGATGTGGCTGGAAATCTGCCTGAGCTCAAGATGATCACTTAAGCATTCATTGTGCATGAGACTTTGATTGATTAGGTAAAATAGCAGTTAAATACTTAATAGAGAACTGGAAAGCTTGCGTGCAAGTGATAGCCTACTGTCATTTGGTACAATTAAAGTGTCTGGCAAGATGAATTAAGTGCAGCTACTTCAAATATTACACCATGTGGGATAAATGGTCACAAAGCTCAGACACATATGAGGTTATACTAGTTGTACTGTGGCAGTTTCTCTGTTTATCATCTTCCCCTCTACAGTAGCAGAGAAATGCAAGTGACAGTGTCCATTTGCTGAGTACAAACAGCCCAGATCTAGATTTAGTTAGTTTATCCATTAGCCACAGATCGAAGCAGTCCAACACTTTGAGATGTATTCCAGTACAACCATCACAGCACTGGCTATGGTTTTATCATGTGGAGCTGGTGCAGCCCGTGCTTTATGTGACCATAGCTGTGTGATGTGTTCTCAGCATGTGGCAAGCTAATGAAGATCACTGGGCCTCTGACTGTGAAAACTTCAGGGACCAGATTTGGAGCCTGGATGACCGACCCACAGGCATCTCCCAAAAACAACAGGGTAAGCTGAGCTAATGTTCTTTGCGGTGTGTTACAAGCCTTTGAAGCAACGCAGGGCAGTTTAATAATTTATATACAACAGCTTCCCTCCTGTTGTTCAGGGGGGAGAGATGTTGTTGAATTACAGCATCATAGTCACTGAAACTTTTTTTCTAATTTAACTGCTAAGAAAGTCATAAACCTTGATGTTGCTAGCTGGATATTTTGTTTGGGCATCCTTTTGTATAAATGTGAAGGATAACTCAACGCTCACTCAAAACACTTCATTCCCTAATGTGTTTTAGCGCAGAGCCTTCATTCAACACAACAATTTCAAAATAAAAGTACACTGCAAACTTAAACCACCACGCAAACAGTCGTAGAATAATGAAAAGAGAAAGGAGAGCATTGCCTTTGAAAGTTTTACGTAAAAAAAACAACTTTTGTTCACATTTTGTGTAACTTGCTGAACTGCATTCTGAGTACCCTTGAGGCTTAAACTAACATGTCAATGCATTTCCCTCCTTATGCGCATTTGTAAAGCCAGTTTTTTTAATATAAAAAGAGTGTTGAAGCAGTGTGTTCACACTTGTAAAATCCAAGGTCACGCTTTTGCTTTTTCCCTTTTTTTTTAATGTTAGTAAACTTATTGTATCTATCTCACTAACTAACTAGCAGCCTCATCTTGATCCCTGCCTTCTGTGGGCACTTTGCTACATGTCTTGGCTGTTAGGGGTGCTTGACTCTCATGACATGTCAGCTTCATTAAAAGTATAGCTGCAAATTAAAAGCAACAATATATGTAAAAACACACAGAGACAATACATCTGAACATTTATACCTCCGACCGTGGCAGCGGCTGAAAATTATACATTTTGATACATACAGGTATACATATTGCAAAACTCTGTAAAAGTACACCAAAGCATACATTTTCGTTTCCAAATATTTATTTGAAAACAAAACCATTCATACAGTCAAAAAACCATATCACATATAAGGGTTCCCGCAGATTCTTGAAAAGTCTTTAAAGACTAGGGCTGCTTCCGACTAAGAATTTTCCTAGTCGACCAGCAGTTGTTTACGATATTAACTTAATTATTAAATCATATATTGTGGGCCGGGCAACACAATGGTTTGAGTTCAAGGTGTGAGAAAGAATAGGTTGTATGTATGTTGTATGAATGGATCAGTAACATTGTTAACACTGTGCTGCACGTCACACACTGAGCGAGCCGCCTGTTAATGACGCTGTCAGCAAAGCAGTAATGATTGTGCTAAGTGGCTAATGGGCATGTAGCTACTGACATGTTTCAGATGATACGTCATGTTTGTAGTCGACCAATGAAGATGAGTTTACACATCACCTTGGGTTCGTCCTTCACCTTCTCAAAATGATCCCACACTTTGGATTTCCTGCCCGACATGTCATTAACTAGCCTGTGTAACAACCTCAGGTACCAGCCCTGTAAATTAGGGGCCGTACACATGCCGTGTCTTTAACTGCCAGGAAACGCGAGGTCGGATGCTGGGTGCTACTCTTATGCCTTTTTTTGTGTCAGCTTTCAAGAGCTCAGCCACAGGTTGCGTCTGAGGTTGCTGAGCAACCTTAACAAGCATCAAATAGTCTATTTATCTGAAATCCTGAGTGCAGAGCTGATCTTCTTCCAGCATTTGATTTATTTTATTTTTTTCTGCAACTAAGCAACTACTGAAATCTTGTTGGCTAATGACCTCTCTGGTCAACTATTAGGGGCAGTCCTATAAAAGACAGTGAATTCACAGTTCTTGAAATAAAGCCTTAATTGATATTAAAATGTCTTGAGACAATCTTTCAAAAGTCTTAAAAATGCTAAGACATGTGATGTTAATTTTTTTTTTTTTTTTCTTTATGAATACAGCTGTGGCCCACCACCAGTCTGACCTCATCAATACTAAAATAAATAAATAAATGAATGAATAAAAGTCTATTATTGAACATTTGGCCTCCAACAAATGTCTGGCTGCTGGGTCTCTATATGACGCCTTTTATGGAGCTCATGTGCTCTGTAATCCTTTTTTAAAAGAAAGCCTAATTTTCTACACTTTTTTTATGGACATGTTATCATATAAATGCATTTTTGTATTTTACAGGTGATAATAATTTTACCCACGACTGAATGAGTGAAGATATTTTGTTTCTTGTTCAGCTGGCACAGTTTCTTGTAACTAAACATCACAGGAACATTGTCCTTGTTATTTGTCCTCAGGTCTGGTACATGGACAGCTACACCAACAACAAGATAGTGAAAGAGTATAAATCCATCGCTGACTTTGTGGCAGGAGTCGAGTCGAGGACCTACAACCTGCCTTTCAAATGGGCCGGAACCGACCACGTGGTGTACAACGGCTCTCTTTACTACAACAAGATGCAGAGCAACATCATCGTGAGGTACAGCTTCGAGACGGGCCGCGTAGTCACCCAGAGGGCTCTGGAGTCGGCGGGCTTCCACAACGTGTACCCCTACACCTGGGGAGGCTTCTCCGACATTGACCTGATGGCGGATGAGCTGGGCCTCTGGGCCGTGTACGCGACCAACCAGAACGCTGGCAACATCGTCATCAGCCAGCTGAACCCGGACACGCTCCAGATCCTCAGCACATGGAACACAGAGTACTCAAAGAGGAATGCCGGCGAGTCTTTTATGATCTGTGGGACGCTCTACATCACTAACTCCCACCTGACCGGCGCCAAGGTATACTATGCTTACTCCACTAAAACCTCCACATACGAGTATACAGACATTCCTTTTCATAACCAGTACTTCCACATGTCTATGTTGGACTACAACGCCAGGGACCGCGCCCTCTACGGCTGGAACAACGGCCACCAGGTCCTGTTCAATGTTACACTTTTCCACATCATTAAAACTGAAGACGACTCTTAAGCAGAGGGACATCCATACACATGAAAGAACATATGGAAAACATGGATGTTTGCGCCTGAATGTTCCTATAAATGCCATAGACTGTATGATAAAGATAGACGACATGATAGCTCCCCCAAAATGAAGCCAAAATATCGCGATCACCCCCTGGTGGCTGGCTGCAGTACAAGTCATAAACCTTGCCCCCTCTATGTTAGCAGATGGAAAATGGGCCAAACTAAAATCTTATGCCTGGTTCACACTGCACGATATCAGCCCGATGCAGCTTCATACAGTGTCGGCTCGGATCGTGAACAAGTGTCGTATGCGATAATCCATTGTTTTATCTCGTGTAGTGTGTCATAGAGGACGACAACTGACGCCACGTCTGGGACGCCTCACAACATCCCGACACTAAGTCTTATGTCGACTTGACCTGCCGTGGACAACTGCATGTCAACAACACCGCAAACTTTTTGATATTTCCTCAATGGACTAGCCTACCACGCAAAGTAAAAAGAGGAAAATGATGGCGTCAAACAGCAGAGGCACCTTAGCAGCCTGGTGAGTACTGCCATTAGCATAAGGCTAGCAAACAATGTTATTTCTTCACAATGGAGACGGATATAAAGGAATAAAATTTAAAAAACAGTGGCAGGGCTTTTACTCACCATTACTCCAGCTTCATTTGAAACAGGCTACAGTATAAACGGGCCGTTATTTATTATTCCCTCTGTATTTTTATACTCTTTTGATTTGCCTTATTAAAAATCTCATTTCAAACTCAACACTTCCTGTACCCATTTGAAATTTAAAGTACATTATAATTTAGGTTGAGAGAGTCCCTTCATTATCTAAAGAGGCTTTTATTGTGAAACATTTGCAGGAAGTTGTTGTGGAGGAATCAGTTTGCATGCAGTACTTCAAATGTAACTCCTGCCATCTGGTGGCACTTTTTACGTTACTACAACAACATTTCAGCGGGCACATGAACAGACACAGTGACTGAAATAATAGTAATAATAATAATAACAATACAAATAGGAAAAGAATAACCAGATGACATCACACACGTCGTGAAAGACGACCTGGGATGATCGGTGTGGACCATCGTGTAGTCTGTCATGTCTATCGGCCAAGTCATGACACGATATGACCCCGCAATCACCTAATCTGACACAGTGACCATCGGAACAGACCAAAATGTCGTGTAGTGTGAACCCGGAATTAAAGTACACTTCAAACATATTTTTCTGGAAGATGGTTTCTATTATTTTAGAAAGCTGTTATCACGCTGATGTTCAAATGTTCATTTATCTGATACATTTGGTTTTAATTTGTTAACTGATGCTATTAAAAGGGGGTTTGAAGTCATGATTGACAGCTGTGCTTGCCAATCATTGTGCTGGTGATCAATGGTGCTGCTTGGAATTGGTCAGACAGATAAATGGGCAAGAACTTGATACCGCAGCGATCGCAGACTGTTTCCAAATGACATCACCAGCACCAGATGGCAGCGGCCATAACTGGGATATTTTGGCTTAATTTTTGTACAGTGGGAGTAAGTGTATCTTTATGTGCAGTCTATGATAAATTTATTTATTTATTTATTTATTTATTTATTTATTCATTCATCCATCATTTCCCTGATTACTTTGGGCATTTTATACAAATGTATTTACCTACACCTTTTTCCTGTTTTCATATAAAAGTTAATTAAATTATTGAAAAGTTAAAATATTGTGCCAACATGACACTCTCTCTATAAAAATAAAGGACTGCACAAAGTTTAAACAAATTTGGTGCATTTTGAAATATACAAGTAACTCATCTTCAACTAAATAATGGCACTCTAAATGAACTTTGTGTAATAGCTGCAGAGCCTTTTTTCTCCAAAATGAAGTCCTCATATTTATAATGGTCTTCTCATTCAGTGTTGCATTTATTCATGCCCCCCTGATTTATTCATATTTTGACTATGTTCACTAATTGTTCGTTTTGTTTCCATTCTCTCCTTGCCATTTATTCATCATCTGCTAATTTATTCCTGCCTTTCACTGCCTCCATTTAGCTTTCAATTTATCTTGGTACTTTTCCTTTCTAAGGGTTTTTTTTTGTACATGACCTTGTACAAGACATAGAGAACTGTGGTGAACCATAATGCACCTGTATAGTTATTGTACTTGGCTTTTTGTGTCTATGAAGATTCTCAGTCATCCAGGTCATAGGATGTCTTCGAGTACTAAGTCAAAGCACTTGAGCAAACAGCAAGTCTGATTGCCTTTGACTTAGTATTTTAAGATGCAAGCTTTTTTGTAACTTCAGCAACAGTTTGTATGCCTTATTCAGTGCAGTGCGTTCTGTAAGGATAACAGCTCTCATGCATGAATGTTGGCTATCCTAATACCATTTTTACTGTAACTGTATAGCTGTGTATTTTGTATCTGCACAACATCCCATTCTCCTCCTCTCTAGCTATATTAATGGTAAACAAACCATTTATACAGACAGCAGTAGATTACTTTAATAAGCATTCATTTGTGTAAATAAGAAGTTACATAACCAAAATAAAAGTATTGTTTTCATTAAGTCAGTCTTCTGTGTTTTGTGTTCTCAGAATAACAGCTTGGTAAATTTGTTCTAGAGGCTCTTTTGCAACCAAAACGACAGTGAAATGCCTCAAACACAGAGCACTGCATTATAATTTAATGTGACGTCTCTTTAAATTATAGAGCTCAGTGCTTTTCTGCCAAAAACGTTATTTCATTGTCCTCTAAAGGGACACAGTGACTGAGGTTTATTCTGCCGTACTCTTTTGACATGGCTGTAACACTTTGTCAGAGCTTTTATCACATTAAGTGATAATTGTTGTCTGGTTACTATCAGGCAGTGTGAAGTGATATAAAAGTAGTAGTATTACAATACAAAAAATATGTTGTTACAAATAAAGGTGTGCATTCACAGTTTTACTTGAAGTAAAAGCACAAAATGATTGCATCAAATTATACTTAAAGTAACAAAAGCATTCATTAAACATAATAGCCAATTTTAGAATAAAATATATGACTGGATTATAAATATTAATGCATTATTGTGTGCATCACTTAAATGTTGCAGCTGGTTAAGGTGAGGCCATTTAAAATTAAATATATTAAATATATATATATAAATGAATATACTGCTATGTTATTTCCTCTCACAAATAATTCTTATTTTAATAATATAGATATATAGATATAGTGTATATAGATAGATATAATACATTACAATCTATTTGTTGATCATATTTTGTATATACCTACCCACCTACCTGTCTATCTACCTACCTACCTGCCTATTCCCTGCCTACTTACCTACCAACCTACCTACCTAACTACTTTCCTGCCTCGTACCTACCTACCTACCTACCAACCTACCTACCTGCCCACCTACCTGTCTGCCTGCCTACCAACCTACCTGTCTGTCTGTCTAGCAACGTACCTACCTACCCCACTACCTATCTACCTATCTACCTACCTACCTACCTGTCTATCTGCCTGTCTAGAGCCTACCTACCTACCTGTCTATCTGCCTGTCTACCATCCTACCTACCAACCCCACTACCTACCTACCTACCTACCTACCTGTCTACTTCCCTGCCTAGTAGCTTCCTACCTACCTACCTACCTGCCCACCTACCTGTCTACCTGCCTACCTACCTACCTACCTACGTACCTGCCTGCCTGCCCGCCTGCCTGCTTATCTACCTGCCTACTTTCCTGTCTAGAGCCTACCTACCTACCTGTGTATCTGCCTGTCTACCAACCTACCTACCTACCTACCCACCTCACTACCTACCTACCTACCTACGTGTCTACTTCCCTGCCTAGTAGCTACCTACCTACCTGCCTGCCTACCTACCTACCCACCCACCAACCTATCTACCTACCTATCTGCCTACCTGCCTACCCACCCACCTACCTACCTACCCGCCTGCCTACCTACCTTCCTTCCTTCCTTCCTTCCTTCCTTCCTACGTATCTCTCTATATATTACAATTTTCCTTCAGCAGCTGAGAGTAACTGAAAAAGTGATGTCATATTCTTTATCGTTTTTTTTATTGTGTGTTTTATTGTTTTTGGTATTTTACATGTAAATTATACTCAGTTAAAATCCTGTAATTTTTTATTTGTTTCATAATTTTGAATGCCCCTGTAGAGATGAATCAAGTGCTAGTATGATAATTACATGGGACAGAAAGAAAAAAAAAATCATTGTTTTATACGTCTTTTTCCTCAATAAAAAGAAAATCATGAGATGGCTGCAAATTCATATAACAGACATAATAAATCCACTCGCTAACGGGATCATTAACCGCCGGCAGCCAGGTCAAAAAATAAAAGCTACACTTTTAATTGGCAGCCTTGTGAATAAAACCCGACAAGAAACACGTTTCCCACTCGATTCCAGAAATGTTCGAGTCAAACAACAGTACGTGCTGCGGAGACAAGTGAAATTATCTCACGCCTTATCTCGTTTAATCTGTTCAAAAATAAACATGACAATTAATGTAGGATAAGGAGATAGAGAGACAAGAAGTGGATAAGAAATCTGTGGTGAACAATGAGGCTCTCAAATACCATTTTGTAGAGAAACTGAAATCCAAGAATAGAAGTTCATTATGAACAAACGCAGTTCTCCAGCAGCCAGATTTGACAAGCATTCTGCTAAGGTTAATGAGAGAGGCAGTTCTTTTTACCCAGTAAAACATTTGCAAGTTTCCACGAAATTGAATGTAGCAGCGAGTCCTAAAATAAATCTTTGCTCCCAAGACTGTAATTTTGTAAGAGATGTCTTGAGGCAAGTGACGTGGCAAAGTAACATACTGACTAATGTAAAGAGTAACTGGAATCTCGTTTGTTGATCACAGGATTTAACTGCTCAGTACAGACTAAAGCTTAACGGCTTGTTGAGAGTCACTTTCTGCAGTCTGTTGGCTCATTAGGGAGCCTTTCTGTGGCGAAGAGGTGTGATTACACGGTGGGTGTCATGACCCTTTTTAGCCATCCACTGGCAGCTGCGTGCCCGGAGGTAACTGTCAACAGTACCAAGTGTCTCTACACTATGCACACATACAGTACACAGATGTATGCAAGCGAAAACACACCTATATGGACACACTGATTTCCACCCAACACCCACAGCTCGATCTCTGACAGAGCCATGGGTGGGTCAGATCAATGCAGGTCAGCTGGACAGGAAGCATCTCAAAGGTCAGAAAGGCAGCCACAGTAACTCCATGCCTTAGGAAACACAATATGGATCTCTTGAGATATTGATCCCTGGAGCTCACTCGTGTCATAGACCTGCCCGTGTATTAACTTGTGCTTCTTACAGCATCTAAAGGACTGGAATCTGGATTCTATAATTGAATTACTATAACATGCACAATGGGAGATGTCAGAATTCTGTTAAACAATTTTCTGACAGGAAATTAATTCAATACTGTATTTCTAACACATTACAGCACTGCTACCTATGAAGGCTCCTTCTGACTAGAGCTCAATGAACCCCAACCTTGGCAACCAACCAACTTTGCCAATGGCCAATCTTCTATTTTTTCCCATTACAATTCAGTGAAGCACACTCCTGTTCACTCAAGTTTTACTTCTTTATTAGTGTGCTCGCTTTAGCGCAACATACTCAGTTCTCTAAAGTGCTCATACACCTCTCACTGACAAAGAATGAAACATTTTTATGTGGATCCACAAACACACATTTTGCAGATCAGTCATTTTCAGCAAGCTCCTGAACCAGGGACCCTCTGAAACACCAGACTTTGACCCAGGAAAGCTGTGATCAAGACAAACAACAATATCTTTTGCCCCATTTTGCCACTCAAGATCAGACCTTTTATGGCGATATCCACAATCTTTCCTGACCATTACTTAGTACTTCTGTTGCCTTAACTCAACCACTGACCTCTTATTTGAGTCACTTCATTATCCCAGGCCCAGTGTTTGTTCTGGTTGTCCTTACAGGTTGCTAGCGCCATAATTCTGCATAATTACACACTTTCTCCTTCAGCTATCATGATGCCCGCTATTTGAATAGCCAAAGCAGGCAGCAACCAACCAGTGGTTCCACACAGTGTACTCTGCGTGACAGTGCAAGATCTGTGCCTGTTCACGTGGGCGCCAACTGCTTCGTACCCCAACTGCCGTGTTTGAAACTGCCTCCCTACTGCCCACTTCCACTCATTGAAATGACTGGAGATGCTGAGTACAGCATGGTGGTGTAAATTTCCCATTACTGGTCCATTTTGGCTTCTGTATGACATATTGTAACTCATTTTTATATTAGATTCTACCGTAACTGTGTCCTACAGAAGGCCTGGAACAACAGGGCTATTTGGTCCTATGAGTTTGATTAAGTTCAAGGCAATAACGTCACCTTTGTGCCACTCAAAGGCGGGTGTTTTATTAGCAACTTCTGCAATCTTTTCCTTACCATAACCAAGTAGTTTTGTTGCCTGAACCTAACCGCTAACCCCATCTCACCACTGGCCCCTTCTGTGTAAAGATACAATGCAAAAGGCTGCCCCCAGTGTCATTTTAGTAACGCCTGGGGCTTCTGCCAAAGCGGCAAAATCTTATGCCAATCACGCAGCTCCCCGTCCCCACAAATGTTTTAACTAAGTCAAGCTCAATATCTTCAGCAACAGCTTCAAGAGGAGCTTTGTGAACAACAACCAGCAATGAAAAAACTGCCGACAGCAGCCTACACAGCAATGAGCAAGGCAAACTAAAAAGAAAGAGGTAAACTGAGCCCAATCCTTTCAGCTCCCATAGCTCTGTCCATCTCCGAAAAGCCGCTTCAATGTTTACTCTTGTTTAATCTCTGCCTCGAATGTGTAGCAACAATGTGTTTGAGTAATCTTTAATGATTTAACACCCTCCAGGCCATCGTTCAACCTGGAATACATACAGGTAGAGGAACTGTATATTGTAGCTTTAGCTTCATCAGTATCAACTTTAGCTGAGTGCTGTAAGAAGTATAAAATCTTAACTACAAATGTACAAATTCAGCATTGCTCCTCTCTTGGGGTTGGTCCTTCCCAAAGAAATACAATATAACAGCATAAAATTACACAGCAACACAACAAATAACATGCAGGGAGCATTAAAGATAATAAACCCCCCAGCAGGAATTGATTTATAAATAAAGACTGCACACAAACAGAGCAGAAAAGCAAGAAGGGGGGGGGGGGGGGGGTTGCTCGTTAATAATGGAAACATTACAGAGTGAGTAATTGCTTTTAAACAGACAGATCAGTGCAGTTAGATAACAGGGCTGGTGTGGTATGCTAGCCTTCAGCTGACAAAACATGATATGCCTTGGATGTCTGGTCAGAATTACTTCGTTTTCCTCTTTGTTTCTTGTGATGTCCACTCAAATGAAACAGATGCACCGAGTGATAGGGTGTCTACACTACAGATTATCATATTTCTGTTCACTGCGTTGCTAGGTAACAGCTTGGGTTCAAATTTATTCCCTGTCAGCTATTGATATTAATACACACCACAACAGGAAATAAACCCAGACTCATTTAAAGTGCTGAATGTGAAACAGTCTATAGAAATGAAACAGAGGCTGCAGTACAAAAACACATAGCAAAACTTTTTTTGTTGAGAGCCATTACCCACCGTCTAAATGAGAAATATAATTACTCTGGTCCATTTGATGCCATTTTATGAGCATCCACTGGGAGCCCTTATTTATCATTATTACAATATAAACATTAACATCTGCTGACCAACAATGTGGACGACTTTAGCTGTCCGGTCCAGCTTTGCCAACACAGAAGGATTAGAATAAAATTATATGTTTAGCACTACGGAAAATACAAAATATATATCTGATCAATTTGATTATAGAAGGTTATGTGATGCTACAAATCATCCTGACAGCTGTGAGCTATGTCTGCTAAGTTTAAATTGGATTCATACATTCCTTGCTGAACTTTACACAAGCACCAAAGACAGGGATTGCATCAGGAAACACATGAAAGGAAAAGAGCAGGGAAACTTTCCGCATTAAGATGGATGGCATTATGTTAACAAATATATGGGGGGAAAAGGCACACTGAAAAAGATGACATTCTTGAGAAATTGCATTTTTTTCAAAAGCAGTTTTTCAGTTCTTGTGCCAATTTCCGACCTAACTGAAGGAAGTTGCTTTCGAACATCAATTCACTTTCGATCGTGTCAGGTGTTCTCTTATGCAACCGAGGCACGTATGAGGGCAGTGGAAAACAGTTTGAGAGCTCCAGATAGAGCCACAGACTGATGTCTCTAAAACAAGTCGACTGTGGTGATTGAAGTCATTAAAGTTAACAGCTATTGGTGGCAGGGAACACTTAGACTTTACATTTAAAGCAGCACTATAACAAGACAAGATTTAGCCTCCATCTAAGGCCTCCTATTGTATGTCACACATTATAATTAGGTTTGTTTCCAGATGGGTTAAAGATGGAAATTGTACTTTGATTGCTGTGATACTATATCGCCCTCATGCATAAATTATGACCACCTCAGTCAAGATTTTTAAGTGTACTTATTCCTCTTTAGGCATGAAAAACATTTTTTAAACATGAATTTTTCACATCCACTCAGGTGGACAGGATGTTTTTGAGTTTTCAACTAAAGAAATATTTCTTTAATAAACCAATTAATACATTATTATGTTAAAACTATAAAAAAGTAAAGTTTCATTAATGCCTTTAAACTAGTATGTTCACTTGTATTGAGTTTCACAGATATATGAACAGAACAGCGCAACAACAAACACAAAAAATAATACAATACAATACACAAACTGAGCAAAAAAGTAAAAAATATAAAGTATTAAAAGACTAATACAAATTTTCTAGTTAGGCATTCATTTAGCTGGTGTCGTATCCCATATAAATGTTCCACGTTCTTACTTGCTGCAAGTCAAATAGGTATCTTCTCTCCTCACACCTTTGATATTCCAAATATACCTCACAGGGCAGGTACACTCTACAAAATAACCCATCGGCTCAACTTTAAAAAATTAAGGTAACAATTTGCATGCGTCTTTTTAAGTAGCTCCAGATGGGAACTGCCAGTGAGCAGCTAACTTTAAAAAATATCTCAATTTCCCCCAAAAGAAAAAGAAAATCTCTTACATTTTACTTTTTATATGTTAGACTGTCAATGGGACAGAGCAATGTACTAATTTCAAATTATTCTGTATCTCTAAAACATTAGCTAACCCTCCCAAAGACAATACACACCCCAATGTGTGTGAATGAATCAAAAAATAAAAATTCTAGCAGTATACAATATGAGTAAACATAATATACCACTGATCCTTAGTTCTTCACATTATAAATGCATTGAACATCTTTCTAAACAACAGTCTCATGCTGTTCATTTCGCTGCACAATAATTGGCCACTAAATTGTTGAGACTGACTGAGGGTCTAAAACTAAATCAAATGGATGGCACAGCTGAGCTGAGTACTTTTTACACATGCAGCCCTTCATGCTACAAGAGAACAACACAACATTGTGTTTTGAAGCCTAGTTTTCTGATCTGTCTTATTTTATCTTTAAAGTATTTAGTTAGTCAAAAAACTTCCTGCAGCTGAATGACTCTAAATCAGAAATAGTTGTAACTCCCCACCCCCGGTCCCAGTACTAGCACTATTAACAATGTGTCTTGTAGTCCAGGTGCCTTATCCAATAAAATCTAAAAAGAGGCCTGTAACCTGGGAGTCATCTTTGAATTGTGGCTGTCTTCTGATGCCCAGGTCACTAAAGTGTTGCCATCCTGCTTTGAGACATTTAATTAAGATCAGGTCATTTCATTTCATTGCAGATTTAGAAAAGGTGATCCACGCTTTTATCTCCTCCAGACTTGATTACCGCACTTTATTCTGGCATCAGCAGGTGAAACATCCAAAGACTCAGCCTCATATATGACACTACTACCAGGATTTTAACTATTACCAAGAGACACAGCCACATCACACACACTGAGTTTAAGATTGTACTGCTTGTTTTTAAAGCTATGAATGTTCTGCCTTAATCTGTGATCTGCTAATTTCCTATGAGCCCGATCGCCGCCTGAGATTCTCAAACAAAGCTTTATTAATAGTCCCAAAATCTCGACTTGTCACTGAAGGTGACCTGAGCTTTTGCTGTTTGGGCCCCTCAGCTGTGGAACTTCCTGCCTGAAGATCTCTGACCAAATCAGTGACCTCTTTTAAACCCCCTCTCTCTAACTGATGGTATTTATTGTTACTGTTTACTCTATTCTACACAGTTTTCAGTGTTGTTCGTGTTCTTGTTGATAATTGTGTTTATATTTCAAGAAACAGTGCTCGTCTACAGCAGTCCTAAACTTAGAACCGCTTGCCTTTAATTCCTGCAAACTGCTGATTATTCCTCATCTTAATTTCGAGTGTCTTTTCTCTCCAAGCTTGTCAACAAGCTCTAGAAACAGTGCCTCTTAAAAAGGCAACGCTTTGTCTATATCTGCTTTTAAAACTGCAGGCCAGTCCATTTCATATGAACAATGATTAGATTAAAAGAGTCAGTATTAAAATTCATCCTTAATGGAATTATACCAGCTGAAGACAGTTGTATCCCCACAGAGAAAATAGTGCAACTTTTAATGCAGGGGTTGCCACAGTGGGCATCAAATCACTAGGCTGCCTCTAAAGCCTGAAATTTATAATACAAGAATAGACACTTGCCCCCATTTCTTCACAACGTTGCTCTATAATTCCACCAACAGCAATTAGTGACGAAGAAAATACGTACTCGTGAGCGGCATAAAATTCCACATCTCCTCAAGCTGTTAACGATGATCAAAGCTACTGTAAAGTCTGGTCCGTCCACCAAACCGACCCGAACCCAGAGGCAGGAGTTATTGTCTGAGGTCTTAGATTTTTCATAGCGGGAGATAAAGTAGAGGAAAGAGAAACCACAATACTTCTTCTGAATTTATCAGGTTCTGAGTAAGACTTTGGTGGAGATATGTCAATGGACAGAGATCGATGGAGACAGAGAGACTTTTGTCCTTCCACACCAATTGTGTTCATTTTGAATGTCACTTGTTCCCAGGTTTGCATCTCTGTATTTGGCTGCACTCCTCTGCAATCATTCCTTATCTGTGTGCACAGCAGCTAAGGGTTCGTCTCCCTGAATGAATGGGCTCAATAAACCTGTCACAGCCCAGACTTGTTGACTGTGTATTGACTCAGGTTACAGTGATCCATCCTTTTTATTAGCTCCAGTTTGGCTACAGATTTACAATTTGATGTTTTCACCCACACATGACAATGCCATTAAAACACAAAGTCACTTAATATAGTACACTTGCTCTGCTCAGTTGTTGTTGCTCTCTGTATTTTAAGTAGAAGAATACAATGGTACCTAGTACTGTTTGTCAAACCAGGACCTAAAGTCATTGTCTGTTATTTTGTGGCTGTCGTCTAATCATCGGCTATGCTAACTACTGTTGCTTGAGACCAGTGTATCCATTATAGGGGTTTATTTAAAGGTGTCCATGATTTAAATGTCTACTGTAAACAAAAGACTATGAAAGGATGTTGTCACTAACAAATTGATTAGTTGATCTGTTCTAAAAGTTAAGAGCAATGCAACGACTAAATGTTAGTGTAAGATGATGATGCTATATGATAGATAGCATCCAAGGTGCTTCTGGAACGCAGCGACACATACTTCATATTGTCAAAGTCGGCAGATATCTTTCCCTGCTTCTGAAAATATCAGTCTGTCATTAACACGGAGAAGTTGGTCATTTTAGTGCAGGGCTACACAGAGCTTTATATCTGTCCTAATCGACCAATAGCTGTCATTTAGTCGACTAGTTGCCCGCATGTTTATGATATTAATTCATTATTAAATCATATATTTTGGGCGGGGCAACACAATGGTTTGAGTTCAAGGTGTGAGAAAGAATACTATCAGTAACATTGTTAACACTAGCGCTGCATGATATATCATTTGAACATCGCCATCGCAATGTGTGCATGTGCGACAGTTACATCGCAGGACATGCAATGATTTCTCTTTTTTTTAGAACATGTAAACTTTTGTTTTGCTTCAGAAAAACAGCTCTGAAGAGAGCTCTTTGCTCCGCTCCGCTCGCCTCTCTGAGCACTCAGCAGCCCCTCCCCCTCTCATGCACACGCTGCAGTCACACACTGAAAATGAGCGACGTGCAACAGAGAGAAACGGTAAAGGAGGATTTATGCCTGGTACACACTACACAACTTTTCTGCCCGTTCTGAAAGTCACTGTGTCACATTACATGATTATGGAGTCATAAACTGACCATGACTTGGCCAACAGACATGACACGCTACACGACTGTACACACCAATTATCCCCGGTCGTCTTTCACGACGTGTGTGAAGTCATCAGGTTATTCTAGGGCTGCACGATTCTGGAAAAAGTGAGAATCACGATTTTTTGGCTTATAATTGAGATCACAATTCTCTCACGATTTATTTCAACATAAAGATTTATTGGAAAAGTAACAAAAATTATAAATAAATAATAAAAACAATATCATTAAGTAACAAAACCTATGATTGTGCCTGATACAAGAGACACAATGCACATAAACTGTGGTCAGCAGAGAGGAAACACTCCTGTTTTTAGCTTAGAGCTGACAGTCTGACACTGACCGTAAAAACAATAAACTTTAGTCTCTTGTCTTCTCTTACAGCTTTTGAACAATTTTAACAATAATATCAATGTTGAACAACATTTTTCTGAGGTAGGTATTCCAGCCTGGGATTAAGTCAATTTTAGGGCAAGGCCACTTTGGCCTTTGATAAATACAAATTTATTGGGGCACCAAGGCCAAAACCAATGGTGCAATAACAATATGTGCTAATTACACTGAATGAAGACAAAACAATATATGTGCTGAAAAACAGTACTGAGTTTATTAAAACTGTAAACTGAACATTTTGACATTTTTTTTTACACAAAATGCTGTGTGATAAATGTTATTAAAATTAAATTAAAATGTGAACAATTCATAATATTCATTGTTGGACTAACGAAGATCAAAATTAAACGTTTCAACACCATGCATTTGAGAGGAGTATTCACCTAACATAGCCTACATATCTTTAATTACATAATTATTTATATGTCTCTATGTATATTTTTACATAAATCCCCAATATTTTATTTGCCTTTAAAAAAATATCCTCTTCCTTCATTTAATTTGACAATGTTTATTGTATTGTATTATATGTATTAATTCTCTACAGGATCTTGTATGTTCTTTAATGTGTGTTTATTAAAAAAAAAAAAAAAAAAAAAAAGTTTTGGTGATCCCTGCAGCAAAGTGAACCCTCTTCCTCAGAGAGAATCTTTGCCTCCCAGTTTGTTCCTGGCGGCAGAGCAGAGTGAACCGTCTTTCTTCTCAGAGGATCTTTGTCCCATCTCCGTGTCCGCAGTGTAAACATCTTTCGCTGGCGATTTGACAGTCACTAGAAGCACATTATGACCCTCTGTAAAAGTTTCTGTGTGGTACCTGTGTTGTACATGAGCTAACATTAGCGGCTAAGGACTGAGAGGCTGTCCGGTATGTGTGTGTGTCTGAGGAGTGTCAGTACGTTAACTTGTTAGCCGTAGCCTTGCTGTTTGTCATGTTAATGTTATCGTCGGCAGCCCTGAATAGCTTGAAAAGCTTTAGCATAGTTAGTTAACACATTTGTTATCGGCCCATGTGTTTACTGCTACAGAAAATTAATAAATCTTTGGTTTATTTGCACAACGTCACCTCTCTGCCATCTTTTATCACACTTGCTAAGTTAACTTTACCAGCAGATCTGTATGAGGCAGAAACTGAGGCTACAGTTAGCAGTGTGTTTCCCCGTCTCGTTGCTTTCCAAACTGCCGGCTGGCTGCCGCTCTGCATCACGTGGTATAACGCTGCGTCGCTGGGAGCACTTGCTTTCATGCAGATGATGTCCCGACTCCCGGCATGGGCAGGGCCGGCAGTATCGCCATCATTAAAAAATTAGATTGCATATGAATCGAGATCACGATTTTATTATGATTAATCGCGCAGCCCTAGGTTATTCTTGTCCTGTTTTTATTACTTTTACTATTATTTCAGTCACTAGGGCTGACCCAGAAAATTCAAAGCTTCGTTCGATGGCACAGGATTCGATTGTGAAAAAAAAAATTTGAAGCTTCTGCGCTTTTTTTTTTCGTTTTTTTGGGGGGAGGCCTTAAACACAACACTAACCCCCACCAGTCCGATACTGACAACAAGCGAACTCAGAGCTGGCAGACATGTCCAAGAGGTCATCAGATGTGTTAGGCCTATAAGAGTTCATGTTCCAGGTACACTTTGTGTTTTTAATTGATTGATTGTTTTTGGTTGATTGACAAATAAAAGCCGGCCCCATTAGGCCGTGTAAAGGAGTCGTCCGGTCTGATTTTTGCATGAATTGCCTAAAAATGTTTCACAGTAAATCAGAGAACGGGGATATTATTGCCACTGGTTATTTGAAATGGATAAAGGTATTTTTTACTGGTGAGTTAAGGGAGAATAGCCTATATATCATGTAATTTAAAAAAGAAAAAATCTCCGACAAGGAAATAAAAAGTCTGACGCACATTGAAGACCTGCTATTATCCTGCTTGAACACAGACGACTAAATTCTTTCAACAATGTGACTCAAAATAATGATAAAATAGATTTTATTGATGTAAAATATGCATTTTCCAGTTTCACCAGTCCGCTCTGAGTCTGGTGTCAGAGACACTTCTGATGCTCTGAGTTGCGCATCTGTTTGATGTGAAAACCGTACTAATGAACCTTCATTAATATAGGCCTATATTTTATCTACAAGTGCACGTCACACACTGAGCGAGACGCCTGTTAATGACGCTGTCGGCAAAGCAGTAATGATTGTGCTAAGTGGCTAATGGGCATGTAGCTACTACCATGTTTCAGATGATACGTCATGTTTGTAGTCGACCAATGAAGATGAGTTTACATATCACCTTGGGTTCGTCCTTCACCTTCTCAAAATGATCCCACACTTTGGATTTCCTGCCCAACATGTCATTAACTAGCCTGTGGAATAACCGCAGGTACCAGCCCTGGAAATAAGCGTCAATTAATGTTTGGTTGACTATTAGGGGGCAGCCCTACGCAACCTTCCTCTGTGCTCTTGAAACCTGGCACAAAAAAGGCACAAGACTAGCAACCAATGCCCAATCTTCTGTTTTCCAGTCAGTTAAAAATGCGGCATGTGTCCCTGCCCATAGGCTATAAAATACAGTGCATTAACATGCCACTGTATTATATACAAATCACACCATAAAGCTCTAAACAACAATAAAGGCTATTCATTTCCTACAGACAGCACTTTGCAGCCTGTGCATACGACTGATTATCAATTACACCACCACCTTCCTCAGTGTCGCCTCACTAATTAATCAGAAAGAGGACAAAACTCAGACAAGTCAACAAAATGAGTGACAATAAATGAGCTAAGAGCTCAGGAAACTGTGGCGGGTATACAACAAGCATAATTAAGCAACATAAATTAGATGGCATGACACTTCTTACAGAATCAACAGCAGAAAAAGAACATGCTCATAGCAGAAACAACCAGACATGTATTGACAAAAACTTCACAGCAGCTGCGGCCACAACCACACATAATACAGCATGAAGGAGCCGCACAGTTATTGCACAGAGAGATAAACAAGCACACCATGCCATGATGCCTATTAACGCTGGGAGTGGAGGAATGTAAGGATGTACATTTACCACTAATTCAAGGTACTTTATTTGACTGTGTTCTTTTCATGCCACTTTATCCTTCTACTGCACTACATTTCTGAAGGAAATGTTGTGCTGTTTACTTCATTTACTGAACAGCTTAGGTTAGGATATAGTTTGGCCTACTTTCCAGATTTTAAGATATGGAGCTTTGATATAAATTAAATGATTTAATAAATGGAGCTGTAACGGTGACTTGATTATTTGATTGACAGAAAATGGGTCCACTGTTAGCATATACTTTTACATATTTAATTAAGTAAGCTATATTATACTTTTACTATGTTAAAATCAGGACTGTAGGTTGTAATGGTGTGATTTTTACTTTTTTCTCTTCAGTTAAAGTTTTGAATAGGCTACTTTTATCATAATAAGCAGTGTTGGGGAGTAACTAGTTATATGAAATTAAATTTAAAAAAATAAATGTAATTATAATCAGAATAAATAATAATAATAATAATAATTAAATAAATAAATAATTCTAATTAATTATAATTATTGAAATTAATTACATTTACTAATCAAAATGTTAGTGGTGCATCTGAATATATTATTTTCGCTAAAATAAATTAATAAGATAAATTAATTTTTTTTAAAAACAAATATAGAATATAATATTCATTCTGTTGCTTTTACTGATAATATCTTTTATCTTCATTGTCCAGCTTAAAACATTTATTAGAAAAGTTCTCACCAAGTAACCAAACGTAATACGTTACATTACTTTGATTAAGTTATTAAAGTCGTTACATTACTGTAACCTATTACTTTGGAAAACAACCTTCTCCACAGTAACGTTAAGTGTGTTCCTGTCCTCACCTTGGTCTCAGTCCTCCATCTGCTCCAGGTTCAACTTCTCTGCTCGTTCACTCTCAAAACGTCACTATAACCAGTCCTCCCAGCGTCTCTGTCCCAGTATAACCAGTCCAGTCCGTTTCCCTGTCCCAGTGCGCTCCTCAGAATTTTCACACACAGCTCTCACACTCCTCAGTGAAGGCGAAGGTTCCTCAGTGGACGTAAAAACCACTGCTGAAGGAGCCAACAGCGCGAGCTAGCCTTTAGCTTGTTAGCCACATCCAGAATGCACCTGTTGGTGACGTCAAATCACGGGTGTGTCTGATCAGGGCAACTTCACTTGCTTCTTTTTTAAGGACACATTAACATTTTGTGCACACAGAAGTATGCGTGCAGTACCAGATGTAGCCTACATATATACAGAGAAAAAATACAAAATTAAAGTAAAGGGAAAAAAGAGAAGGTAATATAGGTTTAATCCAGAATAATATATCATCAACTAACATGGAATTTATCAAACCACCTCTTCTTGTGAATGTGAATTAAGGAAGTAAGGTACCCTATAGTAAAGCCACCATTAGCCCATATTGACATCATTCTTTATTTTATTTCATTGAAAGCGCAAAAAGTAGGCAACAAGATTAAATGTGATTCATAGCTTCGACTCCCACTCTAGACATTCATCCTTGTTTAAAGAGTGCAACATGAAATTTATCCCCCACTCCAATAACTTGTGTCTTAATTAAAAACTACGCAAAATGTTTAAGTTCATCAATCACCTATAATTTGGTAATACAGCTCAAATTTATCAGTGATTAATTTATCTGTCTCAGCACATTATTAGACTATAATTGTGAACTTTGTATTATACCATTAGTTACTTGTAATGTGGAGGCTTTTTTTTGTGTATTCAAGATAATTAAATTGTGATAATTTACATACTGTAAATTGCTCAGGATGAGTGTCCACTAATTAGCTTAAATAAAACAACACATAGAAGTGACATATTAGTGAAGGCTACATAACGTTGGTTTGTAAGCACAGGAAGATATTTTATAGGTACAAGTGCACAAAATGTTGTTTTTCCCTCTGTTACTCAAACTCCTCACTTATTGTATGGTCAGTATGTGCTATCACCTCAAGGTCACAGTATGTTGCCAAGAAATTATGAACTGGCCCTTCTACCTCATTTTTTATTTTCTAATTTTATTAATGAGGATAATTAATAAAGATAATGCACATGAATCAACATTTTTGTAAATGTGCCAGTGTTATCCAGCTGGCTAATTTTCAGCTGCAGTCCTTTGGCAAGATGATTTAAAACCAATAAAAGGTTCAGATTCCCCCGACGGAGACAGCATAAAGACATGAAGACAGCCTTGACTACAGCAAACAGAAACTCTCAAGATGGAACAGATGCCAAGCAAAGCAACAAGCAGCAGCAGAGCATCAGCACAATTCAATAGCACAACAACACCAAACAGTATGTTAGCACAAACAGACATGCGAGCAACATGAGGTGCCAACGCACAGCTTAGCATTACGCTCAGACATGCAGAGCAGCAGTAGAAAGTGAACGTAGATAAAATACAATAGTCATTATGTAATGTATTAATGTAATAATAATTGATTTGGTCATGTGGGTGGGGTTAAAATA
Organism: Epinephelus awoara; assembly: GCA_035609425.1. Taxonomy (NCBI): domain Eukaryota; kingdom Metazoa; phylum Chordata; class Actinopteri; order Perciformes; family Serranidae; genus Epinephelus; species Epinephelus awoara. The sequence goes on along the minus strand of CM069306.1, from coordinate 21,932,272 downwards.
CTGTGCATTGACCTGGTCTCACTCTGAAGTGACACTGACAAAAAAAGCCGTCCTTTAACGTCGGCATTATACATGGCTGGTTGCCGTTATAGTTTTAACGGTGCCCTACGGCTTTAGGGGGAAATGCTGCAGGACAAGGCCCAAAGTTAAGGCAGAGAATGTAAGAGAGGGGCCGGCCGGAGAGGTGGTGGATGGATCCAACAAACACAGACTTTCACCTGGTAGAGCGGTGTTTGCGTCCCGTAAGATTCTCAAGCCAAACCCTGTTCTTTTTTCCGAAACCTAACCACACATTTTTGTTGTTGACGGGAAAAAAAGTCAATTTGCAGTGTTGTACTGATGTAGTACATTTATTTTGAAAGGGCTGTAGTTAACTATAAATTTCCTTTTAAAATGGAAGTTTATTTTGAAAGAAGACAATGCATGTAACAGGCAGAACTTGACACGGTGTCCCAGAACGTCAACAACCAACGCACCCAGGGTACTTTGCACGCCATATGTGGGCGTGAAAAGTCCATGACCAAATGTCAATATGTGACGAGGTTGGAATGAGAATGTGTTGAGCCACGACAGATTTTCAGTCAATCATAATTATGACTTGATGTAGGCGCTATCAGAAGGGATCAGAAACTCATTATTACGATAACTCCAGTGTGACATGAATGCGGCACATGCATTGATTAGGAGCCCGACCCATCACACAACACATAACAGCTGGCCAATCAGAGCTCTTGTTTGCTACTCTGTGGACCAGACTGCTCACACATATTTAAAATAAAGACAGATCACAGAATGGGCGTTAAAAGGAAACTGTGAGGTGGAATATCATATGGGTGACACGTAAGTAAATGGTAGCACATGCTGCATACTTGCTCAGGAGATGTTTGAAAGCCAAAATACTGAATATATTATAAAATGTAGTCATGTATCAGGTCAACTTTCAGTCTGTCGCAGTAATTTGGGTGTAATGAGGTCGATACATACGCAGAGGTGGTGGTCAGCAGGTCCTGGGACGGCCATTCGGGATGTTAGCGCCTACATCTGTCAGCACAGACGCACCCAGATCTCTGACTGACAGCCGAGTTGAGGCATAAACGAACAGGCCCCTCTTCCAGATTAACTTTCTACTCCTGCTCAAACCTCAGAGATTGATCTGTGCCGAGGACTGGCGAGGCCTTGGTGTGAGTATTGTAAGAAGAGATTGGATCTATTCTTTCAAGGAAAAAGCTCCCAGGGTTAAGGGAGAAAAAGCACGATAAAAGAAGTACGGCACTTTTATTAAATCACTTACAACTATTGTCTGGGATGTGCTCTCTCTCTCACACACACACACACACACACACACACACATTCATGTATATATATAGAGATAGATACAGAGTCACACATATTTTCTAAGAGTCTGACTAGTTTCATTTAATTCAGAAGTCAGGTTTTTTTTTTTTCAAATTCAAACACCCTGAATAAAGTTATTGTGCTTGCCATGATGTCAGTGAAAACAGACACTGATACCACTCATCAGATGAAATATACTGAGTTCCACTCAAGCGCAGAAATTGCTTTGTGTTTTATCTTGATACAAGTTTAGCGCTGCGTGGAGACAGCAGATAGGGCAGGTATTCTTAGTAGCATTTCCTATGCACATACAGTAGACATCTTTTAAATCTGTCATCTAACGTTTTCATTATATGCTGTATCTGTGTGACTGCCTTTAATCATTCAGTCTTGCTCTTTGAGTTCTGTTGAGCGTTAAAGGAATAGTTCAGGATTTTCTTGATTCTATACATTTCAGTTTTCAATTTTACATTGTGACAATACTATGATTAACATGTGGTTATGTTAAGACATAAAAACACTTTACAAATACCCATTTGTGTCACCACAACCACCGATGGAAATGTCCTAAGTGTCTCCTTAAAAATATGCACTTTGGTCACCACTAATGTTGCTGGCCTCGTACTTTGGTCCCACCAAGGGTTTAAGCTATCCATCATCCCATCTATGCTCATATGTATGTAAATCTAAGTTTGCTGTATCTTTTTATTTACAGTTTTTCTGTGCTCTTGCTTTTCCCTTTTCTCTTTTTGTCTCGTTTTTTCTTCACTTTTTACTCTTCTCTTGAGTGTCCGTATGGTCAAACAGGTGTGTTTGCATGTACACATGCACGCATTTATTTATTTATCATTAAAATTGGTATCTCATTTTCTTTCTTATTCCTCACAAGTTTGAATCTCAGCAACATCTTATTGCACTTGAACACTTCACCGTACTTGTCTTAAACCTGAATAGATGTATAGTAGCTGAAAACTTTGTACATTTGATCAAAGTGCTATGTGAGCTATATAAAACATGTATTGCTTGTATAGAATGCTGATGTTGAAATAAAAAACTAGTTAATAAAAGAATTGTTGATATGATACATATGAAACATACGTATGTAATGTATACTTTGTTTGCAGAGTTGTATAATGCCAACAATTCCTTCTGTTGTCTGCACTTTTCTTATCATTTTTTGGACAGATCCAGGCCTGCTGTTTCCCACTGCTTCCAGTCTTTACACTAAGTTAAGCATCTTACATAATGTGATGACAGTGGTGTCAATCTTACTAAGTCTTGCCAAAAAAAGCCTATTTCCCAAAAATGTGGAACTATTCCTTTAACATATTCTCTCCTTACAGTTTGTTTCATTCACTGTTTTGTTAGCATTGCTATTGTAACCATGAAAATAGTATTTTGTTTAAGTAACAGATGCAGCTGAAGTTGACAGTGACCTGCAATAAACTGCAGGCAGTCAGCCTCATTGTGTTTGACATTAAGGGCCTGACAGTGTGGATGGCACCACCTTCATTACACTGCAGCAGGTTAGGTAGGACAAATTTGCTGTCAGCCTGCTGCATTAGGACAGATTAAAGCAGACTGTGGGTGTGTACATCAGCTGTTTCTAAAAACTGTCACTCAGCAACTATCCTGGATGCTGTTTGACTGTAGCCGTCTCACAAACTGTTGGTAATCAGCCTGTTCAATTTGGTGAAAGTGTGTAACTACTGTATGCTTTTATGTGTGCACATTTTGAATTTCTCACTTCCAGTCGTCTAATATTAAATCAATTAGACATTCATGAGGGATTCATATGCATTCCCCAGGCAAACTATTCAATTATGATCTGTAAATGAGGCGTGACTGACCTTTAAAAGGGAACTATTCACAGTTTTAACAACTGCCCCCATTGTTCAGCTTATCTATGCTGCATTTTCTGATGTATAAAATGTGCCTTACAATATCAAAACATTTCAAACAGTGTTAGTTGTGTAAAAGACAGACTTAATTACTATCCAGTAATAATTAAAAACAACATGATAACTGAAACTGTGGCAACCATATTGAAGGCTCCCAGCTGATTTGGGTAACGCCGATCAGCTATGAGTCACTGTCTTTATTTGTTTGTGAGGTAATATCTTGTGGAATTTAGTGTTAGTTTCAATACTTTTTTTTTTTTTACTGATTTATGAACAAGGAGCAACCCACAGATGGATCAGTTATCACAGCAGCAAAACTCTGTTCAAACCCTCAAAACTTTATTTCAAATTCGACAGGAGAACCCAAAGTTTCTTGCCTGAGTCCAGACCTTTGAATCCACCCACGCCACAGACTTCATGACTCCTCTGGCATCCAACATGAAACAGTGGTTTCTCGATTGGAATAAAAAACGACCAGTGAGCATCGTGGGGGTACTAACAATTAGAGAATCAGTATCATGTGCAGGAATAACACTGCTGTCAAACTGTTGCTGGCAGCCTCAAGCAAAAACAACTCCAAATGCTTGTCTGCATTAGCAGTCTTCCCTAGTCACAAAGGTAGTAAAGCGTACAGGCTCGCGTAATCTCTTTCACAACATCTACTGGAGATCTCAATCAATATAAACACAAAGAAGCTCACTCAAAGATACAAAATGTTTCTTTGGTGTGTAATCACTTCGGAATAAGGATCTTGTGTTTTCCTTAACTTAGAATAAATGGTTATATCTACGTAGGGAGCAGGTTCTCCTCTGTGGAAATCACCATGTTGCACTGTCATGTTTCTACAGTAGCCCAGAACGGACAAACCAGACACTGGCTCCAGTTGGGGTCGTCCACATTTTTGCGTCAGGCAGCCCTAGTTCATAGCCTCTCTGTAATGAGGGCGTTGGAAAAATGTTGATTTTTCAACATGCAACTGCTTTATTCAGTGTTTTTACCTGTTAAAATCACTGGGACAGTTTGTTTTGGAGAGGAGGAGACCTTTGTGGATAATTTGTCTCTGGGTAAAAACCTCCTAAACAATGAACACTGAAGAAATCCCAACCAGTAGATGTCTTAGATGGTTGCAATCTGCAAACCTTGCCACTAGATGCCACTAAATCCTCCTAAATCTTACACGTATTTCTCTCAAATTTGCAGACACTGAGGTGGACCAAATGACATTGGTTAAGTGGAGGCCTCCATACATTTGTGAAGTGGTGCAGCAATACAAAGTTTAATTGTCAAGTACTCATTAGACCAAGTAGTGCTGACAAAATATACACAGACCGGTAGTCCATCCATCCATCCATTTTTGTAACCACTTATCCTCTTGAGGGTCGCGGGGTGCTGGAGCCTATCCCAGCTGACATCGGGCGAGAGGCAGGGTACACCCTGGACAGGTCACCAGACTATCACAGGGCTGACACATAGAGACAGACAACCATTCACACTCACATTCACACCTACGGACAATTTAGAGTCACCAATTAACCACAGTCTTTGCACTGTGGGAGGAAGCTGGAGTACCCAGAGAAAACCCACACTGACACAGGGAGAACATGCAGACTCTGCACAGAAAGGCTCCCTCCTGGGATCGGACCAGGAACCCTCTTGCTGTGAGGCGACAGTGCTAACTACTACACCACTGTGCTGCCCCATACCAGTAGTCTGCCATTGTATTATTTCTGGCTCATGCTCATTACACAAAGCAACAACTGACATGCATGAATTGAAGAGTTTTGTTCATTGATTCCCAAACGCTCTGTTTTGCACGTCCACACAGATACAAAGTAACTGGAGTTTTGAAAACTCTGCGCCTTAAAAGGAGTTTTTAAATCTCTGTTTCAGTTTAATTTTTAATTTATTTATTTTTTTAAATTAAAAAATAATAAAAAAATATATCTGACCATTCACAATTCTCTCTCTATCCTACTCTCACCACTTCCACCAATCAGCTGACAATGAGTATTCCCTCTCCTGGTTAGCCAATCAAGCTTTGCCATGATCCCCTTCAGTCATTCATGTTGCTGCTGCCAAACTTCAAATCTGCTCTCCTCTCTGCTCCTGTCAGCTGTCATTTTAGGCAGAATCATCATGCCCTCCTCCATGCCATTCACCTCCAGTCACCTCATCCAGAGCCCAGGGTGAGCTCATCAAATCCAACTCCTCTTCACATCCAGATCCTCAGCTCCCTCTTCATCACATCTCATCACCACCACCAGTGTCTAGACTCCATAGGGGGGGATCCCTAATCTACTTTCTCTTTACCACCCTCCTGGAATAGATGGCATCACAATGGGGTCTAATCACCAAAGACTTTTCACATTTCTCATACTAATGTGCACATGTAAATAAACTTTTGTTTCAGAACGAATCTGATTGAAATGACATTAGAGGCAGGTACACTGATCTCTAGTGACTGGATAGGGAAGAACCAATCCCCCTACCCCATGGAAATCAGTTAGAGTGGACGCAGTGTGTAACAAGCTGACTATTCTGTGTGACACCAGGCAACAAAGTTTCCAAATAGTAACCACATGTGCCATGCTTAATGTGGTGCAATGTGTACAGAACAATGAACAACACAAGAGTTGGAACAAATTGGCAGAGAATTGTGTGATATCGCCCCTGGGAGATAAAAAGTGTGTGATTTCTAAATTTGCATGATGGTGCTTTCCAACAAATCTGACTACAGTGTAAATCACCTGCACTGACAGACTTCCTAAGATAGTACACACAGGTGCTTCAATTAATTATGTTTGCTCAGCTAAGACAAGTTACAAGTGTGTTATTAATATTCCAATTAATTCAATTCACCTAGGCAACTTTTTAGACCTCCAGGAAAGATGAATCTATTTCTGCTCCAGGTTCCTCATTCAAAAATCACTTTTAAGTATTATGTGCAAGCAGAGGCAAACTGCACCCACAAGTTTCGGAGATGGCACAGATTTCCATTCGAAAAGTCTTCACAGCTGTTCTTTATTTTCCTGACCTGTAGGTGAGACAAAACAACTCCTGCCTGTCAGCCATTTTTCATAATCATAATCAATAGGCCAAGAATAGCAGTTGAAGGTGAGCCATGTCGATCCATCTTTCTCAATCATCTTTTCCTCTATTACCCTTGGGGTCGATACCACTGCCTTTAGAGGCAACAAAGTTATTCTCACTCCCCCCCTGGGAGGAGTAACAGCGTGGAGCTGAGGTGCTGTAAGGAAGCTAATGAATGTATTTGTCATATCTCTAATGGCTCACTATATCACCACAGCACCTTGGCTTGGGATTTATGGTAATCATGACTGCAGAAAAGCAAATCCGCTCTGTTTTAGGATTTTTTTTTTTCTGTTCCTGATGAGACACCTTGGGAGAACATTGAATTGATGGCAGTTTTTTTGTTTTTTATTCTGAGCCAAAACTTGTGAAGACGTTGACAGTGTGCCACGGTAAATGATAGCCTAAAAACACACAGTTGGGAAATTGGTATGCACATCAGCAGGAGTGCAGGAATGGCAAACTAATGATGAGTCAACTCGACTATTGATTAGAGCCAGCTTATTTTAGTCCCAGAGGCCCTCACGAGCCCACACACCCAGACCAACAACATCAGCTTACTCTCAACTTATGCTGAGATGTCTTTACCGATACCAACTCCACAAACTTTTTTTTACTGTCCCTTTTTTTCTAATCCAGCAGCAGAACTTCTTTCTCCACTGAGTCCCAAGTGACTTCATTTTTATCTACGGTATGCACTCAAAATGCAAATGATCAAGTGTCTTGGGGTTCAGGCGAGTGCAGAGCACAACTGAAGAAGACGTCAGAGACAAGTGTTCAAGAGAGATATATAAACTGATGTAGAGATCAAAGCAATTAGTCCACAAATTAACATTCTGAACTGCTCTTTGTGTGATCAATTTGCCACAAATTACCAAGGGACATAAGTTATTCCTCACTTTACTCCAGTGGGAGTGCTGGAGCGTGAACAAGCCAGCAGCATATTTCATTTGTATGTTTTTGGAGTTTCACGAGTACATTTTATATTGCATGAATAATGGTGTGTGGGTGTGAGAAGGGAGAGATATTTGTTTAAGATTTCTCAAGGGCAGCTCCTGCAGCTTCTATGGAGACCCGAACACACGCGTACGCGGCAAGAAGATGCAGGCTGGGCTGCACGGTTCTGATGCACTTTAAAAGCACACTTGATCAGCAATTCCTTCTATGAGCCCACACATCCTTCAGACTTCAAACGCACCTCCTGAAGGTTAGGGACATAGAAGCGAGTAGATAACAGAGGGATGCCTCAGCAGAGATGCCTTGCTTTGTTGACATAAGACATTACCAGGGTATTTTCATAAACCTACTGCCCTCATGTGGTTGCTGTTGGGTCACAGAACAGAAACATTTTCAAAACAACATAAAACTTTGACGAGTCATGGAGTTCTCTCGGCGCTCAGCACTTGCTGAATGTTGCAGAAAATAAAAATGTTGGTCATGTCGCTTTTCATTGCAAACCAGGGACGAAATTACCTACTTAACATTTTCAATCGACACCTTCTGTGACCCAGTCCTTGAGGGGTTGCTGAGGGGAATTCACTCTGGGAAACTCTTTTAGAAACTTAACAGCATTTTGAAACAAAAATCTTAGGTCAGATGTTCTCAAAGTTTTGATGATTGAGTGCTATTTAGAGGAGCCAGAATATGATTGAGTGCTGCACAGGAAAAGTACACAGACTAGGACTTCATGACCTTTTTTAATGACATACTAACACATTACAAAACACTCTACAGTAGCCTATGTAGCACTCATTTTCATTCTGGTTCAACTCATCAAACACAGACACTTGGGCAGTGGCCCTCACCCGATACTGATGCACAAATTCAGTGGCGGTATGAGACGCGCCTGGCAGCAGAATCTGTTGATGCTTTGAGCAACTCCCTTAGTAAACAGAGCAAAAAAGTCTGCAAAGGGTGTGTGGGAGGGGAGGTGCATGTGTCAAACTAACTCTGTACTTTCACCCAGGAGACCGCTGTTAATTTCCCACGTAAAACCAGGAGTCAGTGACATTATTTGGATAACATGGTAGTGTAGCAGTATGTGTGGCATGCTGATGTGTGCCATGAACTTGTTTTAAACCAAACCCACAGACTGTAACAATAATGGAAGTAACTACCGTGACATCACCCATTGATCTGTGGACTGCAGTTTTGGAGCCTTAAGTTTGGCACTCTTAGTTTTCTGAAACCAGAAGTGAGCATATTTTGATTAGTGACTGAGAAGCCGAGCCTGCCCTTAATTATGTGTCACTTTCAGCCCTAATAAAATGTCAACAGGAGAGTTATAAAAAAGAAAATTCACTGCCCCGTACAGTTTTCATGTGGGGGGAAGTTAGCTATAGAGACCACTTTTTTTGCACCAGACTATAGACATGTTTAATCTGCTGTGAAGTTGGATATTTATAATGGGGGTCTATTGACAGGCTTCTGGAGCTAGCCTCAAGTGGCCGCTCAAAGAACTGCAGGCGCATTGAAGGGCAGGGAGATTGTCTCACTTTGCTTCAGGTTTTCCTTGTTTGCATGTGGAAGGACAGAGAGGTGTGCCCTTAGGCTTTCCACATAGGCGCATGGAAGGGCAGGGATGTTTACTCTCACCGTCTTGAGCTTGCTGCACACACCTAGAAAAGGCAGAAAGGCCCCAGAACAGAGCCATACCACCAAATATAATACTGCAAATGGAAATAAAGTTTTCTTTGACTAAAGTGCTCCTGACTGAACTGCAGTTTTTGGCACTTCCATGTTGGCAACCCCGGAGGCTGCCGCTTCACCAAATCCCTGTTTTTTTCAAAATGTAACCACAAACTTTTGTTGCCGAAACCTAGGGAGGTTTTATTTTGAAAACTCCCAATGCATATAACTTGTATAAATTGACACACCATCCCAGGACATCCCAAAGCAACACTGGAGGGGTACCTACAGTGTCATAGTTTGACTTTTAGGGCCACTGACCAAGCATTGTATTTGAAAAGTTGATATTGTGGATGGGTTGTCTTGTTTTCATTTTTTTTTTTACATTTTTTATACATTTAATAGCAATGAAACAGAGAGACTGTACAGTGTTTGACACTGATTGTTCTTATCCACAGCAGTCGAGCAACAGCTTCTGCTGGGGTACAGCTTTCTATTTTTTAAATTTAATCAATATATTTGGGCAACGTTTGAGCATATTTGAATTTTGGGGGAGAGGTACCTCCCCAGTATACATTATAATTACTGCCTGGATGTAAACTATCTACATCGTTTGATTCAGTCACTGCAGTAACTGATCAATTGCCAACAAATGATTGATGATTCCTGTCTTCTCAGGGAAAACGCCATTATCAGGCTCATTTAGGAAAGAGCTGAGCTTTGGTTCAGTGCAGACTTTATCGACGGGCATGTTCCTTTCTGAGCTGTCCGATTTTACAACACCTGTAAGGTTTAGACAGCTCGCCCTAAAGATCTGTCCCTCTCAATACCTTCAGTAATTATACCAATACAATTAATTTATATTATATATTATATTATTATTAATTTATAAATAAAGTATGTAACTATTTTTCATGTCACTGTGCTACTGTTAGTGAATACTGAATGGCTGCTTCATGACAGAGTTGGGTAAATCCAAACTAGTAAAAAAATGTATCATAAAATCCAGCTATACCGTACCTGACATTTCATCCACATAAGAACAGATGGCCTGCCAAGTTTTGCTACACAGTATACTGATATCTACTATTTGCAGACTCTGGATTCCAGGATAAGAAGAAGAAGAAGAAGAAGACAAAAAAAAGAAAAAGTATACTTTGCAGAACAAAGTGAACAAACTTTAAAAACACAAAATTTCAAGGTTACAGAACATTTATTGGCTCAAATCCAGTTCTTCTTTCTTCATGCTTTTCATCTTTCTTACTTAAAATGTCTCATGGAGACCATTGTGCTGCATTTATAAAGCTGCAGTCATCTATATGACAAGCTGAATGCACAGTGATTGAATGCTTGGTTAGTCTTGGCCAGTGCAATCAAAACCCCTTCTCCTGTTATTGCACATGTGAATCCATATCTCTGTCTTTTTCTGTCTTCCTCTCTCACACAACACACACACACACAACACACACACACACACAGACAATTTATTCACACCAACGTCAATGCACAGTTTCTTCTCTTATGGCTCGTTCTTGAGGAGTAACTTTGCTTCTCACCCAGAACTTAATTCTTTGCCCCCTTTCTGTCTAGATAAACAAGTAACCTTTTTTGACTCCATCCTTCAACCATGCTCCCAATTAAACTTGTGACCCCAAATTATCCGCTGCACTGGCTCACGAGCTAAAAAAAAGACCTTTAAAAGTATTAAATGCTGTGACTCAAATAAGACTCAGGCGTATTCCACCCACACATCACTCTCAAATTGAACGATTTCTAATTTATTCCCTGCTTGAAAAACATCAATTCACAATCATTTACATCGTTGACCACGATGGAACATTTTTTATCGTCGCAGCTTTCATCACACCTGACGCCTACCTTATTAAAACCAACATTTAAAGACTGAAGCACTTGATCGTCTCTCCTAATTTTCATCCAGTCTGTACAACATTGGACTTAAAGGTTGCTTTACGATCAACACAGATACATCTTGGGTTACTCCAGTGATGCAGTGTTGCACTTCAGTGCTCTCTTTGGGGCCTCAACCTCTTTTCCCACTTTCTTTTTATCCCAAAAGAATGTAATCACCTTCACCACTTCACTGGCTAGAAGACTGATCCTGATAAAGTTGAAGTCCTCTTTACCTCTGTCTCGCATTCATTGGATTTGAGACATGCTATACTTTCTTGAGTTGGAGAAAATAATACTGTCTCTCCAAGGAAGGTCTAATGCATCTGCCAAGGTCTGGGGACCTTTTCTCATATACATAAAGAATGCTAAGTTTTCTAATGCAGCTGTCAGTCAGTCTGCAGTGCTGGGGATGCACATCATTGTACAAGCCCATTTTTCACTGCAAAGTTTGTGCTGAGATGAGTAAGCCGAGGTGAGGAGGAATTGAGAGTAGTGTGGACATAAGGAAAAGAGGGGAAAATGAGTGGAAGTGAGGAGCAAAGCGGCGGTGAAGCTTATCTTTATAAACGGACAACATTGTGGATAAAAAAAGGTTACACAGCGTCAATCATTTGGAAGTGGCTTGGCTACTTAAAGGGATAGTGCACCCAAAAATGAAAATTCAGCCATTATGTACTCACCCACATGCCGAGGGAGGCTCGGGTGAAGTTTTAGAGTCCTCACAACACTTGCAGAGATCCCAGGGGAGAGGGGGTAGCAACACAGCTCCACCTAATGGAGGCTTACGGCGCCCCAGATTCAAACGTCCAAAAACACATAATTGAAACCACAAAAAATCTCCATACTGCTCCTCCGTAGTGATCCAAGTGTCCTGAAGCCCCGACATAAAAAGTTGTTTGGAAAAACATCATTTGAACTCTGTTTTTAGCCTCAATGTAGCCTGCAGCTCCTGAGCCATCGGCATATGGGTGAGTAGATTATGGCTGAATTTTCATTTTTGGGTGCACTATCCCTTTAAGGGTGATGACACACAGACAAAGACGGTCTGCAAAATGTGTTGTTGGTTGGTACCAACTGCGACGGGAAACACAACAAACCTTTTCCATCACCTGTAAAGGTGACATCCCAGTGACTACGCTGAGAGCATGAAAATCTGGGCCAAAACTGCAGTGAGTCCACCAAAAGTGTTGCTCAAAGGCCCAGCACTTCCACTGCTGTGGGGACTAGCAGGGCTGCACCAAAACAGCAATCAACAGTGTCCTCTTTTGCCACCGTAACCCCGTATGAGAAGGAGCACAGATAAAACAGACACAGTGTCGTACTTTCTTGCCAAAGACATGATGCCCATGAGCACCGCGGAGAAGGACAGGCTCAAGAAATCAATCAAAGTACTAGACTGCAGGTACGAGCTTCCAGCAAGGAAATATTTTTCTCAAACTGCTCGTGGGAATCATTTGGTTTCTTCAGGTGTCAGATATTATCAGGATAGTTTTCAAACTCAAACATGTATTTGTTCTTTGACAGCACACTATAAAAGGTGATTATATTGTCTACAATATAAATGTTGTACAATCGTGTAAAACCCAATAAAAAGTAAAAGAATTTTCTAAATCGAGGCAGCAAAGGCCAAGATCAATGAGTCACCTCTACAAATGGTGGCATATCTAGGCGGCCTCAAAGGGTGCCACCCAAATTGAACACAAGGGAAAATTATCCAAAGATCTAATGCTAACATTTGGCTGGTAAGTCCTGACACTGCACCTGATTTTACAAGTGTTCATCAGTGAGCATTAGAGTAACCGAAAATGCCATTTCTCATTAGCTCTTATTCTTATTTGTAATAAATACAGTAAATATAAAAGATAATAATATTTGTTTTTTTTTAGGGTGGGGCCAAGGGAAGCTTACTCAACGTGCCAGGTCTGTTTGGTCAGGCACTGTCCACATCCTCATGATAAAACAACATCATACAACTGTTTATCCAGGTTGACTCCTTCTGGCCACTTTAACATGTGTGCGCCACTCATTCCATCATATTAAGGCAGTGGCGCCAGGTAGTTACGACGGGTCCCATGATCAGAGACTAGATAACATCAACATAAATATAACCCAGCAATCATCATTGCATATCTGTATCATGGGTTTTCTCTGGGTACTCCGGCTTCCTCCCACAGTCCAAAGACATGCAGGTTAACTGGTGACTCTAAATTGCCCGTAGGTGTGAATGTGAGTGTGAATGGTTGTCTGTCTCTATGTGTCAGCCCTGTGATATTCTGGTGACCTGTCCAGGTCAGCTGGGATAGGCTCCACCTAACACATTGCTGAAGGGCCCACTCTTTCTATGGGCCCCCACCTCAGTGCAGCTGCACTGCCTGCACTGTCTGTTATGCCCCTGTATCAAGGGCTGTTTGAGGTCATCTCTAGATGTTGTTTAATGTGATTTAAAACTGGTACAGATATTCACGTAGGCGAGTTCTCCATGAGGTATTTAGCTTAATAGCTAACGGTAAGCAGAAATCAATACTGTATTATGTCATGTCTGCTTTGTTTATATCCCACATTTAACACAGAGGGGAAATTCAATGTGTTTTACATGAAAATGTTTAAAACATTTTCATTTGAAGCTACGTAATAAATCAAGGCAGGGAGACAGAAATTTAAAGTTAAAGACCGTTTTAATCACTGCTGTGTCGGATGGATTTTGCAATAAACGCAGTTGATTAAATAGTTATCTTAATGTGTATTGATCAACAGCAAAGCGCCTTGCTTTGTGATTGGTATGTACACAGGTACTATAGAGAGTGATTCTGAGGTTGAGCTGAGGCTGCAGTGTTAATGAAGCTGGTAATTACTGGTCCTGTCAAGACCTCAGAAGTCACTTTTGTGGGATGAGCTGTTTCTTCGCTCTCCATCATCGAAGCTTGTCCCATGCTTCGCCTCGCCCACGCCCCCTGAGGTGCCTCCTCCTGCCTCACAATCTGAAAACCTCAGCATCAGACCATATGGCATCTGCGCGACAGGAGAACTCAGCGCTGTCAATTAGATTACGAAAGCAACATGTGGACTGAGAGTTTTGATGTGATCACAGTAATAACAGAAAAGCCTTTCATATTCTTTCTTCTCAGAGTCTCACTGGGGATTTGCTGCTACATCGATCACCCACTGTGCACTTTACCAGCTGAGCCTGACCATGAAATCCTTCATCTAAAAACAGCATTTCAGTAGCTTACCTGATTTATAGCATGGAAAAAAAAGGAAAAAGGATTATAAATCCTTTACAGCATATGTTCATACCTCATATTTCGAAGTAAAAAAAGTCTATATTACAGAGACTGAACCTCTTGGTTAATTAAAATTATGTGAGTTAACATTAGGCAGTTTTCCTCAATAATTTAAGCTGCAGCTGTAAATGAATTACTATCCTTATATTTGCATGTATAATACAAAGGTCACACTCACTTTCCTTTCCTTTTGTAGCTGTTGTGCTGCTGGTGTGTTTAAGCTTCCTTAACACCTTCAAGTTGCCATTTTATTAAACTTCATTAAGTTCACATTCCTGTGATGTTGTGTCAAATGAGGTGTCATATTAAAACAATAAAAGCCAAAGAGTCTGAAGTCAGTAATGATTTTACAACAGTTCCAGCAGAATGACTTTTTACCGCATTGAAAATGGAAACAAGGTTTAATGAGAGTATCAGCTGCTCACTGATGTGATAAGACATGACCTGATTGTTGACCTGATCCCAAACCTTGTCCTGTCAGTCCGTTGGTGCACAAGGAGGACATTTCCATCATGTAGTGGGCGATCTGTCTCCCACTTTAGAGTAGCCTGTCCATTATCCTATCAAAAACTAGCTTTAGTGCTGGAAAATAACAAACATCTGGGGAGGAAATGAGACAAATATGGTTTTATCATCCATCCATCCATCCATCCAAAAGCTTCGCCTACTACTAGCAGTCAAACATGTTATTGCATTGTTGCTGCAAAAGTCCTTTCCATGTAACCTGCACTTGTATAGCGCCTTTCTAGTCTTTCGACCATTCAAAGCACTTTAACACTACATGTCACATTCACCCATTCACACACACACACACACACTCAGTACACTCACACACCAATGGCACAACCAGCAGAATTAATCTGGGGTTGAGAACCTATCTTTCCAAAGGATGCTTCAACACGCGGACTGGAGGAGCCCGGAATCAAACTGCCAATCATCTGATTAGGGGACAATTTGCTGTACTTCCTGAGCCACAACTGCTTCATAAAACAATCATGTTGATTGGTCTGAGATTAGTAGGATGGGCAGAGCAAATATGCAAAAAAGATCACTGGCACCGGTACTTGCAGGGTAAGGCATGTGGCATGTTGATTTTCTTTCTTCTTTTCTTCTTAATACAATCGCAGTAATTCAGTTCAGTGTGTGGTGGTTTATGTTTACGATTTTCACAATACACTTTACTTTTTATATGGAATGGTTTTGAGTGAGGACATATGGCATTCAGGTAAAACGGGAGAAAACTAAGCTAAATTAGGACATTATTCTGAAGTGACACTTGCTCCCGGACACACATTGAAGCTCTATTAATTGGGTCATTGGGTCAACGTTTCGTTTTTCTAAATGGTGGCATAGAAACAAACACACAACTTAATACATTTCTACTTGAGGCAGCTGAAATTGTGTTAAATAAGAATTATTTCAGTGTTGACAGAGATTTCTATCTACGGATAAAGGGAACTGCAATAGGAGCCACCATGGCCCCAAACTATGCAAACCTCTACGTTTGTCTATTTGAGATGAGGTATGTTTTGGATGATGCAGTGAACCCATATTTGCCATATATTAAGTATTGGAAACAAGACACTGATGATATTCTTTTCATGTGGACAGGGTCACCTGAACAGCTCTTAGAGTTCACAGACTGGTTGAACAGTAAGAGTGAATCCCTCACTTTTAAATTGGAATATGACAGTCACACTATCAATTTTCTAGACCTATGTATTAAAAAAGCAGATAACAAACTAAACACAGACCTGTTTAGAAAACCAACAGACAGGAATAATCTTCTACATAGAGATAGCTGTCATCCACGGTACATGAAGGTTTCTGTTCCAGTGAGCCAATTTCATAGAATAAAAAGAATCTGTGATACAAAAGAATCATTTGACAACCAAGTAAGTGTAATGCAATCACGCTTTAAACAAAGAGGTTATGAAGATGAATGTTTGGAGTTATCACGTGCTCTACAACAGGAGTTATTTATTTGATTAAAGCAGCTGCTCTAAAGTGTACGTTGGAATGACAACAAGTACGAATAGCAGCACATCGTCCATCTCTTTGTTTTTCCAGTGTAGCGATGTCACTTCCTCCTATAATTGCAAACACCTGTAATCAATCAATCAAACTGTAAAATGTTGGTCCTGATGAAGGTCTGTAGACCGAAACGTTGACCCAATGACTCAATAAACAGAGCTTCAATGTGTGTGCGGGAGCAAGTGTGATTTTTGCAGTGAACTTGTCTGGGGATCTGCTCCCAGCACCACCCACTTCAAGAGAAAGAGAATGTGCATGTTGATTGAGCCTTGATATTATTCCAAAGTAAACCAGCAATTTTTCAGATGATCGGGTGCCTTTAATCCACACTGTAATACAGAAGATATTTTGTGAAAAAAATATTAAAGGTGATGGAGTGAGTCAGTGTCGGCCACAATAGTCCAGAATTAGTCATCAGTGTTACATGCACACATGCCCACTGTGTATAATACGGCACCAAGAACAGGGAAAGCAAATAAGTACCACAACATACAATAGATACACACACCCACACACACCTCCACAAATGTTGTAATACATAAAACAGGCCAACACATGCTGACACACACACACAAACTTAAAAGCATACACTTCCTCACAAATGTGCATTAAATAGGAGTACATACAGAGGTGGGTGAGCGGGCAAAAACAAGTAACAGTATAAAGTTTGAAAGGAAATATTCATATAAACATATGATACATAATTCCTCATCAGCATAATAATGTGCTCCTGATTGGGCTGAATCTGATCCACCTGGCACAGTGCCAGCTCAGGGGTGAGGGGGGCAAAAAGAAAGGTGGTTGAGGTGGTTAGTTTGGTCTAACAAAACAAAGAGAAGGAACGGGAAACAGCCTGAAAAATCCACCTATCAGCATCTTTAAAGCCGACTAATTAACATGGTATGTGTTGTTTGTTTAATCAGTACGCAAACAGAATACAAAGATGACAATGTGTGGTGTTAGAGAAGAGCTGCATTCAGCCTTTAAGCTCATCTAAGCTAATTGCTAATTGAGTAGTATTAATTCTCTCTCTAGAAGAATGCATCCATTTTCCATAAACACTTATTCTCATACAGGTCGTGGAGGAGCTGGAGCTGATTCCAGCTAGTGTAGGGGTGAGAGGTGGGGTGCACCCTGGACAGGTCACCAGACCATCACAGGGCTGACACATAGAGACAGAAAACCATTCATTCCCAGAATGATACCCACAGGGAATTTAGAGACACTAATTAACCTAACCCGCATGTCTTTGGACTGTGGGAGGAAAAACCAGAACAAAACCCACGCTAAACAGGGAGAACATGCAAACTCCACACAGAGTTTAAAGGGCCCGAGGCCGCGGTTTGAAGCCTCATGCTGTGCTGTGAGGTGACAGGGCTAATCGCTGCACACTTTGACGCCCTGGAAAGAAAAACAAAGAAAACCAAAGCACATTTCCCTACATTTTGAAAGAGGAAACAAACATTCTACTTCTCATAAATAAAAATGTGGCCCACAAAATTGATCTTTGTTCAATCCAATCCACACACTGAGATTTGCCATATAATTCTTTTGTCAAAGCCACAGGGAGCCGCTGGAGAGGGGCTAAGGAGACACAGGTGTCACGTATCAGCTCAAGGAGGACCCAAATGTAGACCAACAGCAGGTTGAATTTTTAACTGAAAGCGAGCTTTAGTGCAACTGATAGAAAACATCCGGCACAGGCAGGTAACTAAACATCCAAATGAAAGCAGAACCAAAACTAAACTGAAAACCAACCAGGATAATACGATGAACTCAAATCCAAACAGACACCAGGCAGGAAACAGAGCAGGGAATGACACCAAGATCACAGGGGTGAGCACAGGATGAGTGCAGGGAGGAACTGACAAGCAACAAAGGGAGTCACACAGTTATATATACACTACGAAACTAATCACAAGAACAAGACACAGCTGGAGTAGAAGGAAATGGGTAAAAGGAAGTAAATGGAGATTGGCTAACAACAAGGGTGTGGAGCAAACAATACAGAACAGGTGTGAAGGGAGGACTCTGGGAACAGGGAAGGACTAACGAGACAGGTGTGATAGGTAACAGGTAAACAGTAGGCAGACAGTAGGTAAAACCAGACACAACGCATGCGAAGAGAATCTACAAAATAAACCAGGAAGCAGATTTAACATGAATGAATGACAGCAAACAAGAGACACAAACAGAAAACGACCCAGGATCATGACAACAGGTTGCCTTCCCCTGGTCTTGTCTGACCAGTAGAGTATGGTGGCTAATAGCTGATGATTGATACTGCTGTGCAACTGATGTTATTGAGCTCTGACTTAATCATTGAGCTCTACTTTTACTTTGAACTGAAGAAGCCTCTTGGAAGAGAACTGAAATTTCAACCAAGTCCAGCTGCCTGAAGATTTGCTGTGTTCAAGCAATTAGGGATCTGCTTACCTGCCGTTTTTCACAGACTGTGTCATGCACAAAATACAAATATGTCTGGAATGACGTGTTTTAACCTTATCCAGCCACAATGGTGTCAATGTGCCCATTTAAAACACTTCTGACACCACGGATAACACCTTGTGCTCTAAGTTAGCCCTTTTCAGAGTTCAGCAGTAAACAGTACAGTCACATCTCACAGCCTGTTCCAGTGTGACTCATTCGCTCTCCCACAGGGCCACTATTCATGCTCATCAGCCTTATCCAGATGACCGTACGGGCAGGAGAGGAGCATGAGATCCACACAAGAGGATTCATTAGCAGCCCTGAATTGCACTGTGCCATCATCCCTGTGTTTCTTTGAGCTAGCCAATGAAATTCAGGCTAGTGGGCAGCCAGAGGCAATGACACCATCACTTGCGGCAGTGGAACAGTAATTGGGCCGTGTGTCAGATAAATCCAGGTTGTGACAAGCCACTCAGCACAGTGTCGCTTTGGCCTCGATACAAAGCTATCTCTCAGCCACTCCACTGACCAGCAGCAGCTTTCTTCGCTTCTCAGTGGAGGTCAGAGGAGTTATTGCAGGTCAGAGGAGTAAAACGCCTTTCAACTTTTCTGCTCACTAAATAACCCACAGCACTGACCGGCAGAAAAGAGCAAGGAAGGGCTGAAATGTTTGAGAAATATATTTTAGGAAAAACTGCACTCCACAAAAACATTATGAAACTTCTGACTGTTTTATTTGGGACTGATGATGATGCAGTACAAATCAGCTTATCGAGAGCATAAAGTATAAAGCATGTTCAACTCTTATTTGGTCAGACACAAAATATTTCCTCTTCATCTACAGCTATATGTATCTTATTCCTTTTTTTTTTTTCTCACATTCAATACTCAAAGAGGAACATTTTGTTCTGACACTGGAGAACGACGTAACATGGCGTTGTATGAAACACAGCAAAGAAAACAGTGTATGACTGAAAAGAAAGTAAGCAATAGTAAATATGGTTTTGGAAAACATAAACAACCAACATTAAATGACATTTGTCAACACGTCACATGAAATTGAGGTGTGTGCGTTAATGTAAACATTAAAAAAATACTGCTTCTAAGGTGCTTAAGTATTCATCACAAGTGGATTATGTACAAATACAAGCCAGTCTCTATTTTCTCACATTTCAGATGAAAAATGTGTCAGACATTCTTGGTTTTTGATGATATCATGAAGGTTATCTGCTAGAAAAATAAACTCTTCTACCACTCACTTTGGCAGGTTAAATGACTGCGCTCGTCTCTACTTTAAAAAGCAATTTGGCTAGTAAAGAAATAAAAGTGGCTTTTGACTTGTGGAGTGTGGAATGTTACATCACCGCCCTGCAGAGGGACATTTTTATATCTTTGTTTCACAGGCCAAGTTTTCATGTCTTCCTCTGCGCTGGCGAGATCTTGATGTCTTTTCTTCCACATGCTGTTCGTCTGTGAAACGTAACTTCCTCGTCCTCTCCTGTCTGTTGCTTGGCAAAGTTGACAAACACCTGCGCCACAGAAAAACTGATTCAGTACAAAATAAAAACTTTTTCAACTGCCCTGAGGCACTGAAGTACCACCAAGTATCTGCTCAGGACTGCAAGTCAGAAATGTCTAGATTTAGCTGCAGTATATTAAAAATGTTGAGATTATAAGCACAAATTAAACAGCTGTGTTAAAGAGAAGAAACATATAATAAATAATGAATCAAATGTTATTATATTATAGACTTTGTGGATTTTAAAACTGCACAATTAATGTATACAGCACAAAATAAGATGGTTTTTTTTTTGTTCGTTTTTTTGAAATTTGCATGTTTACAAAAACAAAGATTAGAACAAATGCAAAATGAAGACGTATAACCGTCAAAACAGTTCATATGTGGAATCATTTTGAAAAAGAAATGCAACTCTGTAGAAAGCCAGTTCATGGGTGAGTCTCATTCCCAGGTCATCAGACACTGATGCTTTGGGTTGGATGTCAGACCAAACTATCAACCCAAAGCATCAGTATTTGATGAATGAATGACTTTATTTTGAGCAAAAAAAAAAACCCATCAACAGCCATGCTCAAAAAAAAGAATAGGAAGAGGTGTATACTTGTATTATCCTACACCCTACTCAGTATTCATGTCTCATTTGTAAAGGAAATCATCAACAACTATCCCAAATTTATTTAAAACCATTAATATAGTTCAGTCAGGAACACTTTAGCCAAAGAAAACTTTATTCCTATGTCCTATATTATATTTGGCGGTATGGCTCTCTTCTGGGGCCCCTCTGCTTTTCCTCGAGCCTACGCAGAAAACCTCTTCCATGCGCCTGTGGGGAAAGCCTGAGGCACAGAGAGCAAACCTCCCTGCCCTTCCATGTGCAAATGAGGAAAGCCTGAGTCACAGAGGGCAAACCTCCCTGCCCCTTCTATGGAAAGCCTAAGGCAGGGAGAGCATCAGCAAAAAAAAAAAAACAGAGCAGAAATGACATTGATAAGTCAGACACAGCATGAAAAGGAGGAGCTGGGGTGGAGGCAGGTTGCAGAGCAGGTTGCAGAGGAAGCAGCAACAGTAGGCAGGCCAGAGCAGTTTAAATAGGGCGCCCTGAATGAGACTGGCCAATTGGTTGCATAGAAAGGAATCATGTGATCTATCCGCTGACTCCCTTCCATCAATCAGCTGCTCCATCAGTAAATTGGCTGTTTCAGATCAGCTGATGTAGCTGGGCTGTGAGCTGAGCTTGATATTGTGTCCTGCCTGAACTAACGCTGTGCTCAATGTAAATAAACAGCAGTCTTAGATATTAAATATACAAATCCCATCTCAACCAAGCCCAGATAAATAAGTAAACCAACCCATCGGTATCACCCCTCTTCGTCTGCATGCCTCCTAAATATACTGTGTCTGTACATCTTTTTAAAGCGCTCTATAGTTGTGCTTCTCCTTAACTCCTGATCTAAACCATCCCATAAATCCACCCCACACACTGAAACACACACGAACACAATGTTTAGATTTAATTTCCCTCTTAAATTATATCCCCCTACCTTGTTTTCTACATTATTTGTGCTGTTATAAATTTAACCAAGTCCCCGAATTTCAATGCATGTGACTTTAAAAACAAGGTGTTGGTGTGCTCCCTATATCCAACATTATGTACAATCCTAATGGCTTTTTTGTTGATATGTGTAATGTCTATCTTAATTTGCAATCGCGTACCAGTTTCTCGATTTCCAAGCAACATCATTTTGGTCTTTGTCAACTTTAATGACAGTTTGTTGTCGTCAAACTGTCATTAAAGTTGATCAGTTTCTGCTGTGATATCAGTGAGAAGCAGCTGTAAATCCTATCTGGAGGATAAAATTGTTTTTATTTCTATAACAATTTTAATGTTTTTGTAACTCTGCATAAGTCTTTTATATATAATAGAAACAATTTTGGTCCCAATACTGACCCCTGGCTGTTGATGATGAAAGAATGAGACTCGGCAATTAAATGTCTTTCTACAGTTACATACAGCACTTTAAATCAATTAAATATACAGGTATTTAATTCATAATAAGATGATTAACAAGTATAAAACTTAAGCAGGAACACTAGTCTGCATGTGAATTTTTGTTCGGGACTTTTGAGTATGAATAATGTAAATGTATTTTGTTTTGTTTCTTCCTTTCATGTTCAGTTTATAAATCTGAATTGAACTGTACAAACGAATTCATGTAAAAAGGGTAGGTGCAATAAGCCAAGGCTTCAGCCCACACCTTCCCAGTCAGCATAAATTTACTTTGGTTTGTAACTGTTTGAAAAGTAATGATTTATCATTGTATATTTACATATTTTTTATATGTACCTGAGCTGTATGAGTTGAAAATGTTGAAAAGTTTTGTTTATATGTGTAAATGAAGCAGGAATGTGTGTTTTGATGTCTTAATCTGGTGGAGTCCAAGTTGGCATGACTGTTTCTGGTAATGCTTAACAGAAAATAAAATTGCTCTGTGCAATTAAATTGACTATTCAATCATAAATACATATTAAAATCCAATCATATTGTATAAGATTGGATTCTACTTTAAAGTTTTGAAAATCTTTTTATATAGTAATACTTTACTAAGCGATGTGATTCACTGATCCTCAGAATAAATTCCCTCCCATGTGTTAAATTCATGAGAGGTTTAGACTCTCACTGTCTTTGATTATACGTACCTGGTCCAGTGTTGTCTGGGAAACAGAGTAGTCTTCGATGCTGAGCCTTTCTTTATTGGCCACCACCAGCTGAAATATCCTGGCTAGGGAGGAGGAGGCGATCTCGTACTGCAGTGTGTTGTAGTGCTTCTCCCTCTGAACGCAGCCGGGGAAGCTGCTCTCTATGAAGCTCACGACAGGCTCAAGATCCGGGGAAAAGCCCGCTTTAGCTGCCTTGATTTTCATGGTCACTATGTAGCCTTCACCAAATCTGCATCAAGGACACAGTGTATAAATGTTAAACATTTGTCAGGATACATTTCAATTATCTATTATTATTGTTATTCAAATTATTATTACCCTATACTAATTGAGGTTACACTGAATCCAGTTCTCTGTTTTTATCTTTGTGCTGAATGTGATTGTTGGTTATTCTACCTCTATAATGCTTATATCAATATCCATAACTTGTGCTTTGTGTTTTTATTCCACAGAGTTGTACAACTTCATATTATTAATATTTAAAGTCTGAGGGTGCTTTCAGACCTAGAGTTGTCTTGCTTTGTAACAAAGTTGCATAATTGCCTAGAGCTGGTTCGTGTTCTCACGGCAGTATTTACAAGCGGACCAGATAAAATGTCTTACACGAAAAAGTTGGCCTTGATTGGTCAGAATTTCCATGTGGTAAAAAAATCCCGGAAATAAACAAAACATTGGAGAAGAGTACACAAGATAAATGTGACACTGTCTAATGTCACAATGGAGGGACAACTACGCAGGTTGATTTCAGCGCTGCTCATCGTGGACTATATTGCTGTCATTGTTCATTTTAGTCAAACCATACAGTTTGAAAATGAGGCGCAGCTCCAACTAGAAAACAATAATTTGATGCATTGGATGTGCTGAATGTGCATATTAAGGCAGTACAGGAGGAGGTGCACATTAATAATCCTCCAGGACTGTAACATGCTCATGTTTAACCCAAACAATGCGTGATGAGACTACAGCTCGATCGGATCTACGTTGAAACACGTTCTCACCACATATGAACAGCACCAGAGTTAGTCTGTAACCAGACAGGGACCATCTCTTCAAGAACGTCTTGGTGCGGTTGTTTTGGTACGCACCCACGTGCAATTGCTGTGTTCACACCTGCCCAAACGACCACTTCGGTGGCAACTGAACTCTATCTTTCTTTATTTATGAAAGGAATAGTTCGCCGCAGTATCAGAAATACATATTTTTCCACTTATAGTGCTGTTCACCAGTCTAGATTATCTTGTTGCGAGTTGCCGAGTGTACACCCACAAACTCACAAATCACTGCACAGAAGGAAGCGTGCATCTACTCATGAACAAGAGGCTTGTGTTTGAGAGATGTAAACATTAATGGCGTCTGAGTTTTTCAAATGTATTTTTTGGGGGGCATTTTGAGCACCCACAAGCTGAGTGCCATCTAGTTCCATTATATTGGAGAGAAGGCAGACATCTCTACAGCCGATATCTCTAACACTTGGCAACTCAAACCAAAAAAATCTAGACTTTTAAATAGCTCTACAGATAAGAAGAGAAATATGTATCTTTGATTTTGTGGTGACCTGTCCCTTTAAGGCTACCCACAAAATACCCACACATTTTTCCTGGAACATACATTTTGATGCTTATAAATTTTCTGTCTCACGATGCAGGGAAGCCTTTATCTGTCATGTTTTAAAGGTTTGGAATCATGGTATTTAAAAACCTCCCACACCCTATAAGCCTGCTAAAATACAGAAAACCTCTTACTTGTATTTGAGATGCTGGATGGTACCCAGACACTTGAAGGTCCCATTGACCATGATGGCTAGTCGAGTGCAGAGGGCCTCACACTCCTCCATACTGTTGGGAAATAACCATAATCCATCTTTATTTTTAGTGCTGTTATTTCATGGCTATAAGAAATGAATCATAATTTCACAGATCTCTGTGGTAAAATCCAGCAAATGCTAATCTGCTCAATTCTAGTCATGATTTCATCAACGGTTGTTGGCAGGAGAGTTAAGTGTGTTTGGTCAGCTGCTGCAGCAGGTGTGTGTGCAGTGGATTAATTTCATTATTAGATGTTGAACCTGTGTGATGTTAGCACCACGGCCCTGCCGTCCTGGATGACACTCATTATGGCATTCCACAGGAAGCGTCGAGAGTGCGGGTCCATCCCTGTCGTGGGCTCGTCCTAAACACACACAGCCACAGACAAACAAACAACTTGACTCTCTGAGCACATAATTCCATATGAACAGAGACCAAATCCTTATCTCTATCAGCATATGGCAAAGATCTCAGATTTATGCCAGTTTGAATTGAACTGCGCAGTTGCCTGCCAATGTATAAAACATTCGAGGCCAGGCTTGACTGAACCCATATGGCTTCCCATCTGGATCCATCGACCATTTCATTGATAAATCCCTGCACAAAGTCCAAAAACCCAAACAATGGGCTCATGAGCTCCCAGTCATTGGCTAACTCACCAGCAGCACCAGTGCCGGGCAGCCAATCATTGCGATAGCTGTGGAGAGTTTGCGCTTGTTGCCTCCACTGTAGGTCCCTGCACAGCGGCCGGCGTACTCTGCCAGACCCAGCTTCTGGATGCCCCACTCGGCCACCTATGGGGTGAAGGAGAAATACGCATTTTGTAGACACATCCATGCACATTACATTTTCAGAACAGGCAACCCCTACTGTTAACTGAACCCTACATAACAATGTTACGGCGAAATTAAAAGGACAAATCAAACATTAGTGGGCAAAAGTAAACAGTGTACAAACTGAAATATACCAGACAGATGTAAAGCTCTCTAAAGCAGAATGAAACATCCTTTCAAACATTTGACAATGTGAAGCAGCTGGAGTCCTACTCACTCTAGGGATCTCTGACTCAGGTACCCCTCTGAGACGAGCGTAGAGGTATAGATGCTCCCTGCCGGTTAGGAGCTCATCGATGGCGTCAAACTGAGGGCAGTAGCCCATGTTCTGGTGCACGTCAAGGATCTCTGTCAGGATGCTACAAAACAAGACACAAGGTGCTGCTTGATGCAGTGAGCCAGTAGAGTGAACAACATGAAAAACTGACTGATTTGAAAACATGTCATCCAGATGTGAGTCCAAGCTGATTCCTCTGAAAAAACTTTCAAAAAAAACATTGCAAAAAATAATTTGATTTGCTTGTCAAATGATTTCATTCATTTAATGGTTGAATTTATTTATTTCTAACTTTTTTGTAATAAATTACTGCTTTCCAATCATGATTTTCAACCTGGAGTAAACCTAATTAAATCTGTGGAATCACAACATATTAAAAAAATAGGGACAAATAGACATTGTCCTTTAAATTACTGTTGTCTTATTTAATTTTTCTTGGGAAATACTTGACACTGTACCTTTTGAGGTTTCGGATTTTTAATGAAGTTTTATTGATCAGCGATGTTGCAAAAGCAGTTTGAGGGGCTTATTCACCCTCATAAGAATTCTGAGAGGTATGTCCAACAAGCTGGCAGGAAAATTAGACTGATACAGCACCAGAATCACTACGCAATTGCTGCATTACAAAAATTGATTTGTGACTTCAAAAACTATCAGTCAATCAAGCCCTAGTTCCTCACTTTTTTTCCTGTTTAGAGTACCACATGGGTTGGTTTTATAGTCAGATAGTGTCATCAAACAGAATTATGTCACATTGACCTTCCCGTGTTTAAACTTTCTAACTCACTGGACTGTTTCTGGTCGTTTCCCATCTGAAACTGCGTGCAGGATAAACCGAAAGCTGAAAGTTTTGTGAACACAGTTTGTGTTATATCGACCAGGGACATTTTTGACTGATCTTTATGTACCTGTAACCGGCCACAGTGGCCTCCCCGGAGCTGACATCAGTGTCACCAGTCAGCATTTTGAAGGTCGTCGTCTTTCCGGCTCCATTAACTCCCAAAAGACCAAAGCACTGAGAGGACGAAAGACAATCAGACTCCTGATGCGAGGACACATTCGGCTGAAATACTGACAATAAAGCGCTAAAAGGCACTCCCTGTTAAAGACTACTGATGTCCTTTTGAAACTCTAACATTCTCTTTCATATAATGACTAGAAATGCAACAGAAAGAATAGGACCACATATACAGTAAATAGACTTCACTATGATGGCTGCTTATGGAAATAACAACTGCTGCATATAATCTGAATCACTGAGTGGCAGCTTAATCAGTAATTAGGTTTACTTGAGGTTTACTAATATAAATAAAACAGTTGTAACGATGGCAACTCTCAGTACAAATGAACTCAGTGACTTTACCTCTCCTGCAGGGACACCCACACAAATCCGGTCCACAGCTGCCCTCTTCCTGCCCACATACGTCTGTGCAGAGAAAGCAGGGAAACAATGACAACAACTCCACAAGAATTTTGAGGTAAATACAACAAAATAAACGATATACTTTTTTGAGCAGCATTTTAATCTGGATACATATCTATCGGCATGTAATTATTTGGTCTCCATAACAAATTTGTTTCATGGTTCGTATCTGCAGTCTTGTAATCCCATGTGGAATGGGTCAAATGAACTGGCATGCCACAAAAATCAAAACAAATTAATGAATTAATGTTTGATTTTTGGTTATATGAAAATTACTTTGGTGGGAAGGGGGCTAAATCTAATATTTTATTTTGTAATTTTATTGATTTTTCCCCCTCTTTCTGACTTCGAAAAGAACTGCAATATCCTCCACTCAGTATCTGAAAATAAATTACGGCAAATAGCCACTTTTTGCTTTTGAATAAAGATCCGTTATTGGTGCTGATGGACCACAATATTCTCGCCCCAGAACGAATGATATAAAATATGATTCTGGGATTGACAAAGTTGAAACACCTTCCCCTCCACTTCCATCAAATATGGACTACTCTCACTTGAACGGATATAAAAAATGCATTACCTTCCCTGGTTTCTGAGCCCTTATTTCAGACATAATGCTACAGTCTATATTTTTCATAAGTAACTTTTCATGGGGAGCGCCTTGGTAGCCGAGTGGATACAGCCGGGATTTGAGTCCAGCCAGGGGGCCTTTGTTGCATGTCATATTCCCTCTCTGTCTCTCCCCTCCATTTCTGTACTGTTATCTCACCTGTCTAGTAAAAAAGGCAAAAATAAATGAATAAAAATGGTAATATTGTTTGCATAGTTGTCATCTGTATTATGTGTCTATGTTTGCCTTTTTTTTTATTTCTTTGAGACATCTACATGGTTGAAATGTTGCTAAAAATGAAAGGCAGCTGTAGTTTCAGTGCGCAGGTACTCAGTGTTTTGTAACCAGCACCTATCCCACTGAGGTTTTGTGAATATGCCCATGAGCACTAAAACTTATTCCTTCTTCTTCTACATTTCATTCAACCTTACACTTACATGACTATAGAAGAAAGAATGAATGGAAACAAAGCCGAACTTGAATTGATTTTCACCTTAGAAAGGTCTCTGATCTGCAGGATGTCTGTCTTGCTCCCTCCGTCATAAATTCTCTGCCTCTCTGCTGCCACATCGTCGTCCTCGTCTCGTATTGAAGTCTGCTTGTAGTCTGATAACCTGAAGGGTGCGAGAAAATCATCTGTGGAGAAGCATCTGGTGCAACACTTTTATCTGTTCACAGGTGGGCATGAGGGACTCTGTGAGAGACTTGGATACGTTTGTATGAGAAGGTCAAGACGCCGGTATAATGGTTGAGATGCTGTGTATGTAAACTTGTATGGTCTGTGTTTAGACGGTAACCTACCAGCGGTCTAAGAAGAAGCGGTACTGGATCAGAAGATTGAGAATAAAGTAGACAAAGCCTTCTACTGCCATGAAAGCGATATTTTTCCCCACAAAGTCCCAGCGGAAAGGGTCCTGTGTGTACTCTTCACCTGAAAGCAGACATATACTGAAAATGAAACCTTTGTTCAGTACAAAGTCAGAACTTTTTATACGTTACAAGGTGTACAAACATCATTTTCCAGACAGCCAGGGCAGCAATAACTGACCTGTCTTCTACTGTGGGAGTTCGCAAGAAAGTTTTGAGTTTTATGTCACTCACAAATGGCATCTGACTAAGGAGTGGTTGGTCACAACCTGATCTACCAAGCACAGTTGTCAGGAGAAGTACGTCTCTGCAAACCAGTTGCATTTGTATGTTCCAGTCGTATCGTATCAACTTTTCTAAAATAACACAGTTCTGATTACATGTATATGAGCTGACTTTGAGCATTGAGAGGTGGATGAGATGGTGGATGGCGTGACACCTAGGTGAGATGGCTACCAAGTGGCAGACATTGTTCCAAAAAAACACAAAAACATGCTCTCCCCTCAGCGTGGGTTTTTATCAGGGTACTCCAGCTTCCTCCCACAGTCCAAAGACATGCAGGTTAATTGGTGACTCTGAATTGTCTGTAGGTGTGAATGTGAGCACGAATAGCTGTCTGTCTCTACGTGTCAGCCCTGGCGACCTGTCCAGGGCGTACCCTGCCTCTCGCCCAGTGTCAGCTGGGAAAGGCTCCGGCAAACCTGTGACCCCTAACAGGAAAATGTTAGTATTGAGTATGTTAAGTATTTTTGGTAATGGGAATTATACTTCATAACATGAAATAAAATGTGAAGCTCACGTTACTTTATCGGCTAAAATAGCACTTACCAAATCTGGCATAGACATCAGTAACAGCCTGGTTCATGGCCATGTCGATCAGTCCTCGCCCCAGGCAAAAGTGAGGGAGCACCAGCAACCCTTTCTTTAGCCACTCGTTGAACATCAGCAAAGGCTGGCAACACACACAAACACACACTCATTTAATACACTGGATTGATTCAACACAGTCTGCAGTATACACAAATATTCAGCTAAATTTGGTCGTAATATAACGAAATCAAACCTGACGAAATCAGCTCAGTATTCTCCTGAGTGTTGTGCATCATCACCTCAGCATCGTGTTCTCGTACAACATTTGAAAGTTTTTACTTATTATTCAATGTAAAAAAACATGAACTTCACTCAAAGCAGAACATTTATTTGCATGGATTTGGAATTCAGCTCAGGTCATCAGAGGTGTGGCAAAGTACAAAACTGCCATCCAGTCAGGTTGAAATCATGTCAGCTGCACCTCCCTCCCGCTCATCAATATCATATAAAACTGTAGTGAATCTGACTTTAATTTGATACGTGATCAGGCTGTTAGCAACGATTGACTTAAACCTTTTTTTAACTGAAATAATTTCTCTATTAGATCAGAAAACACTGTTTAACTCTGTTTTGCACACATGGACAATACAGCACCAAAACCAAGTGTTCCAAATATTCACTGAAACACAAAAGACGCTGAATTGTTTATAAATGCCACCACAAATAACAAACGTTGTGATTTATTGTTGGTGAAGAAGCTCTAAGGTTAGACTTTTGGAAACATCAACATAATAAACATATGGGTCGTGCCACCTGCAGTAGTGCTCTCGTGACTCACCGGAGAAGAGGAGTACCGATGTGCAGTGGAGACAACCATCTGGCAAAAAGAACCGTCTCCATTTTTTTTGACAGAGCAGGAAGTCACCTGTCACCTTGACAGCAACATCTGTGCCTTTTTCCCGCCTAATTCTGTTGCCACCTCCTTCTCTGATTTTTTTTTGTTTGAAAGACTCAGATGCCGCACACTAACCAGATGTGTTTGCACACTTCATAGATCGACTGTTGTCATTGCTGTCTTACATGTTCAGCCCTGTTACCCTGCTCTGCTCTTCTGTGACTCGTCTTCAGCCCCTCTGCTTCCCCGGCTGCATCGCATTATTAGTCTGTTTGTGTGTATAGTTGCTGTATAGCTTGTCAGATAGGCTCTATTCGTACATCATAGTGGAGCATTAGACACTAAAGAGCTAAATATTTTCCTCAGGATGTGTTAGAGTTATGCAGTCTATTGTCATGGGTGTATTACCCAGTGGGCCTACCGGGCCCAAGGGCTGAGGGGGCCCCTACACCTGAGCCTCTGTGTGAAGTTGCTGTTATTAACTTTGCATTTTATCAAAGGAGTTAGTCATCATGTCAATAACAGAGCCCAGAGGAAAATTAGAGGGAATAGCCTCAACATTCACTTTGAAGATGT
The DNA here is from genome assembly GCA_035609425.1 of Epinephelus awoara. NCBI lineage: Eukaryota > Metazoa > Chordata > Actinopteri > Perciformes > Serranidae > Epinephelus > Epinephelus awoara. The sequence continues at coordinate 21,901,329 of CM069306.1, read as the reverse complement.
CACTTGAGAGATGATCGTGATTCATTTTGAGTGTTTATCTACAGGACTTTGTGCAGCGTATCCACCTATGTCTATGGTAGAGTAAAGCACAGCTAAAACGAGACTGAATCTCAGACTTGCATTTGTCAGCTGGCCATAAACATGATTTCAAATGGATGCTAATTTGCACTGTGTCTGCTGGCTATGTAAATAATCTTGCTAACACATGCGCTATATCAACTTTATGAGGTGATAATATGTCAATCTTGTGTTTACTGCTTGTTTTGCTTCCCCCAAGAGGCCAACAACAATTTAATACTGCTTTCATTTGTACATTTATTAATCGATGCATTTAGCATGTTTGAGAGATGAAGCAGTGCACTAGTACGCTTGCAACAGCTCTATAACACTGCTGCACTGTGTAATAATAATAATAATAATAATAATAATATGTTGTTGTTGTTGTTGTAAAATAACATTTAACGAAATTACAAAATGCTTTTTGTTGTTTAAACAGGAACAAAAACATTTCAAGACTGCAGACAATCACAACAAAACAAATCAAAATGGAAATAAGACACCCAAAAGTAATATAAAAAATAGGAACTGTAACATGTAAATAATCTGCCTTTAATGAAGAAGTTGCAGCTGTTGAGTTTAAGTGGGATCATCCAAATACAAGACTTAATGTGAGCATTCATCAATAATTTAAAAATGCATCTTTTGGAACAACTAATTGTCTTAACTGTGAGATGAAAGGCAATTGTTTCCTTGCATTAATTTATAATCTATATCAGTAGTTCCCAACTGGTCCATCCACAGGGTCCAGATTGCTCCTTCCTCGTTAGTTCAAGGTCCACACAGTTTAATATATTCAGTGTCATACTTGCGTTTGGTCATGTTGCTGAGCTAGTTTGCTGTCTCTGTCTCATAAATGTCCGTTATTTACTTGTTCTACAGCAGGAAATGGGATTTGAAAATAAAAGCTTGTGCTGGAAATGCCCTGTACTTCAACATTAAAGTGTGATTTTTTTTTACAAACTTGACACATTCGCGCGTCACTTGCGGTCCATAAGGAATGGACCCGTGACCCACTTTTGGACCGCCACCCAGCAGTTGGGAACCACTGTGCTATATTACCCTTACCCTATTGTTTTCAAACAGCTCTAGGATGAAGGTGACGGCGCTGGTGTTGATGCCTATGAACAGGTTGATGCAGGACAGCGACACATACGCAGTGCTTGGGATGCTGAATACGTAGGACATAGGGTACATCATGGGCGTCACTGACCACCTATAAGACAAAGAAAAATTCCGAAAACATTTCCAGTCATCAGGTCTGTTGTTTTTTCACCTCCTTTTCAAGTCATTTATGCATCTTGTTCTCTCTCTGTGGGTTTCACTGTTGTTGAGTTGGGTTGTTATTCAGCTCCTCTTTGTGTTTTTGTTTAGAGGTGAGATATCCTAATAAGGCCCTCTGGGCGCTCTCATGCTATAACACTAACTCACCTGCGCAAATTCCTTTTCATATCTTCTTTGTGTTTTATTGCTTTTATTCTTTAAATGAAAAGCAAAACAGAAGCAAATGAAACTAAGTGAAGTCTTACCCATACAGCAGGAGCAGAGCTATTAGTGCCGGCAGGTTGGATGGTGATGTGTAACACTTCTTGTCAAAAGCCATAAAAATGCCAACCACCATTGCAGTGCTGATGGAGTAGTTAACCTGAGGGAGAAATAAAACATTCACATTATAATAAGAGAAACTATTATTGTACAAATGTAACTAGAAGATACAAACTCACTTAAAGGAACAATCCACAACATCTATCTGTTTGAATTTGGGTTTAATTTTAGCCAATATGACATGTAAATAAACTTAAAGATTTTACACTGACTCCAACCCTGCTGGACTTACCATGTCCCAGAAGAAGTTGGCCACCCAGTAAACCAAAGGGCTGACCCCGCTAACAAACTGCAGGTGCTTGGCCTTGGTCACACGCTCCTGGATGAGGTAGAGGACAAAGCTGGCAGGGATGAAGGACATGGCGAAAATAACACAGATCGCCACTACGGCGTCGACTGAGGTGGTTAACCTGTAGGAAGAAACAGATAAAGTCGGTCTACATTAAATTATGTATTTCACTATAGGCCTATAGTATTTGCATCTTAAAGGAGGTGGTGCCATTACATAAAAAACACTAATCTATATATAAATGGTTAAAGCTAAAGCCAAAGAACACTTTGCTAAGGAAAATAAAGAGAGACAGTGCATGCATGTACTAATCAGGTACAACTTTCTTCCAAAGGGAAATAATCCTCTGAAACATGGAGCGACATCACTTTTCCTGTGCTGCTTACAGACGCCTTTCGCAAGTATTTGTACCTTAAACCCCCCCCCCTTCACGATCTGCATATATGTTTGAACCCAGCAGCGACAAAAAGCCTTTCTCTATATATGCGCACAACTCCTTTAATGTAATTCTGTTTATCAAACCTTGAGTTTTCTACCTCTTCTGCACAAGCTTTTGTTTACTTTAAATGTATAAAATTGTGTTTGTGTTTATGTGAATGTCTTAATGTGTGTATCTTGTTGTATGTTTCTTTAATCTGCCGACAAATAAATAAAAACACTTCTAAAATATAATGTATAAGTACAAAAGTAACACTCACACAGTGACTTCGGAAAGCTGCTCTTTGGTGAGGTTCAGAGGGTGGTTGATGGCGGTCATGCCAAACTCAACAGGTTTGGCGGATGGAGGTAGGAAGGCCCGCAGGATGGCGTTATTGGCCACGTTCATGAAGGCCACCATGGCGTGCCAGCCTTTGTTATTATACCATACCTGACGGAGGAGAGCAGCGTTAACTAAACACATCTAACAACCTTCTGTGATATTTACAGTCCTCATCTTCATTTAGGGGACTTGCAAGCTGACCGTCCTTGTATAAAACCGTCTTTACTTTAATTGCAAAGCTTTAAAAGCAAGTGTTTACAGCCGATCAGTTGTCCTTGTGATGTGTTTTTATAAGCTGAAGTTTGTCATATAAAAGCAAAGCGTCAGAGGTTGACCAATTTCTTCCGCTTGCTGGTTTGCTTTTTGCAGAAAATCCTGCCCTTGTATCCTCCCACATGTACCTTTATATTGAATTCACTTTCCATGTATCGTAAGAAAGGACCAATCTCCCTCAGTGCAAGTCCAGAGTAGTAACCCTGTGAAAGAAAATGCTCATTAAAAACTGACTTGATGGACACTGCCATGAAAAATACAAACAAACAAAGAGAAAAGAGTAAGTACCGCTGTGATGTTGAGCATGCGTCCCAGCTGATGGAAAACATTCTGGATGTCTCTGGGGTTGACGTCCAGGATGGGAAGCTGACCTCCGACTGACAGACCTCCGTACCTGAGGACAGAGAACATTTGCATTAAGTATCCCACACTGACTAAAGAAGAGGGAGATGGAGACTGACAATTATAAAGTGCAAATTGTTACCTTTGCTCATTCACCCAATATTTGCTCTTTAAACTGTGAAATGAAATACAGAATTTAATTAAACAGAGAGGTAAATAATAAAAAGTGGTCATATTTTAAATCTGTGTATGTGTTTGCAGCTTCATCACCCGCAGAGTTCTGACGACATTTTAACCTACCTGGTCCTGATGAGAGTGGGGTAGGTTTTAACCAGGTAGTCAGAGATGTTCCTGTCTGTCAAGTCCAGCATCGTGTCTCCTGTTGCCTCGAGTCTTTGGCGAGGGGGCAGGCCTCCCGCTCCAATGGGACAGATGGGCATCATGGTGAGCTTCTTACTGGTGCTGCACTGGCAGGAAGGAGACGGGTTTCTCGGGTTCCACTCTGGACTCTGTAAGATGTTGCTGGCCACGGGAGAGACGTCAGGAAGCTCCCACTCTGCTGTGGTGTTACTGCAGGGCATTCTGTGGGGAGATAAGTGGAGAAATGCTAAAAGGTATGTCACCTGTTATTTGATGCCTCAAAGGAAAACTTTAATATTTTTCATCCTGGACCCTATTTTAGTATGTTTTTCTGTCTGTCAAGTGACAAATGGAGAAAACCGTTTTGGAAATTGGTCCAGTATGGAGAGTGTGCGCTCTGGACACAGCAGGGAAACAGGCTGCGATGTAAACCCTATGGGCAACTGTGCGCCTTTAATTTACATCCATTAAAAGTGCTTCAGCTACCTACAGCTTCAGGTTATTATTAGAATCGTCTAATAACACTGGGCGTCGGTGGCTTAGGGGATAGAGCAGGCGCCCCATGTACAAGGCTGTTGCTGCAGCGGCCTGGGTTCGAGTCCAGCCCATGGCCCTTTGCTGCATGTCTCTCTCTCTCTCTCTCTCCCCCTTTCACACTCACTTGTCCTGTCAATTATCTCTAAAAAAAGAAGTGTCTAATAACTTGACACGGCATCCCAGAACATCAACGACCAACGCACCCAGGGTACCTTTCATGTCGTATCTGGACGTGGAAGGTCCATGACCAAACTTTGATATGTGACAAGGTCAGAGTGAGAATGTGTTGGCACAGTAGCCTGTAGGGATGACACTGCGGCCTGTCTCTCTGCTGCAGTTTCTCAAAAATGTTGTTATCATTGGTCACTTACTTTGACACAAAAACGTGGGAAAATAGGATCTAGGCTGAATACCGAAGTTCCCCTTTAATGATAATGTTATAGTACAGTGGGGTCCAAATATCAGTATCATTTTTATATGAGTTACATTAGCAGGTAAGAATTCTGTGTTGTTACTTCTCCAAATGTTTGACTGCATGTTGCAGGACTTCTGTACCAGTCAGTCAATTCTGTAAATGACATGTACTGTGTAATGGTCCTGTCCTATCAATAGTCCTGATACTCACCCTAGCGGTTCTCCTTCCATGCAGCGTGTACCCAGGCCTGGTCTGTTCAGTAAGCGCTCTGTGAAACGTTTCATTTTGGGGTCAAACGGTTGCTCGTTACTAAACAAGGATGAGAAAATGTAAAAAAGAAAATCAAGTTAATAATAACAGATGGTTTATCTAAAGCTGGTGTCTTGTAGAAGTGCCTATAGAGAGATTGTTTATAACAGTCCATTAGCAGGGGCTCTGGCAATCTGCCCATTCACAGTGTTCGCAATGACGTCTGACCTGAAGAAGGTGAACTGTTGTCCGTACATCCAGGGGGTCAGAGTCAGACTTGGATACTCTCCGAACGGAGGGACGATCATAGTGAAGATCAGAGCTATTAGAACAAAGCTGGCAGGAAGGACGATCTGAAAGCCCCAAATATACAAGTGAGCAATAGTAAGTACACAATCTACAAACAGTTTGAGCCATTACCAAAATACACACAGGTTTACTTGAATATAAGACTATACATTTTGTTTTCCACTCGATTCAATAGTAGATTTCATAAAAATAAAAGCATTAGAAAAACCCCCAATACTTTTTAGTTGCCAAAGTTTGTCCTGCTTGGACCTCCAGATTATATGTTCTGATACTTTAATATGTTGACTGTAGTTATAATACACAACTCTCAGTCTGCAATCAGTCCATGAACCACATAACCCAACTGTCAACATGCAATGTCAGCACTAATCCATCAATCCAGCCATCGCCATGTCTCTGTACCTGTGCCAGGAAGTCTTTCTGGCTTCTTATGGCGTGGTGGAACCTCTTCACTAACAGTGCATGGAACTGCTTCAGGATCAGAGTGGCCCCTTTCACCTGCCTGGAGCCCTTTCCTGCACTGCTATCTGATGCACCATGGGTAATGCCGTTAGACTGCATCCCGTTATGTTCTGTGATAGACAAGAAGACATACAGTAAGTCTATGCATAAATCATCTACACAGGACAAAGCATTTGCTGACGAGGCAGAGGCATATTCCACTAAGCAATGCACCTACACACATCTATAGTCTCTGATTCTTTTCTTTGTGGCTGAAAAATTATAAATGTGAGTAAATCTATGGATTTGAATTAAAAGCAGTGCTGTGCTAGAAAAGAGCAAGCAAGCAGAAAAAACCTTAATGAATAAAGACTAAAAATACACGCTTTGTTTTTAACAGTACATCTGCTCTAGGCTCCAGATCTGGATCACTTAAACTGCTTGGAGGACCGGATGTGTGAGGTTTATTATTATTATTATTATTAATGCCATTTAACTGGTCACAGAAAAGCATACCTTCCTACCTGCTCTAAAAATTGACTTTAAATTTAAATAACAAACAATTCTTGCACATGATGATTGAAAAAAAAGCTTAAATTGCAAGACTCCTGTCGGCTCTCAAGTCTCTGACCTTCATCTCCCTCTACACCACCTTTGCTGTTGTTTTTTCTCCGCTGTAACATCCACTGCTCTAGAGATGGGAGTGCACGGGTGAGACACAAAACACACACACAAACTACAGGTTTAAAACTGACACATGATGCGCTACAACACATGCAAATGCAAGACAAGAGGCCAGTGGTATAGTTAGGGAATTCACAACAATAACAGCAGCAATAAAAAAAACAGGTGTGAGACAAAAGGATTAACGGCATGTTAGAGAGAAAGGGCGAGGAGTCGGAGATTCAATTCCAGGAAAAGGCCATGTAGAATATCAGTGGTGGTATTTACCGGGAGTGGTGGCATTATTCGCAGCTTCTCCATCTGCAGTGACCTTTATGAAGATCTAGAAAGAAAAAAAAGAAGTTCCTTATACACTTTAAAAACTTTTCACGCGTAAAATATAAGTTTAAATTCAGAAGTCGTTTGATGCAGGTTTTCAATTTCCTTAATTAAACTTGAAGATTCATCTGGAATTATTGCTTCACGGTTGTATGCCTCCACAAACCTGTCAAGTTGGATCTATAGTTTACATCCATCTCTGTATAAACATGAATGCTTCACACACACATGGCCAGAAAAGTGTCTTTGCAGAACATTATGATGTCACATTGAAGTTGAACTTTTGGATATAAAATGTCATCACTTCATTATTAAATCCTGTTAGACATTTGTGTTCTGTGAGTTCACGGTGACCTTGACCTTGACCTTTGACCATCAACCACCAAATTCTAGTTATTTCATTCCTGATATCAAGTGGACATTTGCACCAAATTTGAGTAAACTCCCTCAAGGCCATCTTGAGATATTGCATTCATAAGAATAAGACGGATGCAAGGTCACAGTGATGTTGACCTCTGACCACCAAAATCGAATCACTTCATTATTGAGAACATTTCTGCCAAATTTTAAAATATTTCCTCAAGGTGTTCTTAAGATATCATGTTCATGAGAATGAGACAAATATAGACAACATGACCTTGACCTTTAACCTTTTGACCACCAAAATCGAATCAGTTCATCAAGTGCAAGAGTACAAGTTGTGAACTGTGCCAAATTTGAATTCCCTCAAGGCCTTCTTGAGATGTTGTGTTACCAAGAACGGGAGAGATGGATGTACCGAAAACATACTGAATCCAGCCATGGCTGTCGCCGGCATGGAAGCAAAAAAAAAACATAACAGATGTGGACATCATATCATTTTATACTTAATTTACACAGCTACAGTGCTCATTTTATAACATATTTTGTTCTATTTTTTTTTCTGTTTGAGAGTCTGATTTTCTTTCAAGGAGCTGTAAGTGACATTCAGAGGATATCTGCAATTCAGAGCCTGGTGTGGGATAGTCTGTACACAGTTCTCAATACCGAGGTGGCTGAGCTGGTGGCTAGCAGCCAGCATTGCTAACAGTGCAACCAGTGCTAACAACAGCAGCAGTGCTGACAGAGATAATGGTGTTAAAGGATAACCTTGGCATTTTTCAATTTAGACCCTATTTTCTCATGTGAATATGCATAGGAAAGTGATGTAAACAATATTTTCTGACATTGGTGGAGTACTGAGCCAGACAGCATTAGCTGGGCAGCTGTGCACCGGCCACAATGGAAGCACATGGGGCAACTGAACGCTGTCACTGTATGTCAATCAAAAGTGGTTATTTTTACCGCAGATTGGCTCCAACTTGTCCTTTTGTTACCGTCCCATTTGGCTGAACTTCGAAATCTCGCGAGATCTAGTGTGTTGTCGGAAGACAGCCGTGAAAATGCGTGTTGGAGTTGGTGGTAAACTGAGCAGTAGCGGGAATATTTTGTTGTCTTGGAGTACAGAATATGTAGTTTATTGTTATCTAAAAGATTTTCAATGACATGGAGGATTATTTAGCTGATTTCGTGAATATGGAGGAGCCCTTTGAATACATTGGCTGCTCAGATTACAACACACAGAGAGGTAGCGTGACTTCATTCTGTACTCAGGACGCCATTACTCCCCCGTATCTAAACCTAGCCAAACAGTGGTTTGCTGCTGTATTAATACAATGCTCTGAAAGTTACATACAGACAGTTTTGGAAAATAACTTAAAACTATTTGCAATACAAATTTGTTTCTAGAACTGTATTCACTATTCACTAATTTGTATTGCTTCTAGTGCAGTAACCCGCCTTACTATGTGTTGTTTCAAGATACTGACACTCATTTATAGGAGATGTATTTGTTATTTTGGCATTTTATGTCTTTATTAGACAGTGATATTAGAGAGAGACAACAGCATAGTAGACAGAGATGCAACAATGGTAGGTACGAAAACAAGACTTAAAGGACGCAGTAACAGCCAAAAATGATTTGTTAAGAAGGACAGTTCTGTCGTGTCTGAAAAGATATTCAGTGTGGTCCTGCTATGGAATTGGAAAAGTTATTATCAAAAATGAAAATCATTCATTTGGCTGTGGGAATTTTCTGGTTGATGATATCAGAATTAATAAAGCTGATAAATCAGGCTTTGTTAACCTGATGTTTTATTCTGGAAGCTTTTATTCACCATCTTTTTTATGCAGTGTAAGTGCAGCATCAAAACATCCACAACAGATTAAGACAGGCAATGTTCCTACCTCCTCCAGTGATGTATCAGAGATGCCGAAGCTACTGAGGCCAATGTCAGCAAGCATCTCCTCCAGCTCCCTGAACAGGCTGGCATACGCTCGATGTTTGAAGCCCTTATTGGGGAGCAGGTAGGTCAGCTCCTGGCCTATCGTCTCGATCAGCTTGGCTTCAGGAACGTGGTGGTGGATGAGGCTAGTGATGCTCTCTATATCCCCTAGGAAAGAGACATACACTCATCATTTATGGAGAGGGCACTTAAGAGTTAAGAGTCCCCAAAAATAGCAGACACCAAGGAAACAAAGATAGGGGAAACTGCTTATTAAGCCAAAAAACAAAAAAACAAACACTATTATTCGAACACTAAAATGCATGAGTAAATTTGTGCTTGAATCATTGAATCTAAAGTCCTCGGGCAGAGTTAGGCACACGGGTCAATATCACCACTAAATTATAAATGTGAGAAAACTGTGTGCTCTGTTTCTGTATCTGTTTTACAACTTGGATAAGTGGGCCAGTCTTGATAATATCCGGCAGTGCAAACACTCACACACAGGGTTGTGCTGCTACACTTGTGAGGACCTTCACCGATCTATTTTATCAGTCGACATCTCACTACAAGCAGTGGGGCGTTACATGAGCGTAAAACAACACGTTTTGTTGCTATCTTTTATTTGTCCAGCACCTGCCTTTAACAGTTTCTGGATGTGCGTGACTACTGTGCTTTTTTTGTACCTTACATGAGCATTGACTTTTCTAGCAGAGTTCAAACTGTTTGAGAAAAAGCTGATGTCCAAATCTTTCATTCACCAGTGAAGATTCAGGAATCACTGAAACAAAATCTTACAACAGCTGTGATTGCTTGTTTTGGCAGCACACAAAGCTAGATAAAACCACACTCACACAGTCCTAATTAAACAGATTAGCTGAGTTTTGGACCAGAAATAATAACTAAGGATGTTTTTTTTAAGATATTTAAAGATCCCCTACACTTAAAAATGTATTTTTCTTATGTTTGTGTCCCCTAAAATGTCTGATCTTGACAAAACAGTGGCTCATATCTGTACAAAGTTTGTCACTAGAGAGGTGTTTTCACATCCCTCTACTGTAGGGCGCAACATCTGTGCATATCCCTAAAATCTGAGATCACAGCAAACTTATTACACGTGATATAAAAATTTCAGCCAGGTGGAATATATCTCTCTGCAAACTTTGATTAGACCTCTGGGGTTTGTTAGGTAATAACAATGTGACAATGTGAACACACGGTAACATTGTAGCCGATGTCATTGTATGTTTCATAACCACTACTGCTGTGCTCAGCCACAGCCAGTTACAAGCTAACAAGCTAACAAACAATATAAACAAATAAAAGACGCTAACTACACTTATTCTGATACAACTGGTAGTCGCTCATTTTGGTGCACAACAGAAAAACCAAAAACCATTTTAAACAAAATATTAATCATAGCAGAGTAATTTAATGTACTTCAGAATGTTCCTGAAGGGAATTTTAACTTTGACTGTTACTTATTTTATCACAATCAGGAATTAAATATAGGGAAATACCGAATGTGTGCAACCCAACCTAACACTAAATCCTGGTCCCTGTCCCTAATGCTGCATTCATATTGAATCAGGCAGAAGGTGGACAGCACACCAAATATCATCTTAGTGATCAATAGCAGGACGCTAAAATTAGATGAGGCTGGCAGAGGATACTAGCTTTTTGCCATCCTCTACAAAAAGGATTTACAGCCACATAATATGTAGCTCCTACACACAAAAAGGAAACATGGGTTATCTGGACAATTACTAGATATTACTACAAGTAAAAAAAAATAAAAAAAATAAAAATATCTACCTTTTTAATATACCAAATATATTAAAATATTATATATAATATTAATATATATTAAAAAAATACGTTACAACACTCAGTTGTGTTACTTAATATATTATATACCATTCTTTGTAAACAGTACAGCATCACAACTGCAACATATTGTCTTTACAGTCTTGTTGTTTGCCCCTCGCTGTCCAGAAGGAGTTGTCCGTCTTCTGACTAATGTCTGTCTGATTCCATGTTAACGCAGCATAACTTGAACCATCACAACTACACACCTAACCCCACCCCCTTATCCTAATCTTAACCTAAATCTGAATGTGATCACAACTGGAAAATTAAGTCTTAAGTGCCCTAAACAGCTCGTACATCTAGTAAGGTCTGGTCAGAGTGTCCACACTTTCCATAAATGTCCTCATTCACAGGGTCTAAATCTCAAGTTGCTCCTGAATAAGATAAAAGTATAAGAGACACACAGACAGAGGGTGAGCAGCTCATGAGTATGCAGCTACAGTAAGAGAGACATGCAGTGCACACTTACCATCCAGAACTCTGTCTAGATGCTGTAACTGGTTCTGAGACTGATCTTTGTATCCAGTACAGATGGAGCAGGAACAGGAGCAGTCTGAGGCACAGTCGCAATCATTCTGATGGAAAACACCAAAGACAAGAACACCTTTACAAACTCAGAAATCCTGCCAGGAAACTGAAACTTTAACGGAAGAAAAGCAGGTGCGCTCCCTCGACTGTCTGCTTTTGAAAGCGATTATGAAAAATAAACAGACATAGCAGAGACACTGCACATCGAAGATGGCTCTCACCTCCCTCTTCTTGAGATCCTTCATCCGGCGAACAAGCGTTAAATAGAAGCCAACTCCAAAGCAGTTCTTGAGGAAGAGGGGGGATCCGCAACAGTGGAGTTGTCCTTTGGAAATGATGGCAATGCGGTCACTCAGCAGGTCGGCCTCATCCATGTGATGAGTGGACAGGATCACCGTCCGGCCTGCACACAGAGCCAAACTTTTCATACTTTTTATTGACATGTCATTTGAATCAAAAGAAACCCATTCCAGATAAGCAAAAAAGTACAAGTTACCAAACTTTAAAGTGCCCTTGCCGACAGATTATTGATTTTATGACTGCAATTTTTGCTTTTGTTGTAGCAGTGGAGCTGAATTTTTCCGTTTGATCAGTTCACTACTTAATTCAAGTGCCTCAGGAGAGCTGTAGAGCTGCACAGGATTTGACTTCATTCTTCAGTATGAAGAAGTGTAGCAGTGAAAAGTGGGCCTTGGGGGGGGAGATGTATGGCGGTGGAGGTAAACTGTGGATTTAATGTTGACCTGGAGGGCTACTATGTGGACCTTAATAGGTTTAATGAGACTTTGCAGCAGTGCGGTTTTTACCAGTTCTGTATTTCAGTAGGAGGTCCCAGATGGATCGTCTAGAATAAGGGTCCACTCCTGAGGTGGGCTCGTCCAGAATCACGACCTTTGACCCTCCAACAAACGCCATGGCGACTGACAGTTTCCTCTGCATACCACCTGTAGAGTGTGTGAGAGGCAGTGGTTCAGAGCAGAAACAGCGATGAACGAATGAATGAAATCCTCTTTGTCACTCTTTGACAAACACAGAGAAACAAGTGGTCCACCTGAGAGGTTCTGAGCCTCGTCGTCTCTTTTGTGAGGCAGCCCGAGGTCCAGCAGCATATCCTCAACCTCCCTCTCCGCCTCCTCCTGAGTGCGACCCTTCAGCAGTGAGTAGAATAGGATGTGCTCCTCCACTGTGAGGCTGGAAAAAAAACAGGGCAATGGCAATAAAGATTTTTTTTCAGGGAGGAAGAGTGTAAAATTGTTGTTTTGACAGTTTTTTGACTGCGAACGCTTTAAAGCTGAGGAACTCTGAATGAGGAGGTGAGTCAGTAACTCTGGCTCTCAGCACCTGCTGTCAAAGCCAATATTTGAAGAAGGTGCATTGATTTTAACAGAGTCTGGTCCTCATTTTACCGAAACTGAAAAAACCTCTTAAATTAGCAGCTTTAAACCAAGAAATGCAACTGACAAGTCATTTTAGTGTGTTATTCAACATAGTGTAAGTAGTTCTTCCCTTACTTTGCTCATTTTTTCTGTATGGTATATTCTGGAAAAACTGTTTGCATGTACTTATTGTGACTTTCATGCATATTTGCACTGAAGTGACTCCCGTCCTGTCAGCAGTTTCTGCAGTGTAACTCACTGTTTGAAGAGGATGTTGTACTGAGGGCACATCCCCAGGGAGGAGCGGATGGTGTCTATGTCGGTCCTGATGTCTATTCCATTAATGTAGGCTGTGCCAGATGTAGGAGGGTACAGGCCAGTCAGGATGGACCTGGGCAGAGCAGAAGTACATACAACAACAACAATACCATGACACAGAGGTTGACAGTTTGGGGTAGGATATTCAGGAGATCATCACCTTGCACACAATATACATGTTAAAAAGATATGAGAACCAGCCAGCCTCTGAGCCTGCATGAAAAATCCGCTTTATGTGTTTAAACAGCCTATTCAGTTATAGTCTTATTAAATTATCCAAGTTTACATTGTTTCAGACTAAACCTTTGAGCGGGATTTATATCTACGTATGTGTCAAATCAATGCCGTGCCTACGCCATAGCCAGAGTCTGCCATGTTATTTCTACAGTAGCCCAGAACGGACAAACCAAACCCTGGCTCTAGACGGGGCCATTTGCATTTTCACATCAGTACCTGCAGTTCTACAAATTTGGCACATGGGAGATGTTTGAATTCTGCAACTTCACCACTAGATGCCACTAAATCCCACACACTGGACCTTTAAATTTGGTTTCAGCTTACATAGTGGTGGTTTTTCCAGCCCCATTGTGCCCCAGGAAGGATGTGATCTGGCTTTCATAGAAATTGATGCTGAGACAGTTGACGGCTGGACGAGAGCTTCCATCAAACACTTTCACCAGGTCCTGGATCTGCACCCCCATCACCAGGCCCACTGGGTCAGGCTCGAAGAACAACTGACCTGCATGAGAGAAAGAGTCAACACTTCAACAGAGAAATGAATTTAATCCACTAATCTAGAAACTCTTATGTTGGTTTATGATTTAATAATATTTTTAAATGCATCATCAAATTTACAGCCTCCCTGATAGCAATATAACACCATATTTATTTATTTTTTTTCCCCCTGCTCTCCTATCTGTGCTGCTCCCTCCCGGTCCTGCAGATTAAAGGTGTGGCGTGTTACCCTGCCTGCCCACCAGATGTCCTCCATGTTTTCCCAACATGCAGTTTGATGGCACTTTGCTATCTCCACTCAGTCTTTCTTTTGGTTACTGCTTTAGGCTTCAGTTCTGTATTTGTGTCCTTACCATTTGCCCCTGAGTCTTGACACTCTTCCTGGTTTGGAGTTTCCTCTTGTCGTCTCAGCAGCTCCCTCTCTCTCTCCAGCTGATCCCTCTTACGTTGGTGCTTACAGGTTTTCCTGCTGGCTGAGCCGTTACAGATGTACATCTCCGGTGTGCCCCTGCTCTCAATGTCCTTCTCCATGTTGTCTGGTTCAGGTTTCTCAGGAGCTGAAAAAGATCGCAAAGCCATTTCTTAGTTAGGATATGCAGTGGTGCAGTTTTCTCTATCATGTGAAAAGTTCTCCACTCATATACCACACACACGACTGACCCCATTGACCTCCACTCACAATCTTCAGTTTGGTCTAATTTGGCCTGATTTGATTATGTAAATACTTTTCGTTAAACATTGCCATGGTGTGTCTCCATTTTTGTTGTGGCCTTTTGAGTCGGGTCATAACAGGGGGAGAGGCTGGTGCTGTGCAGGAATGAGAGGTGGCTCTGACTGAGAAGCTGAGGACACTATTGGCAGACAGCCTGTCACTCAACCTGCAGTTGCGTGACTTGTATGGGAACTACATGGAAATGTGCATCCTGCTCACATATCTTTATTTATTTGCTTATAAGCTGGATCTAAGATCTAGAGCAGCAGTTACACGTTGATTTTGTTCTTTTTAAACTTGCTTTTCTCTTCATTCAGCCATTACGTTGGCCAGGATGACTCACTTTCAGAACCTGTGCCAGTAAGAGTGCACTCTCCTAAACTGTCTCCTACCAAGATGATGGCTCATTTCCTGCTCCAGGAGTGCTGGAGGGGGGCAAGGGAGGAAATCTTTCTCATGGGCATCTCAGCTCATTATATACCTTACACTGACCTTTTCAATACAACCACAATCTTCCGGCGGGATTTATACGCTTTTCTGAGGAGCAATTATTTTTTAGTAAAGAAATAAGGGCAGACATTCGCTTCACCCACTCAGGTTTTACGCAAAACTCAATAAAGCCACAAAGCTCCACTCAGAGGACTGCTCTCTTATTATAAAGCATGCAAGAGATTTTAGAGTCAGCAACACTAACCTTGATCTGGCATTTCTGTGAGTGAGTGTGAATGTGCAGGTGTTTGCCAGTATGAGGGCTGGAACGGGAAGTAGAATGGTCGACCAATGCCATACTGTCCTGCAAAGGAGAAATGAGATACATTTTTCAGTGTAATAAGCTTGTACTACCGTAAAGTAAATCACACAGTATATTGGCAGCCTAACCTGGGAAGACATTATCCAGATACCAGGCCAGGACAGCATACAGGACAGCGTCAAACACCATCATGAGGATGGACATGAGGAAGGAGTAGGTGTCTTTCTCTAACGGGCTGGTCATGATGTTGTCCCACTGCAGACCCAGACCCTGCTCCTCATACCGTGACAGGTACTCTGTCCCGAAGCCAAAGGCCACTGGAGACAACAAGCTCTAGAGAAACAGAGGGACGCGTACGTTATATATACTTGATTCACCGATTCAATGTCGGATTAAATACTCTCTACACTTGCAAGTGCTTGTGCTTTAACAGTATCTACATGTGTTCATGTACTGGTAAAATATGTCTCACACACACACACACACAAGAAAAAAAAAGCAGACATACAGCAGCTAACTTGATGTTCTTGGTGATGCGGTCCTGCCAGGCAAAGCAGAGGATATGTGGCAGATAGAGGGTGAAGTAGATGATGCCACTGCAGGCGGCTGCCAGGTTGGCCTTGTTGAAGAACACACTCATGAGGAAACACTGCATGATGGTGGCGACGGTGAAAGTCAGCAGGAAAAAGAAGACGAGGATGGGGTCGCTGTAATTCAGCACCTTTCCACCCTGAGAGGAAAAGAAGCAGGGAAACATTATAACATTTCTCTCCATACATCGAGCTTTTTAAAATCATCCACAAGAGGGCACCATTGCATGCTACAAAACATTTACCCTCCAAACAAGCAAAGCTTGACCCTATTTTCTCTGTAAACATGGCCTCCCTCTTTCACCTCCTCTGCCCTGTTTCCTCACCATGATGATGGAGGTGAGCAGCGCTGTGCTTGCAGTCATCATGACGAAGCTGTCGATGAAGCACGTGTACCAAATGACTCCGTTGTCGACCCCCATGGCTTTGAGAGTCTCCTTGAGGCGCAGCTCCTTCTCCAGCACAATGCTCTTCACAGTCATGGACACAGAGTAGATCCAGGCCAGCACCATGAACATGGGGAAGCAGCGGTTCAGTGTGATCATGAAGCTGGAGGAGGAGAGTGGAGCAAAGAAACCTCATTTAACCCATGGATAATCTTGTTTTTGATCACCGGCTGTTGTTCTCAACACAACAGTACTATTAATGACTTTTAAACTATTTAACTGATGTTCTCTTTTAATAATATGACGATTGTGGGACAGAGATTTCACAGAATTAGGGTTTAAGAGAGCAAGATTAAAGCCAAGTGTAAGATTGTAAAATTTCAGATTTGGTGCCACCCAGTGGTAATATCAAAAATAACACTCTGACAGACAACCTATGCACCCCACATCCCCCAGAAATCCGGCCTGTAGACACTAAGATTCATAGGCTAAATAAACCATCTGTTAAAAGACAGTTTGCAGGACTTTTTGACTGTTATTTGGGTTTTGCTGTTCTCCATAGCTCCTGTCACACTTTCATGTTTTTTTTTTTTTGTTTTTTTTTGTTTTGTTATTTGATGAAAATATCAGCCTGGGAACCAGACGAATCTGCGAGCTCATGTTTCATTTGCTCTGGCAGATGCGTCTGGTCCCCGTCCCGCTCAAACAGATTTTCACCCAGCCAGATCCTGGGCAGGCCAATCACAACTGTTTATCTAATATGGGGCGGGTATGATTAGACAATTGACAGAGCAGCATCACCGGTCTCTGCTCTCTCCAGCGCAACACACCAGGTTCATGAGACTCAGATCAAATATGAGTTAAGATTCTGTTACCCGATTGCCTATTTCTCACCTCAAATGGTTCCAGAAATTTTTTTTAGTGAACTGTTTAGCTGTAATTTGACAAAGTTTGTGACCAGACCGCCATATTTTTCTTGCTTGAAAATAGACCAAGTGTCACTCAGCGCTACGACAGTTTCATTGCAAGCCTTGTTACTCTGATTTGTTGTTAGTCTATCCAATTACATCCAGAGGCATTTTGGATTGTTAGTCAACCAGAAAGGTCATTAGTCGGCAAGATTTCATTGGTTGTCTAGTCACAGAAACAAAAATAAAGACATAAGACAAATATGAAACTGTATTTGGGCACCTTGTGCACCTTGTCAAAAATAAATCAAAACCCATATGACTGGACCATATGGGAATTTAATTTGAAAGGAGAGACACAGGAAGTGGCCACACTCAGCAGTCAGACAGGAGTCATGTTACAAACCAATCACAGCCGACAAATATCTTCCCTTCTTCTGTAAATATTCAGTCTGTGATAAATACGGAAAACTTGATCATTGATGTTGATGGGTGGTTAAAGACACGTGTGTACGGCCCCTAATTTCCAGGGCTGGTACTTGCGGTTATTCCACAGGCTAGTTAATAACATGTCGGGCAGGAAATCCAAAGTGTGGGATCATTTTGAGAAGGTGAAGGACGAACCCAAGGTGATATGTAAACTCATCTTCATTGGTCGACTACAAACATGACGTGTCATCTGAAACATGTCAGTAGCTACATGCCCATTAGCCACTTAGCACAATCATTACTGCTCTGCCCACAGCGTCATTAACAGGCGGCTCGCTCAGTGTGTGACGTGCACTTGTAGATAAAATATAGGCCTATATTAATGAAGGTTCATTAGTGCGGTTTTGTATTTCTCTGTAATGTAGCACAGTGTTAACAATGTTACTGATACTATTCTTTCTCCTTCAACTCAAACCATTGTGTTGCCCCGCCCAAGATATGCCCTGGTATGAGGTATCCATCTTGTGAATGATCTTGTGTTACATGAAATTCACTCACAGGTCATCCACATAGCATGGATATGGCATCTGCTGCACGTAGACCCCGAGTGGCCAGTCTTTGCCTGTGTGAATCTTGATGATTCCATGTTCAATCATGTCCTGCAGGTAGGCAAAGCCGCCCCAGATGTACCTCTGGTCCTCCATGGGGTCTGCTCTGGGGCCAGGGTCCCAGTACCTGAGAGGAGGATACAGAGTGAATGACAGAGGTAGCTGGAGGATCTAATGGGTTAAATGTAGCCACAAGATCATTCATCACACAAACAAACAATTGATTCAAGCTTTATTTGTTGTACAAAATAATCCCAATCGCAGCCTCCATTCAAAACATTGTCATATTAAAACATCCCAAAGCCAAAGTCTCTTAAGCCATGTACACACCACATGTACACTGCTTTTACTTAAGCGGATAAGTCCGAGGCAAAGCCCTCTTACAATCTGATTATTCAATTGTATAGAGGCAGAACTCCCACTGGCTCCATTACAGCCAGTTGGTGTGCTGTAAACAGTGAAAACATTTTGTTCACCCCGGGGGCTATTGACACACAGCCTGTTTATGAATGGGAGATCAAAGGGAGAGGAAAATGCATGTGAGGGGCTCACATGGGAGGATGAAAGGGCAGGTATTGAGTTAATATGGAACCACCGAGAGACTCTGGAAAACACATTGAGGCCAGCTGGAGAGGGTTCTCTTTTCCTCCTTTGAGGAATGTGACAAATCCATATAAATTGCCTCATTAATACGGCAGCAACAACGTGAAAAAATGAGGCAACGGTAGGTTGTCAGGGTGATTTGGTAGTCTAAACGCTAATGGTTGGATACGACTTAACCCCTTTGTGTGCATACCAGTCAGCTGCAGTGAAATGGATTGGAATTTGATTTTGCTGTTCTCTTTTTTCTCCTTTCTAAATATTTATACCCCAAACTTGTTGTGCGATGAATTAGCGTCTCTCAGTGGTTTGGAATCCACGGCCCTGATGGAGCTAAGGATCTGAATCTATGGTCACAGAATGATTAAGTGGATACGAAAAAGCAAAAACATGTCCTGATACACAAATACGCAAATTTTTCTGACTTCTCTTTATTTTTGTCTCGTGAAAAACATGACTATTTCACCATTTCATGTCTTAAAATCTTCCTTAAAAAAAAGCAATGTGAGGTTAGAAAAAACCCTCAATGCTCAAAAATGACATATACAACATGATAACAAGTCAAAACAGACACTTAGCTTTATCTTGAGGGGTCACGAGTAAAAAATATCAGGCAACAAAACTCCACACTCCACACAGCTGCTACTGACCTGTCTTTGATCTTGTTGGTGCGCTCCACTGCGTCGATGTCCATGCGGATCTTGTACTTGACATGCGGGGGTACACTGTTGGTCCAGGGATACATGTCCATAAAAACCACACCGGCCCAAAACTTGTTCTCCTCCAGCAGGTACAAGGCCTGATGGTTCATCTGGGACTCGTCGGTGTAAGCCACAAATTTATCCAGCTTGATGCACTGTGAGCAGAGGAGAGGAGTGTGTGATGTTGGGAAGATGTTGTGTCCTACAGCTGTCAAACTGCATGTACACATAGGTCCGGAGCAAAGTGCATCCCCAGTGTTGAGTACTGACAGGTGTCAAGTACCAAAAGATGGTACTGAATGCTTGGTCAGATTTCTAGTCTCATCTACTTCTGTCTACCAATCTACCAATACTAATGTGGACAAAGTGGGTAGAGGCAAATAATCGAACCGTCTGATAAATACATAAAATTACATCACTTTAATGTAATACAGCCTTTAAAACCAGGAAAAGACAACACCTGATTATATTAATGATATCCAAAATTAAAGACGATATCTAGTCTCATATAACGCTATCCATATAATGTCAATATATTTATATTATAGCCCTAATACATATTTAATTCATCTTTACATTTTACGCACATTATGTTAATGTACTGTAAACTGGGGAAAATACTGGCACAATAATCAATGCCCAACAACAAACCAAACAAAGACTGAACTAAACAAAGACACCACGCTATCTGCTTGTGTTGCAAACTGATGCAGCATGTATAGTTACAGTATGTAACTACACACTGATTAGCTATCGTGCTATCCAAATGCATGCGGCGGCATTTAATATGCCTCAGTTAGTGCTGCCCCTTGGGTAGGAAGGGTGTATCGGTGAGGGCCAGACTCAAAATCTTTCTAGATTTGAGTCTGGATTTCCAGGCTAAGGGGGGTGACATTATGTGAGCCTGTCCATTTTGACACAGGAAACAATATGGCGGCCAGCTGTAATCTGTAGTTTCAGCAACAGCCCCAGAGCAAGCAAAAATCCACCGAATGACGCATTTCGAGCTTAGAGACGCGCAGGGAGATCTGAGCACTGGTAAGGTGGAGGGACGTTTACCACAGTCCATTGACACATACTACCCTCACTGTTATGACACAAAGCTGGTTGAAAATCAGCTAAGTCCCTTTAACAGAACCATCTTTCACTGAGGCAATCTGGTGACATGGGAAAATCTGAGCTACTACATTCATTCTGCAGCGACACACACACACACACACACACACACATTCAGGAAAGGAAAGGCATGCACTCGTGTATCTAAACACACATGAACACAACTCCATGCACCGACACACAAACAACTAGACTCACTTTCTCACATGCACACACACACACTCTGTCTCTTTATGATACACGTGTAATTACCATGTGAAACTCTCATCCTACACACACATACACACACAGAAACACACACACGCTGCTCTCTAACCCTCCACACCCCTGTGTACACCGTGTCTAATGTCTCCATTCACATTACTGTACAATACCCTGAGAGTGCTCAAAGAGAGTGGAGAGACCACTTCCCATTCATCTTTACGAGACCATACATTCACAGGACAATAATGTTCACTCAGAGATGGGCTGAGAAGAAAGACCCTCAGTGATACACATGTTCCAGTGGGATTTCAGTGTGAGAAACATACCCCTGACGGAGTGAGAGTACCTAATGCTAACTGCAGCAGCTATCCTATGGCCCAATGCTAGCTGACAGCTATATCTAATTGGCTAAACCGCCTGGGCTTGTTTGTGGGGCTCTGAAGGGTCCCGGTGCTGAACCTGGAGACAAAGGACAGATTGAGATGCCCGCACTGATAGGGCTCTCTCCAACACCGCAACCCCTGCCCCCTTTAAATCAGTCGAGAGAGGAGAGAGGGAAGGCGTGAAGGATGGATAGAGTGATTTGCCCTCTTTTATTTCGCAGGCGCAGGGGTCTGTTTCAATGCGGGGCCATACACTAAAACAGCATTGAGCTCATAGGGGGGGTTGACTCACTCCCACCTACTCTCCACTTTATCACCGGCTCCACAATGAGAGCAAAGCAGGGGGTGACAGCAGGCTTGTTCTCCCCACCTTTCAGCCTACAGGATGGGAGAGCGGCTCAATGGCTGTGCTAAGTGGCCTGTTTTGTTTCTAAGAGGCCTGGCTGCAATCTCCTGGGAGAAGACCTGGAAGACTGATGCACCTGTCTGGAGAGCTGAGAGTCAGTCTTACAAAAAGACTGAATACTTAGTCCTGGGAATGTGCTGCGTTTGGCAAATAGTGACCAAGGCAAAGATGAAAAAAAAAGTGACAGATCAGATGGACCACCTTGTGTTTCTTACCTCTCCATACTTGTTGAACGTGCGTATGATCTGGTCGGCGATGTTAAAAATGTTCCTCCAATCAAAGTTGGGCATGCCCGCCTCCCTCTGCTCCTCTCGACCGTTGTGAAGGAAGTTAAGAATGTGTTTGGTGTTAATGTCAGTGTCTTGCAGACTGTTGTCCATGAAGTGCGTCACTGTCGGGTTTCTCAGGGTGTCCTGCAGTGATTGAGCCAGAAGCAAAGTATATAACATATGGAAAAACAAGTGCCATTGACTTAGCTGATAGTATAGTCAGGAGAGTGTGTTCATGAGCAACTTTTTGGCTGAGACACGGCCATGAGAGGCGACATAACAGGGGGCTCTTGTCTCTGCTAGTTCTCTGACGTCGGGTTGGTGTGTCTCGGCCTTTAGTTTATAGTTTGTGTTACAGCTGCCAGTAGGTGTGGGTGGGTCATCACATATTGGGAACACCTGGGGCCCAGTTTTCCTAATTGTGTAATAGCACATCCCCACTTCGCTCTGACGTTCCACAGCCCCCATCTTTATTTTTGTTTTTCCCTTCTACCCTTCAACAACCCACTCATTATTCTCATACATGCTAACAACTTGAAATTACTGATTTCCACCTCATACCATTTTTTGACATTTCCAGCTGCTTGTGTTCATTTAAAGGTCCAGTGTGTAGGCTTAATTGGCATCTAGTGAGGCTACAGAACTGAAAACAAGAATGGCCTGATCGAGGGCCAGTGTTTTGTTTGTCCGTTCTGGACTGCTGTAGAAACAACATGGCAGACTACTGAAATGATGGCTATGAATATTATATTCAATTTCTGTCAGTAGCTGCCCCTAAATCCTTCACACTGGACCTTTAAAATAGTTTCTTTAATAGTTTCTTTGCAGTAGCTCCTCGTGTAGCCTCCTGTTTTTGAGTCAACCATGACACTTCCAACATGGGTTATGTTGAAATGAAGGCTTATCATACAATTATAATCGCCATCTTGGTTTTATGGAGCCAGAAGTGACCATATTTGGGTGAGAGGGTGGCACTGTGGAGGAGCGAGGGGTGGATCTGACTGAGAAACCAAGGACACTATCAGTAAATCTGTATCAGTATATGGTTGAGTTATCAAACAAATTACCCCTGGTACAGTTGTCATGAAGAGGCAAAATTTGCTGTAGAGACCAAAACTGTTCTTTGCACCAGGCTGTTAACATGTTTATTTCTGCTGTAAAGTTGAGCATCTTGACATGGAGGTCTATGAGGATTGACTGACAAGGAAGTGCAGTTTTTCGCACTTCCGTATTGGCTTCATTTTCAGCCCCAGAGGCTGCTGCTTGGTATTTCTGCATCTGTGTGTATGTGCAGTAACCCTACCCTCATCATGTTCATCTGCACACTGTTGCTGAAGAAAGCCCAGAGCTGAGGTCCCACCTCCTCCCAGGCCTTGGCCATGTTCTGCAACCTCTCTAACTGTTCGAATGTTGTGTTGGCCTGCAACACACACACACATAAACACACACATTAACACAAATATACACTGTATTAACTCAATGCACAGTGATATAAAGTTCATGGATGTTTTTTTAACTGTATCAGACCAGCAGCAAAGAAGCACACTCAACGTATAACTCTAATAACACCAATGTCAACTGATTCTGATTCTCTTGTACTGCTTATGAAAGTGATGATCTTATTTAAAAATCTTTCTGCTGTATAAAAATGGAGTCCACAAAACCTGATCTAAGCTCTAAAGCCCAATCCTTTTTTTCAAACACCACAGGCAATAAACAAGTGGACAGTCACATTAGGTCATTTTCTTTCCCAGAGCAGATCTCTAAATTCTCATTAACCAAACTCCTCTTGAAATTGAGATCTGTTTTGCATCAGGACCGCTGAATGAGATGTGACAGACTGAAAAACATTCTGTTTTTCCTTTCAGTGCTGCACCCTCACATTCAATTTATTGTTTAATTCTCCCCTCCTCTCCACTTCCCTCACACTGCGCCCCTATCCCTCCACCCTCCTCTACTTCGGCAGTCAGCTCATTCCTAAGAAGGGTGGGGGTTTGGACGCATTAAAAACAGATACGCGGAGTTGTGAAAGAAACGGAGAAGGAGAGAAAAAGTGAGGCAGAGAGAGAGAGGTGAGGGGTCGGGCTGGAGGTGGTCTCTCTTACACTCTTTAATATCTTGTGGACGGCAGGGGAGTCGGGGGTGTACAGGATCTTTCCCATCAGCAGGGGCTTGACTGAATTCCACACAATTTTTGTGACAGGGTTGGACTCCAGGGTCTGCATCAGGGCGTTGCAGGAGGGAGCTAATGGGAGAAGAATTACAAAAATGGTGAGATAAAAAGAAAAGAAATACAGAAAAGGACAAATCAAAACTGAACTGAACGGAACTTTCTTATATCCTCCAGACTCAAGTGACATTCAAATCCTGTTAATTAAGTCACTGACAACCATCACATATGTTAAGTCACCCAGTGCCTTTATGGTAAAGATTTCTAGACGTCCAGCACTTTCGTGGACTAAAACAACTGATAAAAAAGGAAAAGCTGTGTACCAATTAAACACCACTTATCAATTCTAATCAGGTTTTCAATATGAAGTGCTGAAAACATGAAAAATTTAAATATCCCAGGATGGACAGTATGCAAATTTCAGTGATGATTGTGCTGTTTTGGGGGATTATTGTTCACAACAGAGATGGAGGAGCTGCCGGAAAGAATTAGAAATTAATTTGGATCCTTCCAGAAACAAACAAATAATAAAAAGATATAAAAGTAATAAAAGATTTTAAAAAAAACAATGACTAATCCACAATTAGATGCGCAGAAAACAAAGAAATCATAATGAAACACATTATCATAATATTGAGACAAAATAGATAAATAATGAGAACTAGCATGAGATATATTTATAAAAATGGTACAAATTGAAGTAAATTAACGGCCTGTATAAAAACTGCAAAAACAGCATACTATTTACTACACTCTATCTATGGTATGAACACATGCTACAGAATTTATTACAGTTGAACACCTCTTCACTTACTGGTAGAGTCATCATAGGCATAGTTGTAGTTCTTGGTGCCATTGACCCCCAGAAACACCTTGTAGTTGTTGTCCTCATACCAGTTGAAGGACAGGACCCTGGAACCGCCACCCTCTGGGTAACCACAGAAGAGGCTCGACACACTGGACATCAGCTGGGTGAACGAGGACGGACCCCCGGCTTGAAACAAAGAGGTAACCTCCTTCAGGAGCTCCTGAGAGCTCTCCCGCTCCATCAGCTGTTAAAGTCATACAGAGGGTCAGTTGAAAGAGATTCTCTCAGTGGTCAGTGTACCTCTTAACTTCACAGTAATCCGTTGTCCATGATGACTTAAAGTGTTTCTGTGCAGGTTTGCCTTCCTTCTACATCCGTCTCACAGTGAGGGTGCAAAGCTATAAAAGAGCCACAGTCCATATTTCTAGTTCATTAACAGGTCAGAGAGTGTACAGCCCCTTGAGCTAAATGCTAATATCAGCATACTAACATGTTCACAATTACAATGTTACTGTAGATGTTTAGTACATAAAATGTTTACCATATTCACCATCTTGATTTGGTGTGCTAGCATGCTAAAATTTGCATTTTTGGCAAATGGGAATATCGTTTTATAAAGTTTTGCAAGGTGGATTCACCCTCTGTGGACTCTGAATGTATTTAGCAAATTTCATGCCAATAGTTGCTGAGAAGTTTCAGTCTGGACCAAAGTGGTGCATCAACAGACAGACTGACACTGCCATCCATAAAGCCACACAAACCTTGCAGCTAAATACATTTTGGGTGATCAGATTGCAATTAAATAATGCTTGACCACACGAAAGTACAGGTGTAAATGCACCCAAAGCACACTGAGAATGGACTGTGATCCAATCGGCCAAACAACCTCCGCAGGTGGTCAGGGATGCAATGTGACCACATTGAACACGTGTAAATGCAACTGTGTTTTCAGTCCACATACAACAACTATGTGGGCGGAAATACCTAATCACCATGATTCTTCTGAACCCAGCAAGGCAGCAGCGGCTCTCCCTCACCTGATGCTAAAACTACAGGGTACATGATGGGTCTCTCTCTGAGCTGATCCTAACAGTATTGCAATGTCTCCCTCATCTATAATGAATTCTTCCTGGCCATCGCTGTGTTTACAATTGATTAGGTCTGTTTCATCCTCGTCTACCTTGCTGTTGTTTTCTACATCGTCCTGACTGGCTCTGAAGAATAACAAAACTCTGGTCCAATTTTATGCCAATATTGTCTCTGAAAATGCAGACAGCATCATGATGTGCACTCTACGTAATTGTACATTTTTGAAAATGTAATCATGTTAAATCATATCCAGATACAATCTGGATATGAGATTCATTTAATGCAAAATGTAAAGATGATTTTGCTGTCTGAGCTCTCGTATTTTAAGCAGCATGTTGACCTGGGGGCCAACCTCTTTTATTGACTGTCCTAATGTGGTAACACCAAAAACACTGGATGCTACCAAATTGTAAATTACAACTCATTTATGTCCAAAAATGATTTGACCCCAGCCTAAAAAAAAGTACACACACACTAGCTAGGTTACTTGCCCCCCTCAGAAGTACCGTATAGTTATCGCCTTAACATTCATATTATTTGACTCATGTCTAGTCATCAATGTGGGCTAAATATCCTCCCATCTCCAACAGGATGAATGAATGTTGAGTATTACTATAAAGTGTAAATAATTAGCCTTGAGCTATTTGACCTTTTGTCAGATAATTATCTACACTGTAGGAATATTTATGTCCATTGCATTCATTCATATTGTGTGAACAGCGTAACATAAACCATCACTAGAAAACAATAGTTTGAAAGATAAGCAAACATGTTGGAGGGACGCCTCTCCTTAAATGATGAGGATAGCCTGCGAGTGGACTAAATATCCTCCTATTGATAGAACAAAAATAGCTTCATCCAAGTGCATTTCTCACCCGTGTGTATCATTTCCTTTCTAAAGACATAGCATGGAGGCTGCCAATAATTTCAGTTCTTCTGAAATATGTAATCAGAAAACAATGAAATCAACGTAAAATGTCCTCAAATCTGGGAAATAACTTTAGATGATCTCATAAGGTTTCAGATTTTAGGTGGAGTTGAGTTGTTCTGGGAATATTTGCTCACCATAATTAGCTTATCTTTACAGTCTCCTCAACAGTTTTAAATCTAGACTTTAATACAACACTGATAATCAAACTGGTTTCAGACGTTGGCAATTAGAATGACTCACTGCTTTTCAACACTCAAAGCAAACTTTTGCACACATACGCACACATTCTTGTACTTCTATCTTTGTAAGGACCCTCATTGACATAATGCATTCCCCTAGCCCCTTACCCTAACCTTAAGCCTAACCTAAACCTAATTCTTACCTGAATCCAAAAACCAAGTCTTAACCCTCAAACAGGCCTTTGAAAAAGTGAGGACTGGCCAAAATGTCCTCACTTTGCAAAATGTCCTCACACTGTTGCCAAAATACAGTTTTTGGTCCTCACTATATCGCATATACAAGTACACACACACACATGCACCGCCCCTGATTTATTTCACTCTCACTCCCTTTTCCTCCCTTTTCTTATTTATCATTTCATACACGCAGACTAAATTAAACAGAAGGAGAGGTGGGTAATGGGAGCATTTGGCTCGCCTTTCTGTCACCACAGTGATACGAAGGTCCCACCTACAGGATGTGTCACCTCAAAGGAATGCTTCCCTCTCCCTTGTCCCCCCGATCCTCACCCCCACCCCCCTCTCTCCCACACCCTGCCTAAGGTGACGATGGAATACACCTCCCCTGGGACATACAGTGAACGTGCCGAAACTCACAGCATGTCCGAGTCATTCTGGCCGTTTCTGTCTCTTTGTATGTGTGCACGCCTGAACTGGTATTGTTTTCTGTTCTATATTAATCCTCTACAATATCTATTCTATTGTATTCTTTATTTACAAATATTTATTTATTCTATTTCTCTACCACGTCTACTATATTATCCTCCATTATGTTCCATTTCTGTTTTATTTCATTTGTATTTCATGTGTATTTAATAAACAAAGTGATAAAGACACAAGCAAAGCCATATGTAAATACCATGTGAGACCCAATCTGTACATGCATGCACACATGAACACACACAACAATGCATGGATATATATGAATGCACATACACACACCCTCACACATGCATGTTACGTCAGCCAACAATGACACATTAGCACTTGTATAGTTCACATGTAGGTTGTTAACACACACACACACATGTACACCCCACATTGCTGAGCCCATCACTCAGCCTCCTCTGTGAGCGATTCTCAAACTGGGAGCAGCGGAAGAGGCGAGTTTCCTGCAGGACTAAAAATACTGGTGCGTCTGATCCTGCAGGACCGAGGAGAAGAGGAGAGGAGCAGGAGTGAAAAAGGGATCGATAGAGGACTTACAAGTTGAATCTTTTCCGACGTCGCCTTAAGAACCCGACCCCAGAGTTGCAGGTCAATCCCCTGGGAGCTGCTGTCCATAACCTGAGGCATCTGGGGAGACAAAGTCACAAGATGCATCGGTCAAGTGAACAATATTCATGCAGTGTTTCAAAAAATGAGATGAATACAGATACAATGAGAGATTAAACACAACTGGCTCTTTGTTCTTTTGTATCAAAACCATCGCTGCTCTGTTTAAGTCATGTCCCGTGATGATCTTAGACAGATAAAGAGATTTATGTCTAGTGAGAAACCAAACAACAACCCTTAAGTTCTGGAAACACCTCCAAGAAATGTTTGATACTCAGAGTTTAGCAACTTTCTTTACGCAGACAGTACAACCGGCAACCTGCCAGTCAAAAAACGCACACACAAAAATCACACTATCCATTGGTCTTTATTTTTTGTCATGCAATTTGTGTCTCCTCTGTATTAAGTGAGGAAAGTAACCAGTGTCAAACTAAAATTTCTCAATAAGGAAACATGCTTCCTCTAACCCTCCCTCAATGACTTCATCTTGAGAAACCATTAGCAGTAGGCGTTAGAAAAGGCCTGGTCAGGGCAAAGTGCTGAGGACTACGGAAACCCCGAATGCAAAGACAAACACACGCATGTGATATCCTTCCTCCCGCATTCCTCGCACTTCCATTTCAATGAATGAAGGAAGGAGGGAGGCGGTGCAGGGGGGGCAAAAAGAGAGAAAGCGAGGGAATAGGAAGGGAGGGTGTTGAGAGGTGGATGGGAGAAGGGAGTCAGGAGCGTAACATGTTACAAGGCAGAGGTCAATGTGGCATGGGCTTTAAACTTAAGCTAATGAGTTAAATGCACAGATCTCCGCTAAGATGCTACTGTAGTATAAACGAAGGAGTACTGGACATGTACGCTTCGTATATGAGTCAAGTAGTTCACATAGAACAATTATTGGTAGAACAATTATTCAATTCAATAAAATGATATTAAACTACAGCGGGGAAAAAAACCTTGCATGGCTACTGTACTCAGTGTTAATTTCGTTGATGAAAACTGTGATGAAAAAGAGTCGATGACGAGCTAAAAATAGATCTTGATGATAAAAAAATGAAAGATGAAATCTATGCTTAATTTTCATTGATGAGACAAGATGGACAAAAAAGGCAATGGTGAGGGGCATCGGTAGCGTAGTGGATAGTGCCTCAGTCCAGACTGTCTCTGGAAGGTTTATGGGTTGATTGCTGTTTGAAAGGCAGGTAGGAGGCCCAGTTATCTGTGAGTGTAGCTGTGCTGTAATTAAACAGTTTAAACTCAGCAGAGGTTTCTCTAACAGAGATGAAAGTTTAGTTTTAATCACCAATTCTGTGAGACATGAGTTCAAACCTCCAGACTAACATGTTGCAGAAGTTATTTTTCTGCATCGTAACAGTGATGATAAGTCAAAGTTTACAGTAAACCTGGGTACAAATCCTAGTTAGTTATTTGTGGTGTCAAAGTTTCTGACACCATAAATAGTGATGTAATGGTGTGCTCGTAAATCACCCCTTGAACCTGTCGAACGCTGCTGGAGAAATCCAAGTCTGTCAATGTGCAGAAATTATTTGTAGTAATTTTTATACAACCTGTCACCTTGATTCTAATTTCTGACACATGAATTAGCCTAACTGGATCAGTTTAAAGATGAAAAAAACACACAGAAAACAAGACTAAAAGTAATGACTAAAATATCATACATTTTTGTTGACTAAAATGTATGATATTTCATTGACTAAAACTAGACAAACTATAAAGAATAAAAATGACTAAAATGTGACTAAAACTAAAAAGCATCTTGGTCTCAAGAGTAGGACTAAGACTCAACCTAAAATAGCTGTCGCAGTTAACACTGATTGCATCATATTGTGGTCATTTGTCCACCCTCTCAATATATTGTAAACAAACTATTTGTACTGTATGCACCAAAGATAATGAATACTATAACTGTTGTTCTTTAAAGGGCGTGAAAACCTGATTCCTTAATCCGCCTCTTACTTCGGCAGATATAATCCTACATGAACACACAATTTTCTGCCCCGGTTAGAACACTTTGGAGTGGCTGGGTCTCATTTGCAAAAAGGTTATGTCACATATTTCTGTGTACTAATCAGAGTTTAGCAACGTTTGAACTACCAGTCCAATCTGATCAAACCACACCAACATAATCCTGATGAACGGATGTATGGATTTACGTATGGATATAGTATATGTTGTTTTATTTAACTATAGAAAAGAAAAGATGACAATCTCAGACTAGGTTTTTTTTGTTAGAGGCCACATACCACATGTGCAAACAAGGCACTAAATATGCTATGATATTACCAAAAACAGATGAGTAATAAACAAATACTAATACAAAGTGAAAACTGATTAAATAACGTTAGAGTTGAGCTAATGAAATGACCACTCTATGGAGTTGGTTGATCATGCTCAATTTTAGCCATTAACCCAACATCCATTACATTTATCAATGTTGTAACTTCATTGGTGTAATGGATGGTTGTATTAATATTGACATTCCTTTGTTTTGTAAGTGGTAATGCAAGACGCTCTGAGTGATGCAGTCAAGCTTTCTAGCAACCAGGTGTGCTGGCAGCTGAAGCCTTTAGACCGGCACATGTTGGTAATGTATTTATACGAGGCGACGCACCATTGCGTCTTACAGAGTATCTCACAGGCTGTAGGTGGGGTTGAGCTAAGCCCATTAGAGAAACAGGCCAAGAGGGATAATGCCATGCCAGCACCCTGAGCCAGTCACCTGACACACTCAGGCTGAACCTGAACACATTTATAGAAGAAACTGGAGGGTGTCGGGGGGAAAAGAGTTTAAATATAGTACAGTGTGTTGTTGTGTCTGTTTTCATTTAGATTTATTTTATTTTCTTTATTGTTCTGTAAAATATACTGAGATACTTTTCAAAGCAGCTATATATAAGACATAAATAAACAAAAATGGCTTTTTCTTTCATTACAAAAAATAATGGTGACTAGCGATCCTGCCATCTCATTGTCCCATGTACATACATGTGTAAACACTATGAAACAGGACGCATCAGAGAATTCCAAGCCCCAACATGACGCCAGTGACTGAGTGAACAGATCTGGCAGAGTCGCCTGAAAGCTAGAATCAGCCACTAGGCCTCACATGCAGTCCTGGCATCACCGACAGCTCTGCACGGAACAATGACCCATGACATCACACCCCGATCACTACAAAAATTAACCATTCTGAGCACAAAGCAGCACTGGCACAATTTCAATCACAAGGAAGCAGGGCATGTCTTCCCCTCCAAAACTTCTGTTAAGTTTCCTTTGAATTTTGTGACTATTAAAAGGTCAAAGCCATAGATGGAATAAAATACTGGACATAACTACCTTGACATCAACCATTGCTTTGGACTGCTGTTTCGAAGCCTTAAGTTTGGCACTTAAGCCATCGCCATCTTGCTATCTTGAGCCAGAAGTGACCACATTTGGATGGAGCTGTGGCACAGTGAGGGTAGATCTGACAGTGCAACACCTCGCAAGAAAGCCTGTCACCCAAGATCTAAGCTTCTTGGCACTTCTGCTTTGGCATCATTTTTCAGCCCTGGAGGTTGCCGCTTCGTCAGAGTCGACAGAATTACCAGGCTGGTTGCACTGGACAGAAATCCTGTTTTGATACATGGATTCATACTGTTTCTAACCATCCACCTTCATTCTGCCTGCAAATATATCACCGTAAATATGAAGGGATGTCTGTCCCTGAAGGATAAGTCTGGTGATATTTCATATTTTTCCGTGGTCAACACATCCCATTAAAAAGACCAAAATCTCTGTATCCAAAGCCAGACACTGTTTGTTATTGCACTGTGCCATGGCGCTAAATTGTCCAAAAATTGATTAAAAATGAATCAGTGAGCCGCTGTTGCCATGGGTGACGTATTCATTCATTACCATGTACACACACACTGTTGTGTATTTTGACTCAACTTCACACAGTGCACCAAATACGATTCAATTCGCAAGTGAAAATAATCCTCAGCAAATGGCACTATTATACACTTGCATCATGTTTGCTTAAGACTACAGTGCTCAGCTGTTTCAAGAAATCAGACTTTTCAAAAACTTTTGTGTTTTTAAAGATTTACTTCTTCAGAAAGGAACCAATGGCCTTGGAGCTGAGTGCATCAGACGGGAAAGTCAGAAAGTATTGATAGACAGACGAACATATTAGTCCGTCTGATGAGAAAGGGAGAGGGACATAATTTTTCCAACAAATACAGCCTTCACAGGATCTTTCAGTGGAAATCATAACTACCATGTCAACAAACAAAGTTAAACTACGGGGGGAACAGACGGATGTTACATCAGAAGCACTGAAGGTGATCAGAAACACAGGGTAATATAGGAATATATAATGAATAAATGACATAATGCTGTCTTTTTTTTTAATTTGGCAGTGACATACTGACATTCAAAATATTTGTTCAAAGCACAACTCACCACTTTGAAGATTTTAAAGAAGTCCAGATTAGCATAGAGGACGTCCTCTATCCTCTGCAGCCTCTGCTGGCTGAGGGCACACATGGCGTTGCGGACCCCGTGTAGACCCATGCGACTGGGGAAGATGATGAAGCGCTCCAGCAGGGCCTGGCTGCAAGCAATGTCTTTTAGCTGCAGGTCTGGTATGCCAAAGGCAAACTGGGGAATATGAAAAGGGGAAGGTGGAATGATGTGTTTATTGTGGGTATAGTATGTCTCCAAGAATCATCAAATATCATTACAATGACCTCTTGATATGGATTTTAAAGCACAAGTAAAATATGTAAGTTCTTCAGAAGCCATTCCTCATTCCTCCAAACTGCACCTGTTCTAGTCGTATCTCTGCATTGACGAGCTGGTAGACTATGGACTCCGAGAGGCTGGCATCTCGCAAAAGGAAGGCCGTGAGAACCTCGTCATCCTTCAGAATATCATCTATCTTCAGCCCACGGCCTGGACAAAACATCGAGAGCAGAGATAGTGAAAGGTTAGAACCACTAAAGACAATATTGACCCGACGTGCCTTGGACTACACAGAGGAAATGATTCACAGCACGACAGATTGGCAGGGATATTCAGGATGTTTCAGGGAAAGTCCAGCGAGCAAGAGGATGTGTGTTTATATCCCTGCCAAAAGGTCCACTTAATTTTGTTTGAAGTGATATTAAGAATCAACTTTTTATGTGCGCCTTTAGGCCTGTGCGTATGTATGACGACAATAATGTGAATAATACCAGGAATAAGAGCTCTGACATAGTAAAGGGAAAAAGAAGTTCATCCAGGTAATTCGTGCGTAGCTGTCACATGCTTTTAGAATATGGATAAGGGGCTACCCAAACCATAATAAAAATGTATTAAGTTTACTGGAAATGCAACATCTACCATCTGAAATGAAAGTGAAAGATTACTGCCACAGTACCCAAAATATTATAAAAAAAGTACGTAAAAAGAAGGCACTGAAAGTCAAAGAATTTTTAAAATGAAAGAGAAAGAGAGATGACGTTATGACGAACACAAGACATGAAATACAACCAGAAAGAGGATGTGCAGAAAACAAAAGCACCAAACATAAATGTCAGAGTGTCACCAGTGATTCCTGTCAGGTTAGGCCTTTGTAAGAAACTTAAAAGGAACAAACTTTTTAAAGGAAAAATGTTTTTTTCTCCTCTGATTGAGAGAAAAAAAAAAGTTTACTAACCATTTTACACTCAAGTAAAGTGCTGCTGTCTGAGTCACTACATTTGAGCCTTACCTGACACCACAGATGGGTTGTTGCGTAACGTTTCCATGAAGTTTGAGAAGGACGACACATCGTGCCAAAGACGGCCGAGCTGCTGGACCTCCTCCTCATTGAGCAGAAGCTCCTGGACATCAACATAGAACCGTGCCAATCTAGAACAAGCCGACAAACAATCTGAATTAGACAAATTTATTAACTATTCTAGATTACATAGACTGTTTCATTGGGTTCCCCATTTTATACAGCCTTATCATATCATCTGTCATCAGCACTAGAGCAAAAATGATTTTGAATGTTTGATTTCATGATCTGATTTTGATTAAATTATTTCCATAACTAAGTAAATGGTGTTGAACAGTTCAATAAGTTAAACTTCAGTTAGACCACTTTAGTCAAAGAAAACTTTATTTCCATTTGCAGTATTATATTTGGCGGTATGGCTCTGTTCTGGGGCCTCTCTGCCTTTCCTTGGGCCTACACAGAAAGCCTTAAGGCAGAGAGAGCACACCTCTCTGCCCTTCCACGTGCACACGAGGAAAGCCTAAAGCTGAGAGCAGCAGCAAAGACCCCCCAGGAACAGAACAGAGCAGCATCAACGACAAACAGAAATGACATTGATAAGTCAGACACAACATGAAAAGGAGGAGCTGCGGTGGAGGCGGGTTGCAAAGCGACTTACAGAGGAAGCAGCAACAGTAGGCAGGCCAGAGCAGTTTAAATAAGACGCACTGAGTGAGATTTGCCAATTGGTTGCATTGAAAAAGAATTATGTGATCTGTCAGCTGCAATGTTCTGGCACTGTGGGGGTTTACAAGGTTAGACAGTGCTGTGATCAGGCTTACACTGAGTTGTTATAGTTGGAGACAACGCCTGGAGACTCTCCTCTGGTTGGATATCTGAAGCAGGGGTTGTTGACGTTGCAGAAGATGCCCTGGATCCAGGGCAGAATCCCTGCTGAAGGCATGGCCTTGTTGGGGAAATGACCTGAAGAGACATACAACACATTTAATCATTTAAAAGAGATGATTAAAGCTAATTGTACTTTTCTCTCAATGACAAAATCTCACGCACTTTCACATTAGTATTGCCTCTTGATTTTTAAAAAGAGATGACTAAAACTGGTTGTTAATGAAGGGTTTCACTTACATTCATGTTGTTGGTACAGTGGATTAGCCTTCCTCAGCCAAACCAGACCAATGAATAACAACATGGGCCAGCATATCTCAACCAGGAAGCGGACCTGGACAGAATTAAAGTAGGAGTTATACACAAAGAACAATTGGGGCACCTGTACAATCTACGTCAGTACGACAGCCGTGGAAAGAATCCTTACAGTCTCCTCTGAGTCTGGCTGATCATGTTTATCTTATGTTGGGACTTTATCAGAAAGGTGTTCAAAGCTGTAGCTTGTGTTACTATGTTGGATTGCTTTATGCTGAATAGTGTTTCTAAGGTTCTGTCCGACCCCAGTCACATAAATGATTCACCTTCTGTCTCTTGCGGAGGGTCCAGTTCTTCCACAGTAACAGGCGGATTTGAGAGCCTGTCTTCATTGCTCCGCAGCTTTACCCCTGGAAGGGGTCATCAGACTGTGACAAACCTGCGGATACACAGCTTAATCAGCGACGGCATTCAGCTGTAAACTTCTCGTGATGACATTCAACAATGTACACCAAACGGACCCAGAAAGACCCAGGATGATGGTTCTTGGGTCTGGTCTTGGGGCCATTTGAGTTTAATTTTAGTTTTAGTTTTTTGCGTTTGACTTGACTTTTGCATGATTTTCATATATTTTTTACTGTGAATGAGCATTTTTTAAGCCTTTAATCGATAGGACAGACAAGTGTGAAAGGGGGAGAGAGAGAGAGGGAGTGACATGCATTATTACAGATTAATACAGTGATTTATGGGCAACTACTATTTCACAGAGGGGGGGGGGGGGGGGGGGGGCAAGTCATTGTTTTGAAAACAATAAGTAAGTCTCAAGTCTTTACACTCAAGTACCAAATCCCAGGAAGTGCATCAGGCATTGAAACCAATTTTTGAAGTGGCCAACCAGTGTAGTTACAACTGCTGTGTCTGTCACGTGATGCCCTGTGGCCTAAAACAACTTTTTTCCAAAAAACGTAAATTGTGAAAGAGACGTCTGTAAATCAGGGCATACTCATCTTTGAGCATCAGACCCCCTCGTAAAATAACTTGCTTCACTACCAGGAATTGATCTATTCGGTACGATAACATTTGGAAAGTCCAGGAGAGCTGCATGATTCAATCATTTTATCCCCATTCAGCACTAAAGCCAGCTTGACTGGCGGAAGTCTCTATTGGGCCTGCTCTACGGGCCACACTGTGCGGAAGCCATAATTATGAAAATCACAAGTACGTCTCTCAATCCTGCGATTCATGTTCATTTTTCAACGACCACTACATAGTTTTTTGTACGCAAATAAATGTATCTTTGGTATCATTTTGTATAACTGGCGCTCAGTATCAGAATGTTAGTTCTTCAAGGTTCCTCCAAATTGATTGAATACTGCTGGATTGTTCAAACAAAGGGGATCTGGACAGTTGAGTTCATTTTCTGGAAATTAATTAATGTTAGCTGATTAGGGAAATTAAGGGAAATTCACTGATTCGTGGGACACTTACTGATTGAGTTAAGTCTTTTTTGATTTTGTCAAGTCTAAAGTCATTAAATTTGTGACTTGATTCTGACTCCAGTCCAAGGCATGTGTCTCGAGTCCACACCTGTTATTTTCCCCTCAGGAGAGACATTGCTCTGGCTTTGGTTCTGACTCACACACACTGCACCTGGCCTTAGCATTAACTTGGATTTGCTACAGGTGGTCTTGACTACAACCTTGGACAAACCAACCTTTAAACTAAATGTGTTGAAAAGCATACACTCGACTGAAGTGCTCCTGAGCAAAACACCACCAGCTTTAAGGTTATTTGTGTAGTCATGTATAACATTATCAAATTATTAAAATGCGTAGACCACTACCGTTATTTACATATAAACATGAGCTAAGATTGATGAATGCAATTTGTACCTGCTCTATCACACACACTTGTTCCAAAATACAAATTAATTTTGGAGCTGAGTACTAAAAAAAACTCAAATGGCAATCACATACACACGTTATGTACAGAGAGCTCAGAGAATGTCAGACATGAAGAGTAATTTGTTCAGAGTGACATGTCCAATAGATTAGCACAGACTGGCAGGCTGAGGATGCAGGGACATAAATTCTTGTCTAGAAAAACAAAGGGACCTGGACTGAGACGAAAACAGGAGAGTAAAGGCTATTATTATGTCTGACTTCTCTGAAATCACCTTATTACTCAAACAGTAATTACACATGACAGGACTTCCCTGCACAAGATTGACAGAAACGTGTGGAAATGTTTTGAAATTACAAAACCACAGCTTGATTAGGTGAAGATACAAAAAGCCATTAAGGTAAAAACATCTTTAAAAGCATCCACCTGGATCTCTGTTTTCACATCCTTATGTTTGACTATAGGCGAAAGAAAAACAGTAATTAGCAACCACATACCTGTCAACCCTTACATGATCTCACACCACATCCTATTTTGCCAACAAAAGAACAAAGCAGTCGAGCCTTACCTCTTATGGAAAGATATAAAAGTCGTACGACATCGAGAGAAACGGGTTCACAAACCAGCTGAAGTAGTGAGAAACATTAAGCAAGGTAGAAGAGCTCTGTGCGACTCCTAGCTGCCCACTCTCTCTCCTCTGCCTGCAGGTCAGCAGCACTCTTAATCTGATTGCTCTAAT
This sequence comes from Epinephelus awoara, assembly GCA_035609425.1. Lineage (NCBI taxonomy): Eukaryota > Metazoa > Chordata > Actinopteri > Perciformes > Serranidae > Epinephelus > Epinephelus awoara. The sequence continues at coordinate 21,863,444 of CM069306.1, read as the reverse complement.
CTCCCAGCTCAACATGGGCAGGCAGAAAAAAGACAACAGTCATCCATTTTGAGGCAGAATTAGGGGGATATCTGCTCGGGAGGAGAGGAAGGACACTGGTGGGGAGTAAGACTGCCCTGTGGTGGAGAAAGGTTACAGGTTTTATCACAAGACGAGACGAAATAATCGACAAAGTGTCCACGAGCAAGATTTACCTGCACGGTTATTGTCACTCAAAAACATCTTTCAGCCGAACAACCGCAAAATTAATCAGAATTTTTTCATACTTCAGGACACACCAGACTGAGAGATTTAGAGATTTGATTTTTTGGGTCACACACAATCGTCTGAGATGACTCGCTCCTCTGAGCAGCTCGACAAGGTGGAGCAGGTGACATGGGTAATTAGGTTTGGACAATGTGAAGCCTCGACAGTGGGACACTAAAACCGCTTGGACCTGCTGTGAACTATGTGTACAACAGACACAGCTTACCCCAGTCCTGAGGTGAATTTGAAGCTTAAAGGGATACGTGTGGATTTTTAAGTGGGGTTGTGTGAGGTACTTATTAATAGTCAGTACAGTAGATGCTGGTCAGCCCTCCCCGAGTCTGGAGAAACAGGTAAGAGTGCTGCCATTGAAGCTTGGAAATGCACTCCTGCGGATGGAGATGGATTTTAGCCACCTTTATTTAGAACATGTTTTGATGGCTTTACCTTGCCATCAGACAGCCCTTTCCTACAGTGATCTGAAGCTGCTGTGTTCTCTTCAAAGCCACCAGACTCCTTTGACAAAAAGAGTAATTTTACCCCGCAGAAAACCAGAGCTGCTGGTCTACCGTTGCCCCAATCGTTCGGTTGTTTTCCTTATTCTGTGACTTTGGTGCTTAATATAAGTAACACACAGGTTATGAATAATCCCACTTCAAAAAATCAGACCTATCCCTTTAACTGTACACAAACCCAGTGGCTCAGGTAGTTTGGTGAATACCATGTCAGACAACTCCAATGTGTCTCAATTCTCTGATTTGTCACATACAGCAAATTATAGCAAAGAATCTGATTAAATCCAGGGTTGAAATACACAGTAGGATACAACGTCAATCACAGGCAGTATAACTTATACACACAAAGTAAACTTATGTTTACCGGGCTAAGGGGGGTAAAAAGTTACAGATATAACCCTGGTTCTCTGAGGCACTGAAGTCAGTGGGCAGAAAATTATTGGCAAATTATTCAATAATCCATCGTTTGAGTCATTATTCAAGCAAGCAGATTCTTACATGTGAGAATGTTCTGCTTTTCCCTGCAAATTTGTTATTTTGGAGGTTGGGCTCAGACAAAAAGGTAATCTCAAGATGTTTCTTTAGGCTCCTTTGTAATGTAATGGAGTTTCCCAATACTGTCTGACATTTTGCAGACTAAAAAAACAAACAGCTGATTGAGAAATTCACAGATAATGGCAACAATCAGCAGCGGCAGCCCTGTGTCTGCCACAGCTCCACTGTCTCTTTCTCCAATGTGTCCAGTATTGCAAAACATAGCCAGGAGTCTGATTGCATAAATCTTTGAAACACAAAACAGGCTGCAATTTAAAAGGGGACAAGGGGATTTGTTCAGTAGCATCAAAACATACATAAGTAAACACGCATATAATATAACCCTGGTTCTCTGAAAAGAAAAAAAATGGAACAGAAATAACTGTTTAAACTACATTTTTAATTTGCAGCAAGCACTGTTGCATGTCATTTATCTTCTGTATAGTCACAATAATGCGATGAGACAAAATTACTGTGACAAACACGGAGTATGTATGAATGAATATAAAAAAAAAACGTAAACGGATACATAAGGTTTACATACTGAGAAAAGATGTACCAATCACAGGCGACAAAGGACAAATTTAAAAGGTAAAAATGTTGAAGTCTTTAAAATGGAAAACCTTGAGTTAAAAATACTTCCATCCTTTCCTTGTGGAATTAAACACAAAATTAAGCATTTCTTTTAACATTAAAGGCAACACTAGAATTTGAACCTGTGTTAAGTGCATTACAATTACAATAAAATATAATTTCATAACAAAATCAAACATTGTACATGAACTTAAATTCAAACAATGAAAATGATAGACTTTAAATTCTTTACAGACAGATGTCAATTTGTGGTTGGCAAATTTTCTTTGACATTAAAATAAACAATGTATTTGTTATTTAAAAACATGACACCAAACATTCAATGTTGGCTTCACACTTATGTGTTTTTGCTTGTTTTGAATATTTGGTAGACCAACCACTGTCAACATTCTGACTGAGACATGTAAAATACAATATATTAGTACTTATAACACTTTCATGGTTTATTTTCACAGGCCTTAGTTTTCTCCCACTCGTAGCTTGTATTATAAAAAATGTTTTCTCCAGTATACACTATGGCACAGATACATTAGTATTTACAGATATAATATGTTTTTTGGCGTCAGACAAAGTGGGCCTCTCTGTGTTCAAGCTCCTGCAGCCGCCGAGGTCGCAGTCTTTGGTAGACGGGTTTAGTCTCACTGGGGCTGAGGTCATCGGGGCTGCTAGGGGGCGGGGACTGTGGGGGCGAGAGGCTAGCAGAGGTCGAGACCCCGGGGTCAATGGCACTGTCAGTGGAGTCCTGTGACTGGAGCCGTGTCTGTGGGGGGCTTGTAAGGGCAGGGGATGGGGTGACTACCTGGGTAGGGTTGGTGGGGGCGAGGGATGAAGTAGTGGTGGTGGTGGTGGTGGTGGTGGTAACAGTTGTAGTCCAATTTGAAAGCGTCCTTGCTCTGCTGTTTATGGAAACAGGGGGCTTGTAGAAAGTTCCAGGAGGCGGCTGCAGAGTTCTTGGTGCCCTGAGCATTAGCGGAAGGTTTGGCGAGCTGCTAGACTCACTGACTGAGTTATCTGTGTCACTTTCCCTTTTAGAAGTCCAGCCCGGCTTTACTGACACAGTGTAGGGGCTGCTGGAGAACATGGTGCTCACACTACTTGTGGTAGAGACCACAGAGGTCGTGGTCACTGCTGCGCTAACAGTGACAGGCATTGTTGCCTTAACAGGTTGTACTCCAGAGTTGGCAGGCGGCAGATTGGCCACAATCATAGCAGTCCTGGGTGTCACATCATAGTGCTTGTACTTCCTGTCCCACGTTCTCCTCTGCATTGTCTGTGTGTCAATGAAAGGAGTGATGTAGTAGGTGCTAACCCTGGATGAGCCACTTTGGCGAGCTTTTTCTGGTTCTGGTATCTCCCGTATAGTTTCAGAGACGGGGACCCTCTCAGCAGAGCTTGCATCAACTTTAGCAGCAGTGTTACGGCAATTCCTCTCGCTGATCTGGGCGGGGGTGGGCAGGCGTTCCAGCGGCATGCTGATCGGCCGAGACAGGTGTCTTGTGCGCTGGGTGCGTAACTGGACCTTTGGAGCCACGGCGGTGGCGGAGGGAGCGGTAGTGCTGGGACGGCCAAATACTAAGGTTGACCTCTGGACGTCTCCTTCACTAGATGTCTGGATACCGTTGAGTCTGTCCATGGCTGACACCTCGGTTTTGTCGATCCCTGGCTGGACCTCCTGAACCTCATCCATGATGTGTGAGGATGGGATTACTGATGAGTATCTTTTGTACACTTTGGCAGTCTGGAGGGACATAATACACAATTAGATTACAATCTCTCTATTAGATATTAATCAGCATTCACTTAAGTTAACTTTGCTGTAATAATGTAATTGTCATTATTAAGGTCCTCCACCCTGCAGCTCTTTGAACACCTGCTTGAGGGTGGCTCTGTAAGCCAGTCAATCCCATAGACCCCCATGTCAAAATGCCCAACTTTACAGCAGAAATAAACATGTCTACAGCCTCGTACAAAAAAAACGTTTTTGGTCTCTACAATTAGATATCTGAACAGTATTACTCATACCATTAAATCCCCCCTCACCTCTTTGATGTCCATCAGGGAGGCGGAGTGTCTGCTGAGCCGCTGAATCTTCTCTTGAGGGGTGAGTCTGGGGGACGCCTGGCCACTCGTGGTGATGTCGGAGCCAGAAAGAAGTTGTACATCAAAGACCACCTGGAAGTGTCGCACCAGCAGCTCCACCATCAGGGCCTGGTACGGGTAGTCCACCAGGGAGGAGAGGGAAACCTCGGCGTCCGTCTGTCGTGGCTTGACCAGCGTGGGGCCAAAGATGATGCCCAGGTTACTCGCAGTCATCTTGTTCTCCTCTGCCTGCTCGGTCACTCTGCGGAAGTAAAGAGGGATGATGAGTTTAATTTATAAAAAGACATATGACAGGATTTTTTAAATATTTTATCTGGGTGGTAGGGAACAAAGAAACAGATTGAAGAAGCTGCTAACAATCCAAAGCACTTTTCTGAAATGCAATCGTCTAAAAGTCTCTGCTATTACTCAAATACAATTAAGAACACCAAATGTTTGTTATTTCTATGCTAGGAAATGATCACATTGAAATATAAAGGACATAAGCACAAAGTATTTATCCTTAAAATACTGGTGCTGGTGTCAGATTTAACAACCAGACTGTGAACAGAGCATGAGTTTGATGTACGTTGTGATACTTCCCCTGTGCTATAGGGAAGTCTCTGTTTCTTTTTAAGTCTTATGAGGAAGTTTGTGCATCTGAGTATTTGTTCAGAGAAAAACAGACAGAAATCCTGACTCTAGACGAGCACTGGGTGTTTGTTTCGAACCCTTACCTGTTGAGGTGTGCTATGAGGAAGCGCAGAGTCCTGTAGTTGGCTGTCGGCAGCTGGCGGAGAAGGTCTCTGATCTTGAAAATGACTCTGTTGAGGTGGACGCTCGGCCCGCTTTTCTCTCCCGTCGGGGGGCTCTGAGGTTTGTCGGCCTCCTCCACAATCACTCTCTGGCACTCTTTGGCCAGGCCAATGATGTCATTGTAGTATCGATAGAGGATTAACGGCTCTGGTAACTGTACACAGAAGGCAAGCGGGGATGTGTTGTGTGTTCTTTACAGTGGAAACTGTTGCGTACTAGTGTATACTGAAGAGAACGTTATTTAAAATAAGTACAAATAAAACAGTCAAAGCTAAAAGCTCAACAATGAGATCCCTTTTAACTGTTCAGTAAGATTTTAAGACGCACCTGTCTCAGGTAGAGTTTAAGGACATTGCTGATGTCGTGAGGTGAGAGGTCAGACAGCTCGACCAAGTCCTTCCCGTTTTCAAACGCCTGGCAGAGCTTCTCGACACGTGATTTGGCACCATTCACACGATAAATCCCCTGTGAGAAATAAACAGATATATTACATATTATAACAGACAATCATGACATATCCATGTGAAATAATACAATATCTCCAACGTGCAAAGCTTGAAAAAGCACCACAATCCAAAACACCACGGCTATGTACAAAGAGAATAAGTGTACCTTGATATTGAGGGCTCGACTCTCAATCTCAGAAGTGCACTTCTTGATGATAAAAGGGATACCATCTGGGCTGTTCTTTGCTGCTTGGGCAAAGTCGATACCGAACAGGTGCAGTCTGCCTTGTAGCTTTTTATGGCCACATTGGATAGCAAGCGTCTCTAGACACTTCTTATGGCAGGCCAGAGAGCACTGGCAGAGGAAAGGAGACACAGACATTTAAATAAAGAAATATAAAGTGGCTGATTCATTAGTACTTAATACAGTTTTTACAAATAAAACAACTGCCGTCTTTACTTTACAATATTTTTCATCTCAAAATACAAGTCAGCGGCCAATTAGCATCACAGTGGCTACATCTGCTACATTAACCATTGCTAATACATACTATGTTAAATTATTATTTGTAATTGCTGCCATGTATAAGAAACATGAGCTGCTATAAAATTAAGCTAATTAATACATTATCATTTCTACAGCTAGAAGAAGATATGTACTGTACCTCCTCACACTCGGCTCCATGGAAAACCACCAGACTATCACACTCTCTGCACTTAGACGGGGCTCGTAGTTTTCTCAGCTTATGCGTTTGAGCAGCTTTGGACATCTGAGCGTTTCGGAAGGGACCCGGAGAGCTGGCCGTCTCTGTCACCATCTCTGCCAGACCTGAAAATCAGAGCTGCTGATTAGGGAACTTAGTAGACAGGTGACTTCATGCTGACTTTCTGTTAGTGCAGTTGGAGAAATAACAAGGCTTGCTGATGAAACAGCAGAAATGGTAGCTTGAAGTAGTTTTATTTTCTGGTTATAAACACTTTAATATATGGCCCAAATCAGGAAATTCAAAAGTGCAAAAAAAGTCAAAACAGAAAAGATTAAATTGAGATGTGATTATTTCAGGACAAAATAAACAGAACCGTCATGGCCACTTAACCAAATGATGAAATAACAGAAAACCTCTGGGCATACAAAATTAGCTGAAGCCATATTCTGCTATAAAAATACACAGAGCTGATATTTTATGCATACTTGTACTTCTTTATCATGCGCGTGATTAAAAGTCGATTCACGAGAATATTTTCAAAAGATTAGGTTGAACAGAAGAGCCGGTCTGCTGCTTCAAATCTCGACGAGAAAATAAGCACATACGCTGACGGGGAGAGCTCTGCATACATACAGGAAGTGTAAGCTGAGGCCATACGCCAAAACTAACATGACCCCAATCTGTGCGGCTCTGTCGAGTGTAAAAACATTTGATGTAAGCGAAACCCACGCACAGTCAGGCCCATGAAAAAGCACTCTCTCACTACTTCTCCCTCCCCTCACTGTCACATAAGTGAACACACACTGGCTGTGTCACTGCAGATATAAGCCCAAAATTGGTGTGCACATTAGCATGCATTTGCCTGGGGATAAGGGGAGGCATGAAACATGAGTCAGAACACACACACACACACACATGCGCCTTACCATTGTCTGAGGGCGATGGTGGCTCTCTCTCATCCAGGTCATCAGCAGAAGACATGGTCCCAGTGGAGGGAGTCCTTGGCAGCCGTCGTTTAAAGTCACCTGCACATGTAGATAAAAGTCATGAACTTGTACACAACAATGTTCACTGATTGCAAAGTACAGTTTTAGAATACACTGGCACAAGCTCAGTATCCCAGTGCAGCACAGAGGACTGATTCTCTCTACATGTCTTCATTTACTGTTACATGTCATAGCTTTGCACAGTGTGGCGAGCAGTTTCAGCTGTAGAAGGAAGTGCATCAACCAGAGATGAGTAGTGCGTGGGTCTGCTGTGCAATGAGGAACTAAAAAGACTGTGATTATAAAAACAAACATCCCGACAGCTTCATTCTCCTTTTAGGTTTGTTTATATGTGGATACAGAACTCAAGCTATTTTTATCTTCTCACTGTCTTTATCGTCTCACTTAAAATATGTTTTTATCTTTTAAGTGAGATGGTTTGAGTGGTTTTCTGTCTTGAACTTATCGCTTATCTCATATTCATGTGCAAATACCCCAAGCTCTTTTACAGATTCAAAAACTTTCAAAGTAAATTCCTCTCACCTGGACTGGCAGTGGGGGAGTCCATGGACCTCGACTCGCTGCTGCCTCCCGCACTCTCCGAGTCACTACACATCCCGCCCTGGCTCCCCTGACTACTGGAAGCCCAGGCTCGTAGCGTGGCCTGGCCTCTGAGCGCTGTAAGAAAACACACAGACCACCAGTTACACACACACACACAGAATAACAACAAGGAAATACAGCGAAATGACAGCTTCCCGTTAAACGATATTCTTAGTGTCAGTTTCAGTTATTTTCAGAGGGAAGTGGTTACTAAGATATTCTAGACTTATGACAAGTAAGCAGCACACAACTGTTAAGATTTTAGTCCTAAGAACATTTCCATGACTCAGAACGCGGGGCCAGTCCCTGAAAGGATCATGTGTAAAAATAAAGGCAGAGATTGCAGGTTTGATCTGACCCAGCTTCGGCTGTCCATCACGCAGCAACAATTATTTTAGGCTTGGGGATCACTCAGTTTCTAAAATGTGCTAGTTTCATCCATAACTGACAGACTTAACACCTAAATGTGTCATAATGTGGCTCCTGCTGCAAAAGTAAGTATCACATGGGATGTTCTCTGAAGTCTGCTGGCAGTCATAGCGCCTCTAAACACAAAGCCCATCATTGTGTGGCTTGTGATCATCCCTTGTGTTCACATTAATCACTGAATGAGCACCTTGTATGTCCGTGCTGCTGTTAGACCTCCGCTCGCCGATCTTTGCAGGCCGGTGTAGGAGATTGTCCGCTTCGTCTCCGCTCAGCACGTCGCAGGAGGTGATGGATGCCTGCGACAGGTTGCCATGGGAGGAATGAGTGCTGCCCACTGACCTTTTGTTGAACACAAACCTGGGGAAATAAAAAAGTCAGCATTTGAGGTTAGGAGTGATTAGCTTAGCAGTGAGAAAGATTTCTATTGTCCCAAAAGCTGAGTGTTATTATATTACACGGTGTATCTGTGGGGATTTGACAAGATCGGTGATCAACACCAGTAACTAAATTATAACTTCTCCAGGCACTGAGATTTTTGGCATGACATGTAATCTGTTTTGCCAACACCCACCACCGGTGTTATGAACAAACAAGCATGACACATTTCAATCTGATATGCCAACTTTGTATCTGACAGCTGCATTATCAAGAGTGCTTCAGTGTATTATATTACTCTTCACGACACACCTGTAGGATTCCTGCAGTATTAGTTAGCCAATTCATTTCAAAGGACATATGTTTCTGTCTATTACAGGCTAACTAAAGCTGTTTTGTGGACCCCTAGAGGTTTTTATAATTCAGTAGTTGCTAACAGATGGTGATAAAAGAACTTAAAAGAACTTCCAGACATAGAAGCTGCACTATAGGCAGGCAGTCAGACCAAAAGCGAAGATCAGGAACAGAAACTGGAATAAGCCCAGCCGACACACCACTGCTACATGTAATGTCATTCAACATATCAGTGGCTTCACAATAATGGAAGTACAAACTTGACTTAAATTTACATGTGTCAAGGTATGTGTCAATGTCAACACTTTTGATTTACACTCCACTCTACCTAAGAGAGCTACAATAACATCATTAATCTAACTGTTCGATGGCTACTAAGAAAGTGAAGTATTGCTTATTTTGTTAGCGGTAATGAGTGTGTGTGTGTGCGTGGGAAGCTGGTTCTGACACTGCTTTAACAATTTAAGCAGAGTCTTAGGGACAGCTCTAACCCAGAGCCAAACTCTCACGCTCACAATCTCCCCTGCTGCATTCAGCCTGCGCCACAGATATTTCCTGAGGAAGGGCAACAAATTCAACACGCATTCTGTCTCTCCTCGATTCTCTCTCTCTCTCTCTCCCGCTTCCTCTGACTCTGACTCAGTGTTACCTCTGCTGAAAGGAGAACTGGGCTATGAACAACTTCTAAATGAGCAGGAGTCACTTGGAGGGATTTTGAAATACTCAAATATAAAACTGAAGTTTGATCCAAAATAACTTTTCATCGTGAAACTATGACCTCAGCTGGACTCATTTAACAATGTCTCATGATATGGCCACATGTGCAACAGTGTGCCTTGTGATGACTGCGTTTAAACTACAATAAACTTTAATGAAGATGCAAGCAGAATTCATGAGGTAACTGCTGAAAAGCCAAGGAGATTAAGTCTGATTTCCTGTTTTTGCAGAATACACTAAAGCCAACTTTGTCATTTATAGTCAAGCAGTTTCATCAACATCATTGTCACCATCACCGTTTTCAAACTCTAAGTGTGCTTCCACAGTTCTTGGTACCTGGTATTGTCAGAGGAGGTGGAGTCTAAGTGCACGCGCTCTCTGGGCAGATGTTTGGGCAGGTTCCGCACAAACTCGGCGTAACATTCACCAGGTTCGTACAACTTGGCGCTGTCAGTCAGGGCCTGGTAGTGGGCAGGGAGCGACACAATCTGCTGCTGCTGCATCTGAAACCAGTTCACTGTCACCTGAGGAATGACATGACAAGTTAAGTGAGTGAGTGACTCACTGAGAGAATGAATGAAAGATTAGGTTAGTGAGTAATCAAGTGATTGTAAATAGATATAAAGACATAAAAACAAATACAGGCAGACAAACATTTTTAATTATCCTATGATGAGAGACTCTCATTGCAGCCTGTTTCATTTTGTTCTGAAAATGTTTAACCTTGTTCTGTGGATGATAAATGAGGTGCAGACTGATGAAGGAGGAAATACAGTGAGTGCTGGACAGAGCAGTGAGTGACAACAACCCCGCCCACGTGAAAGAGTACTGTTTGCGGTGAAAATGCTAAACCAACCTAGGGTCTAGGTACCATGTCTGAAGGGTTACTTTTTGGTACCATACCGAAAGTGTTTAGTGGAAATGGGTCTTGATGTGTTCACAATCTAGTATGCATTTGTACCTACAAGATATTTTTATGAACAAACTAAATGTTCTTGGACAATCCAGTTTCCTCCCTCAGATCATTGGCTTGTTAGCTGACACTAATATCATGTACTGTCCACTCACAGCTTTGAGTGTGAGGTCACACTGGAAGACCATCTCTCGGATTTGTGTGAGGATGGTGCTCTTGGCGTTGGCCAGATCCATCCGCCTGACGCCTGCGTCAGCCATACAGCTCTGGTACTGGTCCTGTGCCTCCTCCGCCTGACCACAACAATGGACACAGAGAACAGTGTGAGGACGTGGAGAAAACGCTGAATTGCTAAGTACACTGAGCGTGCAGGAATTCAACTGCAATGCACAGCTGCAAAGACCAAGTTTGACAGCTAATTATTTCCCTCTATCTTCTCCCTCTCATACCTTCTGCAGAGCCTCCTCCTCTAGCTTCCTCTTCTTCTCAAGCTGTTTGTTACCAGGATTAGACTGCTCCTCCTGGGAGCGGTTGGTAGATGAGTGGGCTTTCTGGTACTCCTCTCTCCTCTGGGCCTTCAGCACTCGTGCCTTGCGCAAGGTTGCGTCTGCGTCTTGCTGCCAAAACCACACAAACCAACCACGTAAACCCATGTGACACTGCTGTGCAACAGTTGTAATATATTATAACCAGGCATGTCTTTGAGGTTAATTAACTTTGCATGTGAAGTGACAGTAAAATTTGTGAAGAGCCAAGGCATTAAGAAATAGTAAAATTATGAAACAAACACTGCTGAGAGAGCAAAACAGACTTTCATTTCTCGTTACCATCGAAAAGGCATATTCTTACATATCACTAATGATGCAAATTTAGAATTGATTTTGTACTTTTGCTGAATTGTATTCCATTTATCTAGCTACACTGACATTTACGCATCTGACAATTTCCTGGCTGGCTGACCACATTGTAACATTTAATGTGAAATGCTGCTTTCACAGGTCACAATACTATCAATCTAATAGTGTGTAATGTACAGTGTGTGTGGAAAAAAGGGACTCATTACATACCATTTTCTTTTGCTCCTTCTGCCACTGCTCCTTGATGTCTTTCCTCAACTTGTCAAGTTCATTCTTACGGGCCAGAAGAGGCTGAGAGGAGATGGAAGGTCAGCAATTACACTGAGGTGTACAATTTCAAGAGGCGTTTTTCTAAATATTCTCAAAAGCTTCACACTAAAGAAAAGGATGTTAACTTTATCAGAGGCGCTTGCTTCCTGATCAGCGAGTGCTGTCACAGAATATTACTGTTGTTGACTGGGGGATTACAGAAAGGTTTTCTGATCTGAACTGCTATGGAAATGACAAGACCCAAAAGGGCCCAGGAAAAGTGCATTAACAAGACACAAAAAAATAAACAAAATCAACAAACTACTGACTTGAATGTGGCTTTTTAGTGACATCAAATTGTGCCCGTGCTTTAAAGGTATACTACGCAGGAGGAGGATGAAGAGCGACACGGAGATGGCTTGTTTTCCTTTGGATAGGTACGTGCTAGCAGTTAGCTTACTTAGCTAGCTAAAGCATTGGCTTTTCCATGTAATGTTAATTGTACAGTAGCTTGCTGTGTACATATAAGCAGTGTAGGGAGGAGCAGCCAAGTTTGAATGTTGCGTTTACAAGCAGTAACCCACAATTCCTGCATAGTATACCTTTAAGAGTGCTACATTTTGCACAGGAGGCACAATCTTTTTTGAGACTCAAGGTCTTTAATTTCTGTGCTCTCTTTATGTGCCTCACTGTCTGAGAAAAAAATCATGCCTCTGCCTCATGAGACAACCACTGCCTGTGAAATGCTGAAATGAATTCAGCAACAGAAGGTCTGAGGTACGCCCAACTGTTTTGAAGCTGGATAAGGTAACAGTCTCAAGTGCTCTATGTGGGCTCCAGTACACTTCCTGTCATTCTTACCTGCATGAATTTATTGGTTTGAAGAGCCATTGCGGTTTGAATAAGCAGCTGTTTGTATTCAATGTCGTTCTTGAATGTGGAAACGTAGATGTCGCTGAATGGCATGTAGTCCTTGGGCAAATGAAAATAAGAAATTAACGTCGGAAAAACAATTTCACATGAATACTTATTCTGATAAGGTAACAACTGCACATTATAACTAAATATTCAGTTACCTGTTGACTGGCCAGTGTCTTTGCTGACTCAGCCATTTTGGCATAGCTTTTGGCGTACTCAATATCTGAAAGAGAAAAAGTTGTGCAAGGGAATTATTTAAAGTAATGCATTAAGTATTTAATCTAGTTGCATGATGCGGTCCCAAAGCAAACACAGATTTCATGAGTTTTAGGTGATACGGGATTTTTTTCTGGACATTACACTACACTATATCACATAAATCTTTAGTGAACAAAATTAAGAGTACTAAGTAGGTATCACTATTAATGGAACAAACAGTAGGGCAAACAGGCAAATGGTTTCTGCTCAGACTGCAATACAGATTCTCACTAGATATCAGCAGGAGCTTTAGGACCCCTATAAAGATGTAGCCCTCCAAAGGCTTGTCAATGGTCAATTGAAGCATAAGCATACATGAGCCCCTTTTACACAGAGCTTCCACAACCCTGCTGAAAACAAGACTGTACATTACTCCTGTTTTTTTACACTGAACCAAACAACACCAGCATAACGCTGCCCCAAAGTGTAATTTTAGATAGCATGCCTGCATTCAGGAAGCAAGAGGTGTGATGTGTAACAGAACAGCGCTGGTGTCAAGTGTGTGTGTGTGTATTAGGGTTGTCAAAATTATCGATACTCTGAAAAGTATCGATATTATGACGGACACGCGCTGTGCAGGCAGCGTCTGGCATGCACAGAGCCCTCGCTGTAACCCGGCTTGTTGTCGTCGCTGAGCATGCATGCACACATTTCTGTTGCTGTAATATGGCCAGCGCGGCTGCAGGAGGATCAGAGCAGCCAGTTTTGGTCAAAAATGATAAAGGAAAAAGCGCTCTCTGGAAATATTTAGTGAAGTGAACACAGCATGCTGCAGACGGCAGGTACAGCCCCTCCCCTCGCTAGCAGCTGAACAGCTGGTGTCGCCAGCATCAAACTAAAATATAACTTCTAACGTTAATGTGGGAGCTAAGCACGTTTGGTTTCTCCCGTAACCCCTGGTTCTCTGATCACATAGTGAGGTAGAAACAGGAGCATCCTGAGCCTAAACTACCAACTCTGTTTGATCAGCAACGAAAATATGGTGCCAATTCACCAGAAGCACAGAAAATAAACAGGGCTGTAGATAAATACATTTGTATGGACAGATCTTGTTTTTGGATGTTTATTATATATTTTGGGGGGATTTTTTTGTTGTTGTCAATGATGTTACTGTTCTGATCTTTATTTAAAAAATGACATGCTTCTTAATTTTTTGTTGCTGTATTGAAAATGGTATCGAGTATTGAATATTATCCTGGGTATCGATATTGAGTTTGAAATTTTAGTATCGTGACAACCCTAGTGTGTATGTGCGTGAAGTCCTCTAGTGCTGGCTGTCCTTTTTACACGGACGTGGTTTTGACTCTGTTACTACCTCTGCTGCTGGTTTAAAGGTGTAACAACCCTGTCCTAGGACACAAGGACATTACATGGTAATGATGGAACATTCCCACCTTGATCTGGCATTGTAAAAGTGGCATTAGACTCTAAGATATTGTGAATAATGTATATTTAGTAGAAGTTCAGCATATCCACGGTTAGACTGATTTTAAAATTACAGTTGTCTCGCCATGACCAATTAATGTTCTGTGATTAATTATTTCATTATTCCCGATCATCATAGCTTCATAATGTGTAGGAAAACACTGTCTCTGCATTTTAATCAAGTTTGCCGTTGGGTATAAAGGAGCTAAGCCCTTACTCCTGGCTTACTGAACAGAATTGTCTTCTGTAAAACCAAGTTAAGCCGGGACTAAATGGCTATAAAGTGCCTACAAACTGTGGAAAGGCTTCTAAACTCTAACCTTAATTAACAGTCAAAAGGCTTATAATGACTCAGGGGTCTGATTTAAAAATGTTGCTTCAGTCTTGGGTCAAATACAATTAACAGATAACTCTCTTTGACTTGTTTCCACTGCACTGCAACAAAAGATGGAGTGAATTGTACCCATAAAATTCCCCATTCAGAAGTTGTCAATCATCAGATCCGTTCCTATAATATTCAGTATGAAGTCCTACCCCTGTTTTGCAACCCAGTGCACCGTCAACAGTCTAAATGTCTCACCCATAGCCAGTCGTTTCTCCATCCAGGCCAGAAGGTCTTTGATATACTTGGACCAGGCCTTGGCGTAGAGTAGAGCGGACTCCACCCCGCTGTCATTCTTCAGCAGGGTCAAGTCGACTTCTTCCTCCCGTGACAACAGCACCTCTGGGCCTGTACAGTCTGCAGAGAGGAGACACGAATATCAAAACAAAGTTAACCGAAACACATGGTATCAAGAAAATTGCAGAGCGTTGGATTGATGTGTCTCAGTTCCACTATCCCAACAGACGTGTGTGGGAGGTAAATAAAAAAAAGAACACATTCAGGTTAAAGTGGTCAGTGTAGGAGGATATGAAAGTGCTGGGAATCTTTTCAAATACTGCGACGGCGTTGTTTTCTTTTTACTGGTTACACTGATGCACCTCTCCCAGCCACCCGCCATCTGATTTAACACAAACCCCATGTGTTTCCCATCCCACACGGAACTACTCCTAAACAGGCAAGGAATGTCAGATATGTGGACGGAGAGGGGAAAACGAGCAGCTAGTATGAAAAAAGCAACAGAAATAACAGGGGTGGAAGCAGAGGCTTCGGGCGGGTCTACCTCAGGCATTCAAGAGTCCACAACCTAAATCACTCGGTTAACTCACAAGCTGTTACTCGAGGCTGCCCTGGGCTACAATGCAACCATTAAATGCTTTGTTAAGCAGCCATTACTAGCTATTGCATTTAAGGACTCATTTATTCTACAGTTTTGTTCAGAGGTAAATAACAGAATGCAAATAACACTTACCCACAAGGTCACTTTTCTCTGAAACATATCCCTCAGGATCCACAGAGAGATTGTCAAAAGACTGTGAAAAAGACAGTTCCGATTATAAGGAGGGCATAGCAGACACACAATCAAAGTTAGACATCAAAAGCAGCAGGGTTTTCAAAACCCTAATTAAGTACAGAAGGAAAGTCTCTGAGGTTTTTTTAAATGGAGGCGTAGTAAAATTGCTGCTTTAAGTGCACCCTTTTGAGAACTGTCATGTTTCAAAACAAAAAAATAGCAAGGCCTGAGAGCTGGGAAAAGAAATATGGTGTCTCACCCTGGTTCTCCTGTTTTGGGGCATCCCCAACCCTGAGCCGCTGTCCACATCTCCCATAAGGAAGTCAGAAACTCTGAGGGGCAGATGTAGATGTATGTCAGAGGTGGAGTTTGATATGGTCAAAACTGAAATCTATTTAGTAATAAACTGTCAAGTGTGTGGTTTCTCACTCTGATTAAAAAAACATAAAGCAGATCTACAACTCAACACACAGATATACATAAGACAGAAAGATTTATGGTTAAAATTGGCTGAAGTCCATCCAGTTTTTCTTGCACAAAAAGTAGTAAAACCTAGTGTTGAAAAGATACACAAACACTGTACTCACACATTGCCGAATGTGAATGCCAAAGTGTCGATGGATGCGTGTATCTCGCCAAATATAGTTTTTGAGTTTTCTGGGTTCACTTCCTTGAAGTTAATGCCTGTGGGGAAAGATAAAATACACTTCAGCCAAAGTTGAATTGTATTACACACCAGCTTATGTAAGCACAATGATACAACAAATGTATGAACACAGCTATGAGGCCTTACCTACTGATATAATAAACACAGGGACAATAGCTCAAAATAGAGTCAAAACCAACAAGAATGTGCAGATTAAATGAAAGCAGTGTGCCCCAGTGCATTGTTTTTGTTTTCCTTTTGCAATCCTAAGTAATAGAGGCCATAGTTAACTGTCTGGCTTTTGTGAGTGACTTGTTAAAATTGCCTCTACAAGGGCCAAAGTTGCTTCAAGTAAGTGTTGACATTACCCTCGACGACAGACAAACAGTTAAACCCCTGTGCAGTTACACAGGGTCAAGTTTTAAAGACAATGCTATGAAAACAGCTTAAAACCACAACCATTAGAGCAGAAGCAGTCTAAACACAGTGACGTGTGAAGTCAGTGTCTTCCCATCAAATCAGAGTGTCTTCTTCTAAACAGCTTCAAGGACCTTCAAGGACGGATGTTCAAGGAATATTCAGAAACAATCCCAAATCTTCCCTCCTTTTTTCCAGTGTGTTATGATCCCATAGACCATCTTCAACGTCGATCATGCACAGAAAAAGCAATCGATTGTTCACATTATTTTGAGATCTACCGACAGCGAGAAGCCCGCCTATTTTACAGCCGTAAGCTTGACAAATCTTCGAGGATGTGTGCACGGAGCTTTCTTTGGCCGCAAACAGTTTACTCAGCAAGAAGACATTTGCAGAAAGCAATCAGAGGAACCAAAAACACGGTGAAATCCGACTAAGCTGAGTACTTCCTGTCTGCCCGCAACAGGAAACACTCGCACAGCTTGAGCTCTGTGACATGTAACACTACGCAAAACTGTGACAACACTTACCTTTTCTCTCTGTCGCCTAACATGGTTGTGTAGTAACTGGGACCAGAAAAAAATAGAAGCTCTAATCAGTTCCAGTTTCCAGTCTGCTTTCTAGCTTTTGTGCTTCCATTTTCTCTTCATGAGAGCAAATTCGATCCATGTCAGAGGTGGCTGGGTTATAGTAAATTTCCAGCGTATGACGAAGCATAAAAGGGTCATGGCATCCTGAGATGGGGAGGAAACCCCACAATCTAGGGAGGCTCTTGAGGACACCAGGCGAGAGGAGACGACGAGGTGCAAGCCTCCCTGCCGTGCACCTCTCTGGCCCTGAATGCTAGCGTACAACTCTGAGCTGACTTCTTCCTCAGGACATCCTGTGGGTCTCATAACAATGATTCCAGAGCTCTGCCCCCCTTGTCACGATTGAAATATGGAAACTGCATCATTCGAGTACAGGGGCCATTGTTTTCTCACGGCTGAGCCGTAACTGGGACAATTAGCCCCTGAAAAATGTCTAAAACTCTAACTTAAAAGCATGTCTGATAAATTTCTGACAATCCTAGCCTGACAGAGCTTGATAGGCCATTCAAAAAAATACTAAAATGTGATAGATTTATTAGTAAATTAGCTAAATAACACACTGTATTAAAATGCATACAAGAGTGTTCACAACATGCCTTTCTTAGATTAAATAAATCTACAATAGCTTTATCAGCACGGGGACAGAAAAATGACTTTGACATACAAGATTGATTGCAGTAAACAAACACACTCTGTCAGCTTCAAGCATTTTCCCTAGACGTAGGGGGAGAGACAGCGAAAGAATTTCAATAAGTTGAGGAAGTTGACACTTTTATTGCAGTGCCCTGCAGGTTTTCAGAAGGAGAGAAAAATGAGCGCTCTCTCAAAATGTGACCAGGAAAGAGACCTTGTCTGGGTCTGGCTTGAACCAGAGTCTGTGAGAAGATCATATCTTTGATGACACATAAACACAGAAGAAGTATGGGTAATACAACAATAGCTGTCTCTGTCTAACATGAAACCCTTCGCAACATACAGCTGAGTGGAGCTGAATATGTTCTCAACATTTACAGGTTAATTAAAGTTTGCCTACAGTTTCAGGTGATAAAAAACAACAGTAGAGAACAGTCTGAGTGGATAAGATCTACATGTAAGTGGCATTTAGAACTGGTTAGGCAACCATGTGTTTGGAGAGGGAGGGAGGAGGATTTCTTTCCAGTAAATTCTGGCAGCTCTCCAAATGCCCCAGGTGTCACGAGCATCAAAGAGCAACATGAGTGAGGAGACGACACACTCAGAAGACACCGAGACGCACAAGGCCTGTTATCATCCAAACCTTTGAGTCCTCATCTCTGATGTCTCAAAGATTCATTCCTCTCTCAGCCTCTCCTTTTCGGGCCTCCTCTGGCTCGCTGACTGTGTCAATATTGTGTTACCTACTGGCCATTAGGGACAGTCCAGCCAGGGTGTGCAGTGATGTAAGGCACCCCCTTGTGGACAGGCAAATCTCCAAGTTTCCACTTGTCAACTTGATATGTAAACACTGTATTTATTGCAGGACTTAATGACACAGCTTTCCTTAATAAATAGGCACACTGGCACACTGCACTACCTTACTGTACAGAGGACGCCATCACTCTTCGCTGTTAGGATATCAATGCACATTTTTATGAGACTTAAGCATACAGTGTAATAAATATCTGGGTAATACTCTTTCCTGACAGTGATTAAGTCACCATACCCACAAATTTTGGTAAAACCTTGAATGAGTTATGTGCTTTTTGTATTTAAATAAAAGATAAGATAGATAAATCAATCCAGCTTTTTCTCTCTAGCTAAAGATTCAATATCTTAACTCAGGGTATATGAGTGCTCTCTTACCCAAATTTAAAACCTGTGCACCTCACTTCACAGAACTCTGCAAAATCCTTTGTATCACCCTTCTTCCAAATAAATTAGCGTGCGTATGCAAGTTTTTAAGATGCAGGAAATCGTTATAAACGGATGATTAAATCCTTTCTCGCTGGTAGTAGACCAGAGCTGTGTACATGGCTCCGCAGTAGACAAATATGCCTTCCTGTTTTTTCTTTTGTTTTCCTGGTGTATCACTTTTTAGGCCTACGGTCACACATCTCAGACGTGCCAGAAACAGGTCAGTTAACCGTAGCAGCAAGGAGGTCAGTGGTTACCTCTCTTTATGTCTTTACTTGTTCAGTCTCTCTCACAAACTCATTGCCAACAAAATTTTGAACAATGTTTGAGGGCTGCTTGGAATGAGACAGACGGTAATTTGTTGTCACCCAGCATTGCGTGCTGGCAAAGGGGCTAAAATTAGCACATCCACCTGGGTGTCGCATTTCCACCTATGCCGCCTGGAGCCAATCGGAGCTGGAGCCGATAAACACCTATGTCTTTTGCGGAGTCATTTTTCCCAGAAGTGAATGTTGATTCTTACCTTAACCACTAAATACAAAAGCCAGGTGTTAGCAGGTGTTTGTGGGTTTTTTGTCCAGAAGTAATGGGGCTTATGTGAGGTCACGAGATCGGGATTTATTGTGGCACAAAAATATGCCTGCCATAACCAAACAAATGTCACTGATAGTGAAAAAAAAGAATTTTCTGATAAGATTGACAACTGTATTTACTATGGATTGATCGCATTATGGCAGCCACCCAATCCACTTATTAAGGTAAGCATGAGTGCCGATTCCCCGGGATGTGGTGTTGCCAGAGCGCACTGGAATGATGCTGGTTGAAAGTCATACACATGTCTTAGGTCTTTAAGATCCAGTCATCACTAAAGCATTTGTCATGAGAGAGAGAGCAAATAAAAAGTAATGGAATAGCCAAAGTCGTCACATTGACATTTAAGGCATGCTGACTGAGTCATGACACCAGCTTATGCACTGAGTAACATGCAAGAAACCATTCCTCCTTAAAAGTTGCCCATAGCTGCCATCGGTAGCCTTCGAGCAGAGCAGTGAATTAAATATATTTCTCAGTCTATGGCTAGCTAACAGTTAGCTAGTAAAGATGAAACAGCCGCAAAACATCCTTCCTTCTACTTATAGTTGACTGATGTATGTTGACATACCGCCATGGGAACACTGGTTACATAACTTCTATAGGCCAAAACCAACAGCACTACACCTCTGCTGATACCCGTGTACTGGACTGCTGCAACACTATTGGTATTATCAGTAGGGAATTTATGAGTGCTTTAGAAAAAAAACATGCTTTATAAATGTGTTTAAATCATATAAACAATTATTGGTGAGGGGTCACTGTCTGTGCTGTAAAGCAAGTCAACAATACCAATAATGCCTTTAGGTGATCTAACACCGGATCTCTTTTGTTTCCTTTTTGCATTCTAGGCATTGTCGAGGCACTACTCAAAGGACTACAGATGCAGACGTGCATTCTTAAACATTCTTAAGGAGTAGGTCACAGCTCAGATATTAAGATAGGGTAGGTGAGCTGTCAACAGACAACCACAGACGTCACAAAACAAGGAAAAGAATGAGGACACGTGGATGTGCTTGACCGACAAGCAGCCTGCCAAGGGGCCTCCGCAGCCGCTGAAATATGGAATGCAAATTACAGCCATGTAGTCTCTGCTGTAGAGATTCTTGTGTGCAATCGAAGTGAAGAAATACCCTCGCAGCAGATCACATTTCTAGCAGACTGAACTCGTGAGTTGAGATTCCTTTTGTTTGTATTCATTCTGAAGAAGGGAAACAGATCTGTTGCTGAAGCAGTAATAACTTCTCATACTGTGACCTTTTAGAAACAAATCTCCGCGCCAACCCTAACCTAGAACAGAGTAATAAAATATTACCGCGGGGTATTTCCCACACTGGTCTCGAAGACTGACGTGGACCCTTAGCCTGAACCAGTAATGCAACACTGAGATTCCACGCCAAGATATCTGAGCACCATGTGGGCGCCTTGGTGTTTTTACCTGCATTTCTGTGTGCGTCCATGCATGCTAGTGAGTAATTACTGACCTTTGACCTTGGCGATGACCGTGCCAGCCGCTCCCAAGATGTCCACTGAGTTGAGGGTCTGATGTTTGCCGATGACGGCCTTGAGGACGCGGAGTAGCTCTGTCAAACGCTCCTGCACCACCTTCTGGAGACCTTCTGGATTCTCTGGAGAAGAGAATGCACAGGTACGTCAGCAAGGTTAGGTCATGTAAGTATCAAGACCAAACAAAAGCTCAATTAAATGCCATGCACAGCTTGCAATCACACATTTTCATCTATTAGTCAAAGTCACCACCATCACACTACATTTTGAGTCACAGGTCAGATTAATTCTCAGCATTCCTTTGCTCTTAGCCACACGTGCTACTTGACAAATACTTGTAATTCTGAAACTATGAAACTCTGCTGTCATCCTTGTCTGATCCAGACAATTCCTTCAGGGCAAATAATACAGTACATGTTCCATTATGTTTCTGTGATCACAGTTGTGCCTTCAGATGAAAAGTGTGAAGACGGCTGGGGTTGAGAGACAGTGACTAACTCAGTTGTTGCAGCATAAAACTGGTGTGATGAAACTTCTTTTCTGTTTCCTCCAGGCTCCAGTGACACCACGTACAACGGAAAAGGCATGTGTCTATGTAAACAGGTCACACTCAGCAGTCACGGTTTTCACATTCTCACACAGGTAGACTTGATGAACACAGAGATGACGTGCTTTTGGCGCTTTTGTGATCGCAAGTAAGGCAAAGTCAACCTTAGACTTCAGAGAAACACCCCAGTTATCATAAAAGCCACACATTTAATCTTTGTCAGTCAGTTAAGAGTGACAGCTAAGTGCCATATTTTTTATTAGACTTTTTACAGCTGAAGCCCTGAATAAATACAACTGTGGCACAGAGTCTGAGTTTATGTACAATACAATTTGTAAAAAGCCATCCAATAAAAGGGCACTCATACCAAATAAGGATACAGTAATTACATTTTCAAGGTGACTGAAGTGGTGCACATGGTAGCTAATACAGGCATATTTTTTCATGCAGCAATCAGAAGACAGCGTGAGCAGCAAAAAAAAAAAAAAGTTGAGGAGGATCTTGCATATCTCTCCGTTACTGATGAGGTTTCAGATAATGACACTTGAGGAGGAACAGAATGTACAAAATGCTATTAAATTTCGTCCATCCCTTTATTTTGCCAACCATATCACATTCTATCAGACACTCTGCTATGATAGGCACGCTTTTCCTGCAGAGCAACGCAAAACAGTGGGGGGTAGAACATCACTGATCTTTATTTATGTATTTCAACAAATGCTCATTTTTACAACTTCATAGTTCTCTGTGTTGATTATTTCAGAGCAATCCTACCTTACTTTTAAAATTAGTATCACGGTATGTTTTATATACAGTTAAGCTCTCTGGGTAAAATAAGAGCCAAAAAGGAAAGCCGTAACAGACGAATCTTGTCCAAACAACACGAGAGGAAGATAGTCAGCCCGTCTCCCACTCTGATGCAAGGCTAATCAGCGGAGCCTCTGCAAGTTGGCACCAGACAATAGGTGAGTTCATGTCTAACCCGCTGCTTTAGAAGAAGCAAGGACACCGTCTGGAAACAGAAAAGTCATCTGTTTTTCATCAAGGCCACCTCACCAGGCAGTAGCATGAGATGAGAGACTGAATTTATTGGAACGTTAAAAGGAATTACAGAGGCGAGAAAATGAGAGCCTGAGTTTGTGTGTGCGTGTGTGTATGTGTGTGTAAGTGTTACCTATTTGACTCCTCTCTTATTCAAAAACATGCTCATATTAATTTAATTGGCTCGTGTAGAACATGGTAGAAGAGAGATAATCAGCTACCCAGACATAAGCCCATCTGTGACACCATTTCACAAGACACAAGGAGAAACAGAAATTAATGAAGACACAGCAAGGCAAGAAAAGATTTTGATTATGAATTACTAGGGATCGTAATACAAAGAAGACTTGAAGACGCTCTCCAAAAATACACAAAATTAAAGGACATGAGAAAAGCACCAGGGTCCAGGGCTGATTAAAAGCCTGGCACTAACCTCCAATCCAACCTCCCAAGGATTAGAGAAAAAGTGTTCTGTAGAGCGGGGGCGGGATCACCTGCTCACCTGCCTCAGGGCGAGAGGTCCCTGGCCCTGCAACACACACTTTGAGGTACACCTCCCTACTGAAATTATCACAATGGGCCTTCAATAAGCACCCTCCCCTTCCTTTTAACCTTCCCTCTCAGTTGTGTTCATCAGGGTACTTTTGGTTCGCTCAGTGGTGTTTGAAGATTCCTTATCAAAGATGTGTGGTTTGAACATTAGCATATGACAGCCAATCCTAATGAGGTCCACACCTGAGAGGGTTCAGTTAGCATGACAGAAGTGAGGCATGACTAAAGGTGCTGCTCTCAATTCACAGCAGTAATGTTGGTAAGGATCACCCATTTCCCCGTCCTCTGACAAGAGCAGGATTTAATTAGGCTTATCTGTTCTTCAGAGAGGTGAAGGGGAAACAAATTGTGAGGAAATAACAATAGCTGTGATGTTGTGGCAACAAAGGCGGAGGGATATCTGCTGGATTGGAACTGAAGCCAATCAGGGCATGGTTTTTTTTTTCATGGATATGTATTGGCTGTATTTTTTTGTTTACTGTCACCCGCTGCCAGCTGTCAAAAATGCTCCACTGTGCGGAGTCAAAACGGTGTAATGGAGTGGCACAAATAAACAAGTAGCAGCCAGCAATTTCAATTAAGGATATTCACACTGACAGCCAGCCTCAGTGAACAAAGACCATGTCCATACTAATGAGAGCAGAGCTACTCTGGGGGTTAAAAACAAACAAACACTACCTATCATGCGTGGACACCAGCAGCATCATCCACAACTACTCAAACTTCAACTTCCCTCAACTGAGGAAGAGACATCCAACTCCTGTGTATATTCCCTTCAGACTGTGTATCTTATATAGAGCTGTCAAACATATTCAAGTCTCACATAGTCAGACTTATCTCCAACGTGCAGTGTCAGCGCTAGAGAAAGGCCTGGAAGCACTCATTATCGGGGGAAAAAGCTCTGGTTTGTTTGTATTTCTTTTAGCCAATCACAATCATCTTGGGCAGAGCAAAGCCCAGGATAAAAAGGAAAAACATAATTTGATAATCAGTGCCCTAGAGGTGAAGTCTGATTTATATTTCGGCTCTGGAGGAGCTCAGTGGACATGTTGAAACCACAGAGGATTCGCTAGCTGTATGTGGCCCTTGCAGAACATTATTACAACGATATTGCAGAAGCTCGTGGGAAGTAGAATGGATAGGTACATTGGTGAAGTTAATCTCACTAGTGCATGCCGCTGCCAGGGTAAAAAGATGTGGCAAATCAACTGCAACCAAATGTGTCAGAAACTGAATCAACTTCAGGCATGAGAGTCCTGCAAGACGGAGTCTAGGCTTTTCCGCGGTGTGTTGACAAGTTGTTTTATTCCTCGTAGATCTTAACAGCAATTCACGGAAAAAAATCAAAGCAGGCATGCCTAAATGCACAATTCAAATCCTTGCCAATACTTTCCATTTTCAGCGTGTGGGTTGTTAGCTCAGTGGTTGTTTCCTGTAGCAAAGGCAATTTTGAAAATGATAACAAGCAGATAACAAATGACCGACCAATGGCCGGTTTACAGCCACAGTCTACATCCGGTGAGTCAGGGTAAACATATTCAAAATGTTTTCCTAGTTCTGGCTCCAACATGGGCCTGTTTGGGCTAATCACAGACTTTGCTACTGCTAAATTAAGGAAAATAAGAAGACCATGACATAAGCTTTTTTAGTTTCAAATTGTTTGTTTTATTCAAATGTATGGAAAACTGATTTTCTGATGGTTCAAATGTAGATGACCTTTTGTCAAGCACGAGTGTGCATGTGGCTTAACCTCCACAGTTCGTGTGCAATTAGGCTACTTAGATCATTGTTAATTCCTCACCCTTCAAAAGCAGATTAAAAAAATCAAACAAAAGAATTATATTTAACAATCAGAAATGGAAATAAAGTTATCAAAACAAGGTCAAATTTTGTGTGACAGCTCATACTGATCACCGCCATTGTTGCCCTTTGAATTGTGTGAGAGGATCTGTGCTCACTGCAGCGTGAGACAGCTGAGAGAAAGCTGGTAAAAATCAGTGGTGAGTGCTTTTGTCACAACAATGGCATCAGAAAGCGCACTGGAAATTTGCAGCCAATTGAGGAGGCCATGCCATTGTTTTGGTAGAGATAACAGCGCTTAGGCATAGAGCTGGGCCATATTGTTTAAAGGAGGACCCCCTGCCAAAGCCAACGCAGCTCAAGGCTGCCTTGTCTTTCTTTACAGTGGTGGGATGAGCTGGTGTCCCAGCCACGCTTCACGCTCAGTCTGCTTCATTTATTCTCCACAAGATAAAGACCTCCATCCCTTTTAGGAAAATAAAGTTACAATAAAACATAGTTGAAGTGTTAGAAAGATTTGAGACCGCTACTAACAACTACTACTACCGCTACTACAACTACTACTACTGGCCAACAGTCCAAAACCCAAAGATATTCAGTTAACTACAGTGTATGACAGGAAAGCAGCAAATGCTCAGCATTCAGACAATTGAAAAGACATTTAAACAATTAACAAATCTCTATTTTTTGACAACTGATTGATTCAGCTCTATATTAGTTTTGTAACTGGGATGTTGCAGCAGATCCATTACATGTACCTGACAGTCATACCAGTCATGCTTCCAGTCTAGCCTTTGCTGTTACACAACATCTGACAGCTGAGTGTTGAAAACACAATTATGGTAAGTAGGTTTAGCTCCAACAGTACAGAACATTTTGTTAATTCAATTTGGAATAAAAAGGCACCCATCTGGCAGCTTAAAGGTTTTTATATAGGTTTCCATCAGTGCTCCATAGCGTGACTACACCAAGACTTTGCCACTAGACATCTCCAACATCTCTAGTCTAGTTTGCAACGAAACATCCATACAAAGACCAGACCACAAAGACAAAGACCACTAAAGGTATACTATGCGGGATTGTCAGTACATTTCTAAACACACTTGCCAGCAAAAATGAAAGTCAAAGCCAACCCTAGATTCACTCTTATTTGGCTTTCTGACTCACTATATTTACATCTTTTTGGCAACAGTCTGGCACCTGTTCACTACCTTTTTATGAAGCCCCGACCTCACCCAAGTGCCATCGGGGTACATGCCTATTAGCGTCCCAAGCAAAGAAATTAAGGAGAAAATGAGAAAATACAGGCAGAGGGCAGGGTCTCCAGGGTTTACCACACATTCAATCATTTGCGGCAGCCCGCCATAATTAAAACATCTGCTGCCATGTTAGGATTTTCTGTTTTTGGAGCTGGACCGATCATTAGGTGCGCTGGTGGGATATATATATACCATATACATTTTAATTTCAAGGAAAATCCTGCATAGTTTATTTTTAGGTTTGAAACACCTCTGCCTCTGAGGTGCTACAATGACAAAAAAACCTAAGTATCAAAATCTATTATACAATCATCTGCAAACAAAACAAAAAAGAAGTTTATCTACATGTCCGCACGTGTTTTACTCCAAGTCTTACTCTTAAAGTAAACAGCAGCATTGAATATGTTAACTGTATTCTTTAAAAAAATCCCAATGATTTTGGCTTAGTTTCACCAAAGGAATACACCCTGGAGACTTGAAAGGTGGCTGTAAAAAGTTTGAAGCTTTAAGTCATGTCGTTTACAAATGACTCAACTAGTGACCAGTTTCACCTGAAAAAAAGGGATATAAATGTCAACAGAAACTCCTCAAACCACTCATCCAGAGTAATCCTCGTCTCTGCTGTTGATTTAAATGCTGAGTGATGTGCAAACAGTAGAATACTGCTAAATACTCATAACACATATGTTTGAACTATTACTTTCAAGCAGGTTTAGGTGGTGACTCAACTTTAACACAATCCAGCAACTCAAACATTTGCCTTTTAAATTAATGTCTCCCCCTTATATTGTTGTGTAGGGGGGGTCCCATTGTGTCTAACAAAGCTCATTGTGAGCCTGGTGCAGAGAATGACCAATCTAATCCAAATCTTCAGGTGGCCTGACAGAGGTTACAGCCTCTGCTCCCCCCACTGATAACAACAGGCAATCAACTGGCCTGTCTGGACACGCGATCTGCTCGACATGAAACAAGCCTCGGCAGTTCTGGTGACACAGTGCTGCTTGGGAAAAAGCCGCAGGGCTTTACTGAAAGACCAAGGAGGCCACATTTCTCCATCAGCATCCCTCCTCCTCCTCTCTGGAAAGAGGGTGACGGATTTACACCCACAGCAGAGGATTTTCAGGTTTTCTTTTAGATGTGTATCCTTCAAACTCATTCCAGGGTGGTGACGCATTGCTCTCTGTGGTGACTCAGTCATCACCCCAAATGCTCCCCTACAGACGGATATTGCCGCTTTTTGTCTATCTCACAGAGACACTCGGACTAAATACTCAGATTATCCACAAGTCTCACCAATCACAAACCACAAGGGCGAAAAAACATTAAACACTCACTGTAACAGACTCAGCTTGCATTGTTGAGCTGCCTGCAACCCGATCTGCGACAGGTGGAATTGTTTGGTCAGGAAACCATCTCCAAATGCTAATTCCCCCCTCTGTCCAAACAAATGCAGCATTGCTGGGTGCCACTCTGTCTTTCCCATGCCTTGTTTGGAGACAGAGCAGGCCCCAGACATCACACAGACAGTAAACAGCAGGCACTCCATAAACAGCTACCTGCTCTCAGCCTATTAGTGAACTACACTCTGTGAGGTCTGGGCGTCACAGCCAGGCTAATTCTTTAACAGTTCATTACATGTTTGGGGGACTTTACGGCAGGTGCATGACAAGAATGCATTCTTGAATCAACACACAGTCTATCACAGGGTAACAGGTACAAAGGGACGCGAGACAAACAAGAAAAGGAGGAAGAGAAATAAAAGTCTGCGCACATTAACCACTGCTTAAAGATTCTAGTCCAAATCAATAGCGTTTTAGACCATGAAGAAAGTAACTAATCTCATTTTACTGTTTAAACAACTGTTAATCACAGTTAATCAGTTTGTCTATAAAATGCTGTGGTGACATTTAAATTGTTTGTCTTGTCCGATTGCTGCCACAGTAATCGCCGTCAAAATCAGTATTTAAATGCTCTGTTTTTTAATATGTATACAAATATACATGAACCCCCAAATCCCAAGTACCATGTCAATTAAAAAACAATTATCCAACATTATTTTTATGCATCAACATTAATTATTTTTAGTTATTCTTAAACTTAATGATAGTTTTGTGACTCAGACTTTTTCTCACCAAATTCAGTCACCAGCAGTCCAACACTATGGGAGGTGGACCACACATGAAGGGGTTACAGATATGCTAGCAAGATACCGTAAACATCAAGCATCTGGAATGGTTTCACATTTTCCGAGGACAACCCCCAAAAAGTGCCAGATATGCCCAAGAAAATGGGCATAGCACAAATCTACAATAAATTTGACAAATCACAAGATAAGTAACAGCTTCACTGTCTTACAAAATCTTATTTTTTTTTTGCCAGCAAAAACCTGCATGAAAACCAAGTAGCTACTTGTCTAGTTGATTTAGGAGCACTGACTGATGTCCTTGTCTCTCAATCCTGACTGAATGTTGTCACTTACAACAACAGTGGTTCTCAAATGGTGTGCCATGATGCGATAACCACACATTGTTATTGCAATAAAAGTTATGAATTAATTTTTAATTGACTATATCAGTATATTGTGTGCACCTATATTCCTAACAAAGAGGTAAAGGGGTGGTGACATTTAAAAGGAGAAAGCTGTAGGTGGGACAATGGATCTCTTTATTGTACGGAGAAAATTACAACAAAGCACCAGCGAAGACTATCTACCACTGAAAGAAAAGAGACAAAAAACTGTCAGTAGACAGTATCACAAAAGCTACCTGTCTTATTTTTTATTATCTTCATTATCCTACGTTGTGATAAGAGTGATAGCACACATTATAGAAGCTATTGTGCACAGATATAAGGACAGGTTTGCCTTGAGATTTTGGCCTGCCCTTTGAGTTTTTTTGAAATCTACTGTCCTACAGTTTGAAATCCACTGTACTACAGTATGGGGATGTGTAATGGAGACTACTGTATTGGGCAACAGAAATTAGTCATTGTTTCAAACGTGTGACACAAAGCATGTAAGAATTCGTTGGGGCAGGCATAATTATGTGTTTGTTGTCTCTCAGCTCAAAGCTGAGCAAGCATAATGTTGGCTGTTTCTGGTATTCTACAAAAAAACAAATCTGACTCAGCCCCCGCTCTGCTCAGCCCTGATCCTCAGCTGTAAATTTCAGCACGTAGCTGCCCCAACCCCAGCAGTGACGTCCCCCTGCTAGCAGGAGCTCCAGTGGCCAATCCACCCCTGGCCATGACCAATCTCCTACATAAACATCCAGGGCCCATAACCATAAATCCCACCCCAGGAAACACACCCCAACCACAAGCTTGCACAAAAACATCCCTCAGCATCACAGGGGAAAGTTACTGCCCAACAAATCTCTTCTTTCTTTTCTCCTAAGAGCAGCAGGCCATTAAACTATTATGTGCTAGAATTTGGCTTTTCTCTCAATTGAAGGCACCACCCGCAAGTGGCCACTTTAGCTGGCACAGGGGCACTTGTGTGAGGAGGGGAGATATTTGTTGCTGGATGTGTTTTTTTAGAGAGTGGAGGTGGCTTTTATAGGCAGTAAACACAGTTTTAAATTGGTTAAATTTGGAAAATTGGCCTCATTCTTCAAGACCAGGATAGATTGAATATAATGCCAGCATTTACTCTGGTAAGCCTACTTAAGGGCATGCATTTTATCATTTTCTACTGCCCCTGTGATCATGCAACTGCAATCCTACTTTTTGAGCTAGACGAAAAACAAGTCCATGAATAAACAACTGCGTTACAATCAGTAGGAAGGTAAACAAGTGCCTCTGAGATACAACCACTTAAACATTTTATCATATACTGCTCTAAAAAAAGAGCCTGCCCTTGTGACAACAACCACACAGATACAGACTGGTACTGTGAAACACAGAACAATGCAGTTTGACTGGAGGATAGCCAGATCTTATCATGTCATGATGACACTGACAGTCGAAGAAAGCCACACTTCTCATAGTGAAACAAAGACTTGTGAGTCAGCTAGACATGTTCCTCCTCATTTTAAGACATTTAAAACCTCTTCTCCTCTCATAGCACCACGCTGTATGCAAAACATGTTCTGTTTATCCGTGGTAAATAAGCTCTCCACCTCATGTTCCGCAACTATGCCGAGTTGTTTGTTCAACCCTGAAGTAGAACTGTAAACTGGCGTGAAACACTTCTGTTGCTCTTTTCCACCTGAGGCTGAAAGGCTAAAATAAGCAAAGGCACATTCAAGGAAGTCGAATTTCAGACAGCGTCCTGCTGGCTATCTGTTGCTGTACAAAAAGCCAGTTAAAGTTAAAACCTCATCCTGCTCAGCCCTGTTGGCCCTGTACACTATCCATAACTTCCACCACATATTTCTCAACACACATTCCTCAACTTTTTTGGCTTGATAATAAAGACCACATTTTGTTTTGTTCGTGCATATTTGAGAGAATCGTACACTTGCTCTGTTCCTGTGTGGTCACGAAAAAAAAAAAGTAAAAGCAAAACAAGGATGTAAAAGTATTAAGAAACAGGATCTTGTGCAACAGCAGCATTTTGTAAAAGGACTCCTCGTAGTTGACATATACGCTCACAGAAGTATACTGGCATGTTTACTCTATTACAAGGACTGCAACTGCTCCCTTGAGATATTTCCCTTAGATTCCTTAAAAAACAGGGGTCAAATTTCCACTTTTCCGAACCTGGAATTTGTTCTTTGACACAACCTTGACTTTAGTTCTCCTGGTGAGTTGCGATTATGTACACAAATCTAAGCTGAATTATTTGTAGGGAGAGTTTTCAGAGTCAATCTGCCTCACACCTACCATTAGTCTATTGAAGGCATTATAGCTACAAGTGAACATTTGTTCTAAAGGAATGTAGAGTATGCAGGAGAGTGGGGGGATGGGAGGGGGACAGGGGCTCGGCTGTGTGTGGAGGACTCCTTTTTCATCCTGATTAAAACCATTAACCGAGCAGTCTTCTGCGAGACGATGCAGACTCAAACGCAAATGTCAGAATGAGAAAGGAGAAAATATCTTGACATTTTTATTGCATTTCTCTTGTGATATATTGGTCCCGGAAATGCTGTACAATTACTAGACAAGTGCCGTTACTATTAAATGCTTGTAATGTTGACATCAGGGGAATTTAGGCCACACTCTATACGCTGAGGTTATTTCAACATTAGAAAAAGTGCCTCACTGTTAATGCTAATCACACACTGATACCACAAGAATGTATTGAGTGGTTTGATGCACCAATATGATTGTGTTTTCTTTCACTTTTTGACAGTAGACATTTGGGGGGACTGGAATATGTTTTATTTTGTGAGTACAAGTTGTGAACTCAGCCAAATCACAGCTGCCATTTTGGGTAAAATTTATCTGAAATGTAATGGTTAAACAATCAAATCAAATTCCAAGTGTGATGCAAATCAGTGAGAGGTTAAGGTTCACTGATCAACGGCGTGTGTTGGAACGTGCGAGTGGACAAAGATCATCTTGGGACAGCGCGGAGACGGGGACAGGGGTCACCTGCTCAGTCAAAACTCATACAGCCTCGCATTTTTTCCTCGGGTTACATTCTTTGACAGCTCCACCATTGTTGGGCAACAACTCTTGCGAGCGCTGTGACCGAGGACCCGGTTATGGGAGAAAGTGTAAATCTACACCCCAAATCTGACCCTGGGGAATCTATAAGTGTGAAGCTGTGGGTGCGAACGCGGTGGGTCTAGTTAACTCAAGCTTACGGTCACTGACGGTGTTCCCCTGTGGGTTTCCGTCAACTAAACACGCTGCGTGCATGTGCCTCCAGCTAAAAACCGGTGGGTGTCCTGAGAGGAAAAATAAGCATCTTCCAAGCTAAGCTCTTTGAGTTTTCTCTGTATGACGCACACACGGAGGGGAATACAAACCTGCCAGATCCCAACAGACGCATGCCTTAGAGCAAAAAAAAGCACTGTGTCAGTTTCACACAGTACTCCAGTGACAGACCTTTCCAAATATGAGAAGAATAACATGAGAGCTGGCATGTGCCTCGCTAACCTCTTCCCCACTTCCCTCACTCCCTTGTCCCTGCAGCTTTCTGAAACTACATGGAGACCTGGTGCAACCAGACAAATCACATCACAATAACACTATGGGCAGAGACATAGCAAAGCAATATTTCTTTTAGGAAATAGCTTACATTCTTATTAATGATATTGTGTAGACCATGCTGAAGGTCAGTTATATAAAAATACAGCTTTTTCATGAAAATTAAAAAAAAAAAAAAAGAAAATCTTATATGGCTAATTGTTATGGCCATACATTTTTAATTAAATCTAATTTTAGCACACATAAGCATTGTCGATGTGTGTCCAATCCGAACGGACTATGCGATAGACTGTTGGGGATCATACATTAGGTATTAGCCTATATTTAACATCGTTTTAAACTCCTAACACACAAGTCAGGTGAGTTTTATTCTCGTTTATCTAATGTGATTTTACCAAAAATAGAGACACAACCTGTTTTCAGTAGTAAAGAAACATTTGGCTGTTGCTTTTTCCAGCCTGTCGTGACCCCACAGACTGAAAAACAAGACATTAATCCAATCTAATTATGGATGTTTACACGTACACACAACTGGACAAGATGTTAAGGATCAAATCGCCATCACGTAAACTCACATAAGGGACCACAGACATTATTTAACTTTAAATTTAGCAAATGTTTGGTGACAAAAAAGCGCATTTGCTACAAGGCTATATAGATCTGTGTCTTTTGACATTGAGGTCATGTGAGCATGGTCACAAGAACCTCACTGCCAAAGGAAAACAAATATTCAACGTTCAGTGTCTGTCTTTAAGAGATGACCCAGAATTCCTCCTGTGCCGGTCAACAGGAGTCAAAATGATGACTAACAGTTCTCAGGATATACAGTTAATGGGGCATGCTCAAAACTGTCAGTCTCTAAATCACATTCCAGTTTAGAGATGATACATGTCTTGTTTCCCCAGTATAGCTTTAAGGTACATGGTTGATGTTTCATTTTTGGTTTACTGTCTCAGATCACAGTGTGTATTCAAAGCTGGGAGGACTGCCGACCTCGATTTTATTTAAACTGTGACCATCTTCCATCCGTCTTTGTTAGCGATCTGTAATGAAAATGACTCAATGTTTACTTCTGACTGGACAGCAAACCACATTATGGTGGCAGCATCTTGCATGAGCTGTCCCGCCAAGCCGCTTGTGTCAGTGTCCCTGAGAAAAGCCTAACGAAAATAAACCGCTAATCCAAATGACAAATAGCTGAATGATATTAGAGGGTCATATGGTGTGATTTCATCCCCACCTGCTCAATAAGAGCTGTTGTTAACGGGGAGGTGAATATCCCAAATGTTTCTGCGATGGCTCAGAGCAACACTCAGCACGACGCGAGCCAAGGCTTACTCACAGAGGCCTCACTCCTCCAGCCAGAGGAATGGCTAAACAACTCACTCCCACTACCAGACCTGCAGATGGACCTCAGCATGTGTGAATGTGTGTGTAGGCCTATGTCTCTTTTAGCAGAGCAGCAGGAGTAGTAGCTGTGATAGTGGAAGTCTCACATTTTAATCCACAGGGAGAAATTCCTCTGTCAATGAAAAGACAGCAAACTCTAAAATCAGAGGTCTGCTCACAGTGATATGATTGATAATGATAAAGAAAATAAATGCATAGATAAACTTATACTGAAAAATAATACTACCCCTAAGTTATTATCAGCGTGTGTGTACTAC
This sequence comes from Epinephelus awoara, assembly GCA_035609425.1. Classification (NCBI taxonomy): domain Eukaryota; kingdom Metazoa; phylum Chordata; class Actinopteri; order Perciformes; family Serranidae; genus Epinephelus; species Epinephelus awoara. Next base: position 21,829,445 of record CM069306.1, on the reverse strand, counting down.
TGTGAAGCCTTTTTGAACACTTTGTGAGCACTTGTGTGGGTGGAGTGTTTCTGTGTGTCTGCAAACAAGAGCAAAGCCATCCAAACCAAGTGAGAAAAACAGAGAGAAAGTAGGTAAGCTATGGCTGCTCGGGTGTCTTCCGTATGTGGTCGGGTTTGTGTAGTTGTTAAAACACTGCACGCGCACCAGCACGTTAGCGGTGAGGCTGTTATTCACACTATGAACTGAGACTCCACAGGTGGCTCTGGCTATCCGTCACTGTGACAAACTTTGAGCTTTGGTTATCTATCTGTAACATCACAAAAACACACAGATCCTCCCTGGACGTTAAATCCTGCATGTGTGAGTGCAACTAGGCCTAAATTTTGCGGGTGTGAGCACAGAAGGCATCAAAGCAAAAACAGGGGCTGTGTTTGTGCGGTATACTAGCTGTGAGTCAAACAAAAATGTTCACTGTTACACTGTTTAAAAAAGCTGTTGCCGTGTTTAGCAACTGTGGACAACTGGCCAAACAAAGACAACATGACATCTTGTCAATAATGTAACGGAATTTGCTGGCAGATTATTTTAGCTATCTATAGCATCGCTGGCTTCTTGCTAGACAAATGGTTAGCAAATACACAAAGAGAAATCCACTACAGATGAGACAGTTGTGTTCTTCTCTCCTCTAAAAGACTTACTCGAGTGGAAAAAGTCTAACTTTCTTGCTCTTATCATGCTGTGGATTTGCTCTCTGGGCCATCACCTGAATGCAACACATTCCCTTCACTATCTGGGGTTTGTTGCAAATGTATCTAAGATATGTGAGAAATCCCAACTGAAGTAAAAGTGACGCACCAAAAAAAAAAGTTTCTACACTGTTATCAGTGTGTAACCCACAAATCACACTGAGCATGCAACATTGATTATAGGTAACAAGTATCTGAAGGTGGATTTTCTGTCTCCAACTACGTCATTAAATGGTCTTCCACATCCCTGAACCCCCCTTAACTCACCTTTACACTGAAAGGCCTCCTTGAGATGGAGCAACACATCCGCGAACCCCCGTACATCATTCACAAGATGCATTACATACTCCGGGTCCACTCCTGGAGCCCCCATCAGGTTGGACGTTAGCCCCATACTGCTCAGAGGATTGGGGTTCTTGCGGTTTATGTCCCAGGTCTTGGTGGATCCAGCAGACAGAGATCCCGTGTGGGTCTTGGGGAGATGTCGTGGCAGACCCTGGGTATGCTTAGTCCCACCTCCACCACTGCTGCTGCTGCTGCTCTTTCGTAGCATCCCAGCAGCCACTCCAGATGCCACCCTTTGCAGGGGTTACAGCAGGCCAGCTAGCCCCTGAACTTAACACGCTGCCCTGGTCCCTGGATGGCTGGAAGACAGAATAGTGTGTGAAGATGGTGTGTTTTGTGTGTCTGTGTGGATGAGGGTCTCTTTTACACACACTTATTAATCTGCTGTGACTTGGTACAGACCTGTTACACATGCATAGTAACCACTAACCAGAGGAGCCAAAGTATATACTCAAAATGCAAACAATTAAACTAACAAAAATCCATCTTCACCACTCCCACCTACTTTGTGGGTCTTTTCTAAAATATAAACTATGTCTGTCACACTAATTTTAGACTTTACAGCCAGCTTAACAGTTCTTATGGTTATTAATGGCATTCAAAGTCTAACTGTTTCCTTCTGTAGCAATGGGATATACCTAACTGAAGTATTTTCACATTACATGCAATGGCTGTGACGTTGAGCGACTGTTTGCTGTTAACGTTAGCTAACTTAGCTTGTTGGTGAAATAACGTTATCTATCAATACATAAACCGGCTGCCACACGTTCTCATAAAGGAGAACACTAATACAAGTTAACATATGCGAGTTAAAAGAGCAAAAATGAAATACAATCTCGACAACAACAGCGCGACCTCAACGTTTCTTTTTCCGGACAGTTTACTATGAAAAGTGATGCTGTGTCGACCCGGGTTATAAACTGCTTTGCTGGCACAGCCAAAAAAAACAAAAAACAACGATACTTAAACTCACCTGCTCTGCAGTTTACTGACATAATGGCCCCGATATCCGAAGAGAACTTGACTTATCGGAGCCTTTGAAAACACGAGGGCATTTCCGTTACAAGAATTAACTCCAGCAACGGCGTAAAGTTGTCCGCTGTGAGTCACTGTACATCGGAAAGTAGCCGACAATCAGCAACTCTCAAGTCAATCCTAATTTACTAGTCGGGTTGTCACGTGGCGGTGCAGACGCCTTCTGATTGGCCAGATCCTCTCAAGGGAACGTAGCTGTGATGCTTTCAAGTGTAGGCGGACATTTGGGAAACTGTTGAACTGGAGTTGTTTTACATTAACTTGCGCAGATGGTGTGATGTATTTTCTATTAAATACTTGTTACATTAGAGAGGACACTGACAAGAAAACGTCTCTGTGGCTGTAACTTTCTGCCTCGACCAAAAAAATCATCATATAATCACATTGTATCAGCTAAAATGGGATTGTTCGACGACCTATGAATGCGCTGAAACACAGTAAACAGTCCCCAGAATAATATATTATTATTATTATTAATTAATAATAATAATAATAATAATAATAATGACAGCATTTGGACCTCTGCAGTGGCATAATAGTGATGAATTACTGGTGAATAAAACAGCAAGTCACCTCTGTAACGACTGTGTGACAAACGTGCCACACCTAAAGATTGTGTTGTAACACACAGTGTTGCCCAAATTGCTAAATTATGATGTTTTTTTCCACTAAGGTCCTTTCTGTTTATATGGCTGAATTACTTGACACAAACAAACGGTGCATGCTCAGGATCCCTCATTTCTTAGCTGAACTATTTCTTAACTGGATTAAGTCTTCCGCAGACATTGATTCATGTTCCAAAGACACTCTTAGGACCTTTATTTTCCGTAATGTTGCACGTCTCTTAAGTAATTTTGATTGAAATACAGAGGACCATCTCTTTAGAGCAACCTTCTTCCATATCTACATTACTAATATACATTATTGTTACTCAAAAAAACATCTGAAAATGACTCTTATTTGGAAAATACTCTTGACACTTGATTTATTTGTAATTTGTTTTTTTTGCAATTTTGTAACTTTGTACTTCTTAGTCTAGAATTTCCATTATTTTATGCAATTTTTGTTTTTATCCTTTTATTTTTTATGTATGATTGTTGTTATTTAATAGGGGAGGTATTTTTGTAAGCCATTTTTGGCTTCCAACCTCTCCTGCACAGTGTTTTAACTTTTAATTTCTTTTCCTGAGTTTACTATACATGAAATTAAACTAAACTAGATCCTCTCTCAACTTTGTTAAATCATTAGGTAGCAGTAGTATCACTGCATTTGACACATTACATATTTTCTGTATATTTAAATTAGGCACACTATGAATGTATGGAGTACACTTCTGTTCCTGTTCAGAAATAAGTAAATAAATTATAGCTGCTGCGCAGCGATGGGTTGGGTCTGGGCATTTTTAGGCAATTCTGAGCAACAAGCAGAAGAATTGGAAGACATTTAGGAATTTAGCAACACAATCTGCCTTTTTCATCAGCTGAGGCTTAAACTCACAGCCTCTGAGACTAAGAAGCAATTTCTATCTCACTGAGCTAGTTAGTCAGTGACAATTCATGAGTAGCTTCACAAATTGACTAAGCCAGACGTGCAGGTTTAGCAGCCGTCCATGCATGGAAAAGCAGATTTGAAACCACTGTAAAAAATTTAGTTATTAAGACAAAAATCAGAAAATACACAAATTGCATCTAGACAGAATGGAGATGTTGTTAATTTGTTTGTAACAATGATTGATTTGCTCCATAAGTGAAAAACTGATGTTTAAAAATGCCATTTTTGCATTGACTCCAATTGTTCACATTACAGCAAAATTCAATTGCTGTAAAAAATTCCGTTTTTGAGATAAAATTCTGAAATTTACCACACATCATCTACCATGACTCTAGAATTTTGTCATTTTTTCATGAACATTGAAGATTTATTTAGCAAGAATTTGCATGTATATGTTTACAGTACCGATTACAGTCAAACATTTTGATGCACTGTAGGCTCAATTTTTGATAAATCAAAAATCTGAGAAATGTAGTTTTTGTAGGACAGTCTGAAGATGCTCTGTAGCAAGTTTGGTTCCAATTGAGTAAAAATTGTGGGAGGAGATAGGTTTAAGAAGTTTTACAGTTTTTGAAAAAAACAGAGTGATGAACTTCATGATTTTTAATAGGTTTAAATGTACAAAAGTTTCTTCAGTATTGGGGCTACAGTTTGGTGAAAGATATGAAGTTGTAGCACGTATGGTTGATTTGTTATGAATTTTCAAAGTTTTGAACTTTAGACGCTTGCTGTAGCACCACCATCAGGACTATTGGCTTGAGTTTACAGCTGAGGATATCTGGCATGAGACTGGACCTTTGTGCAATGTTTGGTGAGTTTTCACCCATGGGAAGAATGATTTCCTCGGAAGAAGAAGAATAATACCTAAGATTACAATAGTGTCCTGGCAGCTACCCTAATAATTAAATGATGTTTTTGGATCACAGACATGTCTTGACAACAGTTTTAGACCCTTTATCAGACCCAACAACCAGAAAACAATGTCCCTAGTAATGAGATGAGACTGGAATAGAAGAGATCATATTATTATGAAAGGTTACGCAAATGATTTAATGCCTGTTATATGGATTTAAATATACTGCTGGACTAGATTTTAATAGCTACAAAGGTGCTGTTTCCATGTCTAGACAGGAAAATGAATGATTACACAGCCTCATTAGTCTGCTTCATTCACAGTTTTGATCAATGGGTATTGTTCCTGACAAATAAAAGGAACCAAACCAAACTACTGTTACTAATGCTGCCATCTAGTGTACACATGTAACCACAGAACACTTACAGTGAGTCACAGACTGTGGCTGAGTAGTGTTGGACATGTTAGATATATTCATACTTCTATACAGAACAATGCTTTGCATAATTCATGTCTTACTAATGGCATTATTTAGACTCATGAAAAGCTTTTTGTATTTTAATTATGGTGAAACTGGTGTGAAAAAAAGCAAAGGACTCCATTTACATGGTTAATCAGTGTTTGTCTTTATTTCAATATACAAAAAGATGGATGTATTCTCATCTAGTTTATATTTCTAAGCATTTCAACTCACAGATAAAGTCACCATTCGTACTGTTTTAGTGAAACAAACCAACATACAGGCACACGCACACCGCACACACACAGTTCACATAAACAGGGAAGGTCACACGGTTCCAACATCCACTCAAGACAATGACAAATGAACAATATGTCGACTGTAAATCAAAAAGAAAAACGGATTTTGCTTTCACAGGATTCACACATGAAAAGGAACAAACCCTTTACATTTGTCAAGTAAATATATACACGATAATTGATATTTTTTTTTCCTTTTTTTTTTTTCTTTTTTCTTGAAGATGAGACCGACTCCATGTTAGTGTTACTAACGAGGTACTGCATGAGGTAACTGGTTTTTCTGTTCAGAAGAGCTGGGTGTAAGACAGCATTTTGGAGGTAACGAACGCTCGCGGCAGATTTTGCCTTCGCAATGCGTTGGTTTTTCTGGCACAATACGTGAAAGCACCTGGGTCACGTTCAGCTCACACACAAAAAAATTCAACCCACAGCATCGTCTTCTATCTGGGTTTTTTTTTTTTTTTTTAAACACGTGTCCTCATCAGAACATGATCCAGGTGTGATGAGATGTACTTTATTGATCCGCAGAGGAAACCTGCTAAGTCACAGCTGAGTTTAACTACTTAAACTATGATATTCAAGTGACTATTGCTGTATAATAAATATTGCTGGACTCTTGGACCACGCACATGCCACGGTTTTACATGAATCCCAACGGGGCTGCATTATCAATCATGTAGTTATAGACACATTGATGATTTCCCAAAACACTGAAAACATTATTCTGTATGGACTGATGTTTCTTTTTTTCTTTTTTTTTCTCCCACACATTCTTTACCAAAACTGCACAGGAGCAAGCGTTACAGACCACTGTTAAAATCACCATCTTTCCACAGCACTAATCAAAGCACAACAGATGAGCCTGTGTGTTTGTCCGACATGGTTTAGCTATCACCAAACAGAGACCTGCTCTTCACACGTGGCTTAAGTAAGTCAGGCTAACATGTTGTTGTCAGGTTAAATAACACGGCTTTACAGATTTTTTGGTTCTTTGAAAGCAGTTTGAAGGAGGATTTGTTGATCCTGGATTGAGATCTCTCAAAAAACAGTGTGAGCACCTTTTGAAATGAAGGCAAAGTCAGTTGAAACACGATCATGGGATTACGGTTACATGAGGTAGGTGTGTTGGAAACCCTACCAGCATGCACTGCTGCATAAGTCTCATCTTATATGATTTCCTTGTACTTGCTATACTTGTCCACACTTTGATCACTCTTAAACACTAAGATATTACAAGTAAATGTAGTGAGATTACAAGTGATGCTGGTGCATCATAAGTGCTCGCCAATTGACATTCATGAGTCTTCAAGTCTGCAATGAAAAGGACGTTTTACTCAGTAAATCTAAAAAGCTGCTTCAATTGCATGAGCAATTTTCAACAAAGTGGGCTCCGCAATTAATCATTCATTTAGTTTTCAAATGCATAAATGTCCATTTTCATGTCAAATTAAATGCCATATGTTCAGACTCCACTGGTCTTTTAACAATCAGAACGTTAAAGTTTCTCTTTCTGATTAGTTTCCCAAGCTAAATTTGGCTTGGCTCTTTTTTATAGTGTACAATCTTTCTGTGTTGTACATTTTATTATGTTTAAGTGCAGGTAATCTTCATTAAAAAAATCCACTTGTGATAATTATACCAACAGATTTAAGTCATTTTTACGATAACCTGCACATTCTCATCGACCCTCTGTCATTAGACATCTAAGAAAATCATTCCATACATGTGGGTTTCATCCCAAAATGTCTTGGTTATGATCCAGCTAACTGTCAAGAAGCTTATCTTAAGGACTTGTTGCTATGACAACACCTTCAAAGAACCAAAAAAATCCAGACTTGCTTGAAATCAACATTCTAACCTGGATAATTCAGTCATCCACGTACGAAGAACAGGGCTCGGATCTGACCATCACATCAGCGGGTTAATATTGAGGTAATACTGTTCAAACTGGCATCTCCAGCAAGTGGCCAATCACAGAAGCCGCCAGCACCAAAACCATCAGGGATTTTTTTTTTTTTTTCATTTGTTTTTCCTTTTTTTTTTGTCTGTATTTCGATGATACACACACTAAGCTTTCTAATGCGAGTGCTACCTACACAGCTTCTGATTCAGAGGAACTGATACCGTTATTCATAGAAATCAGTAACACAACCACCACTCTTGAAAAAAAAATCATATATATACTGTATATATATATATATATTTAAAAAGAAAAAAAATCACAGGGCTAGTTGTCAAAACGACCTTTAAATATGTTTTAGTGGAACTGAGGAATCCCTTTCCGTTTCTGTGAAAATGAGAACGATAATGCCCTGATTTTCGTATTTTTAAAAAACAGATCAGTGTTCGGCAACTGTGTGTACAGGTCTATTTACAAGAATCTGCCTCTCTTCTTTTTCCGTTTGTACAGCATTAACACCGTGACGACTGGTCAGGCTCTATTTTTAAAAAAATCTCCACAGACAAAGAGGCCCGACCGACAATAAAATATATCAACTACTAAAACACAATAAAATACATAAACACAACTTGATATACATGTAGAAAAAGCCTGAGGTACTTGTCAGAATATCTGAGGTCAGTCTGGAGGAGTAAGCAGCTGAGGGCTTACCCAGTCAAAAACACAAAAACAGAATATTAGCCTCACATAATATCATTAGCGTTATATTAACAAAGAATACATGTACATCTACAAATCCTTGAGTATCCTGGAATAGTCACAGCAGCATAACGGACATTCAATGTATGGTATTCATGTTATGGTACAACTATGGCATTGCATTTGAGACAAAGGCAACCATTTGAGCTCTCCTTGCATGATGTACAGTGACTGAGGTATCTGGGGACTGGTGTCCGACTGAGTCTATTGAACAAACACCCATGAAAATTAAAAACAGACATGTTGCTTCCTCAAGTATGGCCCTCGCAAGGATAAACCCCAACTATCTGTCCATGGTTCTTACTTTAAAAACACGCTCTATCCATAGCACATCATTTAGTCTTCAAATTCTCTCACATGCGCACACACACACACACACACACGCTCGCTCGCTCACTCACGCAGACAGTTAAAATCAAGAATGTGTAACATTGCAACTCCAGACAGCATCCGTCAATGCCCCTGGCACTGGCAAAGGAGTAACTCTGAATTTCTACAATTAAAAAACAAAATAAAATCCAGGAATATGTCCATGATAGCTAGCTGGATAGCTTGGCTCTCAAATTAGAGAAAATGTTCCAAAGAAGCCTACTGGATACCTGAGAGGTAGTTCCCCGGGGACAAGACGCTTGTCCCAAATCTTCAAAAAGTCCAAAATGTCCAATACAACTGCTCAGCTCCCGTTTTTTAAGCTCCTCCCTTGCGATAAAACAGCTGTGCTCCGACTTGTTTTGATCTTCTTTTTTTTCTCTCCTTTCGTTCTGAGGCATTCACAGGTTTAAAATAAGGGAGCACACTCGAGTTTTAAAAATCGAGAAGCTTCGACCCCTGAGGAAGATGAATATATTTTGTCTAACAGTCTCAAAACGGTTCCTCCGAGGTGTGCAGCGCGTCGTCCGAGGTTTGGAGCAAAAGGTTCGTTTCATTTGGCCGCAGACGATCATGACCAAGACAGGAAAACGACAAAGATAACAACTCATGAGGTAATAAAAATAGACTAACACAAAAGAAATACATGAGGTAACGACGACATTTAAGATTTGACACATGGGTGTTATCAGATGTGCCCATCGCATAACTTATTACTACTTCAAAACTACAGCAGATGGATGTGTTAGTAAGATCCGACTTTTAACACCAAAAACTGAAGAAAAGAAAAACAAAAAAAAAAACATACCAGTATTGGGATAAAATAGCAGCTGCATTCAAGTTGCTAGTTGTTGTTGTTTTTTTTATGTTTTTAAATATTCACGGAGATCTGCTGAGTTTGGATTTCAAAAAATAAAAAGTCAGGAGCTCAGGGTGAAGGATGGTGTCACCCGTTCAGGTGCTGGACTCTTTGGGAGGTAGGTCCTCGTTGGTGAGAGACGTCACAATGCAGACGGGGCTGTCTGAGGTAGTGCTGCTGATCGTCCTGGAGATCTGGCCGATGCGCTCCTCGACGCAGCCGGCGGACAATCGCGCCTCTGCGTCGTGGTCCCAGCATTCTTCGATGGTCTCGCACATCTGGCTCAGACCCTGCGGCCACAAAGCAGAAGTTTTAGGAGAACAAGCCTGTAGCTCTTTTTTCTTACTTTATAAAAAGGGCACTTTAGTTTTGAACCCAAAAATTAAATAAAAAATTCGCAGAAATCCCTCGCTTTTTCTATGGCCTAAAGGTAGAAATACAACAACAGGAGAAACAAAACTGATTCAGAAAATTATGACCTCAGACCATCGAGCTGTATTCACTGGAAAAAAGGATGCATGACATCCTGGCATTGCTGCAGAAACTGCAGGAGCCATTCTTCCACTGTTACTCACAGGATGTTTGAGCCAGCAGTCCTTGATGACTGGACGCATCTTCTTGTGCACAACCACATCCTGCAGATCCTCCAGGGAGGGATGCTGGCCTATTTCATCCTCAAACGGCAGCATGTACTCGCAAACTGTACCTGTACGAGGGGCAGCAGGGGCACAGGATGGAAAGCATTACACAGAGATCAGGTTGAGGAAATAGTGCAGCATTTGGATTTTGAAAAACTGAAACTTGCTGCCCAAACTACACCTTTAACCCAGCTCAGATGGCTTTCTCCGGCAAAACGAAAACTAATCCTTTGTTTATTAGGTCAGCCTGAAGCACGGTGACCTTTTCACCTGTTGGCGAGGCAGCATTCCTGCACTGTTTGACTCACCGTCTGTCTCTGTGCAGCGGGACACCAGCTCCCACAGCACCAAGCCCATAGCATACATGTCTATCCTCAGGAAGGAGTCTCGCTGGAAGTTGATGGCTCCCTCCAGCACTTCTGGAGCCATGTAGCGCCTCGTACCCACCTGACAGGAAAAAGGATTTAAGTATATATATATATATATATATATATATTTAAGCATGAATGATGTTTCTGAGGACTCATGCTGGCTGCGAACACTTCAAGAAATGCAAGAGCTTTTTTTTTCATTTTGAAACTTTCTACTTATTGGCGCAGTGTGTAGGATTTAGTGGCATTAAACAGTGAGGACTGCAGATTACAACCAGCTGAAACTTCTCCCATGTGCCGAGCGTGAACCCCTGGTTAAGATTCATTCAGTGTTTACTGTTCAGGAGGTTTTTACCGGGAGCTGAATTATCCACAGAGGTCTTTTCCACTAGAAAACAAATGGACCAGGTGATTTAAACTGGTAAATACATAAAATTACGCAGCTTCAAGTTAAGAAATCAGAAACACGCAACTACTTGCAATGCGCCGTTCTGTAAAATTCTAAAATCCTGCCAGTTCACACTAATGCAACTATACAAGACGGAGTATCACCCCTATGCAACAACTCTCTGTGCGTCCGTTCTGATTTCAAGCTTTTCAGTCTGATTTTGTGGCTGAATTTAATTTGCTTCTTAAAACATGAATGAGGATAGTGACAGTGAGATACTGGCTACAGGTGCATTTGTAGTAGTGATGAAATGGTGAAAAATAGAAACAAATGAAACAACAATAAACATACAGCGAGCAGCGACGACCCACTGTCCGATACTGGCACACCGTGAGGACAGAAACAGAGGGCTCGGCGGGGACAGAGAGTCTGCCGCAGCCGTCATTTTGACTTGACCAGTGGACTTCATCACAAGCCAACTGGCTGTAGATACAGGCAACATGCCTTATGTTCTAAAACCAGCTGCCGGCAACTTGAACAGCAGAGTTGCAGGTGACACCATCAGCCGGCTTGACTTGAGCTCAGACAGTCAGTCAGTTCACTCCGCTGCAACGTTGTAAAACGGTTTTGTCTCGACACGAATGTTTGGTCTGACCTGGGCTTAAAGCTAGTGTTTGGTTTGTCCATTCTAGGCTACTGTAGAAACATGGCAGACTCCAAGAACAAGGACCTGCTCCCTGTGTAGATATAAACAGCTCATTCTAAGGTAACGAAAACATGCCAATTTTAATTTTTAGGTGATTATACACTAAAGAAAACATTATTATTATATTCAATTTCTGCCACTATATATTCCCCTAAATCCTACACACTGGACCTTTGATGCACCTCAACATGAGCCTGTTAGAATGGTGAAAAACATTGTTACTATCAGACAACATCCTGCTAACTTATCAAGTTATTCTGCAGCCAGGATAAACACTTTCCAATCTCTTCATGGTGAATTATTAACACCATCTCTCAATCTCAAACCGTACAATAGGAAACAGCCTCTATATGCGTTATTTTTAACTCCTGCTTACCGTAAAAACACTGACTTTTTAATTAGTCACCTGTAATCAAAGTTGACTACAGAAGCTTTTTTGGACTCAAAATATCAAAATGAAAAACCTCTACAAATGAAGTGCAAATATAAAGCACAGTAACTGACTCCATAAATGTTAACTATTCAATATTTACTCAGAAAAATTCACATCACAGTATCACTGCATATTTCAGATAAGTCAGGTCTTGCACCAGAGTGCCAGTGTGGAGACAAAAACCAGGGTAGCGTTCTGTTTGAATAGTGCGCCTACAGAGAGTTTATAGGGTATTTGTAACATTTGCACAGCTTATTAAAAGGAGATTGAACAATTCAACTCTTTGGCTTTATTCTGCAGATGTTTAACAGGTTGTCTACACAGAATACATGACAAGTCATGAACATGCCTACATAATTTCCGAGTAATTCAGTGGAACTTTAAATATTCACTCAAGCTTAGCTGCTTAGGTCAAGTGAACAGTTCAAGATCAAGACAATTATTCTGAGAATATGGAGTTGAACTGTCACATATAATGTAAAGACAACGTCTACAGACAAAGTGAAGCAGCCGAATTGTTGATTCTCACGTAAAGAGCTCTTGGAATGTTACAAATACTTTGTGAACTAGGTGTTAAAACTATGAGTGAAGTGGTTCCATACCTGACCGTGAGTGTCTCCTGGAGGTTTTCCTGGTTCGAATCGCACAGCGAGCCCAAAGTCTCCGACGACTGCGGTCAGATCGTCTCGCAGCATCACATTCTTGCTCTTGAAGTCCCTGGGAAATTTCAGGACAACTTCATTAAAACGCTGTAATTACAGAGACGTTTAGTCACGCGCATTAATCCGTGGGGCTACATTACTAAATCAAGCACCACCAGAAGAGGGCAGAACTAAAGGTTTCATCTGCAATGAAATGTAGTCTGATCGTCAGTTTCTGTGAGGTTCAAGAACAGAACGCTGGGTTTTGTGTTTTCTCTACCTGTGTGCAATGGTGGGTTTGGGCCCCTCTCCCTTGTAGCTGGGAATGTCCTCATGGAGGTAAGCCAAGCCGCGGGACATGGTCTCTGCTATGTGACACAGCTCAGTCCAGGTCACAGTGTTACCCTTCAGGTGGTCTGTCAACGAGCCCTGCGCACACACACAAAACACAAAAGCTTCAGGAACAAGGATTACTAACTGCAGAATCTAAATTTTAACCAACGTTAGTCACTGTCCAAGGAGTCAGCCAAACATTTTATTCACCAGCCGAACAGTGCAGTCTGGAAAGGCATCTAAATTCACTCAATATAGCTTAAATTATCATTAAAAATACTGACAAAAATGGAAACATTAAACCAAACGGATGACACATGCACAGATGGCACTGAGACAATTACTGGAACTAAATATGTTTGTGCCCCTGCCACGGATACAAGGTGCTACGAGGACAAGCCGTGAAAGTCATTACACAAATGTAAATGCTAAATTTGTGGTTCTGCTTATTATTGTTTAATCCTGTTTTGATGTATTAATACCTTTGTTGAGGAAACCAATGAACGGGAAATTCTGGTCGCCTGCAGCTGTTTAATCATACAGTATTATTTCAGGCGAACACTCGTTATTACTGCCATTTTTGACACTAGTAGTATTTAACATAATTGGCTGCATTATTTTTACACCTCATGCTTACAAAAACATACAGTGTATAAATCTAAGCAACACAATTCTATCACTTGAAGGTGTACCAGGCGCTGCAGACCTGCCATAAATAATAAAATCCGCTTTAATAAAAGCTGTGATGCTCTTTTGTTGAGGTAAATAAAAGGCCTCTGCCAATATTGGAAAATGTCCAGCATGAATTTGCTATATGTGGGTCTATATGGGAGCATATATGGGGAGGTGTGCACTCACCCTCTCGTGAAACTCTGTGATGAGCCACAGCTCAGTCTCCAGGTTGGTGCCGTGCTTCTCTGCAGCGATGTAACGCAGGAGGTTCTCATGTCGCATCCCCGGAGTCAGGAATATGTCCCGTTCGTTTTGCCACGACTGCTTGTCCTACACCAACACACACAGACGACATAGTTATATCAAGATGTTAATGATTTGTACAAGCATTTCTTTTTGAAAAAATAATGGGGTCTTTCATTTTATGTCACACAAAGCTTCAACATTATATGAAATTCACAGCGCCAAGCATCCGATTTTCCAAAAACTACACATCCAGTAGTCTTGAAAAACCCAGATGTTCATTTAACAGTATGTACGGCTGTCATGATGGCATTTCTGGCAACCTCAAAGACTCCTTTAACCATCTGGATAAAATGATGGGATGTATTCCATCCACTGCATCACATTTTAAAAATGCATCCTCTAGTCGCACCTCTTTTTTCAAACAAAGACAGTAGCCAGACACCAGAAACCACATCCTTTCTTAACTTGTATGTGAAACAAAATACACAGAAGATTTTGAGTCCAAGAGGTAAGACTGAACAGGTTGAGGAACTAGGGCTGCCCCCTAATAGTTGACCAAACGTTATTTGACCACAAAGGTCATTAGTCGGCAAGATTTTATAGGTCACTTAGTCGTAAAAAACAAACAAACATGAAACTCTATTAGGAGCTGCACCTTGTCAAAATAAATCAAAACCTATATGACTGGACCATGTGGAAACTTAATTTGAAAGGACAAACACAGGAAGTGTCCACGCTCAGCAGTCAGACAGGAGTCATGTTACAGACCAATCACAGCTGACAGATATCTTTCCCTTCCTGTGTAAATATTCAGTCTGATAAACATGGAAAAGTTAATCATGTTAGTGCAGAGCTGCCCACAGCTTTAAATGTGGCCAGGTAAATAGGCTATATGATGCTTGCTGAGGTTGCTTAGGAACCAAAAAGACAAAAGAGTAGCGCCAAAAGCCCAACCTTGCGTTTCTAGGCTGTTAAAGACACAGCATGTGTACAGCCCCTAATTTCCAGGGCTGGTTCCTGCGGTTATTCCACAGGCTAGTTAATAACATGTCGGGCAGGAAATCCAAAGTGTGGGATCATTTTGAGAAGGTGAAGGACGAACCCAAGGTGATATGTAAACTCATCTTCATTGGTCGACTACAAACATGACGTATCATCTGAAACATGTCAGTAGCTACATGCTCATTAGCCACTTAGCACAATCATTACTGCTTTGCCGACAGCGTCATTAACAGGCGGCTCGCTCAGTGTGTGACGTGCACTTGTAGATAAAATATAGGCCTATATTAATGAAGGTTCATTAGTGCTGTTTTGTATTTCTCTGTAACGTAGCACAGTGTTAACAATGTTACTGATACTATTCTTTCTCACACCTTCAACTCAAACCATTGTGTTGCCCCGCCCAAGATATATCATTTAATAATTAAGTTAATATCATAAATGAAACAGCATGTTAACATTTTGCTTGTATTTTACCAAAGCAGCAAGGACATATTGTCACTTGCTGCTACCTGGATTATGAGAAAATGGATTTAAATCTTTTGTATCGTGCAACAGATGGGATATTTATTCATCCAGATGGTTTAAAGATTCTTTGAGGACTTAAAGGATCAAAGGTTATTTCTTTTTCAAAAAAATCAGATGCTTGGTGCCGTGACTCGTATAATGCTCATACACAAACTGCAGCTACAACGCAGTATCTGTCAAGAAATATTATAACTGACCCTGCTGACCTACCTGAACAGGGAAGATCTTAACAGCAACATATTCGCTCATCAACTGGGCCTTCCAAACACAACCAAAGCGCCCCCTTGCTTTGATTTCCAGCAGCTGCAGTGGTTTCAGACCCACCAAGGGGGAAGGAGGAGCTGGTCCAGGATCCTGAATAACACAACAGGAGTATATTTTATTCTCTAGGAAATGTTCTGCTGCTAAATTGCTTTAAAAGATGTCGGCACTTCTCTTGACCTTAGCACAAAGTCTTACAGGAACGGAACAGAAGAACTAGGTAATTAGGAAAAGCAGCAGCAGCGAGAGCAGCCACAGGCAGTACAGACACAAACATGCAGTGGGAGACTGATCTCTAAGCACCACAGATGTCACAGATTAAACGAGAGCCAGACTAAGGGGTACGGCCTCTCTCACCTCGCTCAGGTCTACATGGCCGTAGGGAGGTTTGCGGTGGCGGTACATCCACAAGGCCAGGACGAGGGCCAGGGACAGCACACAGAGAGGCAGCAGGGAGTACACGAGCACGTTTAGCAGGGACGGCACTCGGGGTGGAGGCCGGATTTTCACTGTCAAGGAGGAACAGAATAATTACAGTGTGTCAGCTTTATGACATGTAGGTTATAAGCAGCGTTGCATGGACTTCAAGGCCTGATTTAAAAAGAGACGGGTAGCATTTTATCTAGATTGTTCGGCCTTGATCCACACTGACTGAGTCCCTACGCAGTCTGTAAAAATACAACAATCAGGCTGGTGATGGTGGGTTTAAAATCTACTTTTCTCCTCTCCTAGTCAGCTGAAAATCAATGACAATAAAAGGTTATTATAGCTTTGAAAAGGCACTTTTAAAGAAAACTAAAAATCTCAAGAAGCTGAATTTTACAATGCCTTTCACCCACATTCTACACATGCATCATTTAGCAGCATTTAGCAGGAGAAATCACAGCCTGTGTGTGATATACATGATGTTTTTTTACTACTGGATGCAAGGCTGAGCTTCACTCCCACTAATCGGAGGGGAAAAGCAAAGACCTATTTTTCGCCTGTACTATATGTGGGATGCATTTGCCGCTCACCTCGGTTGCCACTGCCAATCATGTCAGGAAGGTGGGTGAATCGTTCATTGCAGTAGTTGCCCTCGCAGCAGCAGAAGAAGACCTGAGGGTTTTCCTCCATGGAGACACACTCTTGCCTGAAAAAAAAAAAGAAAAAAAAAAAGTGGATGACACACCTACATTATTAATTCGATAACCAAATGTCGAAACAAGAAACATCTGAAGCTTTAAGTTTTAATAATTAACACTTGTGCCAAAATATCAACTGATCTGATCTGACTCTGTTTCTGCTGTGTATAAACACTCAAAGTAATACTTGTCTTTTCACTGCGAGGACTTCAAGGCTTTAGCCCACACACTCACATAGGTTAGTGGTACTGATGCCCACGGAGATTAAATTCTACCGGATACTTTAATGGGAAGAACATTTCTTATCGAGAATATATTATCTTGTTAGCCTTATTAATGATCAACCAACGCAACACTTATGGATCTGTTAGCAATCTAACACTTCATACACAAGGCTGCAGAGCTGCTCTTTAACTCTAATTAATCTTGTAACAGCTGGCCTCATGATGGAAACATTACACAAACACATTTCCTCTTATTTTAGCTCATATTGACGATTTGTTCTTTTGTAAGTGCGATTGATTTCCAGGATTCCCCGGTGTTTTCTTATTTCTTCTCTTAGATGAAAGAAAATGTTGCAAGTGGTCGAGAGCACTCTGTCCAAGATTGAAAAAAACGTGCTGTTTTCACAATGCTAAAACTTGTTTGTCCACACAAGGAATCACTCATTTTATATTTAAGGAACATGATTTTTACACAATCTGAATTAATTTTACTTTAACTGCACTTTCAAAGGAAATACTGGACTTTTTACTTTAAACTCCACAACAATAATTTAACTTTTTTTGCTCACAAACAATATGAAAATACATAAGTACAGATGAAATGATTATTTCTTGGTTCAAGCTTCTCAAATATGAGGAAAATCAGTAAGTACATTGATTTTTCACCCGTTAAAGGTTTTTTTTGGGGGGAGTTTTTCCTCATGCGCTGTGAGGGTCCAAAGGTCAGAGGGATGTCGTATGCTGTAAAGCCCTCTGAGGCAAATTCTGATTTGTGATATTGGGCTTTATAAATAAATACTCACACTCTGGCAAACCACATATTTAAAACCTAAATCCTATCTTTTTAGACTTGCATTTTTGTAGCTTTTATTTAAATAATTGGTATATGTGTGCGATTTAATCTTTTTTACTTTATCTTATCCTGTCTTTTATGTGTATTTTCTCCTTTTATTATGTAAAGCACTTTGAGTTGCACTTGCTGTATGAACTGTGCTGTACAAATGAAATTATTTTTATTATTGTTTACTTTACAGCCTTTGTTTGGTGGCATCTCTCTAATTTTCAAGCATGTGCCAGAGTGTCTGAACACAGCACAACACCTGCCCTTATATAGTTATTTTCTTTCCCCTCTTGACACAAAATTAAGAGATAATATAAGAGACGTTCCAGAGAATGTTGCTGCACGACGCCCATTGTCTCTCACCCTGCTCACAATTGCCCACCTCCTCTCCACTTTCCATTTTCCGTCTCTACTTTTTAAGCTTTTCACTCAGATTAAACTGATCGGACAGAGTTATCCCTCTATAGTTATAATAACAGGCCGCAGCGCTTCAGGTGAAAGCCATTTCCCCTGAAACTGTCAACAAATTTGTACCTGCGTCTAAACCTACAATTTGTGCACATACCATTCCGGCAAAGCTTTAGAAAATATGTGTTTGGTTTAATGTAGTCCACGCTGATCAACATTAACATGCCACTGTGTCAAAAATTGCAGGTCAATCTCAGAACTATACTAATGATCAGAAAAGCAACAGAAAGGATAAAAACTACCTGTTTCACTGTGGATAATGGTTAATTCGTATTATACACAGACAGATGTGTCATCAGGGGCAGATTATTACAGCTCTGTTTTCTCCAGCTTGCCTTCATGAGCCACCAGAGGTGTCCAGCTTGTTCAGCCTGCTGCGGCTTGAATATTAAAGCCTCAAAAAAGTTTGATCGTGCCACACAGCTCTGCGCAGTCTGCTGATAAAGCTAGTTTAGAATTCTGCCCCTGACTTACAAAATCCTGAGTGGCCCCGTGCCACCATATCTGTCCGCCGTAATCAGGCTGTGGACACTGAGTTGCACTCTGCACCCTCGTCGATGCAGATGCGGACTATCTGGCTACTCCCAGGAAGAGCGAATGTGAGCTCGACCGGTTGCAGAGCGTTTACCAAACACCAACATGTGGAAATCAATTCCCCCCCATCTAATAGAGTCTGTTTCTATATCAAGATTGGACATCTGACTTCAGAAATTACTTCAGTCTACGTCAACTTGTTCTGCCGACCTGACAATTTGGATCGTGAAATACAAAATATATAAGTGTAATTGACATTCGATATGCTGTGGAGTGTATTTATCCTGTAAGTACATCCATATGCACTAGCCGTAGTGGTGTCTGTTTGTTTGCCAGCTTGTATAATAATATGTAATATAATGTGCTGAGACACACTCAATTGCCAGTTTATTAGGTACAACCACCTAAAACAGTCTAATAAAATCCTCCCTTTATCGAGGTTATGATGTTCAATTTTGTTTTGGAGAGGTGTTGATTCAACTGAACGATCATTTTGGAGGCTGCAGTTTGTGCTGTTGAGCTGCTTTGTTTTATACTGACAGAACAGAAACACCACTCTGTATAGTAAACTAGCAGGTGAGTGTTTGTAATGCCTGTTGTGACTTGTATACCCTACATCTTGTTCTTTTAAGTGGTGTTTAGATGTTTTTAAGAATGCAACTGATGATTTTACACGCTGATAAATCTCTCGATCCATCACTTACTCTGTTAACTGTCGAGCAGAGAAAGGAAAATCTATTGCATAATGCTCCTAGAACTTGACATGACATCTTCAAATTGCTGTCTTTGTCCAAACACAAGGCCACAACAAGACGTTGCATTCACAGTGATATAAAAAGCAGAATTAACAAACAGCTGATCCTCACGTCTGAGGCCAGAAGCAGCAACTGCTTGCAATTTCTCAGCTGAACTGGCTAATTTACAAATAGTTTCAGTGTTAGATGTTTGATTTCTATGAGTGCAAATGCCACAGGTCAAAGAAATATACAATTTTTATATACTTTATTAATCCCCGAGGGGAAATTGAAGATTGAATTGAAAGAGGAAGCGATTCAGGCTCTCCTGTGTGCCGTGCATCTACTTATTTAGCATCAAATATGCATGTATGTGCCTACATGTGGGCACTGAGGCAGATATTTAGGTTGTACTCCCTGCCAATCACTCTGGGCACGAGCCAGACACCTAAAATATAAATGTAAATGCAGGGCGGCAACGACCTCGCTGGGTGACCCGACCTGTCATAGCAGTTGAAGTCGTCCAGCCAGCAGCCTTTCTTCACCAGCTTGATGGTCCCTGAGGAGTTGAGCCAGGAGGCATAACAGTGCAGTCGCTTGTCCTTTTCCCCCTCGCAGCGCTCGAAGCCGCTCTGGTTGGTCCTCTCCGTGCGCCAGTTATCATTGTAGTACACACACTCCCGGGTCTCTGCTTCGCCCAGACTGTACCCTGAGATGGACAGAAGGCCTCAGTCAGCTCACATCGTAATGAATTGAAAACCCAACAGCGGAAGCACAGACATATGGCGCAGGATCCGCTCGATGCCACGAAGAAGCATCTCTGAGCAGAGCCTCTATCATCACTCTGGCACACGGCCAAGTTTGGGAGCTCTCTGTAGTAAAAAGGGAGTTCCTCTGGGCTAAGAAATTGTTGCTGAATAGTAGTTGAGCATAATCCCATTCACTACGAGATCTTTTCAGAGAGCAACAACTAGAAAGGAAAAAATGACAGGATTTAATTAGCTTCAGAAAAACAATGGTATGCCCTGCTGTGATATAGAAACACACCACACACCGGCATGCTACTTCTATAGATAAGGACTCCTGTATCCTGCCGTAGTGTGACACATCTGGAAAGACAGATAAGACCTTCTTCTTTAAGGGCTTTTACTGTCATTTAGCAGGAAATACTTCCCCTTACCCAAGCTGAGATGTAACAATAGCTGTCAGTCTCCTTCTGTTACACAATTCCTAATTGAAAAGGTTTTTATTGTTTCCCCTTTGTGGATTTAACGTCGGACACGCTCGAGGAGCACATGTAGGACGTGTTTCTGATGAACACCGGAGCAGATAAGGTGCAGTGCACGTCGTCCACAATGTCGCTCGGACGTTCATGCCTAATCTTTGTTCACAGAAAAAATAGTGCATGTCTCTTTAAATCCCTGCCTATAGGAGGCTGCCCATCCCCCCAGTGTTACCCCCACCAAACCCATTACACACACACTCACTCACTCACACACACACACACACACACACACACTCTCAGGCACGCATCCACTTACATACATTTAGTTGTCCAGCAGCATACAATGGATTTCATTATAGCATACAGGGGATGCATGCAATGACCAAACATCATGCTCATTATTAAGGAAGGAAGGGAAGGAAGGTAGTAAGGACAAACACACACACATACACACACAGCAGTGATGCTCAATGCTCCATTGAGCAGAGATGGCATTTCTGATATCTGTGGTCACATGATCTGGGAGGACTTTTACTACAAGATCATTCCCCAACCCCCCTCCCTCTGTCACTTACTGAGGCTTACACCACAACAACATGAATTCTGGAGAAGCAGCTTACTATACACTCTGAGCCCCTAATCTATAAACCATAAAGGCATTAGCTACAGCACTATTTGGCACACATGAGACAGCTGTGCCTCAATAAAAATTTTATTGTAGATCATGAAAACTGGAGAAAAAAATGAAGGGGAAAAGTGGACATCATTGTGTCCTGGGCACACACAGGGAGCACCTAGATAGGAGACAAAGGTAAACATGTTTGGGACACACACCACAGCCTCACATTGGAGTTGCAAACGCAGGCAAAAAAAAAAAAGCCCAAACAAAAGACAAACAACCCTCATGCTCAATTTCACGTGGTTGCAAGTCACAGGCTGTGTAACAGTAACCTCAATTCAGGGTAAAGACCTGCCTTCAGACACTGTCTCATCAAATCAAATGTGCATTGATTTATGGAAAAAAATCCTGTTTCAGAGAAAGTGTGTGTGTGTGTGTTCAAAGGCTCCTCAGTGTTGAGGCTGTGACCACAAACAAGAGTGCAGACCTGAGGTGTAGCCTATAAGGTTTCAGGATGTTGATGCAGCTGCTGCCTTCTATTCCTGCCACTGGGACGCAACAGTTTTAAATTTGGGGTTATTTTTAGGGAAATTTTCCAGCAGAAAATGGCTATATTTAATTATATATATATTAAATTAAAAGGCAGATACTGCTTGAATAATTGTGTGTGTGAAAGATGCGTTTACGGGTGCAAACAGAGAAAGGGAATTATGGGGAAGAGAATAAAATCCCTTTCGTATCCACTGCCAACAAAGTTTAAACAACTAACACACGTACAGTGGTTCGCGGGTGGAAATTTGAAACACACAATTAGACACAGACAAAAAAAAATGTAGTCGGGCTCGGGGAGGGGGGGAGGAAGAGGAAAAAACTGTTGCAAATTTCGGAACCAACAATAGCCGCTTACCTGCGCACAAAGTTCCCAGAAGAAGTGAACAAGTCAGCCATGAAAAAGACATGTTCCGTTTTAAATACAGGACAGATATTTCCCCGGCTTTCCGTCGCGAACATTAAAACTCAGCTTGTCCGAAACATCAGTCCAAGGATCAAAACGACCACAGGCCTCCGGTCCCTCCAGCAGCCTAACCACCACCACCACCACCACAGCGCGTGTCAATAGCCGCGACGCCGCAACAATGTTGCAAGAAAAGATAGGAGCGATTAACTGACTGCCAGACTGCTCAGTCCGCTCATAGGTGCAGCATTTCGCGTCGGAAGTGGATCCAAAAACCGACTGGGAAGCCGCTAAACCATCCGAGACGAAAACCCAGCGCTCTTTTTGAGGTTATTCACTTGAATAGTAGCACCGCTGCATCGGGAGGTCGGTCGGGGTTTACATGCATGTTACTGATCTGTGTCCAAAATGGCTTCTAAATGGGGAATGGGCTGCAAACAGGGAAACCCGGATGTGTAAACACAAAGAGGGGAATTCAGGCAGCCACCGTGTGACCTTAACACGACACCGTAGATACACGCCTGAAATGACTTTATTTTTGCCTCATGTCGATAATTGTCACGTTTTGTAATCATAAAAAAGCCCACGGGAAGGAAAAGGAGGCGTTGGTGGAGGATGTGTGCTTTCCACGTTGGTATTTGTCCCGCTTCCAGCTGATATAACACTTGCACTTTCTGTGGTCAGAGTTGGTATTTTATGGGCTACTTTTCGCTTGTTACTATTTAGCACCGGGTTTAAATGAAAATTTAGCGTAATACCCGGTGATTATAGGCTATGTCAAATATTTACCCCCTTCTAAAAAATAACATGTTTTATGTTGCAGTATTTCAACTGCATAGGAAAAGCAACATCTCCAGATAAACTAAGGCAGGCTACACCCTCGAGCTATATATTTCATTTACAATACACAAACACAATAATCCATTACAGACACATTCAAAATATAAATGTATCAACTCTTACATTATGTATCCTACAAAATATATATTATATTGCTATATTTTTGTCTGTTTCAATATCTCACAAATAGTGTGATACCTTCATTTTTTTCCTTTTATGCATTAATATACAAACACAATGAGCCACTTCTGTCAAATTCAACATATAAATGTATCAACTCCTACATTATGTGTCCTACAAAATATAGTATGTATTATATTACCGTTTTTGTCTGTTTCAATATCTCACAAATAGTGTGATAAATTCTGTTTTTTTCCCCATCGGAAGGATCTTTTATGCATAAGTACACGCTCTGTGTATATTTAATTTACAATATATAAACATTTTTAGCCACTGCTGTCAATTTCAACATAAATATACAGCTCCGACATTATGTATCCTACAAAATATAGTATGTATTATCTCACAGAAAGTGTGATAAATTCTGTTTTTCCCCTATCTGAATTGTCTTTCATGCATAAATACACACTCTATATATTTAATTTCCAATATATATAAACACAATAAGCCTGTACTGACAAATTCAAAATATAAAATCAACTCCTACATTATGTATCCTACAAAACATAGCATGTATTATACTGCTGTATTTTAGTCTGTTTCAATATCTCACGAACAGTGTGATCTTTCCTATCTGAATGATCTTTTATGCATAAGTAGCAGTGCTAAAAATAGCTGACCTAATTTGGAGTAACAGGATACAATAAATACTATTTAAAATGTATTCCCTCTAATTACTCATTTCACCGCCAGACAGAGTTAAATATAAAATACATCTCACACAGCGAAACTAAAATAGAGCCAAAGTGTTGCTCATAATGAACTGCCAAGCATTTTTATTTGTATTATTATCACAAAACAGGAAGTGTGTGACCACAAAAAAAATCCCCAATTTCAAAACACTATGTTCTGTTGATAAGTGCTAAATAATCTCTGGCATGACATTTAAACAAAAGGTGACAATGGACTGGTCAGCCTGCCCACTCACCCAGTCTCCCAGCCAACAGACAATCAGTTTTAGAAGTATTTCCCTCATAAAGGTTAAGGTTCAAGTCATTTTCCTCTGACTAATTGGGTACGCTTCTCTTTCGTAATCTCCCCACTTAAGAAGGCAGGCGTACCTCCGTTAGAGCAAATAATCAGGGCTTATTAATGAAACAAAATGTCTGTAATGATGAAATATGGCACACAGTTTGCTTTGTGTAGTATTTAAGACACACTTTTCTATAAAACAATAAATCCAGAGAGAGAATCAGCAGTGACATTGTTAAAAATGCCATTAAGCCTCGCTCACCGGTCCCTCTCTCTCGTCTTTGACATCCAGACTAATGGCATGTTAGTGACACCCAGACAATTCATGCAGCAAATGGCCCAGGAATAAGGTTAGCCATATGTAATCGCCCTTAAACTAGTGCCGCTGAGTGTAACTCAAGACAAAGCATTTCCTCATTAAGCTACCCTATATTGACCCTGTAACTCGATGAGGCCATGAGCGAAACCTTGTAAAGATAGGTGTTCTGTTGTCATGACAGTTGCAAGAGAAAGCACATGAGTGCTCATTAAAGGTCCACCGGCCATAGCCACCATGTGACAGTCCTAAAAGAATGAGAGCATGGGTGGAGTGATGCAGTGGTGCATAAAGAAACATGAAACTATGAGGTAATATTGTTAAAAAAGGCTGTTAAATTCAACTTATGCCACTCTGGTGTTACTTATACTGCACTGTATCATAAATAGCCTACATGCTGTGTGCACAAAATGATGAAAAGCTGGATATAAGCTTGCTGGACAAACTAAATTCAGGTGGATAAATGAGGAATGGACGACATTTATTAATACATTGTTCAGAATGAGTGTTTCTGCTCTTCTTTTCCTCTTTTGTGTTTTGATTCAGGGGGGAAAAATCCAGATTTTTCCATGTGTTTTTGTCGCCGCTGTTGAAATCCCTGTTGTGTTCACTTTGAAAACCCTGAGGTGAGCGTCATGACTTCACAGTAAAATAGATAAATGACACTAGGTGGTAGCAGAGCTCCCCGGGGCAGGTGCAGATACAGCTTCAACCTGTGCAATATCTCTTCTTCACCCTTGATTTATAAACTGTATATGCAGGGGAGGGCACACATAGTTTCTTTTGTTTACTGCAGACTGCCAAGCGCTCACTGGTATAAGGGACTGACTTTGTTAAAAAGGTCGGCGACTGCTTTGTTGTGTCTTTGTGAGTTTTAGTATGAGCATTTTGTTGTGTTTTTATCTTTTTTTTTTTAAACCATTAAAGCTGCAGTTGCTAAATTTTATGGAAATAACTTTGTGTTATATTTGATGAAACGCACTATATCCTGAAAGAACATGAGGCAGATACTATGTGAAAAAGTCCTGTTCATGAGCAGTGAGCAGCTGCATTGGAGACTTCTGGGCTCTGATTGGTTGTTTTCATTCAGGTGCGGTGAGGCCATTCAAAGCACTACGAGGCAATGGAGTAGGCAGGGGAATTGGGTTTTTTTTTCCACAGAGAATTTGTCTCATTCAATGTTGTTCGAATACAGGGATGGGGGGGGCGCCCTTCTGTGTGGAGTTTGCATGTTCTCCCCGTGTCAGTGTGGGTTTTCTCCAGGTACTCCTGCTTCCTCCCACAGTCCAAAGACATGCAGGTTAGGTTATAACAGGTGACTCTTAATTGTTCATAGGTGTGAATGTAAGCATGAATACCCCCCCCCCCCCCCCCCCCCAGCAAACATTACACAAGGTTTTTTTAAAATATTTTTTTATAAAGTTACCAACTACATCTTTAAAACCATTTAATTTCCTTCCTGGATGTATCAAATGCAACTCTACCTATGTATTGATCTGTTTAGTGGTATCCAGAGTATCTTATGTAACTTGGTAATGGATCCATTAGTATGAGGAAAAGGTTTCGTACTTATAAGAGAGAGCAATTACCTCAATCATAGCCTGTAGCCATCTCGACAATGAAATGTAGTGGTTAAGTTAAGAGTTTCACACTGAGTGGGCATAAAAGGAGAAAAAAAAGATGGAAATAAGATTGAAGATAGTGTAGGATCACTACTTTATTCGTCCTTTGAATAATTCAGTACAAAAATAAAACAACAAGCAATGTCAAACATTTTCTTCATCTTTTATTATGTTACAGCCCCACAGAGTCAGATTACTTGACGGAGTGGTGTGTTTTTCCTCAGTGGATGACCTCATCCCAGCAGCTGTCACGTTGCCAGTGACGACGAGATGCTTTAGAAGTAGTTTGCCACCCTGCGAATAGACTGGATGTTGGGGTTCTCCGCCTGCCACTCTGTGTGGCTGCAGTAGTTTCCTCTCTCCACGATGTACATGCGGCCACGGTAGTTAGGCTCCTCGTACAGCACCCAGCTGTTTGGGAAAATAAATAACACTGAAATACACTTTAAATTAGGATTGTACATTTAATATGTTAAATATGCAATATGTAGTGGAAGTGTAGGGGATAGAGGGTGAAGATTACGACATATTTTATTTGACCTGGCATATATATTGTTAAAATTAAGTTTATGGATTAAAATGAAAAAACACATTTTCTTACTGCTTGTGGTATCTAGCAATGCAGATAATTTGGGCTTTATTTTCCCAGGTTCTAAGTTTTAGTTTGTTTGTTTTTTATTGAGGATTTTACTCTTTTTTTTTCTTTTTTTAATTTTTTTATAATAAAATTAAAAAAAGAAAGATTTTTTTTTAAATAAGATTAAATTTTTACAATTTTTATTTTTTACATTTTAATTTTTATTTATTTTTTTCTTGGAGGGCGTATTTTATATCCGACATAAAGTGTTGAGACTGGAGAGATGTCAGGAAATAAGGGGAGAGACAAATTTCCATAGGTGCTCCAGGGACATTGTGGTTCATGGTCAGTGCCTTAAAAACATCTTTTCCCCAATGGGCACCCATCTCTGAAATTTCTCACGTCACCCAAACATAACGCAGGTCAATGGAATTTTGTTTGTGATGCTAAAAGCACCAAGAAATGACATTCATTTTATAGATGCTGCCAGAGTAACAAGGACACTGTTTCTAGAAGGACATGCTGTTGAAGTGGCAAGTGAGAAATTATGCCTCTTTTTTACATGACATCCCCTTTTCTCTCCAGACAATAAAGGCTGAAATTCCTAATAAAATAAATCTAAAACAAAAAGAATTTTGTGTGAAGTGAGTCTTTAAAAAAATTTTCACAGAAGACCCCTCCAGCTTTGGGCTGAGCTTATAGTGTCTGGCTCTATTCCTGTATTACAATAACCTAGAATATTCTAGCTCATGCTGGTGATTATGTGCTCTAAGCAGAAATCAAACAAACTAATTGTCCCTCCGTTGCTGTAGAGATACATACGCTCCATCTCCATAAACCTTGAGGGAGTTGACGCAGTTTTTGGTCAGGCCTCGTGCTTGCAGGAACGGGCAGTCGTCACACAGCTCCACGCACTGGCCTGCGAAGTTGTCTCCCTCGAACAGCTCCATCCTGTAGTGCTCTCCATGCTGCGGGAGGATAATGACATGCCCTCTCGCTGAATCATAACAAAATTGTTCGCCTTCAACTCGCTGCGAAGGACCAAGGCCTCCTCCTTTGTGCGACAAGGGCCATATTGTGCTCATAGAGGGCGATATGTATAGCCCACGGTCTACAGTGTATCTCAAGTGCACTTAATGTGTGATTTACTTTCAGCTGATGGTATTAATATGTGATGTGAAAAGCTACACGTTGGTAATAAGTCTCCGTGCTGCACGACATCATTATAAAACCAGAGTTATTAAAATCATTCCCACTTTATTTGAAAAACAGATGTGCACAGACGAGGCCACACATATGCCAGTCCGCAAAGCTTTTTTTTTTTTAACAACCAAATATTTGTCTGCCCCTGGGGTCTCTCTCACACACACATACACACACTCTTACCATCCTGATTGGCCTGCAGGAGCCCATGTGATCGTTATGGGCATTCCAGCGCTGGAATTCGGGGTACTCTCCGTGCTCCAGAATGTACTGTTGGCCCTTGAAGTCTGGGTGGTCAAAGCAGACGAAGGCCCCGCTCTCCACGCGGACAGAGTTGACCCTGTTCATGAAGCCACGGTCCTGGAAGTTGTCGCAGTCACTGCAGATCTCCAGCTTCCTCCCAGTGAAACATTTCCCCTCAAAGAACACGATCTGTTGTGTTTTTTGCCACAACAGTGAGGATTAAAATTTGTATCTCCTAACAGATAGTTGTATGGAAAATGCTGCAGACAGTCAAAGACATATCTAGAAGCCAGTCAGCTACATTAATGCCTTTGTGATTGACATTTGTGTGTGATGCACATGAGTAAGTTTGGGAAGGCTGTGCTGTGACTGCATCCCTTGTTGTGGTACTCACCTTTCCTGAGTACTGAGACATTTTCCACTGTTAGCTGTTCCAAACTAGTCACACAGTCTAAGAGTGGAAAAATTTGGACGCCCAGATATATATGGCCGACAGAGAGTGTGGTGGTATCGCGAGGCAGAGGCAACAAAAGCACAACAATGGGGGGTTTAGACATTTTGCCACATGGACAGTTTCCCTTACATGTGCCACTGCTGATATTGGAGTTTGGCTCTGGGGGAGGCGAAACAATAGGGTGAGAGGGATTTTGCTATGATTGGGCTTTGGGAGTGATGTTGCACTGAGTTGTGGTTGCAGAGTAATATTTGGGTGGCGTCCAGACGAGGGGAGGCGAAGAGGGAAAACAAACAGAGAGGGAGAGTAAAGCAGAGGTGAAAGTACATGTATGACCAAGAGCAAACAAGAAATCTGTCTCCTGACACGCTGGGAAAGTAACTGGGAAAATGTAGAAACAAAGAGGTGTGGTCCCAGTCTGAGATTAATGGCAGCACAGCAAGCGACATACTCCAAATTTCGGATCACTCTGTGTTGTTTTTCTGCTGCTGATCCAGGCAGGATACCTGGACCTACTTAAACCCTGACCCATGGAAATTTCCCTCCTGTTGCAACATCAAAGACATCCAGTATTAAGGTTAGACAAGTGGAGCGGGATACTACACAGATAAAACCTGCTTTTAATGTACTGTACGACTTCAGCCCCCCCTCTTTCTCTATCTGCAGTGGTGTAGAAGGGAGATAAAGCACACATTTGAAATGATTTATTGCACTTGAGCGGCTTTTAAGAGATTAGAAAGTTCAACCAGGTTTGACATACCCACTAAAGCAGTCAATCGAAGCCGCAAGAGGTGTAAAACATTTGTCTCGGGTGTGTAGATTTAGGAATCAGATGAACTTTTGCACCTAATGTAAATACACGTCAATTCTTTTTAACAGACTGCATATTTCAGCCAGTCATTCATGTATTGGAGCAATTATTTGTATGTGTTCTGAATTGGACTGAAAGGTCAAGTGTGAAGGATTAAATGGGATATATTGTCAGAAATGGAACATAATTTTCTTATGTTTTCATTGGTGTAGAATCACCAGAAACGAAGGGATGTTACCTTAAAGTGAGCCATTTATGTCTACATACAGAGCGGGTCCTTATCTGTCGTGTTGTTCTACAGTGGCCCAGAAAGGACAAACCAAACGCTGGCTCAAGAAGGGCCATTAGTTTTCAAGTTTTGTAGGTCTCCAACACGCTTGGCACACGGGAGAAGTTAAAGTTGGTTGCAATCTGCAACGTCACAGCTAGATGCCGCTCTATCCTACACACTAGACCTTTAAATTTGAAACAGACAGCAGGTTGTGTTTCCAGGCCGCCACTGTTGTGGAGACAACTGATCACCTTCTGTTTTTCTCAGAGCTGAAAAACACTGATTTTGTTTTCCACTTACTTTCCACAACAGGTGCTTGTAACAGCAAAGAACTCACATTGACACTCTTTAGTATGGGTGTAAATATAGACAGTGCAGGAAGTGCACAGGGGCCCATGGACAGAATGGGTGTTGGGTGGAGAACAAACCCCAAATGAGTGACTGACAACTTGGGAATATGTCTGTTCAAAGAAGAAATCTCTTTAAATTAAAAACGGTGCCATATTTGCTTTTACCTCTTGAGACCCGAAATTTGGTTTGGTTTGCATTTTTGATTTCTCCTAGCTATCTGGGATCAGTAGGACCTGATAAGTATGAAAACCTAAACAGGCCCAAATGTCCTCAAATGAGACAATAATAAAGTCCCAATGTCCTCAAAGGATTACTTTCTAAGTAACAGTGTCTTAGCTTCTTGCTATTGCTAAAATTGGTCAAATTTGTTGCCATATAAAACATACAAACATTATTAATCATAAATAAACATGGTTCAATCATTAAATGTGACTTGGCAGAGATGGCTGCCATCTTGTTTTTATGTGGATTTGTGTATTGTGCTCTTACTACCACTAGATGGCACAATAAAGTGTCCACGAACGAGGACAACAGGCTCAAGTTAAGCAGAATTCATGTATAAGGTCCAGTAAATGGGTAAACCCATCTCCATCATGTTTTTTTTCTTTCTTTTTTAGTTGTTGGTAAAATAGTCAGTAGCATCTGTAACAAAATGATATGCTTCTTGAAAATAAAATAAAGGCAATACCTGCATGCACTAGGGCCCATCACAATAGCATGCACTGGGGCCAGTTGCAGCTACCTTATGCCACTGCTCTTTGGTAACTGGGACTAGATACCGATAGTTATCGGGCAAAACAATTCCTTTGTGCCATATCAAGCCTTCATTTTCCCTGGAGATTGTGGCAGACAAAGCTGAGTAGTGAAAATGAGGCTTAAGTGGGATTTATAGTTTTGAACATTTATACTTTGAACACAGTCGTAAACATTTATACTTGTGCTGGTGGGTCTGTGTCACTCTGCAGTTTCACCTCCAAAACTCTAGTTGGCGGCGGAGGTTTCTGTGAAGTGCTGTAAAGTTTAGTTGATTCAAAACACACATTAAACACACATTAAACATGGCTTAATAGAAACAATTTCAATACACAAATCAGCTTCACTATAAGTTGCAGCATTCACAAACAAAGCACTTGAATTTATCTGGACACATTCCCCCCACAAATACAACATGCTAATGTTTTGAGCACAAGCCTATGGCATTTTACATTGTATAAATTAGCCTAGCAGCTAGCGATCTTTTCTTCCCATATGAAGTCAGGAACAACAGCAACATTTAACAAAGGTAACGGCACATAATTTGGCTCCATTACAACTCACAAGGTTCACTGACAAAACAACTGTCTTATACTAAAATCGTTTTCCAAACAAATACAACATGCTAACATTATTAGCACAAGCCGATGGCATTTTACATTGTATAAATTAGCCTAGCGATGAGCATAGATTTCCTCTGCTTATATGAGGCCAGGTCTTCACAGTTTATTGTTTCTTATCTGTGAAATTAAAGTAAGCTAAATAAAAGCTTTATTATAAACACTGAGGGAAATGGTGTCAGCTTACAGAAATAGACAGGGGGTCTGCATCGGCGGAACGTGTAGTTACATTTCTGGGGAGGTGCACGTCAGGCTATGGCGTCGACTCAACGCAGAAGTATAAATTCCACATTATGGGGAACCAGTCTAAATGCCTATGGTGTTATTATTCTGTAGCCTTTACACTGTGCATTTAGCAGTTACTTGATCATGTAGAGTTAAAGTAAAACCTGTCTATTTCCACGTAAAATATAATATCAGTTATATTTCTCCTGCACTATAGAAAATGTTTTCCCTTCAATACTAAGCATTTACTTTAAGTGTTTTACTGCTGGTGAAAGTGCCAGTTTTTCCTTCTCTGTCATTAGTTTCATTTTAAGTGCTAGTACATGTCAGATTTCTTGATAGACTTGATTCATGAGTCTGGAGACGGGGCTGGTTAAAGAGCACTTAGGTAAATGTAATAAACCTTATATTGGACATAATCCACCCAAAGCAAACATGCTGTACCTTTCCACTCATATCCTCTTGTCCTCTTAAGGTTTAAATCCAGCTAATATAAATCTTTATCTGAGTATGTGACAAATGCATACATTAATATTTGCAAAAGCCTCATAAATTATATACAGTGGTGGACAAAGGGTGGACAGCTCTTGCATAATGCAGGAATCTGAGCATTGGGAAACTGTAACCCCTGAACACACTGTACCGTGTGTGAGTGAAGTGCTAAGCATATAGACTTAACAGAGATACACCACTTAATGGGACGTTACCATGACAGGACAAAGTATGAGCGGGTATAAAAGAGGGAGAGGGACGAATACATCTCAGTCATTGTCAGGGGTCGACACAGACGAATCAGCAAGGTAGGTACTCATAGAACTACTTGAGATGTCAAATTTTTTAACCTTCTGTTCTTGTGTGAAATATGTTAAATAACAATCAATTTAAAATTAATATTAGACTGACTATTCTTTGCTTTTGCATCTATTTTTGCTTCGAATTTTTATAAACTATAAATTTTAAATCAGTTCCAAAAAATCGTGAGATAATCACCTGTAAATATAGACTTAGATAAAAACACTATTCAATGAGACATGCCTTGAAATCTGGAGAACCGCAAGTATTGTGCATACTATATAATAAATTCTGTGCTTTATCTCTCACAGGCTGCAGCACTGAACAGAACAATGAAGTTGTTGGTCCTAGTTTTAACCATCGCCCTGCTGTTTACAGCTGGTGAGTCTGTCACTGATTCTCCACTGAATAAACACAACCTGTGCTGCTGTGCAACAGAGACGTCTGCTTTCTTTCTCAGTCATTGCTGAACATGAACACAATTCCAAGACAGTCTTTTCCTTTTGCAGATTGTAGGAGTCATATATAAGACGTGAAAGTAATTGGCTTACCTGTGACAGCTCAGTGTGGCTTTGAGCACACCTTAGATATCTAAGCAGAGTAAACCTGACTAATAACCTGCAAATGCTCATCATCCTAAGATAGATTCCCTGCGGAGAACACATGGGCCACATTATGACTTGAATTTAATCAGACCACAGCATGGTTGGGTTACTGAAGGCGCCTAAAGGGCAAAGAACCAGGGGTCCATAGTGTCAGGGGCCCCCTTGGCCTTGCAAAATGTCACCAACCAGAAAGAGACTGACCTCACAGAGATGCAAAGGAACTGCAAAGTGACACAAAATGAACAAACAACAACAAAAAAGGGGCAAAACCATCACAAAGTTGGTGTGTTGCACCTTATGTAGAAGGGGTGGTGGGACCCTTTACCTATCTGTGCCCAGGGTCCCACTCTCATCATCTACCCATGGGCCAATGAGGAAGAAATACAATGACTGAAACATTGTTTTTGCCGGTTTTCAGGTGAAGCTCTGAACTGCCACCGGTGTGTCTCTAAAACGGCTGGAGGAACCTGTGAGCTCAGTGTGGAGGCATGTAAACCAGGGAAGGATGGCTGCGCTGCTGTGAGATTCCTCAGAGAACCACGTGAGTTTCTCTTCATGCTCAAACTGTTGTATCATTAACAAATACGTGGACTCAGTACATAAACAAATGATAGTCGTGTTCAAGGGGAAGTTCACTGGAGAAAAACATTTGTACGAGTACCTTGGTACCAAAATTAGATGGCTAGGGCCATGATTGGTGGTGTAAATTAATTAGTTTAAGTTTTTAAAAATGTATAAAATCAGTATCACGCAAGGTAATGTACGCTAGAAAGTCAGCTGCATGTCAAATAACTTAAACAGATTGTCAGATGTTTGGGAATCACGTGTCAAAATGTATTGGCACTACTGCCACAAAATAACCTTTTCCTTTTCCTTTCTTAGGTGGCCAGTACCAGAAATGCATGGCTCTGGAAGACTGCGAATTGCTGAAGCTGAACGCCTACATCGATGTCAACTGCTGTGCCGGAGACATGTGCAACACCCTTTAAAATCACAATGTATAGGAGCATCTTTGAGCACGGCACTTAAACCCAATGACTCCAGCCGACTGCTGCAAGGGGCTCCCAGGTGTGAATACATGCATGGGTTCAAGGAAGCTGCAATGCCTTTTATAGGAACAAAATCTGCTCCGTCAAGTTTTTCCCATGATAAATAAAAAAAAATGTTTCCACAAAGAGAAAGTTCCTCTTCTCATTCTTTTGGAGAACCACATCAAGTCAAAAACAAAGTCGGCATAGTATGAAAAATACAAGGAGTTAGAGGGTTCATGTTCAGGCAAGAGTTGCATGCTCAGCAGGTTGGGTTATTGTAATAGCCTTTTCTCTTGCGACCTCAAAAAGGTGCTCAGATAACTTGAGCTCATTCAGAAAACTGCTGCCACTGTTAGACATCTATGCTATCAGAGATGAAGAAAAGCATATCACAGCAGTTCTCAGGGCTTTGCACTGACTTTTGACCTAACTACTCTATAACATTAAATATTCATGACCAAAACTGACCTCACAGTTTCAAAGAACATCCTCAGGTATGATTTATTAAAGGGACACTTAATGCCAAAATCAGTACATTTTTTTTTATCTAACATGTAGTGCTATGTATTAGTCTAGATTATTTTGGTGCGTGTTGGAGATATCGGCCGTAGAGATGTCTGCTTTCTCTTGAATATAATGTAACTAGACGGCACTGTACTACTGAACTACACCTGCCAACAATATCACTGCGCTGAAGGACGCATGCATCAACTCACGGAGAAGCTTGTGACAGCGTGCGATGTAAACATTAATGATGTCCTCTTCAGCTGAGCTATACTGTTAGCTAGCTCAGTGGTGCTAGGTGAGCTAGTAGTACATCTATGATGGACGTAGGCGTTGGCAAGGTAACGTTAGATACACGGAAGAGGAGAGCGAGTGTAACGTTACAACCAAGACAGTCAAACGCAACCCCCAAGTCAGTGATGACTGGTGAGTCGGAGTTTTCTTAGAACCATATGAGAATGGTACAATTATGAGTTTTTATCATTTTAGTGTGCCATCAGCTTATTAATAGCATTTCAACCTAAGCAAAGAAAAGCGTAAATTTTCCAGAAAGGTAAATGTTGCTTTAATTCAATTCAATTCAATTCAAAGGGGCTTTATTGGCATGAAAAATATGTTTACATTACCAAAGCAAGCATGAAATAAAAAAAATACATGTAGGCCTGCAATAAATACAGACTTACCAGAATTTGGTTTATATACACGTCACTGCTGATTGGATACACTCATGACACACAAGCGCACCTCAAAGCCCACTGCACACGAGACAAGTCGTTCAACCTGGAAACCATAGTAAATCAGTGCACACCATTTTCAGATTGAACGTGCCCCAAGTCTATGAGGGTGTGGTTCAGCCAGATTTGACTGACAGTGAGCCAACAACCCACCAGCTGTCACGAGATTCAGATTTTAATATTGCTAAATCCTCACTGTGAAGTATGTGACATTATCTTTTTAAGTGAGCCCCGCCCAGTTGAAACCAGAGAGAAGAGCAGGAAAATTGTGTGTCTATGCAGGATCACTCACAACAGAAAAAAACACATTGAAAGAAGGCCCTTTAAAACACATGCCTGTCTATAATGTTACCATTGATACAGAAGCAAAACAGATCTATGGTTGTGTATTACTACACTGAACTCTCAGGTCTCTTAGTGGTATGCTAATTGTTAAAAGATAACATGGATAGGCAGCATTTAGTGTATGCAGAGATGGAACAAAGCTTCAGAAATACATGATTCTGATGTCACCCATCCCTTCTTTGTACTGCATCTCAAAAACTTAGATCATTATCCGCTGTGCACTTCCTGCCTGCGCCCTCCTCAGTGTATTTTATCCTTTTAAATTTCTGCGCCTGCTGTATTTATTACCGGCTTTTTATCCCTTCTGTGAAGCAGTATGAATGATCTTAGATAGCGAGTAAAAAAATAACCTTGCCCTGCCTCCCAGGTGACAAAAATCTCACTGATCTTCCAAAGTAATAATACACACTCAGCCCTGCGTTACATAACCACTTTTTGCTTTAATGATTACAATCAAAAACATTTGTACAACATTTTCAACATTAGAAAATGGATGCAGATTTTTTACCTTTTTTTTTTTTTTTGGCTGACAGTAACCGCTATGAAAACAAACTGAGGGGGACAGAGAAGTGGGTACTGTGTGGAGATGGAAGTAGAAAAAGAGCTGTATATATTGGAGGGACCAAACAGCTGGTGATGTATCAGAAGAAATGTCCGTGTTTACTTATCCATTTTCCGAGCGTGTGCATGGCAGACATGACATTTCTCTTATCTCTTGTTATTTAAACAGAGAGGGACTCGTTGCCTATATGGGAGCTGCATAATGAGAAGCTAAGATGCATCAAGCCACTACTATCTCGGTTGTCGTTATTACCGAGCACAGGAAATCATTTTTTCTGATACACCCAAATGAAGTTCCGTGTTTTGCATCAGTGCTGAGCACAGAGATGGAGGAGGGGTGGATTGTGGGAAGTATAAGACAAGGGAACCGCCACTCATCCTTTCTTTTTTTTTTTTTTTTATCAAACACACAAAGAAAAACGAGGATGACAAAAGGGAATCGGAAATACTGATAAATAACAGTGGAATCAGAGCCATAAATAGACAGTATTGGATATTTAGGACCCTGGAGGGGTGGAGTCAGCTGAGGTGGAGGAGAACTGGCAGCTAGCCTTCAAGTAACGGGATATCCCAGTGCAGTGTCCTGTGTGTTGATTGGGCGGCTCTACATCATGGAGCAGGACGTTTTTCCTGGCTGCACGCCGCCGTCCATCTTCTCTGCCTCCAGGATCATCCTCCGGAAAACCTCCACGGCCGTCTGAGAGAGAGAAAGCAAAACGCACACACACACACACACACACACACAGATAGATACACACACACACACACGCACACACACAGAGGACTCTGTCACATGTTTCAGTCACACCACTTTGAATTTTCCAGAACACGCTTCATCCAGTGGAGCCTCGCTGGTTTTAGGCTCAACAAGGATGGCGTTGTTTTTATGTGCCTTTAAAGACAGTAGAGCAATGTTTTTTCGCTAACTTGATTTGAAGCACATTAACAAACTTCCTGAATCTTAAATATGATCCCTGTTGTTCCTGGTGCAAGTTTGTTGCTTACTTTTAGCTCATGTTGTCCAAACTTTTACCTCTGCCTGAATAGAATTGAAGAAAATCTACAGAGGAGCGAAAACAACATGCTGTATCTTGGTATCTGTACATGAGCTGATATTTTTGGCCACTTGGGGGCAGTGCAACAAGCCCTGAACACAACATTGACATATTATTCTTGAGTTCATACAGCAAACAGTTATCTATGCATTCAAAGACACATTAGCATTGATTGAGAGTCTTGCTTCAGGCCACGTAATGAATGTAAGTTACATAGTCACTCTCTTTTAACTGTGGTTACAGTTCTGGTTTTTAAAGCTGAACAATTGCCTGCTGTAGATGGAACACTGATGAGAGCAGTGAGAATGAAACAGAACAGAGGCTGCAGGGCGTTACACCAAAACAGCGAGCTAAGAGACATTAAAGCGCCTTTATTCTGCCTCGCCTTTTTGTATAAAAGGTACGATCGCAGAATGTGGGGACAGAGTTGTCTCACCTTTGGGTAGCAACAGGGCTGAATTGATGTTTGTGTAAAAAGTGTGAGCCGGCAGAATGGCATGGGTGTGATGTTTTGACGATGTGTTCTGTCTGTTACCCAACGTTGGGAGATTCAAAAAGCAGCTAGAAGCAGTAAGCAGCTAACTCAAAGAAGAAGAAGAGTAACTGAAAAGGTCTGGGAGTTCATTACCCTTCGACGAGAGGGTTCTTTATTTTCTGGGGGAAGTTTTATGGTTATTGACAGGACAGCCAGATAGACAGGAAAAGTGTGAGAGAGGGGGCATGACAACTTTGAATCGAACCCGAATCGACCCTGCCCATATGTAATATATCACACTAGAGGCTAATGCTGTTTTTTGTTGTCAAGTTTGTTTTCATAATATACCTTCCAGAGTTTCTTGTGAAATGACCCATGTCACCACTAAGGGGGGCAGCTAACCTGTCTTGAGCAGTAACACTCAACATGGACCAGAAGAAGAGAAACATCATCCATTTACAGGACACTGATGCAAACATTTTTTCAATATACGTTTGGGTACACAATTAGAATCCAGTGTGTACTAACAATGAAAACTACTTTATAAAGAGGCACTTACAGAATGTAAAATAATATAATGGTAATACTGAATAAGTGCTGGCCAAACATAAGCATTGAGAAAAGGGTGTGATAGAGTAAAAAGAGGCATTCAAGTGATTTATTACAGCTCCTCATAAATGTGAAGACTTGAAAAAGACAGATTTTTAACAAAAAAAAATCAACATGTATGCAGAGGATGCTGAAATATCCAGTACTGCAGTCCCAAGTGTAGGTCCTACACTTTCCATAATGCCACTTGGTAGCATCTCTTCTGCCCCCAAATGTTTTATGAACAATATACCATTAAAGAATTTCCCTTTAGAGCCACATGAGAATATACAGCTGTGTTTACAAGCTGCTCCTCATGATGAGTTAACTGTAAATTGTAAAATTAGCTCTTGAGCCCTTTGTCAGACTGATCACAACCTTGTGCAAATTGAACCATCCAATTATTGCCAACTACTATTTATACTAGATAGGCCTTGATAACAACCCAATCAAACATAAACAAAGTACTTATGTCTTTGCAGTCGGCTTTTACCTGGTTCTCTTTAGCTGAGGACTCCATGAAGGCAGCGTTCCAGGATTCAGCTAATGCTTTTCCTTCTTCACAACTGATTACTCTAAAGAAGAAGAAAAAACCCAACAGGATAAAATACATAAATATTTCAGAGTAAGGCTGCAGAGTTCAACCCACAGAGTTCGAATCTGAAGGAATCTGCTCTTATAACGCCTCCACTGAGTATGGTATATTTGCAAGGGCCAGGCAAGCAGTATAACTACGCTCGCTTCGTACAAATTGGCTTCCTCCTTCTTTTGGGTCGTCTGTGAACTAAATATTAACATCTGCTCTGTATTCCTGTTTGCGTGTCATGTGTCAGGCATATTTGGTTTTGAATTTCTGCCAACAAAAGCCCACAAAATGATAAAAAATGATACAGGAATGATGACTAAATCTGGCAATTGCCCCCCCCCCCCCCCCCCCCCCCCCCCCCGATGTGTACTGACTATGGTGGACCTAATGTACAATTTAGGTGTGTGTGAGGACATACCGCTCCATATGTAGGTCGTTCTTGTTTCCGACAAGCATAATTGGAACTCTGCGTTGGAGAGAAAAGAAAACACATCGTCATTTATGCTCGATATATTGCATACGTTTTGCTTCGGGAAGCAAAAGAAGACAACGAAGCGGCACTTACTGAACTTTCCCCACCATGTCCAATAGTTTTTCATGGATAACTTGTACAACTTCAAAGCTGGAACACACAAGGGGAAAGATTCTTCTTCAGCATTTCGGCGCAGTTCAGCTCATCATAAAGAACTTTGCAGAGATTTGTTTGCTTTTTAAAAAAAAGGGCAAAGTCAAAGTATACCTTTTATTGGATGTAACTGAATAGACCAGAATGTAACCGTTGATATCTATGGAGTAGGTCTGTGGGAAGATGGAGTACTCATCCTGCAGAGACAGAAAGGTTCGATTTGGAATAGAAAACCAAGTAATGAAGCAAAATTAACACCAAACTATGAAATATCATTATCGTAATAGCACATATTTACATAAAAATCGATGATCTTACCTGTCCTGCTGTGTCTACCAGCTGCAGATGGTACTCTTGTCCATTTATTGTGATCATTTTAGTAAATGCTGCAGTTAAAAGAAAAGACAAACTAGACATTAACCAATAAAAATGACAAACAAAAATCTATAAATGGATGGAGAGTAATAACACAGACAAATACAGCACCGTCTCGACCATACAGCGCTATACTGTATCTTCATTACTCTATGTTTTCACTGTGCAGATCTCCTTACGGATCCATTTTGGTACCACTGAGTTCATCCAGTACAGGAATGTCAATATCTGCCTGGAGATGGGTCACATTATCTACAGGACTGAGGGATTGCACTGCCTGCAGCATCACGCTGATAACGCTGACACTTCACTTTATGTTAACCATCCAGAGATTATTTATAGATACAGACCACACACTCGAGAAAGGCAGGGCGATGTGTGAGCGAACATGTCGGGGAGAAAGAAAAACAGCCTACAGGTGAAGTTTAAGACTCAAATCTCTGGGGTGTCTGGGAATATGTGTGCTTAGGTGGTTGATGAATTACTGTATGTTCTCTCCTTTGGCAAAACGTACTGTTAAAGTACCTCCAAGCTACATTCCCTCTCTTAGTCTGTGATTTCAAAGCTTATACCATCGGAGTCAGGTTTAGGGGTTTATCTTTGGCCAAACACTACGACGGCTGATTTCTCAAAAGCTCCAAGAAAGAAAAGTTTTCTCTGTGTGGTGTAATCAGCTGCTGGAGTGTTTGGACACATTGGTTTGGAGGGAACATTTCACCCTGCTACTGGGTAACAGCTCTGTGTTCTTCTTTCACTGAAATCATGTTGTACAGTTATAAGGATGCACAATTAAGATATCTACACCGATGGTTACACGCATCAGGTTTATGTGAGACAAAAACCAACAAAGAGGAATAATTTAGAGGGCAGTATTGTTTCGGAGAAAATTTTATTTGGAGATGTCAGAGTTCCTTTTCCATCCATCATCCAGTTCAATGTGTTGAAACATATGCTGTAGTTGACTGTTGAAAATCAGCATTCTTTTTTTTGGGGGGGCATTTTTTGTCTTAATTGATAGGAGGACCCTGGCCGCTGTGGAGGACTCAGCCTATGTCGGGTGCACACTCCACCAGGTGAGTGAGAGGTCGCCCCAAAATGGCTTCTCAATGTTCTTGAGTTTTGGACTTTTGTTTAGACAAAACAAGATTATGATGATGCTACCAAAGACTCTGAGAACATGTGATGAATATTTTTCACTATTTTCTAAAATTTTATAAACCCGAAAATAAATTGACAATGACAGAATCGTTAGATGAAGGCCCAGTATATGTCACATGAAAAGCTCCAGATGATTAATGTGATATACAATAAACTTCTATCATATGACCTTGATTCCACACTTGGGTCACATGACCATAGATCAACTAAACCATCTCCTTCCACTGAGGAAGGCCACAAGATGTAGCTGAAGGTGTGGAAGCACCAAGACAAGCCCGTATGGAGAGTTGAATATGTGTTTTTTTTTTTTTCAATGGAGTTTTGCATTAGTGCTCCTTTCATCTGACTCTGCACAGAGTTAAAATCAGTGTTTTTTCCAGTGAAGTTTGGTGTAAATGCTTGTGTCATCTCACTCTGCAATAAGAGCAAACTATTGTATTTTTTGCAATGGAGTTTGTATAACTGCTCCGGTCATCTGACTCTGTACGGAGAGTTAAAATCAGTGGTTTTTGCTATGGAGTTTAGTCTTAGTACTCTTGTGCTTTGATTTATTCTTTCTTTTTTTATCAGAATTGAGGCTCCAATGATAGAAGGCATCACATGCTGTTCAGAGTGAAGCCCTCTGAGACAAATCTTTGATTTTGGCCTCTATAACTAAAACTAACCAGACTGTACTTTGTATTATCAACAGCTTTGACCAACAGCCTGACTTCACACATGAATAACTGATTTACCACAGTAGGTAAAGTGTCAAAGGATAATACAGCAGATACCTCACATATGTGCATAAATAAGAGATGCAGTGCTAACTCCTGCAGTGTTTCATAGCAGCAGGTGGGCCACCTTGCCTGAAGACCACCTCTGCTAATGTCATAAAAAACACATGCACCTTCACCAGCGCTGTTTGAGAGTCTTGACGTACATGTAATTAAACTAGCATTTAAACTACATTTTGCAGTGGCTTGCTGGTAGTTCAGCTGCATTTATAGTTGCACGGTGATTCAAACACCTACATGACTTGCAGAGTCATTTATTGTTCTGTTAACTACTGAAACTACAAACAATGTGGGGCCATGAAAGGATAGGAATGATTTTTAATTGTTATTTACCATCTCATCTCTACTGTAATTGAACCCACTTTGACCACAATTACTCATACGCACTGATACACACAGATTGGTATTTAGTAGCAATTGTTTAGAGAAGTAGTTGCATTTGCCTGTTCAAGTCCCCATCCGGACCAAAATATGGAGTGTGGACTGGCAGCTGGA
The DNA here is from genome assembly GCA_035609425.1 of Epinephelus awoara. Lineage (NCBI taxonomy): Eukaryota > Metazoa > Chordata > Actinopteri > Perciformes > Serranidae > Epinephelus > Epinephelus awoara. The sequence goes on along the minus strand of CM069306.1, from coordinate 21,787,204 downwards.
GAGATGCCAGTTCACCTCCTGGGCACTGCCGAGGTGCCCTTGAGCAAGACACTGAACCCCCCCAACCACTTGGAGCGCCTGTCATGGGCAGCCCCACTCTGGCATCTCTCCACTTAGAGCATGTATAGGTCCTGTTTGTGCATGTGTGTTCGGACCTGTGTGTAATTGACAACAGAGTGAAAAAAGTTGAATTAATAAAGTAAATAAAAATTAAATAAAAAAAATGTTATTTTATTATGCTATAACCAAGTTAAATTTAAGACTTTTCAAGACCTTTTCAATACCACCTTATATGAAGTACGGAAAAGTAAAGAAAAAAATGACAACAATTGTGTGTGTTTAAGTTTATTGTGTTTAATGTAAAAAGAAAACAAAATCTCATCACTGTCATAAATGCTATTTATTATTGAGGATTGTAAACAGACATTGGGTCTGTCAGGCTGGGGAAATTTTTACAGTAATGTGACCGAAAATATTCAAGACCCATCAAATCTGAATTTAAGACACTTTAAGACTATTTAAAGACCTGCAGACGCCTTGTATTTTACATGTTACCTGGCTAAGTGAGTGATTCTGCTTGGTGCAATACCCCCAGCTGAACTGTGGAAGGCAGGTGTCTGACTGATGCACAATGTACATTAAACCAAAACTGAGATTCCTTGAACTTTTCCATGAATCGTATTTTTATTTTTTTTTGTTTTATGTGTGACCTGTGAACAAATGGGCATTTTTTGGATTAACAAACCCTCAGTGAAGTTGGCGTGTGACATTTTTGTTCCATACGTTGTTATAATTTCGTGTGATGTGTACTTCGTCAATTTGATCATTTTTACAACATTTTTTCAACTCCATTTTCTAAGCAGCTTTGGTTATCCAAACTAGATTCCTCCCTAAGGTATTAGCTTGCCCAGCACTCTTTATGAGACACAACATGAGGGTGAAAGAGCAGAGGGACTATTATATTCAATGTGGCAGGATCTGAGTGGCTTACCACAGCCACTAAACTATTTCCTGTGTGTATTGAGGTGTAAAAATGCACAAAATGCCTACTTACTGTTTTCTATTGTGGGGTCATAGGAGTCCACGAACTGGCCTTCCACAAACTGAATTGTCAAGGAGGACTTTCCTGCAAAACAGAGTAGTATGGTGAGGAAGGAGCCTTTAGGTGCTGGGAAAATAATTGGAAATGTGTCAATTCAAAAGTTGAATGAAAGGAGCTAGTGATAATGCACGTTATGGAAAGAAATTATATGGAAATCCTACTTTGACTATTAGAGGCAGACATTAAAGCTCACACTGCAAAACCCTGCTGTAATACATGTTTACAATATCAAGTTATTATAGAGTAGGCAACCATACACACAATGCAAGTCTCTATGGGGATATTACATGGTTTTGCGTTAGTGCTGGTATGCTGGCTGGGCCTCCAGTCCCTCTATCTGCGTGTGCCATCTTGCCATACTCAACATCCTCTCCACCGCATACAAATAGCGCTTCTTTGGTTTGACTTGGGCTAAAACTACCCGCACAGTAACGTTACTGCGTCAAATCCCGGCTAGTCCACCAGGGCCCTCACAAAGCATGGCCCTAGCTACACAGGGTTAAGGTCAGTGATGGAGATCAATAAAGACAGTTGGCGTAGAAATATATCTTGCACACATTACGGCAGGCCTCATATGATACAGCCGCAAGGCCACGGCTCACCTGGTGGCGCTCTTTTGGCCCACTGTGGGATGTTGCGTGACAGAAACCACTCACTATAATTTAAGTCTATTACAGGAGGCGTAAACCGCCCGCATAACGGGCTTGAAATGGCCCAAAGGCCGCTGAAATGTAGCCCCAGCGTCGCATCCGAGGCCCTTGAGATGTCATCGCCCCCTCTTCCCCGTCGTCTGCCCGGGACTCACCTACGGATCTGTAACCGAGGATGGCGATTTTTCGTGATTTCGGCTGCGGCATATCTCGTCCTGGTTATCGCATCTAGTCCTCGGGGTGTACCGCAACCTCCAACCGGAATGGCATCCAAATTCAAGGGGAGCAGAGATTCGACATACAGCCTCCAGATGACAGCGGGAATCTCTCCTCTTGGTCGTCTTTGAGAAGGTTTTTATGTCCTCAGCTTGGAAATAAAATGTTATTTCAGGACATATAAAAAAGCATGGAGTATCTATAGATCTACAATAACTGCGTCACTCCCCTTTGCAATGTAATGAATTAGTAATTACTGCTCCGTCCTAATTGGCTGCAAGCGGAGTGAAGGCGGGCGTTTGTGCCTGTTGTAAAGCGCTGATTGGATAAGGCGGCTGCTCGTCAAGCGGTAGTGCCCTCTTCCTGGAATGTGATTGGCTGCTACATGCTTGGTGACGTGCTGTGTGGACGGGTGCAATGTCATTCACATGTTTAGGGTCAGGGAGCAGGGACACTGGCATCACTGCTCCAATGAAGACGTCATATTTTATATCATACTATTATTTTTTTCCCCACACACTCTTGAAAACACAAATTAATATAAGTTACTATAAAATGTGATACATCAATACATCATTCAGTTCTCACTGTAGTTATATAGCAGTCACATAAAACTGACCTATAAAAGCCAACAATAAGATCACTATAAACTCATTATATATCACCACCACACATCATCATTGTCCATGAAAATATTGTAGTCAGTGGTGGAAAGTAAGTACATTTACTCAAGAAAATTTAAATTTTCTAATTTTCAAATTTTATTTTTGTAAAAAGAGAACTTTTTTTTTTTTAAAAAAAATAGCAATTCTATTTATTTCTATTATTTATTTATTCAAAAGAATTATCTTTAAAAATTATTTTATTTTTAAAATTTTATTTCGAATTTTTGAATTTACTTCAGTAAAGTTTTAAGGTAATTCTACTTTAGTATTGTTTTAGTTCACGCTACTAGGCCCACTTCTCCTCTACTACAATTCATAGGCAATGAGTACATTTACTTTTGGTGCTTTAACTTTATTTGATGCTAATACTTTTGCCTCAGTAAAATTTGAATGTAGGAGCATTTCTACATTATGATGTTGTTACTTCAAGTAATAATCTAAATAATGAGTAAATAATCTGAATACGTTTTTCACTACTGGCACAAGTCAGTGGTTTTCAAACTATGGGGCGAGCCCCCCTGGGGGGACATAGAGCCACTGCAGGTGTGGCATGGATGCCTAGGGAAGACTATGGAGTGATTTATGTATGAAAGATTAACAAACAAGAGTTTGCTGATGTAATCATGCAGACCACAATTTCACTAAAATTCAACATTGGATCCTTTTTTATTAGTTGTTTCCTCAATTTTTGTTAATGATTGTTTGAAAAATATGGGGTGAACTTTTTTGGCTTTTGAAGGGAGGCATGACAGAAACAGTTTGGCCTAAGTGATGTAACAAAAAAAAAAAAAAAATCAACAGTTAATACCATATATAGCTTGATAACAGTAGTGTAGGATAACTAAGTGCCTTCACCCTGTATTTAAACTACACTGTATTACAGTAACAGGGTTGTAGCTAAGTAAGGCCACAGAGGTCACATCCTTGTTTCTGGGAGTTTTCAGGAATTTAGCGATCTGAGGAGCAGTTTACAATCCATAATTATAAACAAATTACACATGGTAGGTTTTAATTGCTTATTCTGATGTCATGTTTTAATTACAAAAAAGAGAAGTTCATGGAAATATAATAAAGGGATCTAACATATTGCTTATATAAAACAAAATCCTGGCAGTGTGAAAGGGGCCTTAGAACTTTATTCATATTATGTACAGAGCCATTTTCGTAACCACTTATCCTGTGAGGGGGTCGCAGGGGGCTGGAGTCTGTCCCAGCTGACATTGGGTGAGAGGCAGGATACACCCTGGACAGGTTGCCAGACTATCACAGGGCTGACACATAGAGACAGACAACCATTCATAATGGACAATTTAGAGTCACCAATTAACCTGCATGTCTTTGGACTGTGCGAGGAAGCTGGAGAACCTGGAGAAAACCCACACTGACATGGGAGAACATGCAAACTCCACACAGAAGGGTCCATCCTGGGATTGAACCAGGAACCCTCTTGCTGTGAGGCGACAGTGCTAACCGCTACACCACCGTGCTGCCCTGCATTAATTATAACTGTATGCAATTCAGAATATATATACATATAAATATGCTGTATATATTTCATAGGGTTGTAATGGGGAAATTTAATGGTGAAAATAGCATCTTATGAATGTATGCTCAGTAGAATAAATGGCAATCAGGAGAAAGGAGTATCTCCTTCAGACCGGTTATGGACTCTTATCAAAATGGAAGACATGCCTACATAATTATGAATGTGCTATGTGATTATGTGACCCTGTAGAGTGATGTATGAGGACATATGTGTGACATGTTTGACTGTTTCTTATCTCCCTTCTAAATCTATTTATTATTATTTTCTATATATTGAGTCCACCTCTATATCATAAAAAAATATGTGCCTTGTATTCCTGTATGCCCAGAAAATAATATATGTATGCTATGTACCAGGCCATTCAAACCAATAAAAACTTGAATTATGAAATATTGCTCATAGAACAAAATCCTGGCAGTGTTATGTACAGACATGTATAAATTGTAACTGTATGAAATCAACATTTTGGAATATATTTACATTTAAATATTCTATATATATTTCACAGGGCTGTATTTAATTATTTATTTTTTCTAAAAGCCTTACTTCATTTATAATGAGAGAACTAAAGGTACAATAATGACACTGTGATTTCATACTACAGTACATAAGGCAATGTTATTGGAATGGCTGAGCGACAGTAGAAAAACTCTCACATTAGCCAGTAGATGTCCCCGTAACATCATTTATATCTCACACAGGAGCCACTTACAGCACCACAGGCCTGTCTGTACAGTACAAATAACTGTGATATATTCCCACAGAGACATCACCTCCTAATTACTGTTTATTTCCATCCATCTCTTGTTTTTGGTTCAAACTCACTGAGCGCTGTTTCTCAAGCTGTGCATTTTCACTGCACTTCAACAACCTCACACATAAATCAGACTGCACACATCCATGATTATCTGCGCTGATAGTGTAGTCCATTATAGATGTTAAAATACCCAGGTCTTAATATAACTGTGGCCTTAAACCAAACCACAGGCATGCAACAATACCATAGGAACTCAGGCCACAATTAGTGGGTTAAGCCCATAGGCAGACACTGGAATTCAAGGCAGGCGAGGCGATAGGTGGTAGGATGATGGGAGTCCTCTTTGCTTTTAAACTCTTGTGTTTCCTTTGTGTGGCATCACAAAGTGCTTCACAAACACCAATGATGTTGTCTGTGAAACAGATTTTTTTTAATGCTGAAATTTTAGAGATTTCAGACAGCTTAAATGCAAGTTTAGAGAGTTTTGGGGCAAAACTCTTAAAGTAATTACACACTCTCTTCAAAAATAGCTCCTGAACCCAAGGGTGTGCGGTTTTTCTTGCCCTGTGACCAATGAAGTCCCCTGTTTCCCTGTCACGTCCCGGGCTATTACCACTTAATCACAGAAATGTCCAACTCCCCGACAGTAAGACCCAACTGTTTTGCCTCCACACACACTTCTCAGCACTGGAGACAAGAAATCACTGGTGTCAGCAATAGGCGATTTGTTCTGCATGACATTGGGTGTCAAAAAAAAAAAAAAAAAAAGCTCGACTGAAATGGCTGAAGGGTGCCTGCAATCACTGGACACACACAAATACACACTCGTGCACATGGACGCTGTCACTTTCTCTGCCTCTCCCTCTTCCAATCTCTCACACACACACGCACACACACACACACAGGAAATTATGATGACCAAGAATAGGTCACACTGGTAATACAGCCATGTTCTAGCCAGGGATTACAGTGTGCTGACATAGGCCAACAATAAATACCCCCAGCAAGAACAACAGGTGTCTGACAAGATTGTTTCACTTTAATAAAAGGCTTACACAAGCCTCAGAGAAATAATACATTAAGCTCTTTTAGACATGTTGGCCTTTTATTGCTTCATCCCTTGTGATTGGAAAATTTCTTTTTTTCACCCCAACAATTAATCTCAGGGAATCTCGCGTGCATCAAGAGGGCGGTGTGATTAAGGTACGTGATTATGAATGTCACGAGATCAGTATTCCTGTCACGAATCATGTTGCAGGTTGAGAAATTCACTTCAGATTTCCAGACTCTAATTTCTTTAGCTATGCGAGCTAGTGGACATGCAGCTGGAGCTCGTGTTTCTGAACCCCGCGTGTGTGGCACCGGCGCCAGCCTCTTTCAACTCACTGTGAAAGCACCCCTGGCTCTGTTAGTATGCCAGCCTGAGCGCCAGTGGAGCGAGTCAGCCACATCCTCCAGCTGGGCCTGTGCCACCAACGGGCACCTGGACCCACTCGCAAACCCTCATGAAAACGCAATGCATATTTAACTCAGAGGAATGTATTTGTTTAGCATCTTAAGCCGGAGAGGCGGCATGTCTGAATGTGCCTGGAGGACACCCGTTGCACCTTTACCTCGCTCATCTTTGAGACTTTTATCTACCTACTGGGTGCAGCGCGGCCTTTTTAACTGGCACATTCACACTTCAGGCTGTGCCTCAGCTGTTGGACTGAGTCCAGAGTCACACAGGCCTGAAAGACAGCCATCGTTATCCAACTCTCACAAGGTGTCATTGTAGGGATCCAATGATTACCATATCAGCACCACATGAAACATTTATGGCTTGCTGGCAGTGATGGCCTGGCAAGCATCCTAATTTCTAGAACAGAGCTTGTCAGATCCTATTGTTTCAAGTTCTGGTGACATGAGCAGAGAAATCATCAGTGATGAAACTCGTGATGAAACTGTGCTGTCACTTGTGGTCAGAATTAAAACTTTGTAATAGAAGTTTCTCCGCTACACCTGACACACCACCAACGCCTATAGTTCAAGTAACCCACCTGCTACACTCACATAACACACCCTTTGCAATAGGGCTGCCCGTCAAGGCTGCAAGTGCTCCCTCCCCTCTTTCCTCTGCTGTCCTGCTGCTGCACTGCTCACTGGCTAGTTTGCTAACCCTGTAATGCAAACTGTTGCTGCTTCCATTACCAAGCTCAACTATAAACAGTCTGATCATGGTGCTTTGTGATTATCATAATTAGACCAAATTGCTACCTCATTTACTTTTTGAATTGCCGAAAGGATCTGAGATGTGAGCAACAATTAAGTGGTCTGGAATCAGGATACGTCAGCGTGGCTTTTGGAAGTAACAATCATGTTTGCGCCAAGTTAGTTCAAGTCTCCATTAGCTGGTCGTGCATCATTCATGCAGCCATACGGCGTGATCCAAACTGAGTGTCCCTCTGTGTTGTGGATTGTGGCTGTCCGGACTTTGGGAACTTGTCCTGAAGTTAATGCTATACTCTCCTCAGTTGGATGTTTTCCACCAATATGGAACAGGTTCCTACTTTGGAACTGTTCGGAGCATTTCAGCTAAAAGTGAACTGTTTTGGAAGTCGAAAAGTTGGTTCCCAAGTGAAACCAAAAAAAAAACAGCAGGCTTATCTTCAGCCTGAGGTGTGAACCATGATGACATCAGTAGGCGTGTCATATTCTACAGGTTGGAAAGATGAAGGATGAAGGCAACAATTGAGACGTTACGGAGAAATAACTGAAAAAAAATGGGTTTGTGATGGTCTCATTAATAGTTGTCCCATGCTTGTTTTTGGGTAAGAACATATATGTGTAATAAGGAAACAAAAGTTTGCAAGTAATCAATGTGATCCGCCATCTTGCTTCTAATGTTTTCTTCCGTTGTGCATTGTACAGCGCCCTGACGTGTCTTTAGTTACGATGTTGCTGATCAAAACTGGCAGAAACACGGATTGGTTCTCTAATCTTGAACGAAACCAGTTCAAGAAACAGAGCTAATTTGGTGGAAAAGGGATAAGTAAGTATTTTGTGGGGGTGTTTGACCTTATCAGAAACAAGGCTCTAAAACAGTGATACTCAGCTTACGGCTCATGGGCTAAATGTGGCCCGTGATAGGGTGCTGGATGCATTTTCTAATTCACAATGTAAATACATTTTATGTACTTGTAATGTAAATAAATAACAGAGCAAAATAGAGCTCGTTTATCAAGCTATCAAGTGCCAAGGGAGGATTCCCTGGACCTCTGACAGAGGTCGGTGCTAAGCCTCGAATATCCTCAAATCCTGAAAATGCACACAACTGACCTGACCTTTGCAGGCCTGTCATTTTGCATAAGTGGCTCCCGAGCAAAGCAAGTTGAGTATCCCTGGTCTAAAGATAAAGGGTATCATATATAATAAACAAGCAGTGTTGTCTTTCTCTTTCTAGAGAACTCTCTAAGGCTTTTGATACTGTTGACCACAATATTTTAATCAGGCGTCTTACAGATAGTGTTTTGTCTGAGGATGCACTTGGGTGGTTTGCAAACTATCTCACAGACAGAATCCAAGCTATTAAATTAGAGGCTGCCACCTCTGAGGTACTGAAAGTCCTCAAGGGAGTACCACAAGGGTTGATTCTGGGCCGCCGCTATACTATGCTATGCTACAATATGACTGTAATGCAGCAGCCAGTTTACCACACTGGCAGTGAACATATATGTTTTCTTTGCCTCAAATCTCAGTGTGAAAGCCTTGGTTAACCCACTACACATTAGATTTCTGCATTTTCTTGTTTCTCTCCTTGTTTCTTACACCCGAAAGGGGGCATGACCTTGGCAATGACACAATGCGAGTTAAGCTGCTCAGTGACACATGAAGCTAAAAAGCTCAACTTCCCCATTGCAAAATTATCCACATCTTGGGCCCATAGAGCCAGCGCACTACAGACTTTCATGAGCCAAATGGCCATGTTGTGCTGGCCGAGCAGCAAATATCCGGTTTAGCACTCTGCTAACTCGAATAGAGATAAAATGATTAATCATGCTGTTCCTCTAGACTTTCTAAATGATATTGGACTGAATGGATCAAATCGTCCTTTCGCGGAGGGTGTGACCCTCTGAAAAATGTATCTACTGATTACAGAGGTCTAGTAAGTCTATGGGCCTTTTTAGGCCCAATGGCATCACATGATGGACCTGGAAGTTGTAGCTCCACTGTTTGGCCTCTCTGAGGCAAAGGAGCAATAGTCTGTGTAACAAAACTGAAGTTAGTTAATTTATCAATCCTTACAAATTAGGAGGAACAATAGTCAAAGGACCTTGACCCTGACAGTTTGCCACCCCTTTTTGGTCACTGATGTTGGCGCCTAGCTGGTGTTTGACGCAAGTGTCCAGTTTACATGATCTACAAGCCAAATGTCAACTACACAATCATCTGGACAAAGGTAAGCTAGCTCATGCTATGCTAACAAAACGCTAACAAAACGGCTAATTATGCATAATTAATCTACAGTTATCTAGCAAAATAAAAAGCACAACATTACCCTTTCCTTGTGTCTGACTGTAGCCCATAACATTTTTGTTTTCAATCTTATTCACTGCATAGCGTTTTGAGTTTGTTCAGCAGTTGTTGTTTTTGTTTTTTTACTCCTACAGTAAACAGCCAGCAGATGGCATTTTTAACCTTTGATGACCAGACATTCCCTGAGTATTATTATATCAGTGTGTTGCCGCTCTTTCGCCCAACAAAGTCTGTCCGAAAGCTAACAAGATACTCTGCCAGTTAATATTCTCAAAAATTAACATAGTTTTAGAGAACAGTTTTTTTTCCACAGGTCGATGAACCCTTAACACCGGCGACATAGTGTCAGGAACAATCCCTGTGTGATACCAAGCATCTACTTTACTTGTATATTATATATTTTATCATTTATAATTAAATGCACATATTTAACATGCAAATACAATTTTTGTCAATATGAATCTAAAGAATCTACTATCAAATCCATCTAACTCAGGTCCATAAAGCAATGTATTATATGAATTATTCCCTATTTGCACCATTACACTACTGTATTACAATTTACAAATTTCCTTGTGTTGTTTTTTTTTTGTTTATATAAAGATACTTAAAATATATTTAGCTTATATCTGTATGTAGTAGTCAAATGTTTACCTTGTTCAGCATGTTGTCATTGTTTTAAGCCTTTGCCATCTGTGTTAGTGCATTGAGAGCCTAAAAAAATGGAGTCAAATTCCTTGTATGTGTAGCTATTTTTATACAGTCTATGATGTGTACCCATATTTGTTTCTGACTAAAAGCTTCAGAGTTCAGATTTTATTTGATTATTTTATTGTTAGAGTACTACAAAGGTAAAGAACAAACTTTTAGGTTTAATTATTTAATTGGGCAGACGCTTTGATTTGAGTGTTGTATATTATTTTGATTCATCCCACTTAACCTTATTATTATTATAATGGTTGGAGATACTTTGTTAAGGCTACTGAAGTTTCACCGGACAATACTCTGCCTTCCCGGCCCACACACAGTTAGATGCCTCACATATTAGCTGCCATCAGACTCTGTATCTGATGCAGCTTTGGAGGAGAAGTTCATTACTGTCACTCCTGGGTCTCTGCTGAGCTGTCAGGGAGTGAAGAGGTCAGGGCCCGACCAAATAAATCAATCAATCTCATTGCCATCCAAAGCACTGACAGTTTATCTAATCATGATTACTCTGCAACTGTGCTCACAGTACGCCGTGTTTTTGTTGAGCACTCAGCGGCCTGTAGGAGTGGCAGTGAGCAGGTGAGACCCAGATAGGCTGCTCGGCGGTACTTTATCACCCCGCTTGTTGTTGTCACAGCCACAATTGGTTTGTACTCCCCATCTGCTGCATCAGCAAAGTCGGGACTGATTTGGTCACTTTGGAGCCCAGTTAGCTTTGCCCACTGCACTTCCCTGTTGATTCCAGCCATCATTACAAATGGTATCTCTATGCGGCGGAGTTAACCCGGATAGTGCTCTCCCCTGGGTGCCTTTATTATCTATTCATCATGTTGTCCCAGTTTATCTAAAGATGAATCTGGATGCTTCACTACAGATCTAACTACAGATACCTGGGCGTGTGGCCTGGGGAGAGAGATTAGGAGATTACAAGATACTCAGTGGAGGTGCTTCGTACAGTTGATAAGGACATGAAAAATATTCTGAGAAGATGCAGAATGGCTGTGAATTTGTGTTTGTGCTCTTTAAGTACCAATATATCTTTAAAGGAAGCTTGAATATATTAACATTGCCTTGATATATAGTCATTTTCATGGCGGCAATTTGCACAAGCAGCCGGGGGCAGTCTCAGTGTGTCCAATCTGGTAAATAAATGAACATTTGAAAAACTGAAATGAAATGTTCTTGGCCTCGTACTCAGCCTCCGAGCAGGCTTGTTGGACACTCCCTCAAATATCCTCCCCGCTAATTTGCATTGCTGACTAGATCCTTTGTGTCACCTGGAGGTTTGGGCAGAGCACTGCTGCAGCCAATTTCCAGATGGCAATTCAAATGTGTGACATATCCTCGATTTTTTGACTAAAATGCACGCCCGCTTCCACAGACTCCATTAGCTGGGGGGATGCGTACGCGTGCACAAATGGAAAGTGGAAAGTGTCCAGTGGTGTGAATATTCACATCTGCACCTGCTGAATAATAGACGATTATCTTCTCAGGTGGCTCGTCTACCCTCCACCCCTATTCACATGCTCTCCCCCATTTCAGGGTGCTAATTTTGTCTGGAATACTCAATAGGTTTGCAAAATGCATATTTCTTGTCTCTTAGACTTGATCTTGTCTCGTATTCTGTCTAAAGAGGGAACATATTCTCCAATAAGAGTGCTGGCTTCAGGGAGTAATGTGTCTGCAATATAGACTCTAAAGAGCCTCAGGTCTTGGCAGGTACTCCTTACATTTCAACAGGAGAGACACACCTACGGCAGATTCTGTGGCAGCAAGGCCATATATCATCTGTCATTGCCAGAAGCCTCCACAGTAATGAACAAGTAATAATGGTATATATCTTGAACTTGAGTCTCTAAAGGTAGCTCATCCAGAGTCATTATTGTGCCACATAACCAGATGAGCTTTCTCAAATGAGATCATTTTTGTCACCCTGAGGACTGGAGGGTGTAACTGTTCTCCGAGTGAATAACTCATCCTCATTTGGTGCTAATGGGACTCTGTATTAAGGTGTTGTGCGAATGCGAGAGGAATGGTAAATCCCATTTTCTTGTAATTTAAATCTCAAGCTGTTTCCACACATCTGTTCCTCTGGTAGAAAGGAAGATTCTCATGGAAAAAAAAGCATGCACGGGATAAAAAAGGAGCATTTAATGAAGATTCATGCCACATGGGATTATGACGAAGTGCTAGGCGACGGTGTGTTATGGAGAAGTATGTCATGATGACATCTCTCTGTCACAGAAATGAGCATTATTCACTCTGTCCATTCATCCACCTACCTATCTAGCTTCCATCCCACCCCCTCCCTCCATCTGTCCATCCATCTCAGCCTCTTCCAGGTATTGCGATGCTACAGTTAACCCATAATGAGGGATATGCATATGAAGCCATGGGTTTCCTGCATATTTGACAGCGTGTGTTGTGTACTGAGCCTCGTGTTGCCACTCCGGGGGTGTGTTTGCAATTGGGGTGGGGGGGTGTTCTGACAGTTACAGCTGAGATGTCATTTTTCATGTAAATAGAGGATGGCAGGGTATAGCAATCCTGCTGTTTGTGAAATTAACTGTGGCACACATATACACAAGAACAGCAGCACAGATGTGCTCCTAAAATCTGAGGGCTCTGTTTAAAGACTTTGTGATGAAGTGTCAGACAGAAATCAGTTTCTACACAAAGTTACTGTGATACCAAGGTGTTACAATTTACTAAAAAATGCTCAGATGAGCACGGGCAATGCACCGCAACAGCCCTATCTCCAGTGTCCAATTCAGCAAACACATGATTCAACCTGTCATTCATAAGTGCTGATGTAGCCGCGCTCATAGCACAGCCACCGAGTCCCCAGAGTTGGATATCACTGCTAACTGTCACCCAAGTACTTTGATTACTGGACTGGGAGAAGAATGATGACTAAGGCCACTCTAAGTCCTGGTCAGACTCTGAGAGGCTGTCAAGGAAAGTGGATCAAGTCCAAGGTCCCATTTACACCCCTAACGTTTATATAACGTGTTCACAGCTCGTGAATGTGGACCTCTCCTGTTGCAAAAATCTTGTTAATCACTTGAGTGACACCTCTTAGAAAATGATGGGTGATATAAAAAGATATGAAGGAAAACAGGGTTTATTTTGAAAAACAAAAGTCAATTTAAAAGATTACATTTTACTTAAACGTAGTTTTACAATTTACAAAACTCCTCCTGAGAAGCATCCGTAACTGTGTGCTGGTGTATAAACAGATATTAAATGACAATATTATATAACCCACTCATAATGATACTAAATATGTCTTCATATAAGTTATAATAGTAATTGTAACTGTACATTAATGACTGATTTTACATTTAGTGCAGTGTGGTAAAAATGACTATAACCTCAAAGGACAGGTGTTCTTTTTATGACAAAAAAAGACATAACTCACTGTAATATCTTACAACACATAATGCATTTCATTAAGATGTGCCTTTATGTGTCATTTCTATTTGAAGCTTATGTTAGATCAATATTAAATTCAAAATTATTATGCAGGATTGAATGCCTAAAATCTGGCTCAGGGACAAAAGAAATACAGCAAATCCCCCACACATAAGTGCACATATTATATAATAAAAACAATGCCCGATCTTACATTTTATTTTCTGTATGTTTCTTTTCAATGTGACAACAATAATAATAATTTTAAAAAAGTGTTTTTGTTTTTCTTATTCCTGACAGGGGCGGAAAATCATGACAGCTGAATAATCACCCATTAACAGGGTTAAAGTAAAGTGTTACCGAGACCTGTGTTATGATTGGCACAACAGCTCTGTGTACATGCTGTACTGTACATGCTGTCCTGCCCTGTAAGTCGAACCTCTCCTCTGTTTCTCTTTCTGAAGTTTGTCATATTATCTTCCTCTTCATGTGATTTAAAAAAAATAAATCTGAATGGATCCTGTAAGAGAGAGTCATATGCGGTATAGATTTTAAAACTCTATGGGATGAAAAAAAAAAGGCTTAGAGCTAAAAGACTTGACTTCACTATGTGTTTAGCAGTGTTGCCTCACAGCAAGAAACCAGGCCAGCGAGGGTCTTATAATGTGAAGTATGCATGTTCTCCTCTGTCCGTGTGGGTTTCCTCCAGACACTTCAGTCTCCTCCTTCAGTCCAAAGACAAGCAGGTTATATGAAATGGAGAAAGTATGAAGCAAAAGTAACAACACTACAATAAGAAAATATTCCATTATGAGTAAAAGCCCGGCAGGAAAAATATCACAATTTTTCACATTCTCTTAATTTTCTCATTCTCTCTCTCAAAAAATTAAAATCTCTGAACAATTATTTTGTTGTTTGCCAATATGAATGTTTGCTAAATTGGTAAATGATCAAGGTGACAGTAATGAACAGGAATTACAATTAGCCATAGGCTATAGGCTACAACTTGTCATTTTGGTGACACTGGACAATACACTGACCCAGCTAGCAGAGGTTGGGGACTTGATGGACAAGTTTAGCTTGGCTCGACTAGAGTCAGATTCAAGTCGAAAATTTCAGCTCAAAAATCAGTGATACAACCACCACAATGTCCTACTTCCTCCATCAACCACAAAGAAAGGTGAACATATCTTTTTTAGCTAAAGTATTAGCAAACTGATTTTAGCTTATTGCTAATAATATAGCTACAAAGCTAACATTTGACCAGATCTTTAAATTTCATGAGGAAGTGCATTTCTTAAAAGATGGATAGAAACCTGATAGAAACCAAACCACCTGCAATATTCGTTCAACATTACCTTGACAAAAACAGGACCTGCAGGTACGTGGCATGTTTTGTGAAATATCTAATTAAAAAGACGTACAGTACAGTACAGTACAGTATGAACGGCTGAATGAGTCATGATTAGCACAAGCCTAAGGCATTTTACATTGTATAAATTAGCCTAGCGGCTCGCAAACTTTCCCTCTTCTCATATGAAAACAGGGACAACAGCAACATTTAACAAAGGTAATGTTACAAAATTCGGTTCCATTACAACTCACAAGGTTCACTGGCAAAACCACTGTCTTATACTAAACATGTTTTCCTGACAAATATAGCATGCTAACGCTATTAGCAAAAGGCCTATGACATCGTACATTGTATAAACTAGCCTAGCAACGAGCGGAGATTTCCTTTGCTCATATGAAGCCGGGAAAAATCCCGAAGTATAAATCCTTGAAGGATAAATCACACACAAGCCTTCAAATGCTGCTGCATTAAATTGTAAGCAACATTTTGTTGTTGTAGTTGGTCAATATAATAATCTTATATGGTGTTGGGTAATTTAATTTATACCTGTGCAATGTAAACTCTGTGTTTTGTCTGTAAAATCTTAATCTAAGTTACTAAAGCTGTCAAATAAATGTAGTGCTCAGGGCGCCGGTGGCTTAGTGGTAGAGCAGGCGCCCCATGTACAAGGCGGCCTGGGCTCGACTCTAGCCTGTGGCCCCCTGCTGCATGCCATTCCCTCCCCCCAAAAATACCTTTAAAAATAAATAAATAAATAAATAAATGTAGTGCAGTAAAATAGATTATATCTCACTCTGAATTGTAGTAGGCTAGAATATAAGTATAAAGTAGCATGACATGGAAATACCCATGTGAAGTACAAGTACCTTGAATAGATTCCCTCAAGTGCCTCTAGGAGTGAATGTGTTTGTCTGTGACACACTGACTAACCTGCGTCTCAACAGATGGCACGATGGGATATCTCCACTGCCCTGCAGCTATGAGCTAATTAGGCAGACGACTCAAGGTAAATACTGGAAAATTATAATATTTGAATCTTTTTTTCTAATTTGACATTTTGAAAGGAAGTGGAACAAATAGCTTTCAGTGAATGCACGAAGATACTTAAAGAACTCTTTAGAGAGAAAGCATGAAGAACTTTTTCCCTCAGTGTGTAAGTTGCTGGGGGGAAAGACAAATTTAAAAATGTAAATGCACCACAGTGTATGCTTTTACATGAAGAGGGATTCTCCCCTCGGGGCCATATGAATGAGATTTTGAATAGCAGCAGAGTTTTCTAGGAACACGCTGGAATGTTCCATGTCCTTTTTGCTCTTGAGATTAAACCAGCGCATGTCTGTGCATAAGGTTCCACTAATACCTTTAAGAACTGTTACTTATTTGAGAGATGATTCAGTGTTTTCATGGCGGCTGTCGGCTTGGTGCCATATTTAAGTTGAGACGAGATCATGCACAAAGGCACAAGGGGCGACATGAAAAAAACAAAAGTCAAAAGAGATTATGGTCAGTCAGAGATGGTATGCTGAATATCTGAATTATTTTAAGTGCAAAATGTAATACACTACAACATAGCAGGTGTAGCTAACAGAATAATTTGCACCACGTGTGGCAGCATTACTGAGCACCAATGTATTTCTGTGTGTTACGCTGTGAGATCATGGCAGTGACCTCATCTGATTGAGCTCACACAGCATCCTATCCCCGGCTCTGCCCTCTGGTAGTGGGTGGGGAGCAGGGTGCTATCTGTGGACATGTGAAGTGACAGGACCAGCTGGGGTATGAAACCCAGTAAGACAGGCAGTTGATCTGAGAGACACAAACCACGAGCCCCAATAGTGCTCACTTACAGCAGCCTGCAACTCAACTCGGTGAGCAAAACTCAGCCAGGATTCAACTGCTGCCAAACATCAGGAGTTCTGCAATAACCTGTAGAAGGGATCATGTGGCTCGCTCAAGAACCCTTGAGATCAATCAGCAGCCATTATCCTTAGCAATCCTCTCATTGTTCAGCTAATCACATGCTGACATCTTATTAAAGGCGACAGACACAACAGTACTGCAAGGACGATGGGTGGGAAGCAATCTCGCACTTTCTCCAACAAGGAACTGAATGAGGTGAGAGTTAGCCAAAGGAGGACGAGTGCCAGGAGAGACGACCAGCCCAGCCGGTCCTCGGCTGCTGAGAGGATCCGCAGACACGCGACAGTGCACTTTGGCTACAGCACCCTCAGTCTGGCGCAGCGGGCGCTTGATGAGACCCCCACTGAGCTGTGGGAGCTCCGAGAACTGCAGAAGCTAAACTTGTCTATGAATTCCTTGTGCTCTTTGCCCCCTGCCCTGGGCGCTCTGGACAATCTGGTGATCCTCAATTTGTGGGGGAACAATCTATCCAGCCTCCCGCCTGAAATCAGCCTACTGAAGAAGCTGCGGGTGCTCTTTGCCTGTCGTAATCGCCTAAGAGAGGTCCCAGAGGAGCTGGGCTCCTGCACGTGCCTAGAGGTGCTCAGCCTGGCCAACAACCAGATCACAGGCCTCCCTGGCAGCTTGGCCACCATGCATAATCTAACCAAACTCAACCTTAGCCACAACCGCATTGTTCACATCCCCACCTGCGTCTACAGCATGAAGGGCCTGGTCTTCCTCCACCTGGCTTGCAACCGTCTGGAGACCATCGCGGACCAGATCCAGGACTTGGTTAACCTGAAGATCCTTATTGTGGAGGGAAACAGTATCCACACACTGCCTAAGACACTGTGCTTCCTGGAGTCTTTAGAACTCCTCAATGTTGACTTCAATGACCTGCAAAGTGTGCCGATGGAAATGTACCTACTGAGCAAGCTTGGGAGGTTAGCCTGCCACCCGCTGGATAAAGGACTTCATATTATCCACAACCCCCTCCTCAAGCCTATAAAAGAGGTGCTGCAAGGAGGACTCAGTGCCCTCTATAACTACCTCAAGCCCACGTGAGGGACTACCACTGTATGTGTGTGTGTGTGTGTGTGTGTTTGTGTTTGTCTGAAGGAGTCATTATGGGATGGCACAAATCTGAACCCTGGCACAGATCTGAACCCTGGCACATGATGGTCATGCTGTGAGCTGTAGCTGCTGCCACAGACGGCCTGATTGTATTGAGATACCACTCAAGACGAATTACATTTTTTATGTAATGTAAAAGATGGGTTAAAAATAACCCACCAGTAAGTGCTGTGTCATGCCTAAACATTTGTTAATCCACAGCAAAGGGGTCAGGACAAGTTGCTCAGCTCACACAAAAATTCACAGGTCTACATTTGGGGGCTGATTAACTGGCCAGTTGATCTTGTTTGGCCTGTGGCGGTGAGAGGGGGCACCGGGGGTAAGTTCAGCTACATATCACCACCCTCTTTGTTGGATTCAGGTCATGGGGATCAGGTGTGTAAAGTCAGTGGAAAGAACGGTAGAGGGGGGCTTAAGATCTGCAAAATAATAAAACAAAGGCACAACAGGGACTTAAACTCTGATTAAATGTTGTTCCACTCCATCAGATCAGAGCAGTGCTGCTGGGTGGCAGCTCCACTGGGGTTGTTGCGTGTTGTCACACAAACTATTTGAAGCAATGGGGGAAAAAAGAAACTTACATTGCATGATACGATTGAAAACTGCTTCTCAATAGATGTGGCGACTGTGGAACAAATTTTTCAATGCAATTCAAATAATGTAAAGCAAATGTTTACGTTATTAAAGGTCAGAAAGCTTGTAAATGAAGTCTGAGTTAGGATTATTTTGTTATATATATGCAGTTATTGACAATTTGGATCCGCACTTACTGTAACGTGGCAAATGTCCTACGTAAAGCAAAAATAAGCAACATTGTTAACACAGTCATTATGTGAAACCTTAGCTGACAGAAATATGTCATATAGGGTTACAAAATGTAAATCTTGGCTGAAAAAACACATGCCTGTCCAGTAAGGATGTCTGCAGTGTATGTATATATATATATATATATATATATATATATATATATATGTATGCAGCTAAAAAGAGTCACTCTCATAATCAAAGGTTTAAAACAAGAATTAAAATATATCTACTTTACTTGAGTATTTTTCATTTTATCTCACTTTATATTAAACTTCACTACAGTTCAGAGGCTTAAGTGACATTTTTGAATGCAGGATTTTGACTTGTAATGGATTTTTTTTATTGTTTTATAATTACTTTTACGAAATGAATCTGACGACTAGTGACTTGTAATTTTGGGCTGTTTAAATAAAATGGATTTGACTTCTTTCATTACTGTCTCTGGCCCAAATTTTGTCTTGGGGTTTCCTATTGGTTTACTTATCATATTTACTTATTAATAAACATTGTCTGTTTCTCTATGAAGTTGTGCTTATCAGATCTAAAAGTATAAACTTGCAAATCTGTAATGCACAGAAATGAAGCACACAACAAACGTGTCGTCATGGAATAAAGTTTAAAGGACTATTTTAAAACCTACGTGCCTGCTAAATACTAAATATGAACTCATAATGGCAGTGCTGGAATGTGATTAACTTAGGGTAATGTGCAGTAACTCAAGTTTCCACATACTTGTAACTTTTGTGAGTATTTACATATTTTTGCTACTTAATCCTTGGAGGCAAATACAGTGCTTTTTACTCCACAGCATTTATTTGATAGTGTAAGTTTAAGTTAAGTTACTAGTGGCTTTGCAGATTTGGAATATTAATCCTGAATATAACTCAACTATACAACAGGAGATTATAAAGCAGCGATACCAATTGTCAAACAAAGACTAATAGTATTTATCAGATAAAATGATGAGTGAGTTGACTGACTTATAGTTGGTGCAGTTACATATAATTCTATGGGCTCTATTGGTTTGTTTTTGTGATCTACTGATGTTATGACACTGTAAATGTGAGATGACTACTGCTGTCCCTTGTTTGGGTTTTATTCATGTGACTGATATACATTTGGTCACAGACCACTGTGTGATACGATTTTACTTTAGGGAGCTCTGTCTAAAAATAATTTGGTTGTTTGATATGATTCAGACCAGAATTCTATAGTTCGACTACAGCTGAGGAGATAACCATAGACCAGAATAGTCACTCTTTTGACTCCTACTCAAATTGGTTTTGCTTTCACAGTGAATTAGTAAAAATAATCTATTCCTCAATTTTCTGGGGAGCACCTGGAACTCCCACAAGGACCCCTGGGGGTCCCACACTGCTCTGGTGCATATTCAACCTGCCCAAGAACTAAAACATGGTAACTCATTGTTACATTATGCAACTTTAAGCGGAATCATAGTAAAATAATACAACTGTATTGTTAAATTTTACAAAATCATGTCATCCAAAATAGCATTTTAAACAGATTTGGTGTTTCATGAATGTCTATAGGACTGCACTTAAGTTTAATTAAAACATTTTTGAATACGCTTTCCATATTGTAATATACAGTATGTCAATACTGATTGTCTAAAGCACCTTACACTTTAAATATCCAACTACTCCTTTAGCTAACATTATGGTGCTCGCAGTCAAGTGACTTTATCTTGAACTGCAGCAGTAAAGCAGGTTTACAATGTGATGATGAGTCTGACTAGTCAAATGTACGCATACTTCTAATTTCTGATAGGTTGCTCCTGTGAGACTGAGTTTGTGTCAACTTGTTTGCTTATATATTAATGAGGTGTGACGTCATCACGTTTTAGAAGGTCATAAACATTTTTTAACCACTCACAGTGAAGATTGAAGGTGCTATGGAAAAGACAGAAAAGTGACCTCTGTTGGTATGTATCTGTTACTACTTTAAGTCAAAGTGAATGCTGGGATATCCACTCACCCTCTCTGTCTCTCTCACAGCGCAACACACACACACACACACACACACACACACACACACACACACACACACACACACACACACACACACACACACACAACCCGCGCATTCATGATAGATGAACCCCTCCTGAATAAGTCTTTGTCCTAGATAGTGATCATGGGACATGTTGTCAAATAAAGCTCCTATAAAGATATTGCATCAATGTGAGTCAGATGACCTGAATTCAGGTGTCAGTGCTCCGTGGTGATGTTACTATTTTAGTGATAATACAATATACAATGACTTTGTCTGCTTGTGTGTCTTGTTTAACATCAAGTGAGCGTTCCAGAAATATTTTCCATCAGTAACCAGCAGGCAGAAACTCCTAATCAATGTAATGTCTGGGATCAGCTTTTGAAATGCAAACACTGACCTGTATACAGTCAAGTAAAACGCACTTTAACCACTAAGACAATTAATTAAAATGAAATTTCGCAGTCTGGAAATCCACCTCATTCCACTGAGCGGTACTCACTCTCTAGTGGTCAGCTGTACACCGGGGATCGACCGTGACTGCAGTTAGCAGGCTTTGTAGGATTTGCTGATCCTATTTAATTGCTGCGTGCTCCAATAACTTTGCTTTATAATGAGACACTGTGCAAGATATAACAACTGGGTGAGCACAGATTGGCACCCGTGTTCTCCATTCAAAAGGTATTTTGCATTCATAAGCCAAAGCTTAGAAAGCAGTTTAGCATCACCAGCAGCCAGTGACTTCCCATAATGAAGGACAGCTAATCAATCTCGTATTGAGCTTTTGACAATCAAGGCACGGGATAATCACAATGGAATTAAATGTTAAAATCGCTGTTGTTTGGCAGCCACATGAGGAGAGGCTTAATAAGACTTTCTTTGGAGTGCAGTGTAAGTTCTGTGATTTATTCAGTCACACTGAGACTCCTCACATAGGGTGAGGTGATTGGCATTTATTGACAAACAGCATTATACTGCCACTTATGTCAATTACTACAAAGTGTTATTTAGCTCATCGTTCTTATGTTTAACTGATTTAAAGTGTTCCTGCAGGGAGAAATATGAGTGAGAATAGATTTCCAGAAGGCTGATAGGTTCTGTCTTGGCTGGTGGCGGCTCTCCACAATGAAATGTCAATATTACCTATTCAGTAGCTCAGGGTGTTGTTCAGAAATCAGTAACGACGAGACACTGAAACGGTGGGCCACTGTCATAACCTTTGAGGCACGAATATGGAATCTTTTTATCCTGGTCTGGTGTCAGTTTCGGAGCCACTGCCACCAGTCCAATCAGTGTAAAGTCATAGTTTTTCTGTGTTGCTTTGAGAGTGTGATGAAAGTAAGCTTGTGAAAGGTTACTGGCTAAAAAAAAAAAAGTGGCAGGTGGTACAGGGGCTTTGTTTTTGTTTTGTGTTTTACTATCACAACAGATGGCAGTCATACGCTAATTTCCAAATGGGTAACATGGGAATAATGATTTGATTAAAAAATATATCCACATGAATTAGCTGTAACATCTAATTGATGAGTATTAGAAAAGTAGTTAGTAAGCACTGGTTAATTTGTTGAAATAGTGAGCCTAAAGTAATAGATAATTGGTTGAAGTAGTTTGCTAAAAGGAATGGATAATTAATTTAAATAGTTAGCTAGAAGTGATTGATAATTGTTTAAAATAGTTAGGTAAATGTTATGGATGTGGTTGAAATAGCTAAAAGTGATAAATGGTTGAACTGATAGCTAAAAATGATTTAAAAAATTGTGGAAATAATGAGTTTAAAATAATGGATTGTTGGTCGAAATAGTTTGAAAAAGTAATGGATATATTGTAGAAATTGTTAGTTTAAAGTAATAGATAATTGGTTGAAATAGTCCGCTAGAAGTAGTGGATTATTCAGCCTGTTCTCATTCATCAAATACTGCCACTTTGTCAGGCATTTCAGCATCAGACACTGACGCCAAAAGCCACCATTTGCAGCACTATGATACACTGCTGATTGGCATCAGTTTAAAACACTCCACCTGATGAGGTAACAAAAGGACCTGGAAAGTCCCTATATGATGGGAGGGAGGGGTGGCGGTGGTGGATGGATCCAACACACCCCAGACTTTCACCCAGGAGCCCTGTGTTCGCTTCCCATATGAATTTCAAGCCATACCGTGAGGTTTTTTTCTGGACCTTACCATTTGCTTTTGATGCCTAAACCTAATGACGTGCTTTTGTTCATGTCACGGCTTTGGTTGTGACATCCCGGAATGTCAACAGCAGAGGTGGGAGGATACCCAGCCTGTAAACAAGAACTCTACCTGACAAAGCTGAGATATGTGAGGACTTGAGATGAGGATGTGTTGGATAATTTGTCTAAATTTTAAGATAAAAGTAATCAATACTTGGCTGACACAGGGAGCTACAAGTAATGGATAATTGGTTGAAATTTTTTAGCTAAAAGTATAACTAATAGAATTGGTCGAAAATAATTAGCTCAATGTAATAGATCAACAGCTGCAATAGTTAAAAATATTGGATAAATGGTTGATAAAAGCTAAAAGTAATGGGAAAATGGTGAAAACGCTAAAACAGATCAAAATTGTGGATAAAAGGCAAATTACTTAATTTCTGTATCATGAAAAATACAGTTTAAAATCAATACAAATGAACACATTCGCAAGACGAGGGGTGGTGATGAAGGGGTACTTCAGTTCATGTGATGGGGCCGTGGGTGTAGGTTGTGAAGCACTGCAGTAGGTTATTATTATGATATCTTTGTTGAGCATGAGTTAGGACTGTGTTTATGAAGAACCGCTGAAACACAGCCCTCAATCACACACTCACAAACACACTCACTCTGCATTCATGAGCGCAAACAATGATGCTATCTATTCATTCCTCCATCCAATCAGAGGAGTTTACATTCTCATCAACTCCCATGACAGCTCTGCTCAGACTGGTATTCATGCATTCCTGGCAGCATAACTGATGCAGCCGAGACAATACCTAAAGACCACAAAAAGACGTGGCGCTTCTATGAAATGCTTCGGCCATTGTTTAGTGTACTTAGGAAGAAAAACAACAACTGGAGCCATATATCCTTGACAGCACGAGGTCATTTTAAGACTAAATGCAGACCCATGTCAATCTGGATGCATTTTAATTAGCCATGAAAACTGCTGGTACAAGTGAAATGGCCACGTGTGTTTATGCATGCAAAAACAATAAAGAAATGACATTGGCTGACTTTGTCATTAGTTGCTTCTCCATTCCTTTGTTTGATATCGCTGTGAGAGTATCCTGGGGTTGTTTGCACTTGCTGTCTCAGATAAGACTAATTTTGAGCAAATATTTGCATATATTAAAGTAAGGCATCATTATTGATTCATCAAAGCAGAAAGAAAGACAGTGTGTGATGACGCAGCCCTGTTTTGCCAGGTCAAGTCATGAGGTCATCTTGAAGGTCCGCCTGGGTTTCACCTTCAGTAGGATCAATACATGAATTTGATCAGAAAGGACACACAAGGTAAACAGTGGTTAAGAATCCAGCTGGCAAAGATTGGGACAAATTATTAAATCGATAAATTAAATAGTCATGTTGAGCATGATAAAGGCTTGTATAGTGTGTTTAGTGCTGCAATAAATACAAAACACTTCCCAGCGGAGGACAGATTTGGCAACAGAAAATAGAATAAATTAAGAATGGGGGTGACGCATGAGACATATTGCTTTAATACAGTCTTGTGGAAGTACACCAAGCTAAGTTCACTCAAGCCCCGTTCCCACTGCACAAACCCCCCCCACTAACATCTGTTAACATCTGGCTTTTGTATGTAACGGGAGAGGTTACAACTGGCCTTCATATCCTGGTCAAATGACACTGCAGTAGACATTGGTATTCATCAGCTCCAGCTCCCATCAGCATTGTTGCAAATACAAGATGGAGAATGAATGAATGAATGCACTAATTTTAGCCGTTTACCAGCGAGATGCAATGACGCACCACCACAAAATTCTGTCCGTTTCTAACCAAGCGGCGCGAAAACATCAACTGAGTTTGAAAAAGAGACTGAATAAGCACGAGATATATTTAAAAAGTAACCACTGTCAAATATTCATTGGCTTCCATGCTGCTTTCTACTGTTTACTAACCTGTTTTCCAGTCTTCCAGTGACATCACACATGATGCACCAGTACAAAAAACCCCAACAAAACAAAACAAAAAAGCAAAAACAGAAAGGCATGCTCATCTGCAGCAAAGCAGTGTACATAGCTCACATCTACTGGCAACAGGAAAAGAGACTATAGCCTTTTATTTAGTGGGTATTCCCATGTTTAATCCTTGTACATGGGCTAATTTTGATGGAAAAGGGGTATCATTGTAACCTAAAGTCCATGCACTTGCATCTGCATTTTTTCATCATATCACATGGTATTCATCAGCAGATGCAGTTTGCTCAGACTATGGAATTGTGGATAATTATTTATTTCTGCGTGCCCTAATAACTTCTTGCCCACGTAAAATCTGGAGTTTATCTTCTCATCTTGGAAACAGCCACTATTCAGTCTATTAGCTACTGTGGAGCTTTCATATCACATGATCCTCGTCAGTAGGTTGAGATTCAATCACTCAGTCATTGACATTCATGCTATTTTCAAATGTATAGCTTACTTACAATAATCCATTCATATCGGTATTTGGATAATAACCAGTAGAAGTAAAGCTTTTCAAAAACCAATCTATACCTGATAGATACTGAGGCATACTTAACACTGTTTTATCCCCATAATACTTAATTACATTCCCTAATTCAACAAGGAACTTGATTTTGAACTGAAGATACGTTTCAGAAGTCTGCTACAGAAAATGATGCATTAATGTTGTTTGGGGTGTCTGAATATGGGCCCCAAAACACCAAAGAGGCAAAGCCAGCATTGAAAACACAAGGTTAAAGATCAATATATATTATAATGTCACTGACTTTTTGTTTAATGTTAGATGTTACTGGAAGCTGTCATAACATGTACCATTCTACTTTAAATTATTGTTGTCTGACTGTGGTAACAGCCCACAGGTTCCTACATGGCCCAGGTTAACTGTAACACTCACCTAAACCAACTTGAGTCTCCACAGCTGGTCCAAATAAACGCTATCAGAGTCAGAGGCAGGAGGAGGGGACACCTCCGCCTGTCCTCTCTGCTCACAGGCGGGGCTCAGACGCGCCCTCTACCGGCCAGAGAGCGCGCACACAGCCGCTGCTCTCCTGGAGCTGCCGGACCACTCAATCCACGCGTAATTCCGGAATCAGGACTCACTCACACATTCCTCCTCCAAGTGTGGAGCAAGCCGGCAAGGAGCAGCCGTGTCGGCGACAGTGTCCTCTCACAGCCCGACAGCACGCCAAGGGACGGAGGGCAGGGCGAAAACACTTTAGATTTAACACTCCTAAAAAGTATAGGTAGGATTCAAGTTGCAGTAAAGACAGAAGAGTTGCCAGTTAACCCCGCGGCTCGGGGTTAACGCTACGACGGCGCTGTCGACATGGATAAAGTTATCAATTGCTTGTTTGCTGCAATAACCCTGCTGTTGTCCGCGCGAGGGGAAGTTTTTAAAGGTAAGGAGGATTACCTGAAAATGTTCGCACGTACTGAACATACGCGCAGCCCTGTTTGGTGCCACAGCCGGGAGAGGAAAGGCGGTTAAACTCTGTTTGTGCACTATTTTGTTGCCTGATAGTTTCCTCGCAATTTTAACGTTGTAAATAATGTTTGTGGTGTAAATTGGAGCACATGCAGCAGCGCGGAAGTGACTGAAGTTACACGAGGGTGGCATACAATCAGCTTAAAACGCAAATTCCGCTCACATGTGTGACAGTTTGCCGCTACAAGCCTGGCATTCATCAGTAGTTTGTTGTCACCTCCTGCGCCGCCGTGCGCAACGAGCAGGTGCGCTACGGGCACCGGGGCAACTCCGCTGCTTTCCAGCGCCACCGTTCACACGAGCGCAAGTTTAAGGAGTCAACTGTTTGTGTCTAACTTTATCTTGATAAGTTGCTGTCTAATGTGATTAACCTCAAGGGATTCACTCACTGAAGTGTCGCTGCGTGCGCGCTGCTGTTCGTATACGGCGAGGCGATAAGCCAAACGAGACCTACTGTCACTGTATTGTTTTCACCGTGAACTCCGAGTGAACTTCACTTATAATGTCCCAGTGACCATGAGGACACAGGTTACAGTCACTTTAATGTGAAGTTCTCTGCCTAAAATGGCCAGTGTGAATTATATTTGGTGCGCAAAGTTGTTGGTGTTTTCCTTTTTAAGTGCAAAAGCAGTCCAACTTCTGTGCGTAATATCAAATTCCATATGCTCTTGTTTTAAAATGTTGTTTTCCTTTTGTTCACCATAAGTGCCAGATAATGGATGGCTCATATACTGCACTTTGTGAAAGCTTTTTAGTTAAAATTAACTGGTAAAAAGTGATTTATATTCCCCTTCTACACATTCTGTTTTCACACCAGAGCACATGCCTTTGAATGTCTCTGCAGAGTGTTTGCTTTGTCACTTTTTCTTCAGAGTTTCACATCAGATTTGATGGATTTGTTGTTTCCCTGTTTGACTGAAGGCTGATGCAGACTTCGCCCATTTCGATACACAGAACACAGCACTCCTACTCAAATTAATGATATTCATACAAGGGCAACTTCATTTGCAGTGAGTCTATTCACAGCATTGTGAAGAAAGGAAAAAGTTCAGGGATTAGTAGCAGATAGTGATTTGACTTATGAGAATTACTGTAATAATAGAGCAGACTTTCACAGTCAGTGTAATGGCTGCAGATTGCCCAGGGGGGGCTTAACATTTGGAGTCTAATTTAGCCCCTAAAGGGGTCATTTCTGTCGTCTCCACAGTGGCAAAAAGGCACATTAGCCTATATCCATGCAAATCAATATATAGACAGTGAATGTCCAGTGTCATGCTGCCAATACAATTAAGAGTTGCATTAAAAAAAACTTGGTAAAATATGCACCCTATCTTAATGTGTTTGATTTGATGCCCTGCTCACACTCTGAGGGAAGCTGTGTGTGTGTGTGAGGTGAAGTTAGTGTGTGACGTCTTTGTGGCTTCAGTTCTAGCCGGATGGGATTCAACAGACAGCTGATGCATTTTTCACAGAGCCTGTTGGGGGCAGCATGGCACACATATAATATGATACCCAGATGATGAAGTCAAGCTGCTCCTGAGTAGAGGACCACGAGTCAGACACATCGATCAGAATTTTGATGCACTTTGGAAGCCGTCGGTGCCAAAATTTCAGTTTGATCACAACTCTGATTTAACAAAACAACTTAGCTGCTAAATAAATTACATTTTCGGTTTTATTCATGAGTCCCCACTTTCTTCAAACTGCTCCTCTTCATGTCAGGGATCTTTTTTTTACTGGCATATTGAGAGGCCTGCTATTAAAAAGGGTTTTATGATAAATAAAGAGTGATGAACACCAAGGGTCAGTTTTAGTGACTGAGAACTCTGTTACCCCGCAGCTCAAAGTATTCCCAGTCCATTTTTTTGTGTGAGGTTCATCAGTCTTGCCCGCTGGCAGCGTCAGGACTGGGGGATTTATTGGAGTGGGCTGCACTGTAGGGCTCCCAGTGGTGCCGAAACCATCGATAAATGTGCTCCTAATTGCATGAGTGTGTGTGTAAATATGTAAACCAGGAAGGAAATCAATTGGATGTGTGTTGCTCTCTCTGGCTAGGTGACGGATTAACCACACACGGATGGAGAGGTAGAGGCTAAATGTGAAGCCCGTGCATGCGGCTCGAGACATTTGTTACGGAGGGTATGTGATAACAGCCTCATGTGATAATTAGATCACTGAGGTAACCAGAGTGCCGGTCTACTTCAGTGCACAGTATCAGCGCCTTGTGGCTGTGCAGCCTCAATTCGATCACACAGAAACAGTCCTTTGGAGGTCTTTTAATTTATAAAAAAAAAAAACACAACTCCATAATCAGGATCACACTGTATCAGTTTCATCTCCCTTCCTTTGTGGACTTGTTTATGCACCTGCAGATCTGCTCTCAGTGGCATGGTAGACATGAACTGCTGCTTCTCCCCCTCTCCCCTCCCTGTTGCATTCACAATGCCCACTGGATGCTCTGTTCAGAGAGAAACTGAAAAAAAAAAATCAACAACAACACTATAAATCACTTGTTGTGTATGGCTTGTGTTTCTTTTTTTTCCACATTATGAGGACAGCTTTTTTCTAGAAGCTCTGGCCTTTGATATCTATACTCTGTCTTTTGACCGAGCACATTAAATTCCAGGGAGCTGTGCGCTTTGTTATGTTTACCACCTTTTCCAGCAGCCATAAAACCTGCCTTGTTTTCTGATAGGGGTGAGCCATGTGTTGAGAATAATGCCCGTGCTTGTGAGTGAGGAGAGCTGTAGTTTGTCATTGCGGAGTGACTGCTGCTGATAGCGTCCTGGTTGACCGATCCTGATTGCCATCCAAGCTGTGACTAAGGAGTAAAACAACACATTGGCTGCTTGGATAGATAAACAGCACTTCGTTTGAAGTCTGGCAATAATTTAGATAGTTTTTCAGTCATGAAATGTTTCTTTTTTTTCTCCCCTCCTCTCCCAGCTGACTCAGATTTAATAGAGACTTTTCCGAAAGGTGTCCTGAAGGGTGGCAGTTTCCTTTGTGTGAGCCAGTGGAGAATGAAATTAAATATGCATGTGATTTTTTTTTTTTTTTTTTTTTTTTTTTTGCTCGATGGCTTTAACCAGTGTTGGAGGAGAGGAAAAAAAAAAAGCTCCATGGTGATTGATGATAGTACAAAGCAGAAAGTGAGGTGTCTACATTCTTCTGTAACTTTGCTTTTCAGACACTTTTATTATGATGATAATGAAGGCGGTGGAAACACATGGATTTACTGAAGCTGTTCAAACACTGCGGCTACATGTGTGAGTTCCTAGAAAAAGGTCCGCTGAGTTTGTCAGCAGGGCTGTCTTAAGACTGATCATAGCTGGTAGACGAGGGGGGGGGGTGTCACTTTAAAAAACTAAACTTTAAGAACTTGCAAATATTAAGTGCGGCTGTATAGACTCAGACCATTTGTTTGAAGTGACGAGACTGACGGGAGTATTATCCATTTTTCACAAGTCGAGATGTCTAACATTCTTTCGTGTGTGAAAAATGAAATCACTGCCGTCTGATTTCTAATGTGTCTTTGTGCAGGACTTCAGTAGCATTTTTTACATAGTGTGTGGCCTGTCTGTATCTGTGCATCTTAGTGCTTAATTTCCTGCATTTAGTGTATTTCTATGCACCAAGTTGTGTTTTTCCTGCACTTATTAATGGTGTTAAGGTCCTCCGCTACTTTCATGTTTTAAAAGGGGGGAGGGGCAATACACTCAGTGAAATTAATGCTAATTTTAATCTTAACGGATTGAGTTTTCAGCAGTATTTACAGTTGAAATCCATATTGCAGACACTCATATCTCAAGGTTCCACACTGGCCTCAGATATAGATAATAAATTACGAGAGATTGTAACAAATAGAGGCACCTTGTCCAAACTTTATATACTTGTGTTACTGTCCTGTAGTGATGCGATCTGGGTAATCACCTGCCACTTGAACAATGGGACACTATAATACGACATACAAGCTACTTATCGTTACCAGAACCCCCTCCACAGATCATATCACTCCTGTTCTCCAGCAGTTCTTCACAATCAAACCCCTACCTGCCTGTCTGAACTCCTTCATATCTACACACCTTCACATACTCTTAGCTCCTCTTCCTCTTCTTGACTATCATGGGCTCTAGAGCCTTCAGCCGTTCTGTCCCCCCGCCTCTGGTACTCTCTCCCTCACCACATTCGCGAGATTGACTCCCTTTCCACTTTCGAATCCCGTCTGAAAACACACCTTTTCAAACTGGCATATTCGGCCTGATTTAAGAGTGACACACATATTGAGACTTATACTGATGATGATTTTATACCCAACATTTATAATTATTATTTCTGTCTAGTCATGTCATCATCTTTTATTGTATATCACAGAATGGTTTGATATTATGATCTATGGATACACTGCTGTTTTGTGTCTTGTAAGGTGTCCTTGAGTGCTTTGAAAGGCACCTATAAATAAAATATAATATTATTATCATTATCAAACCCTGTAAGATATAAACTGTACAGTTGAAGTTTTAGCACCAAATCTATATATATAACTCCACACAAGCTGGATAAAATGAATCATAATACATCTGTGGTGCTACTGAAGGTGGTTATCTGTGACTAAGCTGCCACTTGGGAAGGGTTATTGTGTTGATATATGCACCCCTGCACTACAGTCCGCTACATAACCCTCAAACTTACAACAAACCTTATATAGATACTAAATACATACAGAATAATTTATACCCAGTTTAGATGCAGATACGCATGTGGCACAAACTGTAAGTGGAAAATTTGGCAAAAAAAAAAAAGGTTGTTGGGTAGTAGTGCTTCAAATACAGACACAATACATTGGACTATCTTCTTAAAATGCTTTATTGTAAAGACTGACCCCAAAAACGTCAGAAAAGACCCAGAATATGTTATAATAGGTGTACATAGACCCTCCAATATCAACATCATTTACCCAGATCATGTAACTGTAAATGCAGAAACCTGAACAGGAATTCTGAACCCTTTAAGTAGAAGGTAGAAACACTCTTACATCTCTGGCAAACTGTCTGTATGTATTTTTGTACAGTATTGTGTTGCGTTTGTGTAAGGTTTGTACTTGGACTTCATAGTGTCATTAAAATGTTAATAAAAAATAATGAAATTAAATAAAACTCTATCTCTTCCCCCCAAAAAATTTATACCTATGGCGATAACAAACAACATTGGAACCCATAAAGGAAAGTTACACCTTTAACACAGCAAAACAGCTATCAGTGATGTACAGTATGTTGCACTGGTCCATTTGTGGTGTTAAACATTTCTTTTATGCAACATGATATCACATTAAGATATTTCCAGACCAAAATAACACATAAAGAAATCTATCTGACACATCAGCAGCAAATGTCAGAAAGTTGGTGTCCTTCAAAATCAAAGATGAAGGATTTTTTTCCTGCAGAAATCCATCATGTAATAGGAAGATATCTAAAATGTTCCTGCCCTCATTACACTCTTTTAAATATCAGAATAACAAAACATGTTGCCTTCTGAGCGAAGGGCACACAGCTTGACGCATTATTCAGCTTTGTTTCAATGGGAAAAGTCGACATCTGTTCTCTGGAAGTTGCCATGAGGCATTCTTGGAAATGTTGGGAATCAGAAGCTGAAGTCGTAGATAAGGGAGGTTGTAAAGTCGACACACCTAAAAACAAAAAAAAGTAAACAACGCTTCATCACAAAATAACTCCAGAGACACCGTTAACATCGCAGATTGATGATGCGTAGCAGTGTGAGAGTAACCAAGGGTGGACTCTTCCATTAATTTAGACAGCAGCTGGTAACGCAGTGCAGAGACTGAAACAGGAAGGAAACGGTTCACCTCTGACTTTTATTCCTGACAGTTTGTGACACTGTAGATGGGACATTAGCCAGTTTGTTAGGTGTGAGGGTCACACCGCTCTAAAACACGGGACACATTAATAACATGTATTTCATCATTATCAGATTTCCTGAGAAACCGGTAATGTCCTGTTCTCATTTTCCTCAATTTGTGACAGTTTTCACTTCGTAAATAACATTTAACTTCTGAAAAACAAAGTTATACTTTATAAAAGCGGTTTTATTGGTTGGCTTTTGTTGTATCTGTACTCAAGCACATGGGATTTAAAACTGCTAAGAGGTCAGCGTTAATTTGGAGTTTAAATCTTGATCAGATGAGCAGAGCACAAAGTGTGACTCTTAATACGTAGGACCCAATTTCAGGGCGCGGAAAGCAATTGGCGAGACAGTTAATTAGCCGCTTAGCTGTAGCACATTAAAAAGCATGTTAGTTTACCTGCAAGTATTGCTTTGATCCGGTTAGACGCCGGTGTGGTCCTTTACTCTTTCAAAACCACTGACAACACACTGTCTGCCCATTACAGCGCAAGTTTGTTTACTTTGCTGCCAGTGACACAGACACCACGAAGCCCTCCAGCGGCTGACACAGAAAGAGCGACATACCAGTGGTATTTAAAAACGAAATATTGATATGTCAATAGTGAAACTCTGATATCATGCCAGCCCTATTTCTAATGACACAGAACTTTAAAAAACATATTGACATTATTTAAGACAGCAGAAAGAGATGACTGGAGGCAATTTCAGTAGGACTTTAATATAACTCTTGTCTCATGTCGTCACATTTAATATTTTGGTGTCGAATCCTCTTTAAGCAGTGATCCCCAGGCAGCAGCTGACACTCTGCTCTTTAGCGAGGGAAACACATGACAATTTGGAGTCAGATGACTGACCTGGCCAGTCAAGAGCATTCCACTGCTGACCATAAAAAGCTCACTGTGTGTTTAAGATCACTGTCCTGCTGCACTGCGCTGAGATTGGGGTACTTTGTCTAAAATTGCTGTGATTCCAGAAACGAATGTGAAATTAGAGTTCAATTTTAGCTTTAAAGCTTAAATTAAAGCTGAAAGCACTTTGAAATAAAACAATGACTGTGAGGTTAGAGTAGAGTCAACACATCAACAAACACGCGACTGTCCAAGTACTCGTAGGCTCCACTGTAAGTATGGAAATTGGATAAGTTGCGGCCTGTCGCCGGCACTTTTGAGCAAAAAAGAAAGTGAGTCAAATCTTCGAACGCAAAGCCCACCAATATGGTTCAGCATCTTCATATCCCTGGAGTGCCACTCCACATTCAATCATTAGCTGTTGATTTGCAAGTGATTTTATTTACATTCTTGAGAGGCAGTAATAGTTTGAAGTCGGTTCTCGAGGTGGCTGATGGCGGCTATGTTATCAGGGAGCTCAGCAACGGAATGATAATTGGCCTTGAGATGTGACTGTGTGAAGGATGCTGGACAAACAGAGATGCTCTAATTATACACAGCTCCTTCTTCAAATGAAGAGGATAAAAGCTAATGAATCGCACACAGGCCAGCGCAGGGGCTGCCTAATGAAGAGAGAGTGAGAGACGGAGAGGGGAGCGTTTGTAAGGGAGAGGAAGTGTTTGTGTGTGTAAGGCATGCTCGAACAATTCTGTGATCTCATCACCATGTCTAAAAACAAAACAAAAAAAAAAACCCTCTGCAGAAAAACAACAACTTACTATGCAGCGGATCATGTTTACCGAAGTCTGCATTCGTTGTAGGTGGCTGGGAGAGTCCAGGCACGCTGCGAAATTTCACTAATTAATGCTCCAAGGGTCTCAATTGTTATTAATGGTGACGAGAAGGAGGAGGGGAACGAGGGAGGAGTAGGAGAAGCAGTTTAAATCAGGACATTACAGTGTGTCTGCTCAATTGATTGTTAGGGCTCATATCTGCGTACGGCGGTGGATGTCGGCTCACTTTATTCAAAGTTTAAAAAGAAAAAAAAAAGATTTTTTTATGTGCAAAAGTTCACACCTGCTATCTTTAGAATTAAATCTGTATCAGTGACCAATGACTGGCAGTTGCACCGATAGTTTTACACTCAGATTGAATTGACCTCGACCCCGGCACATTCCTCACTTATCTTCAAAACCTGCTGTTCAATCAGCTGGTTTCTATGCAGCATTGTCGCCTATAACCCACGGGTTATTATGTGGACTGAAATTGATTCAGATAGAGCACCCTTTGATATTTGCTTCAGGTGAGCATATAGCCCTGACCCGAAGCTTTAATTTCAAGTCTGTCAAATAAAAACTCCCGCCGCCGCTGCTCTTGACGCCGGAGTCATGCGGCTGAAAAGGTGCAAACTTTCTCCTGTAATTTCATGAATAACTCAAGTTGCCTCCTTCACGGGACAAGTGCACTCGCTAACTTGGAGGAGACTCTGTTTCATGCCAAAAAGCTGTCCGCGTAGGCTGCTGCTGCTGCTGCTGCTCACACAACTGGTGGTAGTGTAGGTGGTTTCAGTGAGAGGAGGGAAAGGGGGGATGTGTGTGTGGGGGGGCTGCTACTGCTGTTTCACCTTGTCTCCTGTTATTTATTAGGCTTCTGTCAAGGCTCAGGCAGTAGGCAGGTGTACATCCCCCCCTTCCCCCTCCCCCTCCTCCTCCTCCTCCTCCTCTCCCCATTCGGGCCTTATGAGTATAACCAGGGGCAAAATTCTCCATTACTGTCAGTCTGAATCTGTTGCCGTCACATTAGCGCACGTCATGCAGTCATTAATGCATTAGGCCTTGTTTGAGTGCCAGTTATTTGCATTGGCTTTTACACTGTCTGTTTGCCCTTGCGCTAAAAGCTGCCTTGGATGAACCTATTGACCATTTAACTGTTCAATAATGAAGTGATCCCGAAGGATGAATTAGGCCTCAGCGGTCCTGTTGAATAATGGTTATTAGGACGGGGGGGAAATACATTTTCATGGCCTTCTCAGACGGACATGTTGCAAAGTTTTTATTTACCTACTGTATGTTTTCAACGCAGCTGTATCCCTCTGGCATATGATCTCCCCACTAACAGTCAAGTGCGCTATTATCCACCCTTGTCCTCCACTTCTTCCTCCCAAAGCAGAATGTACCTGATTATACTCCTATCGGTCACACTCTGGCGCCTATTTGGAGGCTGTTATCTGTTTGCGGTGGAGACTCCTCGGGGAAGCATGCAGCCGATAAGAGACTGTTGTTCTGTAAACAGGCCTCTGACCTCCTCAGGCTGGGCTTGGCTCCTTTTCAAACAGTCCGCTTTTGTATTGGCCCTAAGCTCAAACTCCCGCGTGACTGATTCCCCAGGGGGAAGTTTAATGGCATTACTGTACGCTCCGCACCACGCAGGGTGGTCACTCCGGAGCTGTCAGAGCTCGAGGGGGGTGTCCATGCCTTCAGAAGCTGAGGGAGAGAATAAGATGGTGGGGACAGTGTTGCAGAAGAGATGTACTGTTGTCTCTTGCTGAACGTTTGGAAAATGAGGGTGATAATGACCCCTTAATGCCCCGAAAGGGAAGTAACCTGAGGGAGTCGAATTTTCTGATGATGCAGTGGTGTTTTCCTTTCAGTTTTTAACCACGTTGCAGACCCTCTCATCACAACTTCAGCAGATTCTCACTTGTGCTTTTCCCTCTGACAGTGTGTTAACTCGCTGAAATCTGTCGCGAGACAAGTGCATTAAATCTTCTGGGGACAACTTGGCTTCCTGCTGGACCGTCCACTATCAAAGGCGATCCGTCAGCTCCACCGACGCCGGCTGAGTTTTTACCACGCTCCGTGTTTAATTTGCCAGCATGCCTGAGCAAACAATGCATTGAAAATCAGTAGCCATGGGCTGTACCGCAGCGATCTGTTGTGCTAAATCACTTTGGTGTTAAACACTGCTTAATCGAAACAACTATTGCGACGCACAGCTGCAGGCCCCATGTTAAAGACAGAGCAAACACAAAACAATAACTGGAAAAGATGATGCTTGGCTTGAAGCTTGACTCCCACCCTGTAATCAGAGTTTGTCACGCTAAAGAAATTACAGGGCACAGGAGTCATTAGAAGTGTGGGTGCAGCTCGGCATTGCGAACGGAAACAAAGTTGAAAACACATGTTTTTAGAATAATGCACATCCGAATAAACAAATGGGTGAAAATCTGACAAGTTGATTGTAATGATAGTATGCTGCCCGGCCGGGAGGATGAATTCAGTTGGATGTGATGTCTTAGAGACTTATTGGTATCAGGGCAGAAGGAGTAATTAATGTGGAAAGCCTCTAGCATCAGTTGGTTTTTCAGCAACATTATCATCAGTCTGGCTGCCTCAGTGTCGCATACTGTATCAAATTGCACTCTACTTAAATGAGTTACAACAGAATTAACTTGTTCTTTTAAATATTTCTCTGAATAAAATCTTACTTTGTTTGATTTTTTTTTCTTTTAAAGCAGTTTGTCCATTTATCTTTTTGCACACTATTGCCTCAATGAAAATGCTCTGAACACAATGTGAATATTTTTGCGGCACTGGGAATATCATTACCCGCTGCTGAAGCGATGGTTTGACTAAAATGCAAACATGTCTTTTCCCTGTCCTACTAAGTCTTTGAGGGAGTCCCAAGGCTAACCGAGAATTTCCCTATTGCCATTCCCTGATCTCTAAATGGGGCATTATTCATAATGGGATCCCAGCTGAAGATAGGCAGTAGAGACATTTATAAAAAGAGGCAGGGACAAGAAGAAGAGAAAAAAACCCCTCCAGTAACTGGATTTCCACAAGAAAAAAAAAAAGCATATATTTTTCAGTTGTCCTCATTTGTCACCACATTGGTTTGTTTATCTAAATGTCTATTTTATTTTATTTTGCTTGTCATTGTGTTGGCTGCTGTACTCGTGTACTTCCTACAAATTGTGTAGGCTAAATGGTTAGAATAGGTAATCTTTACTCGCTGTTAGTTAGCATGATGTTAGCTAATATAAAGGAAAACAAAAAGAGAGAGTGTAGAATTTGATATGTCTTTGTGTCCTCACTTTTCTATTGCTTGTCATGGCATTCACAGCTGAACTTCTAGCATTAATTTTAATTGACCATTTTCTTCCTACAGATTCTGTAGGCTATGGTTAATGCTCAGAGTTGTTACGCATTGAGGAAGGAAAACTTGCTAGCTGCCAGTTAGCATGTTAACATAGGCTACATCAAAAGAAGCACAAAGAAAGCAAGACAAACAGGTACTAAAACCTAAATATTTCATCATATATTGTATTTTCTAATGCTTGTCATGGTGTTGGCTAGTGTATTTCTACTTTTAAGTTGTCATTTCCTGTGTAAATGGTTGGAGTTAGCAGTCATTGCTAAGCACTGAGGAAGGAAAACTTGCTAGCTGCCAGTCAGCATGTTAACATAGGCTACATCAAGAGAAAGACAAAGAAAGCAAGACAAACAGCTACTAAACCTAAATATTTCATCATGTACTTTGTTTTCTAATGCTAATCATGGTGTTGGTGACTGTATCTCTAGCATTACTTTTTAATTGACCATTTTCTTTCTACATATTCTGTAGGCTAAATGGTCAGTGTTATTCATTCAGGAAGACACATTTGCTAACAGCTAATTAGCATGTTAACATAGGTTACATCAAAAGGATTACAAAGAAAGCAAGACAAACAGGTACTAAACCTGAATATTTCAGTGTGTACTCTGTTTTGTGGCTTGTCATGGTGTTGGTGGCTGTATTTCTACTTTTAAGTTGTCATTTCTTGTGTAAATGGTTGGAATTAGTAGTCATGTCTGTGCATCGAGCAAGGAAAACCAGCTAGCTGTTGGTTAGCATGTTAATTTAGGTTACATCAAAGAAACAAAAAAGGTACTAAACCTAATAATCATGTACTTTATTTTTTGTTGCTTGTCATGGTGTTGGCTAGTATTTCTACTTTTAATTTGTTATCTCGTGTGTAAATAGATGGAATGTTAATGACGCTGTCGGCCAAGCAGTAATGATTGTGCTAAGTGGCTAATGGGCATGAAGTTTCTAATGATGATGATTCATCATATAGCCTACTCCATTTTTTTATTGCATGTCATGGTGTTGGCTAATATATGTCTACTTTCAGTTTGTCATTGAAACCATTAAAATGGTTGGATGTAGTAGGCATTGCTTTGCATTCAGGAAGGGAAAACCTGCTAGCTGCCAGTTAGCAGGTTATATTCTGTTGCTTATCATAACTCTGTAACTGTAACCTAACTTATTGTAATATTTATATGCCCAGCCATATAAGCATGACATCTGCGGTAATAAATCAAGCTTCAAACTTTATTTATAAAGCACATTTAAAAACAACCTCAGTTGACCAAAGTGCTATACAGTTATTCAAATATAATATAATCAAACACAAATATCACAGTAAAAAACAATGAAGGAAATAGTAAGAACTCAATTTTAAAAACTAAAATTAGAATAAAAAAGGAAATAGAGTAAAAGCCAACAGGGTATTTTAAATTAATATGTCTTACAAATACATTTTGCTCCTTTACTTGCCACAGCCGAACCACTGTCATTCTTTTAATGGTCACTTTCCAAACCACACAAAAAGTAACCATTATGTGATTCTTATGTAACTTTGAATGTCTGATTTCAACAGTAGCAACCCAGTTGCCAGAAAAAGTGTTGGCAGTGAATGTTTCTGCAAACCATGGATACAGTATGTGTTACTATCTAGCAGATATGTTAAAACTTTACGCCTTTGCCACAACTGTGGTTAATGTGGTTAGGGTTTGGACAAAAAAACACTCAGTTAACTTTAGGAAAAGATCATGTTTTGACTAAAAATACCACGTTTGAGGGGCACAATCCTGGCAGGAATGAGTGATGCCTTGGCTTTTCGTGACACTATCCCCGCTGACGGGTCACTATGCAACATCCACAATTGGAGCCTGAAAGCCAACGGAAACACTGCAGTGACTCATTAAAAAACAACAGTTTTGTTGTTTGTTGATCTTGAACAGTGGTCTATAGCGGTCTGGTGCTTGGCAGCTGTCTTGTCTAGGTAATATCTAAATTGAGGGGTTATGGCTGTAGTTCGCTCACCACCAAGGCCATTGAGTATGAGGTGTTCAAAGTTTTGTCTCAGATTTTCTAATTCTCTGCACATTAGAACAAGTTGACCTTTTAACAGCAATTAAAAAATCAATATGTCTCACATTTCCCATTTATTTTGTCACTTAGGTGTATATTACAAGTAATTTAACAAATTGCTTGTGTTCCCTCTGACAGCAGGCGCTGTTTTCTGAGGATGTATTGCACTCTTATTCTGCATCACATTTGTTGAAGCCAAATTAAATCATTTTAGTGCCAGATCTTATATTCATCCTACTCATGTCCATGTCAGCCTCAGGACTTAAATTATATCTTTCATTAAATATTTTTATGTCTTCAATGGAACAAACACTGAGGGTATTTTTCACTTAAATTAGCCTTGTAGCACTTTCCTCAATGTGAGTCTCACAGCAGTGGACAGAATGTAGCTGCATATCATTTCTTTTGAGCAAACTGTAGGGAAAAACTTTATTGAACACATGAATGTGAGCAGAATTACGTGTTTATATCAGTGAATTTTTGATATGACACCTGTGCATCCCTTGGACAGGCCAGTGTTGCTCCACGCACAGCCATAGTTAGGCAGCGGGAAGTTGCAGCAGCATCAAACAGCACCGAATCAGGATTGCAGTGGCCTGGTGAGGCAGAGAGGCACACGGGCTGGGTTCAGCGGATGAATTATTCACTCACATGAGCCCAGACTTCTCGCCGTGAGGCTAATATTCAACAGCACCTGTGTGTCTGAAAATCTCTCCCCTTCAACCCACCAGGTTACTTTCCCCAGGGAGAACCTCACCCTGGCATCACCCCAGCTGTGCTTTCTCCAAACTGTCAGGATATCAGTGCTGTGGCTGGAATGCTGTGCTGGGATGACAGAAATGTACAGAGGAAACAGCTCAGTGTACAGTAGGCTGCTGTGTGACTGGACTCTGAAATACGGAGAAAAGTGTGAACATAATTAGGGCTGGGCTTCAGATTGCAATACCTTTTTGATACTGGCAGAAATATGTTTATGGCAGCGAGCTGTGAGCTGGTGTCTTTCTATATCCTGTTACTTATTCTTTAATTATATACTTGCTGATTGAAATCAACATTTTGCCAGATGAGTAAAACACTCTCTCTGAAATGTCCATTTTGTAGCTTTGGGGTAGCATTTGATCACATGACAGGGTCCTCATCAGGGGGGTTTGCCCAGTTGTCTTTGTTTACTTAACTGCTGTTTGATCCATGAACATTCAGCCAATCAGAACAATTTGGCAAAGATCTTGCACAACTGTTTGTGTACATCATTTTGGTATTTGCACCAGAACTCTGGTATCATTTGGCACAAGTGTAGAAAATGTTCAAATGATACCCTGCCTTAAACATAGTGCCCACACTGCTGTCGATCAGCTCCAGGATCAAATACATTTTTCTCCTGAGTTTCTTAGTCATATTTTTATGCCATTGTTTTATGTATGACAATGGCATAGCTGCCATGACTTTGGTTTCAGATCAACACGCTCAATTTTCTTCCACCCCCCCCCCCCTTCTTCCAATCACTCTGCGTTTCATCATTCAGCCTTCTTTTCTATAATTATCTGAACAAAAGACACTCAAGCGTTGACAGATCATCTGCGTCCAAGCAGGCGTGTGTGTAGGCGTTTGTGCACATAAACACATAGACTGTGTTTATAGTGTGTATGTGTGTGCGTCTCTGACGGTCCACATGTGTGCAACTTGGATATGTTGTCACACATAGCTAGTGTTGTCATCTTTAGTCTGTGTACCCTTTGTGTGCTGTGGTTTCCTTCTAGCCCCCGTGTGTCAGGTAGCGGACCCATCTCAGGCTTATTATCAGGGATGTGACATAAGGCGGCAGGCAACAGCGGCAATGCCTTAATGAAACCTGGGCCTTGGCTAATTGGTGACACCGTAGCGTGAGGAAATGAGAGAGGTAGTAACCAGACTGGCAGGACGAAAGGAGAGGACAGCGGGTCCGGCCCTCACACCATTAAATTAAGCCTGTCATGTTCATTTGTAGAACACACAGAAGTAGGGAACACCTACACTCTTCTTATCAAAATCCTGCAAATGCAAAACTCCCCGCTGGTTGACCAAAGATAGCCCCCTGTAACCACATTTTCCACTCAGCAGAGTTTTCCTTTTCAATCTTCCCTTTTCATTATACCTTGGCAAGTCTTTCTCTTTTGCTCTTGCTTTCAAAGAGCTGGTTTTGGCTTGGATGAACCTTGGCTCCTTTTATTCTTGGTTCTTGGTTTTTATCATGGATCAACATGTGTAACTAACATAACCAAGTGAGTTGTGCTTTTAACAAAAGCCAATCGCTTTAAGTCGGACTGCTTAAAGAATAAAATTCATAATCTCTATGCATCCTTACTCAGTTAAATAGATTCAGGGGTTTTACCGCTTCAGCTTTATTGGTTCTGGTATGGCCAA
Organism: Epinephelus awoara; assembly: GCA_035609425.1. Classification (NCBI taxonomy): domain Eukaryota; kingdom Metazoa; phylum Chordata; class Actinopteri; order Perciformes; family Serranidae; genus Epinephelus; species Epinephelus awoara. The sequence goes on along the minus strand of CM069306.1, from coordinate 21,745,331 downwards.
TAGTGTATGGTGGCTACTGCTAGTTAATGTGAGCAAACTTTAAATAGATATGGCTGTATAACCAGTTCACTGACTTTATGACCCTTGTGTACCTGTGCTGTTGTGACAATATGTTTTAACATTTACCATTAGCATTAACTGTGCCACTTGTGACAACACTAGCCACTGTAGCATGTGGACTCTGTTCACCCAGATAACATAAATAAACAAACATATTTTCATACGTCTAGTACAGCAATACAGAAAATGTTGGTTGCAACAATGTCCCAACAGCTGGCGTTGTTTTCACTTGGCAAGTTTGTTTGTGTTTGTGTGTGTGTGTGTACTTGTACATGCTACACAGTGAGGACGAAAATAAGTATTTTAGCAACAGAGTGAGGACATTTTGGACGGTCCTTAGTTTTTCAAAGGCCTGTTTGTGGATTAAGACTTGGTTTTAGGTTCAGGTTAGAATTAGGTTAAGGGCTGGGCTAGGGTCAGGCATTTAGTTGTGATGGTCAAGGTTAGGGTAAGGGGCTAGGGAATGCATTATGGCAGAGAGGGTCCTCACAAAGATAGACGTACGAGAATCTGTGTGTTTCATCGTAGCAAAATGTGGTTGTGGTGACACCTACTGTAGCGGAAACTACCACTGAAGCCGTGTAGAGTAGCCTACAGCCTACCTTGCCCGGTGTTTATGTCTGTCTGTCTGATGACAAGCATCAGTCATAAAACTTTACAGATCAAAGATGAGGGTAGGGAAAAGGAAAGGGGCCATTTGTAAGTTTCAGTTTTATTTAGTTTTATTTGTTGTGATTTTTCTACATTTGTTTCTGACATTTTGCTTCCACTTCCATTCATATTAAATTTCAAAATTATACGAGCTGCTGAAATGGTGCTCTGCCAATTATCAAGTGTAACATGAACACTGCAGACATTTCACACAAATATATCAAAACACAGATATCTGCACACTTAGACACCACCAGGGGTGAGACAGTTAATATGAGTCTTTTGTAATTTGGGTTAACCAACCCTTTGAGCTTGGACTGGATGACAGTGCCCGCAGTTGTCAGCAGTTCTTCCTGCCTTGCCCTGGGCTGGTTGTCTGACCCTCCTGCCTCACAGAAAGCCACTCTGACTTCCTTGTGTCCACCAGAGCTTGAGGGCTCCTTCCGGGGTGTCAGAGCTGACCTTTCCCTGTTGGTAGGAGGGGTAACGTACAGCCGGCCTCTATCTGTCATGCCCCCAGCCGTGTTTATGCCTCCGAAAGGACCACAGGGGGCTACTCTGATGTTATGTTTGAGCAATTGCAAATGAGGTACAGTATGAGTTGTGTTGCTCAGCTGGTCTCATACTGATACTGATGGCCCCTGCTCGCCCCATTTATTTCCAGCACCAATCATTATCTGTCATTGAAATTTAGAATTATAAGAGCCATTTAAAAGTTTATTATGAAAAATGACTTACTCTAATATATAGCCAGCATTTCATTAAGTTAAAGAACTGTGTAAAGAAGCGATTGCTTTGCAGCTTAAGACAGATTAATCCAGAGACTAAAAGGTGTTCAAATCCCTGTCTATCCTCTATCTTCACTGGTTCACATCTGAGGCTAAGCTCGCTTGTCCCATAAGATTGTGATGAAAGAGCTGGGTGCTTTGACCATGTTGTTTTAGACCCGTACATGTAATGACCTGATCAAACATCCTCTGTGCTCATGGGCTGACAAACACCACAACAAATCAGATTTCCTTCTACTTCACTTCTCTCCTCCTGTGACAGATCTAGCCTGCGTGTGTGATCCGGCTGTCCTCGACTACATGGGGAGATCAAAGAAGGCGAAAACATTTCCATAAAAGATTATGTATGAGTTGTAATTAGTGCCTTCCTCGGCAGTGACAACAGAAAAAATCTGTGATTTTTGGCTGGAAGATGAAACGAAGGTGGGGTTAGATTTATAATAACCAGGTCTGAGCTTTAGTGTCACACTTTTAATTGAAGAAATCCCCAAAGATTGTCCAGCTTTTCCAGGAGCACTCGACTCAAGAAAAGATAGATTAGGATTAGTCTTATTAATTTTTGTTAATGCATTCATGCACATTCATTTTCTCCGAGATAATTACGTGTTTTACTTTGATGGCTCCTAATTTCATATACCCTAGTGTGCTGCTGCAACCCCAGCAGTGCATATGTCTTGAACACACTTCCTTCAACATCCATCCTATAAAAATGAGGTTATTTCATCCTCCAAATTCTATTCAAAATCATGTGTAGTTGTCATATTACATCAAGGTACTACGTTATGATTTAGAGTGAGTGATGCAAGATTATTGCTTTGGGCAAAAAATGGATTTTTGCTACACCCTGGTACAGTGGGTGCCATATTTATTGCATGCAGAGAATTTTTCTGAAGATGTGTCAATTGGCAAAGCTGTAAGAGAAATCTTTTTAATGCGTCAGTGCTACAGCATGTCATTAGAGGCAATTTCCCTGCGACAAAGAGGGTCAGTGGAAGGGTTCACATTGTTTTGTGTGCTCATTGGACTATTATCTGGAATTGTGGAAGAAGACAATTTTTGAAATTTCATTCTAATCGTCATAAGTAGCCCGGCGAGGTGGAAGTTCATCTTGCACACTTGCAAAAGGGTACCATTTCCAGAAATTAAACAGGACGCCCTCGGATGTGCGCACCTTATCTCCTATTAATACACTAGCGCACACACTATGGAGCAGTGACGGTAGCGAGGCACAGAGGCTTATCCTCCTGTGGGAGGAGCTGACATTTACTCTGAAAATTCACCTTTGGTTTCTGCCTCTGGATTTATGATATCGCTCTTATCTAGATTCCATCACAATTTTTCATTACTGTTGTACTCTACCAGCGTGTGACTTTCTGTCATGGCTTGTAAGATTTGCCCTCCGAGAGTCAAGATTGAGTTGTCTGAATAGTTTGGTCTCGCACTGCTGATGTTTCTTAAAATGTGCGCACTATGTAATCATCACTGAGATATGCATTGACATTTCAGATGTGTGCATTAGGCCTGGGCGTCAAGGCCTCTTGCGATGATGTTGGACCGGATGCCAGACAATCCGCTGGCTGCAGTAGTGGAACATTCAAACCGTGCTCTTAATTAATGTTTCGCCCGAGTTGCTCCAATTCTGTCAATCCCTAATTCCAGGAGGGATATTATCCTTTGCTCGTTAATAAGTTTTTAAACATCTTTTCAATATACTTGGGAATATGTAGAGATTTGCTTAACATATTTAATATATCTACACTATTGCTCTCATAGGAGGAAGTCAACAGCAGCTGTCTTGAGGGCATGATTTTCCAGGAAAAAGTTGGTAGCTGTGAAGTCTTGTCCTTCTTCATTTGTGTTCTTGAATCAGAAATACTAAGAGCTCCGTCCTTGGATGAAAGTGATTTCTGAATCACAAGATGTATTTACAGCTTTTAAAAAAAAAATAAAGATAAGAGTCTTGCAGCACATTTGTACAGAGCCAATCACCTGACCAAGCCCTATGTTGTCTAATTTCATGAAATGAATGTGATGTAAAATAGCACCCACTTTGGGTCCAGAGACAGGCTGAATTCCACCTCAGTGGGCAGGCATGATGTTAATGCCCCCTAATATCTGGCAGCACACACTCTGATACTCGGTATAATGAGGAAAACACTTGAAAAACCGATAATTCCTCCAAACCGGGCATGCTCTATTAGTCAGATCGTATTTTGTTGTTGAGGTCTGGAACGAACAAGTGAATTTCGGTGCCAACAATACAATGACAAATTGACTGGAGATCTCTAAAATGACACCAGGCATGGCAAACAGGCAGCTATAATCCTATATTTTTAAACTCACGGCATACTGCTTTGACTCAGCGAGGGAGCTGAACAGTAATAACGGATTTGCAGACTGCTATTCTGTCAGTCGGAGTTCTTTTAACGTCTAAAACAACCTTGGCTAATAAGGTGGTGGAATTGGTTTGTGGTTTTAAGAATCTGTCACTGGACAGAAAGGTTAAGTTACTGCATTGTAAGTGCAGAGGTGCCAACAGTACGATTAAAATGTGACACACTAAGAATATCACTATGAACGTGCATGTGGCTTTAGGTGAAATATAGCAACCCAATTGCTAGAAAAAATGTTGGCTTTGTTTCTGCAAACCATGGTTACATTTGCATGTTAGAATGAGGCAGATGCATTGAAACTTTATGCTTGGCTAACGTGTTGTTAGATTTAGGCACAAAAAGCACTTGGTTATGGTAAGGAAAAGAATGTTTTGGCTTAAAATACATGGTTTTGGGTCACAACTCCAGCTGGAAAAGTAAAAAACAGCTACTTTTTGTGCCAATATCCTGGCAAGAAATGCAGCAATATCTTGGTTAAAAAAAAAAAAACTTTTCGTGGCACTATCCCAACTAGAGGAACAGTAACAGGTCCCTAAAAACTAACCACATTTGAAGGTTGAAAAGCTGCAGGCATAAGAGCAGTGGATCATGTTTGTTAGCTAAAAATCCTCTGGATACAGAGCAGTTCCACTTAGAACCATTTTTGTTGTTTCTTGGTCTCGAAGTCATCTGCAGCTGTCTGTAGCTTGGCATCTACTATCCCCTCCCCCTCCTGATGACAAAGTCAGCTCATAAACTACTTTTATCACCTTAGAAATGTTGAAATAATACGTTTGAAATATGAAAATTTAACGTTTTCATGTTTAATTGTTTTCATTCAAGAACATTGAATTGGTTGTTTCAGCTAAAGCTAATTGGTTCATATTGTTTCAAACACATTCATAAACACTATATTTCAGTGTGAAAAAGGCCCCATGAAGAAACAAGCATTGAACTTTAACCTTTCAACCTACATTCGTCCAGTTTCAAGCTTCACTTTTAGACCTGTTTTAACCTCCGAATCAATTAGTAAATTCTTACTGTGAAGCTTCTCGTCCTGATTGTGATATCAACATGGCAGAGAAAACCAGCTGTAGCCCACCCGTGTTCCGTGCGTGTTCTCCTCACGCTAATGTTGCCTTAGGACATGGCGTGGGCCTCCGGAGGCAAGGTATCTCCGGCGCAGAGACAAATCTGCGGAGACAGGGAACACTTGGGAAGACGGATACCTCAGCCAGGCGCCTGCTGCCATTTAACAGTCTCACCCTGCTCTGAACTGACATTTCTGTTTTACCGTCTCTCGTCCGACTCATCGCCCCCGCTCTGCTGCTGTCGCCGTAAACTTGTGTACAGAAAAAACACGGGGATCTAGATGCGATGGCGGGGAGGGAAAGCTTATTCCCAGGCACAAACAGAACCTGTAGCCTCACAGTATATATGCCTTTGAGTTGTCCTTCTTCTGCGGTGAGCCAGACTTATGGATACTGCGGAAGGTGCGGAGCTCCTCGGGGAGAACAGTGAGCCTGATGAGCTCCCCGTGGCCAGACCAGGTGCTTCTTTTGGAGTCACGGGGGCAGCGCAGATCTGCGGTACCACGGGAGGGAGGATTGACATGATAACATAGCCTCCCGACTCCCAGCGCCACCCGGCAGCACGACCACACAGCTTAATCCTCTCTCCACGAGGGCAGAGCTGAAACACTCGTTCCCCTGCTCGCTCAATCCTCTGTCAAAACAAGGGGGTTTTGTCAGCCATGAGGGGTGTTGCATCCCTCTCAGTCCCTGCCAACGGAAGCGCTATTACTGCCTGCCAATGCCCCGGGTAAAAAAAAGAATACCCAATATGCATATTATTCTAATACCAGCCGTCAGTGCCTGGAATTACTCGGCATGATAGCATAATGAATGCGGTGCCTTGTAGGTTTCTACATAAAGCTGTTTTGCCACTTGGATGAATAATTCATATCAGCCCAGAGGCAATGAATCAACCAGGCAAGAACTAAGAAAATTAGCCACCAATTAGTGTTTATTTATGGGGATAGTGTGTTTTTCTCTCAATCTTACTGCCAAAAAAATATATGCAAAGTAAAGTTTTGGCGACCCTTCTGACCTTGGGAATACAAATGAGCAGAAGGGAGGAAAGGAAAAGAGGGCTTGACTGTTGGATGAATCAGATGACCCCCATGTCTCCGCTGCCTCCCCCTCTCAGCCGGGTTATTGGACTCTGAGACTCCTGTCTCAGGCGGCCTCAAGACATACAGTATCAGAGTCAGCCTCCCAAGCAGGATGATTTAATCTCTCGGCACATGATATGTAAGGAACTTTGTTGACTGAAGGGATGTGATGTGAGGTTTTAATGCTGCCACATGTGAGCTAAACCTCTGTCTCCTTGGAGCGTGCAGCCCCCACCTCCACCATCTCCTCCAACCCCCCGGCTGTTCCTAGCCCAGCGCGCTGGCAGCCTGCCCAGATACATTGGTAGTCGTTAGTTGTCACTGGAACGATGTGACACGTCGCTCTGATTCGCGGGGACTGTTGTTGAAAGTGATCGTTCCTGCCAAGGAGAAGCCCTCACCACGGATAAATGGACAGTGAACAGCATGTGAACAGAGAGATAAAAATGGCAGGGAGAAAATAAACTAGTCTAGCCCGGCTTCTCGACACCAGAATCTTTGGGGCTGGGGAGCTTTGCAGAAGGCTTTTCAGGGAAAGGTAGACAGTTTGTACATCTTAGTTTTGGTATTCCAGATTTTTCCATTTATCCGTCCTTCATGTTAAAATAGAATTATATACAGATTTGCCTGAAGTTGAATGCCTCACTCTTTAAATTTGCAAACAGTTGAAAACTCTTAGTTTGTTTCTCAAGGTCAATGAGTGGAGAAGATATATCTCCAGCCAATTCATTGAAAGACAAACACATGAGTGAAGGATAGGTTTTATAAGAATCAGACAAGCTGTCGACAGGAGGATAAAGAAAAAAAAAAACCCTGCCAGATATTCATGAGGATAACTCTCAAGCGTCTGCGCTCTCCTTTTCTTCCTTTGTGAAGCTTTGATTGTGAAGAAATATGCTGCTGTGGATGTCTCGTCCAAAGCGCTTTTCACGAGCTCCAAATGTGGAGTTTTCAGTGCTGCAATGAGTCAGACATTGTGTTGGCCAGAAGATAAGGGAGGCCAGGTGACAGACAATGTCTCAGCTTCCTCTGACTTGTGGGATAAGCGCTGTTCATGTCAGACCATTTACTTTGGTTTATACACGAATGGGCTGAAAAGAACTGAGACTAATTTAAAGACTCCTAAGCACAGTTGAGACAAAATGCAGTTGGAAGAAATGGGATTTTCTCTCACATTCACTATGTAGCATACCCAACCAGTTTTTCTTTTGCTTGGTACCTCCAGTGAACTTGAAGTTTTTGAACATGGATTATAAATGTGGATGGCGATGTTGAAGGTGGCTGGCCTTTGAGTGCCTTGCATTCTCCTTTTGCTCTGTATTTAGGGTTGTGCTGTCTATGTAACAGGTGTGTCAGTGTGCTCCACAACACTTTGTAAGTTGTCAGAGACTATATTTACATGCAACGAACCCAGTTACTAGAGATATTTGGTTTTGGCATAACATTATTAACAGAAGCTTAAAAACTTAGAATACTTAGAAAACTTGTTAGAATAAGCTGGTTAACCTCTAATATTAAGAAATAAAAGAAAAGTGGTTGCAAATTATATTATGGTCTTTTCCCCCTTTGTTAGAGGCAGTTTAATAGGCAAGGTAGTTGACAGTCAGACCCTTTTATTACTATTAGCCAAGCTAACAGTGTGGCTCGATAAATGGCAGTGTGTTGGTGTGTTGGTCGGTGGCCCACAACTTTGGTCAGGAGGGAAATATCCAAACAATTGTTGGCTAGGTTGCCATAAAATTGGTCATGGTCCCTGGTGGATGAATCCAACTGAGTGTGGTGATCCTAGTATAGAATATGAAATAAACAATGATCAGAAGATATACCCAGTAGGTATTTACAGTATGACAGTATCAAGATATAGTATGACCTGTATGAAACATGAGACACTAATCTATGATAGTGAACATGGTAAACATTATATCTGCCAAACATTAGCATATTAGCTGTGTCCCAAATCCATACTAATACCATTACTAATTAGAGAATGTGCTATACTAATTGTCATAGTGTACTATTTTAGCAGTTCGCATACAAAAATATCAACATACTTTACCATTATGATAATAATAATAATAATAATAATAATAATAATAATAATAATAATAATACACTGAATATAGCCCAGAGAAACGTACAGGCATTTAGCAGACAACAGATTTCCTCATTTTGCAGCATCATACAGCAACATTAACAGTTAGGTATAAAAAATGTACAGCAATAATATGTAACACGAAGCCCAACAAACCAAGCTGCTACAATAAACAATAAAAAGGCCAGATGAGAAAATTAAGAGTCTTCCTGCCTATTTGAAGTTCATTCTGCATCTCCTTATGATGGATGTTCATCATTCTGTCGTTCGTCAGACATTCCTCAGATTCCTCAGTCACAGTCATCTGTATAAAAGAATCCAAAGACACGATCTGATATTTTTGTCACAGTTTTATTTTCAAGATAGGATGATAAACCATTTAAAAAATGAACGCCATTGTATCCTTGGTGTCACCTGGTAGTTTCTTGGCATCTTCTCTTTGCTTCAATGGAAATTATGGTACCCCGTATTTATTATGTAGAGTACTTTACACTTCTCCCCATTCTATCCCCTGTTTCTTTATTTTAATCAAAGGCCTAAGGATAGAGTGTGATATATGCTGTACATATTGCAAACTGGTTGAGACCAACATAAGATTTCCGGTTATCTGAATACAACTGGCTTGTCTCCACCTTCGTTGCTGGTAAGCTGTTGTATCAGTGGACAGGACGCCACAGTTTTACGTTAATATTCTGGCAACGAGGAGACCCAGTTTCAGGGTATCAAAGGCTTGTGTAAATGGCTTAACTCAAATAAGACCTTAACGGCTCCGTGGCTCACAGCCAGGTTAATTCGTGCGTGTTAGCATAACCACTATGTTGCAGCAGCCGCGTCACCACGACAAATTGCTGTGGATTTCTTGAACGTGGTGATTTAAATAATTCTAAATATTGACTTGTTGTAAAACGCTGCCTGCTGCTTTAGCTGGTTGCTGTCAGATCTGGTCTTTCAGTCGAGCTGTAGTAAACTTGTCGACTTATTTCCGTGTCCCTGTGTCATCTCCCATGCTATAGAGATGATGTGATTCTGTTATGAGTCATGAATTACTGTGCTATCATGTCTTCTCCTGAAACTCCGGGGAGGACAGCTCTTGTCACAAGCCATTGTGGTTTGTTCCATCAGACTGATGTCTAAGTGCCTATGTTGTATGCTCAGCCAGTAATTAGGCACAGCCCTACAACCCCAATAACACAATTATATCTGGGGCTGCTACTTTCCTCCACACCCACAGCAATAATGAATGAACTACAGGTTAATGAAATGTGTGTGAAATGGAAGATGCCTCTTGAAAAGTTTCACACATCTAATTCATTAAGAGCCGAAGCCGGAGGCACAAGCCGCAGAAATGATCCAGTACTAAATTTAACGCTTACTTTGCAACTTCTCACCTTAATCATTAGAAAATGAAAGCTTGTGAATGTCAAAATGAGGCACAGCTTGTTAATTTTATGCACAAGATGGATAATACATTTATGCAGGTATCTTTTTTGGAAATACAGCTGAATGTTCACATTTTCCTTTTTAAGGAGCAAACGCTTCCCAGACGCCGGTTTGTCATCATATTCAGATTTGTCATGTAGAGACAGTGGGAAGTCTGCCAATTCTCAATCTGTTGGATAAGTTTGTGTTTTGTGCATTGTTTGTTTGTGTATGCATATGGTTTATCCCAAGTGCACAGAGTGTTAGTTAAAAGTTTCCGATGTTTGTGCTTCACAGAATCCATGTTTGTATTTGGAATAAGTGCAGTTTTAATTGCTGGGGATGCAAATTCAGACGCTTTCAAAGCCAGCAGTTTTTTCTCCCCCTGTAGTGTCAGGTCAGCACTGCAGATGGTCATAGTGTACAATTCCTTGTTGGTTTTTTACTTAAACATCTGGATGTCGGAGGTATATCCACTGTGACTTTAGCTGACCATATTTTATGTTATCACACCATGTACTCTCTTAAATTTATCTTGCCATATGGAGGAGGTCTACACAAGGTTAACTAAACAAGCTGCGTCTCTGTTGTCACAAGTGGGAAACAACTTCCTGGTGTTCTTCCAGTTCCCATCTGAGGAGTCAAAATAACAGTTAAAATAACATGTCCTCACAGCTATGTATACAGAAATAATGAATGTGAATCTGTCTTATCACTCTTTCTCTACTTATCTGATAATTACCATTGCTGCTCTATACCTAGGAGAGGTACACGGCAGCACCATCTGTACCTTGTGTACATTTTCTTCTGCTCTCTGTGACAAAAAAGGCAAACTGGTTGACCACTTCCACATTTTATGAATTTCAAAAAAAGGGGGCTTTTATAAAAAAGAACTGGGTGACAAATAGACCGTTTAGGGCCGACGTCACAATGATGTCATTTTATTAGCTGGAGGCAAAACACGACCTGCCAACAAAAACAAAGACAACTGCAATAAGACGAAAGGACTCGACGGAGGCAGTTATCAAAAATGGTCACATGTGCAGCACACACTTAATATCAGGTTAGGGAAAAAGTATTTCCTGTTGTAGGGATGAATGACCTCACGTGTATTAAGGGTTATCATGTCCACCTCATCAGAAAATGAGGAGGTATTAAGAGGAATATTGGATTTCTCCATAACACTAGCTTTTTAGCGCATTAGCTAACGTTAGCTTCAATAGCAAAACAAAACGTAGGAAACCCTTTAGATGTCGTCCTCCTTTGTAAGATTGGCATAGTGATCCACTGTTGGTTATGTTTTTGTATTCAAGTAACACCCGCTGTCCCGGAGAGTGAGTGACCTGACATGGTGCGTTCGTAAATTCAGTCTGATGCTCTACACTAAAACGAGAACCCTGTTGGTCAAAGAAATTGAGTATTCTGTTTCTACATGAATCACACATTTACTTCGCCCGGCGCTCTGCTGCTCTGTCTTCCTAGACAGAGCAGCAGAGTTCGCTTTGCCACTCTGAGAGTGTGGTCTGAATAACAAAACGGTTCATTCGGACAGTGAATATTTCTGAATGCACCACTCGCATCATCTTCCTCCATTGTGTAAAACAAGCCAACAGAACTTGCTAACTAGTGCTAGCTAATGTCTGTGGAGAATTGTTTTGCTTCCAGCTAAGCCCCGCCCACCAAGAAACGTCATACTGTTTACTAACAGGAAAAGGGTCTATAGCTTGCTCTGTTGGTCGGTTGGTTGGTCCAAAAAAATTTCCTCATCCTTTGGCAGCCACAGTTTTCGCCTCAGAAGGGTGAAATATGAAAGGAGGTCAATGATCAATCTATCTAAATTTCTATCTGTCTGTCAAGAATCTGTTTAGTGTATTTACGTTCAACTGTAAGTGAGAAAAGCGATGTGCTTTAGTTAAGGCCCCTTTGTGCTCCTTGGTATTATCTTCGAGGATGATGCCCTGTGGTTGCGGTCGATTCCTCAGCAGCCCTGAAGCTTGCAGCCTTTGTTGAGATCGAGCAACCCCCCGCGCCCCTGTCCCCCATCTTTCCCCCTCTGCCTCTCTCCTTCTCTCGCTCCTCTTGCTAATCTCACATTGCCTGGAGGTACTTTTGTGTGTTTTGTGGTTTAGTTCAATTTGTTGATCTGTGAAATTCCATCAAAGGGATAATTTCTTTCACTACTCTGGATTAGCAGCATTTGATGTAAACCTGACTGAACCTGACACTGGAACCCTTCAAAAAAAAGAAAGAAGCTAATTTCACATAAAATTAAACTTTTTGGTTATTATAGCTTTTGCCATAAATGAGTCATTAAAACAGTCATTAAATATTTCATCGTCTTTTATCTTTTAACATCTTCTGCTGTTTCTCTTTGGATCCTCTCATGGTCATATTCATGACAGCCTGGAGCCCTGCAGCATTTGCAGGCTGTCCCTGTTGATGTCTGACATTTCTGAGACCATGTCAGAGTAGCCTAAACATGGCAGTGAGCGCCGCAGTGTTGGGGTGTGAAAGAAGGCTTTGGCAGCTCTCCTTGTTTTATGATTGATTTAGCTCTTCCGGCCAAACCAATATAGGCCGAGAGGCCTTTGGGCCGGTCAGACAGAGCAGACGGCTCAAAGTGACGTTTGACTGGATGAGATGTTTTCCTGTAATCTAGGAGTATTGTGAGTATTGTGACCTTTGTGGTCATTCGCATGATGACACTTTTTAGAAAGACCTGAGGGATCAGAGTGACACATTGACAGATGTCAGTGTTTTTATGAACGACTTGCCTTCAGGGGCGGCAAATCAAAGTTTATCACAACAACTTTTTAGTCCAACTGTTTTAGCATATTTCAAGTTTGTTGAGAGATCCACCTGCTACTTTGGAAATCAGTGCTTTACTTAATTACACAAGTGTTATTTCAAGCTCAGACAATATGAAATGACTGATGACTAACACATCTTTTATTTTGCTACTTTAATTTAGGGCTGCAGTTGCTTTGACTGCAGAGATGTATTAAAGTTGGCTACTTTACTATATGCAGCATACACAGCAGTATGTAATTATGGATACTGAGTCCTACAGTGTATTTACTCTCAAAGCCAGAGAGTGTTTACCGTATGACGCATAGACAAGGAACTCTGTTCATCACACCACATTAAATTGAGATAATGTAAATGTCACAGAAATGTGTCTATTATACTTACAAGGCAGATACTGCTTTTATCTCTTAGAGACTAAAGTTAAAGTTTTTTTCTGATCTACCAGAGAAAGTTTTAGACAAATGGCAGATTATTCAAAATGCAGCAGCATGTGCACTGACCATGCCCAGAAGAAGAAAGCGCACATTATGTCTATTTTTAAGTCTCTTTGTTCCTTGAGTTTAGAAGAGTTTAAACTTCTGTTATTGATTTTCAAATTGCTCTGTGAATTAGCACTTGAATGCATGACATCAGACTATTTTGGAGTATGTACAGTTTGTTCCTCTTCAGACTTTTCAGTTCTTCAGTGTTGTGTTTCTACAGGCCAGCAGGGCTGTAGTGATTAAAGTACTCAAGGCATCAGACTTGACATTTTTAAAACAAAATTTTGACACATCCCACATTTAGTCCAGTATTTTCATCATGAATCAGACCTTTTTAAGGTATTCATTTTTACTAACTTTGTTTTTAATTCCAGTCATGAGTATACATGGTGGTTTAATTCCTTGTTAATGGAAAAGGTTTTAGGCCTTGTTCAGACTGCCAGGCCAAATCCTTTGGCGATCCTTTGGGCATATCCAGATTGATTTTAGGAAGTCTTGACAACACAAAAACCCACGCAAATTGTTTTCTGATTTTTGCAAATCAGATCCAGACCACATTTGAAGGTGGTTTGAAGTGCAATTCCAATCATATTTCTACAGGTGCGCCTAAGTATGGATGCTGTGGCAGCTCAAATCAGATTTCAAAGTGTCTTTGAACACAACACATAACAACAATGTTGAATCCAAAGTGACAGGAGTGCTGAGCAGATCCATGCTGCTACCAGCAGAGCGCCAAAGAGGACAACATGAGGAACAAAAGTCAGTGGACAGACGCCAAAATTAATTGTTTGGTGGGCGAAATGCTCCCGTGTTAGAAAGCTGCATCACCAGTGTTGCTACATAGTTACTGACACCTACATCGTTACCATACAGATAGGTTGGTGATATCTGAACCCACAAATTCAGTCTGATTATTTGCAAATAACAGTGTGAGCAGTCTGTCTTTAAGATCTGTTTTGGAATCTGATTTGCCTGCAGTCCGAACATAGCCTAAATGTTTGGTGCTTAACTATATAGGGCTGCAACTAACAGATTATTTTTTCTGGCTATATGCCTTCATAAAATAGGATGGTCTGGGTCTGGCGGGGGAAGGGCAGGGGGTGGCATGCAGCGAGGGGCTGCAGGCTGGAATCAAACCTGCAGAACCAAGACATTGCCTTTGTATATGGGAAGCCTGCTCTATCAACTAAGCCACTGGGTGCCTCCTGAAATCTTTCTTTATAATCTTTATCTAATCACAAAATAATTAATTTTTTTGGCCTGAAAGTTATGTTCTGAAGCCCATGGTGATGTCTTTCAATGTGTTGTTTTGTCCGACCAACAACCAAGGACCCAAAGACATGGCGTAAACCAGAAGGGCACTGAGAGTGCAGGCCTCTGAGGCCAAACGCTTTATGTCACAATATTAAGGAAAGTTGAAAATAATTTGAGTTACCGCCCTGTGATTCGGATCTGCTCCAAAATTTAATGGGTTCTTCCTTGGCTCATGCTACACCATACCTCCAAGTTTCATCAAAATTGGGCCAGTAGGTTTTCTGTAATCCAGCTGACAAAGAGACAAACAAGCAAACCCACTGAAAAACATAACCTCCTTGGCAGAGGTAATTAGAGAAAACAAGAAATGCTCACATTTGAGAGCCTGGAGCCAGAAAATGTTTGACATATTTTCTTGGAAATGAACATAAATGATGAATTAAGTATCAAAACAGTAAATAATAGTAATAATTTAAAAATAGTTATACTTTTCTATTGCTGGATTAATTGATTAAATGTCAGCTCCAATAGTCAAAACAGTAAAGCAGATAAAAAAAAATCCTTATTGAAGATGATTTAAAAAAATAAATAAATTAATTGCCATTGTTTTTTTTAGATTCTTTCATGTTACTTTGCTTCAATCTGCACATCTGCTCAACTCACTGGACCCGGCTTCTGTTCACACTGGCTCCGCTGTAAATTCCTTCTGTCCAGCTAGAATGTGCTTGCACTATGACTTTATACGGACACATTTGTCACACTGGTAATGAAAAAACCTGCAGTGTAACGAGGGATCAGAGAGGTGCTGTGCCTCAGAAGTTTGTGTGCTCCGTACTAATGCCTGCGATCATTCACCTGGACGGTACACTAGCTAGATCGTAACACTCTACTGCAGGGGACACGACAGAAGGCGGCCGAGATTGGAGCACCAAAGTCTCCCAAAGGAGCACCCTGCGGGAGCTGGAGAACCATCTAAAACCTTAAAGGTTTCTCTACTCTCTGTGATGTGTTGGGTTTTGATAGGACACTTAAATCAGAAAATAGGTCACGAGCCGTCATATAATAATTGGATTTAAAAATTAATAATATTAATGAGACTCGGGGAATTCCTTTGTTTCTTTGACTTATTCATACCACTTCCCTGTCTGAATTGATAACAGACCGGCTGAAAAGTCTAATTGGTCTCACGTTACTCTGTCACTCACTGCATAGAGGTGACCTGTACATGCATTATCATTTTGGAAGTGGGTTAGCCTCATTGAGTCGTAAAGACCGGATATTTTCATTCTCTAAAATCTGACGCTGTTTGAAAGGCAATATGCATTCCTTGAAACTGTTTTGAAATTCTTTTGTGAATTATTTATTTGTTCTCAGTATAAATTTTTAAAATAGACATTAATAGGTTAGGAAATTGGCATGAACTAGCAGCAAAATACAACTGTTAATTCATCTCCAGATTCTGTTTATGTGGATGATATGTTGGGTGAAAGCAACTGTGGTTTATGGACAAAACAGTGCGGGTCATTACTTGTAATCACCAACTTATTTCTTCATCTCCGCCATAGTTTAGAAACGGGGATACAATGATCCAAAATGCCAGATCTGTATCGGCGCAGATTTTGACCTAATTAAAGCAACAGTTTGACATTTTGGGAAATAAGCTTACTGGCTTTCTTGCTGAGAGTTTAATGAGGAGAGTTATACTTCTTACAACTTTGGAGCCAGCAGCCAGTTAGCCCAGATTAGCATAAAGACAGGGAACTAGCCAGCCTGGTTCTGTCCAAAGGTAGTCTGGCTTACAGGATGTAGGCTGTGGGTATAAACCACCGATCTCAGATGGTAACATGCTCCCTTCATGTTAACATCTTCCAAATCCCAGGTGCTACGTCAAATTAGAAATTGGCGCTGTGCATGAAACCAAGACCTCAGAGCTAGCAATCTACACGCAAAAGTGCATGGGCGGTCCAGGGGCGGTGAGCCCCTGGACATAGATATGCAAAAGGCCCACCACCTTGTCTACACAGGAGCAAGACTTGCAGATTTTGTGGTGGTTTTGCATCTGTTATATTGTTTTGACTCTTTTTCAAGTCATTTTTTTGTCTCTTTGAAGTAACTTTGTATCTGTTTTGCTCATTCTTTTGTATCTTATTTGGTTGTTTTGCCCATTTTTTAGTTAATTTTGTGTCTTTTTATAGTTTCCTTGCATCTCTTTTTGGTCTGTTTGTGTCTCTTTGTGGTCATTGTGAGACATTTTGCAGGCAAAGGCTAGAGGAGGCCATGACACTTTGAGCCCTACAGGCCCAAGGTGGCATTTTCTGTGAGGATTTAGTAATTCTAATGCCAGTGCTTGCCTCTCCACCAAAACAAGCTCCCTCCCAACACTGCATCTTGGGTTTAGCGCCACGGCAGACAATTGTGATTGGTTTGTTTGTAATTTTTCCCTTAGTGCAGATCAGCCAGCTTCAGTGCGGGCACAGCGCGAGATAGGTTTGAATATGTAAGACTAGTATGAAGGTAATGAAATCTGCCCACCAGTAGTCGAGGGAGGCCTTTACCTCTCAATTTTATTTAGATAGCACATTTCATACAACAAGCTTAAACTCAGTGTGCTTAAGATACATCAAACATGACAAACAGGAAGCTGGAGTACCCAGAGAAAATCCACACTGACACAAGGAGAACATTCAAACTCCACTCAGTCCCAAGTGAAGCCGGAGTCCTCCTGTTGTGATGCACTACTATGCTGCCACAAGTGAACCATAGATTACGTAATTAATCATGGTAAAATTTTCTTCAAGAAGGCAACCTGATTTACTTATAACTTTCTTTTCTCACCCGTATTAACAATTGAATTAAAGCATCCCTAATTCGAAACAGACTGATGGCCAATCAACTGTCATTCTGGGCAGCATTTTGACACGGTGGATTTTGACTGTGATGTCAGTTGCAAAAATGGCTTTAGGCTACAGATACAAAATCATGTGGGTGATATTGTTAGCTATTACACAAAGGAGAGACATGTCATGGTAAATGTTAGTGGTGATACTTATTGCTATAATGATCTACATTGTCGTCAACTGCCACGGCTGTAATAACTGGGGCTGTAGTGACACGCATGAAGCAGAGATTCCTCCCACTTGTTTTGAGATTCACACTGACCAGTCTGCAGACTCTCCCGTTGCCAGGCACAACAAGAGCGTGGCACATGCAGTAAATTCAAAAAGGGGGGCTCACAGGCCTCATGCCTTCCACGTCGGCTCCCCCTGACCCAGGAGGATTAAGCCCGGCCACGGGGTTTTTCTTTCAGGTAGCTGATTTATTGGGCTTCAGTAGAGAAACGAAGGGTTTGAATGTGTTTGAAGTGTGCAGGTGAAGACCCTAAGACGGTACTTTGAAAAAGCTCCCTCTAGGATTGAAATCTCTTCAGCCACACCTGTCAAGGCAACGCTCAGATCCATGCGCTAACCTTTCACCTGGGCTGGAATCCACCTTCCACCTGTGCACCGTCTGCCCACGTGTCGGTCAGATCTTCCAAGCTTGACACGACTGTGTGTGTGGCAACGGGGGGGGGGATTAAACTCACCGCATAGGTGATTGACGATATGCCATGACAGAAAAGCAAAGTAACGATATTTAATCAAGCTGATAATTCTGCCTCAACGCGCAAGCTTTGCCTTGTGGCCTAGATTTCCACTCCTCCTCAAGAGGGATTGATTCAACCTTTCTTCTATTCTTCTACATTTTCTAATTAGCTTTAGTGATTTCCTAATTCTTTGACATTCAACCTTGAATTATTTCCTCCTCCGCACATAAAAACAAGCATTTGTTCCAGTTCTGGAAAACCAACAAAGCATGTTAATGTTCTTGTTTATTCCATGATCAAACATAATCATTCTCTCCTCTGGAGGAAACCTCCCTTTGGGCTAATTTCTGGCATTGTTACTTGCATGTTTGACAAATTAGACTCTGGGAAACTCTGGGAGAACAGGGGGGAAAGCTACTGATACTGACATTAGCATTTCATCCCTTCTTTGTTTCAGTCAGGCAGAATTCAAAGGTTTGCTGACTTAGCAGGTTTTGGAGGATTGAAGGGGTTCAGTCTGAAGGGTCATCCACTGTGGGATGGGGATGTTGTTTTCTGTTGGAGTGAGCCAGGGTTTTTTAGCTTTGAGCACAGGCTGGGCTCTTATTCCTTTTTCTCTTCCTGAGGGCTCCCTGTCCAGGTGTGGATCTATTTTCCACCGGAAGCCACAGAGTTTTCTCCTCTCTTATACTGTCTTTCATCGATTGAAGCTCAGGCCAGTGACCCGTCACACCTGGATCAAATGCGGAACCACGCTGGAGGAAATTTTAATTTCCAGTCTTATGGTATTGAGCTACAGCTGTGTTGCGAATCAATGCAGAGGGTTAATTCCACTTAAAACCATCATCATGAGTTGATTTTGCAGCACAGGATGTGCATCAACACCAGCATTCGGACACAGCAGGACGTGTCTTTGATTTTTATTTTGTGTATTTGACATACAAACTCAGCTTCTCCTCACCTCGCTGATCAAAATATATCCTCTCCTCAGTGCAGTTTTAACTTGTGCAAAAAATAAACAGTGATTTTAATGAAGCGCCTGTTATGCTCAGTCACCATATCATTTCTGGGGGCATGTTGAACACAGGGAAATGGGAAGCCAAACAAGCCTATTTCACTCTGCCATTCAGTGTATCAACAGGCATTAAGCTGAATAGGAAACAGCCTTATTCTCTCCCTCTCGCTCTCTGGAGGGCAGAGGCACAGAGACAGACAGACTGTAGCTCTCTCTGTGGATAGAGACAAGAATGAGGGTGCTGGGAACAATAGGAGGAGAAGCCATTGTTAACCAGCCTTGTTGCTGTCAAGTCAGAGTCAGAATGCGCCTAAGCCACCTCTCCTCAAGCTAAACACCCAGCACAGCAGGTGGTTTTTAGTCTGCAGAAACGGATTAAATCTGATCTTCAGCAATTGAAAGCTCTCTTGCTTTTTAGTGTGAACGAGCCTCTTAACTATATTATCTGACCTTAACATATCCCAAAGCAATCTGTGATTCAAATGGACCTCTGCTAAGAGAAAAATTAACGTAATGTTTGGTGTAATCACCACAGGATACTTCTATGCAGACAGACCCGAAGTCCTCATTTTTATTGCTCAGAGAGGAATGACAATAAGGATCCTCCATGTCTCCGAGTTAGCTTCCATATTTATCTTAATTGGTGCCTGGCAGGTTATACAGAATGGAGATGGATTTGAAGTCATTTACTGGAAGTTCTTGACAGGCGCAGTGGAAGAGAACGTCAAGCCCTGCGCTGGCACACATAGCTTGAAAATCATCTGTCAAAATTTAGCATATCTAAGGAGAAGGCTGCCTGTCATCTTCGATGTACATCTAACCATGCACAAGGGTGGATTTGATCAGGAACTATGTTGTACT
Organism: Epinephelus awoara; assembly: GCA_035609425.1. Lineage (NCBI taxonomy): Eukaryota > Metazoa > Chordata > Actinopteri > Perciformes > Serranidae > Epinephelus > Epinephelus awoara. The sequence goes on along the minus strand of CM069306.1, from coordinate 21,725,773 downwards.
CCTGATGTAAAGCACATTCATCAAGTTGATATTTGGTTGACAAGACAAAAAAAAAGGAAAAAGATGCCCTGGAAGGCAAAGAGCTTTTTATAACGAGGTGTTTTTTTAGCTACATAGTGCCGAATGGGTTTTAAGAAATAATGAATCTATGCACAATATTTTTCAAATCTTTATAGCTTCATACATCATCAGATGTATTCCACCGTTTTAACTCACAAATGCAATGTTCTCTTTTTGGCCTGATTTTGTTCCGTCACACAAGATGTGATTTGTCGGTTTTGTTTTGCAAAACATTGCTGACAAGTGCATGGCTCAGCCAGGCAGATTATCAGTGGAAATCTCCACTCCCAACTTCTTTATTTCCCCTCGAATCAATGTGGTGAACAGCGAGACGTGATTGATAATGATATTGAGATTGATTGTCTAAATCCCTTCCCTCAGTTCAAAGTCCCCAAATAGATAGTATATATACATGCAATTCAGTGCAGAGATAGGACTTGGCAGGAGCTGCCAATAGATAAGTGAAATAGGGCCAGAGTGAAAAGACCTATCAGTCCCTAAGGGGCTTAGCTGCAGGATTCTGAAGCTCTAAACTGGCGGTGGTGGAGGGAGATAGTTGACATTGGTTTTAAATTACCCAAGATTGCCTTGTGGTTTCAGTCTGCAGGGACGCCAGCAGACAAGATGTTTGTTAAAACAAGTGCAGACATTGAGGCAGATTGGGGCAAAGAGCAGACCTGCGATTTCCTAGCCAGACAGAGCAGGTTGGAAAGCTGGTAATTGCAGAATTGGCAGAGGGGCTAAGGAGGTCTTGCAGCAATGATATCTGCCACTGGGACTGAAGCAGTGGCCATGCTGGAAAAGGGCTCAGTTTCCTCACGGGGAGGATATTCTATCCGATGCCATACAAGCACACACAACACTAATGCTACTTTTGTTCGTTTGCTTGCTTTGTAATATCGCACACTGTATGCAGCTCTCTCAAAATTACTGGGTAGAAAATGACCAATAATTACGTAGTAGCTAGTAATTATCACACAGGTGCCCTGGGTAAGGTGCCAACCCTGCTCTGTACGTGCAAAGTCTTGAGTTCATGTTCCGCCCAGAAGCTTTAGTCTTCTTTCTTGCATTATGTCCTGTAAGTAATGTAGCATTAACATGGAATCAGGGTGAAGAGGGATGACAAACCAGATATTAGGGTTGGGCGATATAACGACTATGTACGATATATCAATATATTTTCATGCAAGATATAACTTTAGACAACACCATTTATATCGATATAGGGTCAAGTTGCGTTACGTAACGTATACCAGTGTTCGCCCCTCCTCCTCTCCGCACAGCTCCGCCCCACTCACTCACTCACAAATTCTCTAGCAACATTCAGAGAGGCACAGATGTGCTCCTCTGTTTGATCTGTCGTTTAATTTAATTAGTCAATTTAATTTGTCTTTTATATTGTGACACCCGTCTTTATGTTGCACGTGTTACGCTAAATCAGTCTGTGAGATTAATGATGCACACATGCAATCCAGTGCTGCGCTGCTAGTTTGTGTGTGAGGTGGATCATAGCACGTCACCTTTGTCCTTTGTAGTTGTGTTCTGTTTTGTGACATGGAGGAGTAACACAGACGTTTCATATACAATACGTCTGTAACACAGACAAAGTGTCTCTCGCGCCTTCCCTCCCTCGGCCTCTCTGTTGATGCTCTGTGGATAAATAAGATTAATAGTCTAAATAAATAAAAACATTTCAATCATTTTCCAGCTCTAGATGCATCTGAAAGGCCAACAGATGAAAAATGACTGTTAAACTCCCCCCACAGTTTTTTTTTAATTGCGCCAAACTACAGTGGATTTAGGCCTACTTGATACCTTAGTCCTTAGTCCTGTGTTGCAAACCATTAAACATCTGTAGCTCCAGTGCTATGTACATTAATGTACAGCCCTGCTATTTATTTCATATAATTAAATTCTTCATTTACATGTTGTGCAGCTGCATATTTTCAAACAGGAAAAAATTCTGTTTTTATATAATTTTGTTCATTTAACCTTTATTTAAATCTCGAGGAATCATGGAGGGCGAGCCCTCATTTACAATGATGTCGAGAGCACAACAAACAACAATTGAAAAAAATCACAAAGAACGAGCAAATAACAACAGACCGAACACCTTTAAAATCAGTTACATTCAAAAGTACAGTAGTTGGTAATCATAGTTTTAAACTGGCCTATAGTAACCATTGTGTTGAGTTTAAGTGTACGTTGCAAGGTGTTCCAGGAAGATGCTACAGAAGAACTAAAAGCAGTTTTACCAAATTCAGTGTTAGTGCGGGGAACATCGAGCATTAAGCAATCAGTTGAACGTGTAGAGTAATGACTATGCGACCAGTTCAATAAAGTGCTGAGGTATGGTGGCATGTTGCCGTTCAAAACTTTATAAATGAAAAGTAGCCAGTGCATATCTCTTCGCACAGATAAAGGTGCCCATCCCACCTTATCATATAAGACACAATGATGGGTGGAGTAACTGGAACCGGTGATGAATCTGAGTGCAGAGTGATAAATTGAGTCCATTGATGTGAGAGTGGAGGCAGAAGCATGTCTATAGATAACATCACCATAATCCAGAACTGATAAAAATACAGCCTCAATGATCTGTTTCCTACAAAGTAAGGGAAAATTTAATTTGTGTCTATATAAGTATCCGATTTTGTGTTTTAGTTTACTTGCCAGTATGTCAATATGGAATTTAAATGTTAGTTTCTGATCCAACCAGATGCCCAGATACTTATATTATAAAAAAAAAAATTGTGACATCTCAAATGGCTTTGACTTGCAACTGAAAACATGTAGCCCATTTCATAGAAAATATGGAGATATAGATTGTGTATCACCAGTCAGCCTGTAAACACTGAGATATGAAGTTTTGTCTATATTGCCCAGCCCTACCAGATATCCTTTTAGTGGATGAGAACAGGACATTAAGATAAGGTGAGTTTCAGCAATGTATCAACAACATAACGTCTTGATATATCGCGTGGCTCAAAATATCGCCTAACAAAAGAACCAGCAGGCCACAGATGCGGATCATACATCTCCGCTACATTGTTACATTCAGCAGTGACATAGAAAGAGCTGAATCTACTTCGTGTTGATTCAATTCTAGACAGTTCACCAACCGACCCAGTTTATCTTTCAAATAGACAGAGAGAGTGTTGGCATCCAGGTTAGGGTCAAACTTTGAGGCAAAGACACTCACCATCTTTGTTGTGATAGTTTTTATGTTACCAGCCGTGCCCGTTCCAATTATTCCAGTCTTCTTTCGCTCCGATCTCGCTGGCGTTTTACCCAGATGAGGTCTGAGCTGAACAGCAGAGTTTCCCGGCGCCGGTTTAATACGACCCGCTTTCTTTACTACCGTTGTCCAGGCAGGGGATTGTGTTTGACTCGATGACCGAGCCGCCACAGTTGGTGTTAGGGCTGTGGTCTCCCTCTGGACAGCCGCATCTGAAATCCGTTCAGCAGCCACGGGGCTCGACGCTGAGGGGAGCGGCTGCTCCACAGCAGTCAGACGATCATCAATGGCTGCTGTCACCTCCCGCGTTGATACGTCTATGTGGTTGAAGGAGACGGGTGGCAATTCGTCCAGAAACTGGGACACAAATCTCGGAATATCCTCACCACACTTGTTAAGCACTTCCATGCACAATTTAACATTATTACTATCCTTCTGTTGGCCTTTGAAGGTAGTACAGCGCTGAGATGTGTCAGGGCAGACCTCAAACAAAGCCTTCTTGGCGGCTTCAATCCGTTCAGAAGTGAAACTACTTGTCACCAGCAGAACAATCTCGTCGTGGCTTAAAGTTCTCATTTTAACCACAAGACAATAGTTCATCTTCCACAATCACTTTACCATCATTAGTTTTGTAAATCTCCGGTTTTAGTCGAGAAAACGCTGAAGCAGGTCCGCCATCTTTTTAGAAGGAGCTGGACATTGTTTTTACTAAGCTAAGCTAACTAGCTTGATATGAGAGTGGTGCTGAGTTTCTCATTTAACTCTTGGCAGGAAAATATTTCCTAACATGTCAAACTGTTACTTTTAAAAGAAGTTTAAGACTTTCTGATCAAGTCTAGGACTGGCAACAACAGTTTGCATTGAGTATCCCTGAAACCTATAGTTTTCTTGAAAACTTCATTAATAAAGACACCAACATTTGGAGAGCACGAACCTACAAAAGCAAAAGAACTTCACAACTGTAATCACGTTAATGAAAATAAATGCTGAAAAGCATAACAGAGCAATGTCATTTACAACCTCACCAAGGAGCTCTACTGTAAGCATGTTCAAAAAAGCCTTATTTTCCATTTAATGCCTTACCACTCTGCTTTTTCAATATTCCATTTCCACCCTCACCATCCTTCCTACACTCATTCACTGGCATTCAGAGAGAGGACTGCGTGAATAGCACTCCACTACAGTACCAAACTTTGACACACAAACACACACACACACACACTTACACACACGCATGCACACAGCTTTTAATGCTTAAAGTTTACTTTTGTTACAGGTGCAATAACAAAAGGCCTTTTAAGTCTGACTTGAAAATCTTTAGGAGAAATTGGCTCCAGCATTGAGGGGTTGAGGTATTGATTCTGGCCTCTGGCTCAGTCCAGGAAAAGATGGATAGATTTCTTTGAAATGCACTCTGCGTGAGAATATAAAGACTATTGTGTGTTCTCGCTCAGGAATAAATTGTTTCATGACATATCTAGGGCCACCTTTTTAGCTTCAAGCTGCCTGCTTCTCTTGAAAGGGGAATGTTGACAGGGTGGAGCACATTCATCTGTAGTCCCAGACTACCCACACCTCATAGAAGCTTTTATTGAAAGTTAAATCTCCTTCAGAGAGTTGGCAGCCTCTCGTTGGGATATCTATTTCAGCAGCTGTCGAGCCTGATTATATGGGGGTTGTGCCACACACTGGCAGCGATATAAACCTCCTACGGAGAGAAGGACTATTATGATGCTATTGATTGATGCGTTCATCTGCATGCATGTGTACAATCTCATGACTCGGAGGCAGCAGTTTGTATTGATGGCATGCAACATGTGATCGGTGATACACTTCGTCGTAGATTTATGGCGCTCTCGGTGCGAGAAAGCTTATGATGCCATGCAATCTGTGTAGAACAAGATGCCTTATGTTTACCTCGGGACAGAACAGTTCTACAACAGATCGATAACAAGTTGCCGGCATTATTGAAGAACTTCACAGTACTTACCAAGAGCCACAATCAAAGCAATGCCAATTGATTTATTGCTTGTTCACATCCTGTAGCCCTGGTCTAATGGTCAAAATAGTTCAGCTAAAGCAACGGATGTGGAGGGTTCTTCAAGTGCTGTCAATGAAAAAGCAGTATGGGTTTGTTTCAGGCACTGTTTTCTAATACCACATCTATAGAGAATCAATAGGAAAACACAGTTACCAAGAGACTATACCATGTAAATTGGGTTATAGTCACTACATTCGCATATAGGATTGGATTTGTGATTACTCTGCTTAGTTTAGGTCTTTTAATAGTCACTGTATCAACTTCTGCCATTATATACTGCGAAAAAGGTGGGCAGCTGCAGCATTGGAATAACATTGGTGATATAAGCAGCATATTTGGTTACTATATCTGAAAACGTATGCGATCATTTTTTTTCTCAAGGTCTTTTGAGATCAAATTAACTGAGCAACAAGAGAATTATTAATAGAACAGATGTGTTAATGATGTCTTTGAAGGGGATTTCAAGTTTCAAACTGACACCTCAACCCTCTCATTGTCCTGATTTATTATTAATCGCCGAGTTGACAGTTAAAAAAATAATTAAACAAGGACTGGGCTCTGCTTAGTGCATATTCTTTTTGAAGGCTTTTTTTTTTTGCCCTCAGTGTTCGAAATTCTCCCTCCACTCCCATCACCCACTGACTTGGAATACATTTTGCTCCTCGCCAATGCCATCGATTTGAATATCAAACACCAATAAAAGCCACCTCTTTGAGTTTGTTTGAGCTCCGGCATGCTGTGAGAAGGAAGGTGGGCGGCACAGGCCAAGGGATCTTGGAACTATTGAGTTAAAATATTGATGGAACGAAGCCAGTCCCTGTGACGCTGCAGCCAAAGACTCATGTTAATGTTCTCCAAGTTACATCTTGGCAACACAAACATTTTTATTTATTTAGACAGATTTATTTTTTTTTTTTTTAGCACCGCCTTCATACTCTTACTCTTTTAGTTTCACACAGTCACTCCAGGGAGGTGGAGGACTTCCACGAGGTTCTCAGTGTTGGCCGCAGAACAGTTCCAGTTGAACCATTGGGGGTTAAGAGCCTTGCTTAAGGGCATGTTGACGGAGAAATTCATAAGGGTTTCTTATTCAGATTTCCTAACCCAGATTCTAGGATAGTTTTGAGAAAAAGTTTTTGGCAACCTGTTACTGCTGCTTCGCATTTAATCAACAATTAACATAGCACGCTGTACAGGCCGTGTACGATGCTGCTCTTGGTGGATCTTTGGCTTAAATGCCTCCACAGTATAATGAAACGAACTCACATCCAATTATACAAAAGCAGTTAACAGCTGTTAACGAATGCAATGAGCTATTACATAATAGCTCACACACTAAAAAACAGATGAAGTATATGGAGACAGACATTTTGTGAAGTGAAAGTACCAATTAAATAGCAATTAATTATTAATGTACTCTGTCCCTGGAATCTTAAACGGTGTAAATAAATACATACAGTCACATATTAAAAATTTTGCTGAAGTAAGTGTAGGCTATATAAGTGTTAGCTTCAAAATATCAAAAATAAAAGTACTCAATATGCAGATTATGATGGGATTGTTGTGTTAACAACAACCATAGGCCTATTTATTGCATATATTTTGTCTTATGATAGTGGAAAATGCAAAGATTTTACTATTAACATTAATATGGAGGTGTAATTCACACTAGGAAAAAAGTTTGCTCCGTTTTTCTGAATTAACGAGATAATTATCAAACTTCTGAGAACATTGTACTCGTTTGCAAGAAGAGCTTATGAGAACATATTTTGTTAATTCAGAAAAACAAGCAGAATTTTTTTTCCATAAGAACTTTTCTCATAATTCTGAGATAATAATCGTGTTTATTCAGAAAAGCAGGGCAGATACCGTAACACTTAAACTAACAGCCCAGGTAATTATTTGCTTAAATCACTGAAATCAACAGGCCTGTATTTGGGACAGGCCTTTAATTCCTTTCATGCAAAACTGTTGCTCAGCAAAGATTGGGAAATACAATCAGATTATGTTGTTTATTTAAAAAAAAGTATGAATATTACTTGTTTACAAGAATAGGCTTCAGATAATATATCAAATATGAATCATTCATTTGGCAGCTAGCATACCAACACAGAACCACTTTATCCTGTTCATATAATACTCAAAATTTGGATGAATTTTTATGATTTTGATCTGAGGACCCTTATGGAATAAATGAATAGGAATAACTTGCAGGGTAATAAAGGAATGGACACATATTTTTTGCTAGCCAACAACCCAGACCAGGCTTCTAATTGAGACAAGCATTTAGCTGTCAAAATGGACAGCCACACTTAGAGGCTATGTATTGCCAATGTATTGGCGACGTCGTGAATCTACAGCTGTTTAAGTTGCGCTGATGATGAACTGCCTCCTAATATGCTACGTTCTGAAAATAGAACATGATGTAGAGGCGATATCCCTCTGTCACGCCGACGTCGATGTGACGTATGGTGCTGTCTGGGGTGTTTGACCAATGTTAGCAACCTACCTAAGCTACTTACTAGCACATCTAGCCTTTGAGCTAACTCTTGAGAATCATATCCGTCTCTCCTTGGTTTGTTTTTCAGCTTTGTCACTTGTTAGCTTTTCTCTGATGTCTCCCACTTAACAGGAAGCCTACCTAACACACAGGTAGCCTACAATCTCTCATCCTAACAATGTGCCTTGGTGATATGTTATCTGTAGGAGGCAATGAATCACTGGACAAGCTCAACAACAATCCCTAACCCTTTTACCTGTGGCACTTTGGCAATCACTCCCTTTTTCCACGTCCGCCCCCTCAAAAAAACAGACAAAGCAGCAAATATATCATTAGCAGCTGCCCTATGAGGCTGGGTATTAATTATCCCGTGTTCTCCTCATTTGGCCACTCATTTGCACGTGTACTGTAAATGTCACCAGAGAGAGAAATGGGAAAACAAAAACCCCAGCTCGTAGCCTTTATGCGGCAGAATGTCAGAGGGAGCTTGTAAGAGATGAGATATTGGTTTTGGCCTGGCATGGATTCTGGCTCAAAGGACATTCCCAGAGGCAATAAAATTTGTATGTCATCCGTGTTTAGAAACTTATTAGCAATGTGCAAGCAAACATTTTCAGATTCAACATTTGGAGTCTGGCAAGAGGCAGGATAATATAGGTCTACAGTACCTCTGTTATCAACAAAGAACCGATGTAATCATGTATCTGACACAGCATAATATCATTTTGTCCAATTCCTCTCTAAGTCGTCTGGCCGCTCTGAAAACAACCTCCCACTGTGTAAAAAACACCTTTATGTTTCTTTCTTGATTTTTTTATACTCGGTATGAACTCCTTTCCAGCCACATATTGTTCTGACATGCCTTTTTTTTGTAGATTTATGAGTGGATTGAAAAGCACTTTGGGGGGGAAAAAAGCTCAACTCTCACATTTTCTGTGTGGCCTTTAAGGTGCGAGGAATAAAGGAGTATTTGTATTAATCGATCACACGCCAAGCCTGGTTGAAGCCTGGCCCTAATGGTTGCTTGCTGTCATTTTGCAAGCAGCTTGTAAAAAGGATTAGAGTGGCTCTGTGGAGTAAGGGCGCATGAACAGCAAAGTTCTGTGGCCGGCAAGGAAAATAAATCAATTTATCCCTGATGGTGGTGCAGTTTTGGAACATAATGCCTAACGATGATGGAGTTTGGACACTTCATACTTGTCATTGTGAAATTGGACTGCCGTGTTGCTAATGATGGTAATGTATGTTGTGCCTCGCCTACTACAGTAATCCTTCACTCTGTCTCACTTAAATGCATCTCATTGTCTGGCATATTGCATTATGAATACCGCTGGGTAAAAAAAAAAAAAGAGGAGAATTTAATTTATATATTCATTCATTTGAACAGCAAGTTAATGGAAAAACTATATAACCATATAAATTTCTTCCTTTTGTCGCAGGCGATTGTAACTTTGAGAAGCCGCTGGCAGCTTGTGGGTACAGCCAAGGCAGAGACGACGACCTTGACTGGGAGCAGGCCAATACCAGAGAGAAGTCTTCATCAGATCCGTGGATGCCCTCAGGTAAGGACGGTGACACCGGCTCATGAGGAGGAGAAATGATGATTCCATCCCACGGCAACAGTCTGCACATTTGACCCTGTCTGTTTGTGTGAGAAGCTGTATTCTGCACCAAGCAAAGATCACTTTACATAAAGGAATTTTATTTTCTTATTAGGAAGAACCCTTGAATGAAAACATGAGATTTAAAACTCTTGATCCCATCATACAACACAGTGGCTTCATTTAGAGGGACGATCACAATATACTCCTCCATATGACATGACATCCACTTTGACATCTGCAGTGAATAAGAGTATCCTTGAACACACGTATAATGAAAGGCTCAAGTGGGCGAGCTATGTGCCTGACGATTATAGATATTCCAAACACTCAACTAATTTGACAGAGCATTTACATGACAAATCTTTATCTGTAAGTTTTTTCCACAGAATGAAATTTATTTCCCTATGGCCGGTTCAGTCTGATGATTTAGGTGTTTACATGAGACATTTTTCTGATTAGGCTATAAGTCTGACTATAATTGGAATATACTGTAAGGCTGCACGTAAACAACTTGGTGCTGGAGACTAATAAATATTGATTACAGCTTATATGGATACTATTCGATCTTGCAAGCATATACTTTAAGGACAGTAGTGCTACATTCTTCTCTGGAGTTCCAACACTAGTTTCTTCATTTGTGTTATCAAAAGAGGGATGTGTTTTTTTAAAAGCTCCGAATCTTTTTAGAATACCTTCAGCTTTGTCATTCAGATATTAATATATGCATATACCCAGGTTGTTTATTTTACTATGCTATTCCCTAAAGGAATCTAATGTATTTGAGTACATCTTTTGTTGGCCTAATATTCAAACAGGGTATAGCACCTTTTAGGGCCGCTGTTACACTGATGTCATTTAATTAGCTGGAGGCAAAACATGACTTGTCACCACAGGGCTGTAGGCTACGTAGGAGTCTTAAAATGTGGTCTTGTTGTGTTATGGGGAGCCAGAATATAAAACTTGAATTTTATCACATACCAGCCGCCACTGCCCGCCAACAAGTCAAAGACAACTATGGTTAAATGTGATAAGACGCAAGGACTGGATGCAGGCGATCATCAAAAATGCTCTCATGTCATATCAGGTCAGAGAAAAAATATTCACTGTTGTAGGGATGAATAACGTTATTATTATGTGAACCTAATCAGAAATTATTAAGAGGAATATTGGATTTCTCTGTAACACTACCTTCACTTTTTGTGAAATGGGGCGGCAGTAGCTTTGGAACCGGAGGGTTGCCGGTTCATGTCCCTGCCCGGACCAAAATATGGAGCATGGACTGGTAGCTGGAGAGGTGCCAGTTCACCTCCTGGGCACTGCCGAGGTGGCCGTGAGCAAGGCACAGAACCCCCCCCCCCCAACTGCTCGGGGCGCCTGTCCATGGGCAGCCCCCTCACTCTGACATCTCTCCATTTAATGCATGTAAAAAGGTCCTGTTTATTTCCCCCTTGGGGATTAATAAAGTATATTAAATAAAAATTAAATTAAATTAAAATTAAATTAGCTAACGTTAGCAAAACAAACTGGAGGGAACCATTTAAATGTCATCCTCCTTTGTAAAATTGGCATGTTAATCAACCACAAAGCTGATCATGCCACCTTCAGCAATCCTGTCAAGTCGTCCATCCCCTGAGTGAGAGGGTACCGAGCTTACTTTATTATTGTTAGCTTACTTTTTTAAGTAAAATTTGCGGTCCTGGAGAGTGAGTGACCTGACATGGTGCGTTCGTATATTCAGTCTGATGCTCACAGGTAAGAAGCAGTAAATTATGAAGACAATAAAGCCCCCATTAAATAGCATTTTAAGTCTTCAGTGTTATTTATTCTGTTTACATATGAGTAGCGTAAGGTCCGCTAACCCCTAGGCTAATTCATGTAATGTAAAATGTTACAGGCTCATGCTAATAATGTTTGCATGTTGTATATGTGGGGGAAATTTTTTTAGTTTGTGACTATAGTGTCATTGAACCTTGTGAGTTATAATGGAGCTGAATTTGGTAACATTGCCTTTCTTCATTTTTATTTTATTTTTATTGAGCCAAAGATGACATTACATATTTCATGTTGTAGTATCAGCGCTTATTTCATACATACATATTACAAAAAAGAGTTTTGAATTGATAAGTTCACAGATGCAGAAAACATCAACCAGAACATGTAAACAGGACAAAATATATTAAATGTTGCTGTTATTCCTGGCTTCATATGAGTGGAGGAAGACTCCACTAGCTGCTAGGCTAATTTAGGCATTGTAAAATGTCATAGGCTTATGCTAATAATGTTAGCATGTTGTATTTGTACCAAAAACATTTCTATCAAAAGACAGTTGTTTTGTCTGTGAACCTTGTGAGTTACAGTGGAGCCAGATTTTGTACTTGTGTTTACTGTTGTCAGTATTGAGCCATTTATGTGTGTTTTATGTGTTTTGAATCAATTAAACTTAACAGCACTTAATAGAAACCTAACACAGTAACATAGAAACTCCACCGACAACTTGCGTTTTGGAAGTGTAACTCCAAATGCAGCATCACACAAGAAGGCTATAAATGCTCACCATGGTGTAGGCCACTTGCATAGGCTCCATGTAGCATCTATGCACAATATACATCAGCCTTTACTTGGCATTGTTGGGGATCCTTGATTTGTAATTTGAGCAGCCCAGATTATTATGGCACAGATTCAAATGTAACAGATTTGTAAGCTAAACATTCGTTCTGTGAACTCTACTCCAGCACAGCATAACAAAAATAGGTTTGAGGATTAGTAATGCTGTTTATGCCAAATTCCTACCCAAACTATGTTATGTATAAATAGCAACATGAGACAATTTTTGCCTCTTTTTGGTGGCAGGAGGGAAAATGAATCATCCTCAACATTTGTTATGTTATGGTTTCAGAATGATGAAGACAGTTGGAGAACAATTGAATACAAAATACGATGCAGGCTCATTTTATGTTTTTCCCAGATGATGTACCGATTTTTAGGCTTTTTATTGTCATACATTTTCATGATCTAAAATCTCCCAGATGGGGGGCACACACCTGGACCCCCCTGGGTTTGGGCAGAACCCTGTATGTTTACAACGTCTGGCTCCACCCCAATTATCAATATGTGGTGTTCATGCACCTTCTTTCCACCTGAGTCTCTACCGCACAGAACTCAGACAAAAGCGACATTTGATATCAAAATGCTCAGATCCATTTTAATTAAAGAAGTCTTTTTGTCAGCCACATATTGAAATTCATTAAAATGCTTTCCCTGCATTTTGTGTCTGTCGCACACAATTTGTCTCTTTAATGTTCCATTGATCGCTTTTCATTTGATTTGAAATGCAGAGATATCACCACCACCGAGCAGAAGGCACCTAAGGAATTAGACTAATGGAAAGACGTTTTTTTTTGTGTGTGTTATAACAAAGGTAGCGTTGCAAACTAATGGATATTGTTTTCCTCCCCTATCTGACGCCTAATCTCACAAAGGCTGCATCACAGATAGATTGCACCGGGCCCCCCCAGTGACAGAGGGGGAATTAATTAGCAGGCCCTCACTAATTTTAAGCAGCCAGTGCCCAGACCTGTTTGTGTATACATCAGAATGATGTGTGTTGAACCGCCCCAGAGAAATTACTTTCCATGGAGGGGGAAGTGTGTGCTTTTTCTATCGCAATTGATTAATGTCGGGACACATGGAGGCTGGGCAAAGGTTACAGCGAAATCTGGAAAAGCTTTGACCTACAAATTAACACCTCGCGCACGGTCTAAATTTAACATATCTGATTAAAATCCCATGTCTGGTTAAGAGGTGTCCCTGATTGTGCTTCCTAGTCTGAGTACTCTTCAGATGGTCTTGTTTTCTACCTGTGCATCTTGAATTGTGTGTAATTAACAGGTTGCAGCTCTTTCTCCATTTCTCAGTGTGAGCACTCAACCTGCTGTGCAAAATTGTAATCTCTCCTCTTTGACCGCATTGAAAGGGATGTGAAATGTAGTGTACTTGACGGATGAAATTGTTTTAGGGCTACTGGAGAGGGTGTTGATAGGTTGAAATGCGTTTAGGTGAAAGCCACACTGGTGAAAAAGCTATCTCACCTCTGATTGCTGTCTCACTCTCAACCTGTACTTATGAATCCTCACAAAACGACCTTATCATACTCGCAGGACAGATTGTTCCGAACAGACGGCATTGCTACGTCAAACATCTTCAAAATTGGTTATGGACAGTACCTTTCTAAATAGGGGTGTTCTCAATGTCAATATGGATTTATTAATTAAATGATGATTAAAACCTGGCTAAGTTTTCAGAGCAAATCAAATCCTTCCAGAAGTTTAAACATCTAGCTTTCATGTAAACTCCAGTATCCCTTGGCATTGGATGTAAATCAAAAGGTGCAAGCAGTTCTCCCTCCATCTAGCAACCCATCGATGATCAGCCTTGCGACAGTAAAGCCTCTGAGGGTGAAGGCCAATATTTTGGGCTGATCTGGTGTAGCCAGTGAATATCTGAGCCAAGACTTCCTCTTCTGTGTGCGCTGGTCATTTTGGCTGATGTCTATCAGCAGCTATCTGCATATGGAATTGCATTTAGGCCAATGCATTTTGCCTATCCACACGGACTGTTAACCTGCCATTCAAACCATTGACTGTATGAAATAATATACGCAGCTATCATGATGTCACTCATTGGTTGGTAGAGACCCATTTTGAAGCCTCAAGTTTGGCATTATAGCCATTGCCATTCTTGTTTTTTGGAGCCAGAAGTTACCAAATTAAGATGAAAGGGTGGAGCTTTGGAGGAGCGAAGACACCATCAGCAGATGGCTAGTCTCTCAAAGTGGCCCTGGCTTTAATCATGCATGCAACCTCCTCCATTTTACGTAGCCTTGTTTCAGTGTATGCATCTCTACGTTTTATTACAAATGCAATGTCCCTTACTCATCACTGCATTCTTTATAATTTGGTGGGTTGGACATCACTGGCCAGCCGCAGACAACAGCACTGGTATATTCTTATCTATAAAGCAATGTTGGCAAACTTCTGGCCTACCTCTGCTCCCATCTGGTGTGTCAGCTCTGGTAGTTACCAGCTACGCTCCTCCAGGTGGTTGCTTTTTAATGTAACCCGGGTTTTAACAGATGTGGGGAAACCTGCATTCTCCTACTGTGCACCTTGGACATGGAACAATCTTAAAAAAGACCCAAGAATAGAAACAATTATATCCATTTATGAATTTAAGGGCATCATAAAGAATGCGGTGATAGGGGAGTGCTTGATTTTCTTGAAAAGCCACTATGTTGTTTTGTTTGGGATTTTTGTATTATAAGTTTTATTTGTTGCATTTAAAACGTGTTTGATTGGCTGCTACCTTGGCCAGGTCTCTCTTCTAAAGAAGATTTTCAATCTCAATGGGACTTGCTGGTTAAATTTAGGACAAATACATAAATAAAAATTATGCGCAACTTTAAGCTTTAATAAAATGTAAAAGTGTGGTGGTATATAAGGTATTTTAATGCGGGTGTCTAAGGAGGATTGACTCGTTTGAGGAACCACAGTTTTTTGGCACCACATTGGCTTCATTTTTCAGCCCCGGAGGTTGCTGCTTGATTCTAACATGATTTGTCAATACCAATCGGACCACAAATGGACTGCAAATGGAAACCAGAACACTTCCGATACCAAAATAGCTGCTCATTGCCTACAGAAAATGCATATGCACAGTTTGGCATTTTGGCCACATATTAAACAGTATTTGTTTATAGAAATTACTTCACCCTTAATGTAGTAAGGTGGAAAGGGGTGAAGAGATCAGGGTGGTGGAGCATGACATTGACAGAGTGAGGGTTCTGTCACAGACCGCTCAGCTTTTTATTAACCATAACCACAATCCTTTCCTAACCATAACAAGTGCTGTTGTTGTCTAACGCTAACCACACCCCAACCATGGTTTGGTTTGGAAAGACTGTAGTCATGGCAACGTACAGTGATACTGTAGAAAAGGGAGAGTTTAAAAATGCTGGCACTGGATGTGAAATAACATGTCCTTAATTGTAATCATGGGTTTTGCAGAATCATCAACATTGACGTCTGTCAAGTTTAAACTGTCACTCAGGTGCCGATATGAAAAATTGGATTAGACCTGAGAGAATGCCACTTTAACAAGTTAACTCCCTCTCTCAGATTTGAGAGCTGCACACATCTATTACCTGCAAAAACATCTATCAAAGGATTGTGAGATCCATAAGAAAAATCCTGAATTAAGGTGGTGTGTCATTGTGGTACTTGTGGAGAGCACACTCATGAGAGGCCTTGTGCAGAATTTGATGTGAGCCCACTGAGGACTCTCCTTCATCCTGCACAGCTAATACTGCAACCAAAGGCCAAACTGGCCCCATTCCATCCCAACATGTAAATAAAAGAGTACCAAAACGGAATAGCAAAATGAAATGCAACGAGGAAAACAAGCCCTTTGGTCACATGAAGAAGGGACGAGCAGTGCCTGAAACTCTTGGTTGTTTACGACAATCCGCTCCCTACCTAATTGCTACGTCTGGACGGAGAGTAGTCTTGTTTATCCCTCCGCACAGCCCTGATTGCATGCTTTGGCTCCTTCAGGGTGGCTCAGCCCAGCTCTGAGGCTCTGCATGTCTGCTTGGGCACTCCCCAGTGTGTTCCCTCTCCCTGGCCAACTGGAGAAACCCCCGGCAGAGCTGTCACTGTCAGTCCTGCTGTTACCAACGAGCCTCATCTGTCCTGGACAATGATATTAAAACCATTTGAGCCAAGACGACACTTATTTAGCCTTGGAGGATGGAGCTGGACGCACTTCTGTCAGAGCCAGATGTTGCCTTGGATTGCGTAGTGTTTAGATAGAAAATTACCACGCTTAAATCAAAGACGTATCAAAAATACTGATTTCTGAATTCCCACCCTGCTCTCTGTTGCTATAAGTTCCCCAACATGGTGCAGTAGTGTCTGAGAAGAATGGAAGAGGCTGACTTGGTGAGGAAGTTTGCAGTGTGGTGCTGCACAGGGTGTCCAGATGCCATTAAGAAGGAAGCTGTTTTTAGTGAGCCCCAGCTGGTGCAGAGGCTGCCTCCTCCTCTGATGGTGTCATGGATGTTGCCAGCAGTAGGCTGCTGCTCCCTGACTCTCCCCTGGGACTCGTTGTGGGGAATAATGGCAAAGAGAGGAGGAGAAAGAAGGTCCTCTAACTGAGATTAATTAGGGTTTTTGTATTATGCTCGGCACAATAGCAAAAGCAGCTCTGGCTAAATGACTTATTGTTGTATTTTTAATGTCTGCTCTAAATATGTTGTGGGAGAGAAATTGAATGTTTTTGTTTCACTGTTGCACAGGGTCTTTGTTTTGATAGCACGCCCTTGGTCGATAATGACACCTAGACAATAGTGAAGGATTGGCACAATGAGGTTCTTCATAGGGTAACGGTGATTTTCTCTCTTTCTGGTGCTTTCTTGTCAGGTTCATAATGCGTTCATGCAAATGCAGCTCACTCTTGAACCCAGAAGGGTGCCTTTCTTCAGAGTGCGGCTGCTGCATATGGATAAGACGGATCATTTTAAAAGTCAAACCGTTCACCTTTTTGACCATTTCAATCAGGATGTAATGAATTGACAAAGCCCCTCCACCTTACCTGGACAACGGAGTGTTGTTTACGGAGCTGTATGTGCTGTTTAAATGAACGGAGGAGAAGCCTAGCCACTTAAAATATGAGAGGAGAGAACACCCACTGACTGAAGGACGTCAGAAATTTAATCAGAATTTAAATCACATCAGCAAAAGATGGGATTTGCTGTTGAGGAGGGAGGGGAAATAAGCTAATTGCTTTTGAGCCATTCACAACTTTGTGTGAAAATCACACCTTGCACGGCGTTGGCAAGGTTGTGAGGTTAAGGAGAAGCCCCATTATATGATTAGGGGACGAAACAGAACAGCAAATTATGACGTCTGATCAATTCCTGAATTAATTCCAGGGGATGACAGACTGCGATTTTCAATTTAGCGTGTTTGCCGGGTTAAGAAGTGTACGGCGGTCTGAACAAACAGGATTGCGTCCATTACTATAAACAGGATTATGACAGCACACTGTACTGTCATGATGGAGGACATATTTGCATACTGTATCTTTTCCCATTAGTGTGCATGGTATGTAGAATTAAGGCTAATGATGCAGCTAGGTGACTCACATGAACACTCTCTGTTGTGTAATGGGTTTGTATCAGGCAAATGGGCCATTATATGACCCATTTATTGCAGTGAAGCGTGTACTGCATATTAAGATGACATATTAAGCCATTAAGAATTGCTGTTGATTGACATGCAGCAACAAAATATGCTGTCATGGAACATAATAAGGGTCAGCTGTTCCACCTGACTAAAATGACAGGGCTGAAACGTGTTCCGCATGATGGATGGTTTTAGGTGAATCTGTTTGACACCGTCAAAGAAACCTGGCAGCTCCTTCATATGGAGAGCCCAAACTTATTCACTGTTACTTTATCAGGCCCCTTTCATGTTTCAAAGGACACAGGGAAAGTTCTTGGAAAATTGAGTGGAGGCCACGGCTGTTCACATTAACAGCCTAACCCTCACAGCGAGAGCATTTTTGATTGGTGGCAGACAGTGAGAATAGCCCTGTCTTCATTGACATTTCCGAAGCGGCAGCCGTGCTTTTCTGCGGTGGTGACCTCTGTGAATTTTATTAGCAAATGAGACCTGGAGGGTTTGGGTTTAAAGAGCGCCCCTTCATTCTGATTTCCCCCACATAATGATTTTCACAGAGTTCAGGACCTGAATGGAGGAGAAATAATGAGCGCTAGTCATTATTGCAAATTATATCCTCTGCTCAGACCATCACTCAACTGATAATTAATCTAAATACCTTCAGCCTATAGACTTTGATGATTAGGATTAGACAGTACCCTATTTGTGTGAACTAAATTATATAAGACTGTATTCCCATTAAGAAGACTTCCCTGCCTTTTTAAGGAGATGAACCAAGGGAGAAAATAAAATTCATAAATGCAGCCACTTAACCTTGCCTCATTGAAAACTGTGTATCCAGCCCTCTGCATTTATCAGGCTGCTTTTATATTATATATGTTGATATTAGTATATGCATATGTTTATAGCATATGTGTCTCTAAAATTGTACACATTGGCTGCTGGTCAGTCTTCTTGGCGTAGTGTCTTCAACGTTCTTCATTCCTACAGTCAAACAAGGAAGGATGAATGCAACCAAAAATGGTTAATAGGAGTCGTGCAACGTTTGCCTGAGGTCACTGTTCTCTTTCTGCGTCTCCACAAACCTCCTCCTGCTTTCTGCGATGAGTACAAGAAAAGGAGTCTAAAGAAATGAGACTTTACTGCAAGAAATGAGGAAATTAGGATCTGGTTTTGTCACATTGTTGTCATGTTGAAAAACTGCCATTTTGAAACGAAAGCAGGAATTTATACCGTTCATCGCTTTGTTAGTCTGTCAGCGTGTCAGCGGATCATGATCATTATTTTTGCCTGTTTTCTCAGGATGATGTCAGTGTAGTAAAGCTCAAAAGACTTGGCTTTAATGCACAAGACTTGTTGCTTTGATAGATACCAGGGTTGTGAGGCTGCCTGGAAGTTGCACCCCTGAACGATTAGGTGCTGAAAAAAATCGCCAAATTATTTAGCTCTTAAATGATTACCAGTGTGTCACCAGGACTGACACAAACTGTGACCAGCTCCCAGCTGCTCTGCCAGTGTGAGTGAGCTGACAGGTGAAAGGATTAACCTGACGGAGGCCTTCACCTGGAGTATGTCTCTGTGGCTCATTATACCGTTAAACCACTGAGGCTGTTGTTTTGGGGTTGCTAAATGTCCAGCTCAGTCTAGATATTTGTGGGTTTATACTTGGTGGAAAAGTATTTTTTCACAGTAGAAAAGTTTTGTTTGTTATTAGTTTGATACCACATGAATTTAGGATGTTTTTCAGCAGCTTATTAGTGAATATACTGTAAAACTTTTAGTAGCCTGGGCTATTTTTTGCTTAAATCAATGAACTCTACAGGCAACCAGACCAGGCTTCTAATTGAGACAAGCCTTTATTTGTCAAAATGTGTAGCCACGCCAGGCTAGTAAAAACGACTATGTGTTTATTAATAAAATTGATAATGACTTTATTAAGGACACAGAGAAAGGTCCATAGCGTTATGATACCATTTTCTGAGACAGACAGCCTGCACATATATCCATATATAAGATTACCTATTAAAGCAGGGCAGGTAGGCACACAAACATTTGCAAATATATAGCTGGCAGTTCACTATCGTGGAAGTAGTCTATAAGTCATTGTTATAGGCCACAGTAAGTCATCGCATATTACTCTTCCATAGGATTGCCACAAGTGGGTAGTATACAGCGGAGTGCAAAATGCTCTAAAAAGAGCTATTGTCACATCAACTTAACATATTCTAAATTTGCAAGCAAGCATATTAGCTTGTGCATACAACTTCCGACACTGTCTGTGGATATCTTTGTCATCAGATAAATCATCAGCAAGATATTTGATCTCATTACACAGTATAAGAGCAACACCAGATAAAAAGAATTCAGGAAATACTAATTTTCTGTCTTCTTAACTTCTAACAATCATAATAGGAACTAGGCTTTTAATTTAAGTTTTACACAATAACATTGACAGACTGTACTGTTTAAAAATAAAACTGATGCAGCAGAACCAAAGATATTGTCTTTTGTTACACACATTTTTCTTTCATGTCAAAACCTAGCACCTTAGTTACCCGAAATGCACTTTGACAGTCAACAGTTTGGTCCAAAATTCGGCATATTATTCTCAGGCTCCACTGGGACGCCACTTAGCCTTGTTTCCCAGTTTTTCCACAGGCCACTTGTGATATTACAGAAAAAAATCCTGTGCAGTCCAAAAGTCATTTTCCCCATAGACCACCATTATAAAAGAGACATCTGTAGAACTGTTGACAGGACACCTTGAACTGCAGAGAGGGTCAATTATGACTCTATTACGAATTCTTGATCCATGAAGGTTTTATATTTGTAAAACTTTCATCGAGCCGAGAGAAGCTATTTAAACCTTTTTAGTATGCAGTAGTACTCATTGCTTAGAGCCGACAGTTGTTCTTAAATCAAAAAACTTGACTAATGACAGAAATTCAATGTAATCGGACCGCGAGATATTTGGGGCCAAACCCAGATGTTATCAATTTTTGTCACACCGTCTCATCTATGGCCTCTAACAATGAATTGTCTGATAATAAATGAGGGGTTAATGTTTTTGTGCAACGGGCCTCATTCAGGCACAGCATCCTTGTTGATAATGTCTATAATACTGCAGTATAATGAAGTTATGCTTTTCTATTTGAGCAGCGCGGCCTTCGTTTCTGAAGAACAGCAACATGAATGTATGTAGCATCTGCGGCAGGGACATTTCATCTTTTACTAATTCATTTTTCATACCAGTCTCCATGTTCTCCATGTTCAGCCATCATTGTAACTGGAGGTGAAGGTGGCCTACATTGGAATAATAATAAATCTGTTCCTCTGAATACCTTAGACAATAGCCGAGCCCTGGCCTTTACAGAGTTGCAGAGACAGGCCTTGAGTGTGCCGAGAGCTCTCTATTTTTAATTGGTCTTGAACACGCCATTGTTCAGGCGCAGGAGATAGAGAAAGAAGAGGAGAGGGAGAGAAAACACCCGTGTGCATCACTAGCACATTAGCACAGCACTAACACAGTGTCATTATAATTTGCTCTTAGTCTCGCTGGCTAATTAGCTTGTCATGGTGCAGCAGGTCCTGCAGAGTATGTGGTCATTAGGCTCTAAGAGCATAGAAACTGAATGACAATCAGTGTTCTCCTGTCATCTTCTTCACTTCTGTGAGACAGTGACAGTGGCAGCACGGTGAGGCGGCACGCTGCCATTTAAAATACTGTATTCTTATGTTTTATGGTGGTCAATAATGAGGAAAGCAAAGACTTTTACTCCTTGTTGTGTTCGGGTCCACTGACCCAAAGCAAGACGATTTGTAGGCTTCAAATTTGGTGACAGCAATTTCACAGTGTCATTGCTACAGTTCTGCAACCTGCCTGATAGGGAGGAAGAATTGCTCTAATATTTGCATATATTTCTATCAAATAATTGCTCTTTAATATTAACAGCCACTGCGTTGAGTTTTATTAAATGAAAAGTGACAACTTACAAAGGGTACCTATTGTTTTATTAATATTTCATTAACGAAGTAGTAAAAAATGTACAAATGCCGCTTGAGGGATCTGAAATTTTCATCTCTAATTACTAACAAAGAGCACTGCTGCGCATAAATCTCCTGTGCAACACTGTCACAACGTGGCTGTTTTGAAATGAAAAGTAAACAGCCTGTTTTAATCATAGAGGAAAGCAGTGGTGCCAGCATCTTTGTCTTTGTAACATGAGCTACAACTGAACAATTCATCAACTGATTATTAGTGCTGGTTCGCATCACACCAAGGGTTGCTGATGCCTCAAAGGGAAAAAACAAAAATGTTCTGGGCACCTGAGCAGATGGCTGAATGTTATTAAAGAGACCTCACAGCCCTCATATAGAGGCACCTGGTTGGACAAACAAGTGTCTCAAAGTCGACTCATCTCCTGCCCTTCTACATGTACCTTACACAACTTCCTGCGTAGCCTCAGAATTAATTAGCCTCAAGGCTTGAATCGGAGACAAACTGAATGTGAATAATACATTAAAAAGCTCTGGGAGAACAACAGTGGGCTGTTCACAATAGTAAATCACAACAGAGTCCTGCTGTGCGGGACAATCTATAACACAGGAAAGCCACAATCATACTGTAAATACACTGAATAAATATATAAACCCAACACTTTTGTTTTCACTCCCATTCTTCTTGAGTTTTTCAAATCAACAACTTTCTCTGTGCACACAAAAGACCTATTCCCTTTAGTTGCGAATTTGTTAAAATCACTTTTAGTGAGCGTGTCGCTTTTTCCAAGATAATTCATCCACCTGACACGTGTGCCACATCAAGATGCTGATTTCGCCGCATGATTTCCACACAGGTGTGCCTTGGGATGGTTACAAGGCAGCTCTAACATGTGCAGATTAACTTGGGGAAAAAAAGACTTATTGGGATCTGGCATTACTGAAGCTACAGAAATGCATTTTTGGTCACAGATGCCCCAAAGAATCAGTCAATTTCTTGTGTGACCACCATGTGCCTCGTGCAGTGTGACACAGCTAGTTCACAGAGAGTTTATCAGGTTGTTGATTGTGGCCTGTGGAAAACTGGCCCACTCCTTATCAATGGCTGTGTGAGGTTGCAAAATTGGCAGGACTTGGAACGCACTGCTGTGCAGAGCATCAGGCAAGAAATGGGATGTTTTCAGCCTCTGCAACATGAGGTCATGGCGGCAGATGAATGCCATGACAAGGGCTCTCAGGATCTCGTCACCGCATCTCGGTGCATTCAAAGTGCCATCGATAAAATTCACCTGTGTTTGTTGTCCGTAGCTTATCTCACCCCACACCATAACCTCACCGTGGGCCACTATGTTCACAACGCTTGCCCACACGACGCCACACGCACCTCCTGTCATTTGCCCAACACAGTGTAAACCGTGATTCATCTTTGATTAGAACATTCCTCCAAAGCGCCAGACACCATTGAAGGCGTGCAGTTAGCCGCTTAAGTCGGTTACAGCTTTAACTGCTGTCAGGTCAAGACCTGGGTGAGGGTGACCAGCATGCAGATGAGCCTCCCCGAGATGGTTTCTGACAGTTTGTGAGGAAATTCTTCGGTTGTGAAAACCAGTTGTTGCATCAGCTGTTCGGCAGACTGGTCTCAATGACGCTGGAACATTAAATCACAGGCAGCAGCTCTGGTGACTGCATCAGCATGCCAACAGCACGTTCCCTCAAAACTTTCTGTGGCATTGTGTTGTGATCAAACTGCACATTTTAGAGTTGCCTTTTATTGTAACCATCCCAAGGCACACCTGTGTGGAAATCATGCGGCGAAATCAGCAACCTAATATGGCACACCTGTCAGGTGGATGGGTTATGTTGGAAAGGAGAAGTGCACAATAACATGGTTTTAACAAATTTGCAACCAAAATTTGAGAGAGAAAAAGTCTTGTGTGCATAAAAAGTCTTAGTTCTTTAATTTACACTTCTCTACTACACTAGCAGTACTGATTTGCCCAAAATATAGCATGCAGTATTCAATATGCAAACAAAAAAAATCTAAAGTATTCCAGAAATAACTTGATGTTGTACTAATTCTGAAAAAATCTCCATTGTGTGTTGGACAGTTCACTGTGCCCCACAATACAAAGCAATGGAACAGTCACAACAACTCACATTTTAATAAAACATTCAGTGTTAATTTTTGTGACTAAGCTACAGCTGTAATGAATCTGTAATGAACATAACTACCATTGTCTTACTACCCATAACAAAGCCATTACATTTAATATAAGCCTGCTGAGCTAACATTTGCTATCACGACAACAGCAATGATACCCTCAGCGAGCTGTCAATAAGAAAACAACATGACATACATAACTTTAATCTAATGTGAGGGCGTTTTTTATGTTATTAAAAACAGAGCAGGACACAGAGGCCCTTATCTGCAGGCAGCAATACACTTTCACGCTCAACTATGTATTTACTGTAGGTCTGTCAAGAAACAATAATCAAATTAATCACGTTAATCACAAGTGATTAATTAATCTAAATAATTGCATACATCAATTTTTGCTATGAAAGTATGTAAAAAAAAAAAAAAAAAAAGTAATTTTAAATTGAATTTTCACAGATGTGTCGTAGTAAAGCTGCTGGATTTTGGACACAATTGTCCCCCTGTCCTCTCCCACTGAAACTGGTCTGCAGTCTATTGCAATCCATTTTGCGAGGGAGTTAGTCGGTCACAGGTAGACTTACTCAGTTTGTGCCTGAACGCCTGGTCAAGTGTGGCTTGATGAGTTTGGCTACTAGCGCTAGCATCAGAGACTGTGCTAGCTTGGACCTCCGGGATCACTGTATAATGCTTTGCATTGAGGTGATATTTCAGGCTTGTAGTACTCCGATGGTCCTCACTGAAATTGCAGAGAACAGTGCTCCTATCAACAGCTCCATCTGGGGATTTTTTAAATGTAAACGTTTATTCACGGGGCCAAGCAGTGTCGTCTCGTCTGCCTCCATTATGTTACAAAGCCACTGTGGCCTTCAATGATGCACCGGGTCAAAGGGCACCATGGAACACGATGATTCAGCGTTAATTTACCTGTGATTAATTTATTGAAATAAATGTGTTATTTTGACAGCCCTGATTTATTGTTTTGCAGACCAGAAATACTAAAATATATTATGGAAATATTGTTTCTCAAATTCTAAAACAAATCTGAGAGAACTGATTAGAGTGAATTGGAAGCCTCAGTTTATTTTTGATATACCATGTGATGTCTTGCCCACATATTTTGAATTCCACTTTGGCCCATGTGATTCAGAGATCCACAATCCAATGTGAACCACGCACTCTTACCAAGCATAGAGTCACCAGCAGTGTAATACGGTTCCTCTGGTTTGTGTTCATGGTTTCCCTTTTGTGTGGAGTTATTAATATAGTTCATATTAAAATTCATCCCCTCATGTAATGTGATCCAAACACGCTAAGATCCTTTTTAACAACAACTTGGTACCACCTGACAAACAAAGCCAGGGAGGCTGACTCGGTGTCATCACAACTCACTGCTCCTCCTCCTCCTCCTCCTCCTCCTCCTCCTCTGCTCCCTCTCCTCCTGTTTCATTGTGTAAACATGACAGAACCCCCACTCGTTATCTGAAGCTGGAGACATCTGGAATTGGTGAGCGTTACAAGTGCAGCACAAGAAGACAAGTGGGCAAGCTCGAGTCATTGATGGAACAAATAGGGTTTTGTGAGAGGCTGTTTGGCTGACGCACTCGGGGACCAAGCCTGCTGATTTAGTCGACGTTATTCACCCTTTTTAACACCATATCTGAGCGAATCGCCAGATGTTAAATTTAATGACAAAGATTCACATCCGCCGCGGGTTCAGCTCTGCTTCACATGCAGGAGAGCACGAGAGCTTTTTTGCTAACAGGTTGTTTGTCTCACCTCTAAGCAGAATGTGCCTTCCAATCATTACCACACTTCCAAAAAGAAAATGTATTTCAACATGAACTGAGTCTTTTTGGCCGTGTCTCAAATGCTGTTACGATTTGTGCCATCTCATTACCAAGCCAAGCTCAATAGGATGATGACAAATAGAATGTGTTCTGCATCTCCTTGAAAGTTTGCCAATATAATAATTCTCACTTGTGTTTTATTGGCAAGAGGGGAGAGAATTAGATTAACCTTTAATATTGAACCAGAGCGATAAAATCTAAATGGGGCTTGGTTGGCAAATTTTTTGGCAGATTTTTACTTATTGATTTCTCATCATTTCCCTTCTCTGTATCATTGAGGGGGAAAAACACTCCTCTCAAACACTTAGCATTTTTATGATTAGTCATTTTTCTTTCTCTTTTTTTTGTCTTTGTATTTTGATGAATGATAATGATCATAGACTTTCCATCAATCCAAAGATAAGAGCACATTCTCATTAGGGTCACATGCTTGAATTCTCAGCGCTAATAGAAACAGTCTCAGCACAGTCATTTACCTGCTTTCTGCATAGTCTTATAAGATTAGGCCTTTCATTTAGTTACCTCAGGACCTCGCTGGTAGTAATATTCTGATTTGTGTCTCGGAGATCTCTCTGTTAAGTTAATAACCACCTGCCTCTAAACACCAGCAGATCCAAATTATGTTGCCAGAGATAAAGCAGGAGAGTATCACATTAGTCCTAGGCATGTTTCTTTAATGACACATTACATGAATTTGTTATTTATCCCAGCCTCACTGCTGAGGATTTGAAACTCAGCAGAGTTCATGGTTAAGTCTCAAAACATAATCACGCAGTTGAGAAAAATGTTGTGATTCTGGGCTCTTTTCTCTTTTGGTTTGTTAAATACAATGTCATGCGAGTGTCAAACTCGATGTGATGTGGCATTGAAAACCCAAAGAACACACAGAGAAATAGGACGGTGGTTTATCCTGACATATCGAAAGAGACATTGAAATATTTTGTGCAAGTGTTTTGATGCTAGTTATACACCACCATGTGTTGCCTTTAAAGTGCATGTTAAATAAGAAGAGCCTTAATAGTGGCTGTTTGAGGCGCAGCAGAGCTTTGAGGTAAATGCTAATATCAGCATGCTAACATGCATGTAATAACAATGGGAACATGCTGATTTGTGCAGGTTTTGGTCTGGGTTTGCTAAGGCTCAACAACATCTCTACTTTTTAAGGATACTTAGAAGTTTTAATATGCACAGGACTATAATTATCCTGTTTTACAAGACCTTAATTCAGGGTTTACTGACCTTTTGTTTTCAGTGTTGATATAGCATATAACAAGCTCTGATCACATGGTCTGAAACTGGCGCTTCTTGTTTATGTATTTTTGGTACTCTTTTTAATGTTTAAATTGTTAACCACTTTAGTTTGGTGAATTAGCCTGCGAACATTAGCTAGTTGCCCCCGACTAAGAATTTTCCTAGTTGACCAATAGTCGTCATTTAGGGCCATTAGTTGACTAGTCGCCCGCATGTTTACGAAATTAATATAATTAATAAATTATATATTGTGGGCGGGGCAACACAATGGTTTGAGTTGAAGGTGTGAGAAAGAATAGTATCAGTAACATTGTTAACACTGTGCTACATTACAGAGAAATACAAAACCGTACTAATGAACCTTCATTAATATAGGCCTATATTTTATCTACAAGTGCACGTCACACACTGAGCGAGCCGCCTGTTAATGACACTGTGGGCAAAGCAGTAATGATTGTGCTAAGTGGCTAATGGGCATGTAGCTACTTCCATGTTTCAGATGATACGTCATGTTTGTAGTCGACCAATGAAGATGAGTTTACATATCACCTTGGGTTCGTCCTTCACCTTCTCAAAATGATCCCACACTTTGGATTTCCTGCCCGACATGTTATTAACTAGCCTGTGTGATAACTGTAAATTAGGGGCCGTACACATGCGGTGTCTTTAACTACCTGGAAGATGCGAGAAGGCCTTTTTGTGCCAGCTTTCAAGAGCGTGGCGACAGGTTGAGCATGAGATTGCAAGGACTGCTTAGGCTGCGCGTGGCCTCTTCCTGTGTCTGTCCTTTCAAATTAAATTCCCACATGGTCCAGTCATACAGGTTTTGATTTATTTTTGCAAGGTTCAGCTCCTAATAGAGTTTTACTTTTTTTTTTCTACAACTAAGTGACCAGTGGAATCTTGCAGACTAATGACCTTTGTGGTCGACTAACATTTAGTCGACTATCAGAGGGCATCCCTAGTTTTTCACATATTTGTTTATAAACCAAAGTATTAACCTGATATTGGCCCTAGTTGAAAAAGGATGACTTAAGTTATTAGGATACATTATCTGCAAATGTCTGTGCAAAGCTTCGTGCCAATCCATTCAGTAGTTTAGATATTTCAGTCTGGGCCAAAGCAGTAGAGTGGTCAACCAAACTGACCGACTGACACTGTCTTTCAAAGAGCCATGCATCTACCATGGCAAGAAACACTTCCTGGCTGTGATTAATTACAAATATTACCAACATTTAGATCCTTTTAAAACAATATTTCCAATTACTTTTTTATAGTTTGCAGTTGTAGGACTGATGTTACAGGACATCAGTTTACCTGACACTTTGAACTGCTGGTTGGAAATAAGCTGCTCAACTCATGATATATCCTCTTGTCCATGTTGCAGGTTCAGCCTTTATGATGGTGAACACATCCGGACGCTTTGCAGGGCAGAAGGCCTTACTGCTGACGCCGCAGCTGAGAGAGAATGACACCCACTGCGTTACCTTTCACTACTATATAGGAGGCAGAGAAAACAGCCACCCCGGTCACCTAAACGTCTACATCAAAGAAAACAACAGTCCCATGGGGATGCCTGTTTGGAACGTGTCAGGTCCAGCCACTCGATCTTGGGGACAGGTAGAACTGGCCATCAGCACCTACTGGCCCAACTTCTACCAGGTGAGGAAATGTTGGTCTGAATCCAGCTCTCTTTTGCATATTGTCTCATCAGAAAACTAGGTTGCGTATTGTAAGCAGCCTTTATAGTTAAGCCAGAGTCATTAAAGCCTGTTCACTGGGTGGAGCAAGACAAATGTATTATTTAAGGTCCAAACAATCGCACAATGGCCCATTCAAAAGACCTGAGATTATTGATTTCTGAGGCTACCTCGGTATCCATGGTAATCTGTTCTTTCTCCCCTCCATCTGAGACCAGTCCTCTTTTTCCAATTCTGAAAACTCATTTTCACTTACCAATGCACATGACTGCTGGCCGGGGCAAGGTGATTTCACACTTGCCTGGCTATTAGTCTTCGCTGGGGCTTGTTCCACGAGTCCACCAAATGTTAATTGATGCAGAGAGACCCCTTAACCTCCCAATGGGAGACCGGTCCCTTGGTGAATTATTTCATTATGGCCTGGCAGAGCTTGTCCACAGCGGAGCTGAGGGGAGTCCTCCTGCTTGCTCATCATAGCCACCCTGATAACTTAGTTAACAAGGGACACCGCTGAGCTTCTCACTGCCGAATGCTGGATAGGAGCCTTAATGAGAGACATATGGATGAAAGACAGAAAGAAGAGAGGGAAGGAAACAGGAGGGCGGCCGGTGTGTGACATAATGATGCAAAGCCAGTCTGGTCAGATGTTTTTTTTTTAGTTTGGCTCAAGAGTTTGGATTCATCTTACATGCAGACACGAAATGGAATGCTGAAACAAAATGCAGACCACAAGTCTAAGCACTGAACGTCACTGACTCTGCACTGAAATTAAGGTATAAAACTTTTTCCTCAGCTTTTATTTGTAAAGTTCAGACACTTTAACTATCTGCTTCTTCAAGGCAACAAACCCAACATTTAAACTATGTTGCTTTTGATTTCAAAGTGAAGTTCAGTGATGCTTGAACATGTTGACTGCTGTTGCTGTTCGCGGTGTGTTTGGGCAGATCTCTGCACGTGGGGTGAGCATCTAGGCCCAAAATGACGTGTTATGCTTTGCAGTGTGTTCAGGGGAATTCCCAGCATCTGTTGCCTTTCAAAGCCCAGCGGAAGGTCTGTCTCGGTTTGTAATTGTTCCAGACCCAAACTGACAACATGGGTAAATGCAACGATGCTAATGATCTTAGCGCTGCTCTCAGCCAAGAAAAGAGAGGCCGATGCCTGAAATTGTCACTAATTAACAACATGGCACTAATTATAGGTATCTTTAATTGCATAGTAACCTACGCAATCGTCAAAGGGAAGCCACCTGATACTTGGAAATTATTTTTTAATTACCGGTAAGGCTTTTAGTCATCATGAGCCTTTCAGCCTTTGATAATTACTCTTCTGTCAGGTCATCCCTAAAACTTTTAATTGAGATTATCGTGCATTCCCAAAACTGCTGAACACTGTGCAAAAATTATAATTTTTAATAAGCGTAATGTGTTGAAATGCGACCAATACTGTGCACATTACTCAAGATATGTACTTTGCGCATAAGATGAACACCCATCATTTATCTATGTATATGCGGCAGTGCACCAATGAGAGAGAAAAACCCAAATGTCCTCATCTATCTTGATTTCAATACAGTAGAGCCTATGGCAGAGCTAATCAATCCTGCTGTAATGTAGTACTTAGCCAAGTCCCTCAGGGATAGCCAGTGCGGTGATGTAGACATTGAATGTTGGGTTCACTGTGTCTCTCTCTGACAAATGAGAATGGTGAACTTTCTTGTGACATCAACAGCTTTCGTCCCATGTGAATATTTTCAGTCTGTGGGTCAGGCCCAATTATGCACTGCACTATCATTGATGTTGGAATCAATTATATCACAGCTATTAGGCAGGCTGACTGATGTCTGTTGCACAAACAAAGGATTTCAATTAGAGAGTAGGGGCTAGTTCATTTGTCTGGTGGCGATATATGGAGTGGTTGGCCTTTTAATTTCCTTTAAATTAGCCTGTAATGAGGCCATAATTGGCACCCAAGACATTCACTTTCATATTTCATGAGACAAAAAAAGAAATTTATAATTAGACAGCCTTATCTGAAGGCATCCTGCCTCCCAGATGACAATGGTAACTATCTCCGCCTCCACATTCCCAGGCTACAAAAGGAATCTCAGAGATGTATGTGTGTGCAGCCTAGCTACGACTGGCAGGACACAAGTTTCTGTGTGTGTGTGCGACCATATACTAAACATATCCATTAATATATATCATCCAGTGGAAGATATAGGCTTATATTTAGGGAGTAATGGCATGCAAAACATGTGCAGTCGGAGTGTGTGTGGTGTAATACGTCTCTGTACCACACCCTGGGTTTGGGAAGGGACTGGCATTCTGTTTCCCTTTTTATCACAGCACAGACCAGCGAGTGCATAACTCTGACATTCTGCTGGGACACGCCCTCTGTTGGGGCTTAAGGCCATTTGTTTAGCGGGAGAACTTGGCCCTTAAAATAGGGTCATGTTAGTCCTGCACAGCACAGTTGTAGCTGATTTCAGATTTTTTGTAGTCAGAGATAGCAACATACATGTCAAAGAAGTAACAGTAGACACAGAGCAACTGTTAATGGCAACATGCATGTTCACATGTGTTCACACTTCTAATGGCATCTATTCGTGCAGATATTTTGGTCTCATTTTTTCAGGTTTTTAAATGTTGGCTTCCAAGATTTCTGCCACGATCAACAGTTTTTACAGAGCTTATTTCTTCAATAGAAACTAGTGCCAACAATTCTATCAATAATAAAAAGATTTGACATTAAGGGCTGTGAAATATCCAAAGTAACCAGCAGCCACTTGCACCAGTAAGGTTAAACTTTGCCTTGTTACAATCAAAGTATTTGCTAAGTGAAGATTCATCATGTTGCACCAAACAAACTCATTCTTACACATAGATTACAATAGTTGTTATTAGGTATTTGCACCCAGTAACTGCCAGGTGAAACAGTTTCATTGCTAAATCTTAAGCTTGCTAACATACAAGTCACCTGACACTTGATCAAAATGCTATTGAATGATGATGCAAACATGAAAGATTTTAAATTACATTTCGCAATTTATAGAAAAAACTCTTGCAAAAAATGCTGCAACGTTTCGGTGACTAGACCTTCATCAGGCATCTTCAGTTTTTGCCTGATGAGGGTCTAGTCACCGAAACGTTGCAGCAATAAAATCATTATTTTTGCAAGTTAGACGGGGACAGGTTTTGGTGTAACACACCCACAAAAATATTGCCTACAGGACGCGAACCATGGCAGAAAAATGGCCACATCCCTGCAAGACCAAACACCACAAAAGTTAGTAAAGGGCATGTTGAAAATGGTTGAAAACTGCTACACAGCCGGAGGTGGTAGGGTGGGACTTCAGCGGGTGGCTCGTTCCGCCCAATGAGAGGCTGATCTATGCAGCGAACTTCCACCCACTCAGACTACTCAGTAACTACTCAGTAACTGATTACTGCAACCCATTAGCACAGGAGATATGATAAATATAAAAACAAACCAGCACTTGGTGATGAGACTGTCAGGAAATGTTTAACACTTTACTGTACATTTACACAGCCTGTCACTGTCACTACCACTGTGTAGGAAAGGGGATCTTGGCTTAAAGATACACAATTTCTTCCAATATCAAAAGACGAAATTGAGTTTCGCAGGCAGCCGGCAGCGTTCAATAACCAGGATATGGAGTTTACATGCAACAGCACCCAGGTTTCTCCTTGCGTACTCTAGCTAGCATATTCAGGTTTCCCATAAATGGAACGTGGTTTTATCCAGGTTTCTGAAAACATGATATGGTGTTAACAGAGTGAGGCACATAAATGGGACACTCCGAAAACCAGGTCATAAACAGGTTATCCATGTCTTTGTAAACACACTCAATGAGAGATTGAAAAAATAATTATCAGTACAGTGGGTATGATGACTAAGTGTGTGAAGGCAAATGAGAGATCAGCTAGAACAGTCTGGTAAATTCAGAATATCACTTTACTGTAATGTAGCTTTTAGATATCCAAAATTTAAGACGATATCAGTATCAATGGCTAATGTAGTACATTGTTCAGCCCCACTTCAAATGTTTCCCATCATCAGGTTTACAGATTTTGTACCAGCTATGACATTTCCTAAGTTTTAATAGGGTAATTTGGAAGCACTTTAAATGCAAACCTAGAGACAACTGTATAAATAGGAATGTTTTTAATCTCATTATTCAGTGTACTCTCATTCACCTACATTATTTTGGGGTGAGGGAAAAAAATCTCAGCACGTGGGCAAGTCAAATCAAATGATTAGACAGGTATCTCAGTGATGCCCCCCTCCATACACTGTGTGTTTGTCACAGGCTGTGCTAATCGTCTCAAGGCTCAAACTTAATTTAACACTTGCATGTCATAACACCTATCAACTGTGACATATTGTGGAAATAATGTCAGTGGCCCGCAGCTGTGTGACCAGCTGCGGCCCAGCTACGGGCAGATCGCATTAGCAGGAGCTGAACTTCTCTGTGCACACGGGCAGCCTCACTCAAGTGCCATTTGAAGACATGTGCCCATTTATCATTGGTGTTATGAGTCTCCTCTCTCCTCCTCAGATTGTGTTTGAAGCCGTAACCTCAGGGCAGCGTGGCTTGCTGGCCATCAAAGACGTCGTGGTCCAGGGCCACCAGTGCAGTAAGTCCTTTTTCCCCTTCACCATAAAAGAATATCATCAAACATTCATTGTCCTTTCCGTGACACCCTCCCAAATACCTGTATGGTTGTTCTGTCCAAGGCCTCCCAGTCAAACAAAAGGCCTTCAAAGTGTACGCTACAGTCAATCCAAAGTGTAAACCTCCCTCCTCCTAGCTCCCTGAAGATTTATGAGCATATAGTTGACATGCTGAAGTGCGCTCAGGATGTAATGTTGGAGTGGCTGTGTTAAATCTTTCCTTTGAGAGATGGGAGAAATAGTGCAAAAAATGGGGAGCGAAAAACAAATACAGCCATCGCTGCAGCTCCTGTTTTGATTCCACTATTTTTCTCCTCCCTCAAGGATATTCAGTACAGCATCTCATCTCTCAGATGTTCAGAGTTCTGCTACCCTTGCTGAATATAAGCACTTACTTCAGAGTGCGCTGCGGAGCTAATGAACATGTAATCACTCACATATTTAGGTTTTTTTCCCTACTTCAGCTTTTGGGATAGGCTGCTGCTGTGGGAGAACCAAAATGAGGGCTCTTCATGATCCCTCATGTCTGTGCTTTTAAGCTCTGAGAGTCATGTTACTCCATATGGCACTCCTTGAGTTTATACAAAGAGGTTTTCACACTCTTAAGTCTAAATCAATACCACACAGGTATTCATCAATTGATTTATGCTTTACCCCTCATAGCTGAAGTATCAGGCTGTGATTGTTAGGCGCTAATGACCTGGTAACCATTTGAAAGCAGCTGAATTCCTACAAATGTTATGTCAATAAGATGGATTTATATAGCGATAGGTGTTGCATATAAATGTATCTGGGTAAATCAATGAGGCCTTGCGACGTGATCAATGTTGAAATGCGCAAAAGTGTGAGCGGATCAATAACCCGCTCAGTGCCAATTGGGTTTCTTTGAGTGATAAGCAAAGTGATCAGAGTGACTCCTCAGCGGAGCGCAGCCAATTCATTTTCTATTTATACGACCATGTGGAATATCTAGCACAAAGGTGTGATTATGCCACTGGGTGGTCTGCTTCTCCTTGCATCATTAAAGAAGACATTAGCGAAGAGAAAAATAGATTTGTCTTTTTTGGCACTGGATGGATTGACAGGACAAAGTTATAAAGGAGGTGTAGTTCAAAGACGAGGTTGTAAAATATTAAGTAGAAGTGAAAGTCTTGATGATGAAAGTGATAGAATTAGCTTTTGCCAAGTCTTTAGAGATTTGGTTATGTTTCGAATCAAGGTCGCTCCACTGAATTGCCCTATTTTTCTATGCAGAATAGCGGTACTAATCAAAAATGTTCTACATAAGTTACTTTCTGTGGACTATCCCAGTCAGTGCGCATACTGATAATGAGCAGGGTTAGAGAAGAGAATGATGCTTTTGGAAAAATCCCCTCAATCAATGAAAGGATGCAGTTTAAAGACAGCAGAAATTGGGTTTTGGGTCGGTGCAGGATCGGCCTCTGGTGTCTCATTTTAAGGATTTAGGTGGAATGTTCCTCACAAAGTGATGCTGGCCTCCGGCACTTAGGGGGTATAAGACAGTGTAATAAAGAGCACTATCCATTCAAGCCCACCTCTCTCAGCTCTCCAATTGTGCATACAAATCTTGGCACAAGAGTTACAAAGTCAGTAACAGTGAAATCTGTGGACATAGGAGCATAGATTTTAATGCTACTCCAGCATGCAGCTCTGGTGATTAAATCTCATTAAGTACAAACCCATTTTCGTGAAGTTGTAATCTTATATGACTTTTCTGCAGCTGTCCGATAGATATATGCTTTTTCCCATAGTGAACACCCCTCACTTCTTGACTATAAAAGGAGTGGAGGTCAACGCCGGACAGACTGCATCTTTTCACTGCACCGTCAATGGACGCAAAAGGGACAATTTCCGCCTCTGGCTTCAGGTGAGATCCATTTTTATCCTTTTACTTCCACGCTAGATCAAAGACTAGATCAGAGGGTGGAATCAGTATTAGAAGTGGGCCCTCTGGAAATAAATGTGTCTTACTGAACAGACCGTACTTGTGCTGTCTGAATATGTAATCTTCTGATCAGCAGTGTTGCCATTATCTAAGAAGACTGCAGGCTTATGCCGTCTTTAAAGGAATACGTCACTGCCCAAATGATCATTTGTACAGCAATTACTTACCCCTTGTTAGACTGAATCGGGGAAGAAAACTTTGTTTTTCTTGTATGCCATTACGGTGAACGTAAAATCAGAAACAGAGAATATGCTTCATCAGTTGAACTCATAGGGGTCCACGTTAAACAACAGCAAAACTATATCAAAACATCCATGGACAAACTCTCACATGACTTGTGCAGTGTAATCCAAGTCTCAGTTATCCAGTCATATACTCAGTACTTCCCAAACACATGCGTTATCACTAAAACATTAGTATTTAAAACAAGGAGTTTCTCACTTTTTGGATTCTTCCTTCACCATTGAGGCATGTGAAAAACAAATCTTCCTTCCTGAATTTGATGTAACAGAGGGTGAGGAACTGATATATGAATGATCATTTGGGGGTGAAGTATTCAGTCCTTCCTTTTCCTTTTACGTATGTATGATTGTTTTTATTTAATAGGGGAGGTATCATTATAAGCTATTTTTGGCCTCTAACCTCTCCTGCACAACATTTTAACTTTTAATTTCCTTTTCCTGTATTTTCTATACATGTAAGTCCAAATAAACGTAATTAGAATAAAGATACATCAATAATTAAAAATAGAAATTTAGCATTTGACATTAACTGTAGCAGGTTCTCCATTAAGTCATGCTAAGTATGTAACATCAACATCTGGTTTAAGGGGAAAACAATATTTTTCATAACTGGAATGGTTACCAAATCAACATTTTATACAAGCGAAATCAGGCATGCTGGTAACAACTATCAGCCATTCTGTGGTCTGGATACCACTGTTGGCGACAGTGTTGTAAAAATGAGAGTAAAGCGAAATGAATGGCAGACAAAGTATAAACTGATAACTTATCAACAACAGCAAACAATGACGTCAATAATCTACAATGTTTGGGTCCAAATTATTGGTTAACGACATGGATGTATAAAGAGAACTGGGTATAGTGTTGGCAGTGAGGCCCCGTTCATTCCCATGAAAGTTGCTCGGTGGCGCATGAATCCAAAAAATTCAGCTGCCATGTATAAAACTACTCAGATGATTAGCACTGCTTCCACGACTTCGGATTTGGCGCTCCGCTAACTTGAATGGGGATAAAATGATTCAATCGTGCAGCCCCTCTAGATTTTGTTGTGGGTGTTGTGACACTCAAAAAAAAATGAATCCACTTTCGCCATGAAAGTCTTTTTATGCTACAGGGTATCTCATGACAGATGTAATACACTGTTTGGCGACTACAAAAATTGTCCTCAAAGCCCGGTGCACTTCTTTGGGGACTGGTGAAAGGGAGAGGGTAGCAAGAAAGAAGATGAGGCAGGAGTACTTGGTTATTTTAAACATGTTAAACCATAATTACATAGGGCCAAATGTAAACAGTTACACCACAGCAATTTTCCTGATTGGCGAACAGATGTCCATTTAAACTGCACAACAGCAGACCTCAAACATAGTTCTGGTGAGCAGTTTAACCGCTTCTTTAAAGGAGAAAACAACTGACAAGATGGAAATGAAGAAGAGGAGTCATGGAGGGTTAAATCATGTTAATATATATCATGGCACCTAGTCATTAATTTAACAACCTAAAGCTAATGCCAGCACTACATTAACTTTTAAAAGTTGGCTT
This sequence comes from Epinephelus awoara, assembly GCA_035609425.1. NCBI lineage: Eukaryota > Metazoa > Chordata > Actinopteri > Perciformes > Serranidae > Epinephelus > Epinephelus awoara. Next base: position 21,688,699 of record CM069306.1, on the reverse strand, counting down.
CAGGAAATACAGGAAGCTTTTGTAGTTTACTGTATAAATCATTTGAGATTTCCCAGCGAAGACATCCACACATGGCGTTATTGTGCCCTTGTGTTTGAGATCCCACCTGCTCACCAGAGGCCTCTGCGTCTGGGAGGCAGGGGATCACAGTTGTTTCAGATCACCGCAGTATGGTCTTAACCTATATAGATGTTGGCTCTGTGGATACTGTGTACTATATCCGGCACAACTGAGCTGCACAGCAGTCTTGAATTGACCTTGTTCTGAGCAGCGAAGGTAGTGCATCTGGCAGACATAACCCTGCCGGCTCTGCTGCTAAGCACACTGTCACACATGTGATCAGTGGGAGCATGACGCCGGGTAAAGGTCCTCTGCCAGGTACTCCATCATTTTAACAAACACGTCCTCATTAGCACAGGAGCTGGAAAACAAACATTAAGTGAAGTCCCCCGATGACAGTAATGAAGAAATATTTCTAATGAACAAATGTCCCCCATCTGCCTGCTGTGAGGGGTGACAGCTGGGGAGAGCCCACTGCGTGTTTGTGTGCGTGCGCGCGTGTGTGTGCGCGCGCACATTCCTGTGTGATAAATGTATTCCTACTATCAGCCACCGATGGGAATGATAGGACACAAACAACCGCGCGCGAGAACAGACAACGAGTACACTCAACCAGAGTTTCTGAAACACACAAGGTCAGGCCACTTTGCTTATTAAACCTTTCCATTTTGTAGGCTCACTTGTGTGTGTTTGTCTCGGTTCCAAACAGGGCATCGGTGGACGGGAGGCCCCGATGAAAGCCACTAAACCTTGGAACAACCGGCGCTTCATAGGCACTTTTGATGTAGAGAACACAACCAAGGGCGACTCGGGCCGCTACCGCTGCATCGTCCACTCAGACAAAGGGGTTGGAGTGTCCAATTATGGAGAACTAACCATAAAACGTGAGTATTGGTCCCAGAGCAAAGAGAAACACAAACACCGCCTATCTGAACTAAAAAAGCGCAGACAGCAGGAGTGTTTTTCCATCCACATGACCTCTATGCATTCAGCAAAGTCAACAGGAGATAAACAGGAAATGCTGCATGTTCGTAGATGAAAATGTCCTTTAAGGCAATGCTAAAAATACTAGCTTTTTATGTTGATTTGTTATCCAGAGGACTTTAATACTTCCCCTGAAAAGGTTGTCCTTGACTGAGCACAATTCCACCTAAAAGATCACAAAGGGTTTACAGTAACCTCACTGATATTTCACTCCTGCAGTCATTTGATATGAATTTATGGAGTCGTCTGAAACTAAATCCTGCAAGGCCTCACTTTCCTACAGCCCTATAGCCCGGTAATGGCCTTCTATATTTCTTCACCTCAATTTTCTCCCTGTGCTCTCAATTGAATTTACTGCCCCGATTTTTTTTCTTTCTTTCTTTCTTTTTTTTTGTCTCCAAGCTTTATGTGATTGATAGGTTTAATCCTGGCTGTCCAGATCGAGGTCTGTCAATCATGCGAGAATGGCCGGGCCCAGACACAGCAGAGTGAAGAGGGAGATAAAGTCTCTCTGCCCGAGTGTATCAGTGGGTTTCAGCGGTGTACTCAAAGAAAATTTACTGACACACTGGAGGCACTCAAAACCACCGTCGTGCATAAATTCAGCAACACAATCACTCGCACATCCTCGCACTTACACATACTCGCTAGACGGCAATATTTTTGCTGATCGCTGCTTTCAATGTGTTACTAGATGTATTTTTACACAAGACAAACCAGTTAAGTGTAAAGTGCCTTTGTCATAAATATTTAAAATAATTTTCTAGATTTAGGCATTTATCGAATCTTCTAACGCATCCTGCTTTAAATTCTGCAGAGATTTCACACCTCGATGACTCCGACATAAGCCAAGCCGTCGCAGGGAGAAAAGAGGCGTTTTCACGGTTATAAGTGTCACACATAAAAAAAGGCTGATATCTCCTCTTATCGTACCAGTCATAAAACAAGTGCTTAACCCTCCTAGCAATGTGTCTGAGTCGTAAATCCTCCTTAAATGTGTATTCACCGCTTCCGTGACTCGTTTTTGGAGGAGTGACCGTGGAGCGGTTGTGTGGATTATGAGCCTGCTACAGTCACACACCGGCTCCCTCTCTCTCACCCTCCCCTCATTACTATACACTGCCTTTTTCTTCAACATGAGGAGAGTGAATGCTTGATTATCCCAGATAATCACTTCTGCCTTTCATGCCAGTATTCAGTCAGATTTATGCGCCTATGTGGAAGCGCACTGCATGTATTTCCAGAGCGCCATACGGATTGGGCCAGCGCAGCCCCCTTTCCCCGTGCCCCCCTCGTGATGGGCTCTCCTGTAGTGCAGCCAGTGGTTCTGAAAGGGGGATAATTACTCCCTGTCCAAGTGCTGGCTCCTTTCTTGGCCTGGTTAGAATCACCTGGAGCCCGCAAAGCGTCCGCTGAGCTCCAGGACAGTATTCTGGGCCATGCTACCGAGACAAGGCTGCCGAGGCGCGGCCGTGTCAGCGCTAATGAGTATAGCCACCAAAAATCGAAGGCCGACCAGTCAAGCTCGTCATTTTCCTGTGGCCACCTCGTCTCCTATCAGGAGCAGATCAATTCTTCACTCACAGCAGCCCAATTAGGAGAGCGCACAACGTAATGAGGACCTCTTGCATCTCAGCAAGAGAGGCTCAGTGGATGTAACGGGCACATGAAAGAAGGATTTATAAAGAGTCAGGTCTGACTAATCTAACAACAGAGCAGAGTGGCAGCTCTTATTATTGCTCTCTGTGTGGTGAATAGCAAATGGGTGGCCAGACATGTGTGTCTGCAATTGCATGAGTATGTGCTACTTATGAATGTGTTGTAGTGCTGAAACGATTAGTCGATTAATTTGCATAACATTAAGCAAAGATTCACTGGTTCCAGCCTGTTAAGTGTGAGGATTTGCTGTTTTCCTCTGTGTCATATTAATATAAATTAAATATATTTGGTAGAGTTTTGATTTAACCCCCTGAGACCCTCCTGGCTGCCGGCGATCCCAGGCGATTCCTGTCTTTAAGAGGCTGTAGCAGGCTGAGATTACTAGAAGACCTAAGAAATCCAGTGGTACTAACATGTCATGTCAGCCTCTCAGCAAGGGAGCTAAATAACACTCCAAAGTTAGGCTAAGCAAGAACAAAATGGTTATTTCATGGAGGTCCCTTGACCTCTCACCTGAAGATATCTGGATGAAAATGGGTTCTACAAGCACCCACGAGTCTCCCCTTTACAGACATGCCCACTTTATGCTAATCTAACGCACTTTGAGGCAAAATCCATGCAGTATTTGCATGTAGTATAAATGCTTTATCCTCGCCTCTTGTATTTGTATATTTCTGCATCCTGGCATCCCGAAACATTCTTGCATAAATTAGGTTTGGCTCAAAAGCTAAGACTCTTTTGGATTTAGTGAGCTCAATTGTGAATGTGTGATGATGTTAGTCCCCTCAGTGGCCATTTCCCTGTAGTTAGAGATTAATTAATTAATTAGAGACTTTGGGGATTCAGAGGATGTTTTGCTTTCATAGGTTTATTGACCATAAGGGGGTTACACAGCAGTTTCCAGAACAAATTTGCTCGCCATTCAGTCGCCGAAAAACTGCAATTCCTACACAAAAGCTTCAAATTTCAAAAGTTTTTGATACCAAATCACAACATGTATTTTCTGTGTTGTCCCTCAAGGTCCTGGAGTCGTAATGTGGTATTTTAAAGGGGTTTTTATTAATTCTCAAGTTGTAAAGCATGCTTGAATTTAACACCAAAACGATGTAACAAATGGTATCAACACAAAAATTGACATAATTGAGTATGTGAATGCTTTCATCATAATTTTCTAAGACCAAAATGGGTTGCGGTCCAAAAGTGGGTCTTGGGTCCATTCTGAATGGACCCCAAGTGACTTGCAAATGTGTCAAGTTTGTTAAAAAAAACCACTTTATTTTTAGGTACAGTGAATTTCCGGCTCAGAGCTTTTATTTTATAGTGCCATTTTCTGCTGTAGATTGAGTGACTAGTGGACAGCTACTTGTCAGAGACCGCAAATTAGCTTGATGATATGGCCAAACGCAAGTATAGTGCCTAATGTACTAAACTGTTTGGACCTTAAACTAATAACTAAAGAGAGATCTGGACCCCGAGGCTGGACCAGTTGGGAACCACTGCTCTAAACTTTTAAATAGGCGCCTACCAGAACACAGTGTTTATTACAGATTTATGACTCGAAAATTAGAGCGTACAGTGCTGAGCTGCATCTCAAATTAATCTTCAGGTTCGCAGCTCTCAGATAATATGTACCACGTCTATGTGGGATATACTGTTGACCTTTTATCTCCCATTTAAGATCCCCTGTCCCACCCCAAGAAAGAAATAACAGGGTCTTTATGGATTTCAGACTGTTTACAAGAGAGCAAAGTCAAGTCACCACCTTGGATTCTGGGAAATTTTTATGAGCTTTTTTTTCCACAATTTTAAGACCTGTTATAGTAAGTATAAAGGAATAGACACATCTTTTAAAACTGTACTATAAGTGTCAGCCTCAGTGTGTCGGTTCCTGCGAGTATGTCTCTGCCACTCTGCATTGGGTCCATGTGCATGCCGGTGTGACCGTTTTTCATCGCCCGTGCATGAGTGTGCATTTGTGTGATTGCGTTCTGGCGGGTAGGCAGGTGCTGCGGAAGACGCAGCTGTCGCCGGGCCGTTTGCCTGTCTGGTCAACATCATGACAACAGCTGCTCGCTGACCCTCGCGTATGGTCGCCACTGTCATCTGCGCGCTTGTCACCCATCTCCAGCCAGCATGAAGCTCAGTTGGAGCCCTTTCCAGGGCCCCCGCTGCTGCGAAGCTGCCTCGTGAGGCTTAAACAGTGGGAACAGAGTTGTTAATATCCTAAAGTGTTCCAGCACTTGAGTGTATTTCACACCGGTAATCCGTTATTTTCAGTGCGTTTGCTATGGCTGTTGAACAGAGGATTACTGCACCTACAGGAATTATTTCATCACTGTAAGCTGCTGCTGCTTTTGTGAAGCAGTAAGTTTCCAAAGTTAAATGAAATGCTTATTGGTATAATACATCATGCTGCTTAGTTGTATTGTTACATAAATGGTCTCATGTGATAACAGCAAAAATAGGGCTGACTGGCAGCAGCTGCATCTGTGCATTACAGAGCATAAAAGGCATTTCTCTGTAGAAAAGGAGGATTGATTATATTATTACAAGGTTTGGACATGTGTATCCCACGGTATCTGACTGTGTCACAGGTAATCCTACAAGATTAATACAGATAAAACCAGATAATCATGAGATGTAGTTTCATAACTAAAGTGGATATTAGTTGATTTTGTATTAATCTGCAAAGTTTCTCACCCTGTGAATCAGTCATGTCTGAGTCAGCAGCCAGAAAATTTGTCATATTTTGCATCACAAGGTTATCAGAGAATGAGTGTGTTGGCAAATGTGTCAATAAAATCAACCTACATGACACTTGCTGCCTTTGAGGCAGGACTGGGTTTTTTATGGCAGTGAAATTACTCAGTTGTACTTTTAGTGAGTTCTTTTTCAAAGTTCTCACTTTTAATTTGGTTCTTGAATGACTGAAGATACTTATTATGCAGTAAAATAAATTACATCTGGCCTCCAAATCATACATGCCATCTGCTTTTCTCAAGAGAAAAAAATAAAAGCTGAAAAACTACAGCAAAACCTGAGGTCTCTCTTCTCTGAAACCAACTTTGGCAAAGCCATTTCATACATTTTAGTTTCATTTGATGTTTTGAAATATGACAAATGCCAAACACCATTACTACACCAGTTTTTTAATATGCCATCGTACCTTGAGGGGTGGTATTACAGAGTGAGTCTGTGCTGCTTTCTGTTGTTTAAATCAATCTGAGCATATTGCCTCTTTACTCGGTTAAATCCCTTTTAAGACATAACAATAGGCCACAAAAGACCATCAAAACAAGCCAATGGTTGAAGCCAGATTTTGGATCGCCCCATTCTTTTGTCTGGCTCCAACACCCAGACTGGTGCTCTGCGTGCAAGTCCAGGAGAAGACACGCTGGATTAGCTGGTTCGCTTTAGGTGATGTTTGACAGCAACACTGGGAGCTTAGATTAGTGGGAGTTTAGGGACCTGCGACTGAGGTCACCGTAGGGTAACCATCTGCTTAGAAAGAGCCTCCAATTCTCTGTAGGACACCTCAGCCCTAATGTGCCTGGAGACTTCTCCCTCTCCATGACAACTCCATGAGAAGCAGTCAGACGTCTAATGGCATTACTCTGTTACATGTGTGTGCTCATTAGAGCTACTCACTGTGGCCTTTGGGACGTGTAGCTATTGTAGTACGTGACAAGGGTAGATTCCTAGGCAATGCCTCGGCTGTGGGTCATAGCTCTTTGTTTACGATGGCAGGGTTTTGGTTGCACCTGGAGACTTAAAAGAAATGCTGGTGAGATGGTTAACGTGTCCCATTCTTTTAATAGGATCAGCATTTTTTGTCTAATGTGACTTTAAAAAGTGAATAATAAAATGTAGAACTGCCCTTCTAGGTGTTATAAGTTTCTTTAATAACACCTCCCCTCACTTGTTAATGCAGCGTCCTCTTACCTGGTTATATAATAATGCAACTCTGAAAATACCTACAGCCGAAATAACTTGTCTGACATTTCCAGAAGTCTCATTAAACCAGAAATTGCACAAGGTTTAAGCAAGATTAGACAAATATTGGTGACATAACAGAGAAAAGGTCATCTTCAATGTTGTCATTGAACACCACATTGGTCTGAAAGAGATACATTTGTATGAAAGTACTTGAGCTTACATTTCTGACACATCGGAGGTCCAAAGGGCCCCAGAAATGTGTCCGTTTTCAATATTCAGTTTTGATGAAAAACATCCTCACCTTCATGAAATATTTGCACAATAGATTCTGTGGAATTTTTCCTCTTCTTTATTAACCAAAGGCTGCAGTGTCCTAGCATTTGGAAATAACATACCTTGTTGTAATTGTGTGCCTTTAATCATTTTGTGAAGGTCTCCAAATTTGAAAAACACGAACATTTGGGCAGTGAAGTGCAATTATTTGTCTGTCTGTGACACAGTAATTAAATCTCTTGCCCAGCTTTTAAACAGTGATACTGAAATGAAAGTACATTTACTAAAAGTACTGTTCTTAGTTCTACTCCACTACCACTTAAAAGGAAACGTTGCTCTTTTTAGTCCACTACATTTGTGTGACATCTGTAGTTACTACATTACAAATCTGTGTTCCAGATATGATTATCTGATAAAATATGATGTATTGGTATAGATTAAACTACCCAAGAGTATATATAATAGTTATATTATGAGCGACGACATACACTTGCTGCTTACCTGTCAATGCTTCAGTAATACCACTCAGATGGGGTGTATTACTGCGTTTAGTACTTTTACTCTGATGGTCTGAAGTACTAATGATACATACTTTCCCTTGGGTAACATTTTTAATGCAGAACTTTTACTTGTAATGTTTGATATTGATACTTTTACCACTACAAAATGTGTTTCTCTTTTGTTTACGTCCCCTAAAATGTCTGACCTTGACTATACTGACTGTGCAAAATTTGCCAGTAGAGAGGTGTTTCTACATCACTTCAAGGAGGTGGTGTCCGCACATTTCCCCAAAATCTAAGATTCAAACGTACACCAGGCAAGATAAATTGGGTACATCACTAATACAAAAGCCAATCACTGTGTAATTCTGGAAACACAGTAAACAGTATTTACCCATTCATTTCCCAGTGATATTCAGATCCACAAATCCTGAGAGAAAGCTATAAATTTCTCACATGGATTTTTTTTTTACCTGTATAACATCTCATGTTTGCTTTTAAAATGGTTCAAACATAAATTATGTGCTTTAACAATATGATAAATAGTTCCTCTAAGCCTCACAGATGGCCATGCTTGTTAAAAAGGGGGGCGTGGCTCTACCGAGTTCACTTTAGATGATGTAGAACACTTGATTGGCTTATAGATATCCCATCAAATAAGTCATTTGGTTTGAGTCAGATGACAGTTATCATATATCTTGACATCCTAGAAAAGTCATGTCTATTGGAATGGATAGGGGACCTGAATAGGTTAAGTAAAAGATCTCCTTCAATGTTGAATAGGTCTCTGTAAAGGGTCCCTGTGGGGGTTTCTTATAAACAAAAAGAAGTGAAGGAAAGTTGTTTTATTTCAGTGTAACTTACCAAAATGCATTTTAGTTAGGAAAGAAAACTTTATTTCCATTTGCAGTGTTATATTTGGGATTATGGCTCTGTTCTGGGGCCTCTCTGCTTTTCCTAGGCCAATGCAGAAAGCCTAAGGTGGAGAGAGCACACGTCTCTGCCCTTCCAGGTGCTAACGAGGAAAGCCAGAGGCAGAGAGAGTAAACCTCCCTGCCCTTCCATGCACCTACATGGAGAGCCTAAGGCAGGAAGAGCAGTAGCAATGACCCCTCGGGAACAGAACAGAACCGGTATTAATGACAAACAGAAACAACACGGTATAAAAAGGAGGAGCTGGGGTGGAGGCGAGTTGCAGAGCAGCTTGCAGAGGAAGCAGCAACAGTAGGCAGGCCAGAGCAGTTTAAATAAGGCGCCCTGAATGAGATTCACCAGTTGGTTGCATAGAAAGGAATCATGTGATCTGTCAGCTGACTCCCTTCCATCGATCAGCTGCCCCTACAGTTGATTGGGCTGTTTGAGATCAGCTGATGTAGCTGGGATGTGAGCTGAGCTTGACATCGTGTCCTGCCTGAACTAAAGCTATGCTCAGTTTGTGTATCCTTGAGGTCTAACAAACATGTCGTGCATTTCTGTCTTTATAGAACATTTGCAAAATTAAGTATGTTAAATCCAGCGTTGTTTACATCCATATTTCCCAGCTTGTTGTATTCCTCTTCCCCATCTCTGCTGGTGCTTTTTACAGCTGGTTATTGCCACCTGTTGATCAGTGGGGTAGTGTCAGGAATCTATATCTATACCTGTATCGATAAAATTGAAAGGAATGTTTAGCTGCACTTCAGATCAGATGAAAAGATGTCTGCACATAGAAGGACTTTGTTGTTTATAAGAAGAAGTGAAGCTTGCACATCTAAAACCAGCAACAAGTGCAGAGCATACACACCCAAATGCATTTCATACAACTTCCATGTATATGCAGCTCTTTTGTTTTAGCAGTGCTGACTGCATTACACTTTTCTTGAACATGTCAGACAGAACGTTCACATTTGTAAGACATTCATTGACAAAGTTATTACAATACCTTTACATGACAGTCACATTAATTTGTTGGAGACTGAATTATGTTGTAAAAGTAAGTCAACATAGGTAACATGCTGTAGAGTTGTGTTGTCCACTCAGTAGGTTTTTCGCTTTAAATAGAAGTGCAAATTTCCACAGCTGTCATGAGTTGAGACATTAAACCAGCTTCTGAATCAGACGATGGAGAGAGTACAGTAGTTGTCAATTAACAGAGGCTTTTCCATAGAGGTCCTCTGATTGAAATCAATACATTGTTCAATGGGAGCAGCAATTGCCAAGGTTGGGCCGACTTTAGTCAGTTTACTACCTATGATGAGATTCCCCACTGAGCTGGAACTATTGATTGTTACGTGGCTCTTTTTAAATACCTTGATTATTTGGAAACATGAAGATGTGTATTCATGTGGTTCACAAGGATTTTGATTGAAGAAATTGATTTTGAGCATCTTGTTTGCTTGGTACATGCGTTTATGCACCTTTTTGTGGCAGGAACGTCAGCACTTCTTACACAAATTTAAAAAAAAAACATAATTGTTTTCCCTATTGTCAAGACTTTCCACTATTTCACTATTATAATATGTTCATCTAACATCAGACCAAACCTTTTTGTTTTCACAGAGCCCCCAGTGCCAATCGCTCCTCCCCAGCTGACTGCCGTTGGTGCCACTTACCTTTGGATCCAGCTGAACGCCAACTCCATCAATGGGGACGGCCCAATCATTGACAGGGAGGTGGAATATCGCACTGTGTCCGGCACTATGTACGACCTGCAGCCCGTAGACAAGACCACACACAAGATCGGCCACCTGGATCCAGACACAGAGTATGAGATCAGCGTTTTGCTGACCAGACCTCTGGAGGGAGGAACCGGAGCCCCCGGACCCCCTCTGAGGGCCAGGACCAGATGTGCAGGTGAGGCCAACAGTACCATTACTTACGCAGCACCACTGGGATTTTAGGGAAATGATGCATCATGTTGTTTCGCAGTGTTGCATGAACAGCCTTAAAAAACAACTCATACATCATGTTGTAGATATAGATGTGTAACATAATCTAAACTATCTAAAGTCTACAGATTTCCCTCAAGCTTTAATGTGAACTAGGACTAGATAGAAAGCCCAGTGAGATTTAGACATTTATTTTCAAATGAGAAATGTGCTGCAAGGAGCAATTGCAATTGCATATTAAAAGATAAGCTATCAACTAGAGGTTGTGCCTGGTTTATGGTGGCTTTTTTAAACAGAGGCACATGCCAGGATTGTAGAGGACATTTTTATAAGATACAAAATAAATTAAGAAGTATGTAATTCAAACTATTTCAAAGCATACCAGACCCATGTGGCTATGCTTGCTATGTGCATGTGCTATAATGGCATTCAGCATGATGGTAACAGTTGGGCAAAGGATGATATGAAAACTATTCTTGGTAAAACAATTGTCCTCATGATACCATCCCATTAATCATCAAAATATACTTCAAACTTTTAAGTCCAGTTCAGACCAAAGACTCACAATGAGACAAAACCATTTTAGAATGTCGCAGAGAAAAGTTGAGTGGTATGAACTGACCATTGGAGCTCGAGACAAGCCGGCTAAAGGTGTCACCTGCAACTCAGCTGGTCAAATAGCCAGCGGCTGGTTTTAGAACGTAAAGCCAACAGACGCTGGTCAAGCCAAAATGACAGCAGATGGCATGTTTGCTTGCTGCGGCAGGTGCTCCGTTCCTGCCTCCGTTTCTGTCATCACATGTGCCGGTGTCTGACGATGGGTCACTGCTACTGATTAATTGGCGGTGCGTATTTATATTATTGTGGTGTATTTATTATGAATACAGTCAATCTGCTTGGTTTTGTTCATGTTTTTTCGCCGCTCCACCGCCACTACAAATGCAGCTCTAGCCAGTATGTCACTATCACTATCCTCATTTATATGTTGAGAAGCTACAAATTATATTCAGCCACAAAATAGGCCTGAAAAGCTGTGAATCAGAACGGAAGCACAGAGAGTTGTTGCATAGAGATGATACGCCGTCTTGTCTAGTTGCATTGGTGTGAACTGGCAGAGTTTTAGAATGTTGCAGAACAGCGCATTGCAGAGAGTTGCATGCTTCAACTCGTCTCGTTGCGAATCTTTGTTCTAAGCTGGGCTTTAGATGGCACTTTAACATACTTGAATGACGTTACCTTGCATGTTATTAAGAATCTGATATTTCAATTGCATTGTATTTAGTGAACATTCTTTTAAGTGAACGCAAATCTTACAAGGCCAGGCTATTCAGCTACTTCAGATAGCATTATTTCTTTCATATGAAATGTGCTGATGCTTGATGAAGATTATTTTAGGTTTGTGCATGTGCAAGCTATTTTTGCAGAGTGTCTTTTATTGCTGGTTGCCCAGCAGCCTGACATGATATTCACCATTATCCTGATAATGGAAATTTACCACAATCAACTTATTGTGAGTGTTTTTCATTGTGTTCTGTAATGAAATCGTCGCATCCCTAATAACAATGACATCCTACTGTATGTTTGAGCTAGACGAACTGAATACCACCGCTAACAGGTATAGGTCATAGGTGACAAATGTAGTATCTCTGCCAATTCACAATTCATTTGATGAAACCCGATCTGATACCAAATTTTGTATTCTTGTCTGAAACAGGCATTGTGCCTTTTTTTCTTTCTCACTTGGAAAAAGTTCCTCTGAAGTTTTATTGTCAATAAACTGGCCGTATTCTTCCTGTAACAGGCCTTGCAACACAACACTGGAGTGGGCCAGCAGCCCTCTCTCAACTCTAGCTTGATAATGACCTGTCAATTACACATCAAAGGTGATGCCCAGGGAAGAGCAGTGTATGGAGCTTTTGATATCTGTTGCAAAAATAATTTGCCATCGTGAAACTGAGTAAAACAGGGTTCACTTTCTCTGTCAGCACTTTGCACGGTCCCAACACAATGACTCACGGATACAACAGAGAATAATAGTGAACAAAATGGAGAGAAACTGGAAGCTGTAACAGTTCTGTGAGAAAGAGTGGTCAGAGCAGTTCAAGCAATCCATTCATTCAGCAGTTTTTATTATTATTGCCTCAGGCTTGTTGTATTTGTGTATGTAGCATCCCTAATTTACTTTTACAAACAAAGCATTTCAAAAAGATTCCTATTTTTACAAATCACCCCCTGCATACAATAAATAGCCATCAGGGCTCCATTGTTGGTAAAGCTCCATTGTGTTTCCTCTAAAGCCTCATTGCATTTGAAGCAAATAACTGCAGCTCACAATTGCCCAACATATATCACTGCCATTTTACATAGGTAATTATTTCTGTATTGTAGACGAAGCCCTCTGTGTTTTCATTGTTTCCACCTATATATCTTCATTAACATTTTTGGCATATGGACATAAATTGTCTCATTTCTAAGTAATGTATTCTACCTAAACACCTGGAACAATTAGAGCTGTGCATACTTTTATAGCATTACAGGAAAACAGGTAACACCTTTGAACCAGCAGAATAACAACAACTTTGAATAAACTCTCTTAACTTTGGTTGCTGTTGGGAACAGCTGTGTGTCACAATAATTGATATGATTTATGGCTGGCTCCAGACATAAAGATGAAAACTGCCCTACCACATGGTTAACTCGATAACTACTTGTTTATTTGGGTTAATTCTGGTTCCAAAGTCCGTGCGAGCTTCTTAATTCATTAGCGACGCAGATTGATATCATGTGTGAGGCAGAGTGGCACCTTAAATTTGGGTCGTTACATTGCCGCTTTACTGTGGGCATTCAGACTCCAACATGTACATAAACACTTTGAGAACGCCTGATGATATTGTACAAATTGCCCTTCTCACAACATTAACCAGCTAAATTCCCATGCTGTACCAGGATGCCAACTCGGGGAACAAAACAAACCTAGCCTCAGCATTTTCCCCCGGCTAATGCTGTTTGGTGTCCAGAGAAATGCTGATGAAAATGAGATTTTTCTCCCCTCTCTGCCCAGGGTGTAACCCCCTCTCCCCACTGTGAAGGTCATGGGCTTATTCATTTTTAGTCTGGCTGATAGGGATGAATGACCCTACCTGTGCAGCCTTCTGAGCCAGCCCCGGCTCCTGAAGTGTGTTTGAGGAAGCAGCTCTTGATCTTGTCCGGCACTCTGCTGGTCTTTCCTACTGACAGCCTGGGCCTCAGCAGAGCTCCTAATTGAACGGTTAAGACTCACAGGGCTGTGTGATACATCACTGTTGATACAGGCAGGCCCGCAGACTCACTCCCCCTCTCCCTGCACTGCTGTCTGGAGGCGCTAATGAAAATCTGTGGCCACTTTAGAGCACAGTCTCTCACATAATTATTCATAGCCATGCCTTGGTCACTTCGCAAACTGAGCAATGTTTCTGATGACAAAGGATGTTTTAATTCAATCTTCTGTAAAATAGGGAATGTATAATGCAAGGACGCCACCAATTCAATTCAGAAGCAGGAGGTAGACAGGGGCAGCTTTGAAAGGTTTTTTTTTTTTTTTTCCAATGAAGCACTTCCATTACTTTTCTAGTGAACATCAAAAGAATGTCCGTATCCAAGGCTCTGTGATTGCTTGAGGGAGTTATTTGTGGGTTTCAAGGGTTTGCAGAATGATTCAAACAACATTTTGCTTTTGCATATCCTCATGTCTTTCGTCCGTCGATGTTGAATTTCACAGCTTGTTAACATTTGTTACCCCCCCCCCTCCACCACCCCATTTTCCTACTGGCCAAAATTACTCGCCAAGCTAAAAAGCTAAAAGAGAAAAGCATTTGGTAACCGTACTCCTCTGCCATGTGAAATTTGTGTCTGTGTGAAGTTGTTTACCACTTCAGAGTTCTCCACGCTTGGTAAGTGCTACTTGAAGGAAGACACTGTTTTATCAGGTGGTGCCCTAGGATCACAGCAGGGTGCCCTGCATTTCAGCAACACTATTGAGAAACCATCTCACACTGAGAAACCATTTCCAGCCCACACTAGGACGGCAGATAAGTGAGCCTTAAACAACTATTCCTCTGCAGTCGGAGTTGTACTCTCTGTCAGTGTGGAAAAGTATTATCCAGCATCTTCACATCGTAATCTGCTTTGGGTTATAATGGTCACAGACACATTTTGAACATGGATTCACGCTACTTTTAGAAGCATTTGAAACATTTTCTTACTCGAATAAAACAGCTATTCTAATATTTGTTTATGTAATCCTACTTCTGCTGAAGACTGTTACTTATGCTGCTTTTGACAGCGTCTAAATCGATCAGCTCTCAGTTGTTTGAGTTAGGGGTACACAGGCACACAGAGATAATTTCATACTAGTTTCCATGGTGAAAGAACAGTCTGTCCTGTGTGCCTCATCTCCATCCTATGGCCTTTGCTGTCCCGCTGGCTCTCGGGCGCTTTAAAAATGTCAGTACACGTTGTCCATGCTGGGTCCAAACACCTGCTCAGACTCCAGCCTCTGCCAAGTCCACATCTCCGTCTATAAGTTGTCTCCATCTGCGCTCCGGTACCACGTGGGAGTAGTCTCATCTGTTTGTTTTTACTTTGCCATTCTGTTGCACTGAGTGCTATTAAACACGGGGGAATGAGCGTTAATCAGGGATCAGCCCTCCTTTAAACACTCGTTTACAACAGTGGAGAGCAGGGAGGAGCTGCGCAATTATGTGTTCACCCATACCAAGGTTGGTTATTTACATTTAGCCTCCTGGTTAATTTGTGAAGGACCAGGTCTGTTTTAATGCAAAGGCAGAAGAATGACAGCAGCGTCTGGCACAGGCCTGGAATTTCATCATTTTAGGGGCAAGGCCACTTGGCCTTTCGCGTTGTCAGTTTTTTGAGGGCACAAAGGCCAAAAGCCAGGGCAGCGAGGCCATACAGTAAAACAGTGAATTTAATTTAAGGACTAAGGATGTATAACTATCTGTGAAATGAATAAATAAAATGAGCTCAAGTAATAATAATGAGTATAATAAGTAATAATGTGATTTATTTAATAGCATTAATAAACCCAATGTGTTTTAAATATAGAACAACCAGGTTTATGTATTTATTAGCAAACAATCTTAAATATAAGGCCTAGTGTACATGATAAACTGATTCACTGAACAAGACTGGCTTACAATTATTTTTGATGTGTTGTTAGATAGCTAACAAAGAAACAAACTATAGCAGGGCTATTCAATTGCTATTTCAACTGGGCCAACCCGGCCCCCCTATCCGCCACACTTTGACTTATTCCCACCCAGCCGACAGCCTGGCTGTGGAGAACGGTCCCTAACTGTGGGGAGAACGGAGCAGGCTTCCCCGGAGGTCCGCTGCTTAACCCAGTCCATCTCCTCCACACTTTGACTTATTTACACGGTGCCCAGCAGCAGTAGCTTGGAGAACGGTCCCTCACTGCGGGGAGAGGGGAGAGGGCTTCCCCGGAGGTCCGCCGCTTAACCCGGTCCGTCTCCTCCACCCAGAGGCAGTCCTGGCTAGTTTTACGCCCTGGGCAGGTAACGGTTTGTTGACCGTTACCTGCCACAAAGAGAGAAATGTGAACGGCTCATTTCTCCTCTGACACGCCACATACCTGTGTGCCGCCACAGCTCGGTTGTCCAGGTACTACTGGGCAGTCATGACACCAACAAAAGAGGAAATTACTGGACCTGGTGTCGGACTTCTGTGTTGCCGGTAAGCCGTTATCTTGCGCCGCAGAGCACTATGAGCCTCCACCGTATTCCTGTCTGTGACCCCCGTTCAACCTACAACCGCCAGGATTCGCCTTTCCTTTCTGCTGCTGGTTGAAACGTGATAATAGGGACACCCCAGTGCCTACTCCACTAACTTGATGTGGAAATGAGCGGTAGTCTAGAAAACTGTTTTTTTTTTTGTTTGTTTTTTTTTCGTTTTTTTTGGAGGGCGCCCTCACATAGATTGCACCCTGAGCGGTCGCCCACTTTGCCCATGGCAAAAACCATCCCTGCCTCCGCCACACTTTGACTTTTTCCCACCCTGCCGACAGTGGGACTTATATTCATTGTGCCGACAGTGGCTTGGAAAACTGCCCATAACTGTGTCACATGGGGAAGAGGGAAGGCGGCTGGAGTTCCTCCAACATTTGCGGTTAGATTATCATATTTTTTTATTGACAAAAATATAGCCTGCTTCGGCTGTTTTGTTTTTTTTTGTATGCGCACATGTGCCCCTAAATATTTTTTACAGTGCGCACACACCTATTTTTAGTTGCAAATGCGAGTGAAACGCTCGCACTGTCGAGCGCTGACACACCTCACTCTTTCCTTATAGGTCAGTTACACAGGATATAGTTTTATACAGTCCATGGCAGCAACAGTCATGTTAACAACAACAAAGTCACTATTTAAAACCCAATAATATCTCACTGGAATATTAATATTCCTCCTGACATCACAACACTGAGTGAAGAAATTCACGTTATCTCAGCATGAAGACAAACATCAGTATCAGTCATTCATCCTGCTCTCTGTCCCTCCTCTACTGAGGACACTCACTGTCATGTACATGTTCAGATAAAGTGTTAGCCTACATACAGACAGCTTTCATTTTAGTTTGTCTTTAACACCTTGCTGTTAGCCTCGCGAGCGCAATGTGCTTGTGTCGACCGCGATCATAAGTTATATTAGTGGTGAATGAGAGACTGCGGACAGAGCGGGTTGAAATATGGCTTTCTACATGCTGATCACGTGTATTGATAAAGTATTGGCTTGGCTGCACTTACTCACAGTAACAAGCATAGTTGTCGTCAACTAGAGTAATCTTGAAGTTATATTCCTTTCATCTGCACCGTGGCCTCTCTGCTGTTGAGTTGTGTCTGTGTGTGTGCGCGCTGTGAGGGGTGACATGCAGAGCAGGAGAGAGGCTGCAGAATGATACATGAAACCGAAACTTTAAAAAGTTACGCAGATAATGGCGGAGCTTACTATTATTACGGTGTTGATTAAACTTAAACTGTCGTTACAGCCAGTCCGAGCGGTCCATGCCAGGCTCGAATCAAACCCACCACTGGTGATGTAGGCTACGCATCGTCTCATTTGATGCTGCCCAATAAGAGTCCAGAATGTCATCGCATTATTTTTTTCTCAAAAGACGCAGGTGTCAAAGCCGTGTTCACAGGAAAGAGGCAGAGGAGAAAACTGAAAAATCACCTGGGGCAGTGCGGGCGGGGCATCAAGGCCACTGTGGCCTTAGGGCCAAATTGGGAGGGCACGGCCCTTATGGCCCTCGTGAAATTCCTGCCCTGGTCTGGCAACATGAAAATGGTAGTAATGGTAGAATCACTATATTTGCCAAGCACAATCATTTGTTACAGTGATATTGGTGCTGGAACATAGCAACTTGAAGGACAAGTGTGAAAGTTGCCACAGCGAATGTTAAGCCAATTTTCCAGCTTTTTTTTCTCAGCATGTCCCTTCTCATAAAAGTTTTACATTTATTCAAAATGTATTGTCAGACTGTTCGTGAAGTGGCTGTACCAGCAAGGAATTTGTTAAACACAACTTCATGAAAGGTCATTTTAGTCAAGTATGTGCTTGTTAATACGTGTGCATTAACAAAGCTCTCATTGCATGTGCAATACAATACTTTGCATGCCAGTGAAACTTGTACAAGGACAAACATTTAAGCAATATTGTAATAGAGGTTTACAAATATGCTAAGAAATAAAAATACAATTTGGTGCCTCTTGCCAGGAAAAAAATGAAATTCCAAATATTTTTCAAAGCATCTGATGCACAAGACAAACACCAGAGTGGCTGCAACGAAACTCTTGTATGTACATCAGAAGCTTTAATAAAAATGCCATGCAGACACCTTCCAGTTTAAGTAAAATACTTCTAACATGACTGTCTCTCCAAAACTCTTCACAGTCTTTTTTTAACACACCAATGGTCACCATCGCTAACATCTTGCTTTGTTATACCTGCTCCTGTATTGGAGAGATTAGGCTCATTTTCTTTACATGCTTTAAGGATCAAAATCACTTCATTTTCCTCATGTTGTCTGGAACACCTGTATCCCCTGCCTGTCTGAGATGCTTCATTTTAGCACCTCTCTTTAAGTCCCCCTTCCAAAAAAGCAACTGGACATGTGTCAGCATGAATATGATACAAAATCAGGGAAAAAATGAACATCATTGCAACCTAGATGTTAGCATGTAGCTACATGTAGCAATGCAGGCTACGTAATGTAGATATATCCTGCCAGAAGCAGATGACCATATGAAGAAATCCAACACAAGCTTAGGACAGCTTGTCTAGAAAGTAGAAAAACAGTTGGTGACAGAGTATTCACAACAGTCTGAAGGCTGTTGCTCACAGGATTATTTTTTACATATGTTTACCTCATTATCTTAAAATGTGGCCATGTTTTTCATAATTATTTTCTAATCTGTGTTGAAAAACGACTCATATGACGTGGGGTCAATTCACAGCCTTGTGCGGAAATTTTTATTGAAGACGCAGCTTACAACTTCACATACCGCAACAATGACACAGCCCTGTAGAGCAGTTCACCGAAAATTCTTATACTCCTCCTCACATAAACATTATACCTGACTTTCCGTGTGTGTATGTGTGTGTGAGTGTGATTTCCTACTGTTTCCAGAACTTGCGCTTACCTTCAAATTACTTGGTGTTCTACCACACTTTTTTCTGCCAACAACATCTATTTCCCCATCACAATGTTTCTCCATCACAATGTTTCTCCATCACAGTGTTTGCCAGGTCACTCTGCTCTAAGACTTCTCCCCAGAGTGAGAACCATTCAGGGTTGCTCAATTTTAAGTTGACCTTAAGCGTCAAGTATTTCTAGGCCTTTTCACCACCACATCTGTTACTAAAATAAAATTTTCTTCATGTAGACATACAATTCAGATGGATCAATTGTCATGGGCTGATTCTGAATGGAGAGCAAACTAACTCAGTGACATGGTCAATGCAAGTATGACACTGAACGGATTAAACGTTGTGGACCTTAAACTAATGTCTAAGGAGGTACCTGGACCCCCTGGCCCGACCAATTGGGAACCACAGCTTTAAACTATTCTTCTGTACATTGTATCACTTCATATAATGCATACCTGTAACTGCATAGAGTATGAGCAGTACAGTCTTGGTGCACTGTACCAAGAGGAAGTTATTCTACATAGAATAAAATACATGAACTAAATTAAAAAAGCGTTTCTGTGCAGATCTGTGTTTTCCATAGAAATCCTGTCTGAAAATTACCATCACTTGAAAAGTTTTTCAATCACACACAAACTCTGGAAAAATGTTACCCTGTTGTAAAAGCATGGTGGGCAGAATGATATAAGCTGTACAGTTAATCGTCTGGTGATTCCAGTTACTGAAAAATCAAGCTGTTCCTTTTCCATCTTCTCTTTTAAACCTTACAAGTAATGAATAATGGTAGTTAATGTCATTCCTTTTTTCGGCCATTGTTCAGCTGTCAAAAAAAAAGGCTTTGAAAAGTGCAACCTACAGTATAAAAGGCCTTTTTCCCCAATGTGTTCTTTAGTTGTCAGGAAAAGGTTAGCTTTGATAGACAAGGAGATTTAATAACTTGGCTTAATGTAAGGACATTTGGGGCTTGGTACCACTTGTATGGAGTCTTTGCGAGTATTCTTACTTACTCTTAGGAATTGTGTCCAGCTCTAGTGAAAAAACTGGCAAATTTATGTCACCTGTGTTGAATTTGGAAAAGCATGACTCCCCAATGTCCACAAATTGTGAAAGCAAAGTGTGAGACCTTCTCTTCCGGAGGAATTTTTGTTTTGTATATTTACAGAAACTGTTTACTTAAAGAATAAAAGAAGCAGAGGACAAAAGACGCTGCATAGCTGTCACATCCAAGGACAGAGATACAGGTTGACAATACGTACTGTTTGCTAAAAGGGGTCTAGATTTTAAGCTGCGAGATGCATTGTTAGCCTTCTAACCAGGTTAGTGCCTTCAGCATTCATTATTTCAAGTCGAACTTGAAGGAGAGCTACACCCATTTTCAAAATCAATATGTATTATTGCTATGGACAAAGACAGTCCAAAAAATGTTAGTCCCCTTGAACAACTCTCCCCCAAATCAAACAAGACTAGCTCAAAGCCTAGTATACAGATCATGTATGAAATGCTGGAGGGCTTTTAATTTGAAACAGGAAGTGGCCAGCTGTCACCAGTCATGTTTGCCTTGGCTTTTGCTTTCAGGGTGAGACCCCATGTGGTCCAACCCAAGAATTCTTGTAAATACATGTTCAAATGAAGAACAGAACAATTAGACACAGTCACACAGCAGAAGGGAGCTGCTTTCTGTGGTGCTGTACCCACTGATCACATAACACAACCCTTCCTCGGTATGTACATCCCCGTTTGCCACTATCAGAGCCAAGTCATGCGATAACAATAGACATTGTTATATCTGACATTGTAACATGTAATAGTAACATTTAAATTAATTTTAGTTTTACTCCTTATTGTTATGATAATCTGTAGCTATTGTTTTTATATTTGTCTGCTGTTGCTTTTGCTTTGTTTTCTTTTTAAATGCATTTTCTGCACTGTTTTTAACTATTTATTGTCTTGCTTTTAGCTTTTGTTTTTAATGATCTCAAACACAATTTTATTGTTCCTTTTAATATTTTATTTTAATGTATTTCTCTTGTAAAGTACATTGAATTGTCTTGTGTATGAATGGTGCTGTATAAATAAAATTGCCTTGCCTATAAGACAGTTGTTTTGTCGGTGAACCTAATGAGTTGCAATGGAGCTGAATTCTGTAACGTTACCTTTGTTAAATGTTAGTGTTGTTCCTGGCTTCATATGAGTAGAGAAAAAGGCTGCTAGCCGCAAGGCAAATTTAAACAATGTAAAATGCCATAGGCTTGTGCTAAAAACGTTAGCATGTTGTATTTGTGGGGAAAATGTGTCCGGATAAAGACGAGTGTTTTGTCTGTGAATGCTGCGAGTTATAGTAAAGTAAGTGAATAATAGTCTCTTAAGACATGTTTAAAGTGTGTTTTGGGTGTGTTTTGAGTCAAATAAACTTTACAGCACTTCACAAAAACCCCACTGCAGACTAGTGTTTTGGAGGTTTAACTGCAGAGTGTCACATACACACCACTGCACAAGTATAAATGCTCACAACAGCATAGGCCACAAGTATAAATCTCACTTAAAACAAGCATTTAGCCCATGGATGGATGGCTAGTTAGCTAACTAGCTTGTTAATTTTATCATGGCTTAATGCTAACGTTACAGTGTTTACATAAAATGATTCCAAAAAATTGTCACTCATTGCAATGTGTGATGAGTGACTAGAGTGTGTGAAAATGAGGAATACAGTAAAACAGGACTGTCAGTGTCCACGGCTCTGTCAGCCTGTCAGCACCCATTATTTTTGAAAGAGCAACAGCCAATGGGGAAATGCCGACACTGACGTCATCAGTCACTTCGGGCAATGGTGTAACTTCATCACTCACTCACTCACTCACTCACTGACTTTTGTGTTTACAGTGCTGCGGTCCGTCATAAACTAGAGTGCTAAAACTTAAATTTGTGATGTCATCAAGTGTAAAGTCTGGAGCTGCTCCATAGACAGTGAATTGGTAAAGATGGTATCGATGACACTGAGAGCACCCAGGGGAATGTTCTGAGTATATGGGTACATTTTTCTGTGTCACAACTGAGAACACCACAAAAGAGTAAAGCTAATTTGGACATAAAGGCCAGACTTTATACCCTATGACATCACTAACTTCTCTGGTTTCTGGCTTTGGGAGAGAGTAGCTCATGTTCACAAATATTGATTAAACCATCCTGGGCCATGGAAATAAAGTACCGATATTCTTACTTTAGGTGGTGTTCCCCTTTAACTGAGTCAGTATATTTTGCCTTGCCAATTCTTGTCTAACCCAGCTTTATCATTTTATTAGCAAATGTAGAATGATGATCTGTCAACTATAACTACTGTTTCTTCCCCTCTATAACGTCATGCATGTCTACAGGGCAGATGCCTCGTGAGGTTTAACCCTTTATGATGGTTCCTTTTTTCCCTCTTTACAGCTGACATTGAGCAGAGCTGTCTTTGTGGGTCTAGACGGAAATTGTTTGCTCGGTTTGGTGTGTCTAATTAATGCTATTATTGCCTCAAGGCATGAATAGAAAGCCACTTCACCTCACCATCTCAGATAACATTGGTCTGGTGTGTCGGCCACAATAGCTGGCAGTCATGTGACCTATAGGGTTTATATATTGTCTGAGGCGAGGCGAATGAAAAGCCTTGGTTTGAGGCCCATTGAATTTGTGTTCTTTTGTCAGTCAGAGAAAACAGGGGAGATTGAGTTTGTGGTGTGCAGGAAGGTTATAGGAGGACCACAATAAAAGTCTTTTTATCACAGGCAGTTGAAGGTAGAATGGCGAATTGTGTTCTATGATATTGGCTATGCAAAATGCAAATTGCGTTCTTCTCAAGGACACGTCTTCAAACAACTGCTGTTGGAAAGGAGAGAGACAGAGTGAGGGAGACTCTCCATTTATAGCTGTTTCATTATTATTATTTCCCTCATCTCTATCACTCCATCTATCTATTCCCCAAACACGAAGGAATTGAGACTCTGAGAACAGATGTGCACAAACGATACTCTGGTGACATCCAAGTAAACTTATTCTCTTCTTACTCCAGAGCTGCCTCTCCAGTTCCTCACAAACAATTATCATCGAGGTTGTTTGTATCCTCAACTCTTGAGCCTCAAGAGAATGATAAATAGCTGTAGTTTAGTCAGGCTTGGCAAGATCCTTTTTTTCTGCTGTTTTTAAATTTGAACTGAAATGCTTCTCAAGGTCTTTAAATGTTTCTATTCCCCGTGTTTAATTATTCATGGTCTATCTGCTGTAATTTTTGTCACAGATTTTCTCCATCCTTTTGCTGAATTATAGATGTCCCATTCCCCTTGCTCGGCGTCCAGGAAGCACTCATTCAGTCTGGTTGTATAACTCTAACTCAAGAACATTTCTGCGTCTGCTCTTCAACTAAAGGACAGGAATGTCAGGAAGGCTGCGATTTATATCCTGTATTTCCCCGCCTAGATAGCTAGATCTTAGATCCCATACATCTCCTAAGTAGGTGGCTCAGAAAGCGCAGCAGCCATTTCACAAAGTCAAGCGCTTCACATTGATTTACACTCCGGGTAACACCCTGAGTTGAGTGCGACACATGCAGGTTTTTGGCGACAAATGACAATGCCGCATGGGCCATCTGGGGAGTGTTGAAGTTGAAGAATCACCTTGGTAACCTCCCGCTGCTCCAGTAGAGATTGCGTCCCCGTCGGTAAATGAGGCCTTGTGTTCTTCCTGTGCGTAAACCCTAACCACAGGCGTTTTCCCCAGGAACCTGAACACAAAAGACAAAGCCCAGTCTGACAGCAGAGATGGGTGTGTGTGTGTGTGTGTGTGTGTGTATGTGGGCATGTGTATGTGTTAAGACAGATGGGGGGAGTGAGGGTGGGGGGGGGTCATTCCTGCCTGTCACTCTGACCCCAATCACCGCACAGCATATTGGTGGAAACGAAATGAAAGATTGATTTAACCAGTTCCACCTCCGCTGCCTCTGCTCTTCCCATCAACTGGCTGTTCATTTGTTTTCATCCGGTTGGTGGACTCACCTTTTGCCCCTGAGGCAGACTTGCTAGGTTTGTTCTTTTAATCCCTCTAAATGGTCAGTGATAGAAAAGACTTCCCGCTGACATTTTATACCCTCTTATTTATTGAGTTATATATTCCATTTCTGTTTTTTAAAATCAGATTTTCCAGTACTGCAATCGACAAGTGCAACTTCTTATGACTTGGTATTTGAAGCAAAGCGGAAAGAGGTTTGCCTCTTGTGGAGAAGTCTTAAGCAGTGACGATATCAGCTCCAGTGCTTCACTGTTGTACACTGCAGCACAATACTTACTTCAACCCCACCCCCTACTATATGCCTTCATGATTAATAAACTGTGAAACCCCTTTTAGATACAGTGAACTTTAAACTACTGAACTGCCCAGTATGTTGCAAACATGATGGGACTACAGTAAATAACCATTATTAATTCATGAGATTACTGATTCCTTGGAAATATATTGTATATATGGTTTATCAGGCACATTAGCAGATGCATTAATGGTGTCGGTGTCAAAGTATCTACTACTTTTTGTGCATTTAAATGCCCCTAATGGTGCATTCTACATAAAAAATGCACCTTCTTATCCCTCCCAGTGTCATAAATCAGAAAACGCATGCATTGAACATATCCTAATAGAATCTGCAAAACCCTGATGTTCATTGAGGATAAACATATTTGAAGCCCTGTAGAGATCAAGCAAAACAGGCACTCCTTCAGTCTTAAGATCTTTGTCTCCCAGTCATCCAATTTAAAATTTTCCCCACTGTCAAACATGATCTATTTGATTGTTATCTGTACATTAATCACTAGTTACATGACACTCACCGGCCTTGCTAGTACTGGGTTGGACCCCCCTTTGCCTTCAGAACTGTCTTAATTCTTTGTGGCATAGATTCCTCAGAGATTTTGGTCCATATTGACATGAGATTTGTCGGCTGCACATCCATGATGTGTTTCTCTCGTTCCATCACATCCCGAAGGTGCTCTATTGGATTGAGATCTGGTGACTGTGGAGACCATTGGAGTTCAGTGAACTCATTGTCATGTTCAAGAAACCAGTTTGAGATGACTTGAGCTTTGTGACATGGTGTGTTATGGAAGTAGCCATCAGAAGATGGTACACTGTGGTCATAAAGGGATGGACACGGTCAGCGACAATACTCAGGTAGGCTGTGGTGTTTAAACCATGCTCAGTTGGTACTAAGGGGCCCAAAGTGTGCCAAGAAAATATCCCCCACACCATTACACCACCACCACCAGCCTGAACCGTTGATACAAGGCAGCATGGATCCATGCTTTCATGTTGTTAACGCCAAATTCTGACCCTACCATCTGAAAGTGGCAGCAGAAATCCATTCAGAGATGGTCTTCTGCAGACCTTGGTTGTTACTAGTGCGTATTTGAGTTACTGTTGCCTTTCCATCATCTTGAACCAGTCTGGACGTTCTCCTCTGACCTCTGGCATCAACAAGGCATTTTCACCCAGAGAACTGCTGCTCACTGGATATTTTCTCTTCCTCAGACCGTCCTCTGTAAACCCTAGAGATGGTTGTGCATGAAGATCCCAGTAGATCAGCAGTTTCTGAAACACTCAGACCAGCCCATCTGGCACCAACAAAAACATGCCACATTCAAAGTCACTTAAATCCTTTTTCTTCCCCATTCTGATGCTTGGTTTGAACTTCAGCAGGTTGTCTTGACCATGTCTACATGTCTAAATGCATTGAGCTGCTGCCATGTGATTGGCTGATTGGCCACAGGCCGTTTACATATGGCATGTGTTTTGTCTGTTCTCCAAAATATTTCCACACTGCCGATTTATTCCCAAGTAAATAATATATCCTCATCGTCTTTTTCTTGGCTGCCTGCCATTATCTGCCTGCGCTGTTTGGCAATGACACAGATGTGCCATGGGAATTTCAGAACAAAGGCGTACCTTAAAGATGATAATATGAATCGATGTTTTCACTTATTATTTATGATATTTGGTCATTTAATGGAGGCATCAATCCAGATTGATGAGTCATTACACCAGTAGCTGATGTAACATTACTTTCCTTAGCCCAGATTTGTCTGAAAATCATCTTATGCATTAAAAAACTGGGCTATAAGAGATGGAGTGAAGTAATAATGACCTGTGGGTTCAAAGCGTATTCCCTCTATTCACACAGTGGAGCTTGTTTGCTTTTTTAGGGCAGCACACAGTAAGGTGGTCGACCATGAACAAAGACAAGCACTGACTTGGTTTGACATGACAGTCTCGAGTTTCGTCAGGCATCACCCTTGTGTGCTGGTGAGGTCTATCTTACTTTCCCTCTCATGTTTTTTGCTCTGCCTTTCTATTCAGCGCTGTGAGAGGGAAGGCGTTCACCCATTCATCTCCAACCTCTACAGCTTCGGGGGGTTCATCAGACAAGGTGGCAGCCCAGCCCGGCCCAGCGCCGGGGCTCATTCTGTGGTTTCAATTCGATCCAGCAAGTTGTAGTTCCCCTCCGCCCCTCATCCTCACCCAGCATGGCAGTCTCATTTATCATGAGGCCTATAAAGAAGGACTTGATAGAGTGAGGAGCGACCACCACCATTCAATAAATCCTTGTGATTATCCACGCCTCCAAGGTGTATGGGCAGAGTGTCTGTGTGTGTGTGTCCTGAGCACGTGGGCATTTGTCTCTGACTTGGTAATGGGTGTAGAGGGTGATGTTAGAACACAAGAGGTCCATGTACAGTGCCTTTTAAAGTGCTATCAATTATAACATGTGTACACGCGTCAACCCCAAGGCCTGGTTTGACTTGTTGCATTTGATGAACAAAAACCTTGGCACTTCTGCCGCCCCCTCCTCCCCATCTTAGCTTTCTTTTTCCAAGCCCCCCACCCACACATTGACTCCCTCCATCTCTCCCTCTTAACCCCCTCCCTCCTCTCTTTCTCTTCCTCCAGAGGATTGCATAGAGGAGCACTCTAGGAGGGTGATGGAGCTTTGATTGTCGGTTATCAAAAGCTATCATTACGGCTCGCTTCTGCGGGATATGAAAATGATTTCCTAAGTGTAAAACCCATGTCATTACCTCAATGGCCTCAGTGCTATCACTGAGATGTAATAGAAAGAGGCAAACAAATGTGCTCGCCTCCCAGCCCGCCCAGCTCAAACAGAACAGAGTGAATAACACACAGCAATGGAGAGATAAGTGACAGCAATACCAGGCCTCTCTACCCAGAATGGAACACTTTACATGAAAACAGCCCTCCGACCAGAATTTAATCTTCGCCGTTGTCATATTGTTTTGGTACTGTCTACGACGAAGGCACCTGCGTGTGACAAGCCCCGGCTGACATTCTCCAGCAAGGAAGCCGACAGTCTACATGCCATCCTGCGAGAGTCGAGGCATTTCTCTTTTTTCATCTCCGAACAGCAAAGCCCCCCTCCTCTTCCACCTCCTCCTCCTCAACCTGAGCGCCTTTTCATCCTGATGAGATAGCACCCAGGCTCAGGAGCCGCATTGACTTGACGGTGGTTTCTAATCATTGGAGAAGTAGTCCTTTCTTTCCCCCCTCCTCCTCCCTGGTTCTGTTTGCTGAGCAGGGAGATGGAAGTGTATGCCAGCACCAGGCTTTTCTGCTCTTAATCGATGTGGATCTGATAAAGATCCTGGCTTTCTGAATGACTCGTACGCCGCGGAGCCTGAGGAAGATCTGATAAGTAAATCGTTCTTCTGTACATATAGCCAGTAAGATGCTGAGGAACCAGATCTGCGCCGCTGTGCACGCGTATGAACGCTGGCTTTACTCACATACGACCATAAACACGCTAGAAAGCACACATTGTCCCCATATTACACACACAGACACACACACTTGTCTCGCAGTAAAGTGGCTGTTCTCCGGACATGCCCAATTTGCTTCCTTTCATCCAGGACTAATGTCTCGCTCTACCCAGGGGCTAAGTGCACCATTTGAAGCCCCCTCTAGGACAGACGGCTGCAACATGCGGTTATTTGTTGTTTTTGTTTCATGTTTTTGGGAAATCATGTTATCATTTGAGCTGCAGTAGCGTGTACGCAGGGCCCATTCGAATTAACAACAGGCAATAATGTGCTGATAATTTCTAAAAACATTATTTAAATGTCACGCTGTAATGACAAAAAATCACTAATAGTTCTATGTAAATGTCAAATTCAAATTATTCAATTACATGGCCGAGTGTGGGGCAGGTGATAATTTGTCCACCGCTTGGAATACCAATCTGGCTCTCGCTGGAGCTCATTCTGTGTGCCCTGGCATAAGATAGACCTCAGTAATTTCCTGCTCCAAGGGATGCTTTCATAGCCATTATTATAACTCTATTCCACTAGAAATATCTGCCATACTGGAGAGATATTAGAGTCATATTTTCAGTACTTTCACCCCAATGTCGCCCTCAGTGTGTGATAGCTTGTGAAAAAAAAAAAAATGGTATGGATTTCAAGAGATAGCCCTGTTATTCCTTGTTGTGATTTGTGCTTGCGCTTTTGATACTGAGCCTCTTACTGCTCGGTCAATAAAACTAAACTAGCGGTCACAGTAGACTGGGGTAATAGGCTCATCTCATCAGCTGTCATTCATGGGCCTATGGGCCTATTTGAAAATGGCTGCATAGCCTCCATCCATACACGGAGGGATTTATAAAGGATATCAGCCATTCAGCGCGACCCGTTCATTTGAGATTAAGTGGAGGAGGAGGGTACAGGGTGTTTTTCTTTCTCTCTTTCCTCTTTCTTCAAAGTCAACCATGACCAGGCTCCGAAATGGATGAGGCACCTTGTTGTTCATGAAAACAGATGATGTCATTCTGAGTCACGGGGCACACGTTCTGATTGGGTGTCCGCCACAGATCCTCACACTTTACTGCCTCCCTCAGACAGCTGGCATTTGCACTACAGGGAGCCAATGGGGTAACAAACAATTAGCCTTTTCTCAACAAAACTCCAGGGAGAGGCTATAGAATAGTCATAAGAGCTGTTTACTAAGTGGCCAATATTCCTTTATGTACCTCCACTATTTCTGTTGGCACACTTGCAAAAAATCTAATGCTCTCAACACGGGCCAAAAAGCCAAATAAATATATATGTATGTGTATATATATATATATATATATATGTATACACATACATATATATATATATAAATAATTGCTTCCTCTTATTTCCCTTTTCCTCTTCCTTATATGGGCTATTTCTCTCAACAATATTTTTTCAGAAGTGCTTCCCATTCTTCTTGGCATCTCTCCACTGGCAGGAATTAGGGTGTAGTGGACATTATCTGTGATGTTCCACAAAGACGGAAGTGTGACATTCTACTTGAACGCTTCCGAAATGAGACTTCCTCCCAGCCGCTCGTGCACGTCTGCTTGAGATTCACACTTTGGTGCATTTGTCACTTTGAGAGCATCTGGTTTAATTTGATTTCTGTGCCTGGCCACCCTGCAATTCTCTGTGCTTTTAGTGTAACCGTTGCCTACTGAGTGCGGCCAACAGATAGTTCCGCAAATAAAGGGGTTTAAACTTCTATTTTCTGGATGGCTTTCCCAACATTGCAACCTATTTGAAGAGGCCTGTTTTCTTTCACCAGTTCTGTGTTAGAATCTTTTTTTTTTTAGTGTGATTACATTTGTTTAAAATGGCAGATCACTGTGTGAATTATAACATTTATCCCCATATACTGTTTTGATGCTAGAGTGGAGTTGGTTCAATTATTGTATGTAAACACTTGGAATATTTGATACTACAGCTGATGCCTTTGAAGGTAAATGTCTGACATACCATTCTGCACCAAAGATTAATATTTAATTTAAATTTTAACAATCATTGGAGGTCAGTTCTGTGATGAGAATCCTTATCAAAGATGATGCATTCAAAGGAGTACTCCTACGCATCATCGCAGAAAGGTTTCTCAAAGAATAAGCAGCACTTAAGTGCAAGCTTTAATGCACAACACCTCTCAGCCAGTAAAAATATGAGCACAGTTTCTTTAGCTGTAGTTATGCCTCCATGCTGAGTGGCAGCCATGGCCGGACGCATTATGTTTTCGGTTTGTTCATCCGGCGATATGTCTGTCTGTACATTTCTTTGTCTTTAGCAGAACAAAATGTCTCTGAAACGTGTGAGGAAGCACTGAGCAACACATGCAAGAAGGGACAGTGCTTGGTCCATTTTCAGGCAGGAAAAAAATGGTGGCCTACTCACAAGCATTCTCAAATTACAGCTAAACGGTACACTAAAATGTGACTCTGAAAACATTTGAAGTGGGAAATAGGCAATACATTAACAGAATCTCATTAGTTTAATTAAAAATCTCTTTTCCAAGAGTGTCCTGGCCAAAACAGGCACCAACACAAGTTACAGACAGACAACATAGAGCAAAAATACAGGATAAAAATGTAAAGCCCTAAAACAAGCAATATAATAACACCAAAAAAGCCCAAAAGTATGTCAATATATTCTAAAAATGAACCATAAAAAAACAAAAGTGGCAACTACACATGATAATAAAGACCAGCCAAGACACACGGTGACATTGGCATATAGAAGATTGTGTACAAAAATCTTGCGACAGTGCTTTGAAACCGCCGAGAGCAACCAATGAGTGCAACTTTAAGTCCTTCTGCAGAAAATCCCACACATAAGGAGCTGCATACATAAATCCTTGAATCTTGACTGATATTTGATCAGCGCTGCCTAGTCTGGGTTTCATGAGCCTGGTCTGAGCAGTCTGGACGCAGTTACAACCAATCACAGCAAAGAAATGTGCCATGTGCCATATGCCATGTAACTAGTAAAGCTCCTCAGCCAATCAGTGTATCAGACCCACCCTATATTAGAAAATGCTCTGCAAAAACACTTTTCTGGCCATTATTCAGCATCATCACTCAGGAACAGAGCGGGAGACATTTGGTCGGATGATGAATTGGTGACACTAATCCTGAAACTGGGGTGATTGATCAAATCTGCTCTGCTCCTGGGTTGAAGATGCGTGAGAAGCTTCCAAGTTTTAGAATTTGCAGCAACATCAATATTAAAAGCATTGTCTACTGTTATGGCTACAGGTTTGTGTTGTATCCTGTTCCTCTGGTAGCCTCTCACAGTCCTCTGTACTCCCATGTAAACAGTGGGTCTCATTCATGAACTGTTCATGATCTGTGAGTAGAATTGCACATAAAAAGCCTTGGTACTAAAAGCCTATACTCTGGATTCATGAATGCCAGTTGTAAATTGACAGCGCGCGCCTGCTTGTCAGCTATTAGCTTACATCCCGCCCATGAATAGCCAGTGACTACCTTATATGGAGGTGATAATGGAGGTGTTAATTACTATGGATAGACGCATCCTGACAACTTGTGAACACTGAGCAAACAAAGTGACTGAAGACTGAAGTTATTTTTGGTGAAGTGGAGTTGAGAAAAACATTTTATTTTCTTCTTAGTTGTAATGTGGCAGAGATAGGTAAATCAAAGGCCTGGAAGGAGGTAAATGGTAACCTGATGCAAAAAAACGCACAAGCGCGCACAAAACAAAAAACGCACAACAGCAACAGGAGGAGGCTCTTCCTAGTCACAACTCTCTGCTGCAGACGAGCGTGTTGCTTGCATCATGGGAGAGACCTCTCTGTCAGTTTGCCCTGAGCCTCAGCATTGTTTATCACTGTTGTGAAATTAAACCACTCTTAAAACATCTTAATACAAGCAGTCTAATTTTGGCAATGACTCACTGTTAAGTTTAACACCAAGTAAGATAGTCGGTATAAAACCACATCATCTCCAACTCTCTGGCAGATTCAGGATCACCAACTGCCAGGTGTGAGTGGAGACAGATGCGGAATTGCTTTCCAAAGTCCACTAGTCTTATTTAACCAAAACTCAATTTGAAAATAATGTTTGCGTCTCCCTGCAGTGCGTAAAGAGGGCAGAGGAGGAGCATGTTGGTTTGTTATTTAATTTATTCAGATAAGTGTTTTCCAGTTTTGTATTAAGTCGATTTAAATAACTCATTCACAATTTCAAGAACCCTAATCTGAAGCTTAAATCTGCTAAATATCTACTTATTTCACTAAATGTGTTACATTTCTAATCTCTTGTAATGTTTAACTTACATGCTTCAAAGACATCTGTGTATGATAAGCAACATTAATGTGCAATATCTTATTGACACGAGCAGTCAGAAGCAGGTGTAGATTTTGTGAGTACCTACCAAAAGATAGGCGCTATTAACATATTGATGAATGTCGAAATACTGTATACACAAATTTGTTTTGCTCATGTTTCATGAAGGAGCCCAATTGTCCCTTAGTAAAGACAGCATGCTGCTCACTGGAAATTATTTACCGGAATCATACACGTTAATATAGTGATGACTTCCATTTCGCCAAAAAGCCCACTGTTTATTAAAATCCTTCAAAGACTTTACTGCATACAGTATATTATATGAGTGTGGACCAGAGTGGATGTGAACTGCAGAATGACTGGTTGGTGGAGGCGGTACATCAAGTTTAAATTGTTATAAGAGCTGATTGTTACATGTTCCATCAAGGATTTTAGTGGTTTTAGTGTTGCATTCTGTGTAAACCTGTAGTAACCAATCCTTCTTAAAGCAAAACTAAAGTCCCCTTTCCACCAAACACTGTCAGTACTTTGGAACCAAAAGTAACCCTTCAGACATGGTACCTAGACCCTAGTGTTTCCACTGCAGACATTACTCTATGTGGGCCGGGTTGTTGTCACTCACTGCTCCGTCCAGCACTCGCTGTATTTCCTCATTACAGATGTGGTGAAGTCTGCACCTCGTTTATCGTTCATAGAATGAGGTTGCAGGCCAACATTTTCAGAACAAAATAAAACAGGCTGCAGTGAGAGTCTCTCTCTCCGTGGGATATTTGAAAATAGCGGTTTTGTGCATTTAATCCTTCTCAGGCAAGCTCAGGGGTTTAGTGTTGCTGGAGCCCACAGGAACAACGCTCCACAACACTTTCTTTCTTCTGGATGAGGATTAGGATATCTGCAGTTCACATAACCCCGTTGAAATTAATATATATAAACACTTGAAGATCCATTAGTATATCATCCAAGAGAGACAATCAAAACTAAAGTAAAAGTTGTCAAAGTTGTTACGGTAAAATTTAAGGTGTGTTGATGCATTTGCGTTGTCAAGTCATGCATTGAGTAACATTACAAGTTAACGTTCCACCTTAAAAGTTGCTTGCTGTTGCTGCAGTTTACTAATGTATGTGAAACTTGCCACATATGAACAGAGATTACATAACCCTGAAAACCAGCCACAACTCAGCCCTGAGCAGAGCGACCGTCCGCTATCGACCAATCAACAGACTGCAGTGTTCACAGCTCCACCTTTTAGTACCAGAACTGTGTGCTAGGTACCCCAACAAAGGGGGGACCAAAAATGGGGGCGATAGGGAACAGTTCCATTGGTACCAGCCACAACTTTTCACAGTGGAAACGGACAAAATAAACATACCGAACTCAACTACATTGTACCGCTCAGTCGAAAAGGGGCTTAATTGCCCTTTTCTGTCTTTTGGAAAGATATTTTTTTTAACCATTTCCCTGGCATACTTTTTTCATTTGTAGCCCTTTGTGTATGCTATATGTACTATATGCTACATATTAATATCCCTTTCCCCATCTGTCTTCAACAGCTCTCCCTCTGCCTCTTTCTGGCCCTTCTAATCCTATTTCATCTGCTCTATGAAAGCACAGGAGAGATCACATCCTTTGTTTCTCCTTGTGAAATCTCAGTGTGTTCCGTCTTTGATTCGACAAGAAAGCATCTGTATTTTGTCTGGGTGTTTTTCTCCTGCCATTATCCTCTCATTTGTACAAGCTTCTGTCATGTTACATGTCATGACCTGATTTCCTGAAAAACATTAATCTCTGTCTTGTAGCCTCAAAAAAGTCATTGTTAATCATTTCAGTATATTTCTGAAAGATCCTCAGTGAAACTTGATCAGTCGGACATTTAAATGTGTTTATCACATTCAAAGGACGCCAACTGTGTTGTTCATTTAGATTCTGGCTTGTTTGTCACGTCCTTTGTACAGCCTGTAGAAATGAACAGCATGCTGGAGCTCCAGTCCAGTCTCCCCCCATGCACCTCCAGAATGTTAAACATGGCTGCCGTGGCTGCCTCTGAATTGCTGGACTGTGTCTCCTGGGGAACGGGGAAATTGAGCCCTGGCTCTTCCTAATAGGTGGTAAAGTGTTAAGTTCCAGAGAAATGGACTGCGAATTTAACCTGGAATGGAAATTGATCCCATTACCTTGTGCTTGGGCTGCTTTCCTCCCGTAGGTAGGAGAGCGCGAGAGAGAGAGCAGGAGGGGAAAATAGACAGGGAGAGCAGAGAGAGCAGATGAGGGAGAGCGGGAAATAGAAATGGGGGGGCCACAGAATAAGAGAGGAAATAGAGAAGGGGAATGGAGAGAAAAGAGATGGAGGAAGAGGAGATGGAAGGATGGAAAGGGAGAGGGGAAAAATAGAGAAAATAGAAGAGAAAAGGCAAGGAGACACAGAGTGTATGTGATTAGAGGTGATAGGATGGCAGTGGGGGTTGTGTCCTGCCTGGATTGGCAGGCTGGCTGACTCTATATCAGTGTGGCGCTAATAGCTGACCGCCACTGGGCGAGATGGAAAAGAGAGAGGAAAAGGCAGAGGACAAGGTAGAAGGAGCAGAGGAACAGCACGCTCTGAAGGGATGATACACCTCCTGCTGAGGGTTTCCACCAACAGACCTGTGGTGTCTTGGTGTGTGCAGCTGCTGTGAGACCGAGTTAGCAACGGTGATGGGATGTGGCAATGCTCAGTATCAGGCTGTGGCTTTGAAATTTTTCAAATATTTTCTGGGAATATGAATTCCAAACAGAGGAAATAGTATTTCAATATGAAAAAAGTATTGACCGAGTCTCAAGTGTTATGAAAAAATCTGGGAGTAGATTTTCTTTGACCCAAAGGAACACCGCCTTCTCTGTGCCCTGGCATAGACCTCAGTAATTTCCTTGATTTTATTGAAACTATCTTGCACTCCCTGCCATTTCATATGGCCTAATTGATTATCTTGATGTATGCTCACACTCTCGTCTCTGTCTGTCCACCCCGCCAGAGCCCATGCACGGCCCACAAAGGCTCGAAGTGGTGGACATCCAATCCAAACAGGTGACAGTGCGCTGGGAGCCCCTGGGCTACAACGTAACCCGTTGCTACAGCTACAACCTGACTGTCCAGTACCGGTCCAGGGTGGCCGGCAAAGACGAGACCCGCGAGGAGGTGTGTTACGACACCCAGAGCCGCGACCCTCAGCACACCATCCACAACTTGACGCCCTTCACCAACCTCAGTGTCAAGCTGGTGCTACGCAACCCAGAGGGGGTCAAGGAGAGCACGGAGCTGGAGGTTCAGACTGATGAGGATGGTGAGTGGGATGCAGGGTTACTTCCTAAACAGTGTGATGTGTGTTTCAAACAGGTTAAAACAGCAATATTTACAATATAAAATTTTGGATGGAAAGTGGAAAAATAAAAAATAAAATGTTATTACACTCATCCAGCCCACCCCAGCAGACATAAGCATATTATCATGTTTATAAAAATATTTGTGAACAACCATAAGACCTCTTGTGAATCATGTTAGTTAATATAATGTCTCCTTGGGTTTTTAACACATTTCTATTTGTGTATTAACATTAATAAATGCTTTATGACAAACTGGAAGGTTTCATTTATATATGTCATTATGTTGATTGAGGGGCGTCAACGGTTTGCCGGTCAATCGGTTAACCAGCAGGATGGCGTTGTGGAAACATGGTGGCCACCCTCTGGTCTCCATCCCAGGTTGCCTTGTTAAGTAAGCTGCTTCGTTTTGGACTGCAAACCCGCTTTAGCATCGTTGTTGGCTCTGTTAGCACCATTGGCTGTATCTGCACAGCTAGTGGTGCTAACGGTTAACAATGCTAATCGACGTTTGCAGCTCAAAATGAAGCCACTCACTCACGAGAGCAACCTGGAGGGAGACCAGATGGTGGTCACCATGTTTCAGCAACAACCCCAGTGGGACGGCAATACCAGCGGGAGTCAAACGAGCTGCACCGCCAGCTAACTTTCACCTGGTGGTTTGCGGTGCAGAGCAGCCAAGGCTAATCAGTGGAGACTTGAGGGTGGGCGGTGAGCTTTATGTTTCTGCATGTTAACAGAGCTAGCTGTCTGTCAGGAAAACCACCAGAAAATAAAAAATAATGGCAAGACATCTATAACACAAACATTAAAATTTCATCACCTCTAAATGGATAGCACTTTGAAATGTGGTGCTAAAGGTCATGTTAATAATAATGTTAGATAATGTAACATTTCAATCAATGCTTAAAGATGCAAAATCGGGGCTTAGAATAACATGTGATCTTAAATTCAATAGAGCATTACCCATAAATCCCATCAATCAAGTTCAAAGCCATCAAAACCAAATGAGCAACCAATATACAGCCACACAAAAACTCACTTTTTAACAGTTGCAAGTCATATCCAGCAGTGTCATTTTACCTTATTTTACCTGTAAGTTTAAAAAGGAAAAATGTCCACTTTCCAACAGCAGAAAAAAGTCATCTTTAATGTTCAAGTTGTGACATTATGATCTTTAGGATGGACAGGTTATTCTCACCTGATCATAAACAGCATCCACTGAAAACAAGTTTGGGATTCTCCAAATATTTTTCAGGAGAGCACATGAGTCAGACAAGGAAGCTTCAGTGTTGTATGGTTGTTTCACCTCCTTCAAAGATGAAAGATCTTCTGTGTTGCCTCAGCAGACACAGGAAATGAACTCTATAGAAGTCTCAAGGAACCCCGGCCGCCAGATAACAAACAGGCTCAGCTGACGAAAAGAGAGCCTTGTCATGTCTGGCTCAGATATCTGTGGTTGAAAACTTGAAAGTGGCAACTGTTTCTCACTATCTGACTTCTGTGTGTCTGTGGATCTGTGTGTTTAGACTCCCATGGGAACAAGTGTACAGACAGGGTGTAGCGGTAGTTGCATTCTTGAAGATAAATCTTGGGGAGAAAAAAAGACATCTCCACATCATTATGTTTCGCTTACAGAATGAAAGCAATCCACATGAGGGGTTAAAGGACCAGATCTCGTTGGCAGTATTTCAGTACGTGTAAACATTGCAGAAAGATTAAGATTCCCACTATTCCCATGGGGATACCAGCTTGTCTTTGTTGCAACACATTTTTATCCGTGCTAAAAGTGTTCAGTTTTCCTGTTAAGCATGTCAGGGATTGTGTTTTGAGTGACAATGACTTCAAATAATCTCACAAATACCCATTAAGATGTGTTTGACTTTGGCTCATGGCCGTTTATGTACTGTAGGTCCTTGAAGAGCTCTTTGATTGATTGTTTATGCACATTGGCACTAGGTGATGGGCTGGGTAAATAATAATAGAAAAGATTAAATCTGCAAACTAGGAACTGCTTTCCAATTTTTATTGACATTTTAACTCAACACACATGCACGGAAGATGAAAAAACAAATCAGTTAATGTGTATCCATGGACATGCTACGGTGTGTGTTCTTTGAACAGCTTTTTTCTACCTTGAAAAATACCACTCTGCTACAAGTTTGAAATAATGTGTGTGTGATAATTTCCTGCAGTGCCAGGAGCTGTCCCTCTGGAGTCCATCCAGGGCAGTGCCTATGAGGAGAAGATCATCCTCAAGTGGAGAGAACCAGCGCAGACCTATGGGATCATCACTCAGTTCGAGGTACGCAAGCACTTGGGTTAGCAATATGTTAGTGTTACTGAACGCTCTTTGGAGTATTAAACCAACTTCTAATATTTTTTTCCCCACCTCTCTGTGGATTGTGCACATATCTTTGAATTTCTTTGAGTCCTTTATCACGCAACTGTGATGGGCAGTAGTGTGCAGAGCTGTCAGAGAAATGTTCAGATTGATTTTTTTTTATCACATGAATCACTTTGGTTTCTTGAGTTAGAACTTTGTCCACAAAACAAGTTCAGTATTTCATGAAGTGCAGACAGTTACATTTGAAAAGTGTTGCCCAAAATTGGTTTAGATAAGGTAAAACTAGCACGGAAACCCGTACTTCAAATTAAACTGGACCTTTTCAGGTTATTTTCAATTGAGGCTTAAAGAAGAATTTCATTGCTGGAAAGATGGTGTTTTCATGAAATTGGGCTGTTTATGGGGTAGGCAGAAATTGGTGCTACTTGACCAGAGAAAACAGAGATAAAAGGCTGTGGCATTTGCTTTTTCTCAAGAGGTAGAAAGCCTACAACTACCAGAATGCATTGTGCCGCAGTGGACCAATAAATGCTTAGGTGAGAGAGACAGAGGGAAGAGCAAGTCTCACTCTTTGTCTGCTTCTATACTCTTCTGTCTGTTGGCACGGGTGTACAAAATTGCAGAGGTCCAACCTGTAGTTTGAGCAACAGCCCTAGAGCCAGCGAAAATTGCATTGCAGGCAGGAACACTTTAGTCAAAGAAAACTTTATTTCTATTTGCAGTATTAGGGCTGTGTTCGGGGGCCTCTCTGGCTTTCCTAGACCTACGCAGAAAGTCCCTTCCATGCGCCTACATGGAAAGCCGAAGGCAGGGAGAGCAGCAGCAAACACCCT
The DNA here is from genome assembly GCA_035609425.1 of Epinephelus awoara. Lineage (NCBI taxonomy): Eukaryota > Metazoa > Chordata > Actinopteri > Perciformes > Serranidae > Epinephelus > Epinephelus awoara. The sequence goes on along the minus strand of CM069306.1, from coordinate 21,650,007 downwards.
CCCTTGCAACAGAACAGAGCAGCATCAGTGACAAACAGAAATGACATTGATAAATCAGACACGACATGAAAAGGAGGAGCTGGGGTGGAGGCGGGTTGCAAAGCGGCTTGCAGAGGAAGCAGCAACAGTAGGCAGGCCAGAGCAGTTTAAAATAAGGTGCCCTGAATGAGATTCGCCAATTGGTTTCATAGAAAGGAATCATATGATCAGCTGCTCCATCAGTTGATTGGTCTGCTGCTGGTCTGATCTGCTGATGTAGCTGGGATGTGAGCTGAGCTGGACAAAGTTTAGTTGATTCAAAACTCACCCAAAACACACATTAAACATGGCTTAATAGAGACAATTTCAAACACAAGTACACAAATCAGCTTCACTATAACTCGCAGCATTCACCGACAAACACTTGTCTTTATGTGGACACATTTTTCCCCACAAATACAACATGCTAATGTTATAAGCACAAGCCTATGGCATTTTGCATTGTATAAATTAGCCTAGCTGCTAGTGAACTTTTCCTTTTTTCATATAAAACTAGGGACAACAGCAGCATTTAACAAAGGTAACGTTACACAGTTCCGCTGCAATTTAACTCACAAGGTTCACTGACAAATCAACCGTCTTACACTAAACACGTTTTCCAAACAAAGATAACATGCTAACGTTATTAGCACAAGCCTATGGCATTTAACATTGTATAAATTAGCCTAGCGGTCAGCAAATTTTTCCGTATACATGTGTTCCTCATTTTGTATGCCGAAACACACACATTGTTCCGGTGGTGTACAGCTCCACCTCCCCATTTCCATTTGCAGTCTGTGAGCGGACAACTGGAACCAGAAAACAAACAATCACACAAGCTCAGTTGGCAAAGATAAAAGAATATTAGTTACCTAGATAAGTAATATACATGGGCTCATAACCTCACAGTAAACTCATCTTATTTAACCTCCTTTATGAAGCAGTACCCAAGTTCCTTTCAGTGTTGATCGTTTTACCAGGAGAGAATCAACTGCAGTCTGCTGTCATCTTCCATCCTTTGACACATGGGCGACCTCTAAAGAAAATACAATCTCCAAAACACGCCTCGAACACATAACACGATTCAGCACCGAGCAAATGTTGACTTAAGGCTTCACACAGCCCCTGCTAGTGCTGTCCAGGAGCTGCATTGAGTCTTGAATAATAAAAACACCATCTCCACACACACACACTCACACAGAGGATATATGTACACATTGATCTTAACCAGCTTAAGGTGGAAGTAATCCTCCAGCCTTTCCCACAGATTGATTCTCCTCTGTTGATTCCCCCTCTTGTCGCCGTTTGCTCTCGCTTGATATTTTGACTAGGTTAGCAATCATTGACAGGGCTGTTTCTCATACGAGGAGAGCAGATTGTATAGTAAAAGTGATGCAGTCAGGGTTGTTGTATAGGTTACTCTATCCATTTCTGTGTCATCAGTTGACTGAGGTGAATGAAATATGAGATAGATACTCTAGTAGCGGCACGGAGACGTTTCATTCCAAGCAGGAAAGTCTTAAAGTCCTCAGATTCATAACAAGGCCCTGTGTATTCAAGTGCGTGTAGTGCAGTGTTGTGTCCTGTGCACAACCGTATGGCACTTAGAGGTGCCGGCAGAGTGCAGGAAAACAATGTCTATAAAAACGGTAGATTTACCGCATACTTAATCACTTTAGGAGCAACATGTTTCAGTTGTTTATCTTTTTAAAATTTCATGGTACAAGAAAAAGCATTCAGAGCAAATGGCGGAGTTCGCAGCGCTGCTTTGTCAGGTTCACTCATATTTACGTTGAGGCAAATGTGTTTCACTTTATGAAATACCCACTCCAGGCTATTATATTCATATGCTGCAGTAATTACTTCTCTCTGTCTGTGTCTAGAAAGCCTTAACAGTATGGTAATGTGTTTAGGTACAATAAACAGCAAGTCTCTGACAATCCTTGTATTTGTTGGTATTAATACACAGTGAAGCGTTGTTATGAATTTCCCAGCATAGTTTCGAATAACAGGTTTTATTTTAGAGTAAGAAAGAGTATTAATATTCATTGCACCCTGGGTAACTAGCAGCTTGTTCCAGGTGTGTCCCCTTCACACCGCTACAGTCTGACTCTCTGGTTTGAAGATCCAGTGAAATGTAAAATACATATCCTAGTTTTAGTCCTGCGTCTCTGTGTTAATTGTTCATTTATGACGAATAAATGCCAAAAAATCAGTATGACTATTTTTTCATCAAAATCCTTGTCTTTTCTCCTCCTGTAAAAAATGGTTTCAAGTGTTTCAAGTGTGACTCATCCTGCACTCAGGGGCTTTTACAAGAGCTCATCCGATCAAATGAGACTTTGGGCGACTTGCTAGCCACACTGGTCATATAAAACCACACTTCATCATTTGTGGGTTGTAGCAGCTATCAGAGCAATATGGAGAGAGATGTGTCGTTCTCGTTCATTCATCCCTTTCTCATCCTCCTCCCTAAGCTTACAATAGCAGTGTGTTCAGCCCCAGTGTCGTAACATGTTTATTTCAACAGAAATGGTGGACACATTGAACACCCTGTTGTGATAAGGTATGTGTCTACAGGGGCATTTTTGAACACCAGCAGCTGGGTCGCTTCCCTGAATTAGGCATTTATTGGGTGTGCCACTAGGCAGTGTCATGGACATTTTCACTTGTGGGTAGAGCTTAGATCAGGCCCAAAAAATCCTGCCCGACCCCACCCAAGCCCTTGCATGTTCTGTCTGAGCCCACCCTGGCCCATCCCTTTAACTGTAATTAAGAGCCCGAGCCAGGTTTAAACCCCACATTTTTTTAAGGAAGGCTGACTCTCGTCTTTCTTTCCATGGCAAGCCTTCGTCCTGTGCCTCTAAGTGTCGAGGTCCCCGTCTTTTTGCTATCGTATACCAACATCGTGCTGCACTTGGTACACTCAACAAAGCCGACATACACATTGTCTAATTGTTTTTCAAATTAGACCAACATGATTGCTTGTTTCTTTTTTCCTTTCTCTTATATTTCAAAAATAGCTCATCGAAACATGTTTCTGAAAAACATTTGAGGTGAGAAAAAGAGCCAGTAATGAACAATGGCAAGTTTAAAAAGTTTTCAGGAGTGTCCAGAGGCGACGCTGCAGCAGCGTTAATTTTGACAGCTACCGGTATGTTAGATTAAGTTTCAGTCTTGAGGTGAAAATAGACAATTTGTCTCTATAACTCTAGCAGATTTTGACAGGTTTAAGTGGTGATATACCACAAATAAGTAATCTGAGACAGCAATGGTTTGTAGACTCTGACTTATCCATCTCACTGTTAAGAAACAGAAAAAATAACTTAATTAAAGCCTGAATTCTTTTTTTTACTTGCAACATGTTAGTCTGGAGGTTTAAACTCATGTCTCACAGAGTTGATGATTAAAACTAAACTTTTATCTCTGCCAGAGAAAACTAATCTGAGTTCTGACTGTTTAATCACAGCACAGCTACACTCACAGATAACTGAGCCTCCTACCTGCCTGTCAAACCGAGACCTTCTATAGGCAGTCCAGATTTGGGTGCAGTCCTGCAGAGATCAGCTGTGAAGTCCACCGGCATGTGGCTGCTTGCTCCGCTGCCATTCAGTGGCTAACAAGCGGAGCTAACCGCTAACAGCCTCCGCTGTAACTAACAGACTCTACTAATCCATTCAGTAAGCTCCACCATCCACAGTCACACACACGTCTCAATATTTACTGCTGAGTTACAGCTCACAACTCGCACCAAGGACTGAAGCTGCTCCGATGCGAGTGTTTTTGCTGGCTAGTCAAACATCCTCAATTTACTGGAGTTTACCAGCCGGTTGCTCACGTGGCATTTGAAGAAAATTACAAGAATGGCTGTTCTCGGCTTTCAATGTCTGATAGTCCACCACTAACGTTTTCGTCACATTTCATGTCGTCAACTAAAATGAAACAGATTTGGCTTAGTTTTTATTATCAAGATTTATCAAGATTTATTTCTAGTTTGCATCATACAAAGAAGGTCATTGACCAAAAATTTTCATCATATTTTTCGTCAACAAAATTAACGCTGTGCTAGATGTCCCTGATTTGCATAAAGTAGCCTCGACTCTAACTCCATGCAATTTAGGATTGGCCAACGTGATGCTTCGTATGCACTGCGACCAGAATACATTAAACGGCTGCTTACATAGACATTGAATGGGACGTGTTAACATGACGGATTTTGTGAACACGTACCATTACGCAAGCACACTTTTAGTATGGTGGTGTTTATACCTTACTGCTTATTGGGAAACATCTCTGACACACCCGCCAAATTACCCAAGTGGGGCCTTTTCAGATTGAACATGCCTCAAGTGGGGCATGTTCAATCTGAAAGGGAGGTGTATGTGGAGCCAACAGTCCTTTTTAGCTCCATACTACCCTAAACTCTATTTTAAGAGGTCCAATCAAATGCCAACTATTTGATTTATATCCTTCTTGTAACTGTACACCGCTAAACATGTCCTCTCGCTGGGAAATATGTAACAGAGGATGAAGAAGCTCTAATTTCCGTTTTACTGGGACTTCAAGAAAATAAACCACAATGCGTTCTGCAGGTATTCCCCAGAAGTTGTGTATAAGCTAGGACCTTGCTTTGATTTGACATTATCAAAGGACTCAAAGTGAAATACATCTGACAAGGTATCTGATATCAAAGAGATTTCAGCTCTATTCCTTTTTGACCAAGCTCTCCGAGTGCCATTTTATTGGCAGCCTTTCAGACAGACATGGGCCAGCTTCTCTTTAAAGGTATACAACAGATTTAGCAATTACTCCTTGTTGATAGGCCATATTTTGCAGTAGCATTTTGTTTATTAACAGATGCTGTGGTAAGTAAAAGCTGTGCATCAAATTACTTTCTTGAGGGAAAATGAAAGGGATTGTATTTTTGTAGTATTAGGTTATGCTATTTCCCTTTTTTTAATCTCTTACATTTAGATTATTAATATTTACTGTAGGGCAGTCTGTGGTAACTCTGGCAATATGCAGTCTCAATGCATGTCTACTAGAAGTGCTTGTTTTTGCCCTGGACAGGCTCAGACTGTTATAAATATATATAAAAAGGATCCCTACAGAGATATATATTTTTGTTAGAGAGCAAAATCTTTTTCATTAATCAGAAAAAGCCCAAAAATCACTATCAGCAAAGCCACCATTAAAATAAACCGAGCCCTTCCCTTTAAAGCTATTCTGAAAATAATAATGTAAGCAGAGTTTAGGTAACAGGAAAGAGTACACATCATCTTTCATCAACAGCTAGCTTTCTTCATTATTGTACGAGTAAAGGTGCTAGATATTATGCAGGCATTCATATTTTATGATTGCTTCATAAATTTGTCATTTTCCCCCCGTCAGATAGAAAAAATGTAAACGGGTGCAGTTTGAAAAGCTTGATATATCAGATCAAGTAATGGTTACAAGCCCAAATTAATTTGCTCAAATATTCTCCATTATTTTTCCCGTCAGTGCCATTATAATTGTAAAAACCTGTCCATGTGCCCAGTGTTGACAAGTCATTTCAAATTCCTCTCCCTGAAATGTTATGATATAGGATTTGGCATCACAGACTCATTTCACAGACAAAGACTAAATGAGAAGGCCTCGAAGCATTTCAAAACTTGATGGACACAAATTATGCAGCCCTCCTAACTCCCTTTGTGTTCCTTAATTGGAATTATAATGGAGGTTTTCCTTTACGAGCAGAGGCATTTTCTTAAAGTGGGACTTTACAGTTATTCAAAATGGATATTAGCAAAAACACTCACCTTAATGCTTCCCTTCAGAGCTCCCTGTGTTTATTAATGGAGAATGAATACATTAAGTAAATTTCCTCTCTCCTTGAAACCACAGGCTTGCATCAGCTTTGGTTGAAAAATATGTAGCTCTGCTTTTACAGTAGATTGTAACGGCTGTTAGGAAACGGCTCCTCTCCGAAGACCTTTAGTACCTCACTAATTTTAGCTTAAAGCCTTGTTGACATAAAGTCAGAAGCTCACACACAACGTCCGAGCTTCTTTTCTCAGCACAAGACTTTTTAAAGATTGCTCTGTGGCATTTGGCTTCATCGAGGAGTACAGATGAGATAGGGAAACCAATTTGAAACTTTTGTGCTGTTTGGACTACATCATACAAAGTGTTTTCAATGTTTATCTTTTCTCATAATTCAACATTGTGTGGTAATATGATAGTATCATTTTATTGTAATACAGAGTTATATTGTGTTATGTTATTAACAACACTAGGAGTCTACAGCCGTGGCTCTGTGAGACTGTACCAATGATTGATTATATAGATGGACAGCCTACATCGATAGCACATCTCCATTTTCTCCCACTGTATAAAAACGAAGCCAAAATTTCAGTTGCTGCCATCTTGCACTGAAGATGTCATTTGAGCCAGAGTCTGCACAGTAGTGATCGCCTCAATATCGAGATCCCAAATATGACCTTTCATGAGCAGCCCCACTGATTGCTGATGTTAAACCCTCTTTTATAGCATCAAATAACTTGTTATAACCAAACTTGTCAGAAAAATGAAGACTTGAACATATATCAGTGTGTTAAGAACTACCTAATATGACAAAAAGATTTTGGGGGAAAACATATTTGATGAGTCCTAATAAGTACCATGCCCTATCCGCTAAAGTGGGATTTAAACTTCTGTGTCGAATCTGTCGACGTAGAGTTTACACCATACCCTATGCCATAGCCTGACATGCACCTCCCCAGAAATGTAACTACGTGACGCAGACCTCCTGTCTATTTTTGCAAATTGAAACCATTTCCCTCAGTGGAAACGAAGCTTCTATTTACTTTAATTTCACAGATAAGAAACAATAAATTATGAAGACAGTAAAACCTCCACGAAATAGCATTTTAAATCTTGAGTGTGATTATCCTTGCTTCATGTGAGAAATCTCTGTTAGTCTCTAGGCTAATTTATACAATGTAAAATGCCATAGGCTTGTGCTAATAACGTTAACATGTTGTATTTGTTTAGTATGAGACAGTTGTTTTGTCGGTGAACCTTGTGAATTGTAATGGAACACAATTTTGTAACCTTACCTTTGTTAAATGTCGCTGTTGTCCCTGGACTCATGTGAGTAGTGAAAAAGTCCTCTAGCCGCTAGGCTAGTTCATACAATGTAAAATGTCATTGGCTTGTGCTAATAACATTAGCATGTTGATATTTGTGGGGAAAATGTGTCCAGATAAAGACAAATGCTTTGTCTGTGAATGCTATTAAGCCACATTAATGTGTGTTTTGGGTGTGTTTTGAATCAAATAAACTTTACAGCACTTCACAGAAACCTCCGCCACCAACTAGTGTTTTGGAGGAGTAATTGCAGAGTGACACAGACACACCACCGCACAAGCATAAATGCTCACAGGCTACGACGTAGGATCTGCAAAGAGCTGACACTCAAGTATAACTCAGGGCAGGCAGGGTTAATGACCTATACTGCAGGCAGCCACCAGGGGGCAATCATGTTGTCAGATGTTTTGGCTTCCATTTTGGAGAGCTGTCATGTATTAAGCTTCGAGCTAGATGCTAATGTCAGTATGCTAACATGCTCACAATCACAATCCTAACTTGCTGCACGTGTTGCGTTAAACATGTCCACCATCTTAGTTTAACATGTTAGCATGCTGACATTTGATAAATAGTTTTAAACATGACAAAAATCAGCTCAGGAGGAAGGTAATTTCAGTTAATAAAACATTAATAATGTGCGGACTGAAATTTTACCTGGTGATTGAAAGTTAAGGGACCACCATGATTAAATCTGGCAGTCTAACCAATAGTTGTTGACATATTTAATCAGTCTGTCTTTCAAAGTGGTGGACCACTGAACCGACATATTAACACTGCCATCTCTAAAGCCAATCTGCTGGCATGGCTTAAAAATGGCAAAGAGAACTGTGGAGGTGTGTCGGATGTAATGCAACAGACACAGATTTGAGAATTTAATTTAATGTAATCTTGCATATATGTCACATCATAATTTATTTTGCTGAAAGATTATTTATATCTACTGGACTGCATTTAGTTGTACCACTGATGCAGCTGGTTATTTATCAGCAGACACAGGAAGAGGTACTATAACATGCAACTTTTTTAATGGTGGTTAGTTGCTTTCAGTATGACTGAGTTGTGCAGAAAGGAAAGATAACTCACAGCATGAGTGGGATAAAAAAATCTCAAGACTGTGAGTACAATAAATGCTGAGGCTCGCCAAGCCACTTGGATGCCTCCGACATAAAATGTTTTTCATTGTATGAATACAAATCCTGCTCAGCTGGGGAGAGCTGAGCGCTGAGTACCAGAGGCCTCCATCAGAATATTCATTTCCTTCCTTTCTAGATCTCCTACAAGGCTGTGAGCTCCTTTGACCCTGAGCTGGACCTCTCCAACCAGAGTGGGAAGGTAGTGAAGTTGGGCAATGAGACCACCCACATGTTCACAGGCCTCTACCCAGGCTCGACATACTCCTTCACCCTGCGTGCTAGCACAGCCAAGGGCTACGGCCCCCCTATCATCACCCAGTTCACCACCAAGATTTCAGGTCAGCGGGGTCAAAGCAAAGCACAGGCAGTCTGTGTGCAGATGATGTCAAATAAGTGGTGTATTATTTACTGCTACTGCATTTTTGTTTATGATCAAATGTGTGAATGAAAAACTTGTTTCTAATTCAACCAAAGTTAGACAACACTTGTCTTAGGAAGTAAATATTATCCATCTGGTTTCCAACACATTAAATGAACTGCATATAAGCTCAAATGCTGTTTATTCTTTATCACTGAAGCAGCGAGGTGTTTTGTTAAATGAATTATTCACTGCTATTTGGTCCCGCAGTTACATTAGATTTAGCAGAATTGCCTAATTGGTCAAAGACAAATTGTGCTTTTAGTTTCCATAAACCATGGCTGGTCTCACTTAATGAAAACTGGGATTGATTCAGATAATTACCACAAGGCTAGTCTGCAATTTTTCTTACTTTATACATTTTATTTCATTGTGATACATGTGCACTACTTTGAAGACTTTTCTTCCAGCGAGATACTGTGAATACTTTTGTGACAGCAGCGAATGTTTCACTCCTCTGTTATTGCCGTACTTAATGATTAAATTATGGTGCTGTAAAGGCAAAAGGCAGTAAGTGCTCTGTGTAAAAGTGAGAACATTGGCTTTGCTCTTTTTTTTTCTATTTACTGCCGAACTGAATGAGTCATTATACAAGATGACTAGTTGTTGACCAGAACTGAACTGTTCTGAACTTTGCTTTGCAATGTAGTGTGTAACTCCTTGTGTTTGGTTTTCTCCTCAGCTCCTTCGATGCCAGCGTATGACCAGGAGACCTCTCTGAACCAAACAGACAGCACAGTCACTGTGCTGCTTAAACCCGCCCAGAGCAGAGGTGCACCTGTGAGGTAGGCTCTCACAATGAGAACTCACACACACAAACACCCCGTGAGCACCGAGTAAAAACAACAAAACAGCATATTAAAACACCAGGAAGCACCATCAGCAACAGAAAATTATCAAAGAGCTCGTGTTTATCAATACCCCACCGTGAAGGAGAGTTGCAAGGGAATTCAGTACCTTACTGTATGCATCTCATTTTCCGAGCTTTATTTGTTTGTGGATTTTGATCCTGTGAAAAAGAAGCACAGCCTTTGAAGATGAGAACAAAACCCGGTGCAGCCAAGGCTAGCTTCAGGATCTCTTTCCTCCACATGCCTTTCATGTATGAGGCTGCCCACCCCGAGCCACCACGGGCTTCTGGGGAGCGAAGGAACTCTGCCTGCTTGATGCTGCATTTGTTTGTCATTATTAGAGAACCAGTGCAGCAAAACTGTGTAAGGTAAATGTCAAGCTGTTGGGCTAAAGTCATTATTGTGGTTTACCTAAGGCCACCTTAGGCAGGAAAACGGCTTTCTTGATCATCTTCTTGTTAGTCTGTGTTAGTTGTTGAGCTTACTCAACTACTAATGAATACAGCATATTTAAAGAGGACCTGTTATGCTCATTTTCAGGTTCATGCTTGTATTTTGGGTTTCTACTAGAACATGTTTACATGCTTTAATCTTCAAAAACACTTAATTTTTCTTTTACTACCTGTACTGGAAATTATGTATTCAGCCTGTCTGTGTGACAGTACATTTTAATGCCCGTTTCTTTAAGCCCCCCTCCTGAAAACACCCAGTTTGCTTTGACTGGTCATCATTTCCAGGTCCTCCAAATCTCGGCTTCACTGCACTGTCATTCCAGCACCATGAAAAATCTCCAATAAAAGATTCCAGACATGTTTCAGCAGGAGTATGATCCAAAATTGATTCAAAATTTACAGTATTGATAACTAAAATTACATGTTTCCCCAACGTTAGCATGTAGCTACATGTAGCAGAATGGGCTACGTAATGAAAACACTTGCAGTGGCCAGTGCCAGAAAATGAAATTGTTCAATATGATGTCTTCTTGTTGCGTAAGTAAGAAAAAACCATTGGGAACAAAATATTCAGAACACTCTGAAGCCTAATTTTTCTGTTAAATATGAAGCTAGTGCCAGGAGTCAATTAGCTTAGCTCAGGGTTGGAAGCTGGAAGTTGGAAGTTGATAAGTTAGCTTTAGTTAAAATAGAGAATATTTCCCAAAATGACAAATCATTGTTTTTGATTGCTGCATTTTTTTTGGTTGGCACAGAATAAGAAAAAAGCATTTGATTAGCCAGCTAAGGTGCTTCTGGCTTGGGTTGCCCCATCAAACAAAATCAACAGTGGGAAGCCAGTAAGGGATCATATCTGCATTGCGGCTCATGTTTTTTGGTTTGGGTGTCGGATGGAATCTTGGGTCAAAATTGGGAATTTGGGTCTGTGTCACCCTTACAGAATAGGGGTGTAAATCACAAGTGTCATCACAATATGAAGTTATGTCAATTCTTTGGACACTGACAAGATATTTGCTGATATCACAAAGTCTGCCACAGTGATTTAGATTAAATTCGGGGGCCAACCGTGCGATCGATATGAGACGATATCATTAAATATTAATATCCTCATTGTCTTTTTCTTGGCTGCTTGCCACTGTCTGCCTGGCACCAAGCGGCTAACACTGTGTGAATGTTTAGTAAGGAGGCGTGTTTGGAGGGAAATAGTGACACAGAGTTGCCATGAGAATTTCACACTAAAGTTGTACTATAAAGATGATTGCATTAATGATATTGGATCATTGATCACTGAATCATCACAGCCCTACTGTAGAGTAACTTTGTGCCTGAAGGTAAATAGAGCCTGTCACCTTCATGTATATGAAAGGATGATAAGCTGTCCTACATCCTTCGGCCAATAGAAAGAGTTAGCTGTGTGTAGTGACTTGAACTTGCCAATATTGAAGAAAAAGCCCCCCAAATATGGCACAACAGAGGTGCTTTCAGTCACCAGGCCACTAAGAGAGTGGGTTAACTCCTTCATATGAGGAGTGATAAACACTTGTGCTCCCTGTAAAACTCAATTTTACACTATCAACTCATCTGAGTCCTTTAAAGATTACAGCCTGGAGATCTTTAGTCAGGCTTGTCAGCTCACGTTTACCGTATGTGCAGCTGCCCAGATTAATGCCCCGGTGCCAAACGGAGAGGCCTGAGCAAGACAGACAGAGCGATCGGTTTTTAATCTTCTCGCAGGTACAATTCAGAAGGCCTTACTCAGGCTGCCATTCTTCCAGTGGGGTAATTACAAACCCCTAATTATAATTAACAGAGTGTCGTGAATCGGAGTTTCCATTAATTAGCATGCTGGGCTGCTCTTTTGTTTACCGTTGGAAGGCACGCTCACCTCGCGACCAGATGAAAGAGATTTGTCTTTGGAGACATAACCTTAAGTTTGATACCCACTTCAGTCTGTTTGAGCTGAGACATAACTGTGCACTAATGCTTCACTGCCTAATCCTAAATGTGAGGATTGTCCTCTAATCCCTTTTGGATGGGGATAAACTCAGTGACAGTGCCTGTTTATTATTAGGTAAAGAGAAAATAATGTGTTTTGATACAGACATTTAGTTTTAAGGATCATATATGTTTAATGAGTCTCTCAAGATAATCCATTAAAAAAATGTACTGCCATTCATCAGCGGAGTTCAGTACATGGCACAAGTACAACTCAGAACTAATTGTGGCATCCTTTGATCACAGCAGAGCCTTTCTGCGTCTAAACTTTGGGGGTTTTCAGGTACACATTTCTCTCCCCACCTCCTCCCGTCTCTTAAATCTCGCAGGACATAAAGGCCAGTATACTGCCTTCATGTGTGCGCCTGATGTCTCAAAAATATGAATTGCAAAAGAAAGGAGGTGGTGCAGGGCAGCGAACAGGAGAGATTACGATGCAGGCCTAAGACGAGATACCGGCAGGCTTTTGAAGGGTGTTTTCCACCTCCACCTCAAGTGACACGCGATGCCTTTGAAAATTTAAGGTGACTATAAAGTAGCTTCCACCCGCAGGAGTTGAGCGAGTTGGTCTGTTGGGATCTGCGGTCTGGCCAATAATGATAAATTTAGTCATCAAAAAATAACATCTCTAATCTCTTTTGAGTTGGAGGGCTGAGATGCATGACTAAGTGACATTTCTAAGTTGAGGCACATATAAAGAGATGTTTTCCAAATTGTTCCATGACCCGAGGTGCTGGAGAGAGTCCCTGAAGTCAGAAACTTGGAAACATAGCCGATGCAGTAGGTACTGAAGAGTTAGCATTTTGTCAACCCAGGACTTGAATTTCACACCATAGTTAGATTTAATTCCATGCCAACGCTCATGTTGCAAGAGCAGCCATCACTTTTCTAGAGTGGTGGGTAGCTCATTTTGAAATTGAACACTTTATGAAATCAGTTTTAAAGCCCATATGAAATAGGGATTTGACAGGGGAGAACACTGATCTGCAGCACTACAGAGCAGAGCAGCATGAAGCATGATTTGATAACGCAATCTTGCACACTGATTGGGTTTGGGAGGTAATAGAGCTCCAGACATTTGAGTTTGAAACAGCAGATGTTTTGCTGTAATACAGGAAGGGGGAACACACACTGCAAGATCACACGATAGCGCGGGCTCATGAAAAAATCACGACATGACAGACGACAAACGTCCGTTTCACTTCAGCATCCTGCAGTCATGCTGAAAGTCAAATCATATTTTAGATAGATCTGGGCAGACGTTGTCACTGCTCAGGGAGGCAGTACATTTTTCATATTTGTGTAATTGCTAATCGGTATAACATTTCCAACTTGGATTTGGCTTCTAATCTCTGGGGACGACACGCGTAGCCGGGAACAATTTTTACCAGAGGGGACACTGTTCCTTTAAGAGGATTAGTGAACTGTCTATCAGTCATGTCGTGTTAAACTAATGTTTGCAATGGCCCATCGTCAGGGCTAGAATACGCCTCCTCACTCTGTAGCATCAAAATAAATGTTTACATGCTTCTGCAGAAATAAATGATTTGAGATGCTTCCCTTATCATTCACACCACTAAATCAGCCCTTCTCTCTTTTCTTGCCATAACCTTTGCCTTGAGCAAGCTTACACACACACACACACACACACACACACACACACACACACACACACACACACACACACACATATATACATAAACAGAAAGAGCTTTAAAATACAGCAGTTGTAAGTAGCATATTGAGGAAACTGAGTTCCAGTGTAGTTTCCACCCTGTAGCATCAGATTATCTGTGTTCAACCATGGCCTGAAATCAGTTAAGTGATTCTCTACAGTCCTAAAATAAGCACTAACTTTCTTTGATCACGGCATAGCAAGCGCTAATAGCTGTGCCTAAACGTGACACAACTCAATGCTTTTTACGATTAAATGGCAAATGTAATCTATGGCACCTTCTAATTTGTTTGCTTTATAGCTCTATGGACACCAGGGAAATTTAAAGAGTAAGAAGACAGACTCACGGAGGAAGGATGCTGGGTCAGGAGAAGTGTGTTACTTACAACCGCTCTTAAATCAGACATGTAGGCATACAGAGCCAACCGATTAGCATTAGCGAGGGAGAGACAGTGATTGAAATGCTCCCCATACCCCTTCCCTCATCTACTCAAACAGCCCCGAGTTCTCCCCTATCAGCCCACATGAAAAATAAATCTGAGTTTCAGGTCACAATCCAGTCGATTCCGAGTCAAGCCGCCATAATTGGTTGGCGTCACATGGCGGCAGAGCTGAAATCTATCGGGCAGCAAGGCTGGAGGAGGCCTAATTGGTGTCAGCTCAGGTTGCAACGCTACTGCAGGAATACAGGTCGGCCCCGCCGGCCCCTCTGGCAGACCACTTTTAACAGCTTATACCATTCTGCTCGTACAGCTCCTGCCTTCATTCCTCCTTCCTCTACTTGTCTTTCCATCTTCTGCTCAGGGAGAGAAGTTGAGGATTTCAGCAGTTTTGGAATTAAGCACAATTACGCACGTGTGACGTGAGCTGAAGTTTTCCTGTCCTGAGGTTCTGTTTTTAATCTGTGATCTGTGTGCTTGTGAGGGTTTAGGTGGCTGTGAACAGAGCTAACATTTAGCTAACGCTGCTTATCACTAGCAACACTGCAGACTGGCTAAAGAGCATTGCTAATAGAATAGGTTTTACTGGGCATTTTTATGGATAACATAATATTGTTGGAGAGGACATTAACTCAAATACTGCACTTAAAGGTATTCAATGCAGGGTTGTTGGTTACTGTTTCTATACATGCTCTCCTGCAAAAAGTTTAAAAAGTCAAAGTAAAAGTAAACCCTAGATTTACTCTAATATGGTTGAGTTTTTTCAGCACTGTCACTGTTGGATTCCTACTGCTTATGGTCTGGCACCTGGTCGCTACCTTGTTATAAAACCTCAACTTCACCTGAGCGCCATGGGAGCACACACATATAAACACCCTTGGCACAGAAAAAAATCAGAAAATTCAGGCAGAGGCCAGAGTCTCTGCAGATAAATACACCGCCACACACTGAAAGTGGGTCACATGTGATGATTGAGAGGGATTACTTCTGCATGAGTCTATACATTGTTTTGTTTTAAGAAGAATTCTGCATATATACCCTTAAGTACAATTTTTAAGGTACTTGTACTTGGTAGTAGGGCTGCCCCTGACTAAGAATTTTTTGAGTTGAAGGTGTGAGAAAGAATAGTATCAGTAACATTGTTAACACTGTGCTACATTACAGAGAAATACAAAACCGCACTAATGAACCTTCATTAATATAGGCCTATATTTTATCTACAAGTGCACGTCACACACTGAGCAAGCCGCCTGTTAATGACGCTGTCGGCAAAGCAGTAATGATTGTGCTAAGTGGCTAATGGGCATGTAGCTACTTCCATGTTTCAGATGATGCGTCATGTTTGTAGTCGACCGATGAAGATGAGTTTACACATCACCTTGGGTTCGTCCTTCACCTTCTCAAAATGATCCCACACTTTGGATTTCCTGCCCGACATGTTATTAACTAGCCTGTGGAATAACCGCAGGTACCAGCCCTGGAAATTAGGGGCCGTACACATGCCGCATCTTTAACCACCTGGAAATGCAAGGTCAGACTGTGGGTGCTAGTCTTCTGCCTTTTTGTTGTGCCAGCTTTCAAAAACACAGTGACGAAGCGAACAATGAAATCTTGCCGACGAATGACCTTTCTGGTCGACTAGCGTTTGGTCGCCCTGTACTCAGTAGCAGTATTAAGAAACAAGAATTAGTTCCACCTTTACAACTACAGCATTAAAGCACAATTTACATAATTCTGCAAAAATAATTATAATTTGATTCTCTAACACTGAGGAGTTTTCCTGCATAATGAGAACTTGTACTTAGACTCTTTAAGTACTTTTTGCCACTAATGCTCCTGTACTTTCACTTCAAGATATACAGTGCAGGAATTGTCGGCTACTGTATGTAAAAAGCATCTCCAGTGAAAGCCGACCCCAGCTTTGTCCACTTACTGTTTCGCCTTGCTATATTTGCATTTCTACAGCACTGCATGCACAACTTTTAAAGTCGCCTCTAGGATGCGTGCTGCTTGTGGTTTGGCAGCTGGTTGCTACCTTTTAAAATCCTCACCTCACCAAGTGCTGTGGGGGGTACATGAACATAAATGTCCCAAACACAAAAAATAATAAGAATATAAGAAAATACAGGCAGAGGGCAGAATCTCAGAAAAATATACTGCTAAACACTGATGATGAAGAGGGAGTGCTATACATTGCTTTTTAGAAACATCCTGCATAGTATATTTTTAGCTAACATACTGAATGCAGAGTTTTAGTTGTAATGGTGTATTTTTACACGGTGGTATGTGGTATTATCTAAATACTTCTTCCATCACTGAATAATAATCATCAGTATCAATGTAAGTCATTTGCAATTCTGTGTTTGCCGTCACATCAAATAAAACATCAGCTATAAAGGATTTTTTGTTCTTGCTATCATGCCGTGCTTGTTCATCTGTTGTTTGTTGTTTTTTGTTGCTCATTCATGTCATACTAAATCAGAAATATGACTAAATGACTCTTGTCCATCAAAATGACTCATACTGTAAATTGTGAACTCAGCATGAGTTCGTGACAAGGTGTCAGCTGCTCAAAGGCACATTAACATGACAGCTGTAATTACAGAAAAAAAGGAATCACTGCATTTTCAAATGGCCAACATTAAACTCCAGTGAGTGGTTTGCATATTAGAAGCAGTTGGGGTGGAAATAGTGTATTTTTCAAACGCAGAGGAAGGGTGCATCTTGAAATATTTTATAGCTATACAGCACTGCAAGATGCTTTAAGTGAAGCCAGCAAAGTGGGTATTATTGTCGCTATCACTTACAAAGATGAACAAAACATTTTTATTAAATTGCAAATTTATTGTGAGACGGTTTCTAGTTTCTTGTTGCAGTGAATATTCTGTGGAAGAGAGGCAGCGGTTCAGATTTCCACATTACAAGAGTTCTTACCCTTGGAGCCTCATAGCCTATGGCACTTGGTATTTTGCCTGAGGAAAGGCAGTACCATTCACACTGTGTCTATCATTAAGTCATGGCACAGCCACATCATCGTATCATAAGAAGCCACCCGGGGGGAAGCCAGCTTTTGTTTTTATTTCACTATCTGCAGATTGATTTGGAATATAAAATACCAATATGGGCAAGCTCTGAGTGAGTGAGTGTGCATGCAGTCTGCTGCATAGCAAAGACAAAAACACTTACTGTGGCCATCACTTTGATGTATTTCTGATTTCTTATATAAAAGTATAGACACAGGATATCTTTCTTTTGATATATCCAAAAAAACAGTTATTGTTTATCCGTTAAACCTGACGGGTGCTGCGCTATGATTGACAGCAGATGTCATTCTAAATACTCTGTAGTCCCGTCATGGCTTACATCAGAGCTACAGTGCTTCAGTGTAGGCCTCCATACAGCCTCATCACTTATTTCTCTGCCGCTCTGCAGCTACTTAACGGGCTCCCATGTACCGACTGCACCTGCCCTTTGACCTCTGCTCTCAATAGGGGACAGTAATTAAAGGCTGATTTCTCCTGCAGACTCTCAGCAGGATTAAATATTTCATCACCTCCCAACCCGACACTAAATAGGAGAGCTCTGAGGAATTGGGACACACCCACCAAGAGCAAAGGGGGATTTTCTAATGACACTGCAAGCACCTTATGATAAACTATAGGGTTAAAGAGCACATGCTGTACACAGAAGGGGACACTTAATCATCCAGTACCAACCGCGGGGAACAATTGATCATCTCCAGGGCTGTTTGTTCTGCGACCATACAGCTCAAGAGTACAGTCACTACAGTGCAGGGTTTTTTTTGTCTACTTGTTGTTCTAATAATGTAGGCTAAGGGGAATATGTTCAGGGTCACTGAAGATCTACTTCCTGCCAAGCCTTACTCATTGTCATCTTTATTTGACATGCTGCAATGAAATGAATAATTAGATAAATAAAGATTCTTCACTGTGACTCAAGTGGTTGATCACAAAATAGACTCATAAATTGGCAAACTATTTTAAGGAGGCTGACTCATGAAGAGAGAAATGTACAAGTGCATGCTTTATTTGTGTGTTCATATTCAATTCTAATAAATCTGACTGTGATCAACACAGCTGGAAGGTGTTTCTTTGCACAAGGAAAACTGGAGTACTTTAAACACTATTCATAGCTTGTAAAGGTGAGGGTCGGGCCACATGATGACACTTAAAGGTTTACAAACAAGTTCTGTTTACATTTGTGCTCCTAACACCTGGCACTGACGTCTGATCTGTATCTGGAGAAGGAAAAATCAGAAACTGTATTCTTAAGAAAAGAGCCGCTAAACAAGTTGAAGGGTCACCCAACTCCACGTCTTCCTGCTGGTTTAAGCAAACCCAGCAAAAGCTACATGTAATATTCATTCATTCACTTGCCATAACCGCTTATCCTGTTGGGGGTCGCGGGGGGCTGGAGCCCATCCCAGCTGACAATGGGCTAGAGGCAGGGTACACCCTGGACAGGTCACCAGACTATCACAGGCCTGACACATAGAGACAGACAACCATTCACACTCACATTCACACCTACGGACAATTTAGAGTCACCAATTGAACTGCGTGTCTTTGGACTGTTGGAGGAAGCTGGAGTACCCAGAGAAAACCCACACTGACACGGGGAGAACATGCAGCTCCACCAACCCAGGTTCAAACCAGGGACCAGGAACCCTCTGGTGACACGGTGCTGGTTAGCATTTTCACCTCACAGCAAGAGGGTTCCTAGCTACGTGTGGTTTTCCCTTGCAAAGAGGGATTTAAAAATGAATGTCCCTTGACCTTGGACTCCAGCCACGCTTATTGAATTTGCATATTGAGATCTGATCACAATGCAGGCAGAATCATGATGAGAAAGCATATTAATACCAGGTATAGATGCATGGATTGGATGTCATTATCCAGATAATGTTTCAAGATACAAATCACATGTTAATACCAGGTGTCTCCAGGGCTTTTGTGTATCCTTGAAGTCTAACAAACGTTTTAAAAATGCATTTGCTTCCTCATGAGTGCGATCATGCTTGCATGTGCGTCCTCGTACATGTGCATGATACAAACAAAACAGGCACCTACTCTTCAAAAATTGCTACAAATGGTCAAAAACTCTACACAGGGTAGCTTTAAAAAATCAGGTCAACATTGTGCAAACCATTCATTCAATATTCATTCTGTAATTTCATCCAGTTATGAAAAAGAAATGTGCTAAAATCAGAAATCTGCTCTCCAAAACTAGAGAGCCAAAGCACATCATAGTATTCATTCATTCATGCATTTTTGTCGTGTATTCATTTATTGGGTAGTGTAACTTTGCTGCGTCTCCTGTAATAACAACTTGTTGTTTGCATGGCTCTTTTAGGAAATGGAACACTAGTCCCCAATCATGACTGGTTATTCTCCGTGGCAGCTGTAAACAGACTCTTTGTCACTCAGTGACTCAATAGATTTAACAGGTGGATGCGAGATGCATACTAACATGAAAGTCTATAAGACAGTCAGTTTCCCCCTCAAGCTAAGTGGCCGGCTCAGAGACAATGTCATCTCTGTCAGAGGCACAGAGGGCTGCAGTTTTGATCTAGCTAAACACAAGGCTCAGATGGAGAGGAAATGGAAAGAGCCGTTAACCTTTTCAGTTGTTAAATAATGAAAATGCAAATAGGCCCTGTCCTGTTTCACTGCTTGTTTATTCTGCACTGTATTTCTGAGTCTATCCTGTTCACTCAGATACACAAATGAATTTATTATGCAGTTATAATTTGGTCATTTGAAGGAGCTCTATATGATTAAGAGCTTCGTTATAGCAAACACAAAACTATTTGCTTTGTAAAGATATAGTGGAGTAATGGCACCCTGAGCAGAGAATGAAGTTGTGCTACCCTGTCTATCCCACTGACAAGCAAATTGCCACCATTATGCACTGCACTCATACACCTGTTACCCTGATACACAACGGCGGCCATGCAGAAGCATAACGTTAACCCCCAGTCTTGCCGTTTATTAGCACTGTTTGCTCTGTAAGCAATGCCAGTTACCAGCTGCTGGCTTAGTCACGTCCATGTTGAGAGCTGTGTGCAGACAACTTCTGTATTAACTCTCTGAATATCATATAGACTCTTTTACTTGTTTTAGACATTGGATAAAGATGATGCGAGTGGTGCATTAAGAAATACTCAGTCTCAGTGCTGCAGTGCACTCTGGTACAAACTGGACCGTTGGGACATTTCAAGTGCTGTCTGAATGTACCGTTATTCAGAGCACCGCACTCTCAGAGTGACAGAGAACAGTCTGGCCCAGATGGAGCAGTAGAGCGCAGAGTGGAGTGAATGTCTGATTAACTTAACTGTTCGTTAATTCATGTAAAAATATAACGCTTGACCATTCTTCAACCAACAGGGCTCTTGTTTTAGTGTAGAGCGTCAGACTGACGCACCATGTCAGATCACTCACTCTGCAGGACCGCGAATGTTACTTGTATGAAGGATTGCTGATGGTGGGAAGGCTTTAAATGGTTTCCTCTGTTTTGTTATGCTATTGAAGCTAATGTTAGCTAATGCACTAAAAGGTTAGTGTTATGAAGAAATCCAGTATTCCGTGTAAGACCTCCCCAATTTCTGATGAGGTGGACATGATAACCCTTAGTATGCATGATGTTATTCATCCCTACAACATTAAATACCTTTTCCCTAACCTGATATGAAGTGTGCGCTGCACATGCAAGCATTTTTGATGATCACCTCTGTCCAGTCTTTTCATCTTATCACATTTAACCATAGTTGTCTTCTTTTTTTTTTTCATCATATGCGAAAAAATGTAAGTTTTGAGCCATGACTCCTTCTATTCTGGCTCCCAATAACACAACAAGACATTTTAAGACTCCTATGTAGCCTACAGCCCTGTGGTGGTGAGTCATGTTTTGCGTCCAGCTAATAAATTGATGTCGGCCCTAACTACTTTTTTCCTTTTCTACTTTTAAATGCTTTTTTTAAACTTAGAAAAAAAACACTTCTTTTTGTCTTTTGATATTATTGGTGAAAGTTTAACGCACTTACTCTTCCTGTTGCTGCATGACCTCGTATATAGCACCTAATCAATTGTAGCTTTAAGCTAGCAGCTTGTTTTCTAACTTGTAAACATCAAGAGAAGTCACAGAAAGGTCTCAAAATGTTGTGCATTTACAGACAGTAGAAGTTAATCTCAGCTTATGTTGACTTAAGTCACAAAGATGTGTTGAAAAGACAACTCTGCCAAGGAGCTTAATGTCTTCACACAGTCTTTGTCATATATTTGTAACGTATTCAATCGCATTTAAATGATCATGTACTTTAATGTAGTACTTAGATTTAAAACTTTTAATGAGCAAATTTGAAATGACTGGATGAGGCATGCATTATCTTTCCAAAAATGTCGTCTGTTTCACATATAAATAAAGATTATTTCTTGGTGTACCCTGAGATTTGGAGCTTTGCAACATGCATTTCTGTGCCATTCATAAACAGGCCATTTTTTACACTTTTCAAGGCTAACAGGCAAAATTAAAAAAAAAAATTGACTGCATTGCCAACAGTGTTCTGCAAGCGCCTGTTTGGCCAGTTGGAGTCTGTAAATTCTGTTTGTGTCCTGTGTTTGCAGTGCGTACCAGGTGGTGGTGGAGGAGGAACGTCCACGCAGAGCACGAGGCACAGCAGAAATCCTGCGCTGCTACCCAGTTCCCATTCACTTCCAGAATGCCACGCTCCTGAACTCCCAGTACTACTTCACAGCGCAGTTCCCTGCCGGCGGCATTCACTCACCCCAGCCCTTCACTGTGGGGGACAACAAGACCTACAACGGCTACTGGAACGCTCCTCTGCTGCCTCAGAAAAGCTACAGCATCTACTACCAGGCTGTCAGTACAGCCAATGGGGTGGGTGTTTATCCAGTTTATATGCTATTCATGCAATGTCAATTAAAGTTGCACTAAATCTACATGGTTTCCAAATGAGACATTTTGAAAAATCTGGCCAGTCATTTTGAGATACTTTCCTTAAGCAGTGTTAATTTTGACAGCTATTTTAGATTTAGATTTTTTTTAGTCTAGTTTTAGTCGACGGAAATTTACATTTTACTCAACTTTTAATCATTATGTTTTCTGTATGTTTTTTTTAATCTTTAAATTAGTCTAGTGAGGCAAATTTATGTATCAAAAACTACTTGTATGAATATTTCATTAGACAATTTTTTCTGTAACTATAAATAATTTCTGCAGACTTACGAACTGTCATTTCTCCAGCAGTTTTTGACAGGTTTAAGGGGTGATTTATGAGCACACATCATTTGTAACGCTCAACATCTCTATATTTATGGTGTCAGAAACTTTGACACTACAAATAACTAATCTGACACAGCTAGGATTTGTACCCAGGTTCATTGTAAACTCTGTCTCACCGTTGAGAAGCAAAAAAACAATTTAATTAAAGCCTAAATTCTTTCTTAATCTGCAACATGAGAGTCTCTCATGTCTCACGGAGTAGGTGATTTAAACTTAACTTTTATCTCTGTCAGAGAAAACTCCACTGAGATAAACTACCTGCCTGTCAAAAAGCATCAACCCATAAACCTTCCCCAAGACAATCCATATTTGATTTGAGTCCTGCAGGGATAAACAGATGTGAAGTCCGGTGGCAGGTGGCTGCTTGCTCCGCTGCCATTCAGCCACCCCTGTGGGGTCTGCCCGTTGGTCTGACAGCCCATTGGTCCGACATCCCTTTGTTCCGACCATATTAAATCCATTGTTCTGAAGTCCCGTTGTTCCGAAATCATCATGACACCCTGTGGTTAAGGTCTGGTTAGGTTTAGGCACAAAAACCACTTGGTTAGGGTCAGAAAAAAGGTCATGGTGTGGGTTAAAATGAAAAAGAAAGTGGCAAACACATAAGCCGTGAGCCTGCTCTGCCTCAAGCCTTTCCCAGCTGACCCAGAGCCAGTCGCGGCGCACCATCAAGGCAGAAATATGCCCGCCAGGAGCCGTTCAGCACTGCGGAAAGCTCCCCACACAACCCGGACCCCGGAGTTAATAACAGGAGGTTATGGTGTTTCACTCTCTCCTCTCTATGACACTTGCATCTCGACCAGTAGCCTACTTTTGTTGCATTACTGATCTTCTATGGCACACAAATACAGTGTAGCCTAGTATAATCACATATCGGAACAATAGCACGTCAGACTAATGAGAGGTCAGACTAATGAGAGGTCGGAACAATGAGAGGTTGGAACAATGCTACGGCACCACCCCTGTAACTAACTAAATTCGACAAATCCATTAAACACTTTCACCAATCACAGTCAGTCACACATGGCTGATTATTTGCTGCTGAATAACAGCTCACAACGACTGACGCTGCTCCAGTGTGAGTGTCTTTGCTGGCTAGTGAAACATCCTGGTGCAGACTATTTACTGGAGTTTACCAGCCTGTCGCTCATGCAGCATTTGAAGATTAAAACAAGCACGGCTGTTCTCGACTTTTGATGTCTGATAGTCGACCACTAACATTTTTGTCACGTCTTGTCTTGTCAAGAAAAATGAACCATAGATTTCGTCATAGTTTTTGTCAACGAAATTATTATAAATTACTATTATTATAAATATTGTCCTCGTTGATATCTTAAGAATTAGCACCATAACATCCTACAAATTAGCAACCCTACTAGGTGGGTTATGTTTAGGAAAAGAAACATGGTTGGGCGTCATGACCTGACTTGACCTGATGTGACATTAGGTATGTGCGTAACTTTAAATAACTCAGCATTGACTTTTGGGACACAAATCCGGTCTCTTTGGTCAGATGACAGCCTGCAGCATGTGGGTCACGTGATCACTTGTCTCGTTACAGACAATTACGTGGGTTGTACTTGAATTATAGTGCATTCCTTTTTGTAGATATAAGTACAGTGGATGAGAACAACCTGTTCAGATCAAGATATACGTGCAACACATATGTCTTTGTCAGTAACAGTAATGTGGTTATTAAATGCATAAGAATATCATACTCCCTTGATTGTGGTGTTAGAACTTTTAGTCTAATAGAGGATCTGTATGATTCCTCCACCACTGGTTATATAAACACAAAGAGAGGCAGAAAATAACACTTCCTCTAGATTACATGTTGTGTGTTGCGTGCCAGGTTGACAGTTTATTGTTTGACAGCATGTCTTACAGTGCTGTGCTAATAAGTATATACCGTACCTCAGCAACTAGACAATTAGATTAGCAGAGTAGAGGGAACGTCTAATTTGTGTATTTAATTAAGCGCTGAAAAAATACATAAAACTGATTGTCGGTTGTGAGAGGAGACTTTTTTATTTCTAGTTTTTATAAAGGACTTACTGTAACACTAGACAAACCTGGCCTCTCATTTTAAATCACATGCATATCCCCTTTAAAGTGTACATGAAACAGTGCTAAATATTATGGTGGGTTTAATGAGAATGACAGGTTGACTGACAGATTGATTGACTGGGAGACTGAAAGGGACTGAAGTGGCTGAGTTAGAAGTCCCTGACTCTACACAGTAACTGCTCACACAAGCAGACACATGCACGCAGCAGCACAATTGCATCTGGCCTCTGATAGATGTGTCAGTACTCTGGTGGGGTACACCAGCAGCACTGTCTACACTCTTAATAAGCTACAGCAGGGTCAAGCGCGGAATGCAGAGCTCTGTGAGGTGACATGCGCTCTCCCTCCATTACTGTGGCCCCGGTCTCCTGCCTTTTCCTATGGAGCTTTACGCCAAATGCCAGACGAGCCTTTGATCAACGGCATTTAAGAGAGGCAGTCGTCCCAGAGCGAGTTAAGTGTGGGAGGCAGGAAACAACAACGGGGTTACCGATCGCGCAGGTCACAGCCTCTGTCATCAAGTGGCACTTGGCGGGGCCCTCCCTCTGCGGAGCCGCGGCAGACAGCTCGATGGCGACTTCAAGGGCCCCACCGATTGTGGTCCTGAATTAGAATCGCCATAAACAGCCTCCTTGAGAAACACCAGCACGTCTTTAAGGAGGCAATAGAAATAACATGTGCAGGAGGGCTGAATCCAATTAGCGAGTTTGCTCTCGAGAGCAAAGCACTGATGGTCTGAAACTTCCCAGGTCGAATTGGTGAGTGGTATGAATTGGCTGATAGCGCTCTTCCTTGCACAAACAAAATGAAAGCGTCCCTTGTTGACACAGTATAAAGCTCGGTCTCTGTGATGGACATTTCTGACACTATTTCCTGTATTTGGTGTTTTGATTTGCAGTGGCCAAATGCACTCTCTTTCATTAAGCTGTCACTTTGAATGGATAGTTCTGCCAGCTTTAATTAATGTCTAATAATATTGGAGTGATTTGTTTGGGCTTCTTACACTAAATTAGCACTCAGAGAAGGTGAGCGCCATCCACACCTAGAGTTTTTTTAGCCTTCTATTAAAAAAAATAATTCAATATTACTTCTTGTTATGTTGCCTTTAACAAAAGAACCATCTGACAGCTTAAAAGCTGCAGTAATGTGAATACACATGCACCCAGGATCACATGAACATTGCTGTTTTTTTTCTCCTTTCATCTCTTCATTATGCCTCGCATGGCCTCTAAATGCTGTCTCTCCCATGTGTGCTCATTGCTCATTGGACAGCTTGGCTGGGTCAAACACAGGGACACAGCTCTCATGTCTTTTGTGTTGTATTACTCATTGCCTCCTCGTTCCTGTCTGTGTCCTTTTTCCTGTTCACCAGACCATTGTTGACAACAAACTTCTCTGCCAGCAGCGAGAGCAGGGTTTTTTTCCTTTGTCTGTGTGTGTGTGTGTCTGTTGTTGAAGGCTGTTGTCAGAGCTCAAACTCCATTACATATTCAGAAAGGCTCCCTGACGTGTCATTTTGGAGCCCTGCACGCTGGGTTGGTGTCGCTTGTCACAGGGCTCTGGTTTCTCCACAGTGGCTGACCACCTTGAGCCGCAGGCTGCCGACAGATCGCTGTTGGCTGACAAATCAGCAGCTCAGCACCACTAATCTGTGCTGTAGGCCCTCTCGCCTAACTGCGTTTTGTGTCACAGTCATTGAGCTCAACAGATGATAGGGGACAGCGTGGAACTGGCCAGGCTGTTTTGTTGTAACCGTGGGTTCTTAGATAGGTGTTGTTGCCACTGCAAGTGTGTGTCTCATGTCTGTGCATGCGTGTCATATTATACTCTGATTCTCTTATTTTCTTCCTTCCTTTTCCCCGCTTTAATTTATCTTTTTGTACAGGAGACCAAAATCGACTGTGTCCGAGTGGCCACCAAAGGTAAGAACGGATCAGATTGTGTGAATGAGGATGTTTGCATCACTTGCAGCTAACAAAATTAACATGGAGCTGATACAAACTGACACATCTTGACACATTCACTTGTCATTAAAGAGGACCTGTTATGCTTTTTATTATATTCTGTCATAAATATAATCTTACAGTGGTAGATGCTCATATTAAACATGGCCAGAGTCTCAAATAATGAGGTAAATGTATGTAAAAGCAATCCCTATGAGCAAATACCTTAGACTTCAGACCATTCTAAGTACTCTGTTTCCATCTCTAATATGGTCTTGTGCTCAAGGCACGCTACTGTCAGTGTTTACATTACGTAGCTTACACTGCTACATGAAGCTACATGCTAATGTCAGAGAAATGCAGTCTTGGTTGCTGATGTTGTTATGGTTTAGAAGCTTTTGTTGGTCATTTTTAATACAAGAAAGTGCCTCTTTACAGTCATTCCTCCGCTGAAAATACACTGCTACATGTAGCTACATGCTATCGTCAGGGAAACGTACTGTTGTTTGCAGATGTTGTTAAATTCTCCCTCATGTTGGATCATATTCCTCCTGGAACGTGTCCTGTTCTGTTTAGAAGCTTTTATTGGTGATTTTTAACATGAGAAGGCTGCTTTATGCAGTCATTCCTCTGCTGAAACTACACTGCTACATGTAGCTACATGCTAACATCAGGGAAACATGTAGTCTTGTGTGCAGATGTTGTTAATTTCTCCCCAGGTTTGGATCATATTCCCCCTGCAGCATGCCTAGTTGTATTGAGAAGCTTTTATTGATGATTTTTAACACGAGAAAGTTCAGCTTTACACAGTCATTCCTCCGCTGCAGATACATTGCTACATGTAGCTACATGCTAACGTCAGGGAAACATGTACTCTTGTGTGCAGATGTTGTTAATCTTTCCCCTATTTTGGATCATATTCCCCCTGGAACATGTCTAATTGGGTGTAGAAGCTTTTATTGGTGATTTTTCACAGTAGAAAGCGTTCAGTTGTTCTTTGGCCTTAATGATGGTACAGAGAGGCTGACACGTGGAAGACCTGAACATGCTGACCAATCAGAGTCGACCAGGCCTTATTAGGTGGAGGGCTTAAGGGACAAGAGCTAAAACAGAGCGTCTCAGACAGAGTGAATACAAGTTTTCCAGCACAGACAGTATGAGAAAGATATAGTGTTTTTTATGATGTGAACACTAGAACAAGTATGAACTTAAAAAATGAGCAGAGCAGATCCTCTTTAAGTTAGCTTTGATGTGTTTCCCTTTGTGTTTTAAAAAGACAAAAATGTGCGATACGCTCCTCACATCAATGCATTGATCAAGAACATGTGTTTTTCCGTGAGTGGGAGGCAGCCTGTGTGCCCATTGAGGTCTGTAGGTACTTAGCTATGCTGCCCGTACGTCCTGCTCCCCACATTAAAGGTGATGAAGTCTAAGCACCATTGATCCGGGAGCAGAATTGATAAGGCCGGAGGGAGCCTCAGTCACACTCCGCTCTGGGCCATGGGAGGTCCTGTCACATGCCCCGACAATCTTGTATATTTTGTAGCTCCACTATGGATTTCATGTGGAGTTCCAGATATCTCCATCTACATAGCTCAATGGTCTGAAGTAAAACAGCGCGTATTAGAAGTAGAAGGATCATATAACCAATTTCTCACCTGAAGGGATACATTTAAATGTTTGGCTCGCAAAGATATGAACTTGTGTGAGGTGATTGCTGTTGCTAACTTTGCAAAACAAACTGTGAAATGCTCTCATACTGTACTGGGTGTCTTTCTCTGCTTCGGTGTTGCATGATGATGGGAACTGTTGGTGTGGCTGTTTTCAGCTTCAGTGTGGCCTGTCTCTCTCTCTGTCTCTCTCGACTGCATGCGATCCTGGATCCACTGACTCTACTCAGCCGCCATACTCGTGACTCAGCTCACAACCCCCTACATCCGCATCGCCCCAGCAGCCGGTGACAACCAACTAACAGGTCAGACTTGTAGCTCTCTGCTCATTCTCTGACCGCAACTTTTTACCTACTACGGGTTTAATGTATTGATGCAACACTGATGATTCACTCAACGGGAAAACGAACAAGTGGCATATTGCATGTGTGTGGTTTTGTTTATTGTCCTGCTATTTGCATAGAGTCAGTGTGATTAAATCAAAGACTCGCAGACATTGTCTCTTACCTTCATCTTCTCAGCATTACTGGACATGAAAGACCTGTTTGAGGTGCGATCGTCATTAGATGTGTGAGTGTTGGAGATTTTTGACAGGAGTTAATCCCCTTTCATGAATATTTCTCATTATTTCGGGGGGAGATTAAGTGTTGGTAGGTGTTGCTTGCTGAATTCGAGACAACTGTAAACACACAAAAGGATGCTGAGGTGCTCATCGTAAAGATCTGGCAAGTTTTCAAAAGTGTTGCGTCTAACTATTAAAATTCTGCTCAGTTCCTACCAGTTGTGTGTGTGAAGCTCAGATTCTCTCAGGCTAGAATGGAGGAATATGGACTTGTAGCAGCGATCATACAGCACTCACTGCTCAAATGGGGATTTGTCACTGACAGCATTTCTGTAAGATTAGCCTGTAACATTATATTGGGACAAAATCTGCACCACCCATCCAGACGTGATTGTTAATATGTCACCAGTCTTGAAATCCTCCACAGCTCCGCCTTAAAAAGTTATATCTAAATAAATGCCTGACTGTTGATAACAACACACCGGAGCAAGAACAATATGTCACAAGCAGCGCAGGATAGATATTTACCTTTTTGATAGGGAGGGAAAATGGCAATGCAGAGGAGAGTAGGAAGCCCGCTCTAACAGATTGGCCTGACATAACAATTTATCATTCTAAATTTACCCCTGGTGACAAGGAATAATGGTGTTGTTCAGGTGGACAGTTGTCATTCCAGGAGCGTTGCTTTCCTCAGAGTGCTTCTTATCACTTCCCAGGGAGCAGATGCTGTTAAAACAAGATGCTTTTTCTCCCCCCCTCCCTCCCTCCCTCCTCTCTTTGTGTCTCTCGTTGTTGGCTATCTCCTCCCTGAGCTGATATTTAATGTTTTGGTTATTTCAGGCTTTTTTATCTTCTTGGGTATTATCTTTCCCGCCCTGCATCCTACATTTTTTACAGCCCAGCAACCATTTGCCCCAAACATGATTAACCAAGGGTAAAGATGGTGCGCACTTATCTCTCCCCATGCAGCTTGATCCACAGAGCACTGATGTCCACTAAGGACGGAGCTAAAGGTGGAGTCTCCAGGACAATAGGGAGTCACTTACTTTCAGCACAAACATTACTCTGAGCCAATAAATGTGTATTGATATTTACGGTCCGCGGAATGCCACAGAATATCAGCGTATTGATTAGTCAACCCTCAGTCCTCCACACAGTCAAATCAATGGAAGGAAATACTAAAAGTATGGATGTGCACTCTGCTGTGGTTCATGTAGAACAATAGCAAATGATCATTAGATTTGTTTCACACTCTGCCAGATTAATTGCTCTTTCTTTGTTTGATCTCCATGCATTGTGTTTTGTTTCAGGAGCAGCCACTCACAAACCTGACGCAGTGGAGCCGGAGAAACAAACAGACCACACGGTGAAGATTGCCGGGGTCATTGCCGGCATCCTCCTCTTCGTCATCATCTTCTTAGGAGTGGTACTCCTCATGAAGAAAAGGTAAGCTTTTTTTTCTTACTCGTTGAAATACTACTTGAGATTTGTGGAAGAGGTTGAACTTACTTGCCGAAGTGCTCACAAATAAGTAGTTTCTGTTTCATCATTTCGTATATTTCTCCCTCCATCGGTGGTATTGTCAGAGTTGTTGTAAATAATTAATTTGATTATGTTGATACGCCCCATTAAGGCTGTTTACAGCCATGAGATACAGTGTGCCATGAAAAATTAATCCCTTTCCACGGCACCCTCAAACAAATGCGCAGCGCTTCAGTGACATTGGAATGGGAATAGGAAAAAAATTTTTTTGAGGCCTGTGGTAAGGAGAGAGGCGGGGAGGAGATAAGAAAGAAAATATGATGAAAGGCTCAAAAGGAAAGAGGATGGCCACATAGCTGAGGGCTAAGTTTACATTAGCCCCGGACCCCATACTGGAGAGAGGTCTTCTGTACATATCCCAGCTATCGGGGGAGCTAAAGCTCAACAAATATCAACCCCCTTTTGTCCACAGCGAGGCTTGAAATAACACAATGTCAGTTCCTGCAGAGATTTCTTTGGCGGACACAAGTGGGTTTCCTTTAATAGCATGATTGTAAAAAGACACAGTAAAGCTTAAAATATCTTAGCTGTACTTCATTGTACATTCTCCTTAAGAGGGTCAGTACACCCCACAATCAAAAATACATATTTCTCTTCTTACCTGTAGTGCTGCTTATCTATCTAGATTGTTTTGGTGTGCAGTGCCCATAGAGTTGCCTTCTTTCTAATATAATGGAACTAGATGCCATGCAGATTGTGTGTTGAAAGCACCAAAAAAATACCATTGATAAACTTCACAATGTCTCTGTCCAGGGGTGTCATTTCTAAACGTTGCGTACGCACAAAAACGAGGCCTGCAAGAGGCATACGCCACCTCCCACGGAAAAGTTGTGATCTAGAAAAATAGCCTTGATGGGAGAAACTTTGACCCATGCTTACACATACTTTGGAACTGGTATACTGGCAATTCAGATGGTTCTCTTTAATTCAGTTCAGTTCAGTTCAGTTTTATTTATAAAGCCCAATATCACAGATCACAATTTGCCTCAGAGGGCTTTGCAGCACATGCCATCCCTCTGTCCTTGGATCCTCGCAGCAGATAACGAAAAACTCCTCAAAAAAAAAAAAAAGATAGAAACCTCAGGAAGAGCAACTGAGGAGGGATCCCTTTTCTAAGACGGACAGATGTGCAATAGAAATGAAATTTACAATAATCCAAATGACAAAATGACACATAGAGAGACAGAGACAGACAGACAGACAGACAGACAGGCAAACAGTTATGACAACAGCTACAATAACATTGATTTTAGTAATAATAATATATATTTTGGTAGCATATGTGTTATATGTAAATATTAATATATGATATTATATGTATTTAACAATAATAATTATATGTGTATGATAATAGTAGAAGTATGACAATAATAATGGAAGTAGTAGTCGGCATCAGGCAGCAACAACAGTGTAACCGCGGCCCATGATCCAGGTGTAGCCACAATTCGAGGGAACCTGCGACACAGTGGAGCACAAGGCTCGGGAGACAAAGCCAAGTTAGGGACAAGGTGGTGAAAGCCTGATTGTCAGATATTTTTTGGCGCGCACCATGTTTGGCTTTTGTCCATACGTACATTTGTAGTATGAACCCTACGCACTGTTCTATAAATGAGACCCCTGGTTACTACAAACCAAACTACACCCACCAACTGTATCACCAAGCAGAAGGAAACGTGTACCTGCTGCTAGCTCACCTAGCACCACTGAGCGAGCTAACGTCACAGCTCACCGGAGGAGGACGCCATTAATGTTTACGTCTCATGCCGTCATGAGCACGAGCCTCTCATCCATGAGTAGATGAACGCTTCCTTCTGCTTGGTGATATGGTTGGGGGTGGAGTCTGTGGATTATCTTGGGTAACCGGTTCATGATTTCTGGAACGAGACATTGCCGTTGACTTTTGGGGAAAAAAAACAAAAACAAAAAGGCGCTTTGAGCACCACAAACCAAGTGCCATCTAGTTCCATTATATTGGAGAGAAGGCAGACATCTCTACAGCCGATATCTTTCACACACTGCAACTCACACCAAAACAATCTAGATTGATAAATAGCACTACATGTAAGAGGGAAAATATATATTTATGATTTGTAGATATACTGTTCCTTTAATGTTAGATATCTCATATTTAATTAAAGAGTAAAGTTCAGTACAGTAGATGAAGCTGAGTGGGGAGGCGTAGTTGTGTACTAATATAATCACCGTGTTCCATGTTTATTTTTGACAGTAATATAAGATTTTTCCATTTTCTACAGCAGGCCCTGTCTGTGTAGCACAGCGATCAGTGGGTGGATGTGAAAATCAGCACTCAGTAATGGAATTGTTTTCAATTAGCCTTAATCAAACCAGAGATGGAGATGACTTCATTGGTTGAATTTTGTGTAATTTACTATTGCCAACGGGGAATCTGAGTTGTGTTTAGACATTCAAAACGCTCATTACGTTCCAACCTTGGAGGTCAGATATGGTAATTTTTATAGGTGTATAAAATTATGTGTTCATAAAAGGGGGGATTTAGTGACAGCGTGGTTGCCTCTGCTTTGGCGTCGAAGCCACCGACCATATTAATATCAATATAATTAGAGAGTTTCTACAGTACTGTACTGAGCCCCCCCCTCCCCCTTTGCAAAGCATGACATGACTCCAAGCGATCACCTTTGCCCTCATGATCACTAGTTTACCTCCACGTATGCCACCATATCTGATTTTGTTCATTTCTACTCTTTTTTCAAACATTAATATATTTTTACTTTTTCTTTCCTTTTCATTCCATCCCCTCCCCTCCTCCACTGCTTAAATCCTACCACCACCCCACTCGGCAGAAGAACCTATCACTCCTACACTTACTACCTGTAAGTAACCACTTTGTGTAATGTTAGTGCCATGCTTTCTCACCCACACATGTTTCCCATGCATGCAAAAAGCCATGTCATCCTCCTCCTGCTCAGAGCCATTACAGAGGCCCAACTGTAATCTCTGCTGGAGGAACGGAGGACGCCACTCCAGTGCATCTCCACGCGACGAGCACATCGCACTGTATGTCACATTGGCACGACTTCTGACGAAAGCACGCAGACGCAGCTGCACCCCCCACGACATAAACCTGCCGCTGAAATGTTTTTGCAAATATAATTTCTCCCAGACCTTTAAGGAGTTTGTTTATCAAATGATAAACTAAACTGCCTTAATGATTGTACGGCTGCCAAACTCATCATGTGAGAGAAAAAGAAATCAATGCAGGAGCTATCCTGCATTTTTACTGAGTGTGAATTTTTCATTTGCCTCCGATGATTTCATCTCTGTTGACTTGTCAAAGTTGGATTTTTTGAAGTGCCTATCACAGTGCTTTAGTTGTGCCCAGAACCTCAATGAGCTAGTCCGACTATTTCATATTTTGTACACTTGTGTATACGCTCTGCAAACACAAAAAAATGCAGCCAATTACTCTGTTGGATTGAGCATATTTGTAGGTATTACTGAAAATGTAAGCATGAGCTAACATGTTGATCTTAACGATTTGGCTCCATATGCATGTGATAATTTCTTTTCTTTCTTTTTTACCCCTACTCCATCCTCTCATCAAACCATCCCATGCTTTTTCCTCCCTTTTTTCTCAAGCATGTATTTTGGGTTATTGCAAGTCCATCCCATTGATTCTATGGTGATGGTGGAGTTGTGTCTTTAGCTGACAAGATGTTTGCATCACGACTGAGCGAGCTGATGTGATCACAGAATAACCTCCTTTCTATTTAGATGTCTCCCAAATCATAAAACAATAGCCGTAGCGCTGCTTTATTTGCTCTTAATAGAACAGATGATTCCACATCGCACCTCTGAATGGTAAAGAAGCTTATTCTGCAGCTCTGCCTTCACTGCTGTAGCTCATAGGCTCCCTCTGTACGCTCTTTGTGATGGATGCCGACTAATCTGTCTTGAGATGGCTGTGATCAGAGGAGAGAATGGAGGCTGCCTCACATCAAAGAACATCTCAGAATACACCTGGAGATAATACTACTCTGAATACTCTGCGTGTCACTCATATTAGATCACAGCTGTCTTGGCTGGAAAGCCCCGGTGACTTTGGAGGAGTGGTGTCATCAAAGCTGAGCACACATATTGACCGAGCTGAGCAGCAAGAGATGAGACTGTCAGTGAAACAATCACAATATCAGTTGTGTGTTTTTGTTATGTGTTACATGCAAATAGTGTTTTCTCTCATAGTTGCCTTTGGCATAAAGAGGAGATGAGAGTCTACAATTACAAATCAATACATTATTTTCCACAAGAATTTAGGGATTTTTTTTTAAAAATTATTTTCAGATGTGTGGTTGGTGGTGATTTTTAAATTTATTCTTCCATTTGGAGGACATCATGGCCATTGCTGTACCAAATAGTGTGGAGCTTTGACGCTTCATAATGTTGACATTGGAATTCGAAATCACATCATTATTATTATGCAGGGTATGACAGCCATGGCCAGAGGCGGTAAGGTTTTTAGGCTGTTCATCCGTCCCACTCACAGGAAATTCACTTGAGGGAATTTCTTCAAATTTGGCACAAACGTCCACTTGGACTCAACAATGAACTAATTAGTTTTTTATGGTCAAAGTGTCTGTGACCTCACATGTTAACTTAAGACTTTATACACTCACTTTATAAATCATCATTTTCGGTCTTTCTTGAGGTCCAAAATATATTTGAGCCTTATAATAAAGGTAACACAGCTATATTGAGTCTGAATTAGCTTATTAACATTACTAATAGGTCTAATCATTATGTTTTACCCTAAGATGGCTACTCTGCAGTATTTATGACTATTTGGTACCCTGCAGCGGACGTTAGGAAATCTGTCTATGTACTTTAAATTCAACATTTTCCTCCAAGACTTTTATTTTTTGGATTTTGAATCCACAACTAGCTTTGCTAAGGAGACTCAAGACAAGACAGTGCTCTTTATTTTATTTAGATAAAAGGCGCCAGACCATAGACATAGCTAATACTCACGTTTTAGTTGATGAAATGTTAAAACATTTTTTTTTAAAGTTGTTGTAGGCCTATATGGTAAACACTTTTTTTTTCTCAAGTGGATAATGTATGAATGACTATAGGCCTACAAGGGGCGCATGCTCCTGTGTTAACATGGTGCTCTAGTAGGAATCAAACAACACCATAAATTGCATTTATTTATGAAAGACCATTGATTCAATAAAAAAATAGACACATTTAAGCTGATATAACTCTTTGCTTTACAAACTGAGGATTTAAATTTTTGTATTTTGAGGGGGTGGTGACATCATAAAACATGACGACACACATCTTGAGCTTTATTCAAAAACCCCGTTTGAAGCTTCGTATGTTTAAAAAAAAAAGGGGGATGTTCAGAGGGCTGTTTGCTTTGATTGACAGGTTTTAGGTTAGACAAAATGGATATTCTGGTGCTAAACACTCAATGTGTTTGGACAGTTAAGTCAAATCGCGTCTCTTTAAAGATGAATGTATGTGTGAAGTCAACAGCACCATGTCCACCTTTTTCCTGCAGTCTCATGTCAAAATCAGTTGGTGGGTTTTACTGTTAAGATTTAAAAGAAGGGAAAGAGTGGGCTGACAAGATAACAGCATAATATACAGTTAGATAAGCTGAAGGAGTAATGATCCCCATTGGGGAATGTGCCATGACAGCAGCAAATACTAAAAGATGATAAAACACACAAGAATGTGTAAATAAATAAACAAGCAGAGCACCTCAGATTTCAGAAATCTAAACTGCAACATGCAAGATGCCTATTTAAACAATTCATTTATGAATTGCTAGAAGGTGTAATACATTATTTCAAAGGGTGGAATTCACTTGACAACAAATTCAGTGAAGATTTGATTGATTTTAATTCACCTAGTCCTCTACTGTTGCTGCTCATTGTACATGTGCGGATCCATGGCGCACTAACTTTTTCAGTCAAGCACATCAGGATGTTTAAGACCAGCCCTGCATCACCAAATAAAACAAAAAGACTTCTCCATGAGGCCTTTAACAGGTGATACATTCAAAATTATGCTGGAGTGAGGAAAGATGGCCCATTCAACACTACAACCCCCCCATCCTCTCTTATATCTGTCTCTAGTGTCACTCATTGGTAGGCAGAGGGAAGCAATGCGAGTGAGAGGAATGCAGAAACATGTTAGCTAATTGGAAAGACGATTTGCACCTTGAGGTGTTAAGGCAGGAGCTGGAACTATTGCACCTCACCGCAGAGTTGCTCTGTAGGATAGGTGTTTAGCCCTTTAACCCCTGCTGGTATTACTCTCGGGGTGTCTGAGCTCAGCTCATAAACAAATATAACTAATATGTTGCATAAACCCAAAGTTAAGTCTATTAATAAATCAATTATAGACTGCTTTCTTAAGATGCTCTCCTGTGGAGCGTTCTCTGAAGCGCTCATCTGCAGTTCTGATGACAGCCTTGTTGCCAGCCATGAGATTACAACACCTCTATGATTGATGAACCCCATTAATGCTCTCATGTATTCATCAAAGTCTTTAAAGGCATGAGAACATCCTGCAGTCGCCAAAATATGCACTTTGGGTACACTGCCAGAGGTGGCTGTGGGGGCTAGCTCAAAACACAACATCAGTCAGAGCGCTCATTAGGGATGCAGTTACATGTGTGATCAAATATATGACCGTTCTTTAATCAGGTGGCCGTACCGGCCGCTGCGCCTGCTGCCGCTGCTGGGGACAAGAACGAGATCAATGGCATAGGGCAAGGCTTGCAATTGGGTCTGGATTCCCGTGAGAGTTAGATTCATCCATCAAGCGACAGGAATGTTAAATACAAGCACACTTACTGTATCACTTTGTGACTGATGTGTCAGGTGTGACTAGCGCGCCTCAAAGCTCAGGTATGTGATCTGACTGTGTAGATGTCTCATATATAGTTAACCAATACATGTTCTTCATCTTGTAAGGTGAATTGAATCTAGACACGTACCTAAATTCATGTAGTATCAAATAAACGTTGACCTTTTACTGCAGGCCATCAGCCGGTGATAAAACATATGAGATGCTGAGGTTTCCTTTCCAGCAACAGCTCCATAAAAGCTGCACAGGTTGCTCTTCAGTTTCATTTGCTCTGCAGTAATTCTCATTTGCACCGAGGACTTTAGAGTCTTTCAGTTCATTGTTTTGGTTTTCCATTCACAACTTCAATGTTTTGGTTCCCTCTCAGCATAATATCTAGTAACAGCAGGTAACTGTTTTCAGCATAAAAACTTTAAACCTACAATAATAGATTTTGTTGGCTGCTTGGGGGCAGCATAAACAAGTTATACACTCTACATACCATCATCGCATAGGCCAGTGCAAGCTTTCCTCGTTGTCACTGGATGGCATGTAAACATGTTTATTTCTGCTATGAAGTTGAACATTTTAACATGGAGATCTATGGAAATTGTCAGCCTCAAGTGGCCATCCAAGGAACTGCAGTTTTTGGCACTTCGGCATTGGCCTCAGTTTTCAGCCCCACAGATTATGCCTTTATCTTCTGCAGTGGTACATGTCAGCTTCTGCCATTATTCACATACCGGTGGTGGATTGATAAGCAGATACATTTGCAGTATCTTTTGCCAGTTATCTAAAAAAAAAAATAGGTTTAAGTTTGTGCTACATTTGGAAGTAAGCCTGACATTTGGCATATCATTGCCAGCAGCTTGCAGAGGAAGCAGCAACAGTAGGCAGGCCAGAGCAGTTTAAATAGAAACTGGCGTGGAAAGGAATTATGTGACCAGCTGCTCCATCAGTTTATTGGATTGTTTGAGATCAGCTGATGTAGCTGGGATATGAGCTGAGCTTGAAAACACTATGCTCAATTTTTGGCAACCTGGTGACTTTAACTCCGATATTCACTGTATTTTAGTTTTTGGTCTCTACCAACTCCTGAGAGCAATGTCTGGCTTTTACGCTGCTAAATGCTGCACTATGTTCACCAGCTAGTTGCTGATTTTGTCAGCCTGTTGTTTGTATCTAAAAAGGTAGTGTACAGTAGGGTTTTACAGCATGTTTCGGAAAAAAACATTTTTTTCACTTTCACCAGTTAAGAGCAAAAAAAAGCTGAAACTCACTAAATAAAGCTCCGTAAAGCCGATATTAGAATAACATTTATCAAGTTACCAGAAACATACCCTCAGAAGAATATTAATGTTTCACTAAATCTGCAGGATGTGAAAACAGTGAAGTGTTAACTAACGTTTTTTTGTTTTCAACTTTTTCCACTGACCCCAATCAACCAAAAAACACCTCTTTAAATATGACATTTGTTTATTTTGTAATCATTAAGTGACAGACCCTAATGTTTCTAAAAGTTACCTGTTATATTTAATAGTTCCTGATGTGAATATTCCGCGATGGCCTGTTTGACAGTTTATTTAACCCTGATAAATTTGATTATTATGAAATTAAATTATAAACATTTGAAGACATGTTTCCACAGAATATCTCCTCATGAATCTAGTCTATAAATATTTGTGTTACGCTTGATGTTTCTGCCTGATGTTTTATTATATCAGCTCATAAAAAAACAATTTCATTCAGGAGAGCCCAC
This sequence comes from Epinephelus awoara, assembly GCA_035609425.1. Lineage (NCBI taxonomy): Eukaryota > Metazoa > Chordata > Actinopteri > Perciformes > Serranidae > Epinephelus > Epinephelus awoara. The sequence continues at coordinate 21,611,195 of CM069306.1, read as the reverse complement.
TTCCATTTCCATCTGGCAGGTGGTCACTTATATCATAAATCCCAGATGATATGATGAGTGCTTAAGTTTTATTGAGTGGCCCTGATGGTAAACAGACCTGTACGCCACTTTCCGTACCGTAATTGACCAAACTCTTGCGTGTGTTGTATCAAGAAAAGAAGCAGAACATTTTGAATCAGAGTATTTGTAATTTACTTTTAATATGTCAGTAGCTTCCCTTGACTGAAAACACACAGACAGGCAGATAAAGCTTCATTCTTTATAAATCCTACTTTCCATTATAATCTCCATTGCACTCAGTGTCAAAATGGGAGGCCCACTAAATGTACCATGTATAACACAATGTGCTCAGGGCAAACACCTTCATTAAACCTTACAAGCCGAACATGCAGCAAGAATCACATTAATTGGTACAAGCCTTGCAGATTTTTGCACCTACGAGCTCTGAATGCTGATGAGGAAGGGGAAAGAGGAAGAGCAGCTCCAGCCAGGCGAAGGGATGTCATGCATGGAATGATGAAGTTTCAGCGCATAAATTTTAAAATGATGTGTCATTTACAAAACATCTGTCGTTCACACTTTGGCACTTTACATAGTTGCTCTCAACGGCTTGTTATTTAACTACAAATAACATATATTGGTATAATGCAGACAGTGTCATTGCAATAGCTGAAAAAATCATAAATGCAAATATGTATACTGTGTAAATATGTGGTTTTACAAGCATAGTTTTGAAATAGAGCACATTTTCTTACTTGATTCAAACCTTAATAGAGTGGTTACTGCTCACAGTGATAACAAAGCAAATACAATAGACTTTTATTAACCAAGCCACAATGAGATTCATCTAAGTACTTCTAACACTGTCAGAACACTAATTTTAGATGTACAACAACCAACAAAGATATTAAATGAAGCAAACATGTTTTAGCATAACAATTACATTTAATGTTATTTACAGTATTACTGGTCTAGGCTTTTATTTAACAACATACCACATTTTTAAAAATAAAATGACTATCACTTGATCCTAAGTAATTTAAACCTCCTACACTGTGCCTCCTCATGTATTTCATACTTCACAGCTTCAAACGTGTACATGTATTAGATGCTGATGAGGTAGTCAAGTGAGCAGATAAACAGTGTTGTGCTTCAACATTGTTAAAATCCATTGGCTATTGGCGTAGTGATGTTTATTTTGGGTGATCCAGTTGGTCTAATCTCTGTTAACCATGCTCCCAGGAACTGTGCTGGGCTCTAAAGCTAAATCTTTGTAGCGGTGAACATCCATCGCCTGATGCCATGTGGCCAAAAAGACTTTTTACCATAGACTTACATTGCAAAAGAGATATCTACAAGTCAGTGGATCCCTTTTTTTTTTGAGTAACACAACCCCCGCGAAATGTCTATCGGATTCAATGTATTTAGTCTGATAAAATTTGGAAAGTCTAAATAAGGCGCACAATTTAATTATTTTATTTCTATCCAGGTTAGCGGAGCGCTAAATTGGTTAGTTGGAATTGGAAGTCTGTATGGGGCCATACACATACTGCGCATTTAACCACTTGGAAAACATAAGGTTAGATGCCTTTCCAAATTTATCATAGACTGATATTTATGGAAGAAGGGAAAGATATCTGACGGTTGTGACTGCTGTCGTCCCACCCTGAAAAATGGACACTTGGGAATGCGTGAGCGATGCTCTGCTTTGGCATTTGAGCGCATCTGCTGTACATTAAAAGCAATGAATTTACATAGCAGTTGAACATTTTTGGCTTCATGCAGCATTGAGTAACTTTCATAGGATTGAACAGGACCACGCCTCCAACGCTTTATCCTGTGCTCTTTATACATCCGTGCTTGTAATAAATACCAACATATGAATACAGATAAATATTTCTTAAATAAAAAAAGCTAATATAAATCATGATACAAAGCTAAATCATCTTTAGAAGATAGCCAGGAGGTTTCCAGATTGCATTTCAGCCAATGCGTCCCACCTCTCTACATGGACTGCGACTCAAACTTGATTGGTCAGAAAACAGAAACCAGAACTAAAATCTTGTCCCGTTACAATATTCTCCATACATCTGCAGATATATGTATATATTTTCTATCTGTGTCTCAGCTGTTTCTGCTACCAAGGTAAATGAATAGACAGATGAATGGATAGATGGACCTGTGATGGACGGACAGACAACCTCATGGAAGCATGTATCAAAGATAGAGAGAAGTTTAAAATGAGACACAGCGCAAGCAACTACTGAAATGCCCCCACTGCGCGAATCAAAGCCGCTTCTGTTGCCCCTCCCAGCTGCGTGTCAGTCATCTAACACGCACACTCCCACACACACACCCATGCGCTGCGGATGTGTGTGGATCGTCTAATGAAGCCCTCTTTGTCCCAATGTCACAAGGTTTAGGCTGCTCCAGCGCCGAAATGAGGCCCACCATGCTGAGCTTGAGGTTTTGAAGCTCTTGTTTTAGAAGTCGCAGCAGCATCACCTCCCACAGAACAGAGATTCTGGCAAAACACACACAGACATACAATTCATGCGGCTTCCTTTCTGTTGTAGCTGAACTCATGGAGTTAGGAGCTCTGCTCACTTAGATCCTAGATACGCCACGCCTGTCATGTACAGAACTGCAGACAATCCCTCTAATGAGACTTGCCTAATATAGTCACCTGGAGTGTTTGCTCAGTCTTTACTTCTACAAACACCTCTGCCATCTGTCTGTCTCTTCTCCTTCATATTCACATTCACTGCTGTTCAAAGAAATTTGTGATTTTATTGTCGGGCATGCCTGCAGGCAATCAGTCCTATAAATGTATTTTTTTTTGTTGTCGAGATCATTCCACATGCAGCTTTACGCTAACTATCAGGGGATATGATAAATGGTCACATTCATCAAGATGCACAAACACTCTACTGTACACTTCCTCGTACTATCTCTGTCAGCACATCAGACTCTGTAATATAGTCATCTATCATTAAATTTTCCCCTCTTACAAATGAGGAGAGAATAGCATGCCAATTAATCTTCATCTAACACCCACAGTGCCTTGCAAACATCCCAGTATTGCTGGTGCTTTCCTCATTTTGGCACTGGTGTCTGTGCAGCCTCGTTTATCTCCAACGCTCGTTCTTCAGCTGTTACACAGGCCAGGAAAGCGGAAATCCAAGTCCTAACAGACACAGAAATAAGAACAGTGATACAGTATTAAAACCTGGATTATGGTGGTTCTTAATAGTCTTCTCCATGAGTGCACACAGTGCCGAATCAGTCTTAATATTGCCTGGGGTACACGCAGCTCCCCCTCCCCGCTCCTCCCCATTACAATATGAAGCCATAACGTTAAAAAAAAAGAGACAAGATTGCCATTTTGTTCCCGAATCTAATTGCAGATTAAAGACAAAAAGTGAGTCCGGCAGATGAAAATGTCACTACTTTGTCACTTTGCTTTCTGAAGAACGGATCCACTATTAGCCTCACGTCGCGGCCTTCAGAGCAAATGACTGTTTGAAGGCAGCGGGGGCCTGTTGCCATATGGCACCAGACAGCGACAAAATTGAATAAACAGAGGAGATTTGCGAAAACAAAGCAGCAGGAGTGCATCATTAGACCGCAGTTGTCCGTGAGAGAGACTGCAATTCAAATAGGCAGAGGGGTCACACAGAGAGTAACAAAGTGTGAGGATCAGTGTGAGGGCTGCCATAGTTAATTCTTACACTGCTCGCTCCCCTCCAGCTACAGAGCAGCGGCAGGCATCAGATATGGCTATAGCTTACAGTACACTCCGGCTCAAGCTGTTTGCCTTTTGTCTGTTGTGAAACTTCTGTGGAAATATAGTAGGGTTAACTCCTCAGAGTGTTTATGAGATGCATTATTTATTGCCATGGGGAAATATTCTTATGCAAGTGGCTCCTATCTCTGGGAGGTCAGAGGTCAGGTCAGCTTCAGAGTGGCAGCCCTCCAGGGATTCACAGTCTCACTTAGGACACTTCAGCTGGGTCAGAGGTTGGTATAATTGAGGGAAACTGTTTTGAACTGAGAAGTCATAAAAACTTTTCAAATCTTTAAGGGTTTTCATTTGTTCGCAATATATTCAGTAAGAATACAGAAATTGGACAAACCATTGTTGTACCGTAGCTAATGCTCTCTGCAGTAGTTTTTACAGTGAGGTGTTTTTTAAGATAATATAATCAGTTGGAAATTATTCAAACTTTTTCAAGACAGTTGTCGCACATGCTACATGTCAGTAATAAAAATAATACAAATAATAATAATATCACAAATGAAAATAAGTCATGGCTTGGTTCTGCTGTTAGAGGGGTAATCTAAAGTAAAATTGTTTATTAGTATAGACAATTAGTTGCCAATTTTTAACACATGCCTACAACTACATAGGATTTATATTTGTGCGTCAGCTCTATGTAGAGCCTATACTGTAGCCTATGCATGTGGCCCACACCATTGTGAGTGTTTATACATTGTATAAATTAGCCTAGCAACTAACGGAGATCTCCTCTACTCATATGATGCCAGGATAAATCACACACTTATAGTCATTTTGGCTTCGTCTTTCAGGCTGCAGTTTGTGGTGCTGTTGACCTGTATGACATTTTACAACAATAACCACCCATTTACATCAATGAGAGGAGACTATTTGAAACTAGGAACATACATGAGACATACACAGACACAAGATCAATTGAATTATTTAATGTATATGATTTTTTTTTTTTTTCAAACATTGACTGAAGCAGTTCACGGCAGAATTAAGGGCCACAACAACAGAAACTCATCACCCTTTCGTGGGTGTTTTCACCAGGGACAAACCGTTAGCCCTATTTTTCAACCTGGGCCCTATTTGTGTCTAAGTGTCTAATGGAAACAACAATTTTTGAAATTGGTTCAGTATTGACTGAGAGGGCTGCAGCTGGCAACCATAAAACAGGCTGCTATGGGAGATGTGTATCACATGGGAGATGTGTGCACCTTCAATTTACGTCCATTAAAAGTGCTTGTTTTTGCCACTGACAGGCTCAGAATATGAATCTAAGTGTCTGACAACATGATGCAAAGGATTCCTACATCCTAACCAGGGACAGCTCTGAAACTGCCATCTCCACACCCACCAGACTCCATTTAAATTAACAGTAATTGAAGCATGTATGCAGTATATTTATTATATATCTAACTGGATGAATTAAGGGTTTATTCAATCTAAACCAGAGCTGGTGATTGTTGGAACTGTGGGAAAACTAATTAAGATAGCTTTTGTGGGCTGTATTTTGTTTCTGTTGACTTTGAAAGAAGTGTGTTTCATGATGATAAAAGTACTGTTTATTTAAATGGAGTCTGGTGGCTTTGGTGATAGTAATTTCAGGGCTGTTTCTAGTTTAAAAAAAAGGGTCTTGCTCTTCAACAAAAAGGTCTGTCACTGTAGGAATCTTCTCTAAAACCACTAGAGAATGCAACTCACTCTGGTGGGTGTGGCGATGGCAATTTCAAGAGCTGTTGCTGGTTGAACAGAGAGGCTCTCACTCTTTAACAAAATGTCTGTCTCTTTTGGGATTCTTTGCATCATGTTGTCAGACACTTAGAGTAACAATCTGAGCCTGTCAGTAGCAACAACAAGCACTTAGGGTGGCCGTAAGTCCAAGTGGTACATTGCAGCCTTTTTCATGGCTGCCGGCTGCAGCTCTCTCACTCAACACTGTATCAACTTTAAAAGTTGTTGTTCCCATTAGCAACATAGACACAAAAACATACGGAAAATAGAGGCTAGATTGAAGTTACCCTTTAAAGTCTCACCTGAGGTATAAAGGGTTCATGAATATTTATATACATCGCCCAGATTGTGGATAGCTTTATTGGTGATGGGTAAAATCTGGAATCAGTCAGCAAAGTGAAGCCAAGACAGGTGACATGTGAGCTCAGCAGCTGCTTTTACATAAGGAGCATCAGCCTGTAATACGCCTGTGCATACATGTGGATTAGTGCATGTGTATGTGTGTGTTCCTCTCCATGTTCACTGCGTACACAGGGCCTTAATGGTGTTTGATCAGGAACAGATTGCTTGTAGGCTCCAGCACATCAACGCAAAGTAGGTCAATAAAAGCAGGTTGACTGTTTCAGTTCACCGTTCACAACTCTAATCCTTCCAGCCCCCCAAATACTATAGCTAATTTTAAATCATCAGGGCCCCTGATGTATTTGGGTTAGGGTGTCACACCTTTCCACGTTCTCAAGGATTTATATTGCACTGCTTGAAAAAGCATCTGGAGCCTAATAAAACCTAATGTGACCACAACCCAGGGCACATTAGCTCAGCCATCTCATTACATCTATGAGTCATCGCTTACCAGCATCATATCAGATCCATTCGAGCGCATAGTTATTGTTGCTTTTGTCTGATTCTTTGTTTTTTATTTCTCTCCCCCCCACCCTGTAAAGGAAATTGGCCAAGAAGCGTAAGGAGACACTGAACAGCACCCGCCAGGAGATGACAGTGATGGTCAACTCCATGGACAAGAGCTACACGGAGCAGGGTACCAACTGTGACGAGGCGCTGTCCTTCATGGACACACACAACCACACGCTGAACACCCGGAGCGAGTGTGCGCTCACACTCAACGGCCGCAGCGAGTGCGCACTCACGCTCAATGGGCGCAGCGAGTGTGCGCTCACTCTCAACGGCCGCAGCGAGTGCGCCCTCACTCTCAACGGCAGAGGTAAGATGGCCTTGAATCAGCCTACCTGCCTTTTGCAGTCACACACACACACACACCGAGCATGAGGGAAGCAATTTATTTGGTTTGGTCAGGTGAGAGAGAAATTGGTTGGTTGCACAGGAAATATTCACACTGGGACAACCTTAAGAAATGTGAGTCTTGGTCGTCTTCCAAGTGAACTGTGGAACATATTCAGGAAAAACAAAACTCAATCTGGGTATTAAATCCTCATTTTCAGTGTGAAATATCTGTCATTGAAGACTGGAATCATATTTGTTTTGACTCCACATACAAAAGAATCTCTGAATATGTGGAACAATGGCTATCAAAACTCAGTGTGAGACCATATGACTTTCTCTTATTACCATGATAAAGGTATTTTCTTTCTCCGTTATGTCATTTACCACATCCAGTGTCATAAATTAACGTTGAAAATGGATTTTTAATGAAGAACTGTCTCAATGTCTCTTTGTTTTTCTACTTTTGCCTTGTTCAAACTGAGACTTTATTCAGCCAGTGCAAATTATTTGACAGTAAATCTGTAGCGTTTGAAAAGCTACCCCTTGTTACCGATGTCAGTGGTAGCCAATGGGGAAACGCCTTCTTCAGAAACAGTTTAACAGAATTTTACTTTCATTTGATGGAAAAAGACTTTGATATGATTTGGAGAAAGATTTTGATCTTGTTTGATTTTTTTTTTTTTTCGTCAACGGGAGATTCATCCCTCCTCACAGGCCCTCAAGGGTTTGTTGTACCCTTTTTACATATTCCCTTTTTAAATTTCTTTGGTTTCTCTAATTAATCTTTGTTAAATTAACTAAAAGTAAACTTAAGTCAGCAGTATTAATAATTCACTATTAGGATGCTGCTGATGCCAGCACTATAGCTGGATAGCTTGTTAATAGTTGCACTTGTTAATAACTTTAGGGAGTCTTGTACTGTGATCAATAACCAAGAGGGTTTGAAATCCTGAACCTGACCTCAAAGCTTACCGGTAAACACGAACACTCTGAGAAGTCTGTTGCGAGGTCCTAAACTCAGCAGCCTTCTGTCTCCAATCCAAGGGGGAAACACGCAACACATACTAGATGCGCTCTGGTGCGATAACCTATTAATGTTCTCCGTCCCAGGTTAAAGTTAATACCTTTGTTGATGGACAGCCCAGCTAAGTCTGCACCCAGGGCTTGACCTGGTATAATCCCAGTCAAAACCATCAGATTAAAACTCCACAGCAGCTTCTGTCTCCACACCCCTGCAGGGGATGAGCCCCAAAGATGCTCTGACCTTGATTAACTGTCTGTTAGTGTGGATGTTCAAATCTGGCCCTCTGTCTGCCAGCGCAAATGATTTAAATGCATTACTTTTTTACTCTGCCTATCAGTGTAATGCCTTCAATGCTGTACCTAAGCCCTCTCACGCTCTCCGTGACCTTACATGACTGACAATAGTGTCATTTCGGCTCAAACATCATTGCTGATGACAGATTATAGTCCTGAACATACTGCACTCAGCTCAAAACCTGTTAGCATGACAGGCTCTGTAGATGTTGCGTGAGGAGTCCTTATTCTGTTAAAGGGAATACTGCTGCAAATTCTGCTCAAATTATCATTTGTAGCTTGAAAGTTCAATTAATAGCCCGGGCTATTATTTGCTTAAATCACTGAACTCAACAGGCCTATATTTGGGACAGGCCTTTAATTCCTTTCATACAAAACTGCTGCTCAGTAAACATGGAAATACAAGGAAATTGTTTATTTAAACCAGTATGAATATTAGTGCATTAGAGAGAGGGTGCTACGGTACTTGAGGATTACGGCACCCAGCATACCGACACAACACCACTTTATCCTGTTAATACAGTACTCACAACTTGGATTAATTTTTTATGAAAAACCCTTTTCATTCTTTCGATCTTATCTCTCTTTGGACCCGTATGGACTAACTGAATATGAATAACTTACAGGGTAATGAGAAATGGACATACAGTTTGACTTTATGACTGCTTCTGCCGTCTCTGATGTTTACCATGCCGATAAATCTGGGTGCATTATTCTTTGGTGCTTGTGGTTGTAGTAAAATTAACATAATGATTGAATTATAGAGAATCTAGCCAAGCTAACAATATGTAGCATCTCTTCTTTCTCTTCGCATTGACCCTTCACATTGATGCAGGTGTATGTATACAGAGGGTGAACATTGTACAGTCATGGTTATTATTATCATTATCATTACTATTTTGTTGTTGTTTTGTTGTTTTCATTATGGTGATTATTTTTATTGCTATTATTATTATGATGATTAATATTATTATCAGTGGTAGCAATATTGGGGAAGTAGGATAGATATGATATATATGTAAATCATTAGTGTAGGAGAAGCGGTGGGACTAGATAAGTTTCGACTTCTTCTCACTCCTTTTTGAACATGGATAACTTGTTATCATTTGCAGTGAAACTTAACTATGCCCTCCTCAAAGCCTATCTCACTGAGCACTGTCTGTTTGGGAAGTACTGCATGTGACTGGATAAATGAGATGTGGATTATACTACAAGAGTTTCGTAAGCATTTGTAAACAGATGTTTTGAAATATTTTTGCTGTTGTTAAACGTGGACCCCAATGACTTAAGTTCATCAAGAATTTTCTCCATTTTTGGATTCTTCGTTCACCATAAGCATGCAAGAAAAGCCACGTTTTTGTTTTTTCACAAACGTAACGATGGCCAAGTTATTGATATACAAATGATCATTTTAGGGGTGAAGTATTCTTTTAAGAGAGAAGACGAATGTGACTAAATATTTCTCTAATGTGAAATATTTAGTTTTGATATACTTCATCTGTACTTGAGCATTTACATTCTGTGCAACTTTATACTACTTTAGGGGCCGCAGTAGCTCAGTCTATAGGGACTTGGGTTGGGAACCGGACCAAATACGGAGCATGGACTTGTAGCTGGAGAGGTGCCAATTCGCCTCCTGGGCACTGCCAAGGTGCCCTTGAGCAAGGCACCAAACTGCTCGGGGCGCCTGTCTGGCTCTGACATCTCTCAATTTAATACATGTTTAGGTTCATGCATGTGTGTGAATTTCAGGCCTGTGTGTATGACAACAGAGTGAAAAAATGTAGTTTCCCCTCTGGGACATATGTAGTATATAGGATATAATATAGTACATCTTCTATATTTACATCACACTTCCAAAGTAGATGCTTTTCTTCTTTTGCTCCACTGCATTCGTGTTAGCTAAAGTTGCTAGTTACTTTGCATATAAAGAGTGTACACACAAAACATATAATCATCTTGTAAATATGTTGAATATATGGTCTAACCATGTATCTCGCTGTGCACAAGGTGCAGTATTAGTTTAGTTTGCTCAGGTCTCTGCAGCCAGTACCGCACAATGAGGGTCAGTGGAACTTTGTGACGTATTTTTCCATTGCTATTTTTCCTTAAGTAAAAGTTTTGAATACTACCTCCACCACCAAACAATGCCAGACTGTTATTGATCGCCTGGTGTTGTGTTCTTTTTCTCCATCTCTAGCTGGATCATCACCCTCTTCCTTCACGCTGCCTAAAGCCAACACACTCAGCTCTTCTATCCCCACCAACTCCTACTACCCAGGTAAACATACACTGTATCTCCTCATGCTAATCCTGTGTGTCAACAGACAAGTGTTTACTATGGAAGCAGTGATGTTGAGTGAAAGCAGAAGGTGTGAAATTCAGTCATCAGGAAACCTGCAGAAGTGTCAAGATAAATTAATAAGAGACAGCATTTCCAAACAAGTGTTAATTAGTTTTATGTTCTTGGTAGGGGCTCCTTTTATGTAAATGACATACTAATAAAGTAAAGTGTGGTATGAGTGAATGTAAGTGCTTTAAAAATTAGAAAACGATTTCACAAATGAGATGGTGGATAAATTGACTTTAGATGGGTTTACACCCTGCTACATCTCTGGTTATAGCAGAAAAGAGTTTTATATCACTTTGCCGAGATGGAATTTAGCTGTTCAATCATGACTTCAATTTCTCCATATAATATGCATAATTGTGTGTCTTATGTAATCAGATCACAGCTCATTGATTAGATGGAGTAAAGGGCAGCTCAACTGATAATCAACTAAACTTATTGTGTAATTAGCTTTTCTGGAAAATATGATAAGTTTCTTGTTATGCTGCTTGGCAAGAGACCAACAAACTGTCCATTATTTTTTTGTTATTGTTGTTCTTCTGTGGATTTATCTTGGCTTCCTTTATTTACTGCAACTCTCTTTCCTCCTCCAACTTCTGCACTTGTTATGGGGGTATGAGCAGATCCCTTTGTGCCAACTGCTATCTTAGGTGAGACACATTTTCTTTTCCCATTGCTGTTGATTATTTCTTCTTATTTCTCCGTTGAAGAAAATTACATTCATAAGATGGCTGTTTGAAGACTTAACTGTGAGGACAAAAAAAAAAAAAAAAAAGCACAGATTTTGTTTTTTCCCATTTTTGGTTTGGTTGGCTCTTTGACTAAAGATGGCTTCCTCACCTTCATACCTGCCTGCTGCTTCTCCCCCTCCTCCTCCTCCTCCTCTTCCCTCCCCTCTTCCTCCTCCTTCCTCCCCTCTTCCTCTCCCCTTCCCCGTCCAACGAGGGGCTCTCCTGGGCTGAGGCTGGCTTCACTCCATCCCATCCGCATTGCGTGTCGTGCGTGTGATGTCACATACGTGTTTGACCTCTCATATGCATGGACAGACATGTGGACTGGATGTGGGGGAGTGTCTAAGGGGGGCAACGGGGGGGCAGTTCGCCCCAGCGCCACGGCTACAGCGTGCTGAAGCCATAGCAGCTGCACTGAGACACAAACAGAAATTAAACAGTGTGAGAGGGAGACACAAAATCGCTCTCTCTTAGCCCCCCTCAACAAAACAAAAAAAAATCCAAAAAACGGGATGCGTTCGGTCTGAACATCTAAAGTCTTGCATTAGCAGTGTTGCCCTCCCCTCCCTCCCCTCTCTCCTCACTACGCATTTAACTCCCCTCCCTCCCTCCAAAACAACAACCTTTTCTATTATTCTTTTTAATGTCGCTCCCCCTGCCTTTGGCTAACTGCTAGTGACCTACTTGTTTTTGTTTTGGTTTTGCCCGTGTTTATTCATCCTGTTCAGTGATAAAATAGAATTATAAAAAAGCATTTTGTTCGTCTGTTAATTATTACTGGCCTTTGTTGAATATGCACAGCAGCCCAAAGTGCAGCGTCTTAAACGAGCAGATGCTTTTTATACCAGCAGAGCACATAATGTAGCTACTAAGTGGGGCACTACAACTGCAATAATTTGATACCCAAGGCCAAGAAGGAAGATGCAATAAGCAACTCTACTCCAGCTTCACCACAAGCACCATAACTGCGTTTATGAATACACAACCTACAGTTAGGGCCGATGTCGTTGTTTTTTTTTTTCTCTTCTCCCCTACATAAGTGCAACTTTAGGCAGCGTCTTTCATCATCACTGTTGTGACAGCTGCTTATGTTAGTTCCACGTTTAATGAAGCATGAAACAATTAACATGAAATTGCGGCAGCCAGAAAAGGTTACATGCTTTCGGTTGTGACACATTCAGTCACAGCATTGTCTCATCAGTTGAGGTTAATGATCAAAACTGATGAGATCATAGCGGATTGGTAATGTTTTTAAATTCAGTCACACATTCCTATTTTAACTTTTTAAAAACTGGTGTAAATACAGGTGTCGCCACTAGCACATGCAAATATAATTATAGCAATTACAGCAAGAAATCTGAAATGTCAGAATACTCCCCCCCAAAAAAATCATTAAAATATGCAAGTCACAGATTTGAAACAATTACAGCTAGTTCCAAAGCAGGGTGTCTGCAGGTCCTTAAGAAAATAAATAAATAAGAATAATGATTTAAAAACAAAATGGAATTAAAAAAAAATACTAATAATAAAATAAAACAAATAATGATTAAAAAAATAAACATAAAAAATTTAAAAAAAGCAATTATAGTCATTAAATAGTATTAAACAAGAACATTGGAACATTTTATCTAACACAATATATCCATATTTTAATTTTTTTTCATCAAAATGAGTCAAGCTCTTTTGTGTTAAAGTCCACATTTCGGCTGTTCTTTAAACATACCACTAAACCACTTACCTGCTGGCAAAATGTGCATTAACCTAACTCTCTCTAATAACCATATTCTTATATTAAACCTACCTCTGCACAGGACCACATACTTACCTTTATACTTATCTACAATGCTTGAATAATAAAAAGATGATTTGTCCAAACATTAGTCTCAAATTTGGTTAAAGATTATCTTAAAAAAGGTCTTATAAAAAGCATTAAATTTAAGTGTCTAAATCCTGTAGACACCCTGCAAAGACGACCGGTATTTCACCATTATTTTCTCCCTTGAGATTCATGACTTCCTTGTTTTGTTCTTTTACTTTTGTCTTGCACTGTTGAAATTGCCCCATCCATCCACTCAACATCCCCCCTTGACTAGGCTTTCTACCCAGGCAGTTTGGACTGAGAAGGCATGTGATCTTGCCCTATAGCGTAGCTCTAAAACACTCTACTGTGACAGGTTCTCATGCTGTATTGTTGCTTATCCCCTCTCTCCTCTCTCTTCTCCTCTCTTTCTCTTTACATACGTAACCTCTTATGTATCTGCTATCTAAAAAGTGCCCATTAATGGTAAGTTTTCCCAAGTGGGCCCTGGGTTGGGGGAAGGAGGTGGTGTTTACTCAGAAAGCAAGCCGAAAGTGAGAGGCTGCTTCTGACATGGACATTACGACATTTATTGCATGACCAGTGGACATGTTAGCATCTCACCACCCTCTGCCGTACCGTGCCACCAAGCCACCATTAGCCTAGCATGGTCAAAGTACGTACAACGCCCCATGGCAGCATCACCCCATGCATTCTCCTCCCATCTCCGCTTCCCTTCTGTTTATTTATTTATTTACTTTTCTTTTTAGGTTTGGTTTTTTTCTTTTTTCATTTTTCGGGGAAAAGAACGGGTGGCAGGGGTTGAATCCACGCTGTGTCTGTGTGATGCTTCTGACGGTGCCTGCTGCAACATGCTCACTGTGGCCCACCGCACCCCCTCACATCCTCCTCCTCCATGTTTCTGGACACCCTCCATCGTCCGCTGGCTCCCCACAGCATCTGTGCCTCATGTCTGCCACTGACTGGATTACAGTATGAAAGAGCTGGAATGGACTCTGACTCTCAATATGAGCTGCAGCCCAAGCCAGCATACTGTACTGCCAGTTATAAAAAAACAAAACAAAAAACAAAAAGTAAACTTGTTGTTTTACAGCATCTTCATGTGGATTTTTATGACCTCTCTATACTGTTTCTTGCAGTCGAGGGCCGCTGACTCCTTTTATTCTGACAGTAGCCATATTAAATGCTAATAGTGTAAGTGTTATACTTTAAGGGCCTCGTATTTTAATGGCTTTAGGCTGTCCTACAGTACAGTGGGCCTGTAATATTAAATATCTTCCAGCCACACACTGAGACAGATGGACCTGAACCTTCCCACCACATGACTCATCCTATTACTCAATGATGTTGTGTTGTTGTGACCATCCATAACAAACAGATTACTAGTTGAGAGTTGTTTGTCAATCTGGAGGGTGGTGACATAATGCTTAACAGTAAATGAGATAATGTGCCATCTGTTAATGGGAACAGTTGTAACTGAGATATGTGCTGGGAGAAGAGGGACAACACCTAGGCAACCAAATTCCACTTTAATATGACAGTTAACTCTTAAAACACGCCCGCCATTTACTGCTTCGAGCATTATGTCACCTGTATGTATCTGATAACCACATACTGATAACTCATGCGGCTCTGTAGCTCCCACCTCTCGGTCCTCACCTGCTCTGGCCTGTCCCTGTTTTTATGTCCCCCAGACGAGAGCCAGAACATGGGCAGCGACACCAGCAGCCTGGTGCAGTCACACACTCACTCCCTGAGGAAGCGGGAGCCGGTTGATGTGCCGTACCAGACGGGTCAGCTGCACCCCGCGATCCGCGTTGCAGACCTCCTCCAGCACATCACTCAGATGAAGTGCGCCGAGGGCTACGGCTTCAAGGAGGAGTATGAGGTAGGATGCAACCCAACCGTCTTCCTCCCTCCCCACCCTCCGCTGTAAACACAAATAAAGCCTGGTGATGGGCTTGTAACATCTCCGCGGGCATTCTTAAGTGGAGATGTTTATCAGTCTAATATGAGGCTTCATCTGTGTCGTGGTGTACAGTCCCGTGTATCTGTCTCCCTCTTCTTCTGTCTGTCTCTCTCACTGTTTTTGCACCGCACAGCAGAACTGTTTTGTTTCTCCCCAGATGCACTTTTATGATAAATTGTTAATGTACCCCGTCTCAGTGTGTTTACGGTGTGATTCGTTTTGTTGTTCATCTGTTCCTTGTTGTTTGCAGCGACGGTGCACTGTGCGCGCGTGTGTATGTGTGTGTCAAATGCTGCTGTCCCAGTTCCCCTCAGAGACTCAGCTGTAGACCACCTTGAAATGCAGCCCCCTCCCCAAACAATACACACACACACACACACACACACACACACAAAGAGTGAGGACACACACAAAGAGTGAGCTACCTGTGTGTTAGCCACATCCCCTCCTTTACCTGAATCAGGTCCGATTAGGCTCCCGCAGCCTGCCGCTCTCTTAAGACTGTTGTCACACAACAGCATTGGTAATCTGACACCGTGCCTCTCGCTGACACCAAAACAAAAGATTTTGCCCCAGAAGATCATCACTCTCATTTCCTCTCATTAGTGCGGGAGGCTGGCAGGGCTTGGCGGCACTCCAGCCTTCCTCGCCGTCCCTCAGCACCACACCAGCCAGCCTCATCTCACCCTGATGCCATGTTGTAACAGACTGGCTTCAAGCTATACTTTCTAAATCCTCCTTTTGAAATATCTCATCTCTATCACTCCGCTCTCTCCATCTGACATCACATTGGCCCTCTTCGCTGATAGTATTTCCACTTTTTTAAATTCTTAAATCTTGTGTTTTTCTTTATCACTTCCCCCCATGCTCACTTCCTCTTCTTTAACTCACGTCACATCTTTTTTTCCACCCTCTGAACATACTCCCTTCGTCTCTTTTCCTGTACTTATCTACACCTCCTGCGTTCTTTCCTTGCTTCCCTCTTCCTCTCCTCATCTCCCTTCCCTGCTTAGTTCTTCTATGTGTGGGCCAGATTTATCAGTAATTAACTCCCCACTTCCCCCTCATGACTGCGGAATTAAATAATGCAGCCTCCCATTGCTACCTGCAGCATCAGATCATTGAGGGGCTGAAGTGCTTTGAGCTGCCCTCCGGGCCTAATCCATTATGGATAAAGGTGTTTTGGGTTCATGCGGCCGGCATTGCATGGACGCATAACAGTCAATCAAAAGGAAGCATCGCCACAAGCGAACGGACCCCCGTCCCCCTTACCCAGTTGTCATCTAGCTGTCCACAGCCTGCTTGCAAAAAAACCGGGCCTGTGGGATGCTTAAATTGTGTAACGGAGCTCATTCTCACTTGGCTAGAGCGATTCATTTGTATGTTGTGTTCCGCTGCTGTCTTCTCTATATCAATCTGTCTTAAGGTCAATGCCCTTTTTAACCGTTTATTATTGATGATGAGATTGGAGCCCAGTGCACCTCTAAACCTGTTGACTTACACTGTACTATATCTCTCTCTGACCCATGCTTCTTGTTATTCTGTACGTTAACTTTGGATCAGATAAACGAGGTAAGCTAATACTTTTGGTTATTTGTGAGTTTTCTTTTAAACTTGTAGATGATATCACAAACCTGACAGATTGACGGTGCTTGTTGGCTATTTTATTTAAAAAGGCCCTGTGGGATGACATCATCTCACATGTATGATCTAGTCTGAAAAGGGCATTTACCAACAGAAGCTATGCAAAGTTACCAAAGCAATCAGATGATGAAATGTGTAATATAGTGACATTTTTGAACAGCTTTTGTCATGTAAGGTCTTAATAATGTCACTGTGATTTTTTTTTTTTGTTCCTGTAATCAGAAACTGTGAAATTCATAAACTCCACAACTTAATTCTGATGTTTCTTTATAAAGCTTTTCAAAAGCATATGTACGACCACACCGGTGCAACGAAAAGAGCCAGAATATTTTTCAAAATAAATTAATTGTAAAATTTAAATAATTTGCTGATTCATACCAACAATTTCTGACACTGGACTAGACTCAAAATAAATAATATAAATAAAATAAATGTAAGTCTGTTAGATTTTCTCATAGCCAAACACCAAATCCCACATTTACAATTTGGACACCACACGTCACACTCTGCAGACTCGTATTGTATACTTTGCAAAAGCTTTATAAAGCCTTGTTTGATAGAAACAAAGTATTTGCATGTCCAAATTCTTCTGCACGTTGACGCACAGTTTGAGCGAGAGAAAAAGTAGGCAGAAAACAAGTTTCAAGTGCTCTGTAAATGTTATGTTGTCATTGTATTTCACCTGCTTTCAGCTTGTTTCATGTGAAGGGAGATGTGTTGCATCTAGCCTTCTGTGAGAATCTCGACTTTCTATAGGCTCCAACCACAAATGAACACTCGTCAGTCTGAATGAGTCTCCTCTTCTCACACAGTAAATGATTTATTCAGAAGCAGCTCACTGAACAATTCTGCTTCTTTATGTTGCCATCCTTTATTTTATTTCATTTTTTTTTTTATTTTGCTACGGTGTGCATTGTATGTCAAGTGCTCTGTTGTTGCTTCACTGTATGTACAGTAGGTTTTCCCATGTGTGATTGTATGTAGAGAACAAACTGCGCTTTTCCACTTTTACTTTTAAGTGGTTGCGGACAGGAAAACATAACTGTGCTGGGACCGGAGTACAGCAGGTAGCCTGTAATTAAAAACATACCAAGTTGGATCGGGGCCAATGTGAATAATTTGAGGATGGTGGAAAAACTACCTGCAGATGCACTGGAGTAAAGTACAGCACCGACCTTTACTACAAAACAATTTTTACAGATGGAGCCAGCCGTTGTTTTTCCATCACTGTCTAATGAATGTTAGGCAGCCAATTATTCCCAGAGTGGGTATATAGCCTTTAAATTGAAAGCCTTCATATAATCTCTACCTCTTGGGACACTAACTACTTTATCGCCATAATTTATTTTTCTGGATTCAGGCTCTAAACAGCCTGAGGAATGAGACCATCGCATCCGAGACAGGCAGGGTCACTCAGTTTAAGAGAGAACTATTATAAAGTTGCCAGGTAACGCCTTTCGGCTTGAAGATGATTTGTCTTCGGATACTTGATATTAGACTTGTATCCTTCAGAGTGACAGGGGGAGCGACATTGGCCCGTGCACTTACTCAAGACATACTGCCGCAGGAGAAGAGGCCTATATAATCCATCTCTGAGACATGCTTCCATCTTCACTGGAAGGATGGGACATATTTTTAGCATATTAAAGCTGTTTCTCAGTGAAATCACTAATCCTCGGGACTTATTACAGGAATATGTCCTTGTGTGGTGTCTGAAAACGCCTTTATTTGCTAGACAAACGGCTCGCTGCCTGCCACAGCGCTGAGATGAATGAAACCATCAAGTCCTAGACCACAGATGATTGAAGACGATGTGCTCCCAGACTGGCTAACCACACTAAAAGGAGCTCTCCAAACAATCTGTCTAACGTCCGATAAATGCTCCCGCATCTTTACTTGCAGATGCTCTGCATTCTAATGTATTAGCTGACTTTTTTAAATGTGCATTAGCCAGACTATCAAAAAGCCAGAACAATAACATGTTCTTGTCCGGGCTAGCCTGCTCGGAGCCAAACCCCGCCCGCCCCTGCTGAACAGCGGTGGACTGGCAGTGGAGATGTATTTTCATAATTTGGCTTAATTGTGCCTGGTGTGCCATCAGAATGGAAATCTCCCCAGCGAGAGATGATAAATATTTCATGAGGGTAATCTGAGCAGAGCGGTTTTGATCTGCAGACGATGAGCTGGCTTTATTTTTCCCCGCGACGAGCTGATTGAGTCCTTCAGATGAGGCAGACAGACAGCCGCTGCGGTGGCTCCGCCCGGCAGAGCGGCGCAGGGGGAGAGGTTTGAGCGTGACACCCGCCGCTTCTACCCTAATGGCACTTGCTGTTTGACACAGCTCCCCAGGATCCACCACCCTCTCTGTGTTTCATGTCTAATAATGATGTGAATATATCTCTCCCCGTGTCTTCCTTTCTATTGCCAATGTTCCCTTCCTTTTTTTGTGGAGCTGAAAGAGGAAGACTGTGTTCTTTAGCCTGGTTACCATTTAGAGTGCTCACACATGACACCATATTTCATCTCCCCCCTCTCTGTTCTCTGTTTTCTGTCTTTTTCAGAGCTTTTTTGAAGGACAGTCTGCACCATGGGACTCTGCCAAGAAGGATGAGAACCGCATGAAGAACCGATATGGGAATATTATTGCATGTGTGTACAAAGCACCTCCTGAGCGCTCATGAATTTTTGTGTGTGCCGTTCCCATTCTTCTGGCTGATTTATTGGCCAGGCTTGTGACTCTGGATAACTATAAGCTGCTCAAACAGAGTTTTATTATCAGCCAACGAGAGCAGCTTTGACCTTTCCAGTCTACTTTTATATTCATCTTCCTGCAGTGTCTTTTCAGTTATGAGAAATAAGCTGCGCGGCATATGGCACATAACATGTAGCCTTGGTAATGTTTATAAAAATGTTCAGTTTGATTTCACAGTTAATTCATATTGCCTATCCAAACTTGAGCTGAACTGTGATGCAAAGTGGCTGATTGAAGCTGATTGGACAGTTCATTTTAACCCTCTTTGATCACAGATGTCACGGCAACACCTTGAAGAAATAAATAAATAAAATGCACCGCAAATTACAACAAATTCAACTTTTATGAATATGAGCATAATCCAGAGTCAAGGCTGCATTATTTTCATTTCACAAATGTATCTGATCATAAATGCATGTCCTTATTATCCTTATAAAGCATTACATAGTGTCTCCATTCTGTGCTCACCCCTTTCTCACTGCTGACCTTATTAACCATTAACTCAAAGGTTTATAAGGTCGTCTGTCGAATAAGTCTTATGCAACTAAGGTCAATGAGTTCCGAAAATGTGACTTTAATCATAAGTTTTTGCTCTTTATGTCATATTATCAAGGTTTTCAACCAAGGCCACCGCTGGCCATTCGAGTGCCCTCAGCATAATTGCTTTGTGGTTGTGATAAAACCTTCGGCCCTGATTCTACAGAGAGAGCTGCACAGCAAGACATCTACTACTGCCATTTTTTATTTTTTTTATATATATAAAATTCAATTTATTACTTGGTGGCATCATTAGTGTCATTGCCAGTAATGGTCTAATAGTGCCTGTTGTAGTTGTGCTTCATCTTAAATGTAAAGAGTTCATCGTTATGATTATGATCGGTGATCATTAGCTGTTTTGGTGCCACCTCCACCACTTGATGCCCTACACACAGTGGGTCTCATCCACGAGATACGGAGCGGAAAACTCGGATTTGATTGTGGGCATGTGTATGTTCATGAATGCCAATCAATCGTAAATTTGCAGCGCGCTCCCTCATGTCAGCAATGAGCATACATCCTCACCTATGTATAGCCAGTGACCACCATATATGGAGGTGGTAATTACTATGGATAGATGCATCCTGACCACTGAGCAAACAAACAGAGAGCAAGAAAAACTTTTCTGACGCTGAGACTGAAGGTATTTTAGGTGAAATAGGGGTTGAGAAAAACCTTTTATTTTCTTCTGTTAATTTTAAATGTGACAGGAACAGGTAGACCAAAGGCCTGGAAGGAGGTAACGGGTAAAGTTATATGAAAATGGTTGGACATGAAACTTGCTGCAAAAAACACACAAGTACACACAGAAAAAACAACTATTATAGCATGTTAATACAGGCAGTCTAATGTTGGCAATGACCCACCGTTAAGTTTAACAACAAGTACGATAGTTTAGTGTAAAATCACATCTCCAACTTTCTGGCAGATTCGGGTTCACCAACTGCCAGGTGTGAGCGGAGACAGAAGACTAATTGCTCTCCCACGTTGCATCTCTGATCATTAAATTAAACAAAAATGACATGCAGTTTTGGGCTGCAGTGCATAAAGAGGGCAGAGGAGGAGTGTGTTGTTTTATTTATTCAGAGAACAGTGTTTTCCAGTTTTGTATTAAGTCATGGGGTCCAGATTTCTCCGTAGTCATTAGTTCAAGGGCCACAGAGTGTATTATACTCAGCATCATACTTGCATTTGGCCATGTCATCCAGCTAGTTTGCGGCCTCTGTTAAGTCGCTGTCTGTAATTCACTCACTTTACAACAGGAAATGGCACTTCAAAATAAAAGCTTGTGCCGGAAATTCACAGAACTTCAAAAATAAAGTGTTTTTAACAAACTTGACACTTTCGCAAGTCCTTTGCAGTCCATTCAGAATAACCCGTGACCCACTTTTAGACTGCGATCCACTAGTTGGAAACCACTGTATTAAATAACTATGACAATGAAAACATCTCATCAATTATAGTCATGTTTAAAGCATAGTTAAAATATTCAGCTATAAAAACTGAGTGTCTCAGTCTTAGCTTATAATAAAGAGAGATGTCCATATTTAAATATCACAGATTTTGTTTTCATTGTTTTTTATTGACTTGGCCTGTAATGATCTGCTACTCCCACTCATCTCCAGCGCTATGAAACTGGCGTATATAAAGAGTATATGAAGGATTCTTACCTCCAAGCAGGTGTTAAGATATCTAACCTTGTTGGAAGATAAGATACTGCAGCCCACGCCTTCAGGAGAGAGCGTATCTTTAGAGAGTCATGTAACATGTTTGAAGAGAGTGAAAAACTTATCAGCTGTTTCCAACTGCTAAGACATTCACCAATGTGTGCGTTGAAACAGCTTCACCACTGTCTCCATGATACACCTCGAGGCAAATGTATAAATGTATTTCCTTATGTCGCCTCCTGAGACCCTGCGTCCTCATATGAGGACATCACATTCTGGGTTTGCTGCACCTTCAACGTCAATCTGTTTAGCTTAGACCTGTTGTCCTTATTCGTGGACACTTTTTGTGCCATCTAGTGGCAGTGAGAGCACAACACACTTTAAACTATCAAACTAAGACTCTGTTAATTAGGAAGTACTTGTTTGAAGACGTCCAAACTTTATTATCGTCTCTTAACATGGACAGCTTTATACTTACACACTTGTGAATATTAAAAGTAAACCTGTCGTCCCCGTATGAGGACATCATTTTTTTTAAAAACACAAAATGACTTCCTGTTTGAGGACAGCGTGTAGTTTTATACTCAGCAGGTCCAACTTACCCCAAATAGTTTGTAGAAACAAAAGCTGGGGTCTCAGGAGGATGGAAAAATAGAGGCGTTGCAAAATGCTGAATGATGGCTGTCTTTCACCCAAAAATTTACAGTGACTGATTCACCAACATACACACAGTAGTAGGAACAAATTTGGCTGGTGAGTCCGACGGTAATTTTGCATACCCATGCATTTTCTGCACCAACTACAAACATTTCTACGCACATAACAGTGAATGATTCCCATTGTGTTTGTCATCTTGGCTTAGTCACATGACAACAGCCATTAATCAGCCATGTTGCATTTCTTCAACTCTAATTTCATTTGTGCCACAGCATGATGCCAGTTTGATCACTCTTCCATCACCACTCTCTGTTCTTCTGTTGTACTGTCTGTCCCTCCGTCCCTCTCGCGCTTTTCTTCTCCTGATGCCCTCGTTAATATGATTAATTCAACGCTGGTTTCTTCCTCTCCGCCTCTCTTCCAGATGATCACTCCCGTGTCAGGCTGCAGGCCCTGGAGGGGGAACAGAGCTCCGATTACATTAATGCAAATTACGTTGATGTAAGTACACACACCAGCCAGTGCCACCAACGCAAAGGTCACTGCGCTTACTCTTGGGGAGAGAGAGGGCGCTGGTCCCGCCGTCGCAGGGGGGCCTGAGGGACAAAGCAGCCCCTACTGCCTGCCCATCACATGCACACAGACACATACAGACAGAAACAGTCTCACACACACACACACACACACACACACACACACACATTGCCTTTATATTCAACTTTAGAGGGCTGCTGTATCACTCCATTCATTGGATATATTAAGAGGAATGAAGATCAGAGGCTGACAGCACTGGGAGAGAAAAAAGGCAAACCAGCACACAGGGGAAACTGAGGTTATAGTTTTGGACTTTGCTTTGAACAACAGCACGAACACGTTGTGAAAACCAAAAATGAGAAGAAAAAGGCGAGGAGTTTCATGGATGATTAGTTAGCCAAGTTATAATGATGGATAAAAGTGGAGAAAAGAATACAAGTTACACAAAGAGAGAGCACAATGTGGTGCCTTGAACACCACAAATAGAAGCAGATATACAGAAATGAGCATTAAATACATATTATAAATTATAAGTATGGCTGCTTTAACTCTTCTGTTCCTTTATTTACAAAGTAATAATCATACATTCAATAATTTTTTATACCTAAATGACAATTAGGTCATTTGTCTTTGTTTTCCATTACAGACAATGATGCTGTCACAATTATTCATGTGGACATTTTCTAGATTTGCTCCCATGAAATAGTCATGGTTTGGTTAAGTAGAGGCAACCATCCACATCGATGTCCTACCCAAAGGCCCAGAGACACCAAAGCAACATCACAGAATTGTTGCACCACCCCATGCCACTTGTGTTTAAGCCAAAAAAATGTACTTGAACACACTGCAAAGACAAACCGCCGATCTCCTGATTGGTGGACGACACACTTTACCTCTGAGCCACCACCGCACCAAAACATGAATATACTAATACTACTCCATACCCATTGAGTGCACAGTTGCCCACGTACAGTTGTTGCAGCAGCATACCATACCGTGACTTAGTCATACCAAAAATTAGAAAAACAAACATTGGGCCACAGGGGGAGCCACAGCGATCGGTCGCATTTTAGCCATTTTTAACCATTTTTCTGTTGTTATAGCGCCACCCAGTTGCCGATTAGATATAAATTTCTCCAGTCACCTTGAGGCGTCTATCAAGTTTAGTAAAAATCAATATGGCAGTTAGGCTTTGATAAGAAATTATCTCTCTAGCACCCCCATTTTGTTTGATAGGGTCAATAATGGAGGGGTCCCCTCAGATTATGTGTGGTCATATGTCTACAAAGTTGCGTGGTGATCGCTGAAACCCTTGAGATGTTATACACCTTTATGTGATGAGCCACGCCCTCTGCAATATTCATTGCCTTATAGAAGCTCAGTTTTAGTGAGTTTTCCAACTTTTGCCAAGAGGGAACTTTAGATATTGGTCCCTAGATTATGTTCACTGAGTTTCATGCAGATCGGTCAAACTTCCAAGGAAGAGATCGATTTTATGTGTTTTTCAAAAAATTCAAAATGGCGGAAAATCTATATAACCGGAGGTTATGGGTTCTTGAGTTCTTTGTTCCTCATGAGGAGAGGCATCTCTGTGCAAAGTTTCATGTCTCTACGACATACGGGGCATGAGATATGTCCAATCAAAGTTTGCAATTTCAATTGGTTGCTATAGCGCCCCCCTTTGGCCAATTGATGTAATATTGCTTCATTCGCATCCTCCCATGACCCTCTACCACTGTGACACATTTCACATGGATTGACCAAGTCAGTGAGGAGAAAAACGTGGAACAGACACACAGAGTTTTCGTCATTATATAGTAAGATAAGATTAAATGCAAACCGTAAAGCCATATGTGTACCCTTTTGACTTAAGTCATTTGCTTGCGTTTGTCTTCCTGTGCACTGATTCACATAAACTGAACAGCCAATCAGAGCGATTTCTCTCAGCAGTGGGCTCGGCAGCCAAGAAACAGTGGATAAAGTTCCGACTAGTGCCAGACTAGGGCCACAGATTGTCGCCAATGGCCCAGCATTGTCCTTTGGTGTCAGCGCCTTCAAATGTTTTATGGCATAATAACAAAGTCACACGACAGCGAGGGGGCAATCATTATTTGTACAATCATGTCATTGTCACATCATTTTAAGCAATCGAACAAGCAACTAATGTCATTTTCTGGTGAGGCCAGTTTTGAGAAATTGCAGAGCTGTTTTTAACCTTCTCTTCTGCTCAACACTGAAAAACCCTCGCACACAGACTAGTGAATCAAAGTAGACGCTGCAGTTATCTACAGAGGTTTTCTTATACGTCTTACCACAGGAGAGCACTTGCAGCACTGCACTTACATGCACTTGGGTGGCTAAGCATACCTTTACAGTGAGTAAAAGTCATTAAAAAGTGGCGTGAGACATGCCTGCCGTTGGAAACAGATCTAACCCACTTAGCGCACACAGTATAGAACCTGATCCGATCTGACCTGATTTGCTGTTGATGGCCGTGTTCGTATCAGGATGTGTCCAATCACAGCAGCTCATTGGCTTTTTTTCTGAGCAGGTGCTTCCGCTCCATGTGTAATGGCCTGGTGATGTACCTGACTCTCTAAGTGCTTCTCGGCTCAGGAGAGAACTCTCACTCCGTCTCCCATCTTCCTTTCCCCCGCCCCCCCTAATGTGGTAATTTGTAATCTCTTGTTACGCCTTCAAACATAAATTCATAATGCAAGGTGTGCCACGGCAAATGCAGGGGGCTTAAATTATTTACCTTTCCCACTATTCAGTTTATGGCCCATTATGCTGCAAAAAGGGGCGCTGCGGAGAAGACTCTCACAATAGAGAGGGCCCCATTATAAGATAAGAATACACGCATATTAAAGAGGGCTCTGATTGAAAAGGATTTCCACTGCTCTGCCAGCTTCATTGAAAAAGTACTTAGTAGAAATGTAGGCAGATGGGTAATGATGTTTTTGCTCTTCAGAAAGCTTTTTAACCCATCTAGAAGCCTGTCCTGCCCAATAAACTCTTATGTGTAGAACATTTCCCACAGTGTTTGTTATTGTACTCGATTATACTGCCGATTATTTCCAGTCATGTACGAGTAAGCAGAGCCAGTGGGGTATGTTTCTTTTCTCTGCAGCTGATTGAGTATTTTCATAAGCATTTAGGAGGCGAGGAAACATAGTGTAATGGTCTTTTGTCTGCAGAGTTGAGTTTGTGTGCACACAGGGCACAGAGATCTTGAGCACTGTGTATTAAAATAAAGCAGTGATGTACTATGGAGCTGATCATGTGCACAGAGATCAGGTCACTCAGGTGCCCCCGGCCTCCTCTTCTAATGACTGCATTCATATAAACAACTAATTTGTATTAGCAAGACAACAAAGTGTTACCTCTCTCCGAACTGTAGTTTTGAACATGCTTGTTGCTAGCTTCAGGTGCCTTTCACCAACAATTGCTTTATTGCAGTTTTCACCACAAGACGGCAAACATGGCCTTCTCATGAGGTTGAGCAGTAGCCCTGAGCTCACCTAGACACTTAATTCTGCTGACTATCATCGCTCTTTGCCGCCTGTCGTCTTCACCATGACACCTAGAGACCTGCTTCCCTCAATATACACTTAAGTACACGTCACACCCTCACAGGTTACCCACAAGGCCTCCACCTTAAAGGGGAAATAGGGTGAGCTGGTAACAATAGGAGAAAGGTATTTGCAGTTGTTTGTATGAACGGTAGTACAGTAGTAGCTGCTCCTGACGACTAAAGCTTTATTAATGTTTCTATGGTTATGTTTAGGCGACCTGACTGACCTACTGTTTGTGGTCATTTACCTACCCCAACACAACTTTACTTAGAAAATGCAGCTTTTTTGGTTTCTGCCACCCTTAAACAAATCAGTTTCTACATGCTGCACCCAAGTGTTGACATGAGCTGTGAGGATTTATTTCTCTACTCAGGTTGTTTAAATTGGGGCATGAACAGGTACAAGTATCCCGAAGTAGACAAAATTAGGCAACAGTAGAAAGAAAAGTAGAAGAAGTACATTGTGAAAACATTCATCCGTAGCTTGAGATGTCTTAAGAAAAATAAGTTCATTAGTAAGAGGTTAGAGTTTTTCCACATTCAGTCTGTCTGTTACTCACTGTTATTCACTACCTGGTCTTTGTACACCCGCCATCCTCCCCAGCCATCTCTTTACGAAGCCTACGCTGTATAGGAATGTAATGTTTCGTTACCTGAAAGAAACATAATCCAGGAACCTAACTGAGAAAGCAGTTTAGTAGCATACAAATATAAATTCTAGTAGACAGTGCTGCTTTAAATATGACCACAATAATTGTTTGTTCAGAGAACTGTTTACTCCTCAGGGTGAAAGAGTTCCGAAGCAGCATTTTACATAAAGTAGGCTACTCACAGTTTAAAGGAGAACTACTCCCATTTTCAAAATTCATTCTTGTTATTCCTACGGTCTAAGACAGTCCAAAATCATTAGGAACCATAAACAACTCTCCCCATGATCCAAAAAGTACAGTGTTAAAACTCAAATTTGTGATGTCATCAAGTAGTCCTTGTTCATAAATGTTGAGTGAAGTTTCCGCGGCCATGGAAAGAACATATTAGGATATTCAATTTAAGCGGTGTACCCCTTTAACTGGCTTCTGAAACCTGGCACCTCTTAACTAGTGCAAGGTCATACAAGGACCCTTGAGCCCCAGGGATGGACCCTTAACAATTACATTGGAAAGGGAATAAGATAAAAAAAAAAGTTTTAATAAATAAATTATAGATAAAAATAAATATGAATACAAACACTACTACTATACTACTTATAATAATGATGATAATAATAATAATAATAATAATAATAATGATAATATTTTTGTCATAATTTTCTGAAGAGGAAATAATAACTATACAGATTCTAAAACAAAAGATAAAAAGGTATAATAAAAAAAATAAAAATAAAAAAATAAATTAAAATACTACTAATACTTATGATAATAATAATAATTATAATAATAATAATAATATATTTTTTGTCATTAATTGTATTATTTTTTAAAGAGGAAATAATACTAAAACGTATAATAATAATAATAATAATTTTGTCATAATTTTCTGAAGAGGAAATAATAACTATACTGATTCTAAAACAAAAGATAAAAAGGTATAATAAATAAATAAAAATAAATAAATAAATAGATAAAAATAATTTAAAATACTGCTACTACTTATGATAATAATAATAATAATAATAATATTTTTTTTTTCATTAATTGTATTTTTTAAAGAGGAAATGATAGTAACTATACTGATTGTAATCCAAAAGTTTTACCACACACTTTCAACCCAACTACATGTAAATCTAAAAGGGGACACTGTTGTAGCACACGGTAGTCCATGTGATAGAGAAGTCCAGAGAGTAGTGCCATAATGACTCATATGGTCCATTATTGGTGCATAATCACAAACCATTGCAATAAATTACCAAAACACTACTCACACCCAAAAACTCTTGGTCTTTCAGGGGCCCCTCAGGGTGTGGCGCCTCGGGGCATATTCTCTCTTTGCCCTTTCAGTTATCCCGCCTTGCTCTCCCCTGTGACATAGGGATGTTATACTTTGCTACTGAACATAACAGAAGCAGCATTTACTTGTTTATCTAAATTGTATATGGCAATGTAAATACGTTATATATAGATGTATTTTGTACCCTAGGTGATAGCTCTGGTACCCCAGATTTGCAAAAGTGGGCTATGTAATGATATTGACCCTGAAAATACAAATTCATGCCCCCGGGCAAAAACATCTCATGCTGCATATTTTAGACATTGCACAGCCCATTGTTACTGGAAAGAATTAATGTAAATGATCATTGTAATATAAGCAATGCAGTAAGACACAAAGAGCATAACACATATTTAATTCCCCTTTAGTAATTTACACATCCCTGGAAACAAAGGCTGTTCAATTAATAATTTCAACATGGACATTTCTTGCATTCATCTCCTTGTGTTGATTGGGAAGAAACACTCTCATGTAGCTAATGTAACATGTGTCTAAAAAGCTGTGAGTCCATTTATAGTAAGCTCTACTCACCTGACAGTCACTGTCAAGGCCCTCCTTTCTTCCTGTCTCTCCCCCTCTAATCCGACAGCGTACTGGGCCTCCACTTTACTTGACAGAACTTACATGAAAGCACAAACAAATCTCCTCCTCAGTCCAGAGATAAAGAAGTCATTAAAAATGGAGGACAGTTGAATGAGCTGAAAGAGCCCTGTGGATGAGAGAGAGTGAGGAAAATATCCTTTGTGTCTTTCTCCCTTCATTGGAGGAGCGTTAATCACAGTCCAAGTTAAATTGAATATGAGTGAGATAAGCAGAGCAGCAGGGGTGGGTGGAGGAGGGGAGGGTGGAAGGGGGGGAAGACAATCAAGAGGAGGCAGGGCCGGGGAAGAGCCTTTAAGTCCTAATGTTTTGTTTCCTGCCTCATATCTCCAGAGAGGAGACAAGGAATTGGACAAATAAAACTTGAAGGGATTAGAGTAATCCGTGAGACTAGGGGCCTATTGTGAAGATCAGTGCTGTTAGTTGTATCTTGGGGATTATCAACACTTTGGCTGCTTACTCCAGAGGTGTGCTGCATATTGAGTGTGTGATGGAGAGTGTTTATGCATCTTGTGTTCGGCAGCATTCATCACTGGCGTTGAGGCGCGCCTCACTCAGTCAGATGTTGAGACAAAGAGCTGAATGGGTGTACAGTGGCAAACAGCTGGCAGACCGACTATGTGCTGTGTTTTCATGAAAACAACATTTCTTAAACGAATCCTCTTAAGGTGGAGCAGTGCTGGGGTGAATATTTGCTGCGTCTGAAACAACAGCAGCTGGTAACTGGGACAGTTTCTGTTAAGTAACGTATGAAAAGTGTATTGCTTGTAAGTTTGCGATGTGGAAATAAACAGATTTTGCACCCAAAGGTCAACGACAACACTAAGTATCAAAGACAGCGTGTATTCTGAGAGAGATGGCCTCACAGCAGCTGCTCATGTACAAGTAGGAAGAAAGTGAAGTGACTCCTCTCCCACTTTTTTCTGTTTCAGGGCTACCACAGGCCAAATCACTACATCGCCACTCAAGGTAAGAATAAAACTTTCTGAAAAGAAATAAAAAATGGCGAGGCACTCTGGGTTGGAATGAGTGGGCGGTGAGAATTTAAGGATGTCTGTTTGTTTTGGGGGTGGATGGATGTGTGCAGGTGTTTCTCGAATATCTCCGCGAACATCCCAATCGTTGTTTACATACGCTCTTGTAAACTCCTCTTTGATGCTCAGTCAAGTGTGTGTTCGGGGAATCTGGTACTGCTCAGTGCACACATACACACCGACACACACACTTACGGACCTCTGAGCGAGCAGAACAGCACGCGCTCTCTCTCTCTCTGTCTCATCCCTCTTTCCTTCCATCGGTGGTGTGGGAGCGATTAATCAGGCAGTCTGGGAGAAAGCTGAATAAATAAATGGATTAGCCGACATGTACAGGCACATTTTGTCACTGTGTTAATCTGGCCGGCAGATTCGCAGGGCGAGGAGCACTTACCGTGACCCCAGAGGTTAAGTCTGATTGATGGTTAATTGTTATGAATTTTGCGTCAAGAGCCTCACTCCCACACAACGGGACGGCGTGCATGGGGATTTTGCGCACCACTTTAGAGGAGGAGAAAAAAAAAATCAGTGGAGGGAGAAGAAAAAAAAGGAAGAGGCGTTTTTGCGAAGAGGCCTTAATGGATTCACAATCTGCTTTGGCGGAGCTGGGAGTTGCATAATTACCTGTTTATTAGTGCATTGCCTCGCTTCCTCAGTGTCTCAATTAAAACAACCCTCTGTTTGCTCTTACTTCAGAAAGAGGTGGCATACCAATCAGGCGGGCGGCCGCTTGGTTTGTCTGTCTGCTTGTATGCTCAGCACCTGCCATACGCTGACCACCGAGTCAAATGCTCAAAACGAAGCCGTCTGCCAAGTGCCAACTCTCTGTTGCGGGGCTCCAGCTCACAAAAACAAGCCACTTTACCAGGCGCATTCACCTCTGAAAGGATTTCAACTGGATTGTTATGACTTCTATAATTGTCCTGTTGTCATTAAGAGCATTCCGTGTTTCATTTAAAAAAAAAAAAAAAATGCATATGGAGATCAGCTGTCAGTGAAGCCTTCTCTGAGATGAAAAGCTCAAGAAGCCAAATGTGTTTCCATTCAAATTAATTAGCCCCTGTTTTCTCATTGAGCTTGCATAATAAGTCCTCATTTTCCAACGACGGCATCGCAAGCACAATGTAGACCCATCCCATACGGAAGAGGGGAGGTGTGTGTGTGTGTGTGTGTGTGTGTGTGTGTGTGTGTGTGTGTGTGTGTGTGTGTGTGTGTGTGTGTGTGTGTGTGTGTGTGTGTGTGTGTGTGTGTGTGTGTGTGTGTGTGCGTGGAAACATCTGTATTCTCTGGGAGAGCAGGCCCTTTTATAATTCATCATCAGCTCCGGCAGACTGACAGGAAGGAAGGCTCAGTCTGCTGACACTGAGGCAAAGAGCAGCCCGAGATGATAGGGAAGCCAGACACAGACGTGTCTCTCTCAGTCAGACAAACTGCATACTGTAGCACCTGAAAAGAGCACCTGGGCATTGGCACAGTTGCTGAAAATGAGGAAGTAGTCTCTTCTCTCCCCCAGTAAAGTTTTTCAGTGAGTGACACTTCCACTCGGGTCCACTGGGACCAGCGGTGGCTCAGAAAATGATGATACCCGCAATAGTGCTGGATAAGCTAAAAAATCTTTGTCATAAATTGGTTGTGGGGGTGGTTGAGGATGTGCTTAATATGGCAGACGTGTGGGATAAGGTTGTCCCCGTTCTCTTATGCTATAAACTACAATGACACTCATTAGTTTGGGCTTTATTGATGAGTCCCTTTGCTCTGTCAAGGTGACAACGGCAGGTAGAACAGCTGTCACTCCATAAAAGCCTCATCACCCGAGCTCTGCTCCTCATTATGTAGGTCATTCTCTCATCCAGGGGCTTTTTTTTTTTTTTTTTTTTGCTGCAGCAATACAACAACTGACTCTCAGTAACACCAACTGCAGCTCACCTACTTAGCAGATTGAGTGCGTGCATGCGGCTCAGCCCTTTTAGCCGTTTAAATACTGATCAGACGTGAGCTTCCTCCTGGTGGAAACTGAATTACACCGAAGCCGGGGTGCAAACAGCTCTGATAAGTCCCTGCATCCTCGTGGTGATGTGGAAAATATTCATGACGCGGGAAAGGGTTCAATTTCATCAAGCTTTCCCCCCTCTGGTCGTCTCTGCTCTCCCCTCCCCTCCTTCACGAGCACCAAATGTCACCAGCAGCGCAAAAGTTTTATTATTTACAGGTTAACATCTCAAAGCCCAACGGGGGGTGCGGGGGTGGGAGATAGAAAGAGAGAGAGAGCAAATCAATGATAAGTGAGTGTACATTATGCCAAAGTCTGCCGCATGTAATATTAATGGGCAAGAGGGGAACACAGCACGCGCGTTTGTCTCCGAGTGTCTATGCGCGCACGTTCTAACAGGAGTTTTGCGGCGTACCTTGCTGGGGGATTTCTACAGCTGTCACACTCCTCGCTTCTGAGGAGGAACAGGCCTATAGTCCCAAAACACAGCGTCGGCTGCAGCAGTATTAGCTCTCTGACAGCTGGAAGTGAGGCTTCTGCTGGTGTTCCTCCTCTGTGAAGTGCCTCTTCCAAACTTCTCCAACTAGGCACCGCGCACGTCGTACTAGAAACACTGCTCTCACCTTGTAGTTCCTCAAGTGAGCTCTCAAACCAATTTCTCTCCTAACCTGTGGCTAAAACCTTTAAGAGCGGGGTGCTTTATCAAGATGGAAAAAAAAAATTTGCAAGCTGTTTCATCTTATCTTCACTTACCAGCGATTACCCTGAGAAGCCTACAGTTTGGGGAGATACATTATCACCAATTTTGTGGAGTGTAATGGAAAAGTAAAGCACATTTCAAAACAAAGATACACAGTGCTAGTGCAAACACATGATTGATCCGGAATTTAAAACAATGCAGAGTTCTAGCAAATAAAATGAGGCAATTTTAAGAAATTACAAAGTGATTGACTGATTCAGCGAGCCTCAGATCCTCAGGCAGGGAGCTCCACAGCTGAGGGGACTTGACTGCAAAAGCCTGGTCACCTTTAGTTTTGAGCCGGGATTGAGGAACAGCCAACAGAGCCCTGCCCGAGGATCTGAGGCTGCGACCTGTATATACATATAAATTCCTAAATGTGCTCTAGTGATGATGATGAAGCCACCTTTGACGTGGAATTCCGTACAGCTCCGTCTCGTTTATTTTGATTCGTTTCAATGCAATACATCCATCCATCCATTTTCATAACTGCCTATCCTCTTGAGGGTCACAGGGGGGCTGGAGTAGAGCTTGGATCGGGCCCAAAAAATCCAGCCCGACCCCACCCGAGCCCGTACATGTTCTGTCCCCATCCCTTTAACTGTAATTATGAGCCTGAGCCCGGTTTAAACCCGACATTTTTTTAAGGATATGAACATGGACACTGAAGGCTGACTCTCGTCTTTCTTTCCATGGCATGCCTTTGTCATGTGCCTCTTAAGTGTTGAGGTCCGCCTCGTTTTTCTGTCATATACCAGCATCGCGCTGCACTTGGTACACTAGACGAAGCTGACACACACATTGTCACTGTCAACAACTTCACATGTGCGCAGCCAGTGGCGCTGTCAAGGGGGCCCCCCTCCAGGTGTGATAAGTAATTGGTTCCATAGCCTAGGTCTATTATGAGGAGCTCAACCTGTCCGAGCCTGAGGATAGTGGCGGGAAATTACGGGTCCGGGTCGGATTCAGGCTCGGGCAGAGAATCTACGCTCTAGGCCGGAGCCTATCCCAGCTGACAATGGGTGAGAGGCGGGGTACACCCTTGACAGGTCGCCAGACTATCACAGTGCTGACACATAGAGACAGACAACTATTCACACTCACATTCACACCTACGGGCAATTTAGAGTCACCAATTAACCTGCATGTCTTTGGACTGTGGGAGGAAGCTGGAGTACCTGGAGAAAACCCACGCTGACACAGGGAGAACATGCAAACTCTGCACAGAAGGGCTCCCTCCCGGGATCGAACTAGGAACCCTCTTGCTGTGAGGGGACAGTGCTAACCACCACACCACCGTGCCGCACTCAATGCAATACAGTTCAATTCAGTTCAATTAAACACGCAAATAAGGAAAAACTCCACCCAAAAAAAACCCTGACAGACAGCAGTCATTATTCATATGTCCACAAGAGGTTGATTGCCAGTGTTGGAACCAACAACCAGTGTGGTTTTCAGTACTTGTTAACCGCAGTGACTGATCACTTGCAGCAGAAAATACTACAACTTTTGGAAACTGATTTAAAATCAAGCTATTTTTCAGTGACGCCTGGTAGAAACACAACGAGCCTTGGAAACTTTCTTTTGTCATCAAAATTCTCGAATCTTTCCACCACTTTGACGTGAAAGCTGTCAGATTGGTGTGTGTAAGATCTGTTTGTTCGTATACACCTAGTCATTAAGAGTCGTACTCACTTCCATATGACTGTCATCAAGTTCAGCATCCTTTCCTCACCTATCCTTCGTCTCTTCATGTATATGGAAACATAAATTGGCTTGCTGAAGCTTGGCAGGAGCCTCCCATTGGATGATTTACCATATAATGCCAAGTGTTATTGTGTTACTGAAGTCCTACACACCAGCTGTCCTGCTTCTCAGTCTCCCTCTCCGAAACTTCTCAACAGTGTGTATCCTCCCTCGGGGACGAGTGTAGGAGGTAGAAGAGTGGGTGGTTCAATCAGGTTGGGTAGTTATTGGAGAGACTGGAAGTGACTGGAATTGGAGATTGAGGTCCTACAGTTACAATCGAGACCAACCATCTCATGCATAGCAGAGGAAATGTGGGAATAAAAATGGAAGCAACTGAGGAGCTTTGTTCCAAATTTCTAGAAATCCAATTGGGATGGAAATAAGTCAGCAGAAGTTCAATTCTCAATTTTTCAAAAAATACGACTATTATACTCCGCAAAATGTTCTTGTTTTCCAAAAAGAGACACATGAACAGGCTGGCAGCAGAGGCATGATCGTGGAGACGATGGTTCATTTTGAATCATTTATCTTTTTTCAACAAAAAGTCTCGTGAATTTTATTGCAGTTTGTGAAAAATTGAGGTGATTTAAACTATGCCACACGAGGAGGCTGTGCTTGAGTACAGTTGGAGGGTAGGCAGTCAGGAACTGTTTAGGCACCACAGAAAGCAAATCAAACATGGCTTGATCAATCAAGTGATTAAAATGGTGATGGCACTTTGCTGATGCCCTGAGGGAAATTAGGTTGTTGCAGAAGAAGACGTAAGCCAATAAGGAACACAAACACTACAATAATGGAAAATGATGCTGGAGCTGCTGCAACTGGTGTCTAATAGCTTCTCCTGTTAGTTTTTAAACATGCAGTTTATATGCAATAAAACTTTTATTCATTTTTGGGGGCATTTTTTGTAATTTGATAGTTTGATCTGTTACAGATACAGACAGGAAATGAAGATGGGGGAGACAAGCAACCAAAGTCCCCAGTAGTGTTGGGCTCGTTACTCGTTACTCTAAAAAGTAATGTATGACTCATTACTCATTACTCTTTTGAAAGTAATAACAGTACTTTACTTTTTTTTTTTAACAGATATTTTTTTGGGCATTTTAGCCTTTAATCAATAGGACAGACAAGCGTGAAAGGGGGAGAGAGAGAGGGAGTGACATGCAGCAGAGGGCCACAGGCTGGTTTCGAACCCGGGCCGCTGTGGCAACAGCCTTTGCTTGGGGCACCTGCTCTATCCACTAAGCCACAGACGCCCCCAAAGATCTTTCTGAAAGACAGAGAGTCACTCAAAGAGCAACATTTCATCCACCACATACCCAGCCACAAGTTTTGTTGGTTCTTTTAGCCTACAGCTGTCCACAATTAAAATCCAGTTTTGGTTGTTTAGCCAGTGCAGGGCTACATTTAACCTCTGCAGCCGAGGAGGGATCGCCTTTGGTGGGGCGTATATCCTGGAGCTTCACGTTAGTGTGCTGTCGGTCATAGTAACAGAGGTGTTTCAGACCGGATGTTCGAGGGTGGGTTTTTTGCGGTGGAAAGAGTTTTAGTATTGTTACCTGCAGTACAAGTATTCTTATCTTCTTTCCCTCTGACAAATTAAAATAATGGGAATATGTCCAGCTGCTAGAGCTGAGTGTTTTCATCTTCCACACTAGCTTGCTGCTTTGTGATGTGCGTGCGCAGTGCAACACTTTTGAAAATGAATCCAATGATTTGATTGTTGTAATTCAAGTCAGTAGTGGGGTGATAAGAAAAGTAGCTTTGTAATGAGTTATTTGTTTTTTGGGGGTAGTTGTAATATTATTATCCCAGCTGACATTGGGTGAGAGGCGGGGTACACCCTAGACAGGTCTGTTCCCCTGCCGCCCCTAAAACCTTTAAGAGGACCTGTTATGCTCATTTTCAGGTTCATTCCTGTATAATGGGTTTCTACTGCATGTTTAAACACTTTAATGTTCAAAAAACACTAAATTCTCCTCATACTGTCTGTGCTGGAACACCTGTATTCACTCTCTGTCTGAGACATTCTGTTTAAGGGCCTGTCTCTTTAAATATTCAGAACAGTCTGTTTTTGCTCACAGGGATTACTTTTACATACGATTACCTCATTATTTTAAAAATTTGATCACATTAATTAAATATGTTACATTGTAACATTATATCACATTATTATAGAAAATTTAGGAGAGGCACAAAAGGTCACCTTTAATTTTAAGAGCAGACACAAATATGTTTCTTCAACCATGGAAGGAGTGTAATTCAGTCAGGTGAAGACACTGTGACACGTCCTGCTCAAGTAGTAAAGTGGTCCGTAATATTCCACAGTGGGGTTTTGGTTAGTGACTTGGTTGTTAAGATGCTGCAACGATCCTGGTGCAATTCTGTCCACACAGAAGCAGAAAGGCTCAAAAAATACTTGAAAAAAAAAAGTGTAAATATGTAAATCTTTTGTCACTGACAAATCTTTTAACAAGCTCAGTGTTGAATTTCACATCAAAACTTGGAGACTGACCAAATGTTGTCAGCCAAAAACCAACAAAATTAACTCAGTTGTTTTACGTGACTTGTTTTCTAACAGCTTTCAAGGGCCTAAAGGTTATTTAATTTATTTTCCACATAAATGACAAGGAAGAAAACCCCCTAATAGTTTGTGTCTGTGCCATGTCTTAGCCTGTGTCTCTCTGTGTGTCTGCATAATTTGTCATGTCTCCAGGTAATTTAGGCCAGCACAGGAGAATGCACAACTGCAGAGATTTGCATTCACTAATTAATTTGTCAGAAGTAATTTTTTTTCCACTTGGTGCTTGATTAAAACTAATATTAATAATTTTAATTAACCAGAATAATAATTAAAATCCTATCAATCCACAATTATTGCTCAGTGAAGTTTTAAATATTGGAGGCAGTCAATGGCTCGCTGCTCATTTATTTTGATGTTCACCAGACGCGTTAGGGTCCGGTTCGGGCAAAAGGTTGGTGTTGAACAGATGAGGTGTAGTGGTAATTACTTGAGCTTCACGCACACAAGCACACACACACACACACACACACACACACACACACAGGCTGTAGCCTCGTCTTTAAATTTGTGATTTATTTGTACTCTCTTGTTTTCATCTGTACTTAAGCCCTCTGCTGTGGAGTAAGCACTTTGCTATGAATCCGTTGTTGGAAGCACTATAAATAAATCTGGTTTGACATGTTTTTCAATGCTCGATCCAAGGAGTGAAAATGGAGGGAAAATGCTCCATAAACTGCATTGTTGCTGTAGCACTGTAATACCTCCAAATCCCCTGTGTGTATATTGTGTGTAAGTTGATCTGCTTCTCTGTCTGCCGCTGAAGACAGTGGCAGCAGCATTATTGGCGTGAGGTTGGGATAAAAAAAAAAATGTCACCTCAGCATATACATAAATAAAGTAAATAATGCAAACAATTAATATGTTTAAAAAGATATGAGGAATAGTGCACTGAATTATTATGAGGTTGCATGAATATGAGCAGAAGATGAGAAAAGTATGTGTATATCCCATCCTGGATTGTTGAAATCTTAATACTCCGTCATACTGCGATATTTTAAATGACAGGTTGCTTCTAACTGCCCCGTTTTCACACAGAGATGGAGCTATAGGGCCACTATGAAGTCCTGTCTTGATGCTACCTTTGTATTTTTGCACAGAACGAAATAATGGCAGCGTAATGCCTCTATCATGACATATAACATATGTATCGACACTGTTTTCTAATCAATAACAATGGCTATAACATGTTATATGGCAGCTGATCTCGTCGTCTGTACAGAGGTTGAGGAGCACCTAGACCTCATTATCTCTTGTTAAAGAGTTAATGATTATTGACATTTTGACCCACTGTTCTTCCTCTTTGAGTTAGCTGCTAACTGTTACAAGGCTATTTATTAAATCCACTGCTCGTGAGTCGCACGCATAACACGTCGCCACACGTCATATCCATGTCGCCCATTATCCTGTCCTGCCAATTGTGAGATTTTAGCAAACTTAGAAGTTCAGCGCAAGCTACACTGTGTGGCATGGATCTAATAAACTTGGGTACGACATCAGGTTTGATGTATGCAGACTGTACAATGACAGCGCCTATTGAATCACAGGCTATGACGTACGATGCAATGGCTTCCAATATCGTGCGCAAGGATGCTGGATGCCTCTCCAACTGCACAACATAGAGGGTCACCTTACCTAAAGTTTTGTGGGCACTCTAATCTGCGGTGTGTCTCTGTTTGTGTTAGCTAGCTGCTAGGTTGCCCACCTGGCAGCAGCAACTGCGCTGCTACTTCCTTCATACTTCGTCCTTCTTTACGCAATCACAGTAAGAGCTGCCATAGATACCATGTGTACAACATAGACCAACATACAGACGATCCAAATATCCAAAATATGAGACACAGAATGTGAGCATCTATGAAGAAGATGAATTCAGGAAGATGTCAAACAGCGAAAACCTGAGCTGCAGGACTCATATGAGCACAGGCTACACAAACACAAAAAGCACATCATTCACACGGACAGGAGAATGAAACAAACGTGAAAGGATGGAAGAAAGCTCCACAGAGACGTGGTTTCCTCAGATTGTCGCAGAGAAACTTAACTGCTCAGCCCTGACCTCAACCCCATCCAATACTTCTGGGATAAACTGAAACACCAACTGTGAGCCAGGCTTAATCATCCAACATCAGTGGTGACCTCATTAATGCTTTTATGGCTGAATGGGAGCAAATCCCTGCAGCCAGGTTTCAAATTGTGGTGGAGCGTCGTTCTAGTAGAATAGAGGCTGCTATATTGTTTTGGAATTGACCTTTCGCTAAGTCCCGCCCTTTTGTGAGGGCCAGACAAGCTGTCGGAGTAAGCATGGAGCCCACACTGTAACCAACTGCACTCCCTGAAGAAATATTAGCATATTTTTTGGGAAAATGAAACAGAGATTCCAGAGAGAAGCAGTCAGAGGGGTCTACAGTCTGTGTTTGAAGGATATATCCAGGATGTCAAACTGACTCAGCAGCAACAACAGGTTCAAAAGTTAGTTTAACTAACTAAAAAGTTAGCAGCTGTGTGGAACTTTACGTTTTCGTTGATTATAGTGCCCCCCTTTGGTCGAAGCGGTATGACACCCACAGCCCGGTATCCTAAAATCTCGACTGCAACCGGCAATTACCGCATGCATTTGTTTTGGAGAGCGAGAGAAAAATCATAAATGTTCTAGTGTAGCTCTGAATTTCTTATAAACTGAGGACAACTGCCTGCTGTATATTTGTGCTCATGGTCACAGTGACGGATAATTTTGTTGTAACGTTACAGTTCACATCAGCAGACGTTACATTTAACTTGAAAAAAGCTTCTGTTGCAATGAGCAGTATAAAATGGGACCAGAATGAATTGGTGGTGTAATAAAGTGACCGTACATGTAGTTCACTAATTCTGAAATTATACAATAAACTCCAAAAACTAATTTCCTCCCTCTTTCTCTCTAAGGGCCCATGCAGGAGACGGTCTTCGACTTCTGGAGGATGGTCTGGCAGGAGAACACGGCAGCCATCGTCATGGTGACCAACCTGGTGGAAGTGGGCAGGGTGGGTATTAATTAGATGTTCACTTTAACCGCAGATCTCAAATGAGATTACCTTGCCCCCAGTCGACTGACAGCCTGATTGCATCAGAAGGAGCCATCTTTTTTAAGTGCCTTTGTGTGTTTGGACATCGGCGTCCAGATGTTTCTGTGTGTGTGTGCGCGCGCTGGCTTAGTGAGGCATGGGGTCTCGTGTGCCGCCAGCTCTTTTTCCATCTATCTGATCAGTGAGAAGTGAGAAGAAACTGATTGATGGCCTTCATTACCAGAGAGGCATCCAGGCAACTGAGTACTGTTTCATCTGAGTGGCTCTATAACAGGAGATTATACTCCGCTGTAGCCGCCAGCTCCTACCAGGCTCCTTTAAGCAGAAACATCTTTCAGTGTTGTCCCTATTGGACAAAAGGGGACTGTTATTGAGTGCTGAGGATGGTTCATAATGTTCAAACTAATGGTAGAGCCTTTTTTTGTTCACTATAGCATGTGGTCTGCCTCGGAAAAAAAAAGAAAAAAAAAACCCAGAGCCCTACTTCAGTCCTAATTTGTTCCACTTAACTCACACTGTAGTTCCTCCTGGTTAGGTTATAATCAAGAGAAAATGAAGGTCTTAACGTACAGTGTAATGCTTTGACTGCCAGGGGATTTTCTCCAAGATTTTTAAACACATTCACACTGAAAGCCCCTTAAACACAGGCACACCTTGATTTTGCTGATGTGCATTTTTGGTGGGGCTTAAATGTAGCAGAGCTGATAATGATTCATGGGCCCATCTCTAGGTACCTCATTAGGCCGTTCCTCTACAGTAGCTGAGCCCAGCCCGCCCCGCCCCACACCTTCTCCACACCTGCTTAGCTGCGGTGCCGTCCTCAGCGGGCCCCGGCCCCCAAACCGTCTGTTATATGATCCTTGTCCAATGGCGGGCGGTAGGCACAGTTGGTCACAGTGACGGTGGCTCCACAGAGGGCCCCATAAAACCACTCCGCCATATCACAGTGGGCCATCTGCTCGGCACAGTTGCTGATGAACTCTGGGAAATCCTGGCACACACAGCCTCTGTGTCCCGCTGCTTTCACACACAGGGGCGGCGCTCGGCGCACTTTGATGTATTTGCTTTGGAAGGTGGTGTGCTGATGTGTGTGATGAGGTGATGCTATGTGAGCTTCTTTTCCATATACTTTATCCATAAGAGCGAATGAGTGGGGTACACACTAAGTCGCACACTCATAAGTGTACCCAGGCAACAGAACATCTGTGTGTACGCTGGCATAATTTAGCCCAAAGGCTAATTCCCCCCAAACCAGGCGCCTGATTCAGAGTGATCTAATAAGGTAATGGCTTTTGCCTAATTCAATCTGGCTGGAAGCGGACGGCAGATTTGTGATTGTCATCGGGGATTAGTCATCAGGGGTGTCAGAGAGAGGGACCTGAAAGTCCCCCCTCTGTCTGTGTCACTCCACAAACCAAAATCTCATTTCATTCCTAATCAGCGCATAGACTCCAGAAATGAAAATTGAATCTAGTTGTGGCTGATGTCGCATTTATCCCTCATCAAAAATTATCATTCTCTGATATACTTCCATGATCTCAATCTCTATTACCAGCCGCACTCCCTCAGTATCAACAGTTTAATTGAAGGGGGGGGGGCTGGAGGGGGTGGGGTAATTTTGCACTCTTATGATACCTAATACAAGTAATATTTCCAGTGGGGTGTTTTAGGTTTCTATTGGGAAATCTGTTTTAAACAGCTGAGGGTTTATTATTTCATAGCATTATTGGATTGTCATTATATCTCCCTTATCCAATTGTAATACAGTTTTTTTAATGTTTTGTCCTATTTCTCTCCACTGGTAGTCAAAAACTTAAGGTGGACAAATCTCACCCCCCCTCGGTGTCGATTACGCTCTGTTCCAGGGTGTGCACGGTCTACCTTTAGACTCATTTTCACATTATCGATGTGAGAATGAAAAAAGCAATAATGTGAGAATGAGCTCTCCATCGATACGTAAGATTCCCATTTACAGCAGATCCTTGACCAGGGGTTGAAACTAATAAGAAGCAAATCTCATTTTGACTTCAAAGAAATGCTTCTGACACTGAAATATAAGGTGGCAAATGTGGGGTGACAATTATCTTTATGGCCTGCACACTCGCAGAGATTCAGATCATTTGCGAGTGTGTGAAGTGAAAGAAAGCATTGTGTGTGTGTGTGTGTGTGTGTGTGTGTGTGTGTGTGTGTGTGTGTGTGTGTGTGTGTGTGCAGATGTAAAGGCATTGCAGTTGGCTTACAGTATTGTGTGCATGTGCTTATGAAACACTTGCCTTTGTCACTCTCAGGTGAAGTGCTGTAAGTACTGGCCTGATGACACTGAGATCTACAGAGACATCAAGGTGACGCTGATAGAAACTGAGCTGCTGTCAGAGTACGTCATCAGGACCTTTGCTGTAGAGAAGGTACGCTTTTTAACCTCCATTGTCTGCTGAGAAATTTGAAACAACATTCATACTTGTGCTTAGCACTCGACTTGAACCTTTGGCTGAAGACGTTATGGGTTTTGTGCATA
This sequence comes from Epinephelus awoara, assembly GCA_035609425.1. Taxonomy (NCBI): domain Eukaryota; kingdom Metazoa; phylum Chordata; class Actinopteri; order Perciformes; family Serranidae; genus Epinephelus; species Epinephelus awoara. Next base: position 21,568,625 of record CM069306.1, on the reverse strand, counting down.
GCTCAAAAGCACCACCTTTGCTACTGTGACTTAATTATAACTGACTTAGTTGTGTTTCAAAAGTACCTGACATGAAAACCATTCACCAAGGCCATAGTAATAAGACTTGTACTTACCAAAGTTTTTATTGGGCAGCAATGCATGCATCTCCCAACCTTCACACCACAGATCACACTGACATGAACGGGCTGAAAGAAGACGTGAACAAAGAGAGACCATGTGATCAGAGTGATCTAGTGCAGTGGTTCCCAACTGGTCCAGCCACGGGGGTCCAGATTTCCCCGTAGTCATTTGCTCAAGGTTCACAAAGTTTAATTTATTCAGCAAGTGTCCTGAAGCCCCGACATAAAAACGTTCATGTGTGTTCACGTGCTTTCGCTGGTGAAAGCATGCACTTTATTTATTTAAAGTCTTCCCAGTGGGGCCCGTAGAGACCAGTAGATTCTTTCTGTTTAACTTTAAATACTAATTAATTAACGTTGAAGAACAAACAGGACTTGAGGTTACAGCCACATTATAATTGCTGAAGTGTGACAATGAGTCCACCTATAAAGTAAACTTAAAGGCGCAGTGTGTAAGATTTAGTGAGATTTAGTTTTATCAGGTGGTTAGGACTGCAGATTTCAACCAGGTGAAACTTCTCCCAGTTAGAATTCCAACATTGTTCAGAAGGTTTTTACCAGGAGCAGAAATATCCACAGAAGTCTCTTCCTCTCTAAATTAAACAGACCCGCTGATTTAAACTGGTAAAATCGCTGAATAAAGCAGTTTTACATTTAAGAAGATGGTGTTTTTCTGATGCTGTTCATCAAGGAGGGGCTGCTAACTATATTAGCCAACATGTGTGGTTTTATCTAGAGCCAGTGTTTGGTTTGTCCGTTCTGGGCTACTGTAGGAACATGGTGGTGCAACATGACGATATCTGTAGACAAGGATCTGCTCCCTTTGTAGATATAAACGGCTCATCCTAAGGTGACAAAAACACAATTCTTATTTTCATGTGATTATACACGAAAGAAAACATGAGCTTACTTATATTAAAATCCAATTCAGCCAATATATCATCCTTAATCCTACAAACTGGACCTTTAAATTCAATCCAAACTGAAAAAACTGCTCTCAATACATTAAACCAACTGATTGAGAAGTTCTTCAGCATGTAAAGAAATACATCTACAATGGCCTTGAACATCCTGTTTGCTGTTAAATAATGGAAACTTTGCTCAGCCCCTCCTCGACTTTGCCCATGAAGTGTGTGTTTGTATTCAATCCCACTCTGTATTTGCTTTAGAAGGACCTCTCACATCGTCTGTACACTGTATGCTCTTACTTCTCACCACATCCCCGCTGTCTTCTGCTGCGCTTTGTGTGTTTAACATGATGGCTCTGTTCCTCAGAGAGGGGCTCACGAGATCCGGGAGATCCGACAGTTTCACTTCACGGGCTGGCCGGACCACGGAGTGCCCTATCACGCCACGGGCCTGCTGGGGTTTATTAGGAGAGTCAAGTCCAAGACTCTGACCAATGCTGGGCCCATGGTGGTTCACTGCAGGTCGGTGCGCACCGGAGCTGACCGCTCTGTTTTATGTTTTTGATTCTACTGTCAGACCAGTCAGGGTATTCTTCTGTGTACGAGCTTCCTGTCCAACCAGGTAGCTGGTGAAACTCTCCAAAAAAATGTTCTCAGAATTGTGGGAAATGGATGTGTGTACAGCTGTAGATCATAGCCAATATTTTGGAGACACACTAGAATGTAAAAAGATTTAAAGAATGTAAAGAACAACACTATTTTCTCCGATGCAAGTGACGTTTATTTGTCAGTGTTATTTTGTCTGTCAGACTCCCTTTGCTCTTACAGGGATTTAAAGGGTGTTAAAGGGTATGAAGGCATGCAGATCCGTGTCTGAGAACAGTTTTCATTAGAAAGTCTTACAAATAAAGTACTGACTGCAAAGATATGCACATTATTCCAAGTACAAGGACACCTTTTTTGAAAAGACATGTTTCATATTTTTTTTCATATAGCTTGTCAATGTTATTAACGCCAAGACAAAATCCTATTCACCTTTTATTGTATTTAGGCAGAGGCAAAAAAAACTACTGACAAATAGCTTAAAGTGAGATACTTGTGCTGAATAGCAGCCACAAGTAACTTTACAGGATAAGGGTGAATGCTAAAACATACAAAAGTAGCTGTACCACAAGTAGAATAGAATTTACAAACATCTGAATAACCCTGTGAAAGCCTAACCATTGCATTCATATTTTAAGTACGCTGTGCTTTGAATGTCAAACTCTTATCCACATCTGAGGTTTCCAATCTGTGTGTTTCCCCGCAGTGCCGGGGCGGGACGCACGGGCTGCTTCATCGTCATTGACATCATGCTGGACATGGCGGAGAGAGAGGGCGTGGTGGACATTTACAACTGCGTGCGGGAGCTGCGCTCACGGAGGGTCAACATGGTCCAGACTGAGGTACGATAAATCTGGTCCCACGGTGTCGTCGCCCCCCCCCCCCCCCCCCGGCAGAGCTTGGCCTGCCCGCAGAGACTCATGAGTGATAGGAAGTGTGAGGATGCAGCTCGACAGGCTGTTGCCATCAAATGTGGATTATCTGGTATCTGCGAGTAATTCTTAGCATAAGCCACACTTCTCTGGCGCTTCAGAACAAATGCTTCGAATTAGCAGCAAAGAAAGGAGCTTTTTTTTAATGAAAAACATGTATTATTTCAGGAAGAATTCATCATCATACCTGACATTTATTAGTCAATATTTCTGCAGCATAAGCGATCCAGTCTGTAAAGATTTCCAGCCATTTGCCAATGACTGATGATGCCCATTATCTTTTAAAATGCAGCATAATTAGTTTTAATTTCTAGCTGTCAGTCATTTTCAAGTGCCAGTTCAAGTGTCGCATTTTTCAAACAGTAGGAATATATTTCATTGTGTAACCAACCTGTCTAAATTGACCTCTGTGTGACGGCTGTAGGGCGAGGGCTCTTCAGTGATTCAGAAATATCAAATGAATAGTGTTTATATTTACAGCTTTACATGTTTATGATCACTTCTCAAAAAAAAAAACATTTATTGGAGTGAACACTAACTATTTCCCTGGATGCTAAGCATGAGTGCTTGGCAATGCATGTTATAATAAAAGGGTTTAGAGGCTTGTAACTGAGAGCATTTAGCTCATATTGATGGCTGAAAACATCCCTGGCTCATCCTCCAGCTTTATGCCAGTGTGGGGCTACCGAAGGACTCTGCGCTTTCCTGAACACTGGCCATCTGGAGGTGTCCATAGTCTCGTTGGATGCATCATTTCACCGTAATTCCCTTTAAATCACAGGCGTCATTGGACTTAATGGGCAAATGTTTCATCATTGACGTCCGAATAGGGATTTGAGTAACTGGAGACCAAATGTTGTTCACCCTGAGTCACTCTCCGCAAGTTCAGTGACCTTCAAAGACTGTGTATGTGTGTGTTTTCCCTCGCAGGTGTTCAGGCTCGTTGGCATAGCTCCTGAGCCTGCGGCCAGACACTAACTCTCCAACGAGGTTTAATCTGTCCGCGGAAATGAAAAGCCTTGTTGTTGTTTATAGTTTATAAGCACAGATAAGATCTGTCAATCTGCCGGTGCTGGTTTGAGCACCGTGTTGCCGCCGACCCACTGACCCCGGCCCGAGCTAGTCAAACTGTCAGGTCAGCAGTTCACGTCCTGCACCAGACTTAACAAATGGCAACACATGTTTCTCTGTAAATCTGTAAATCAGTGACCCCTGTGCATGTGTGCGGATTTTGGTCCGAAGTGACAAGGGAGTGTCAGCTGAAAATGTCACTTCAGAATAGATTTGCATCAAGCCTCAAGCTGTGTCACCATGTCGACTGCTTGACTGACTGATGTGAGGAGGAGGAAATGTGTCGCGATTTCCAGTTTTGCTCTGCATGGAGCAAAGGACAGTGGTGGGCTGTTTATATTGTTAAGACATCAGCCTTGTCATTGCCCTGATCATGACAATAGTGACGATGAAGTCTCAAGGGCCGGCGAAGGCGACCCAGATTGAACAGGGTCATGATAAACCTGAAAAGGTCATGGAATTTGAGAAAATATCTTCTTCCAGGCCTCTAAATATTTCAAGGTTTTTAAAATGTCACGCAATTCTGAGTTTTATAGGATAATTAAATCATCTATTACAAAAAAAATGCAGAAATATGTAATGTAACCTTTGAACATAGACAATAACAAATATTAGTCATAGAAACTGCCTCAGGGGTAAAGAATAATTATGGTGAGGTCGTGGAAAGGTCATTGAATACTTCTAGCAAAAATACAGAGAAACACTGGCTCATGCATTTCTGCTGCTGCTGCTGCTGCTGGTAAAAATATAACAATATATTGTCCATTGTCATGAGTCTTAGAAGTCTGATGGATCCGCAATGAGGATGCTGTTTTTTGCAGGAGCAGTATGTCTTCATCCACGATGCCATCTTGGAGGCATGTCTCTGCGGCGACACTACCATTCCTGCCAGTCAGCTCCGCTCTGTGTACTACGACATGAACCGCCTGGACCCACAGACCAACTCCAGCCCCATTAAAGAGGAGTTTAGGGTGAGTAGATTTTAAAGAGGACCTTTTATGCTTATTTTTGGTTTCTACTGGAACATGCTTTAATGGTCAGACATCATTATTTTCCAAATATTGTCCGTGCTGGAACACCTGTGTTTACCCTCTGTCTGAGAAGGCTCAGTTTTGCACCTGTCCCTTTAAGCCCCTCAATCTGCTCTGATTGGTCAGTGTTTGCGGGTCTTCAGTATCTTGGTGTCGTAGATTACCACAGGGATGACACTTTTCTGTAGGTCGACGTAAAAGTTAGTGTCAACTTGGTTCCCTTGTCAGAATTCGAATTACTGCAGGAAAAAAGCTCAGTGTTAAACAAACATTTATGAACAAACATGATACTTACATGTTTTGTTTGGCCAAATAATTACCACTTTTATGATTTTTGAAGCCTAAATGCAAACACCAGAAGTGAAAAGCTGACGTTAGGCTACAAACCATTTTAGTTCATGGGCAGATTCGATCGCAGGTGGGCTATCCCAGTAAAACCATTGCATAATATCCTATAAATAACAAACACCTACAATTTTTTCCTTTTTTTTTGTTCAAAGAAGTACATTTTTAAAAAAAGTTAAACCATTTACAAAACAGATGTCTGTGATGTCTTCAGAAGAATAAATTCAATTTCAACACTATTTTTCAGTTTTTCCACAGTCTACTTCTCTTTTGTCATTACATGTGCATTTTTCTATACATTTCCACTCCTGTGTTGTAATCCTAACATCACCACGCCAAACTAAAGTGAAAGAAAATAACTGTAGTCTTGTTGCTTAACTTGCTCCTGAAACCTGGCACCTCTTAGCCTTCACAAGGGCATCACTATTGGGTGTGCAAGGTCATCAGTGAGCCAGATTGGACCCTTAGGCGGGTTGATTCTGCTATAAACTACACTATGGTTAAATGATGTCACATCACCACCACAACAATGCTGTAAAGCCATGCTTGCTGTGATGACGTTCTGTAGTCTTAGTTAGCCACTTATTAGAAATTGTCCTTTTTTAGACATATGAAAGCTTCAAAATTCACAAGTGGCAAGTTTTATGTGAAAAGTCTCTTAGCTTGTGGTAACCACAGACCTTATTTCAGGCATCTAACTAAAAAGCCATTCAAAACACCCATTGAGTTAGAGACAAAGAAACTACTAGTGCCAAAATGCTAACTCATTTCCAAGTTCCAGGACTCATTCCTGGAACACTCTGCTGCATCAGGGGAATGACTGTGATGGTGAATAACTACTTTTTAATCACCAGTAAAAGCTTCTAAACATAACCGGACATGTTCCAGCAGGAATCTGATCTGAAATTGGGGAGATAAAAACATCAGCAACCTAGATTACATGTTCTCCTGACATTAACACATTAGCTACATGTACGCCAGCAGTGACAGCTGCACTTTCTACTGTAAAAAAGGGACCAATAAAGGCTTCTAATGACAACTGATCCAAAATCAGTGAGAAATTTAAAACATCGGCAACCAAGCTCATGGTTCCCTGACAGTAGCATGTAGCTACATGTAGCAGTGTAGGCTACTCTATGTAAACATTTGTAGTAGCGTGCCTGGAGCAGATGGACATATAAAGAAATCTGGCACACCACGATGTCACACTGTAGCTAGAGTAGGAGAAATTGAATATATGACAGTCTGGTCTCTGAGGTTCTTGCTCATGGGGATTACTTCTACCTACATCTATCTCATTATTTAAACATTTTGGCCACATGTAGAATGGATATCTTTAACTATAACATTATGTATAAGGCACAAAATTTGGAAAGGCATAATAGGTCCCCTTTAACATGATGAAGCAAATAAGGCACTGTATGCAAATACCTAATAAAGCATAATCTGAAGTGCAGGATAAGTTCAAAACAACCGTAAACATGTTGTCTCCTGATGAATGGCGCAGTCCCCCTCTGAGCCAATCAGTGGCAAATATATCACCTTGCTTTAATGTGTAATAGTAGCACCCCTCCTTGGACCAATCAGTGTTATATGAGATGCATTGCCCCCCTTAAGTTTCATCACAGTCGCATCAGGGGAGTAAGAGCTATCGCTAATGTAACTGATTAAAGAATTGCATTGTTAATTACCATATTGGGAGATAATTAGCACGCTCAAGACCCAAGTGCCTACCTTCCAGCGCCGGTATGACAGTGTGTAATTCTGCTTCAACCCCGACAGACTCTGAATATGGTGACTCCTACGCTGCGGGTGGAGGACTGCAGCATCGCCCTGCTGCCCAGGAACCATGAGAAGAACCGCTGCATGGACGTCCTCCCTCCAGACCGCTGCCTCCCCTTCCTGATCACCATCGACGGCGAGAGCTCCAATTACATCAACGCTGCGCTCATGGATGTAAGAGTCAAACAAAAGACATATTCACCGTTTCTTTACAGGGTCACTTAAAGCAGCATTACTGGAATTCTTGCTAATTGAACCCCTGTGATTTTAAAGTACTAAACTGACACTGAGTCACAAGGCAAGAAATTGCAGCTGGCCCTCTCTGTGTGAGCTGAAACATTCCTACGTGTTGCTTTTCTAGTCAGTCGCTCATCACATGTAATGTCAAAGCAGCTATTTTTCCTTTGACATGTTAAAGTAAACATCCTGATCTATTAAGGCTAATCAGAGTGGTGACGTCTGTGTTTCAGCCTACTGTACAAATGACTTCCCTTTGTGTGATTACTTAACATCGCTAATAGTACGCGAAGAATAGATTCCTGTTTTTAAAATCAATCATGGCCATGCCTGAAATATCTTAAGGCAGAACTATAATCTTGATACTTGAACCCTACTTCAAGGATTCAAGGACTTCTAGTTCTCGTACGCACATCACCACACCACAAAATGTAGAGTGAGGTGTAAAGGGACAACTGAATGTGTAATATTAATAGGAATACCACGCACCCACCCATAAACAAGAAGGCATTAGCAAACAAAGGACTATGTTTACTGAAAGTGGTCTTATGCAAGATTGGACTTAAAAATAAATATATGGAGAGAACATCACAAATCCAAAGACTCAAGTCAGATTTTAACCTGGTTTAAGTCATTGCGCCTGTACACGAATCAGGAACTGATTTGTATGTTCTGTCATCTTGTGGGGCCACTGTTACAGCAATGGCAAGTTATTGTCTGCAGCTGACAGCGACAGCAAAAAAAAAGGTTTTTGATTCTCTAAATTAACGCAGCTAATGGATGACCAACTTTGGCATAAAATGTAGTCATTATAGTTAAAAAAAAACAATTACTCCTACTAAACAGGAGCTGTGTTTCTCTTTAACAAGAGTTGATTTTTGGTCGAACGGATAGTAACTTACGTAACTGGTTGACGTAGGTAATTAACACAAATAAGTCTGTAATGATTAAAATAAAATTGAAACCTTTCACAAGGACACCTGCAGGTTCTGTTTGTGTCTTCAACACCTGCCTGCCGTCACTATGTAGACTGAATGATGTTTACTTTGTGGTCATTAGGTGGCTCTAGTCAGAGCAAGAAACATTAGCCTGTATTTCACAATAACACCACAGTTAGTTAATAGAGTTCATTTATCCTTAGGACCACAGCAGCAGCTACACAGCTACCCACTAAAGTTAGCTAAGCAGTGATAACTTAGCTAACATTACTTGTTTTCGCCATCACTTTTTCCAAAGTTGAAGCCTGCCACTACTGTTGGAGCAGGTGAGAACTGCACATGTTCCTCCTGAACTCCTCGACATTGTTGTCAAAGGTAACGTTACTTAGAAAGTAATGTTAAAAGTAGAAAACTGCTGTTCTTATGACAGATTTCATTCAAACACAAGGGAGATGTCACTGCACTAATGGCAACTCAAACATCGAACAGGTATATTACTGAGACTATTAACAGATGAGTTAAGGCTCCAAAATTTCAAGGCTTGACCTTGGAAACAGCGCTCGACAAAATAGACTTAGGCCCATTTCCTTCGCTGTTTTGGATGTTGTAATCATATCACATGATCTTCATGATGGAGCTTGCTAGTCGTCATAGAATTGTAAACCCTGTTTCCAAACTGAACCGTACCGTACTGCTCAGTGGAAACTGGGCTAAAACTAGGTCAAAATTTCCATCAATTCAGGGTTCCCACAGTCATGGAAAACCAGGAAAAGCCATGGAATTTGACAGTCGTGTTTTCAAGGCCTGGAAAAGTCATGGAGTGAGTCAATGAGTTTGAATCTGATGTATTTGAAAAGTGTGGCAAGTGGGGCAAGAAAAAATAATTATCGGAAGTCATGGAAAAGGTTAAAAATTTTGTCCATGAAAAAGTGAGGAAATCGTGTTTTTTTCTGAGCATGTTAGTAACGTCTTGTCTATGTGGGCCTAAAAGTTGAGGTTCAACGTAAATTTTTTGACTTTGGAATGATGAATGATGAATTTTGAATGATGTCAAATTCATGACAATAGGCTAACATCGTCTGCATAGGCAAACATCATCGACAAAGATTATGTGGTATGATGAAACCGCTAATAAACAGACCTTGAAATGGGAGTGTTTTGTCATGGCTTGGTTTTGAAAGAAAAATATTCAAATGCTTATGAAATGCCATCCCATTTTAATTTAGACTAGCGTGGATGTGGACCTAAATGAACAGCTGTGTCATCTGTCACAGTAACTCAAATGCACCACAGGACAACACAAACCTTGAATACAATGTATAGCAATTTTCAAGTGTTAACTGTATCCGGGGCGGCCCTAACAAAGAACACCTTGACAAAGCTTGTGTCCAGTGATGGACTTTTTGGCTCTTATCTGGATTGAGCAGGTGACCTCTCAGGTACAGGATCCTCTCAGTCACCACTGGGCTACCTTTGGGAGCCAGAAACCACATTAAAAGTGCAGCGTCCTCATATAATCTCCCCAGACATGGATTCTCCATTAGAAAGCAGCACTCTGTGCAAAGCAGGTCAAAGGATAGAGGTCATTTTAAAATGGTTATAGGTTTATTCTTGTCAGCTTTCATACTATGTAATATGCATAAGTGACAGAGTTTTAAACATTTCTTTTGCTTCTTTTTTTTCTTTATTTTCCTCCAGAGTTACAAACAGCCTTCTGCTTTCATAGTAACCCAGCATCCATTGCCAAACACAGTGAAGGACTTCTGGAGACTGGTGTTGGATTACCACTGCACATCCATAGTAATGCTCAACGACGTCGACCCAGCCCAGGTAAACCCGACCTGATATGTGTGCATTAACAGACACACAAACAATACAAAATATAATCCTCAGGAGATATTGCAGAAAGCATGCTGACAAACAGATGAAGCAGTTCCTTTCATCAGAAGTCTGTATCTAATAAAGTCACACCAAAGGACAGCGTGGGAACTGGATTCAGAGAGATTGCTTTTTTTGTTTGTTTTCTTCCAGTATGAACCCAGGGAAAAAAACAGTGATGTGTCTGTGCTGGCAAACACATATATATGCGTATAACAGTATATGTTTGAAATGAGGTGGATGCTGCAGAGTGGAAGAGGACTTGCCATGAAAGCGCGGGTAGATGGAGAGACAGGCCTGTGGAAGAGACTATCCAGATTTCTCAGCCTGAGGCTCTGTCATAACACCCGGGGATCAAAGCCTGAAGCCAGGCTTGCTCTCCCCATCTAAATCCCCTTTCCCTTGGTGACTGACTGACTGGCTGACTGGCTGAATAGAAAAGGCCTTTCATTCAATATTCTCACTGTAGCCAGCCAGTCAGCCAGCCAAGGAAACAGCACAGGTGGGAAGGGAGAAAGGGGGGCCAGGCGTGGATGGAGACGAGGGAGGTGGAGGATTACTATCTTCTCCATCAGCATCTTTGTTTCTGCATCTGTTGAATTTGTCAAATTTTGACAGGCTCTCAAAGGAAGCTAGAAGTGGTGCTCTCTCTGCCACACAGACTCTAAATGTGTTTGTGTTTTTTGGGTGTTAGAGAAACAATGCGAGAGAATATTTGTATGTCCATTTATATGCGTGTGCTCGGGCCTGTTATTTGCATTCGTCTCAGGTAGTCTCTTTTTCCCTTGTTTGTCCCTGACTCTGCATGTAGGCATGTCTGTCTGTGCAGGATCTATCCATCTGTGCGTGTACGCTTCCACTTGTCTGATTTAGTGCTGTGAGTGCTGTTGGCTCTGCAGGTGCATGTTCTTAACTGGGCTTTCTCTCCTGAGGAGCGGAAATAGGGGAGATTTTTCCTCTCTTATGATGGTGTCCCACGGGTTTATTTCTCCTGTTGCACTTTTCAGCAAGGCCGTCTCAACAGTCAATAACACTATCAGTGACTGCTTTTTAACTGGGGCTACAACTATGGAATATTTTTTTCTTTTACATTAAGCTATCGATTCCTTTTTTAAAAGATTTTCCAATTATATACTTTAAATGTTGATAGAAAAAAAATACCCATGGGTTACCCATATTCACCTGGGGTTTTACCTAAAGCCCAGAGTGACATCTTTAAGTAATTTCTTTTGTCTGTCAAACAATTTAAAAGGCAAAAATATTGCATTTACAATGACACCTTTACACTTTGAATTTAAATGTGTTTTGGTGATTGGACTGGAATCAGAACGTGCTTGATCACATGAAAGCACAGGTGTAAATAACCCAGAATGCATTGAGGACAGATTGTGGTGCGATCAGCTAAATATTTGTTTTATTCTTAAGCCAGTATTGACTCTGAAAATGCAGAGTATCTAATCTCAATCCGATATCAATGTGGACGCTGAGGACACATAAAATAATCAGATTAAATGATATCTAGATACAGTCTGGATACAAGACGTATATAAATGCAAGGTGTAAAGGGGTATGACAAGGTACTGGTACCCTTGAGGATACCTCTGCAGTTGTCAGGGGTTAAGATTGTAGAGTTGCTCAACAAATTTGAAAACAGCTAGAAATTGATTATTTAAAAAATGTTTATCCACATATTTTATAAGCAATAACATCTGAACACCATGGATTATCACCAAGGAGCAACCTCCAGGGCTGAAAAATGAAGCCAATACGGAAGTGCCACAAAAACAGCAGTTCCTCTAATGGCCTCTTGAGGCTGGCTCCAAAAGTTAGTCAATCAGGGGGTGACTTTTATTTTTATATATCTCATCTGTGTACATTTTATTAAGGCTTAAAGTTGCACATAATTAAGGGAAAGGCCGCTTTGAGTGGCAGGCTGTCTGCAGATTGTGTCCTTGGGCTCTCAGTCAGAACCACCCCTCACTCCTCCTCCACAGTCGAGTTCTCTCTGGTTCCAAAATTAAGGACCCGAACCTGAATCAACTCGGGGAACTCATTCCAAGATCCAGTTGGAACCAGCTAATTTAAAAAAAATAAATAAATATATATAAATATAAAACCTGACCAGTTTGTGCCTGAAATGTTACCATAAAGAAGTTGCTACTAAAAATACAAAAAAGTGATGACTCTTACCTTTGAAGCTGTCATAAAGGGGCTTTTCATAAAATTAATCAAAGTTGTAAATATTGTCAGGCTCACTATTTATCTTGCCTCTGCTCAGCCTCCAAATCACTGGTGCAGCATCACAAAAGTTACGCACATACACACAGCACTAATGCGTTTCTGTCTTGATAAGGGCCGACCATAGGTTTCCTCTGAACCACCCTGGTATCACATATAATGATAAATAGACCTGGGATCTGGGGTAATAGAATGGAACCTGACCCACAACAGACTGGCCATAGTCCTGGATTGGGTCTTGAGTCCTAGGGTTCAGGTAGACCCATGAAGACCTCTACTCCACAGCTCCACCCTCTCATTCAAATATGGTCACATTAATTCGTTTGTGGCTCCAAAAATCCAAGATCGCGACCAACAAATTGGCAAACTTGAGCCTTCAGATTGGGAGTCCACAAACAAATCTGTAACGTCATGGTGTCTATGCATGGCAAGAAGTCTAAACGGTTGGCTATTAGTAATGGATAATGAGTAAAACTGATATCTGCAAAGTCATACGGCTGCTATGAAACTGCGCCTACTTAGGGCAACAAAAAAGGTTGTCTTGGGTGCATCGGTGCAAGAGACAAACAACAAAGGACAGTAGAGCAATGACCTGGGCTGGACAGCCACAAAAGGTCCACAAGCTGAGATCAGTGCAAGAATGGCCAATTCATTGAAGATTTCTGTGCACAAAAGAGGGGTGCTCAAGTTCAAGTTCATATTTATATATGTGCTAATGTACTATTTATATAGCACATTACACACAACAAGGTTGATTCAAAGTGCTTTACATCACATACAAAGGAGAAACATCTAAACAAATAAACAAACAAACAAGCAAACACTATATGCAATTAAAAGCTAAAGAAAAGAAATATATTTTAAGGTTACTCTTGAAAGTGTCTATAGTGGGGGAGAAACGGATTGGGGCAGGAAGGGAATTCCACAGCTTCGGGGCAGCTATTGAGAAGGCCCTGCCCCCATAGCACTTTGTCCTTGTTCTGTGGACAGAGAGTAGTTGTTGGTCAGAAGACCTCAGTGCTCTGGCAGTGTGACAAGGGGATATGAGTTTGGTGATATAAGGGGGGGCGAGACCATTTAACGCCTTACAAACAAACAACAAAATTTTAAAATTAACCCTGTAGGTGACAGGCAACCAGTGTGGGGAGGCAAGAATAGGAGTGATGTGATCTGACTTTTTTGACCTTGTTAGTATTCTTGCTGCTGCATTTTTTAACTAATTGAAGACGGGATAAGGATGACTGAGGTATACCAAGATATAGTGACTTGCAGTAATCAAGACGGGATGGTATGAAGGCATGGATGACTTTCTCCAGGTCAGCGGAACTGAGAAATGATTTGAATTTGGAGATGGTGCGGAGCTGCATGAAGCTTAATTTTACTACTTGGTTGATTTGTTCGAATACGATTCCAAGATTTTTTGCATGTGATTTGACAGATGGGGCTAATGGACCAAGATAGGATGAAATACTTTTTGTTAGATGCTGTGGACCAAATAAAGGTAGATCTGAGTATCGTTTGCATAGCAATGGAAAGAAATATTGTGTTTTTGGATAATTTGGCCTGACGGAAGCAAGTAAATGGAGAAGAGGATCGGACCAAGAATGGAACCTTGGGGAACACCACAGGAAATGGGAGCTGAGGAAGAAGATGAGTCACTGATGGAAACACTGAAGGATCTGTTTGATAAGTATGATGAATTTTTCAAAAACGCAGTTTTGAGACAGGTGGGATAACAGTTGATTAAAGGATTTTTGATAGGAAAGGAAGTTTGGAAATTGGTCTGTAATTATTAAGGACTGAAGGATCAAGATTCTGTTTTTTTTAAAGAGGCTGAACTACTGCATGTTTGAAAGATTGGGGAACAAGGCTGGTTTCCAGGGAGCTATTGATAATTGAAAGAATACTGGGACCAATGGTGCTGATGACTTTAGTTGGAATGATGTCAGGTGGAGGTCTTCATAGAGGAAATGATATGATGAAGTTCTGATAGAGATATGGGGTACAAGGAATTTAGGTCTGCAGTGTTCTTGGAGGAGATGGATACGCTGTTTGCGGGTGGAGTAATACTGGCTCTGATGTCAGTTACTTTTTTTGGAAAGAAATGTAGAAAATCTTCACATTTAGGTACTGAAGCTTCTAAACAGGAGGTGGAAATGGAGGAGGTGACAGAGTTCAGTACATTAAAAAGTACCCTGGGATTGTGAAAATTTTTCTTAATGAGGTCAGAAAAATATTGAGTCCTTGCATTTTTGACTGCCTGCTGGTATTTTTTAACAGATCCTTCAGAATTTGAAATGAGATGTGTAATTTGTCCTGCTTCCATCTCTGCTCTGCCTTTCTGCATGCTTTCCTTATTTCTCTTATATTTCTATTGTTAAGCCATGGTGAGACAGAGGGCTTACACTTTTTGGTTTTTACTGGTGCAACAGAGTTGAGGGTGGATGAGACAGTACTACTGAATGATGACAGCAGTTCCTCTGTGCCTACAAGAGATGGTGCAGACTCGATGTTAGTGATGTTGGGGGCTTCTCTATAGGCCTCTGCAAACCTAGTGGCAGTGGAGGAATTTATTATGCGGGAGCGAAGACAGGCAGGGTGGACTGGAGGAGCATGGGACAGCACAGAATCAAAAATTATAGACTTATGATTAGATAAAAGAAAATCTTCCATTACAAGGTTTGAGATAGTGAGACCAGAGGAGAGAACTAAATCCAGTGTGTGACCTTTAACATGAGTTGGTCCATTTACAGATTGACTGAGATTAAATGATTCAAGCATATTCATGAAATCACGGGTCATGGCTTCAGAGGGGCAACAAGTGTGGATATTGAAGTCTCCAAGAACGAGAATGTTGTCATATTTTGGAGTAATGTGGGAAAGGAGATCAGAGAATTCTGTAATAAAATTAACATTGGGTTTTGGGGGTCTGTATACTAGTAGGCAAAAAGCAGGAGGGAAACCATCAATTATAAAAGATAAGGATTCAAAAGATGAGAAATGGTCAGCTGGCATGGTGGAGCACTTAAGGGCATTTTTGTGGATGACGGCAACTCCACCACCTCGTGCATGTAACCTAGGTTGATTAAAATGGGAGTAGCCTGGAGGAGTTGCTTCAGTGAGAGGGGAGGGGTCATCGGGGGTAAGCCATGATTCAGTGATGAAAAAACAGTCCAAGTTTTGTGACAGAATAAAATCTTGACGGACAAAATATTTGTTTGACAGTGACCTTACACTGAGCAGACCAAATTTGGAGGGATGGGAAGGTGTGGATGGATTTATGGAGTGTGCAATAGTAATTAGATTGTCAAAATTTACTGAAATGACTGGTTTAGAGACTGTTATGAGTCTGGTAGTAGTATGGACTGGAATGGGGAGAGGTTGAACAGTAGCATGGTCAAACCACAGGGGGGAGCTGGCGCGGGTCAGACGAGTGGCGGACTTTGTTGTGAGAGTGGGAGAAGGTGGGCAATCAGGTGGACAGGTGTGTGAAGCAGATTGTCAGACCTGTGCGTATCTCACAGCATGCTGGAATTTGAAGGCAAGCATGCGACTCCCCAGCATGCTCAGGTGAAGACCGTCACGACCAAAGAAAGAGGGGCGCTCCCAGAACAGATCAAAGTTAAGAATAAAACCAATGTTGTGGTGTCCAGGTGCGGCAGCCTGAGAGACCAGGTGTGGGTGGGCAGACTCGGCTTCCTCAGCAACTTGCGTCAGGAGGAAGACTTCCCGAGATGTTTGCTTTTCTGCCCTGGACTGTTGACCGATCAGTACCATCAGCAGGAGGGCAGACGGCCGGCGGAGAGGAGACAGCAGCACCAGATGCAGGCAGCAAGGAGGACAAGTCGGATGGTGGTGGCGCGGCGGGCAGAATCTTTTCGCCACAAACCACATCTGGCCAGAGCGGCGGGTGTGCAGACCGGCTTGTTGTGGAGCTAAGGACCGGGATAGGCTTGGCTCCTATTTTGGTCCACATAGCAGCTGGGGGTGAGAGCACCATCCCGGCAGCCGCTGCAGGTGGGGGAGTCACCGCTGCTGCAGCTGGAACGCGGTCTGGTTCTCCGGGAGGAGAAGGAGCAACATCAGCCACAGGAACAGCCTCGGCCACGGGGACATCAGCAGGGTGAACTGCAGCATCAGGTGGTAGCATGGCAAAGCGGTTTGTGAGATTGAGGGACGGAGGCGAAGCAGCTGGGGGATTCTTCCTCTGGCCACTGACAGTCACCGCTGACCAGGGAGCCTGTGAGCTGTGGTGTGATGATGATGGGTCCCAGAGGATGGTATCCACGACAGCAGACTTCATGTAGGATATATATTTGGGCTGTTGTGTCAAGGAAGTCGGAGAGAAGAGAGTCTTTTTTCCAGAGTTCGTCTGAAAACCGTGTGATCTTCTTCCAGAGGTTAGTAATGTATTTTTCTGGTAGTGGATGGTGAGGTGAGTGGAGCCATGGTGGAAGCAGATGGTAGATGGTAGGGAAAACAGAAAAACAGCTCCGGCAGCAAGGTGTGTTTTTAAAGTAGCCTACAGATTAGCTAGCAGCTAGCTAGTTACATGCAAGGACTCCAGCTGGAATCCACGGCGTTGTAGAGGCACATAGACAGTCCGGTATGGTGTCACAGAGGAGGGGAAAGGAAACTTACCTACACTGCCTCCATGATGTCCGGGAAGACACTGTTGTTGTGATAGCAATTTGTCTATTAATCATACAGGCCTGTATTTTTGGTGTATGTGGGACGTTCCCTCTATATCAGGGGATATATATGTACTACACTGATGACTATCTGAATGCAACAATGCACACAATAAAGGCATCCATTGTCCCACTCACACCTTTCTCCTTTTAATTAGTATCGTCCCAAAGTGCAAAAAAGAATAAAGCAGCAAATGTTTGAGTTCTTGACTATCAAAATAGATGTCAAACACTTAAGTAGTTAAAATAGTTACCACTGACATAATTATCTGAAGTAATGGACAGTGGAAATAGTTAGCAGTTGGATAAAAGGAAATTTAGCTAAAAGTGCTCTGTGGTTAAAAAAAAAAAAAAAGTCAGATAAATGGTTGAATTAGTTAGCTTTTTTGGGGGGGTTAAAACTAATGAATAAACAGTTACAGTAGATGCAGTTGCAGTTAGCCAAATGAAACAATTCAAATAAGGTGATGGATAAATATTAACTATTTTTTCAGTTTTCTATTAATTAGCCATTTTTTAATCTTTTAATTACACTTTTTCATTTACAGGGCGGATTCTCAGAATATTTCTGAGCCTGAAAAATAAGTAGAAAAACAGCTTTTAAGAAAGAATGTGTGTTTTTTTTTTTCTTTTGTCGTGGAGATATGAACAGTTTGTCAAGGTTTTTCAGGAACTTGTGTGAGATGAGTTGGACAAAGGTCCAGATGATTAGGAGAGACCTCTCATACTTCGTGCATCTGTGTTTAGTGTTTAGTCTATCAAAAATATATTTCAGCTTTTGTATAAATTTTCTCCTGTGAGGAAGCAATTCATCATATATTTAAAAGGAGGCACTTCACATTGAATTAATTCACCTTCTTCTTCTTCTCTGCCTCTTGTTTCTTATGGTTTGTGTCCTCAAACTTTGTAATCGTGCATAAACCTCTTATATCTGTGTGTAACGAGTTTAAATTAATGTCACTTCAGTTTGTATGGTTTGGATTCTGAAACTAATGAATCATCTTCCATTTTCTTCGTTTTTCTTGTGTGTTTCTCTGTTTTGTCTGCATGTGTGTGTGTGTGTGTGCTGGTCTCTGTGTGTGAATGTATATGTGTGTACGTGCCTATTTTGTTTAGTTGTGCCCACAGTACTGGCCAGAAAACGGAGTCCACCGCCACGGACCCATCCAGGTGGAGTTTGTCTCTGCTGACTTGGAGGAGGACATCATCAGCAGAATATTTCGGATCTACAACGCAGCACGGGTACGGTGACACGGGAGGGTCACGCTTCAAAGGGAAAAATCATTTGTTTAGAGGAAAACAACAACCGATACATTTGTCATTTCTGCTCTGCTGCCCATTTTTTGTAACTTTTCTAACTTGTTTGTCTTCTCTGTCGTGATCACAACAGCCAATTTATTCTGTGACTGCACACCTCACACGTCCCACTCATACGCCGGCCTGTCCATTCAAGCTGTGCAGCGGCAGAGTCATTCTGTTCTTTAACTATGCCACTGCACCAGTGTTTGGACTGAGGTGTGATCGCCTCGAGTCACATGTCTCTTAGACAGCTTGAGACATCTTCACACATAGTAAAAGAGGTAGAAGTTCGAGATGATGAAGAAATCTCAGAGACAGATACCTCACAACTTTGCCAAATAAAACTGCAGGCAGTCACACTATATTTTTGTTTTTTGTTTTTTGGTGAACTGACCCTTTAATTTTGACCTAGCAGACATCACTGCAAAGAAAGGGTCCTGACCTGCGCCTGCGTCACCTGCAGTCACCTGCATAAGCTCCTTACCCCTACAGTCTGCCTGCGGCTGTCACAACAGTCACTCCTCATATGAACGTGTTATAACAGCATCTGTCCGGCAGAGGCATACTACAATCTAATCACACATGATCACTGACAAGTGTTATTGATCGCTATGTCTGAGTGTGATTTAAAGTGTCTGCAGCTCAGATCTTAACTATCAGTCTCCAGCTGGAGCTGTGATAATCTATCAGCCCGTCTATCTGCGCATTCATCTCCTCAGTGACTCCTCATGCCCTTATCCATTTCTTGTCCAACTTGTCGCCATCAAATTTAGCTTAGCTGCATCTTTACAGTCTGATTGCATCTGTGCACAGCAGCGATTAACCCTCCTCCCCTACTGTGTGTTAACCCGGGATAACCATGTGTGTGTCCCCCCCCCCCCCCCCCCCAGCCTCAGGATGGCTACCGGATGGTGCAGCAGTTCCAGTTCCTGGGCTGGCCCATGTACAGAGACACGCCCATGTCCAAACGCTCCTTCCTCAAGCTAATTCGACAGGTGGATAAGTGGCAGGAAGAGTACGATGGAGGCGAGGGACGCACTGTGGTCCACTGTCTGTAAGTCATCACCACTCTCAGTGCAGAGGGAAGTTCATTCTGTTCTGCTATTAAAAATGAAACATCTCCACCTACTGACTGAACAGTGTCACTGCATCTCACAGCTCTGAAACTCCTCACCACTCTGTCAGCTTCATTGTCAGTCTCACCCTTTCTGTATTAAACTTGTCTTCATTAGGGGCCGGGCAGCCTTCTTCTTCTTCCGAGGAAATCCTACTTCTCATGCGCAAAAAATCACCAAACTTTGCACAAATGTCTAGTCCCATGCCAGATTGCCTCAGCTGCAAAAACAGGCCAATAGTCCTGATGGTGGCGCTACAGCAAGCCTCTAAAGTTCAAAATTTTGAAAATTCACAACAAATCAACCATATGTGCTACAGATTTGCAACTTTCACCAAAATGTAGCCCCAATACTGACGAAACTTTGTACAACCTCAGTTGTCACCAGATTTTTGATTTATCAAAAATTGAGCCTACAGTGCATCAAAATGTTTGACTGTAAACGGTATTGTAAACATATACTTGCAAATTCTTGCTAAATACATTTTTAATGTTCATTAAAAAATGACAAAATTTTTGAGTCATGGTAGATGATGAATTTTATCTCAAAAACTGATTTTTTTCACAGCATTTTGAATTTCGCTCTCATGCGAACAATTGGAGTCAATGCAAGAATGGCATTTTTAAACATCAGTTTTGCCAGTTAGCTCAGTGAGATAGAGGATGGTTCTTGGTGTTGAAGAGTTCAAGCCTCAGCTAAGGCAGAACGGACATTCTAATGTGAAAGTCCTATGTTCAGGCATCATGCTATGTGGATTAGAGACTATAATAATTATGATCCAGGCAGTTTTGCGGAGAGACAAATACTCTTTATCCTACTTGTCTCTTTTCCCTGTTTATTTGGCTTGGCTATCAGTCAATATGCAGAGTCTATCCAATAGCTACTTTTACATTTTAAAAAATGTTTTCATCTTCGTCAACATGGATAATGTTTAGCTTTAAGCTAGATCAGGCCAGTTTGTCCATAATTGCTAGCAGTTAATGTTATTCTTACTTCTTGTTCTTGAGTTTCTTTGTTGTCTTTCCTATGTATATTGTGAGTCTGATCACTTCAGCCACTCATCCACAATTTGAAGGGCATGACATAATTATATGATCTTCTATGTTGTGATATGCTTTGTTTTAGTGTGTGTGTTGCTCAGAATTGCCTAATTTTGCCTAAAATTGCCCGGCCCCGACCATTGCTGCGCAGCAGCTATAATTATATTTAATTTTCCTAACACTTGACTCCTTTGTGACAACTTCAGGAACGGAGGCGGCCGAAGCGGAACATTCTGCGCCATCAGCATTGTGTGTGAGATGCTTCAACACCAGCGCTCTGTGGATGTTTTCCACGCAGTCAAAACACTAAGGAACAATAAACCCAACATGGTGGACCTACTGGTGAGAAGACATTTTTTAAAGTTTATTATGACCTCACAGTACCAGATGGTAATCAAAGAGAGTACTCCAGCAATTTATTGTACTTCCATTAATTAGGGGGGCGATGGGAGAGCATGATAACCTGACTTGTAGTCCATGGTATCAATGGGTTAACCTCCAAAGATGCTACATCTCTTCTTTCCTATAATGCAGCCAATAGCATCTTTTCATTAGACCCACATCTGTCAAACTCCTCTTCATCAGTTTCTAACACAGGCTTTCTGTCAGTATTGCGTCATTTTAAAGCCGGAGCCAAGATAACCCTGATGTCTATTTAATTTACTGTTATTTGTAAAATCAGTGGATTGTCTCTTTAAGAGTCACTAAATTCTACTTTCTTGTGTCATACAAGTTCACCCAACTTGCATTTAGATATTGTACATCTAAACTATTTGGTCATAACAGTAGATAAATCAATTCATAGAAATATTTAGAAATATTATTTGAAAGGTTTTTAAAAAAAAAAAAGAAAAAGAAAAAAATTGCATGTTTTATGTGTTTTAGATTATTTAACTTTTTTTTATAAGGAAAAAGAAGTCCACAATTAAAGTGAAAATATCAGTAAAAGCTAATTGCTTGTTTTAAAAATGAACGTAATGGTTATTAGTATTATTGTTGTTACTATCAGTATCTATTACTATTATTTTTATGTCTGTACATCCATTTTTATATGGTCTAGATTGCATCCCATGGTCCAGCATGGCCATGAAACCCCCTGCTTTACTCATGTAACAGCTTTACACATACATAGAAAGATGTAAATATCATAGCACAATTTTATTTACCATAATATCTCCTATTACTTTAAAAGAGCCCTGTTATGATGAAGGGTTCTTTGTCAAACTGTAGTCTTAAATCTTAATTTTTTAAGATGATTTTGTGTTTACACGGTGCATATTACTAAATTACTCCAGCCAGTTCATATGGACGACTTGTTTGTTTGCTAGTTTCCATAATGCCACCTACAAGTTAAGGAAATACCCATCGTCTTTTATAAGTTAGTTAACCATACTGCATATGGACTACACTGTATCAAACATGGCCCCCACTTTGGGGTGTTTATCAGCCTGTGGGCATTTATTTTGCCACTCCCAGCTCTGTAATTTTGTCCTTTACATAGCCTACTATAGTCTGTAGATGTTACTTTAATTTCGTATCACACATTGTTAGATACAAAGTTGAAGTTTCACAGAGCTGTACCAGGTCCAAAAACAAAAAGAAAAAAAAAACAGTCCCACATGATCCTTAATTGAAAGCTGATCATCTTCTTTTGCCTGTAATTCACACAACCCTGCGCTGTATGTGGCCAGTACGGTCATATTCTCAATGTAGCCAAAATACAAGATAAATATACTGATAAAAAGACGCATGACGGTGCACCTCTGCAAGCTTTTAGGATGAAGTATGACCTGCAGCTTCTACTACAGTCATACGCCTTCTTCCCTTTTTAGCAACAATCTCCTTCTCCTTCATTTAACTAAAAAAAGGCAAGCAACATTGTCAGGAAATGACTCAGAAACTGCCAAACTACACTAGAAGGGGCGTCAATAAGTATTCCAGCAATACTAGTACATTAGTACTCAGGTGGTGGACAGGAGAGAAGGTGGAGGTTAAATCACTCTGTCAGCACTGCCTTCCAAACAGTCAAATTGCTTCGGACCCTAATCTGGGCCCAACTGCTCCTTTTTTGTCCCCGGGGCCCCCTAGCAGTTTGATCCGGCCGTGCACATCCCTCTCATGTTTTTGTTTGTTTCCTCTTGTCTCCCAGGACCAGTACAAGTTTTGCTATGAAGTGGCGCTGGAGTACTTGAACTCTGGGTAACTTGGAGCCCCTGAACCCACCAGAGACTTTAAAGTTTGGAACATTACAGAGGACTGCGGCTCACATGTGTGCATTGTGCTCGGAGTGTGTGAGTGTGTGTGTGTTACCGACCCGACAGGAGCTTAGGTACACACACGCAACCGTACATGAGGCTCCTTTGACCAGCTCTCATTGGTCTCGATGGGGGAAAGGTAACAGAGATGTACAGTGTTAAATATCGCAGCCTGTTTTTGTCAGCACTGGCTAAGGAAGCCAGCAGGAGCACAATGAGGTTGTTTATTTTTTCCCTCGCTGCAGTGGGTCGCGCCTCCTCTCTGGATCCCTCTTTCTGTCTGCCTCTATCTCTCTCAGCCGCCTGTAGTCCCGTGGTCGTTGCCTTGATCCTCATTGGATGATGAGCGTTAAATACTCTCCAGTTTTCTGTTGGAATGCGATACACTGTACATAATGTTAATGTGTTCATTTAATTCTCTCAGATTTCTGATTTCTTTTTTTTTTTTAAAATTTGCTCAGCTCATTATTAAAAGTCATTAAACGCAGGAGCTCGAAGCCTAAATGTTACTAAATGTCCTGTAAACTTATGACTTCTAGATGATTTTTGCTTCACGCTGTATGTTGGGGACAGCCGGCTCCATCTACATCTGCTTACCTTATTTCCTGTACAGGGATCCAAAGCTTTATTTGCACTTCCATTTGAATTCTTGTTGTGCATATTGTACATATTTCTGTAGATTATTTATTCACGGTATGTACTTTTTTTGTGACTCGCAGTAAGTGACAATCATATGTTCTATAGGTTTGATTTATTGATTGTACTGTGTGCTTTTTTTTGGTCATCTTATGTGACAGATCAATTCCATTGTAAAGAAAAAAAGATATTATATAAATGTATCTACAGTATAAAACATTGGATTATGTATTTCTGCCTCTTTTCTGAGTGGAGCTGGAGATGACATCAGGGGGACATCTGCTGGAGAGATGGGGAATGACAATCACCTCCATGATACCAACTTGTAAAGGTGCCACAGTATTCATCAGTTTACATGTTATACTGCAGTTATACTGTTATAGTGACCTTCTAAAAACCTGCAGGACACAACAGTGTACACTGTGGCGAGCTCTGTGACCATCCCTATTGCTCAAAAATCCTGAATTATTTTGGTGGTTAACTTGTCACCTCACAGCAAGAGGGTGATGTTCTCCCCATGTCAGTGTGGGTTATCTCTGGGTAC
Organism: Epinephelus awoara; assembly: GCA_035609425.1. Taxonomy (NCBI): domain Eukaryota; kingdom Metazoa; phylum Chordata; class Actinopteri; order Perciformes; family Serranidae; genus Epinephelus; species Epinephelus awoara. The sequence goes on along the minus strand of CM069306.1, from coordinate 21,544,960 downwards.
TCCGGCTTCCTCCCACAGTCCAAAGACATGCAGGTTAATTGGTGACTCTAAATTGTCCGTAGGTGTGAATGTGAGTGTGAATGGTTGTCTGTCTCTATGTGTCAGGCCTGTGATAGTCTGGCGACCTGTCAAGGGTGTACCCTGCTTCTTGCCCAATGTCAGTTGGGATAGGCTCCAGCCCCCCACGTGACCCCTAACAGGATAAGCGGTTAGAGAAAATGAATACATGAGTGAATGCATGAATGAAGGCATACAGAAAATATGTTCATGTTTTCCTATAATTTGTATGTTTAGTTTCACAGCTGTGTACATGGAAATGATAATCTGCATTGTTGGGCATCCCATGTTGTAAGATCCTACATTGATCGGAGCACATTTCTGTTGTTAGACATAATTAAGTCTAACTAAATATTAGGATATTCTTATAATAACATTATGATGGTCATTTTGAGAATTTATCAGATAAAAGCCATTTCAAAAGTCGTGGTTGCAGCAGTAAAAATAACAAAAATCAAAGTGTATCTTAAAATCATCTGTTTGAAGTAACAACTAGGCTTGAAGTCTCCTGCAGGTGTGTATCGGGGTTAAGAAGACAAAGATTAGGTTAATATGTAAGTTTTTAGTTTATGATTTTGCTAGCTTATCCAAAAATGACTCAATGCGAGTTCACATAATGCAGGCATCACGTACACATCACTGTGTGACGCAGGACGTAAGGCACCGCTCCTGGGTGAAATACCAAGCTTTCAGGGATCATCATTGCACTCACACTACATGCAGAGGGATTGTATAGTACAGTTACCGCTACAGTTTTTAACCATTTACAACAATAAAATTAAACCAAACATATGATAAAGATATAAATAAAACTCAGTGTGTTCTGTGTAACCTCTGCAGTGACAATGTTAGAGAAAATGCTGAAGTCAGACCTTTAATAATCCAGAAAGATGCTGAAATACTCACTCACACTTTCATTATGAGCCATTTAGACTATTGTGTTTCCTTTTTCACTGGATTACCCCAAAAAGTAAATAAGAAAACTACAGCTAGTTCAGGATGCTGCTGTCAGAATGATCACTCAAATAAGGGTTACCACACTGCTAAGGTTACTACATTGGCCACCTGTATCTCTTATAATTGATTTTAAAGTTATTTTACTTGTATATTAAGCTTTAAATGACCTTGCCCCTCCATATGTCAGAGATTTACCTTTATTTTATCTTGCAGCTAGATCACTATGGTCCTCCACTGCTTTACTTTGAAGTTTTTCTTGCGACGCTTAGAAGTAAACAACAACTGGCGTCCCAGGGCACCCACTAGTTCACCTGGTAGAGCATGCACCCCATGTACAAAGGCTGCGTCCCTGCTGGCCGGCCGCAGGCTCGATTCCGATCCATGAGCCTTGCACGCCATCCCCACTCTCTCCCTCCTTCCACACTGTATCTGTCCTATCAAATGAAGGCAAAAAGTCCCAAAATATATCCTAAAAAAAATACATGAGCTCAGCAAAGCAGTACCTGTTAACATTAGTTTAGCTAACTCAAAGGTGACATTGCCGTAAGCTGAACAGACTTATAAGAAAAAAGAAGTGCAGACACCTCAGCCACAGCCGTGCCTGTCTCCAGGGTGCCAGCTGGTGCAGGATAAACCACGTGAACCAAAAAGAAAATCAACTTTCTAGCACACAGTGGGGTGCTCAGGTTGACTTATTTTATTGACGGCATACATTAAAAACATAAAGACCTTAAAGACCTTTTTTACATTAAACGCTCACATTAAAGACATTTTTGTTTTTGATGTAAGCTGCCAATAAAAGAAGTGTCGAAGTGAGAATCCTGGTGTGTGCTGGAACTTTGATTTCCTTTTTGGTTCATGGACTTCAAAGAAAGAGTTACAAGTGAACCCACATTTGACTGCAGCAAAGTTATCATCTTTTTTCTCTCTCGAGTGCTTTTGCCACAGAATTGACTCCACACACAAAGCAACATAGCAAAGGCTAATGTTAGCATCCAGCGAGTTAGCTCACAGTAAGGTTAGTCACAGTGGTGGAAGGTGATTGTGACGGGCCCCAGTGCAGCTCATAATGAACTGTTAAGGATTATGTACGTCAGAGAGGTTGGACCACTGCAGTTTAATCTCTAACATTAGTGTACAGTATATTATAAGCTTGTCATGTGTTGCTTTACGTAAGATCTTAACATAAAAAGGAACAGCTGTCAGTTAGTGGAGCAAAAGGTGTAATAATATTTTCCTCTGAAGTGTAGTGAAGTAGAAGAAGACAGTGTATTATTTGACCAGCTTTTTGGTCATATTATATCGTAGCGTACTTCACTAGCTGACTAACAGTAACATTAGTTTTTTCCTCTTTACAAAATCAAATGTTTTTTTCAGGTTTTGTTGGAAAATACTTAGTTTTGTCAGCTGTAACTAAACAAGAGAAAAATGATTCCTCTATTAAAAATCTTCCGTGTCTGGGGCCCGCTGTCAGGGGGGTCAAAGGGTACAGATGACCCTGCTCCGGCTCATGAACAGGTCTATGGCTGTCACTTAAATGGGGTAATTTACTTACTGACTTCAATCACTGACAATACCAGTTATATGTATTTAAATCATTAATTAATGTCATTTTATTATTAAAACACATTTCAACCTGCCATCTGATGCTCCCACCCCATTGAAATATGTCTGCATACTGTGGTCCCTAAACAGTCTATGATTAAATACCTCACAGTAATTTTCTCGATCACTGTTTGCTTCACGTTTCTCTAATCATTCATTTAAGGACATTTTCAGCCCAGGACACGTGTCACTACTTCTGCCTTTCAAAATAAGAAAACAAGGTCTTAACAGTAGCTACAAGTACAAGTAGATACAAAATACATGTGGAGATATGATTAATTAATTTACATTTGCAGGGAGTATAAAAATATATATGGGCTGGCCTGTTTGTCAGAAATACATTCCTACATGACAGCAGATACAGTGTGATAATGGACAGTAAAGAGACGATGCACTCCACAAGGACTTTTATTTAAACCAAATTACTTCACATCAAAACACAAAGCGGCCTGCTGCTGCTGCTGTTGGTATAAAAAACAAGGCTGTCTGGCTCCATCTTGTGGCTGCATTATGAAGCACTCGGAACATCGGATCATAAGCAGACATTTGTAAGCACAGGGTCTCTAAAGACCTGAATCTTTTTATTTAGCTGATACATTTATTTAACTGATATGAAGTCTGTGTCACTAGGAAATACGGCATGTTTACAGAAGACCATTTGTTCTGCAATTGTACCTCATCTAACAAAGCAGTAGTTACATGAGAAGATTGACACCACCGTCTTCTCTGTGGTAAATAAAAAGCTACAACCAGCAGAGAGTTAGCTATAGCCTCACTCTGTACAAAGGTAAGAAACAAAATCCACCTACGGTACCAACACCTAACGCTCACTAATTAACACAGTGTATCTCGTTTGATCAGTCTGTGCAAACATGCCAATTTGTCCATTAAAGCGGAGACTCCACAGTGGTGATGCTCTCAGCCAAGCCTCCCCCATGAAACTGTTGCTTTTACACTTTTTAAAATGTATCTACAGATGAAACAAAGCAGATATCAAGTGTTGGTGAGCTTTAGGAGGGTTGGTGAGTCAGAGAAGATACCTTAATATTGTAAGTGTGTGTGTCATGATCTGTCTCTGATTTCAGAACAAGCAACTCATTGAGGTTAGATCAGATCAGCAAGAAGAGAACGAATTACAAGGTTGTGGGGAAAAAAATAGATTAATATACTTGATATCCAAAATAGAAAACATACGCAACAATTATGAACAAATATGCAGATAAAATCATTTTCTGTGATGAGCTGTTCTTGGGGCGATTTTTAATGGCGGTCTCGTAGTTGGTTGTCAAGTGGGAACATGGTGTCGGTGTATTGCTCCAGTATACCATCAAGGCACTACTGGTCCTGGAGAGAGAGAGAGAGGGAGAGAAAACACACACACACACACACACACACACACACACACACACACACATAGTGTAACTTCTGCAATTTACATTAAAGGAAGCTATTGCAAAAACCAGCCGCCCTTGAGGTTCATTGCGGTTAATTTCTGCAGACTTTCAATTAAAGTGTGTCTTATTGAGTAAAACTCTTTATCCCACATGCATGGCGCTAACTCAGCTGTAAGTGTCAGAATACAGCTGCCCTAAGACACAAGAGCATTTGGCACATTTCCCTCAGCGATAATCACTGTAGAACATCCAAGGTTGACGAAAACTATCATCTCACTTTTTATACACACAGATGCAGCTAAGAAAATGTAGGAAATAAAACTTGTATCCTTTTGTGTCTTTTGTTGAAAGTCTATATTTGCATGTAAATCACATCTCTCTCAGCTTGTCTCTACATGAAGCACAAATAAAGTTATGTCGGAAAGGAAGTCAAACAAGTTTACCGGGAAGCCACATGCCCCTGCTCTCCCGTGACATCCTCCATGGTTGGGCTTTTTCTTCTTTGATTTGTTTTTTCTTGTCCAAGTCTTCACCTACAGTGAGACAAAATGAGCATTATAGTGACAAAGTGCGTTACTTCACACAGAACATCACCTTGACGGTTCCATTATTCATTTTAAATTGTAATCTTTGTGGATAGAAATGATTGCAAATCTAAACAGAGCTATTTTTTGTTCCGTATCTCTCTTTCTCAGCAACATGTTTGACATTCACACCCAAACAGTCCAACAAGGAAACGCCACGTGAATCAGTCGATACAGTCAGTGACCAGCAGTGAATCTTCTTACCACAACAACAGTCTGTTGCTGAAGATCATTTCTCTCCAGAGCAGTTGGTTCAGTAGTATTGAAGGCTGTGATGAGCAGGAGAGCCTGCAGACACAACAGGACCAGCAGCACACTTTTGTCCATGGCTGATGAACTGAAGCCCAACAAAGCCCATATTTATGCTAACTATAACCAGCGTGTACAAAGAGGAAGCTGTAAGAGGATGTCAGCCATGTTGCATTACTATAGGCAAGACGCAAGTCATTATCAGTAAGACACTTGCTGATTGTAAGTGTTGATAAGTGGTGTTGAGCGGAAAGTGACAGATGGAAATACAGCAAAGTGATGTACTTTTTCTTAGCTTCACCAAAAGTGAAGGGGAGAATATGCCAATGACTACGACAAATGTTACCTAACCCTAACCCAGCACTGCCGATGGGAGAGAGTAACGCAAATATAAGCAAGTATTACAGACATTAAGCACTACCGTTTCAATAAGTAAATACAAGATGTAGAGCTTTATTGTCATTTACTCAAATATGTCACAGCTCAAGTTTTCATGTATTTATGTTGTTTCTATAGCTGGAAACCCAGTGGGGGAGCTTGTGTGTGTTCACTTCATTACCTCACGGTTAATCTCTCAAGACAGATTCTGCAATTTACATTGTAGAAGGAGGAAGAAGGAAGAAAAAAAAATAATATATTTAAATATATATATATATATATTTTTTTTTTCTTTACCGATGGAGTTCCAGATTTGACTAAAAAAAAGACATCATTACAGCAACAACACTTAAAAAAAAAATCAAGTCTCTGTTTGTTTGTTTTTTACACTGACAGCAAAACAAATAAATCTGATTCTTTCGGAAAATTAATTCAGTTAACTGGTGTTGCCTCTTTCTTACTACTGTAAACAACCAGCATGGTGTGTGTAGCAGAGATAACATGAGTGACACTTATTGACAGACCACATAAATATGTGATGGCAAGATAAATTCAAACTGAAACTATCTTCGTCATGATTTTCAGTCTTTGTAATAAAAGAACGACACCCGTATTTGATGCACATTGACACTTACTAGTCATTCTTGGTAATGCAGGTTGAGCATATCAAAGAAAAAGTTTGACCAATCTGCATGAAACTCAGAGAGCATAATCTAGGGACCAATATCTAAAGTTCCCTCTTGGCAAAAGTTGGAAAACGTACTAAAACTGAGCTTCTATAAGGCAATGAATATTGTGGAGGGCGTGGCTCATCACATAAAGGTGTGTAACATCTCAAGGGTTTCTCCGATCACCACGCAACTTTGTAGCCATATGACCACACATAATCTGAGGGGACCCCTCCATTATTGACCCCATCAAACAAAATGGGGGCGCTAGGGAGCTAATTTCTTATCTAGGCCTAACCGCCATATTGATTTTTACTAAACTTGGTAGATATGTAGAACAGGACGCCTCAAGGTAACTGGAGAAACTGAACTCTAATTGGCAACTGGGTGGTGCTATAACAACAGAAAAATGCTTAAAAATGGCTAAAATGTGACCGATCGCTGTGGCTCCCCCTGTGGCCGAGTGTTGTTGTTTTTTTCTAATATTGGTATGACTAAGTCATGGTATGGTATGCTGTACATAATCGCAGAAACTGTCAGTGTGTCATTCTGTATGTCCCACGTTTTTCTACTCACTTCCATGTAGTATACTGTGTGCACTATGTGCTTATTGGCGTAGTGCGTAAATTTCGACAGGGTAGTGTTGTCTAAAACCAAACACAGCGGTTGTGCACTCACCGGAAATGGCGACCGCAAATTAGCTAGTTAGCAAACTAGCATTAGCATTCGTTATCGTTAGACACAGGTGATGATGACATCACCTGTGTCTGATTGTCGGTCCCGCCCTGATTAGCCTCACCTGTGTCTCGTTATCCTTCCCCTCACCTGAGTATTTAGTGTGTGTCTTTGTTCTCTCTCAGTGCCAGTTTGTCTTAGCTGCTTGTGTGTCTAACGCTCCAGCCTTTAGTTTCCCTGTGTTTTTTTTATTTTTTTTATTTAGCCTGTTGACTGCCTCTGCATCATCCCTATTGGATTTGTTTGCCCCCACTGATGTCCCTCTGTGAGCCAAACCAACCTTTTAACCAGTGAAGACTGTTATTTTACCCAAACTGTCGTGAGTCCGCTCTCACCTTGTTCACCAGTTGTTACAAAATGAGGAAACACTGTGATCATCCTCCTTACGCCCATGAATACCTAAAGTTAGATCTTTAAGTTATATCATTGCAGTTTTATATGTTTAAAGATTTGCCTGAATGTTTGTCATTTGATTTGTCCACTGCTCAGAGACCAGCTGGGAAAAAAACAAGAGACCAAGAAACACAAAACTTTGTGCTTTTGATTGTTTTTAATCAGGAAGACATTTTATTGTGACTGTGACATGAAAAGATCTTGTAGTGGAACACATGCAGTGCTGTTTTCTTAAATGTGTGTGTGTGTGTGTGTGCGTGTGCGTGTGCGTGTGCGTGTGCGTGTGTGTGTGTGTGTGTGTGATGCAGCAGATACATGATCACATGGAAGTAGGTCAGTAAGCTCAATATCAATCACTTATCAATATTATCACATCCACCCCTTGGTCCATGAAGCTGGTCTTTAATCTCTCAGGCCTGTGTGTCTGGTCTGGGGACAGAGAGAAACACAAAGAAAAGAGAGAGTTACACAACATGGCTTTGTTATTTTGTGTTATTGTGCCCACATGAGAGATAATCTCTTACTTGGGAGGAAGGCTTGTCGTATCTTGGCCCTGTAACAGAGACAGTTAATAAACTTTACAACAGCAGATCAGTTCAAATAAATATATTTCTGAGTAACAAATAACCAAACATTAAGAACTATGATTGATACAACTTGCTTGTAAATCTGACAGTAAGGATCTTTAGCAACTGTTTATTGAGACACATTCTGGAAGATTCTGTTATGTAATTATAATGTGGAAAGGAATAAACTCTGCATTGAAAGTTTATACTTACCCCCTAACATGCCAGTCCACATCCTCCTGCGTAATGGCCACTGTAGTAATAATCGTCATGTCTGTTTTCATTTCAAACAAAAACACACAAGTAGAATTACAGATGCGTACAAACTGTTCACTTTTACAACAAAACCTCACCAGAAAAAAAAAAGAGTTTTCATCTTCCTTCTTCCCTAATCAAGTTATATTTTCATCATCCAAACTAAATACATATACTTCTACTATGGTCATTACTTTCATGTATATTATATCTTTAAATCCAACATGTTGGACATATTTCTGTTTACATGAGGAATGATCTTTTACCTGGGGGGAGGAGGAGGACGAGGAGGACCTGGCAATCTCTGAGGGCCCTGAAACGGAGACAGTTGACAAACAGCAGATCAGTTAAAATAAATATATTTCTGACTAACAAATAACCAAACATTAAGAACTATGATTGATACAACTTGCTTAATAATGAGCTTATTAAACCATTGAAATCTGACAGTAAGGATCTTTAGCAACTGTTTATTGAGACACACTCTGGAAGATTCTGTTATGTAATTATAATGTGGAAAGGAATAAACTCTGCATTAAGGTTTGGTCTCACCTTCTTTAATGCCTGTCCACTTCCTCTTGCGTTATAGCCATCCTGAGAATATCTTTTACGTCTGTTTACAATTCTTCTCTCCACCTATAACAAATTACAGTTGTCAGCTCCCAACAAATTCATGAATCCAAACTGCAAATTAAAACAGAACAAACTCTTTGAATAACACTTTAGATTACAGCCAGCACAGTGTGAATATTTAGCCGATACAGGGTATCAAGCAGGTTAAACCAGGGGAAAAGTTCTACTTTTATAGCTTTACAAGTAGGCTAACCTTGTTTGGGATGGGAACAGTGGTTAGCTAGCTAGCTAGCTATATTATATTAGCATACTCCCTGGGGATTATAAGGACTGCAACAATGTCTGTCCACTTTTTTCTTTTTCGTTTTGAGGCTAACAATCTTGTAAATAGTGACTGCAACATCCCCAGTCTGCAAAATCTTATTCTGTGACTAAAACCCTGACTCATTAGCCATGTTTCCATCAGCCTGTTTAGGTGCGCATCTAACGCTAACGTTAGAAGTATCGCAAAGGAAAATTATGATGGAAGTGCCAGAATTAGAATTAAAATCTACTGATTCGCACAAACTAAAATACGCTCGCTTTAGCCGGGTTTTGGTTGATTCGCAAAACGGGGGATGGTTCCAAACTGAGACGGCTCTATAAAGAACAGTTCTCATCATAAAATTTGTTTGTGGACTTGGTGCCACTAGAAGACCAGTGCTCACTTGACGTGTCACATACCCATGACAAAAACCACTAGTTCAAAGAACTGAGACATTTTTCAAGATGACAGTATGCATGAATAACAAAAGACTAGTTTAGCCTCCGCAATCAGCCAAGATGATGCATCTCACACACACTGGCACGGAAAACAAAGAACTAATCTTGCTGCCCTGTTCTGTACAATTTGAAGCTTTTGAAGGTGTTTTTGAGCAGCACTTGACCAGATGACCGGGCAGTACTCCAGGTGTGACTAATTGTAGGCAATTCAAGCTGTAAATATGAGTGAGTATAGGTATTCGTATCCATAAGACAATTATAATTCATTCTAAGTCACATCTATAATGTTTTGACTGTTGATGTACTGCATCACGTAGCATTATGTTTATGAGTGTCACAGAGCATTATAAATGCATGATAATTCACAATGAATAATGAGGAAATGTTAACTTATCTGGTACATTGCAAAAATGTTGATACTGAACATGGCAGTGAGATGTCCAATGACCAAAATATCTGCTCATGTACAATAGTGACTACAGGATTATTAAATCTATTATATGCCACTGTGCTGTGTGTCATTGGATAAGATACTTAAACTCTAATTTGCAGGCTAAAATCTAGAAGAATTACCAATCATAGTCTAATACAGGTTTCTCTCAGCAACAACATGTTCAATATTTACGCCTGACAGAAAGAGAACACAATGTTAAACCAGCACACTGTGACAATAGGAGAAGCTTCTTACAGTCAGTGGATGTTTTTACCTGATCAGGAGGCAGCTGATCATCTCTCACCACAGCGGCTGCATCAGTAGAAGTGAAGGCTGTGATGAGCAGGAAAACCTGCAGACACAACAGGACCAGCAGCACACTTTTGTCCATGGCTGATGAACAGAGTTTGACACAGCTGTTAAACACACACGTCTTTATATACCTACTGCCAACCAGTCACTGTCATGATGAGAAAGGGAAAGAAATTCAGAGGGTGTATGCAGATGTAAATCACCCATCCACACGCACATGTGCAATTCAAAATTGTTTGTTTAAGCACAGGACCAATTTAACTGTAATCTGGACCTCTGGGGTCTTTAACTGATATATCTGCTTCCTTACCCTGCAGTCTGTCCTCCAACATTTCATGATAAAAGTATCCCAGCAGGTTTACAGACAAATTACATTACATAATGAAATAACTTTTGTTCTTGCTTGCTTCTCTGCTTTGATTTTCTGATGAATTTGGGGGCTTAAAGAAAGAAATCTGTGTGCCGTTAAAGCTGGGGTAGTCAGATTTATTTTGACGCCATTTGGCTAAAAATCCCATAATAAACTTGGAGACTATGAAAACTAGACTTTTGCTCCTCCTCTTAAGTTTTCTGACTTTAGAAAATCTAGCATGTGACTGAAGACTTCCATGACCAATCACAGGTCAATTCAGAGAGAGAAAGTGTTCCTATTGGCTGTTCTTCAAATGCACATGCATGTCCTTTTAGTGAAAGCCTGATGATTGTGTGTGAATGTGAACGCATTGAACATACTAATACAAATCCTCAAAAACAAAACCCTCCCTGGAGAAACCAGAATATTAATCAGATTAAAATAAACTGACGTAAAGCTGAACGGAGATGGAGAAAGACAAAACTGCAGGTCCACCTTGACATCTTAAAAAAACTACTAGCAGAATACAATACAGCAATAACAAATGCCAGGCGAACTTACTTCTCTGAACTCATTGCTAAAAACTCTAACAGCCCAAGGATTCTTTTTGCAACAGTGGACAGTCTTATAAACCCTGCCCCCAAATCTTTCTCTGATCACCTGAGTGTTTCTAAACGCAATAAATTTTCTACTTTCTTCAGAGATAAAATTACAACCATCAAATTAATATTTCTCAGAAAAGGCTGGATACTGTGCCATTAAATATCCCCAAACAGCAAAAATGCACCATGCACTTTTTCAATTTAGTGAATTTGGAAATGGTAAAGAAAGTTGTCAGAGAGTTAAAATCATCTACGTGCGCTCTAGGGCCCATTCCCACCACTTTTTAAAAATTGTTTTTAACAGTTTTGCAGAGGAAGTTTTAATAATAATTAATTGCTCACAGGCACTTTTCCCACACCTTTTAAAACTGCATTAATTAAACCACTGCTTAAAAAAGACAACATAGATTGTTCTGCCATCTCCAATTACAGACCAATCTCCAACCTGCCTTTTTTGAGTAAGATTTTCTGGAAAAAAATTGTTTTTAAACAACTGAATGACTTTCTCTGTGATACAGTATGTTTGAGAATTTCCAGTCTGGCTTCAGGGCCCAGCACAGTACAGAAACAACTCTAGTCAAAGTTATTAATGACCTCAGAATGAACACTGATGAGAAAAAGCTCTCTATACTGGTTCTCCTAGATCTTAGTGCTGCATTTGATACAGTGGATCATGATATTTTATTGAACAGACTTGAACACTTGGCTGGCCTCTCTGGAACAGTTCTTGAATGTTTCAGATCCTATTTAACCAATAGGCAGTTCTATGTGGCCTTGGATAACCATTCCTCCGACAACACTAATTTGACATGTGATGTCCCACAGGGCTCCATCTTAGGACCAGTTCTCTTCAGTTTGTATATTCTACCACTCGGCAATATTATTAGAAATCACAACCTCAATTTCCACAACTATGCAGGCGATACTCAGCTATATATCTCTGTGAATTCAAAAGACTACAGTTCCATCATTAACCTGATAGCATGTATGTCTGACGTAGGATTATGGATGAATCAGAACTTTTTACAGTTAAACCAAAATAAAACTGAGGTTCTTGTTATTGGAGCAAAATCTGAAAGAGAAAAGCCATCTGACCATCTAAAATCATTTGCATTAAAACCCAAAGAACATGTAAAAGACCTTGGTATTATAATTGATTCGGATCTTAACTTTGACCACCACATTAAAAATGTAATTAAAGTGTCATTTTATCACCTAAGGAACAGCTCTTCTGTCTGGTGTGTCCAAGAAAGCCATTTCTAAGTTACAGCTTGTGCAAAATGCAGCAGCATGTGCTCTGACAAAAAACATACAGAGGGCACATGTCACTAGGCACAGAGCTCTAAATGGCCTAGTCCCATCTTATTTGTCTGACATGCTCAAAATATATGTGCCTTCAAGGTCCCTTAGATCTTCAGATTCAAATCTCTTAATTGTTCCGAAGGTTACAACGAAAAGGCATGGAGAGGCAGCCTTTGCTTATTATGGCCCTAAACTCTGGAACAGTCTACCTGAGGGTCTTAGGAGCTCTAAATCTGATGAAACTTTCAAACCCAATCTTAAGACACACCTTTTCACTATTGCTTTCTCTTGAAATGTGTTTATATGTATTAATGCTGTTACTAGGCATTCTTTTATTCATGCTTTTATTTTGTTTTCTGTTTCTCACAAATGCCATGATTGTCTTTTCTGTTCAACACTTTGTGTTGCATTTTCTGTATGAATTGTGCTTTATAATTAAAGTTATTATTACTATCATTATTATAGTACAGCATATCCCAGATGTGCTGATCAGCATCACCTTCTCTGCCCACCCCAGCTATGGCATTTAACTCACTGTGACTGTGACTACATGTCTCAAGTTCTTAGTTGCTGCTTGTGTGACAAAATGACAGCCAACCCCAGGTTCGCTATATTCACCATGCAAAAGAGAATGAGTTTCAGCTTCAGTTTGGGAAAGCACAGTTGTGATCCTTGTCACTGCTCAGAGACCAGCTGGAAAAAAAAAAAAGAGACCAAGAAACACAAACCTTTGTTCTTTTGATTGTTTTTAATCAGGAAGACATTTTATTGTGACTGTGACATGTATAGATCTTGTAGTGGAACACATGCTGTCAAACAATGTGAGCTCTTTATTCAGCACAGCAGTGAGTGATTCTCTGTCACTCACTGTTGACTCTAGTACATGTAGCTGCTGGCAGCAAAACTATGGAGCATAATACCAATACATTTTGTCTGAAGTCATTCACTAACAGTGCTGTTTTCTTAAACACAGGATAAAATCAGAGCTGTGTGTGTGTGTGTGTGTGTGTGTGTGTGTGTGTGTGTGTGTGTGTGTGTGTGTGTGTGTGTGTGTGTGTGTGTGTGTGTGTGTGTGTGTGTGTGTGTGTGTGTGTGTGTGTGTGTGTGTGATGCAGCAGATACATGATCACATGGAAGTAGGTCAGTAAGCTCAATATCAATCACTTATCAATATTATCACATCCACCCCTTGGTCCATGAGGCTGGTCTTTAATCTCTCAGGCCTGTATGTCTGGTCTGGGGACAGAGAGAAACACAAAGAAAAGAGAGAGTTACACAACATGGCTTCTCAACAGTCATTTGTTGAGCCCCAACACTGACTGTCTTTGTTATTTCAATGTATATTATGTTTTTTAATCAAACATGTGGAATAATCTCTTACCTGGGGGGAGGAGGAGACGGAGGAAAAGGAGGGCTTGGAGAGAGACAGTTACAGTCTCTGAAACTGTCACTGTAACAGACACAGTTGATAAATTCTACAACAGCAGATCAGTTAAAATAAATATGGAGTTTTTTTCCTATCTTTATTCAAGAGAGTGGTATGTCAATTTGAGAGCATTTTTCATTGATTTCACATTCAGATTTTGTAATATTGTCCCTCTAAACCCTGCCCTCGCACTCAAATAGCCTCTGCTTGGCTTAGATCTGCTGTTTCTGCTCAAACTGTGTGCTCGCACTCAAATACTCAGATGTTGCTTGCACAGATTTCCTGCTCCAGCTTCAGCTCTTCTCCTCGCCCTCAAGCTGCCTCTGTACGCTCGTGGAATTTCTGCTCTCAGACTGCTGCCCTGCTCTTGGATTTTTTTGTGTAACAACCCTGTCAAAATCCTCCAACCAACAGAACGCCTGATTTATTGTTGACCAATGAAACAATCCCTGCCTCCTTGCGGGCGCGCTCGCTTTAGTCTTAGAGCGTCCCGTCCGGGCAGGTACTCTTTAACTGTGTTGTGCGTTGGCTGCGGGGGTGGGCGTCGCAGCAAGAAGGTTGAACCAGAATAGGATACAAAGCTCCATAAATAAATATATTTGTAAATAACAAATAACCAAGCATTAAGAACTATATTGAAATCTGACAGTAAGGATCTTTAGCAACTGTTTATTGAGACACACTCTGGAAGATTCTGTTATGTAATTATAATGTGGAAAGGAATAAACTCTGACATTAAGGTTTGGTCTTACCGCCAGACCGATCCCACATCCTCCTGTGTAATAGCCACACAGGATATATCCAGCTCGTCTGTTTTCATTTCAAACAAAAAAAGAACCACAAATATAATTACAGATGCATCCAAACTGTTTATTCACAAAACATTTATTTTTAGAACAAAACCTCATCAGAAAAAAGAGTTTTCATCTTCCTTCTTTCCTAATCAAGTTTTATTTTCATCATCCAAACTATATAAAGTAATTATTTTAACAATGGTCATTACTTTCATGTATATTATGCCTTTAAATAAAACATGTCAGATATATTTCTGTTTACATGAGGAATGATCTCTTACCTGGGGGGAGGAGGAGAAGGAGGAGGAGGAGGAGGAGGAGGGCCTGGCAAACCCTGAGGGCCCTGTAACAGAGACAGTTGACAAACTTTACAACAGCAGATCAGTTAAAATAAATATATTTCTGACTAACAAATAACCAAACATTAAGAACTATGATTGATACAACATGCTTGTAAATCTGACAGTAAGGATCTTTAGCAACTGTTTATTGAGACACATTCTGGAAGATTCTGTCATGTAATTATAATGTGGAAAGGAATAAACTCTGCATTGAAAGTTTGGTCTTACAATCTTTATTGCCAGTCCAGTTCCTCCTGGGTAATTGCCACCCTGGAAATATCTCTTTCGTCTGTTTACAATTCTTCTCTCCACCTATAACACATTACAGGTGTCAGCTCTCAAACAATTACTGAAATCAAACTGCAAATTAAAACAGAACAAACTCTTTGAATAACGCTTTAGATTACAGCCAGCACAGTGTGAATATTTAGTTCATATAGGGTGTCAGTAAAATACTGGAGACATACAGTGGGCCGAAAATGTAAATACAGGAAAGAGTTTAGGGAATAAGAAGGTAACAAGTTGAGTTTAACAGGGACTGAGAAACAGCCTAAATTACATTGTGTATTTTAATGGTTACAACTATTTAATAATTACAGGATACAGTGACATTGTTAATGTGGAACAATGCATGAAAATTAAAAGAAAAATAGTTAATAGTTTCAATATTAAAGTGAAAATTGTGGTGGTTTCATCTGTACTTGTTAAAAAGAAATACTTTGTAAAAACAAGTTCATACATACACATTACTTATACTTATTTAAAAAGATGTGTGTTAAACCAGGGAAAATGTTCTTTTATAGGTTTAACCATAGAAAATTAAATATTTAAAATGCTAGAAAACAATAATATGATGACTGATCCATCTGATGATCAAAACTGAGTCTAAACTCCTCTTAGAAAACAACTTAATTCTGCATGTACATAGTTTGGCTCCTTTTAATGCAACCCTGTCTCACAGACATTATGTTTGAACACTTTTGTAGGAACAATAAATAGTTGAGAAGAACACATAATGTCAGCCAGATGACATTTCCTTTTAACGTAACGAGAACATGTTGATACTGAACATAGCAGTGAAACATTCAATGACTTTAATGGTGAGAGAGCACAATGTTAAACCAGCACACTGTGACGATAGGAGAAGCTTCTTACAGTCAGTGGATGTTTTTACCTGATCAGGAGGCAGCTGATCATCTCTCACCACAGCGGCTGCATCAGTAGAAGTGAAGGCTGTGATGAGCAGGAAAACCTGCAGACACAACAGGACCAGCAGCACACTTTTGTCCATGGCTGATGAACAGAGTTTTACACAGCTGTTAAACACACACGTCTTTATATACCTACTGCCAACCAGCCACTGTCATGATGAGAAAGGGAAAGCAGTTCAGAGGGTGTATGCAGATGTAAATCACCCATCCACACGCACATGTGCAATTTAAAATTGTTTGTTTAAGCACAGGACCAATTTAACTGTAATCTGGACCTCTGGGGTCTTTAACTGATATATCTGCTTCCTTACCCTGCAGTCTGTCCTCCAACATTTCATGATAAAAGTTTCCCAGCAGGTTTACAGACAAATTACATTACATAATGAAATAAGTTTTGTGCTTGAGGCTACATAAACTTCATAGTGTTCTACAACCTCTCAATCTGATGTTGTATTAAAATATGTGACAAAACCCACCTTTTTTGTACACATGGGTTTATAGAGAATATAATACCATATTAGTTGTTTTGTTTTTTTTAGTGCTGTGCAGACAGTTTTCGTAGCTTCCTTTTGGATGCATACAGCTTACAGTCTGTCACCTGGTCGCTGCCTTTTTATAAAGTCCCAACCTCACCTGCACTCTGTGCTCAGGAACGTCACAAACACAGCAACATTAGAAGAAAATTACAAATTACAGGCAGACAGCAGAGTCTCTGCAGATAAAACACCTCCACACACTTTAAGTGGGTCATAAGTGATGACTGAGAGGGATCATGTTTGTGTTATCCTGCATAGTTTATCTTTAAACACAACTACAGTGTTTGTATTATCTGTATATATTATCATGCATGGGAACTTTATTGTCATTAATTCCAGCATTCTCCGTAAGTCCACTGAATGGCTAAATTAAATGCACGTTTAATGCACCTCTGTATCTTTCCTCAGTTTATTCTTATCTTTTATTTGCAGTTTTATATATTTAACAGTTTGTCTGAATGTTTGGTATTTGCTTTGTACACAGGGCGACCATGCAAAAGAGAATGAGCTGCTCACATGAAAATGTAAATCTTTAGTTTAGGAAAGCACAGTTGTGATCCTTGTCACTGCTCAGAGACCAGCTGGAAAAAAAAAACAAGAGACCAAGAAACACAAAACTTTGTGCTTTTGATTGTTTTTAATCAGGAAGACATTTTATTGTGACTGTGACATGTATAGATCTTGTAGTGGAACACATGCTGTCAAACAATGTGAGCTCTTTATTCAGCACAGCAGTGAGTGATTCTCTGTCACTCACTGTTGACTCTAGTACATGTAGCTGCTGGCAGCAAAACTATGGAGCATAATACCAATACATTTTGTCTGAAGTCATTCACTAACAGTGCTGTTTTCTTAAACACAGGATAAAATCAGAGCAGTGTGTGTGTGTGTGTGTGTGTGTGTGTGTGTGTGTGTGTGTGTGTGTGTGTGATGCAGCAGATACATGATCACATGGAAGTAGGTCAGTAAGCTCAATATCAATCACTTATCAATATTATCACATCCACCCCTTGGTCCATGAGGCTGGTCTTTAATCTCTCAGGCCTGTATGTCTGGTCTGGGGACAGAGAGAAACACAAAGAAAAGAGAGAGTTACACAACATGGCGTCTCAACAGTCATTTGTTGAGCCCCAACACTGACTGTCTTTGTTATTTCAATGTATATTATGTCTTCTAATCGAACATGTTGGACACATTTGTGTCCACATGAGAGATAATCTCTTACCTGGGGCGAGGAGGAGAGGTTGGCTGATTCTGTAACAGACAGTTGATAACTTTTACAACAGCAGATCAGTTAAAATAAATATATTTCTGTGTAACAAATAACCAAGCATTAAGAACTATGATTGATACAACTTGCTTAATAGTGAGCTTATTAAACCATTGAAATCTGACAGTAAGGATCTTTAGCAACTGTTTATTGAGACACATTCTGGAAGATTCTGTTATGTAATTATAATGTGGAAAGGAATAAACTCTGACATTAAGATTTGGTCTTACCGCCTGACTGATCCCACATCCTCCTGCGTAAAAGCCACACATGAAATATCCATCATGTCTGTTTTCATTTCAAACAAAAAAAGAAACACAAATATAATTACAGATGCGTACAAACTGTTTATTCACAAAATATTTACTTTTAGAACAAAACCTCATCAGAAAAAAGAGTTTTCATCTTCCTTCTTTCCTAATCAAGTTTTATTTTCATCATCCAAACTATATAAAGTAATTATTTTAACAATGGTCATTACTTTCATGTATATTATGCCTTTAAATAAAACATGTCAGATATATTTCTGTTTACATGAGGAATAATCTCTTACCTGGGGGGAAGAGGGCCTGGCAAACCCTGAGGTTCCTGAAACGGAGACAGTTGACAAACTTTACAACAGCAGATCAGTTAAAATAAATATATTTCTGACTAACAAATAACCAAACATTAAGAACTATGATTGATACAACTTGCTTAATAATGAGCTTATTAAACCATTGAAATCTGACAGTAAGGATCTTTAGCAACTGTTTATTGAGACACATTCTGGAAGATTCTGTCATGTAATTATAATGTGGAAAGGAATAAACTCTGCATTGAAAGTTTGGTCTTACAATCTTTATTGCCAGTCCAGTTCCTCCTGGGTAATTGCCACCCTGGAAATATCTCTTTCGTCTGTTTACAATTCTTCTCTCCACCTATAACAAATTTCTGGGGTCAGCTCTCAACAAATGAATGAAAATCAAACTGCAAATTAAAACAGAACAAACTCTTTGAATAACGCTTTAGATTACAGCCAGCACAGTGTGAATATTTAGTTCATATAGGGTGTCAGTAAAATACTGGAGACATACAGTGGGCCAAAAATGTAAATACAGGAAAGAGTTTAGGGAATAAGAAGGTAACAAGTTCAGTTTAATAGGGACTGAGAAACAGCCTAAATTACATTGTGTATTTTAATGGTTACAACTATTTAATAATTACAGGATACAGTGACATTGTTAATGTGGAACAATGCATTAAAAATAAGAAAGAGATTGATAGTGTCAATGTTGAAATTAAAATTATGGTGGTTTCATCTGTACTAGTTAAAAAGAAATACTTTGTAAAAATAAGTTCATACATACACATTACTTATACTTATTTAAAAAGATGTGTGTTAAACCAGGGAAAATGTTATTTTATAGGTTTAACCATAGAAAATTAAATATTTAAAATGCTAGAAAACAATAACATGATGACTGATCCATCTGATGATCAAAACTGAGTCTTAACTCCTCTTAGAAAACAACTTAATTCTGCATGTACGTAGTTTGGCTCCTTTAATGAAACCCTGTCTCACAGACATTATGTTTGAACACTTTTGTAGGAACAATAAATAGTTGAGAAGAACACATAATGTCAGCCAGATGACATTTCCTTTTAACATAACGAGAACATGTTGATACTGAACATAGCAGTGAAACATTCAGTGACTTTAAAGGTGAGAGAACACAATGTTAAACCAGCACACTGTGACAATAGGAGAAGCTTCTTACAGTCAGTGGATGTTTTTACCTGATCAGGAGGCAGCTGATCATCTCTCACCACAGCGGCTGCATCAGTAGAAGTGAAGGCTGTGATGAGCAGGAAAACCTGCAGACACAACAGGACCAGCAGCACACTTTTGTCCATGGCTGATGAACAGAGTTTGACACAGCTGTTAAACACACACGTCTTTATATACCTACTGCCAACCAGTCACTGTCATGACGAGAAAGGGAAAGCAGTTCAGAGGGTGTATGCAGATGTAAATCACCCATCCACACGCACATGTGCAATTTAAAATTGTTTGTTTAAGCACAGGACCAATTTTACTGTAATCTGGACCTCTGGGGTCTTTTACAGATATATCTGCTTCCTTACCCTGCAGTCTGTCCTCCAACATTTCATGATAAAAGTTTCCCAGCAGGTTTACAGACAAATTACATTACATAATGAAATAAGTTTTGTGCTTGAGGCTACATAAACTTCATAGTGTTCTAAAACCTCTCAATCTGATGTTGTATTAAAATACGTGACAAAACCAACCTTTTTTACGGGTTTATAGAGAATATAATACCGTATTAGTTTTTTGGGGATTTTTTTAGTGCTGTGCCGACAGTTTTCGTAGCTTCCTTTTGGATGCATACAGCTTACAGTCTGTCACCTGGTCGCTGCCTTTTTATAAAGTCCCAACCTCACCTGCACTCTGTGCTCAGGAACGTCACAAACACAGCAACATTAGAAGAAAATAACAAATTACAGGCAGACAGCAGAGTCTCTGCAGATAAAACACCTCCACACACTTTAAGTGGGTCATAAGTGATGACTGAGAGGGATCATGTTTGTGTTATCCTGCATAGTTTACCTTTAAACACAACTACAGTGTTTGTATTATCTGTATATATTATCATGCATGGGAACTTTATTGTCATTAATTCCAGCATTCTCCGTAAGTCCACTGAATGGCTAAATTAAATGCACGTTTAATGCACTTCTGTATCTTTCCTCAGTTTATTCTTATCTTTTATTTGCAGTTTTATATATTTAACAGTTTGTCTGAATGTTTGGTATTTGCTTTGTACACAGGGCGACCATGCAAAAGAGAATGAGCTGCTCACATGAAACTGTAAATCTTTAGTTTGGGAAAGCACAGTTGTGATCCTTGTCACTGCTCAGAGACCAGCTGGAAAAAAACAAGAGACCAAGAAACACAAAACTTTGTTCTTTTGATTGTTTTTATTCAGGAAGACATTTTATTGTGACTGTGACATGTATAGATCTTGTAGTGGAACACATGCTGTCAAACAATGTGAGCTCTTTATTCAGCACAGCAGTGAGTGATTCTCTGTCACTCACTGTTGACTCTAGTACATGTAGCTGCTGGCAGCAAAACTATGGAGCATAATACCAATACATTTTGTCTGAAGTCATTCACTAACAGTGCTGTTTTCTTAAACACAGGATAAAATCAGAGCAGTGTGTGTGTGTGTGTGTGTGTGTGTGTGTGTGTGTGTGTGTGTGTGTGTGTGTGTGTGTGTGTGTGTGTGTGTGTGTGTGTGTGTGTGTGTGTGTGTGTGTGTGTGATGCAGCAGATACATGATCACATGGAAGTAGGTCAGTAAGCTCAATATCAATCACTTATCAATATTATCACATCCACCCCTTGGTCCATGAGGCTGGTCTTTAATCTCTCAGGCCTGTGTGTCTGGTCTGGGGACAGAGAGAAACACAAGAAAAGAGAGTTACACAACATGGCTTCTCAACAGTCATTTGTTGAGCCCCAACACTGACTGTCTTTGTTATTTCAATGTATATTATGTCTTCTAATCGAACATGTGGAATAATCTCTTACCTGGGGGGAGGAGGAGACGGAGGAAAAGGAGGGCTTGTCACTGTAACAGACACAGTTGATAAATTTTACAACAGCAGATCAGTTAAAATAAATATGGAGCTTTTATCCTATCTTTATTCAAGAGAGTGGTATGTCAATTTGAGAGCATTATTCATTGATTTCACATTCAGATTTTGTAATATTGTCCCTCTAAACCCTGCCCTCGCACTCAAATAGCCTCTGCTTGGCTTAGATCTGCTGTTTCTGCTCAAACTGTGTGCTCGCACTCAGATACTCAGATGTTGCTTGCACAGATTTCCTGCTCCAGCTTCAGCTCTTCTCCTCACCCTCAAGCTGCCTCTGTACGCTCGTGGAATTTCTGCTCTCAGACTGCTGCCCTGCTCTTGGATTTTTTTGTGTAACAACCCTGTCAAAATCCTCCAACCAACAGAACGCCTGATTTATTGTTGACCAATGAAACAATCCCTGCCTCCTTGCGGGCGCGCTCGCTTTAGACTTAGAGCGTCCCGTCCGGGCGGGTACTCTTTAACTGTGTTGTGCATTGGCTGCGGGGGTGGGCGTCGCAGCAAGAAGGTTGAACCAGAATAGGATATAAAGCTCCATAAATAAATATATTTGTAAATAACAAATAACCAAGCATTAAGAACTATGATTGATACAACTTGCTTAATAATGAGCTAATTAAAATATTGAAATCTGACAGTAAGGATCTTTAGCAACTGTTTATTGAGACACACTCTGGAAGATTCTGTTATGTAATTATGAT
The DNA here is from genome assembly GCA_035609425.1 of Epinephelus awoara. Lineage (NCBI taxonomy): Eukaryota > Metazoa > Chordata > Actinopteri > Perciformes > Serranidae > Epinephelus > Epinephelus awoara. The sequence goes on along the minus strand of CM069306.1, from coordinate 21,522,841 downwards.
ATGGAAAGGAATAAACTCGTTGAAATTGAAAGTTTGGTCTCACCAGTTGACCTGCCAGTCCAGTTCCTCCTGCGAAATTGCCACCCTGGAAATTTGTTTGAAGTCTGTCTTCATTTTTCCTCTCCACCTATAACACATTACAGGTATCAGCTCTCAAACAATTTCTGAAATCCAAACTGCAAATTAAAACAGAACAAACTCTTTGAATAACGCTTTAGATTACAGCCAGCACAGTGTGAATATTTAGTTCATATAGGATGTCAGTAAAATACTGGAGACATACAGTGGGCCAAAAATGTAAATACAGGAAAGAGTTTAGGGAATAAGAAGGTAACAAGTTGAGTGGTACAAGTATTTAGTAATTACAGGTACAGTGACATTGTTAATGTGGAACAATGCATTAAAATAAGAAAGAGATTGATAGTGTCAATATTGAAATTAAATTTGTGGTGGTTTCATCTGTACTTGTTAAAAAGAAATACTTTGTAAAAATAAGTATATACACACAGTTCTTATTCTTATTTAAAAAGATGTGTGTTAAACCAGGGAAATGTTCTTTTATAGGTTTAACCATAGAAAATTAAATGTTTAAAATCCTAGAAAATAAAATGCTAGAAAACAATAATATGATAACTGATCCATCTGATGATCAAAACTGAGTCTTAACTCCTCTTAGAAAACAACTTAATTCTGCATGTACGTAGTTTGGCTCCTTTTAATGCAACCCTGTCTCACAGACATTATGTTTGAACACTTTTTTCGTAACAATAAATAGTTGAGAAGAACACATAATGTCAGCCAGATGACATTTCCTTTTAACATAACGAGAACATGTTGATACTGAACATAGCAGTGAAACATTCAGTGACTTTAATGGTGAGAGAGCACAATGTTAAACCAGCACACTGTGACAATAGGAGAAGCTTCTTACAGTCAGTGGATGTTTTTACCTGATCAGGAGGCAGCTGATCATCTCTCACCACAGCGGCTGCATCAGTAGAAGTGAAGGCTGTGATGAGCAGGAAAACCTGCAGACACAACAGGACCAGCAGCACACTTTTGTCCATGGCTGATGAACAGAGTTTGACACAGTTGTTAAACACACACGTCTTTATATACCTACTGCCAACCAGTCACTGTCATGATGAGAAAGGGAAAGCAGTTCAGAGGGTGTATGCAGATGTAAATCACCCATCCACACGCACATGTGCAATTTAAAATTATTTGTTTAATCACAAAACCAATTTAACCATAATCTTGAATTCTGGTATGTTTAACTGATATATCTGCTTCCTTACCCTGCAGTCCCTCCTTGGTCATTTCCTGATAAAAGTATCCCAGCAGGTTTACAGACAAATACCATTACATAATGAAAAGACTTTTGTGCTCGAGGCCACATTTCATTAACTCCATGGTGTTCTACAACGTCTCAATCTGACAATGTTGTATATATAAATAAATAACGCCAAAATAACGTGTGAACAAATGCCTAAATTACAACAAGTTTGGCCTTTTTTTCGTGTAACGTTCAAATTTTATTCAGTTCTTGTTTAATGCACTTCTCTTTCTTTTCTCAATTTATCCGTGTCTTTTATTTGCAGTTTCATATGTTTAAAGGTTTGCCTGAATGTTTGGCATTTGCTTTGCCTTTGTGTGTACACAGGGCAACAATGCAACAGAGAATGAGCTGCTCAATACATTCATTTTCTGTAACGGAGGGGGCTGGAGCCTATTTCAGCTGACAATGGGCAAGAGGCAGGGTACACTCTGGACAGGCCGCCAGACCATCACAGGGCTGACACGCTGAGACAGACAACCATTCACACTCACATTCACACCTACGGCCAATTTAGAGTCACCAATTAACCTGCATGTCTTTGGACTCTGGGAGCAAACAGGAGTACCCGGAGAAAACCTACACTGAAACAGGGAGAACATGCAAACTCTGCACAGCAGGGCTCCCCCACCCCAGGTTTGAACAAGGAACCCTCTTGTTGTGAGGCGACAATGCTAATCACTGCACCAACGTGCCATTCCTGGTAATTTGGACCACTCATCTTATAGTACAATGTTAATCTGCAGTCAGTTTAGGGAAGCGCACTTGTGATCTCTACTTAACACCTTGGTATGGTACCTCTGGAACCAACAGTAAGCCTGCAGACATGGTACCTAGACCTTAGGGTTTCCACGGCAAACTCTTTAATATGGGAGGGGTTGCTGTCACTCACTGCTCCTGTATTTCCTCCTATATACGTCTGCACCTCATTTATAGTCCACAGAACGAGGTTTCACGCTGACATTTTCAAAACAAAATAAAACAGGCTGCAGTGAGAGTCTCTCTCCACTGGATACTTAAAAATAGTGGGTTTGTGCATTTAGACCCTCTCAGGCAAGCTGAGAGGTTTAGTGTTGTGTAAGCCCACAGGTACAACACTCCACAATATTTTTTTCTCTATATGAGGATTGGGATATATACAGTTGAAAGTAATATATAATTTTAAACGCTTGAAGATCCACTCATTACTAAGAGTGTATGTGATCCAAGAGAGACAATAAGTAGTGATCAACGAATCTGACGGATTCGTGTCAGCTAGTAAACATTCCACCTTAAAAGTTGCCGGCAGTCACCCCAGTGAATTAGGTTATTTTTTCTCAGACTCCAGCTGCTGCAAGAGGCAGCAAAACAATCTTTAATTTTATAGTTACAGTTTACCTGTACTGTATATATTAAACTCTTCACAGTATGAACAGTGGTTACATGAGCCTCAAAACCAGCATCTACTCAGCCCTGAGCAGAGTGACTGTCTGCTATTGGCCAGTCAATGGACTGCAGTGTTCACAGCTCCACCTTTCAGCGCAAGATCTGTGTGCTAGGTACCCCAACAGAGGGGGGACCAAAATTGGGGATGGTGCGGAATGCTTCCATTGGTACCATCCACAGATTTTCACAGTGGAAACAGAATAAAAGTGTATCGAACTGAACTGTACTGTGTTGCTTGGTGGAAACAGGGCTTCAGAGACCAGCAAACAAGACCAAGTAACACAAAACTTTCTGCTTTTTACACATTTTATTGTGATCTGTATAAAACTTATGGTGGAACACATATTGTCAAACAACGTGAGCACTGTCTTCAGCACAGCAGTGAGTCCTTTACTGACACTCACCGTTGACTCTAGCACATGTAGCTGTTGGCAGCAATAGCATTTGAGCGTAAACACCGATTAACTTTGCTTTCACAAGCAGTTCACTGACAGTGCTATTTGCTTTAATAAAGTCAGTGCAGTGTGTATTTATGTGATGTGGCAGTTACATGATCACCAGAATTAATTCCCTTGGAAATAGCTCAGTCAGTGTTATAGCATCCACCCTTCTGCCCATGTATGCAGCAGATACGTGATCACATGGAAGTAGGTCAGTAAGCTCAATATCAATCACTTATCAATATTATCACATCCACCCCTTGGTCCATGAGGCTGGTCTTTAATCTCTCAGGCCTGTATGTCTGGTCTGGGGACAGAGAGAAACACAAAGAAAAGAGAGAGTTACACAACATGGCTTCTCAACAGTCATTTGTTGAGCCCCAACACTGACTGTCTTTGTTATTTCAATGTATATTATGTCTTCTAATCGAACATGTTGGACACATTTGTGTCCACATGAGAGATAATCTCTTACCTGGGGCGAGGAGGAGAGGTTGTCTGATCCTGTAACAGAGACAGTTGATAACTTTTACAACAGCAGATCAGTTAAAATAAATATATTTCTGTGTAACAAATAACCAAGCATTAAGAACTATGATTGATACAACTTGCTTAATAGTGAGCTTATTAAACCACTGAAATCTGACAGTAAGGATCTTTAGCAACTGTTTATTGAGACACATTCTGGAAGATTCTGTTATGTAATTATAATGTGGAAAGGAATAAACTCTGACATTAAGGTTTGGTCTTACCGCCAGACCGATCCCACATCCTCCTGCGTAAAAGCCACACATGAAATATCCATCATGTCTGTTTTCATTTCAAACAAAAAAAGAAACACAAATATAATTACAGATGCGTACAAACTGTTTATTCACAAAACATTTACTTTTAGAACAAAACCTCATCAGAAAAAAGAGTTTTCATCTTCCTTCTTTCCTAATCAAGTTTTATTTTCATCATCCAAACTATATAAAGTAATTATTTTAACAATGGTCATTACTTTCATGTATATTATGCCTTTAAATAAAACATGTCAGATATATTTCTGTTTACATGAGGAATAATCTCTTACCTGGGGGGAGGAGGGCCTGGCAAACCCTGAGGTTCCTGAAACGGAGACAGTTGACAAACTTTACAACAGCAGATCAGTTAAAATAAATATATTTCTGACTAACAAATAACCAAACATTAAGAACTATGATTGATACAACTTGCTTAATAATGAGCTTATTAAACCATTGAAATCTGACAGTAAGGATCTTTAGCAACTGTTTATTGAGACACATTCTGGAAGATTCTGTCATGTAATTATAATGTGGAAAGGAATAAACTCTGCATTGAAAGTTTGGTCTTACAATCTTTATTGCCAGTCCATTTCCTCCTGGGTAATTGCCACCCTCGAAATATCTCTTTCGTCTGTTTACAATTCTTCTCTCCACCTATAACAAATTTCTGGGGTCAGCTCTCAACAAATGAATGAAAATCAAACTGCAAATTAAAACAGAACAAACTCTTTGAATAACACTTTAGATTACAGCCAGCACAGTGTGAATATTTAGTTCATATAGGGTGTCAGTAAAATACTGGAGACATACAGTGGGCCAAAAATGTAAATACAGGAAAGAGTTTAGGGAATAAGAAGGTAACAAGTTCAGTTTAATAGGGACTGAGAAACAGCCTAAATTACATTGTGTATTTTAATGGTTACAACTATTTAATAATTACAGGATACAGTGACATTGTTAATGTGGAACAATGCATTAAAAATAAGAAAGAGATTGATAGTGTCAATGTTGAAATTAAAATTATGGTGGTTTCATCTGTACTTGTTAAAAAGAAATACTTTGTAAAAATAAGTTCATACATACACAGTACTTATACTTATTTAAAAAGATGTGTGTTAAACCAGGGAAAATGTTCTTTTATAGGTTTAACCATAGAAAATTAAATATTTAAAATGCTAGAAAACAATAACATGATGACTGATCCATCTGATGATCAAAACTGAGTCTTAACTCCTCTTAGAAAACAACTTAATTCTGCATGTACGTAGTTTGGCTCCTTTAATGAAACCCTGTCTCACAGACATTATGTTTGAACACTTTTGTAGTAACAATAAATAGTTGAGAAGAACACATAATGTCAGCCAGATGACATTTCCTTTTAACATAACGAGAACATGTTGATACTGAACATAGCAGTGAAACATTCAATGACTTTAAAGGTGAGAGAGCACAATGTTAAACCAGCACACTGTGACAATAGGAGAAGCTTCTTACAGTCAGTGGATGTTTTTACCTGATCAGGAGGCAGCTGATCATCTCTCACCACAGCGGCTGCATCAGTAGAAGTGAAGGCTGTGATGAGCAGGAAAACCTGCAGACACAACAGGACCAGCAGCACACTTTTGTCCATGGCTGATGAACAGAGTTTTACACAGCTGTTAAACACACACGTCTTTATATACCTACTGCCAACCAGTCACTGTCATGATGAGAAAGGGAAAGCAGTTCAGAGGGTGTATGCAGATGTAAATCACCCATCCACACGCACATGTGCAATTTAAAATTATTTGTTTAATCACAAAACCAATTTCACCATAATCTTGAATTCTGGTATGTTTAACTATATCTGATTCCTTACCCTGCAGTCCCTCCTTGGTCATTTCCTGATAAAAGTATCCCAGCAGGTTTACAGATAAATAACGTTACACAATGAAACGACTTTTCACGTTTCAGCTGACAATGGGCGAGAGGCACAGCCAGTTAGCCTCCGCTAGCTTCCCAGCTAGCAGCTCTCTGTTTGGATCCAACCGGAGCACAGAGCCTTGGTTTGTTATTCAGGTTAATGTGCGAAGAAGCAGCGGGTATATTGGGCAGCAGCAAACCTAGCCGTGAAAGGATTTCGCTTTTTGCCCCTTTAAGGTGTGCTGAAGGACTCATGTCAGCGAGTAAACATTTCACCTTAAAAGTTGCTGGCAGTCAACCCAGTGAATTAGGTTATTTTTTTCTCAGACTCCAGCTGCTGCAAGAGGCAGCAAAACAACCTTTAATTTCCCTGTACGTATATATTAAACTCTTCACAGTATGAACAGTGGTTACATGAGCCTCAAAACCAGCATCTACTCGGCCCTGAGCAGAGTGACTGTCTGCTATTGGCCAGTCAATGGACTGCAGTGTTCACAGCTCCACCTTTCAGCGCAAGATCTGTGTGCTAGGTACCCCAACAGAGGGGGGACCAAAATTGGGGATGGTGCGGAATGCTTCCATTGGTACCATGGTAGTGTAATGTACCTGTTTAGTCTTATGCTTTAGTATCAGTTGACCTTTAAAAATACATGTCCAGGCAGTATACTCTGCTCGATCATAACCAGTCACACCTTGGTTTATTGTTTCATGTATCCACATAATGTGCACACACACACACACACACACACACACACACACACACACACATACACACACACACACTCATTGGTGTATCGTATTGGATGCAGGATCTGATAGGATCTGATGTTCAAGGACGAAGGACCAAGTAACACAAAACTTTCTGTTTTTTACACATTTTATTGTGATCTGTATAAAACTTATGGTGGAACACATATTGTCAAACAACGTGAGCACTGTCTTCAGCACAGCAGTGAGTCCTTTACTGACACTCACCGTTGACTCTAGCACATGTAGCTGTTGGCAGCAATAGCATTTGAGCGTAAACACCGATTAACTTTGCTTTCACAAGCAGTTCACTGACAGTGCTATTTGCTTTAATAAAGTCAGTGCAGTGTGTATTTATGTGATGTAGCAGTTACATGATCACCAGAATTAATTCCCTTGGAAAAAGCTCAGTCAGTGTTATAGCATCCACCCTTCTGCCCATGTATGTGTCTGGTCATTCATCCATCAGAACCGTGCCTCTGGTCTGGGGACAGAGAGAGTGAGACACAAAAAAGAAAGAGATAATTTACACAAAATGGCTTCTCAACAGACATTTGTTCATCTGTTCATCCAAAATACATGAAGAAATCTTTCATGTCTTAAAATGGCTGAAATGTAAGCCCCTTCCTTTGCCTCATTTACTATGCAAAGGTCTATGAACATACAAGTTGGTTCCAGCCTCTATCTTCCCCCACCCCTCACCCTATCACCAGAAAAAATGTTGGCATCGTATGTTTGCACTGTACGTAGACTGGCTTCCACAAAGTGTGGAAATACTACAGTGGCCGACTTTTACTTTCCATGTAATGTAGTTAGTTAATGAAATGTGCCTTGGCCTTGAAAGTAATGGTGGTTTAGGAAGTGACAGTAAACTGTAAGCTGAATGCTAAGGTTTGCAGCTTATGTGCTCTAACATAAGCCACGGGGGTCCAAATTTCTCCTTAGTCATTAGTTCAAGGTCCACAGAGTTGAGTAAATTCAGCGTCATGCTTACATTTGTCCATGTCGTTGAGCTAGTTTGCTGTCTTTGTTAAGTAGCTGTGTTGTTCATCACTCACTACTTCAAAATAAGGTGTGGTTTTTGCAAACTTTACACATTTGTGAGTCACTTGAGGTCCATTCAGAATGGACTACAAGTGACTCACTTTTGAACCATGACCCACCAGTTGGGAACCACTGCGTTAGAGGACACAAACACACAATTAAATCCATTCCTTCCATTTGTGCTCTTGTCTGTCAGTTTTGTAAAGGCTAAATTACATGCTCTTTGAATGCTGAGTGTTGCATGATTGGACAATCAATCAATTGTCTGGGGGAGGGGTTTAGCAGACAATCTGTTTCACATTCAGAAACAGAATAAACACAAATATAATTACAGATTCATATTAACAGTTTATTTACAAAACAGTATCTTTTAGAAGAAAGCTGTTTTTCAGTCAGGACCATTTTAGTCAAAACTTTATTTCCATTTGCAGTATTATATTTGGTGGCATGGCTCTGTTCTGAGGCCTCTCTGTCTTTCCTCGGGCCTACGCATAAGTGTTTTCCATGCGCCTACATGAAAAGCCTAAGGTGGGGAGAGCAAACCTCCCTGCCCTTCCATGTGCCTACATGGAAAGTCTAAGGCAGCAAAGACCCCCAGGAACAGAACAGAGCAGCATCAATGACAAACAGAAATGACATTGATAAGTCAGACACAGCATGAAAAGGAGGAGCTGGGGTGGAGGTGGGTTGTAAAGTGCCTTGCAGAGGAAGCAGCAACAGTAGGCAGAACAGAGCAGTTTAAATAGGGCGCCCTGAGTGAGATTTGCCAATTGGTCGCATAGGATCAGCTGACTCCCTTCCATCAATCAACTGCTCCTTCAGTTGACTGGCTGGTTGAGATCAGCTGATGTAGCTGGGATGTGAGCTGAGCTTGACATTGTGTTCTGCTTGAACTAACGCTGTGCTCAATTTATTTTCCTCCTTCTCTAATCAAGTAATATTTTCATCATCATCCGATTGATAGCACAAATTATTACTGCTGTTAATTACTATCTTCTGTCTATTTTGTCACTTTCCTGTGTATCTCCATTATTTTATGTCTTTTAATCAAAGGTGGTCATATTTATGTTCATATGAGGAAAATTCTCTTACCTGTGGGGAGGAGGAGGAGGAGGAGGAGGAGGAGGATAATGATGGCCTGGAGGGCCTGGGGGGGCTGGAGGGCCTGGGGGGCCCTGTAAAAAGAGTTGATCAATTTTACAACATCAGATCAGTTCAAATAAATATATTTCTGAGTAACAAATAACCAAGCATTAAAAACTATTATTGATACAACTTGCTTAATAATGAGCTAATTAAACCATTGAAATCTGACAGTAAGGATCTTTAGCAACTTCTTTTGGGACACAGATTCCAAAAGTGTAATGTAATGTATGTCATTTTAATATAAAAAGGAATAAACTCTGCATTAAAGTTTGGTCTTACCAGAGGATCATCCTGTCTACAAGATGTTGCGTAACAGCCACATTTGTAATATTCACTATTTCTGCGTTCATTTCTCCTCTCCACCTATAACACATTACAGATGTCAGCTCTTAACAAATTAATGAAATCCAGACTGCAAATTAAAACAGAACAAACTCTTTGAATAACACTTTAGATTACAGCCAGCACAGTGTGAATATTTAGTTCATATAGGGTGTCAGTAAAATACTGGAGACATACAGTGGGCCAAAAATGTAAATACAGGAAAGAGTTTAGGGAATAAGAAGGTAACAAGCTGAGTTTAATAGGGACTAAGGAACAGCCTAAATTACACTAAGTACTTCAGAAATTACCTGTAATTAATATTTATTGGGTATAGTAACATTGTTACTGAATAACAAGACAAGAAAATGGGAAAAACATGGTAAATGTTTCAGTATTAAAATTAAATTTGTTGTGGTTTAATTTAATTTGAAATGATGATATACTTGTAAGGGGGAAAAAAGGTCAGCTGGCTTGTATTTTATTGGACATGTATAAGATACTTAAATTGTAATTTGCTGGCTGTAATCTGGAAGCATTACCAACTTAGGTTTATCTCAGCAACAACATGTTTGATATTTACATCTGACGTTGAGAGAGCACAATGTTAAACCAGCACACTGTGACAATAGGAGAAGCTTCTTACAGTCAGTGGATGTTTTTACCTGATCAGGAGGCAGCTGATCATCTCTCACCACAGCGGCTGCATCAGTAGAAGTGAAGGCTGTGTTGAGCAGGAAAACCTGCAGACACAACAGGACCAGCAACACACTTTTGTCCATGGCTGATGAACAGAGTTTGACACAGCTGTTAAACACACACGTCTTTATATACCTACTGCCAACCAGCCACTGTCATGATGAGAAGGGGAAAGAAATTCAGAGGGTGTATGCAGATGCAAGATCACCCATCCACACGCACATGTGCAATTTTACTGTAATCTGGACCTCTGGGGTCTTTAACAGATATATCTGCTTCCTTATCCTGCAGTCTGTCCTCCAACATTTCATGATAAAAGTTTCCCAGCAGGTTTACAGACAAATTACATTACATAATGAAATAACTTTTGTTCTTGAGGCTACATAAACTCTGGTGTTCTACAACCTCTCAATCTGATGATGTTGTATTAAAATATCTGACAAAACCCACCTGTTTTGCACAATGACGTCAGTTTGTTAGCTGGAGACAAAACACAGCTCTCCACCACAGGGCTGTAGGTTACGTAGGAGTCTTAAGATGTCATCTTGTTGTGTTATTAGGAGCCAGAATAGAAGGAGTTATGGCTCAAAACTTAAATTTTTTATCAAATACTAGCTGCCACTGCCCGTCAACAAAACAAAGACAACTATGGTTAAATGGGTACTGTGTAGGAATTTCTTCCATCTAGTGTTGACATCGTATATTGTATTCAAACAGATAGCGCACTCTAGCGCCTCACTGCTTCAAAGCGTATTGCAACAACGGTAGCCGCTGTGTACCAAAAAGCTATGATAACATTGATGAAACCATGTCATCTGATACTACATGGAGTATTCATTCAGGCTGCTACACAGACACACCCGACGTGAGTTGACAAACCCCCTCCTCACTATGCTGGCTGTGTTTACAACGTAGGACTGTTGGGGCGGGTGTAAATCGAAACAAGCCAATCACGTCTTGCCTTTTGACAACTGACAAGTGGCTCAACCTCACACACCTCATCCCTCTCCTCGCAACACTGCATCACCAACAGCTGTTAGCCACCAGCGCCGCTAACAGCACTAACAGCTGTTGACCTTCGTTTTTTGAAAAGTTCCCTTTATGCCTTTTTTCAAATGCAGCGGCACTTGTGACGAGCCTGTTTGCTACTGCTTTTCGTCACTCTACCTGCAGACTGAAACCGGAAACCGACAAGTGAACACGTGAAAGGTGATTCCATATTTCTCAAGTATGTCCCTGTACGTACCTGTATTTTCAAGATGGCGCACGTACATGATGAGACACCGGTCGCAATGTATATGCATACTTAGATACACTGATGGAGGTAAATACACATGTGCTAGGACAAACTTTTGACTGCAAAATTTGTTTGTCTCAAAGAACCGCTGAAATTGTTACACTTAGTGCCTTTAAATGCGATAAGATGAAAATACTGGACGGTGGCGATCATCAAAAATGCTATGGGCAGCGCACACTTCATATCAGGTTTGGTAAAAAGTATTTCCTGTTGTAAGGATGAATAACGTTATGTGTATTAGTTGTTATCATGTCCACCTCATCAGAAATTGGGGAGGTATTAAGAGGAATGTTGGATTTCTCCGTAACACTTAAAGCCTCTGGAAACCCAAATCCACAATAGCCTTCGAACTATGTAACTTAGGGTCTTATGTACATAATATTAAACATGTAAAACAATTAGAAATCAGTTTTCATCCAAATTCGAAATATTTGTCTTTTAAGTTTTTGTACATTCTTGACATTGGGTTTGATTGGGCCGTGGTTATCTCTCAGATTTATTACGCAATAAATTCGAAAACAATCATAAATCATCTGTCAGTTGTGTCATCCCGCTATCATTAGTGATCTAGCTAGCTAACGTTATCTATCTTTCCATCTATCTATCCATCTATCTATCTATTGATCGGCCTGTGAGTGGCTGGGCTTGCCCCCCGGGCCCGGTGCCGGTGTCGGCTCGCGGGGAGGGGACGTAATGTGCACCCTTCCTCACCCCTAACCCCAACCTCAAGCAGTTAGCTTTGCTACGCATAAACATATCCCCAATCGCGGAGGTGATGCTGCGGGAAACAACACAATTTTAGCCGGAGGGGAACATTATTCGAGGCGGACAAATACTTCCACACAACGCCAGAGAGACGGCCGGCCGGCACCGGTCTCTCCCACTTTGAGGGTCGGTGTGTGTGTCAGAGTAAAGACATATTTAATCTATTAAGACTGCATGTGTTTGAATGAAAAAGGCTATTATCAGAAAAATGGAGCAGATTTATGTTTTCAATGAAAACGTATCTCAGTGAAGAAAGGCAAAGCGCCAGCCTCCCGCTGTCATTCATCTCAGCTAACACTGCATGTAAAAGTTATGCTAACTATTCTACCAAGTAACATTAATATGAATCACAAAACATTTTGAAACTTATTATTCAGGGACCACCTGAAAGGAATAATGTTCAGCTTCTGCTTCGTCCTCTGAATCATCAGAGGGCTCAAACATGTACGGCTGGATTAAATTTGTGGCAGCCATTGCTGAGCCAGGGAGATGTCAATCAGAGCGTTATCTGCCACGCCCACTCTGTCCTGGCACGTTCTCTGAATAACTGAACAGTACATTCAGACAATGCTCCGAATTCAGGAACAGTCCAGTTTTTTGCACTTCAGCACTTGGAATGAGTATTTCTAAATGCACCAATCGCATCTTTCTCCATTGTGTAAAACAAGCCAAAATAACTGAAGAAACACAAAACTTTGTGCTTTTGATTGTTTTTAATCAGGAAGACATTTTATTGTGACTGTGACATGTATAGATCTTGTAGTGGAACACATGCTGTCAAACAATGTGAGCTCTTTATTCAGCACAGCAGTGAGTGATTCTCTGTCACTCACTGTTGACTCTAGTACATGTAGCTGCTGGCAGCAAAACTATGGAGCATAATACCAATACATTTTGTCTGAAGTCATTCACTAACAGTGCTGTTTTCTTAAACACAGGATCAAATCAGAGCAGTGTGTGTGTGTGTGTGTGTGTGTGTGATGCATGATCACATGGAAGTAGGTCAGTAAGCTCAATATAGATCACTTATCAATATTATCACATCCACCCCTTGGTCCATGAGGCTGGTCTTTAATCTCTCAGGCCTGTGTGTCTGGTCTGGGGACAGAGAGAAACACAAAGAAAAGAGAGTTACACAACATGGCTTCTCAACAGTCATTTGTTGAGCCCCAACACTGACTGTCTTTGTTATTTTAATGAATGTTATGTCTTTTAATCAAACATGTGGAATAATCGCTTACCTCGGGGGAGGAGGAGACGGAGGAAAAGGAGGGCTTGGAGGGCCCTGAATGCCCTGTAACAGACACAGTTGATAAATTATACAACAGCAGATCAGTTAAAATAAATATGGAGCTTTTTTCCTATCTTTATTCAAGAGAGTGGTATGTCAATTTGAGAGCATTATTCATTGATTTCACATTCAGATTTTGTAATATTGTCCCTCTAAACCCTGCCCTCGCACTCAAATAGCCTCTGCTTGGCTTAGATCTGCTGTTTCTGCTCAAACTGTGTGCTCGCACTCAGATACTCAGATGTTGCTTGCACAGATTTCCTGCTCCAGCTTCAGCTCTTCTCCTCGCCCTCAAGTTGCCTCTGTACGCTCGTGGAATTTCTGCTCTCAGACTGCTGCCCTGCTCTTGGATTTTTTTGTGTAACAACCCTGTCAAAATCCTCCAACCAACAGAACGCCTGATTTATTGTTAACCAATGAAACAATCCCTGCCTCCTTGCGGGCGCGCTCGCTTTAGTCTTAGAGCGTCCCGTCCGGGCAGGTACTCTTTAACTGTGTTGTGCATTGGCTGCGGGGGTGGGCGTCGCAGCAAGAAGGTTGAACCAGAATAGGATATAAAGCTCCATAAATAAATATATTTGTAAATAACAAATAACCAAGCATTAAGAACTATGATTGATACAACTTGCTTAATAATGAGCTAATTAAACCATTGAAATCTGACAGTAAGGATCTTTAGCAACTGTTTATTGAGACACACTCTGGAAGATTCTGTTATGTAATTATGATATGGAAAGGAATAAACTCTGCATTGAAAGTTTGGTCTCACCGGTGGACCTGCCAGTCCAGTTCCTCCTGGGAAATAGCCCTGGAAATTTGTTTGAAGTCTGTCGTTATTTTTACTCTCCACCTATAACACATTACAGGTATCAGCTCTCAAATAATTACTGAAATCCAAACTGCAAATTAAAACAGAACAAACTCTTTGAATAACACTTTAGATTACAGCCAGCACAGTGTGAATATTTAGTTCATATAGGGTGTCAGTAAAATACTGGAGACATACAGTGGGCCAAAAATGTAAATACAGGAAAGAGTTTAGGGAATAAGAAGGTAACAAGTTGACTGGTACAAGTATTTAGTAATTACGGGTACAGTGACATTGTTAATGTGGAACAATGCATTAAAAATAAGAAAGAGATTGATAGTGTCAATATTGAAATTAAATTTGTGGTGGTTTTATCTGTACTTGTTAAAAAGAAATACTTTGTAAAAACAAGTTCATACATACACATTATTTATACTTATTTAAAAAGATGTGTGTTAAACCAGGGAAAAATGTTCTTTTATAGGTTTAACCATAGAAAATTAAATGTTTAAAATGATAGAAAATAAAATGCTAGAAAACAATAATATGATGATTGATCCATCTGATGATCAAAACTGAGTCTTAACTCCTCTTAGAAAACAACTTAATTCTGCATGTACGTAGTTTGGCTCCTTTTAATGCAACCCTGTCTCACAGACATTATGTTTGAACACTTTTTTAGTAACAATAAATAGTTGAGAAGAACACATAATGTCAGCCAGATGACATTTCCTTTTAACATAACGAGAACATGTTGATACTGAACATAGCAGTGAAACATTCAATGACTTTAATGGTGAGAGAGCACAATGTTAAACCAGCACACTGTGACAATAGGAGAAGCTTCTTACAGTCAGTGGATGTTTTTACCTGATCAGGAGGCAGCTGATCATCTCTCACCACAGCGGCTGCATCGGTAGAAGTGAAGGCTGTGATGAGCAGGAAAACCTGCAGACACAACAGGACCAGCAGCACACTTTTGTCCATGGCTGATGAACAGAGTTTGACACAGTTGTTAAACACACACGTCTTTATATACCTACTGCCAACCAACCACTGTCATGATGAGAAAGGGAAAGCAGTTCAGAAGGGTGTATGCAGATGTAAATCACCCATCCACACGCACATGTGCAATTTAAAATTATTTGTTTAATCACAAAACCAATTTAACCATAATCTTGAATTCTGGTATGTTTAACTGATATATCTGCTTCCTTACCCTGCAGTCCCTCCTTGGTCATTTCCTGATAAAAGTATCCCAGCAGGTTTACAGACAAATAACGTTACATAATGAAATGACTTTTGTGCTCGAGGCCACATTTCATTAACCACATGGTGTTCTACAACTTCTCAATCTGACAATGTTGTATATATAAATAAATAATGCCAAAATAATGTGTGAACAAATGCCTAAATTACAACAAGTTTGGCCTTTTTTCGTGTAACGTTCAAATTTTATTCAGTTCTTGTTTAATGCACTTCTCTTTCTTTTCTCAATTTATCCGTGTCTTTTATTTGCAGTTTCATATGTTTAAAGGTTTGCCTGAATGTTTGGCATTTGCTTTGCCTTTGTGTGTACACAGGGCAACAATGCAACAGAGAATGAGCTGCTCAATACATTCATTTTCTGTAACGGAGGGGGCTGGAGCCTATTTCAGCTGACAATGGGCAAGAGGCAGGGTACACTCTGGACAGGCCGCCAGACCATCACAGGGCTGACACGCTGAGACAGACAACCATTCACACTCACATTCACACCTACGGCCAATTTAGAGTCACCAATTAACCTGCATGTCTTTGGATTCTGGGAGCAAACAGGAGTACCCGGAGAAAACCTACACTGAAACAGGGAGAACATGCAAACTCTGCACAGCAGGGCTCCCCCACCCCAGGTTTGAACAAGGAACCCTCTTGTTGTGAGGCGACAATGCTAATCACTGCACCAACGTGCCATTCCTGGTAATTTGGACCACTCATCTTATAGTACAATGTTAATCTGCAGTCAGTTTAGGGAAGCGCACTTGTGATCTCTACTTAACACCTTGGTATGGTACCTCTGGAACCAACAGTAAGCCTGCAGACATGGTACCTAGACCTTAGGGTTTCCACGGCAAACTCTTTAATATGGGAGGGGTTGCTGTCACTCACTGCTCCTGTATTTCCTCCTTTATACATCTGCACCTCATTTATAGTCCACAGAACGAGGTTTCACGCTGACATTTTCAAAACAAAATAAAACAGGCTGCAGTGAGAGTCTCTCTCCACTGGATACTTAAAAATAGTGGGTTTGTGCATTTAGACCCTCTCAGGCAAGCTGAGAGGTTTAGTGTTGTGTAAGCCCACAGGTACAACACTCCACAATATTTTTTTCTCTATATGAGGATTGGGATATATACAGTTGAAAGTAATATATAATTTTAAACGCTTGAAGATCCACTCACTACTAAGAGTGTATGTGATCCAAGAGAGACAATAAGTAGTGATCAAAATTGTCACATTGAAATTTAAGGTGTGCTGACGGATTCGTGTCAGCGAGAAAACATTCCACCTTAAAAGTTGCCGGCAGTCAGCCCAGTGAATTAGGTTATTTTTTCTCAGACTCCAGCTGCTGCAAGAGGCAGCAAAACAATCTTTAATTTTATAGTTACAGTTTACCTGTACTGTATATATTAAACTCTTCACAGTATGAACAGTGGTTACATGAGCCTCAAAACCAGCGTCTACTCAGCCCTGAGCAGAGTGACTGTCTGCTATTGGCCAGTCAATGGACTGCAGTGTTCACAGCTCCACCTTTCAGCACAAGATCTGTGTGCTAGGTACCCCAACAGAGGGGGGACCAAAATTGGGGATGGTGCGGAATGCTTCCATTGGTACCATCCACAGCTTTTCACAGTGGAAACAGAAAAAAAGTGTATCGAACTGAACTGAACTGTACTGTGTTGCTTGGTGGAAACAGGGCTTCAGAGACCAGCAAACAAGACCAAGTAACACAAAACTTTCTGCTTTTTACACATTTTATTGTGATCTGTATAAAACTTATGGTGGAACACATATTGTCAAACAACGTGAGCACTGTCTTCAGCACAGCAGTGAGTCCTTTACTGACACTCACCGTTGACTCTAGCACATGTAGCTGTTGGCAGCAATAGCATTTGAGCGTAAACACCGATTAACTTTGCTTTCACAAGCAGTTCACTGACAGTGCTATTTGCTTTAATAAAGTCAGTGCAGTGTGTATTTATGTGATGTGGCAGTTACGTGATCACCAGAATTAATTCCCTTGGAAATAGCTCAATCAGTTTTATAGCATCCACCCTTCTGCCCATGTATGTGTCTGGTCATTCATCCATCAGAACCGTGCCTCTGGTCTGGGGACAGAGAGAGTGAGACACAAAAAAGAAAGAGATAAGTAAGCTGTCGACACTAACCTCGCGACAACTGCCACCCAGGCTACTGCAGGTGGCAGTTCTGAGATTGATCCATCTGGTAACTTATCTGGCAAGTTGCAGAACTTGCAACAGTTTGTCCGCCAACATTTCATGATAAAAGTTTCCCAGCAGGTTTACAGACAAATTATGTTACATAATGAAATAAGTTTTGTGCTTGAGGCTACATAAACTCTGGTGTTCTACAACCTCTCAATCTGATGTTGTATTAAAATACGTGACAAAACCAACCTTTTTTTACGGGTTTATAGAGAATATAATACCGTATTAGTTTTTGGGGGGATTTTTTTAGTGCTGTGCCGACAGTTTTCGTAGCTTCTTTTTGGATGCATACAGCTTACAGTCTGTCACCTGGTCGCTGCCTTTTTATAAAGTCCCAACCTCACCTGCACTCTGTGCTCAGGAACGTCACAAACACAGCAACATTAGAAGAAAATAACAAATTACAGGCAGACAGCAGAGTCTCTGCAGATAAAACACCTCCACACACTTTAAGTGGGTCATAAGTGATGACTGAGAGGGATCATGTTTGTGTTATCCTGCTTAGTTTACCTTTAAACACAACTGCAGTGTTTGTATTATCTGTATATATTATCATGCATGGGAACTTTATTGTCATTAATTCCAGCATTCTCCGTAAGTCCACTGAATGGCTAAATTAAATGCAAGTTTAATGCACTTCTGTATCTTTCCTCAGTTTATTCTTATCTTTTATTTGCAGTTTTATATATTTAACAGTTTGTCTGAATGTTTGGTATTTGCTTTGTACACAGGGCGACCATGCAAAAGAGAATGAGCTGCTCACATGAAACTGTAAATCTTTAGTTTGGGAAAGCACAGTTGTGATCCTTGTCACTGCTCAGAGACCAGCTGGAAAAAAAAACAAGAGACCAAGAAACACAAAACTTTGTGCTTTTGATTGTTTTTAATCAGGAAGACATTTTATTGTGACTGTGACATGTATAGATCTTGTAGTGGAACACATGCTGTCAAACAATGTGAGCTCTTTATTCAGCACAGCAGTGAGTGATTCTCTGTCACTCACTGTTGACTCTAGTACATGTAGCTGCTGGCAGCAAAACTATGGAGCATAATACCAATACATTTTGTCTGAAGTCATTCACTAACAGTGCTGTTTTCTTAAACACAGGATAAAATCAGAGCAGTGTGTGTGTGTGTGTGTGTGTGTGTGTGTGTGTGTGTGTGTGTGTGTGTGTGTGTGTGTGTGTGTGTGTGATGCAGCAGATACATGATCACATGGAAGTAGGTCAGTAAGCTCAATATCAATCACTTATCAATATTATCACATCCACCCCTTGGTCCATGAGGCTGGTCTTTAATCTCTCAGGCCTGTGTGTCTGGTCTGGGGACAGAGAGAAACACAAAGAAAAGAGAGAGTTACACAACATGGCTTCTCAACAGTCATTTGTTGAGCCCCAACACTGACTGTCTTTGTTATTTTAATGAATATTATGTCTTTTAATCGAACATGTGGAATAATCGCTTACCTCGGGGGAGGAGGAGACGGAGGAAAAGGAGGGCTTGGAGGGCCCTGAATGCCCTGTAACAGAGACAGTTGATAAATTCTACAACAGCAGATCAGTTAAAATAAATATGGAGTTTTTTTCCTATCTTTATTCAAGAGAGTGGTATGTCAATTTGAGAGCATTATTCATTGATTTCACATTCAGATTTTGTAATATTGTCCCTCTAAACCCTGCCCTCGCACTCAAATAGCCTCTGCTTGGCTTAGATCTGCTGTTTCTGCTCAAACTGTGTGCTCGCACTCAAATACTCAGATGTTGCTTGCACAGATTTCCTGCTCCAGCTTCAGCTCTTCTCCTCGCCCTCAAGCTGCCTCTGTACGCTCGTGGAATTTCTGCTCTCAGACTGCTGCCCTGCTCTTGGATTTTTTTGTGTAACAACCCTGTCAAAATCCTCCAACCAACAGAACGCCTGATTTATTGTTGACCAATGAAACAATCCCTGCCTCCTTGCGGGCGCGCTCACTTTAGTCTTAGAGCGTCCCGTCCGGGCAGGTACTCTTTAACTGTGTTGTGCGTTGGCTGCGGGGGTGGGCGTCGCAGCGAGAAGGTTGAACCAGAATAGGATATAAAGCTCCATAAATAAATATATTTGTAAATAACAAATAACCAAGCATTAAGAACTATGATTGATACAACTTGCTTAATAATGAGCTAATTAAGATATTGAAATCTGACAGTAAGGATCTTTAGCAACTGTTTATTGAGACACACTCTGGAAGATTCTGTTATGTAATTATGATATGGAAAGGAAGAAACTCTGCATTGAAAGTTTGGTCTCACCGGTTGACCTGCTGCTCCACATCCTCCTGCGTAAAAGCCACACTGGGCATTTCTTTTAAGTCTGTTTCCATTTCTCCTCTCCTCCTGTAACAAATTTCTGGGGTCAGCTCTCAACAAATGAATGAAAATCAAACTGCAAATTAAAACAGAACAAACACAACAAAGCACAGTGTGAATATTTAGTTCATATAGGGTGTCAGTAAAATACTGGAGACATACAGTGGGCCAAAAATGTAAATACAGGAAAGAGTTTAGGGAATAAGAAGGTAACAAGTTGACTGGTACAAGTATTTAGTAATTACGGGTACAGTGACATTGTTAATGTGGAACAATGCATGAAAATTAAAAAAAAAAAAGTTTAATAGTGTCAGTATTAAAGTGAAAATTGCAGTGGTTTCATCTGTACTTGTTAAAAAGAAATACTTTGTAAAAATTAGTTTATACATACGCAGTACGTTTGTTAAAAAAGCTGTAGGTTAAACCAGGGAAAAATGTTCTTTTATAGCTTTAACCATAGAAAATTAAATGTTTGAGATCAAAACTGAGTCTAAACTCCTCTTAGAAAACAACTTAATTCTGCATGTACGTAGTTTGGCTCCTTTTAATGCAACCCTGTCTCACAGACATTATGTTTGAACACTTTTTTCGTAACAATAAATAGTTGAGAAGAACACATAATGTCAGCCAGATGACATTTCCTTTTAACATAACGAGAACATGTTGATACTGAACATAGCAATGAAACATTCAATGACTTTAAAGGTGAGAGAACACAATGTTAAACCAGCACACTGTGACAATAGGAGAAGCTTCTTACAGTCAGTGGATGTTTTTACCTGATCAGGAGGCAGCTGATCATCTCTCACCACAGCGGCTGCATCAGTAGAAGTGAAGGCTGTGATGAGCAGGAAAACCTGCAGACACAACAGGACCAGCAGCACACTTTTGTCCATGGCTGATGAACAGAGTTTGACACAGCTGTTAAACACACACGTCTTTATATACCTACTGCCAACCAGTCACTGTCATGATGAGAAAGGGAAAGCAGTTCAGAGGGTGTATGCAGATGTAAATCACCCATCCACACGCACATGTGCAATTTAAAATTGTTTGTTTAAGCACAAAACTAACTGAACCATAATCTTGAGTTCTGGTTTGTTTAACTGATATATCTGCTTCCTTACCCTGCAGTCCCTCCTTTGACATTTTCAGAAAATACCAAGGAAGATATGTCAGCAATATAACCTATGTTTAGTATATTCTTACGTATAAACTGAGAAATAAGTGTGTTTTAGTGGTATCATTAAGTTTAGCAGATAATGTTAAACTAGTACATTTATTCTTATGTAGCCCAAATGGTGGCATTGTACATTTCTGCAGACAACAAATAGGTTACATTTGTACATTATTATCTGGTGGATACATTGAAACTTAACGTTTCAACAGTGCTGTGGTTATTATTTGGTTAGCTTCGGCACCAAAACCACTTGGTTATGGTTGGGAACATGTAATGTTTTGACCTTAAATACCTCATTTTGTTGGTGCTGCCCTGAATGGAAATGCACAATGTCAGGGTAAAACATAAAAATCTTTTTGTGGCACGAGTCGCAGAGAAAACTCAGCAATGTCTCAGTACAAACAACTGTTTTTGTGGTACTATCCCAGCTGGAAAAGCAGCGATGTCTCAATAAGTAACAACTATTTTTCATGGTAGGCTACTATCTCCAGCGGACACACAGCCATTTTTGGTAATTAAAAAGCCACTTAAAACAAAGCCATGTCACGCCATCTAAAATCCCCTCAACCTCCTAATATATACTAGCCCATACACTACATCGCTTTAGTTCTAAAGTTGATATGATACTGTAGGTCAATAGTGTACAAATCCATTATTTCAGTCAGGAACACTTTAGTCAAAGAAAACTTTATTTCCATTTGCAGGTGGTATGGCTCTGTTCTGGAGCCTCTCTGTCTTTCCTCGGGCCTATGCAGAAATCCTCTTCCATGTGTCTATCTGGAAAGCCTAAGGTGGAGAGAGCACACCCCCCCTGCCCTTCCATGCGCCTACATGGAAAGCCTAAGACAGCAAACAGAAACAGAGCAGCATCACTGACAAACAGAAATGACATTGGTAAGTCAGACACAGCATGAGAAGGAGGAGCTGGGGTGGAGGCAGGTTGCAGAGCAGCTAGCAGAGGAAGCAGCAACAGCAGGCAGGCCAGAGCAGTTTAAATAAGGCGCCCTGAATGAGATTTGCCAATTGGTTGCATAGAAAGGAATCATGTGATCTATCAGCTGACTCCCTTCCATCGATCAGCTGCTCCTTCAGTTGATTGGCTGTTTGAGATCAGTTGATATAGCTGGGATGTGAGCTGAGCTTGACATCGTGTCCTGCCTGAACTAACACTGTGCTCAATTTATGGTGTGCAGAAATGTACAATGCTCACATTTTCTAATGGCAGCTGGGCTGCCTAATGTCACTGGCTTGTAATTTGACTGTTACTAATAAGCATTTTGGTAGTATCAGGTCAGATGTGTTGACTGGATACCATATCTTTCACTCTTCCAGCCTAGATTCTTCAGATTGCAAGCATGCTAATGTTAGCCATGACGGTTGGTGCAGTTAGCTGCACAACAGTTTAAGTTGGTGTATGCATTTAGTAACAACTACTTTCAAGCCTCTGAAACAACTGCGCAACAACAACTAAAGTCTAAGAACTAATTTGTATAGCAACCCCATTTTTATGTGGTTATTCATAAGTATCCACTTCAAACACTTTCACTGTAACATATACACATATATATGTATATGTTATATGCTACGTTTGAATCTTTGAACAAATGGCCTCTATATGAATGTGGCTGTGGCCTGACCTCAAAAAGTAGAACTTTTTTAGTAGTTAAGTAAAGTGTGGTGTTAAGTACAGGAGAGTATTGTTTAAGCTGTAGCAAAAGCTGTGATCATATCAACCAAAATAAATTAAAAGGTGAGAGGTCCGCTCTTGAAGATATTGTTTCCAAACAAAAGCTTTTTGCCAAGCAGAGAAAACACAACATATCAGGTTGAAATCTTTTATTTTGTAAATAAACAATTTGTACTGTGAGCCTAATTTGTTATTGCCGATTTGATAAATACAGTATGCTCATTTCCACCTCTCAAAGTAGCACAGTAGCTCTGGAAAAGTTTATTTGGAACTTCGGTTGTTTGAGTGAGGTGAAAGTGGCTGTTCCGTCATGTTGCTGAGCTCTTCGTTTCCTCAGGTTGATCCGGTCTTGTGTTTACCGGGTAAATGGACAGACGACTTAACAGTACGAGAGAGACAGAGAGAGATGGACAGTCATTTAATAAACTAATGCACCAACTGTCATCTATCAAAATCTCCTAAGAATTATTTTCTTCATTTTTTTGAAAAATGTATCATTCCTACCATATTGTAAGACAGGCAGAGAGAAGAAAATAAATGCATGGTTAAAGCAAGCTTACGTTTCCTACAGGGCTACATGCTCCTGGTCTTTTGGGACAGCCACTTCCACGGGTCCAAGGTCTCAACTTTGAGAATATGAGAATAAACAAATCATTATTATACACAGCAAACCACCTTTGTCCACTCTTTAAGCATATTTGTTCATTCATTTACTCTGTCTTTACTCTCTTCATTTTTATACTGATGATACACAGATGTACCTGCCCGTTAGAGCAACAGACCCTGAAATGATGCTTTCATAGGGCCCCAACATATTACTCGACAGATTTTGCCTTTGGCTGAACCCCTATTGGATAATATCAAAACTGTTGCAAGGAATCTTGGAGTCTCCTTTGACAGTAATTTCAGTTTTGAGCAGCATGTCACAAAGCCGTGCAATCATGTCTTTATCATCTCAGAAATATTTCAAAAACACGACCCATTTTAACTTTAAAAGACGCAGAGACGATTTTACACACCTTTATCTCCTCACGCCTGGATTACTGCAACAGCCTCTTTTGTTGCCCGAATCAAAAATCTCCAGACTGAAAAGAATTCAGTTGCCAGGCTTTTAACCAGAACCAAGACACATGATCACATGACTCCAGTTTAATGCTCTGTTCACTGGCTCCCAGTATGTTTTAGAATATATTTAAAGATATTACTGATTACTTTTAAGGCTCTTCATGGTCTGTGATGTCTTTTAAATCCCTTCTTAAAACATAGAGTCTTTCCTGATTTTACTTGAGTTTCAGGTTAGACAGTTTTTATATACTGAAGTGTTTTTATCAGTTCTTTTAAAAGTTGTTGTTTTCATGTCTTGTCTGTTTTAATTATTGACATGTAAAGCACTTTGTCACTCTGTTTTGAAAACTGGCTTTATTAATAAAGATTATCATAATTATCATATTATTCTTGTTGAATTTGTAATCACCTAATTAATGACAGCATTACTGCAAATTTAAACAAAATCAAAAACCTTTGTTTTGTATCTCTTTTTTTCTCTCAACAATATGTTTGAAATTTAAACTTAAAGAGTCCAATGACAAAACATCATGTGAATTAAGGTCCTCAGTTTTTCAACAAAGAAAAGCGTCTTGCAGTCAGCAGACTTTACCCGTTTAACAGGCAGCTGTTGAGGATCATCTCTCACCACAGCGGCTGCATCAGTGGAGGTGAAGGCTGTGATGAGCAGGAAAACCTGCAGACACAACAGGACCAGCAGCACACTTTTGTCCATGGCTGATGAACTGAAGAGTTCGAAACATGCAGGTCTTAATATACCTACAGCTGACCAATCACTTGCATGTGGACAAAGAGGAAGTAACAACAGTGAGTCAAATGTTCACAGCAAGACATTACGTCTTTGTGGTGTTTTATAGAAGAGGAAACAATAAATTTCCATAATTACGTTAACTCTGGAGGATGGAGCTGCTGACAGTTGGTACAGCACAGAAATATAATTTAGTTTTGAGCAGAAAACTGATGACATGCAACACCCTGCATCAATTTAGAATTGAATCAAAATTACAAATATTAAATCATTTTTTTATTCAGGTTCAATGTGAGGGTTTAAACATACAAATTCAATTATAAATACTTAGAATATGTTGCAATATTTATGTACAATATTACATATACATGCATCAAACCCTCTGAGGTTTTTCAGTGTTACACCACTTGGCGGCTTCCACTTGTACTTGAAGGTTATTTGTTTGTGTTGTTGGCCAATAATAGACAAATAATTGATGTAACAAAGAAGTGAATGGAGTGTGTGGTCTGATGATGTCATTATATGATTGGTCGGCACATTGGCAGTGAGTTGACCTCATGTTCAATAACAAAGCAGTTCAATAGAATGGTAATGGGGGGAAGCATCGCACACACTGACAAGACAACTGGAAGAAAACACACACCAAACACATCAAGACATCCTGCTGGTTTACCTCTTTGTCACAGAATAATATTTGCACGGGAAACCATCTTTTACTGCTTCAACATTTTTTTTTTCATTTTCTCTGAAGTTTACTGCTTTAAATGTACAGTTCTTTTGACTGGAAGCAGGGGTGTAAATATAGACAGTGCAGGCAGTGCGGTTGCACTGGGGCCCGTGAGGTGGGGGGCCCATAGAGAGGATGGTTGGAGGGCGAGCTCTCTCTAGAGCAGAGAACAAGTCCTGTGGCCTCTGCCTGTCTTCCTCGTCAGAAGGTTAGTTACTGAGAAAGATATTACTCATAGAGTGACTCTCACTGTCTAGACCTGTCAGCTCAGACAAACTCTGGAGAATACGTCGTCGTTTTTGTCGACAAAAAGAAGTGGAGAGAGAAAAACACTTCCTGCTACACTGCAGTCTGTGTGAAGACAAAATAACAAGCTTCTTTACCAAAACTAAAGTACCAGGAACTTGACTCACTCTCAGTTAAAAACATTGTCAGTACTTTCTTGAAAAAAGTGGGAACATTTTGCAGAGGACATGACGTTATTAGATTGTTGATACTGATACATCAATGTGTAAGCAGCATTTTATGAAGCTGCGCCTCATTTTCAAACTGTATGGTTTGACTAAAATGAACAATGCAAGCAATATAGTCCACGATGAGCAGCGCTAAAATCAGCCTGCGCAAGTGTGTTTACTTCCTGGATTTTTTTACTGCATGGAAATTCTGACCAATCAAGAGCAGCTTTGAGCACATTTTTGTAATCGTGCTGCACAGGCACGCCACAACGCAGCAAGCTAGATGGAAATGATTATCTTAGCAGCTGGAAATATCCCCATTACTTTGATTATGTCAGTAGGACAGATGACAAGAACACTGTTGCTGCAAGTAGACGGACTAAAACACTTTCCACTGTGGAAAACACGTCCCCGCAACCTTCGGTCTTACTGTTGGTGGGAAATAGTAAGTAAAGTAATGTTATTACTTTTGGAAAGAGTAACGAGTAATGAGTAACAGGGCTGCAACGATTAGTCGACTAATTGATGACTAATCGACTATTAGAAGGACTATTTTAGTAGTCAACTAATTGGTTTGAGTCATTTTCATAGAAACGTACTATAAAGTACCCCAAAATACTCTTACTGCAGCTTCTTACGTTCAGATAATGGCAGCTTTACACACTCTCCCATGACGGTGAACTAAAACCCTTTGGCGTGAGTATGAAACAAAACATTACATGACATAATTTTGGGGTTTGGGGACACAGACCGACATTTTTCAACATTTGAACACAT
Organism: Epinephelus awoara; assembly: GCA_035609425.1. Classification (NCBI taxonomy): domain Eukaryota; kingdom Metazoa; phylum Chordata; class Actinopteri; order Perciformes; family Serranidae; genus Epinephelus; species Epinephelus awoara. The sequence continues at coordinate 21,496,363 of CM069306.1, read as the reverse complement.
TTTTCGATAAAAGGATTAGTCGACTAATCGAAGAAATAATCTACAGATTAGTTGACAATGAAAATAATCGTTAATTGCAGCCCTAATGTGTACTATATTACATTTTAGAGGAACGAGCCCAACACTGTTCACCACTGTATTTCTATTACTGACAGCCCTCCTGTGATTTCACTGTAATTCAGGCTGTAATTCTCCACCTGTCCACTAGTTGCCCTCAGCGAGTTTTCTGCTGTCTTCACCTGCACACCTGCTCCTCATTAGCCAATCAGACTCCAGCTTCCTGCACACACCGCTACCTCTGCAGCATCTGTCCTGTGTCATACAGCAGGGATAATAGTAGCCTGTCTTTAATAAGTCTACTTGGAGTGTGAGCAGTTGTTTATGGAAGTTACTGTGATACAGTGACGGCTGGAAATGGAGATGTGTAATTATTCCGTAGCTTTAAATCTCTCTGAGAGCTATAATCCTTTTTTTCTCTCACTTGTTTACACACTCTTTCATCACTTCCATGTCGCCTAATTCTTTGCTCCAGCAGGGAAACACTGGAAGTAGACCCCCCCATCCGGATCAGGCTTTATCCTGATTTTCTCTCAGAAACCGGGACAGGCTGCACTGCTCACACCCACAGCGGTGAAACGTCTCTTCAATCTGTTATACTGGTAGAGAGGGGATTTTAAAAAGACTTGCGACTTTGTCATTTTTATAGTTTTTTGGCGACATCTCATATAAAACACACGAGGAGTCAGCGGGCTGAGAAGGTGTGTTTTCCCTTTGTGTTGCCTCTGAGGGTGCACCAGTCGGATTCAACAGAGAGGACAACACATTGGGACATAGGTGAGTTTTTATTAAAGTTATGTGACTCTTTTAAAGCAAGATGTAGGCTAAAAATGTGCAAAACCTCTTTTAAAAAATTATATTTACCCTTGTAAGCAGCCTGCTCAAAAATCCTTAATATCACTAAAATATTGTCTTGTATATTGAGTGTGTGGAAACTCATGAGGAAAGTCGCCTTTAATTTTGGTATTTACTTCAGTATGGATACTTTGATATTTGTTTAACATCATAGTTCACAAGATCTAATGCCTTAAAAAGTGCAAACAGTAAACAGTAATGCTTGAACTCTTAAGCAGCTCTTCTCCTCAGCTGAGCTCCACATCCACAGGGATCCACTGCTGACACCCTGATCTGCTGTCATGTTGGCTTCAATCATAGAGAAAAAAGTTGGCCTCAACTTTATATCTGACAGAGAGAGATTTCCTCCTCAGGAATGCTAATGCAGAAAACCCAAATCCTGCTTGGTGTTAAAACCCCAGATTTACTTGTGTAAGTGGCTTGTAGGACGCCAAAATGAGTTTAAGTTGCTTATGCACACAGTGCTGTTCTCTATATATCAACCAGGGGGTACATATGTGGAACTGCAAGGTTAAATGCAAATAATACAGTTAAAAGTGATGTGAGAAACAGCTGAGAAGCAGAAACACCTCTCTGCGTGATGCAAACACTTATCGTTTGTATTTATTTATTTGTTATTTGTTGCAGGACTGTTGTATCAGACTGCATTAGTTTGGGTTCGGTGTACCTAATAAACTGGCTTCTGAGGGTATACAGTCATAAATGCTTTTAGAGTTAGAGTAAAGTTTATTGTTCCTGAAAAATACAACAGTGATGAAAACGGCAATCAATACAAAAAGGTTACGCCAGGTTAATGTCACTGTCACGTGTCACTATAGGAAGGCACATTGATGTCTGCACCTCACTGGTCACTTCACTTCGGCTCCTCAGTCACGCAGTGCTGGCCTGGCTCTCAACGAAAACGCAGAAGGCGGTGCTGTATGTCCCTTGCTGGCGGGTGTATTCTCAAGATGGCGACACGTAATGGAACCCCACAGACGACTTACCCGCACAATGTACAAACAAATCCGAAATTCTCCTTTTACGAGAATAAGTCAGATTATTGGTGGAGGTAATAGTACACCAGTGATGACATATTTATGAATGCAGACATCAATTTTTGCCAATAAACAACTGAAAATGTTACACATTGTCCCTTTAAATAAATGTAAAACCTTATCAAAATAATGATTTAGTTTCTCAAAATAATATGAAACTTTCTCAAAAAATGAAAAGCATTCTTAACATAATGACTTAGTAAATCAAAATAATTAGAACATTTCTTAAAATTATGTGAAACTTTATCAATATAACGTAATATGTCAAAATAATGAGTATATCAAAATAATTATTATTATTATTGCTAACTCATATTGAGAAAGTTTCTGACAATAATTACTTACAGGGTCTTTTTTTCATCACAGTGGCTGAAATGACGTAGAATAGAATTTTATGTTCTGATGGGTGGTGTTTTCTTCTTAATGTATATTTTTCTCTTCTTCAGATGTTAATAAGGAGCTGACTGATTGGTCCGAGGGTTGAGTGACAGCCACAGGTGTGTCAGCGATGGGCAGGAAGTTAGATCTATCGGGGCTGACGGACAACGAGGCGGAGCATGTGCTGCAGGTGGTGCAGAGGGACATGAGGCTACGCAAGAAGGAGGAGGAGCGCCTCAGGTTAGTTCTGACCTGGTCAGGTAGCAACACCGCAGCGTGGAAATACTCTGGTACAAGTCAAAGTCCTGCATTCAAACGTTTACCTTATTAAAAGTACAAAAGCGAGATAACTGAAAGTCAAATATTGAAAGTTGTATGATATAAAACATTGCCCAAGAAGTAAACATTGACAGTGTGTGGGACTCAGTGTGCATTCGAGGCATTTTAGACGTCTGTGGGTGTTCCCCATCCTGCTTCTCGACACTGGACAGGAAGTGACCTCCCTTTCCTGCTGCACTCAGACTAGTTTCCTCAAAACTCCTATCCAGCCTTCAGAGTTCAAAAACAATGTGCGTGATCACAAAGACAAAATAATATGCTAATTGGGTGGCTTTGAGCTGAGCCTGAGACACAGAGGTACATAATAGTGGGAAATGGTTTGTCTCTTTGTCAGAGGTTAAGAATAACATGCTTATGTCATTTGCTTGTGACTCTTTTCCTTGCTCCTCGTGCTTTATTCCCTCACACAACATTATTCCACTGCATAGCTCAACCGAAAAGGCTCTCAGAGATCAGGGACGCCAATCACAAGATAACAAATTGGACCACACATGCTAGATAAACTTAATGGCTGTAATTTCCTGAAGATTTCCAACAGAGGAATGCTTAATGTATCCTGCCCTATGTGCCCTCAGAGTGCAGGTTCATATCAGTTGACGTTTGTTGTCGTGACAAATGCTCTCAATAATGCTGATAAACTCTGTGATAAAATAATATCAGTCATATTTTAACGGTATTCTGTGGAGTTGTAGGCCTCTGGTAGTGCTGTGAGGCTGTTTTCCTATGAGTTGGTCCTTGTTTTGCTCAGCAGGTGCACGCCCATGTGGGTTATGTGGTACACAGCCCTGCCAGTGGTCTCATGTGACTCCACTGACCCATGGATGGCAGCAAAGAATCAGTAAACATGGTAATATGCCAACAAAAGCAGGGCAGAAGAAGACTGCAAGGTACTAAACAAACACAAGTAAACAAATTACCGTTGGGTAGGTTTGTCCAGTGGTGCATCTGAAAGGTCACAAGAAAGATTTTGGATACATTTTCCCTCCTTGGTCCACAGATATTTACCTCCGTTTTGATTTTGGTTCAGTTACTGAAAGCTTTTGGCCTGATCTCAATGACACTTGGTGTAAGGGTCAGAGGCCATAACCAGAACCTGCCACAGCACAAAACTTCAAGAACCACTGGTTTAATCTTGATCTTGAAAGATATTTATGTAGGATTTTCCTAAAAAAAAAAAAAAAAAAAAGTACAGTCTCATACAGAAGTAATCCCTCTCAGTCAGGGTGTTTATGGAGCATACGCTCATAGCTTTTAGGTGAGGTCTGGGCTTTATAAAAGGTAGCGATCAGGTACCAGGCTGAAAGCAGCAGGCATCCAAGAGACACAGTATAGGAAAACACAAATATCTTCCTGTGTCCTCATATGAGGACATCACATTTTTGGTTTACATGACCTTATACTTCATTCTGCTTAACTTAGACCTGTTGTCCTCTTTCGTGGACACTTTGTTGTGCCATCCAGTGGTAGTAAGAGCACATGTAAAAACAAGATGGCAGCCATCTCTGTCAAGTAAGTCTGCAGCTAGTCCTGACACAAAAGTGGACAAGGTTCACACCCTGATCACATTTTATGGTTGAAAATTGTTTATTTATGATTAATAATGTTTGTATGTTTGATATGGCAACAAATTTGACCAATTTTAGCAACAGTAACAAGCTAAGACACTGTTAATTTGGAGGTACTCATTTGCAGACATGAGGACTTTATTATCATCTCGTTTGAAGACATTGGGACTTTATTATCGTCTCGTTTGAGGACATTAGGACTTTATTATCGTCTCGTTTGAGGACTCTGGGACTTAATTAGACACAAGGCATCACTGCTGCACTGTTGCATTTTTCCAGTTTCCAGATATCTTAGTGTTGTGATCATGTTGTTTCTGGCGTTAGCTAAGCGTTAGCGTTAGGTGGGAAATGTGTGCGTACCCCTAATGAGATCAGTAATGCATATTATCCCTGCACAGTCTCATCTGTTGCATTTCATCTACTCACTGTCATCCAGTGACTTACAGCTAATCTTGTTTACTGTTTACCAGATATGACTAGACTTGTGCTTATTTGTGAAGAAGGCCAAGACAGCATACTTTATATTTAACCTGCTAAATGATGTCAAACACATTCACGTCCCTTCTTCAGCAGAGGGACACTGACACATGAGACCACGTACCATTTTCAGATATCCCATCGAAGAGGTAAATCCCCCATGTCGAGCAGCTTGTGCACAGCTTCCTCTCGTCGTTAAGAGGACCGCGACTTCATGCATCCTGCTTTCCAATTTCTTTGTATGACACCCTGCGAGATGAAATCCAGGAGCCTCTGTGAATGTCAAGCAGCGATGAGTGATAGACGGGGGAATTAAAGATTAGACGGGAATACAGATGAGTGACAAACACACTGTTGAATTGTACTTGTCCTGTGGTTCCAGTTGCACATGATGCAGCCTCTGTTCTTCTCCTCATGCGGAGAGAAAGTGTCACTGTAGACTCAGAGCTCATCTGGGCTGAATCTCGCATCACTGGACACAATCTTGTAAAGGTGTCTGTGAAAGATAACGGAAATATAACGCACCCATCTGTAACTGAACTGATATAGATAAAGTCTGCCCTGCCTTGTTCCCCAGGCTGCTGCTAATGGTAGATGGTAATACTAGAAAAGAAGACATAGTTTAGGACGTGATTCATGAACTCGCCAACAGGGGGAGTGTTGGGCAGGGAAAAGGCTTTTAAACTCTGCAGTAAACATGAGATCTAATGATTTAATGGGGTTATGTTAACTAATGACAATATTAATCACTGCATGAACACATTTGTTATCTGTTTTCATGGTTTCAAGTAAACCATTTTAATCCTGTTTAAAATTGTGAAGAGAGAACAGTAATTAGTTCTTATAATCTCTGAAATGAGGCTAAGATTAGTAATTCCATGCATGTATTTACAAAGATTTTACTCACACACACATGTTGGATCCAGTTTCTGATGAACCAACTGTGAGACACACACACACACACACACACACACACACACACACACACACACACACACACACACACACACACACACACACAGTCACCACTTTATCATGTCACTGAGCCAGAGCTCATGCAGTCTAATACAACAGTCCTGCAGTAAATTCTGCCTTTGTGAAGATTATAATGTTCATTTCTTGTGGAAACTGTTTTAGAGAGGTGTTGATTGTGTAGATTGTGGCGCTGTTAAACTGCTGGATGTTACACAGAGAGTTGTTTCTTTTAATGTTTTGTCCACCCTGTTTTCATCATTGACATCAGACTGAATTCAAGAATAGGGCTGCATGATAGAAGATTTTGCCAGTATCTGACAAGCTGATATTTTCAACTCATTTTGGACAGTTGCTGATACTGAAATCACATATTTTTTCACCTAATTGCAGATAAAATCAAGTCTCCATCAGACCAGGCAACCTTTTTCCAATCTTCTGTTGTCCAGTTTTGGTGAGCCTGTGTGAACTGTAGCCTCAGTTTGCTGTTGTTAGCTGACAGGAGTGGCACCTGGTGTGGTCTGCTGCTGCTGTAGCCCATCTGCTCCATGGTTGGACGTGTTGCTCATTCAGAGATGGTCTTCTGCAGACCTTGGTTATAACCAGTGGTTATTTGAGTTACTGTTGCCTTTCTATCATCTTGAACCAGTTGAATAGGGGTACTTAATGAAGTGGCCGGTGAGTGTATATGTGTGTATTTTCAGTATTAATTATTATATAATTATTATCAGAATCAGAAAAACTTTGTCAAGTGCAACACAGTTATACATAGCGTAACAACAAATACATGCATAGAGCATAAAAACATTTCTACTTGACACTTTACTCTTTATTTTTATTCTTAATTTTATTGTTTTGTGATTCATGTGACAAGAAACATACTGAATATACTCAGTTTAACACAGTTCAATTTAACAGCACAACAGTCTACAGAATTTAAAACCTCTCTAAAACCTTGTCAGCACAACCTGAACTTTATAACCCTCACAAAGGTATGGTTTATTGTTGTATTAGACTGTGTTAGTTGCAGATAGGTGTTCGCAATGAACTGGCAACTCGGTACACACTATATACAGCATAACTTTGATAATATTCCTGAAAGCATCAACTGGATGTAGGCGCAGACCGGCTGTGTTGTGAGTATGAATTAGTTATAAAATGTTGGAGATACTGACGTGGCACAAATGTCAGACTGTGTTTATCTTATTAAGTCTTTGAGCAGAATAACAAGTTCTCAGGAAAAAGCCACGGGAGTCGGTTCACTGCCACCGCACCTGATGATCTGGGGATTGTTGGCATTCGTTTCTCTGTAGCGCCACCCGCCCACACACAGCATACACAGCACAAACACTCACACCGCTTGGCACTCTGAACCTCCGCAGTGCGCACTCACTCACACACACACACACATGCAGAGCCTTAGCGTGGATGTTAATCCTGGCTGATTGAGGGAGGAAGTCTGTGGAAGTGAAGTTGTGCTCAGTGTTACAGGAAGGTGAAAGCATCAGCGAAACACTGAAAACAAATGAGGAGACAGAAAGAGATGTGGTTTAATGTGTTTCCTGAATCCTCTGCAATTTTTTTTAATCTCTATTACTCATCAGTTAATACTTTGTGGAAATCCAAAATGACCAGTCTTAAATAAAGTAATTAATCTTAGTAATTTAGCTTATCTTAGTTATTTATATGCAAATGAGGATGTGAATCAAAACAGCAGGATAAACCAGCCTCATTATTTCATCTTTATTTTCATAGTGAGTTTTATTGGATTTTAGTTTTTGTGTAGGATTTAGAGGCATCTAGAAACGGTAGACTATATAATATTCAGAACTGTTTCAATGTATAATCACCTGAATCACCTGATTATCTTGTTTTCGTTCCCTTAGAATGAGCCGTTTATGTCTACACAGGGAGCGTGTCCTCGTCTGCAGAGTCTTCCATGTTGCACAGCCATGTTTCTACAGTAACCCAGAATGGACAAACCAAACACTGACTCTAGATAGAGTTGTTCACGTTTTCCCGTCAGCCACAGTAATTAGCAGAATCTGTGATGAGCTGAACAGCGTTGGAAAACTCTTACTGCTTTAAATTGCCAGTCCTGTTTGTTTTGAAGAGGAAGAGACCTCTGCAGATAGTTCGGCTCCTGCTCAAAACCTCCTAAACGTCTGGGGCCAGCTGCGCCAAGCACTTTAAGTAGAGGTTTCCCTTAAAGGCTGAGTTAAGGTTTTCTTGAGATAAAATCGGCTGCACACAAGTCTTCCCTTTAAGGTTACCCCAGGGTGGCTGTGGCTCACAAGGTAGAGCGGGTCGTCCACTAATCAGAAGATTAGCGGCTCGATTCCTGGCCCTTCCAGTCCTTAAGGTTTCCTTAGGGCAGCTGTGGCTCCCTAGGTAGAGCGGGTCGTCCACTAACTGTAAGAGTGGCAGCTCAGTCCGCATCTCCCTCAGTCAATATATCCTTGGCAAGATAATGAACCACAAATTGCTCCCTATGGCTGTTCCATCAGTGCATAAGTGTGTTAAAAACTGAGTAGCGGGCGGCACCTTGTATGGTAGCCTCGGCCATGAGTGTATAAATGTGTGTGTGTGAATGTGACTTGTAGTGTAAAAAGCACTTCGAGTGGACAGAAGACTAGAAAGGCGATATACAAGTGCAATCCACTTAAAATGTTTACTTCATGATTTAAGTTTTTTTCATTGTCTTGGTCTTGGACTTAAGGAATTGCTTAAAGTTTGTTGAAGTCCCTGTGACTCCATCTTCTGACCCACAATCCTCTGCACAGCAGACCATATGTCACATCGACTGTCATAAGCTGGAGTGATAGATGACAGCGCATTCAGGTGACCGATGGCGGTCGGTTGGTAATAAAAGGAATGTTAATTATTTAATTGAATAAACCAATCATAAATATAACCAACAACAGAAGTGTTAAATAACAATGACAGAGAAATGTATATCCTCTGTAATTTTACTGTCACAAATATAATATGTTAGACTCTACAATGTATGCAGCTATTACTTATTGCAAATTAACTGTCTGGTTTGATCTCCGTCTCTAGCGAGCTTGGCATTTTGTTTTTATTTCCATGGTAACAGATATATGAATAAGAGGAAAGTTCAGGATGTAATGTTATGAGACAGTAGTATGTCCCGATTGTGTGCATATGTACATATGTTTAAGGGCAGCTGCAGTACCTTCTGAAAGTAAAAAGAAAAAGTATGTGATTCAGAACACACCCTAAATCTTACACACTACCCCTTTTTAAAGCATTTTTATTCCAGATTTTACCTGTCAAAAGTATTTTTACTGTCATTGTCTCATTTTTATGACCGTCACCGCTCCAATCCAACCAATAATGATAAAATAATAGATTTTTTTTAATGAGTAGTTCAGTAACATATTTTACACATAATCCTGCCCTTTATCCAACACTTTAACTACATGGAAAATACTTTAAAGGGCCAGTGTGTAAAATGGGTTGAAAACAGTGACATGTAGCGTTTAGATTCTAGATTGCAGCGCTCACTCGCTCGCCTGTGCTCACCCCTCCCGTCGGCAAAGTTACGGTGGATTCACCACACACAGGGCTGAATTGCTTCTTATTTTATTAATCAGTCTACAAAACAACACGATTTTAAATATTCTGCAGCTGTACTGAATCCAATCAGCAGGGTACACAGAAGTAACGTTACTGCTATCCTATTGTCTGTTAGGCTTTTGACATAAGACTAAAATTTGTGTTTTAAAATAATGTTTTACAGTAATTGCTCTACCTGGAGGTGATGTAACGTTACGAACTCTCCTCCTCACTCCCTACTTGTCGAGTCCGACACGTAACCGTATTATACTACGTGCTGACAAACAGTAGCATTTATTTTAGTAGTTTACCTGTCCAGCAGAAAACATGCCACTTCAGCGTTGGATTGAAGCCCTTTGTCCTTCATGAACCCCCTCCATCGCTGAAAAACATCACCGATGTTTATTCTCTGCAGCTGCTTGTCCCGTTTTCTTTGCCCCTCTTTGCCTCTTCTTTTCCTTGCAGACGACTGTTCGGGTTCATTCTCTCCTGTTGCGTGGTAAGTGTGGTCCATTCGCAAACTTTATAACTAAAAAAACTTTTCACTTCTCTCTATCGACAAACTACTAACACTCTCCTCCATCCTTCCTTCCTTCCTTTCCCTTTCTTCTTCGTTGGTTTATTTATATACGCCAAACGCTGGCTGGATTGTCCGCTCGGGCTGCCGTATATACATGGCGGTCCAAGATAGCGACCTCTCTAAAGCAAGGCCCTTGCTATATATATATATATATATATAAAAGCATAATTATAAGGCTACGAAAACCAAACGAATTTTATCTTATAGCGATTATACACTTATATAAAAATATTAATGGGTAGAAGATTCAGATTCAGATTTGACAATAAACCATGCCAAATATTACACACTGGCCCTTTAATGTTATGGATTTGTGCATCATTCAAATGAATCCTTGAAAGACTAGGAGAAAAACACTTCCTTTCAAGGGTCAACACCTGACGTAATTTTAACATAATCCCACTTAATAACAAAACAAAATACAAAGGGTGGATGTCTGGCCCAAAGCTAATTTTAGCCACTAGTCATCAAAATAATCTAATTCCAGCTTACTTATCCTCTGCAAGTGATTTATTCCATCATAGCAAAGTTCATGTTGTGACTCAAACTATACTTACCAGTAGCTATTATTAAGTGTGAGCATTAAACTTTGGTCCCAGGTTACAACACAGTCTCAAGTTTCCCTGCTCTGCTGCTAAAAAGCAGCACATGTATTTCCTTTATGTATAATAATCAAGATGACTATCTCTCTTCTAAAAGAAGCAGATCCCTATTAAAATCTGTAAACATAAGAAAAATAAACAGTCACAAGACTGCAAGCGCACATTAGCAGACGTCACATCATCTTATCGCCAAGAAACAGACTTTTTGTGAGGATTATTGCAGCTGACAGAGCTCAAGCCTCTCCTCATTTGTTCTCGTTTCATGCCTGAAGCTAGAAAGCAGCTTTAGACGTGAGTGCGTGAGGACAGAGCCGCACTACAGATACTGCACAGAGCGAGCTGCTCAACATATATGTTCCATGTCTCTGAGGTATTCAGATGAAAGACAGAGATGTGACAGATGTCTGTTTGCTTCTTAGCTGCAGTTTTGTCCCGCTGAGGCGTGTTTACACATGTGAGGGATACTGTTGTGTTCATGTATATTCCTGCATGTTACTCTACTGTCTTGCATCTTGCTGAGAGTATCTTTGTGTAACTGTGTGTGGCCTGCCTCGCGGGTTATTTATACCGTCCACTGAGCTTCAGTAATGGAGTGTGCTGCTGTGGTGAGAGGACTGCCGTCTCTCTTGTCAGACGGGCATCTGAGGGACACTGTTAAATTTTTATAGTTTGGAAAATGTGACCGAAATGTTAGTGTCAATGTTGAAGAAACGTGGCTTTCAAAAGGAACTTAATCTGGGACAGTTTCGATAACAAATCAGTTGTGCAAGTCATGTTGTTGAACAAATATGTCCAGAGTCCACAGATAAACCTCTCATAGTGATTATTTCTGTAGGTATCTTTTTTGTTTTAAAATATCTTTGGATTTTAAACCAGTTTTGGACAAATTGGGACATTTTAAGATGTTGACTTGGGCTTTAGGAAGTTGTAAGGAAAATGATTCACCACTTTCTGACATTTTATAGACAATTGATAAACAATTAATTTGATTGATGGAGAAAATCTGCAGCTTAATGAAAATCATAATGAAGACAACAGCCCGTACAGTGTTATTTATAGGGGTGGGACTCACCGGAGGACTCACGATACAATATTATCACAATACTTAGGTCACGATACGATATTATAGTGATATTGCAATATGCTGAGTATTGTGATATATAGCAGCATATTGCGATTCATTACCTTTTTCCCAACTGCAAATTTCCCCAAAGGAAAATTTTATCAACATCAATTTTACCTCATAAGACTAAGTTTTCAGTCTGTTCATTTGATTTTAATCATTTTTATTGCAGCAAAATGTGATGCAAAGCAGACAGACTGACCAACACCGTCATAAAACCTGTCATACATGCTGTATGCACCTGACAAACTGAACTGCTGGCAGATTTAACACCCTCTGTTAGGCCAGATTAAGCAAGTGTATGAAACACTTCACATGCAGGTATCCTGCTAACTGAATGGCAACACCCATGTTAGATGTGCTGTCTGTTACAACCACAATCCCCCATTCTTGTGCTGCGTTTTACAGGAGGTCTGCAGTGTTTGCTCTGGTGTGACTTTTGTCTTCTGCTCTAGTTTGGAGAATATCAGACAGCAGTCAGCAGTCCTCTGTGATATAATGTGCTGTTATAGTCACATCTAAATCCACTGACCTTGAAGTCCAGGAGTCACAAGTTAATGCTACCCTTCCTGCTGCACTCAAAGATTCCTCAACTTCATGCTTCACTTCTCTATAGAGCTTGGGTACGACTGTGTCGGTGAAAGAACGTCGGGACCTGAGTTCCAGTGTTTTTAGCATGTTTGTTTACAACAACACTTTATGGAGGCAGATCTTTGCACTTTAAGTGGGTGATGGGCTTTGTTATCTTCTCAGCCCTCTCAGAGTTGTATGGTAGTTTTGTCAAGCTAAGTGTGTCCAGTTTTGGTTGATTTTTCGGCAGAGCAGGTTTAGCATTAGCTTGGCCGTCAGTGGCTAATGTTCTCTCTGAATGGTGTTGTGTGAGGTTAGCCCTCATGTTCTTAGTATTCCCAGATAATTCTCATATGACACTGCCTCCAAATCGCATGTGTCATATCAAGTCCTTCGCACCTTTTTGTGTTGAAAAAAATTCAAAATAAGTCCAGACATTTGATTTAAACGGCGACAGTGTCCTTTCTTATTTTTTCTTATTTCTTTCTCCGTTGCGAGTGATGTAGTCGTTCTCTCTATGTATCATTCTCTGTCTACATATCAAGCATCTTTTTTTTTCTTAAATCACATTCAGTTCTCACCAGTTCACTTCAAGACAACCTTATGTAGAAGGAGATTTCCCTCAAGCAAATAAAGTCTATACAAAGGCTCGGTAACGGAATTGAGGAGCTGAATTTCGGCTTTACCTTTTGAGTTGTGGACATTTTAAAACTGCAATGAAATTAACATTGAAACCCACAGTGGCTCGTCTTTCCCCCTGCCTCTGTCCTCGTGTTGTCAGACTCCATCAGTCTCCAGCAGTAATCACCTATAAATGATTCAGTCATGGCCGATGCTCCTGCAGCCCTGATGTGAAAATAATGGATTTTTTGTGACACTTTCCTTCTTGCGCTACTTAACACCAGTTTCTATTTGTCTCTCTTCTGCCTCCGTCCGTCTTGTTTTCCCTCTGTAATTAATTTTTCCATCCTTTTTTGGCTGCTATCTGATGTGTTTGAATCTGTTTGATATGCGCTGTGTGTGACAGTGATTGGGAAAGTACTCAGATCTTTCTTGTACGTAAAAGTAGCAGTATTACAGTGAAGAAATAATCTATTACAAGTAAAGTGAAGAAATAATCTGTTACAAGTAAAAGTACGACATTTAAGTTTTAATCAAGTAAAAGTACAAACATATTGGCATTAAAATTGACTTCAAGAGCAAAAGGTAAAAGTACACATTATGCAGAATGAGCCACTTGAGCCAGCAAACATTTCCCAGTAGTGTAGGGTAGTTGCGACAGGCCCCAGTGCACACTGTTATGGCCCTTCTGCATGCTGTTGTGCGCACATCGTCTCATCACATGATCACAGACTTGACATTGGATAACATCAGCATTCATCTTACCCAACGAGCATCATTGCATATCTGTATGTGACAAAAAGTACCAAAGAAAATAAGAAATGATTGATTTAATTTAACAACTTTAATAGTGTATTATGGTTTACTGAACCCAGGGTGAGGGAGCCCCTCTGTGTGCAGTTTGCATGTTCTCCCTGTGTCAGCATGGGTTTAGGTACTCCGGTTTCCTCCCACAGTCCAAAGACATGCAGGCTAACTGGTGACTCTAAATTGTCTGTAGGTGTGAATGTGAGTGTGAATGGTTGTCTGTCTCTATGTGTCAGCCCTGTGATAGTCTGGCGACCTGTCCAGGATGTACCCTGCCTCTCACCCAATGTCCGCTGGGATAGACTCCAGCCCCCCCACAACCCCCAAGTGGTTATGGAAAATTAATGAATGAACAATGAGTATCATACTAGTAAAATGTGTCAATATCTGTGCTCGTGATTAAGGAAAATCCTCATTTTGGTTACTCTTGTGATTCAAAAAATGATCTGAAGCTTAATTTAGTGACTGTTACTTAAACACTTTTTTCATTGGTAATAAATATTTCAACCTCTGATCAATCCATATAAATTTCAGACTTAAAATAACAACCTCTGATTAGGCCAAACCCACTTTTAATTTAAACCACACCCACATCTGGCCTAAACTCTGCCCACTTCATGTACAGATACAGATAACTTAGTTGGTTGAACAGATATAGAAAATGATGTACTCGCTTATCCCTGTTTATAACTTTTAATATTAGTCTAGTTTTACTTTTTTACTTTTAGATTTACTCAAGTAAAAGTAATAATAGATAATAATGTAAATAATGATAAACCTTATTCATCCTTATTTCATACAAGAAATGCTGGACAAAGTGCTTTACAAGAAGCAGTCAAAGCTACTTAAAGGCTAAAGTGAACAGACGTGTTATCAGCTTTCTTTCTTCTATGATATCTATAGGTAGTGTGTTTCATAGCTCAGGCTGCATCCCTGATCTTCTTCCAGCTGTTGTTGTACCACAGTGAACAAATAGTAAGTAAAGTAGTAAGTTAAAGTCCTGTGTTCAACATTTTACAAATGAAATAGCATACAAGTCTTAGGGCCTTTATATCCAAGTAAACTATTCATTCATTCACTACACAAACCGTCTCCCAAAACAATTATTTTCTGACATTTCCAACAAAAAGCCCCCCAAAACGTGCATTGCATCCATTCCAGCATTTCTGATGATTAAGCTCACCTCATCAAACAGCGCTGAAGTGCAGCCTGTGAAATGCTTAAAACAAAAAAGGAAATTTAATCATCTATAATTCCATATATCTGGGCAAACACTCATATAAAGCTCCAGATCAGCTAATAAACGGACCATGTGGGTGAGACTGTTTTCTCCAGCAGTAATAAATGTTTAGAATACTCTGCATATAGGCAGAGAAGCTGCTGCTGCTGCTGTCGAGGAAAACAAGCTGATGTATTATTCAGCACAGCCTTCTGCTTTAACCTTTATGTGAGCACAGCAGCGGACCTTTTAAATGAATGTGAAATGATACATACTCTGTTTAAATATTCAATCAAGATATTTATATAAGGCAGAATTCCACCTTTAGTAGGAGCTCTGATGCCATTTCACCACCATGGACGTATAATGTACATTGAGGGAGATATTAGTGCTTTAGCCTTTTTTTTTTTTTTTTTTTTTTAAATGATGTTTAGAGAATTATTAAAATGACCGACTTTATGAAACCACTTTAATTTGTGCTCCATTTTCATTAAAGAGAGGCAGAGGATCAGTGTGTGACCAGCTGTGTGTATATGTCATGTCCTCATTGTGATAATCATCCTACTTGACTCAGAGAGAGAGCTGTATCTCCTGTCACACACACACACACACACACACACACACACACACACACACACACACACACACACACACACACACACACACACACACACACACACACACACACACACACACAAATGTTCTGTTTTTCCCCCCCCGTTTTGTAAACACACATGCTCTCTCTCTGTCTCTCCCGGTATCACTGTCTTCCTCCCTTCAACATCCCCCTCTCTCTCCCCTCCTCCTCCTCCTCCTCCTCTTCCCTACAGTGAACTGAAGCAGGAGCTGGACGAGGAGGGCAGTCGCTGCCTCCTGCTGTCACGGCAGAGCTGCTTCAACCAGCGCTGCTGCATCCGCTGCTGCTTGCCCTTCACCTTCCTGCTCAACCCCAAGCGCCAGTGCCGTGACTGCCACTACAACGTCTGCAAGGCCTGCCGGGTCTATAACAAGCGGGACAAAGCCTGGCTCTGCTCCGCCTGCCAGAAGAGCAGGTAAGGTCGGGCAGCGGGGAAGTGACTCAGATGGTGTGTGTTATGTGTGTGTACATGAGGCTAAGTTAAGGATGAGAGGCTGACAGTGACGTCAAAGGTTATTAAGGTCTTACTCTGCTGCTGGAGAGATGGATTTAGAACTTATTACTCACAACATAGTCACTAAGATACAGAACAGGATAAAGTCTTCCACTGGCTGAAATACTTGAAACAACATGACAGCGAGAAAGAGACTCACTAGTCTACGGCGTTGGAAGATGTGAAGCGACAAAAATGTATGTACAAGGACGATTTTCTCTTTTTCTTTCATTAGAATGTTCTTCTTAGTGTCGAAGTGTTAAAGCAGCCTGTTTAAGTTCACACGAAGACTTTGATGCGCCATTCAGAGGTTCAGATGTCAAGCGGTTCGATGTATTTCCATATTGCTGTGGTGTGTCATGTCGAAATTTGGTGACATGTTTGCTTTGTGGACTCAGAATATTGTCTAGTTTCCTTAGTTGGTGAGCATGGCACAACCTATTGGATGAATTGGAAAATGTGTAGTGATGTAAGATTTTTTTTATGCTCATGAAAAGTTGACATTTCGAGAGCTGACATTTGAGTTTAAAGGGTAACATTAATGTTATTCTATATGTTTCGTAAGCCTCGGGTATGATCAGGTGACTTACACCGATCAGCCAAAGCATTAAAAATAATGACAGGTGAAGTGGGTAACACTGATCATCTTGTTGGAGTATGATGTTCTGCAGGGAAACCTTGGGTCCTGGCATGCATGTTGATGCCATTTGACAGGCACCATCTACAACAACATTATTGCAGACCAAATGCCCCCCTTCATGACAACAGCACTCCTCAGGAACAGCCCGAGGAATGTTACAAAGAGCTCAAGGCATCAACCTTGCCTCGAAATTACCCAGATCCAAACCTGATTGAGCATCTGTGAAATGTGCTGGTATGACAGAAGTCACAGATGCCCGGATTGGGATTTTGGGGAATTTGGAGGCCACATTCCTTGGGTCATTCTTGAGCAGTTTTACAGTGTCGCATGCTGCATTCTTCTGCCATCAGAGAGTGCCGTTGGCATTTGCGGGTGTACTTGGTCTGAAGCGGTAATTGTATGGGTGGTGCGTCAGTGGCATCCACGTGAATACCAGAACCCAAGGTTTCCAAGCAGAACAGTGCATTGTAATGAGATGATCAATGATGATGTCGTTCACTTCATCTGTCAGTGGTTTTATACTGCAGCTGATCAGTGTGTATAAAAATTCAACTCCGTACAATTGTCTGAAACAGGAAAATTAGTTATAAAGACCAAAACTCTCCTTCTGCACTGGGCTGTAAACATATTTATTTCTACTCTGAAGTTTGGCATTTTAACATGGGGGTCTATGGGATTTGACTCGCTTCTGGAGCCAGCCTCAAGTGGGCATTTGAGGAATTGCAGTTTAGGCACTTCTGCGTTGGCTTCATTTTGCAGCCCCAGAGTTTGCTGCTTTAATGCGATAGAGAAGATCTAGTTCGTATGATGTCTTGTCCAACCACGTCTGAAGGCAGTTGGTCATTGAGAGGTGCTGTAGTAAAATAACAGCACTTACTTTGATACGTGTTGGCAGAAGTGTCAAGCCTTGATTTATTTTACTAATGGAAGTCTATGGCACATGAACGAGCTGTATCAGGGTTTGGGTACAAAGATAATACTTATCAGTAAAATAAATTCATTGTTAGTTTTGTTGAATTGGAGAGCAACAGAGGCTTCTTTTGAAATCTGCAGGTCTTTTAGCAGTCTTTTGGGGGTGGTTAGAAATCCTGAACCTGATCTGCAGTTTATCCACTTACTTGTGCTAGAATGAGGGTGTTGTAGATTTAATTTCTGCTGTTTGGGAGCATTGCCTGTGTTCCTATGGGAAACAAAATGGTGCAAACAGTGCTGACACAAGCTTCATGCTGCCGCCATTTTCTTCTGGGTGTTGGTTCAGTGGAATGGGGATGAGTTCTGACTCAGGCAGCAGCTTCCCTCAACTATGTGGACCCAATTCAATGTCTGACAAAGCTGCTGAACGTCCTCCTGCCATTTCCAGAGCTGGGGCTGGCAGATACAGCAGCACCAATATGGCTACAGGTAATTTATTTGATGGTGGCTATGGTAGTGTTCGGGAGAAACGGTAAGGGTGTGACAGCAGTGCTCCAAGTGGCGGCTATGGTGGTTAAGCTACTGCTTGTGTAGGGGACAGCTGGAGCTCTGGATCTGCCAACAGCTATGACGGTGGTAATGAAGACTCTGATCTGGAACCAGTCTACTCCTTCAGCTCTCGTTCAAGCTACCAGAGAGGATGAGCAGTATTTGGTCAAACCCGCTACACCCCAGGAGAGCCCGTTCCCCAAATAATGCCAGGACCCAGATGCATCAGCAAAACTTCTGAGCCAAGCAGTCCTCCTAAGGCTCCGACCAAGGGTGGCTTCTAAAGGCCTTCTCGTCTTAAGTTCCAGTTGACTGCTCATTCTGCTGAATGACCCAATGACGGCTGGCAATGAATGGCTTTTCTTAAAAACATGTAAAGACGTTACAATTTATCCTTTTAAAAACTTCATTATATGCACTGTACAGTACTGTACATTACAAATACTGTATACTGTCAGTCCATTTTCCATACCCACTTAGTTTATTCTGGATCATGGGTGGCTGCAATTATCCCAGCAGGGATTGGACATGAAGGCAGACAGAATGTGGGCAATTAAAACTTTAAAATTCACCCGAGACCACTGAAGCTCAGACAAACATTTCATAACTTTAACTTCACGGTTTAGTACTTAAAAAATAATCACTTTCTTGGGAATGTTTAAAGCTGTCAAGTAACTTCTTGGAGAAAATTCCTCCAAAATTGTTTACTTCCACCTCAGCTGTCATCTTAATGATAAGGACATCAGGTTTTCTTAATTAGACAGTGTTGACAAGAGTGCTGGTAGATAAATCACACTGACAGTTTTTCTCCACCTGGCTGTCTGAATGAGGAGACACCATGAACTGCCACAGTCACCTAAAGATGGTTCACACTTGAAGACTTTCTGTCGCCTCCTGTCCACACACTTACTGTCCACACACTCGCTCAGCTCCCGTCACACAGCAACTGAACTGCACAGTGAGCAGATGGTAACTCATTAAACATGCTGACATGGATATCTCTGCATTAGCCCACAGCTGTCACTCCTAAACATTCCATTATATCTCAGTTCATTTTCAATCTTAAATATTGAGTCTTGAAGATGAGAAGGACAGAAATTAGATCTACATCAAAAGCCTCTCTTACATGTTTGTACACCGACAACAACACGTACAGACATATCTAACATAACAGAAAAACAGAAAAAAAGCTGTTTTTATGTAGGACCCCACCACTGTAAGTAAGATGCTGGGATGATAACATAAAAAGTATATTTAGGACGTTAAATACATTGGAAAGCTAATTTTCTACTGAGGCCATTAAGAGGCAAGTGAGAAAAATTCTGGTGATCCATTTTCTTAGTCTGATCTCGCTTATTCTCTGTCCTGTGTTTATGACTTAAGGATAAATGAAAAACGGGTTGCCAAGACAATCTTAAAAACTTCCTTAATTTTTTTTTATCTGTGAAAACAAGTGGTGGAAAAAAAGTTTGACGGGTAAAAAATAAAGTTGTTGTGAGGATCGTACTTATTGTTGTAATACTAATTTTGGCCACAAGAGGCTGAAGTGCACCGCTGCCCAATGCTCTAAACAGGACTAAAAGCAAGTTTTCTTCCGGGTGAGTTTTAATTTCTCCGTTAGTCTAGTTTCCCGTCAACAGGCTTTACAAAGCAGCTCCAGTGTTTGGTTAAGTATGTCTGTTAGCCTCAGAGTGGACGTGAACCTTGCAGACCTTGACTGTGGATCATTTTGTCATTGTGCACTGTATTTACCTGTGATTGATTATAGATGCACATATGTGGCAGATTTGATCTGATTAGTCATACAGTGCTCAGTATGTGTGAGCATTTGGAAACTTTTCATTTTCCTTTATTTTGTCCATCCATCAATTTTCATCCGCTTACCCGGGGCTGGGTCGCAGGGTCAGCAGTACAAGCAAAGCACCCCAGACGTCCCTCTCCATAGCAATGCTTTCCAGCTCCTCCTGGGGGACCCCAAGGCGTTCCCAGGCCAGATGAGATATGTAATCCCTCCAACATGTACTGGGTCTGCCCCGGGGCTTCCTACCAGTGGGACATGCCCGGAACACCTCGCCCAGGAGGCATCCTGATCAGATGCCCGAACCACCTCAACTGGCCCCTTTCGACACAACGGATCCGCAGCTCTACTCTGAGCTCCCTCCAGATGTCCGAGCACCTTACCCTATCTCTAAGGCTGTGCCCAGCCGCCCTTCTGAGGAAACCCATTTCGGCCGCTTGTATATGTTGTACATTAGTAGTATATAATGTATATTTAGGAGACAGGGTTGTAATTTGTCAGGGTGTGGGACATTAACTGTATTTTATTACTTCTGCTTTACTACTCTCTCCCAGCCAGACTTTTTTATATAGTTAACACTCACTTATGCTGCATATCCTGCATTATGTATTACTGATATTACCGTCCATATAGTAACTCTAAAATGTCTCTAAAGCCCTATTCCCACAGGCCTAGAATTACCTTGGGACATCTAGTAAATTCTAATAATTGCAGAGGCCGTCTGTGATCTTAATCCCATGCAAATCTGCCATGTCTGTAATTTATCAAGTAAAAAGCTGTCAAACACACGAGGTCATGTGATAATATTAGTCTCTGTGATTTGGGGTCAAAGGTTTTTTTGTTTTCTCCACGCCTGTTTTCTGCTACATTCCCAGGTGACAAATATGGAGGCTGCACTCGTTTTTATAAATAAAAGATCTGACAGCATTTATTGGTGCAGGAGAATCTGGTTACACAGCATGGAGATGTGTACGCTGAAAAAAGAGGCTCAAATCCATCATGCCATCCATGTGTGGATCAATTGTTTGTTTTACCCACATGTTGTTGTTTTTTTAAAGAATGGTTACACTGTCCATCACTGGCATAATATCAATAAATTCAAGTGAAATACAGACCTAATCTATGTGAATGTGCCGCATGAAATTCAGATGTGAGGGGCTTAATTTCTAAATCAGATGAGGTTTCCAGGTAATACTAGTCCTGTATGAATGTGGCATAAGGAAATATTCCTGCACTGTTTATCATCTGGTTTTAGCATTACAAATGGTAGGTAGAAAAGAATTGGAGACCAGTTATACCAGTTAATACCCATAACGGTATCATCAGCATATAATATCACTAATAAATGTCAGTTTAATTCATTCAGTGTGCTGTAATCAAACATATTGACAAGTGATCAGAATGGGATGCATGTTGATGATATTTAAAACAGCAGCTCTGTTTGTGTGTCTCTCAGGCTGTTAAAGACGCAGTCCCTGGAGTGGTTCTACACTAATGTGAAGACACGCTTCAAGAGGTTCGGCAGTGCCAAAGTGCTGAAGACTCTTTACAGGAAGCACCTGGTGGAGCACAGCGCGCTTTCAGAGCTTACTGGTAAACCACCTGTTCATTGGTGTTGTTGATCACACCTGTATTTTTGATGGTCAATTGACATTTAAAGAAAACCTGCACTGGGAAGAAACTAATCTATTACAATCAGCCCAGGGGTGCAAAGAATACACTACATATAGAATTCCAGTCCAGACCCCCTCCCAGAGATCTCCCAATAAATTCACCAAAATTGGCTGACTGCCTATTGGCTTAGTACCAGTATATTTTCAGCCAGTAAGTACCAAGACATTGCAAAACCAGATATCTTAGACAATTTTAAGGGATACTTATTCAAAAAGCGTTTATGTGAAAAAACTATATGGAGTATATCAACTGATTGGTATCATTATCAGGTTTTTTAAATTCTCAAATACTAATATCAGGATTTGCTTCACAAATACCCTACTAATCAGGTCCTAAAGCAAACAAACAACAAACTTTTCTTATGTGACACCTTTTGGGTAAATATAACATTTGAAAAGGTCTAAATCCTGAACATGACTCACAATCTTTTTATACAAACCTAATCCCGTACTGAAAGCAGTAAACAAATTACTGCAGAGATAATCTATTTTGCTGTTTTTCTATAAGGAGATATGTTTGGGTGTAAACACACACACATTATTTGCCTGTTTTTTATTTTGTGCGTGTATATTTCTGTGCATATAATATCTGAAGCAGTATGGAACAGCAAGTTGGGAAGTGAGTGAAACGGGATTAGGCTCTTGCTTGGCTTTCATCTCACATAACTTCAGCAGATTACTGTTGCTGCTGCCAGACTCCCAAGTTTTTTCTTTTTTTAATGTTTGTTTGCTTCCTCCATATCATTATTCAGCAGGGCATCAGGGACTCAGTGCTGTTGAATGTGGGTTTTATTAGACAGTATATAAGGGTTAGTGTGTGTGCAAGTGGTCGATGCTTATGTAAACTGCACTGGTGCTGTTACAAAAACTTTTTTATACTTTCCTGCCGGCAACAGCCGTGGCCAGAGGCATTTTGTTTTAGGGCTGTCCATCCATACATTGCATTTTCGTGAGCGCAATATCTCAGGCACAACAGGAGGAAATTTCTACACATTTGGCACAAATGTCCACTTGGAATCAGTGATGAAATGATTGTTTAGGACAATGTCACTGTGTGTTAGTTATGGCATAATTTCACAAAAATGGACACATAATGCATCTTTAACCCCCTGGAAAACAAGAGAGTGGGCTCTGGGCACTACTCTTGTGTTTTTTTTAAGGGCACCGCGGCAGGTTGCGTCTGAGGTTCCTTAGCAACCTTCACAGCACTGTATCGCCTATTTACCTGAAATCCTGAGTGCAGAGCTGATCTTCTTCCAGGTGCTGTTAATAAGTGTGAAGGCCTGCTGTCACAGTGGGAGAGATGTAAAGCTCTGGGTAGCCCTGCACTAACATGATCAACTTTTCTGTGTTTATCAGACGGAATATTTACAGAAGAAGGGAAAGATATCTGTCAGCTGTGATTGGTTTGTAATGTGACTCCTGTCTGACTGCTGAGCGTGGCCTCTTCCTGTGTCTGTCCTTTCAAATTAAAGTCCCACAAGCTCCAGTCATATAGGGTTTGATTTGTTTAGACATGACACAGCTCCTAATAGAATTTCATTTTTTTTTCCTGAGACTAAGCAACCAATGAAATCTCTTGCTGGTCGACTAAGAGGGCAGCCCCACAAAAATTATTCTTTTCCCTTGGAAATAATCTTTTAGCAATATAATAATTTCCGTTTACTTACAAATTTTTACTTTCTTTTTTCCCCCTCTGGAGCTTTCAGTTTAAACCTGTTTATACTCTAACAGTGAGAATAGGTTTTAGTATTTTGATTAATGAAAAACATACAGTTGATTTCTTGCTCTGTTATTTCAGTCAGTATTAAAATGTTTTCCTACGATACTGACAAGTTATCACCTCAGAGCATGGAAAGATGACTATCAGGTACAGGCACAGGCCCAGATGCCCAAAGTGTCTGGGGACCCCTAACCTTAACTTGCAAAATGACAAATGTTAAATTAACTTGTACCAACCTAGAAGAGACTTAAAATGACCATTAAGAGACACAAAAACATAAAGAGATGCAAAAGAACTGCAAAAATACGAAAAAGTGACACAAAATTACCTCAAAAACACATAATTACCCTTAAAGAGACCCAAATGACTACAAAAAGACACAAAACCACCACAGTTTGTGTGTATTGTCCCTGTGTAGGAGAGGTGGAGGGGCCCTGTGCATATTTGTGCCCAGGGGCCCACTGTCCGCCCATGCCTCGGAGTGGTGTGTTTCTTTAAGTGGTCATGCACATCTTAATGTGAAACACGTAGCACACACAGGGAGGTAAGGAGCTTTACTGGAGCCAGCCATGCTGTGTTGAAAATGTATGTGTAGTACTATACAGTGCTTTGAATAGGACTGTTCATCCAGCAGCAGATGCTACAGCATGTACGGGACAGAGCGATACAAGCGGAGGAGTGCATCTCTGGACCATTACTTCAGAGTCTCTGATCTGATTTAACAGACAAGGGATTTAGAGAATTATGGGTGTTTTGTGGAGGAGAGGTCACTGGCTGCAGATGATGCAGAGCTGTGACCCCTGTGGGAGGAGGACTGATGTGGGCTGGCATCGGGCCACCGCTCAGCGTCTCGTTCTGGCTTACTGTTTTCATTCTGCGCACACACACACACCGTATCATACATTTTAATTTGTTTATGACTGACCCACACTGCAAATTCAACAGTGTTTACTCAGCTGCCAAATCTGCATCTGCATAGTCTGACTCATGGAAAGCTCTGCTGATGTTACTTTGCATAAGAAACAATGCGAGCTGCATGAATAGCATCAGAATTAATAGAGCTGACATTTGGGGACTAATAGCTGTGGGTCGAGGCATCATCTTGTGAGAGCTTTGTGTCGCAGTGAAACATTTCCCCCTCAAGACACACTGCCACAACCCAGCAACAGTGCTCAGAGATGCCCTCCTCTAAAGAGTAAAGCTAAATAACAAAGTGACCCTGAGGAGAACACAGTACAGTCAACATTACTTGATGCCTATTGTACATGCAGTGTACAAATACAGGGCATTTGATGACAAAATTGCCATTGTGTGCCATTGAAATAAGACACAATAAATATTCAACAATTTAAGTACACAATCTTAGAAATTCAAGTAGAAAATATAAGAATTCTGAAGTATCAGACAAAAATGATAAACGTTCAACCAGTGAGGATGCAGAAGCAGCAGCAGACGTCCAGTGAAGATGCAGTGTGACAGCAACAGAGTGATGTGTTTCGGGGTGTTAAATGACGTGTGGTTGAAATAGAAATACTGCCAATCATCAGTAGCTCTGGGTGACATGAAAGTAAATATTGCATGTGCTTCATTGATGACATCTCATCAGTCTTGTCAGACTGAGGACATGTCTGAATTCAGTAATGAAACTCTCAGTGAACTTGTTCTTTAACCATTTCCTCCTTTATTTTGTATGCAGACAAATTAAACTTGCATCAACAGCACAGAGAGATGGAGAAACACATACTCAGCAGTCTAAAAACATGCCAGCAGCTCTGTGAGGCTGTACACAAACTCAGTGATGGTTTGAGCAGAATGGTAACATCTGCATGCCAACATGCTCACAATGGCAACGTTAACATGCTGATGGTACTCCCCATGATCGGCCCTCTTTTTTAGGGTCTAATGTAGCCACACAGATCTCTGTTTCCCTGTGCCCAACAAACTATTTGCTGACGGTACCCTCTGCCCCAATTGTATAAGTCCGGCAGAGGTTGTTGCACATTAGGTGTTACAAAGATTTACAATTCAGAGTGTGTTGTAGGGCTGACATTGTGACGTTTGACGTCACATGTTGTCATGCTCTTGATGATCTTCATGAGATTGTGTTTGTATTTTTAAAAATATGTGAATCATTTTCAAAAATCAACCTAGAAAGTGTACATTCCTGATGTACATCATATTAGTATTATGTTTATTATTATTATAGTATTAAGATAATGCAGTGACATACACTCATACATATGAAGCAGTGAACTGTCAGTTCACCCTCCTGAGGGTCTTGTGGTGCCTCCAGGGTCACTGTGACCTTTTAGCTGCTGTTATGGAGGAAACTGTGTGGGTCATGAGTCTTTTTCATGTCCCTGCTGCGGCCAAATGTGTCCTGACTCATTAGATGTTACAACATAGATGTCTGCGTGCACTCACACACACACACACACACACACACACACCAGGGGAAACAGAAACAAAGTCCATGCTGCAGTCCCTAAAATACGTCATTTTGTCTGAATTTACAGGATATCTGTCATCAGTGAGTCTCATGCTTGCCTGAAGTTTTTTTGTAGCAGTAAAGAGCAGAGTGCTCTCTGCATTTACAAAATAATCTACACTTCATACCACTCGGTGTAAGTCCTCTCTTTGTCCCTTAAAATGATTGGAAATGACCCCGTGTACTCTACTGTACCTCTGAACCGGCGCCACAGATCAGGTCGCCTGGTAATACCACACGCGAGGCCACTCTAATACACTTATATAACCACAAATGGCTGCATTGTTGCATGAATGTTTACATGATGTGAAAAGAGCTCAGAGCTCAGAGTTGGAAGGAGAAACTGTCTGCAGGGTGACTGAACTCTCTGCTGCTCCGTCACCAACTCTCTAAAATCAAGTCATGTAGTTAAAATCTTAACCTCTTATATTTTCGAAGGTGAAGATCCTTTTTATGAAGTTTTCAGTTATTCACAGCACAGATATGTCTTCAGCTTGGGCATTTTCATAATTTGTTAATTCCGTTTATAGACACATATTGTTGTTTGGGGTGACTTTGTAGACAAGGCAGCTTGATTAACAGTATGTGTCACATTTTAAACACAGAAGCCTTTCAGAGTTTTTTAAATGGCAAATAAATGCATTAGCATTGTGGTTAAAAACAATAAAATTGATGAATTAGATGAAATGAAATAAAATACAAATGGAATCAACCAAAAATACCCAAAAGCAACAAAGGCAATAAAAGTGTGGGGGGAGAAATGTCTCATATTTGTCAATCAGTTAGTTCACTTTTGCTACTAAAACATTACAAAAATCCACCTACAAACTACATGCAAGATTTTAAAGGAGTGAAAATATTGTATTCAAGTATCATAAACCCAAAGGTGCCCAGCCCTCATGGGCTTACAGGACACTACTTGCATTAAAATTAATAATGATAACGATAATAATAATGCATTTTATTAATAGGTGCCTTTCAAAGCACTCAAGTTCACCGTCGCGGTAAAAAAGAAAGAATATTTATATACGTACATATAAGTATAACAATGTATTATCCAGCATGAGTGATGAATGGCTGCCAGGTCTTCCATTCATCCAATTTCATCCGCTTATCTGGGGCCGGGTACCAGGGGACAGCAGGCTAAGCAGGGTATTCCAGACGTCCCTCTACCCAGTGACACTTTCCAGTTCCTCCTGGGGGATCCTGAGTTGTTTCCGGGCCAGATGAGAAATATAATCCCTCCAGCATGTCCTGGGTCTGCTCTGGTGTCTCCTACCGGTTGAATGTGCCTGGAAAAAACCTCTAACAGGATGCATCCTGATCAGATGCCTGAACAACCTCAACTGGCCCCTTTTTGATGCAAGGGAGCAGTGGCTCCCTCCAGGTTTCTGAGCTCCTCACCTTATCTCTAAGGCTGAGCCCAGCCACCCCACGGAGGAAACTCACTTCAGAAGCTTGTATCTGCAATCTCAGTCTTTCGGTCACTACCCAGAGCTCATGACCATAGGTGAGGGTTGGGATGTAGATGAACCAGTAAATGGAGGGCTTTGCTTTATGGCTCGGCTCTGTCTTCACCACAATGATCCAGTGCAACACCTGCATCAGTACTGACACTTCACTTAACAGCTGATCCATCTCACACATGAGCAAGACCCCGAGATACTTGAACTCCTTCACTTGAGGCAGCAACTCTTGCTCAACCCAGAAGGTGCAATCCAGCATTTTCCAGCAGGGACCCATGGTCTCAGACTTGGAGGCACTGACTCTCACCCTGGCTGCTGGCTGGCTGTGTGATGGCGCCAACAGAACCACATCATCTGCAAAGAGCAGAGATGAAGTTCTGACTTCACCAAACATGTTTGACTTTATGCAGAGTATGCAGTATGCCAGGCTGTATTAAACTTAGATCCCCTTCAAGTAAACCTAACGTTCTCTAAGTGCAGAAACTCCACTCAGTGCAGATGGGAAGTGTTTAATTCTTCCTTGTAAGAAGACTCAGTTCAATCAGAGACAGAAAGACATTTCAATGTATGATTTGGAAGATTACCTTCTTTAACAACTAATCCAAATATTGTCATCAGTGGGAATCATCTTTCCAGCACTCACAAAATCCATAAAGTGTAGATTAGAGAGCCTGTTAGAATTTTGTACCCAACACAGGGGATAAGTCGGCTAATTTCTTGTAAGTAGAGTGAAGGCAATTGAGGAATAAATCCCATGGATCTTCCACCCTGATTTATGTAAAAATATATATATATTGCAGCGTTGAAGAGAAAACACATAAAACACTTGGGCTCTAATGAGAGAAAAATAAAATTCTCATTAGGGGCAACTCATTTCAGATTTCTGCATGAATGACTTATGCAAAGTAGTTATCATTACTGGCATTTTTCTGTTATTAGAGACAACATAATGTTGATGGTTGAGGTATTAAATTGATGCCATATGCTACATCCATGACACTAAAAATGAACGACCAAATGAAACAGAAGAAGCATAATTATCTTTTTGTATTTATTAATTCATCTTTTTTACATAATGTATCATGTGATTAAAACAACACTGATCTAGATCCCATGTGAATACACTGTGTCTGTCTTTTTATGAACATTTAAACATCTTTCTCTGTCGGTGTGTGTTTGTGTGTGTGCAGAGGGCAGCGCCTACGAGGAGAGTATCTGCAATGAGGGCAGCGTCTGTGGGAGCGACTCAACCTTCTACAGACAAACTGAAGGTGCAGACATGTTTTAATAATGATTTTGTACGCTAATTCATGTGAAGCATTTTGTACATTTGTTTTTGTAATTAATACAAGTTTGCAATTTTCATCCCTGCAAGACATCTGGTAACATGTAACCAAAACCAGAAGAACCTCAGGTTTAACACTGTCCTATATACCTCTGCATATTCACACAACATGTACAGTATATGTCCGACATTTAAATTAAATTGTGCATCACATAGCAGAGCAAAGAACTTTATCTTTGTCGAACAGGCTCTCTCCGCATGTGAAACGCAGGTTTTGTACATTACATACACTGTATCACATGTAAGTGGTACTGTACCAGTGATGGCAGCAATTGTGACAGCAGTGCTTGAGCCCATTAAAGTACCTTGTAGTAATAATACTGTAGCAAGAGAGGTAATCATACTTGTAGCTCCACTCAGAAGCTGGTGTGCAGAAGCAGTACCATGGTAGCATTTTTATATACTGTATCAGTAAAAGCAGTAGTTGTAGCTCTATCAATGGTTCTTGTGATAGTTGTAGTAGGCCTATTTGTGTACTGAAGTGGTACAGCTAATACCCTCGAATTAACTCTCGAAGGGACCCCAGGTCAAATAAATAGCTGTGCATAGAGTGGCACAGGAATTAGTCTTAAAACCTGGAAATGAGTTAGCATACAGCACTACCAGTTCCCTTGTCTTGACGTTTTTTGAATAGGTTTTTTGATAGATGCCTGAAACGAGGTCTGTGGTTACCACAAGCTTATTAGACATTCATGTTTTGATCTACGACATTAAATAAGTCAGTAAATACCCCAACTGTGAATTTTAAAGATTCAAGGTGTCTTTAAAAGGTGGTTGCTAACATGAGGCTAAATGAGACAACAGAACGACCACTATCTGAACCAACTGCAGTCACATGACACAATGTTTGGGTTAAACATGAGCATGCTTCAGTCCTGGAGGATTATTAATGTGCACCTCCTCCTGTACTGCCTTAATATGCACATTCAGCACATCCAATGCATCAAAACATTGTTTTCTAGTTGGAGCCGCGCCTCGTTTTCAAACTGTATGGTTTGACTAAAATGAACAATGACAGCAATATAGTCCACGATGACCAGCGCTAAAATCAACCTGCGTAGTTGTCCCTCCATTGTAACATCAGAAAGTGTGGCATTTATCCTGCAAGTGTTCTCTTCTTCGATGTTTTGTTTACTTCCTGGATTTTTCCCACATGGAAATTCAGACTAATCAAGAGCGATTTTGATACAGGGCTTCAAAATTGAGGTATAAATTCAGGAGTCGTCATGGGTCAGTTTATTTAAACTAATATCAGTGAAGCTGCCATCTTTAGGGCCCTGGGGAAGTTGCCCTAGTTGCCCAGTCGGTAATTCAGCCTCGTAACAGTGAGTGCTTAATTCAATCTCCATAAGAAAGTCGCAGCAACTGGCCCTCTGTGGCCACATTATCCAGTTCAAGGTTATTTTTGCATCATTGTAATCCCCTCATAAATCCATAAACTCATATTTGTTCCCAGCTGCCATGAATCTAATGCTTTACAGCAGATAAAACAGTGCAGAGATGGATTTTGATCTCCATTCTTGTTGCGGTCTTTTGGCATCTCAAACAGCCGTGTTTTCAGTCAGCTCTGCTCTCGTTCGCTGTCCTGCCCTGCCCTCGCTTCTCCTCACTCTCTCAGTTCACTGCACTAACAGGATAAGTGACTGCAAACATGAATGAGAAGCTGCGGCAGCCTGATGGTCACGTCTCTGTCTGTAGTGAAAACAGATTAGTAACACACGGCTTGAAAACAGAATTAAACTGAAAAGGATGTAATTACTCCCCCTTGTGTTTCTGCTTTGATTTTGATTCTGTTGCATGGGTCATTCAGGTGACGACAGCACAAGTCATTATTGTGTTTCTTTGTGTTCAGAGCACAGCATGGCAGAGACACTCTCTGTGGCCTTGCGGGTGGCAGAGGAGGCCATAGACGAGGCCATTTCCAAGGCTGAGTTTGACACTACCAATCAGGTTATTTATGCTCCTCATTTCTTATGAATACTCTGTCATCATACATGTATTATTGGGTTGCTTATCTACACTCTGTCTTTACATTTCTGTCCCAAAAAATCCTGTTTTTTTTTGTTTTCTTTGACATTTAATTCACACCTGTGCACTACAATGACCTTTTCCTGCAGATGATATTCAGACAGTTATGTCATGTATGTTACTTTTCATTGGTCTTCAATCAATACTCCACAGTCCTTTTTATCAAGTTCCTCCTTAATCTGACTTCTCTGCTTTTTCTCTTTTGAGTCAGTTTGAGTCAGATTATGGAAAGCCATCGGGATTATGCTGCAATCCAAATGTCAGTTTAATACTACAGTGTAAGACAAACGTCTGGGTTATTGTTAGGCCAACATATAAAAAGCAAAATAATGCAGATCATTGGCCTTACATAAAGCTGTTACTTTTACTACACAAAAACTCTGCCAAAAACTCCCCCAACTGAACTGTTTTCAGGATAATTAAAATGCTCGCTAAACTTTTTATACAGAACCAAACAACAGTGGGATCATGCTGCTCCTGTGTGTGATTTTCGACATCATGCCAGTATCATAGAATCAAAAGAGGTGTCACGTGTGTGACATGTAACCACAATAGAGTCTGCCTCTGGTGTGACATATAACCTACGTGTTGGCAGCACTTTATAAACATAACATGGTACTAACAATAATTTCTGTTATATGGCGGCTGACCTTGTCCTCTGTTTGGAGGGTAAGGAGCTCCTGGACCCCAGTTTTCCCAATTTGCTGACATTTTCAGCAGCTGTTCGTCTTCTCTGAGTTAGCCGCTAACTGCTAGTAGCTACTTTTAAAATCTCCCGCACTGGGTTGCCAGCATAACATGTCAAAACGTCATACCCGTGCTGCCCATGATCCCATCTTGCCAGCTATCCCTTTATACAGACATTGTTTCGGTGCTGTTACTACCTCTGTTACCGGCTCAGATGCAAGACAACTCAACATAAGTCAGGAAATAAAAAACTAAACCTGCTTCCAGGGAGCACTCACCACCCTCCACATGCAGGTAAATAGCTGGCAGTGGCGGTTAAAATCATCTGGCCTTCAGCCACAGGAAAAACGTACAACAGAAAAACATGTTTATTTATGTTGGCGTATGATTGGACAGAGCTACAAATCTCAAAGTTGCTCATAACTACTGTTTAAAAGCGATGCTGTCGCCAGTAGAAAATGTTTTGGTTTTGATTGACAGTGGAAGATCACTGAATTAACCAGCCAATAACCATCAGTAAAAATACACATGCATACTCATACACGCCCACTCGTTACTGTATTGGCTTCACTACTTCACATTTTTGTCTGAAGGAATAACTCAGTGCAGCTGCTCAGAATAGGCAGCTATTAGTGATCGGAGCAAAGCAAATTAGCAGTAAGGTCGCCAAATGGTCAGTTTGAATTGAAATGTATTGGTACCTTCCCCGTAGGTGAGCACATGCATGTATAAAATACCCTCCCACCCCCCAAAAGAATAGGGCTTCCCCCGAAAACCATGGTGTAATTTGAACTCTGGTGTATACCATGCATGGTATGATTTTTGTGTAAATATATCAAACATTATATGACAATTCTTTACATTAAATGATGCCTAAATGATCTTAATGATATTCCTTCATTTAGTGTACAGATTTCAAAAGTGGCAGATAAACAAAAAAAGGGTAGAAGCAGGCTACCCGCCATTTTGCCATTCTAGACATTAACTAAATCTTGATGTTCAGCTGCAGAATCACCTCAGACAACAAGAGAAGTTCTTTAACTATAAAGAGTCACAGAACAACTACAAACAAGATGGCCCATATTGCAAATAATCTCTGCAGTTTGGTGTATTTCTCATAAGATTTTCAAGGTGGCTAAAGAAGCGTAATGCCTGTCTTCAACTGGGCATCCACAACTTCAAAAATTCTTTAATTATTTATAACTCCAAAACCAAAGGTTTAAATCCCAAAGTATGTTTCTTCCTGAAACACTGCTGTATGTAAGATGAGATTTACTTCTCACTAATCTGTTAAAGCATCCTAAGGCTTCTGAACTGAGTACAGAAAATATGTATATTTAGAATGTATGTTCAGAGGAGTAATCAGCTTATACAGTGTGTATTAGTGTGAGAGTGAGTGTGTGTGTGTTGCTGACTAGCTTTTTTTATTCGTGTGTTTGTTAACCAGGAGAAGCAGAATGAGGCGCACTATCTGCGGGAGCACAGAGGAGAGCTCATCGAGGAACTGGCCAAAACTATCGTGCAAAAAGTAAATAATAAAAAATAAAGATTTTGCTCTCTGAGCTGCGAACACTCACTTTGTACAGTAACAGATGGTTTGTACTGCAGTGTGTGATTAGGTTGATTTACTGTGAGTGAAAAGCCATTTCTTAATACTCAAATACCAGTCAGCCAGGGGGATTTCTACCTTCTGCACATATTAAAACAAACCATTAAAACCAGCAGATGTGTGTGTTCTGTGATCACAGCTATGTACAGTACTAATCATGTCTCTGTCTCTCTTAGATTATTAGTAGGAGGAAGACTTTGGCTGAGATGAGGGCTGAGTATGATCAGGACTGGCCACTTGAGCACAACACTGACCCTCATCATCATCATCATCAGTCTGGCTGTGATCAAGCCTCCGGCTCCCTTAAAGACCAGCCAGGCCTCTGGGTAAAAACGTCACAATCACTAAAGTTTTACTGGACAATAGATGTACGAGGAAGAGACAGCGGTGAAAAGTACATTTACTCAACTACTGTACTTTATTATTTCGTATTAAACTACTGTACTTTATTGTTAAAAATTAAACCAGTGGTTGCCAATCATTTTAGCTTAAGACCATTTACTGCTGCTCTCCCTGCCTTCGGCTTTCCATGTAGGCGCATGGAAGGGCAGAGAGGCCACAGAACAGAGCCACACCTCCAAATATCAAATTACAATGGAAATAAAGTTTTGTTTGACTAAAGTGCTCCTGAACTATGCCCATGCCATTCACCATGTTAATACTCAGCTACACCCTCTCACTTTCAACCTTAATCTCACATTTTATTCACTTTTTTTTTTTTTTTAAATCTGAAGTGTGTAGATTTTCTGGCCTGTCAGTTGTGTTAGCTGTCTGAATTTTTGTGTACAAAAAAAGGACAAAGGTTTTCTCTAATCTGTGAATGTTCACTGAACTGGCAGTCAGTCAGAAACCCTTTTTTCCCACTTTCAAAACTCCTGCCTTGCATATGGGAATTTATGAAACAATAATGACACTACAAACATTTCCTCTTTCTCGAAGAAATGTGTAAGCAAGTGTCATTGTAAACATAAGGTGTTCATTTTTTTTTTCAAATTTAAAAGACGTTTGTTTAGCCTAGAACAATATGTCCCAACCGACTCTACTCACTGAGGACAATGCACTCCTTGTACTTTTAACAACATTGTTCCTTTCATGTTTAAGTTTAGCTCTGAAAATCTTGATGAATTGTAGCAGACACCTGATGAGGGACCAAATTTTCATCAATACTGTAGTACAGTAGTAATGGAAGGTTATTTCATGTCAATGCAATCATGTCCCAACCAACCCAGTTCTCCCCCATTTTATTTAAACAGCAAAGATTGGAAAAAAAGTCCAACAAATTTGTGCAACAGAATTTCTTTTTTTCTTTTTTGTGCTCCATCAGTTCTCTTACAGCCCCACAGATTATCTAATGACCCTTAAGAGGAACTCCGACCCCTAGGTCAAAAACCACTGGACTAAACTAACATCAAGCAGGTACAGCTGTAAAATGCTGTTTACACATGAATGCATCATAAACAGTCAGATATAAGCACATATATCAGTCACAGTGGCCATTTTTCTGCAGACTGAGAACTTTTACTGAAGTACATTTTGCTGATTACACATATACTGAAGTCTGACTTAAGATGAAGAGTCTTTACATTCTGTGGTTGTTGCTTTTACTTAAGTGACACATGATCTGATTTTCTTCCACCACTGAGAAGACAGGCTGTGTCTGCTGCACTAAAAATCTCATCTGCATGTGGTGCTGACCTCTGCTGGTCAAACTGCTCAACATGCTCTGTCGACTTGATCTTACTGCTGACATCCAGTGTGACTGTGACACAACCATCAGCCACTTTTTATTTGTCATCTGTCTCCTCTCAGAGGTCACACTCTGCCTTCTCACTGCTGGACAACGACCCTCCAGGTCTGATGCAAGACTCCTCACAGGCGTTAAAGAAAGACGGAGGTGGGTCGGCTATGTCAACCTGGAAGAGTGTAGACCGGCTGGACAATGCTGGTAGGATCTTGATGCTCTTTAACTTTTTAAACCCACCAGTCATGTAATTGATAATATTTTTATTGTCGAAATATTCATTTTAGTCTCAATAAAACAAGCAGAATATTCAGTTTTTCTTGAAAATGTATTTAATTAATTATCAAAGCTTTTTTAGCATCAATATAGAGCTACATGTCGTATGTATATATGATAATGGAAATTAGAGGGTGAAACACAAGCGCGTATCATATGAGTAAGCTGTAATTGATAAGATAATCAGTGTCAGCTAAAACCTGCCTCCACTGTCTTTGTTTTTATTGCTGCATGTATGATTTTACTTTGTGTGGTATGCGTGTTTGGCATATGGTCTCTGTTGGTCTGCACAATATCTGTATTTGTGTATGTGTGTGTCTGTGTGTATGTGTGCGTGCTCACATGCGGAGGTGTGTCCTCAGTGCTCAAGAGCCCAGACGGGAACTGGATCGCCCTGCAGAGTGCCCAGCTGTCTCGTCCCAGCCTGCTGACCAAAAGGAAGAGCCTGGTCTTCAGTGTCTTGGAGAAGGAGTCTGAGGTGGTGTCCGCCTACGAAGGCATGGGCTCTGACAACGAAACCAAACCAGAGGCTGACAGCTCCTGGGGCGCCGCCCTCCAGGAGATCCATAAGAAGATGACAGACTCTAACTTCAACCTGCAGGATGCCCCTGACAGGATACCATCACCAGTGACGAGGGGCAGCAGAGACGATCTGTTTTCAGACTCTGAGGGGAACTGGAAGCCTAACAAACCTCTGCTGGCTGTTTTTAAGAGGAAGGTGTCTGCTGAGATCAGGCAACCATCCTCCCGCAGGACCAGCATCATTGATGTGAACTTTAATGTGGAAGGAGCAGGAGAGGAAGAGGAGAGCAATGTGGCTGCAGAGCCAGAGGTGGAAAGAGGCAGAAGATCACGGAAGAAAAGGAGAAGTAAAAAACAGTCCTCCTCTCCTTCTGTGCTGGTAAGAAACAAAAACTGCAAACTGATGAGATGAAATGAGATGGACAGATCTCTGTGTTTCACAACAGAAAATAATTTAAATAATATAAATAACTGTAGCCAAGTAGGCTTTACATAATCAAATGGAACTGCCAAGTCAGGTCCTAGAACACTGTAAATGCCCTGAAAATGTTCACGCGTTTAAACGTTTACCATGCAGGATTCCTGGTTCTGGTGGGGGAGCCATTTTGTGCAAAGTTTGCATGTTCTCCCTGTGTCAGCGTGGGTTTTCTCCAGGGTCATGCAGGTTAATTGGTGACTCTAAATTGTCCATAGTTGTGAATTTGAGTGTGAATGGTTGTCTGTCTCTATGTGTCAGCCCTGTGATAGTCTGGTGACCTGTCCAGGGTGTACCCTGCCTCTCACCCAATGTCAGCTGGGATAGGCTCCAGCCCCCCCCCCCCCCCCCCCCCCCCTGTTTATTCCTGTTCCTGTTTATAAATGTGATCACCAGCTAAAGTGTAAGTAAAAGCTAAGCCCAGATTAACTCTTGTTTGACATTTTAATTATTTCTGTATGAATCTATAAACTTGTTGTTGTTTTTTTAGGAAAATCCAGCACAGTATGTCTTAAAAATCTGGATAACAGTTGTTTTTTGAGTGTACAAAATAGCAGCAACAGAGCTGTAAAAACAGGAACACTTTTAGAAATATATATATTTTTTTAAAAATAGCATGTTTAACCCTTTGAATCCAGGAGCAACATCACTTTTCTTATGCTGCTTTCAGTTGCCTTTTTCAGTTATTAAAACCTTTGAAACCTTTAATTTAATTGCAAAAAAAATAAATAAAAAGATTTAGAAAATTATTTAAGAAAAAAAGAAAAAGGCTACGGAAAAAGTTATTTATAATTATTATCATTACATATTTAAATTTATGATGTTAAATGATTATAAGCACTTTTTCCAGGTAATTTCCTTGTTTGTTTTTAATTTCTTGTTTCATTGCTCATTGTCACCCCGCATTTTTAAATGAAATCAGGGTCAGGTTTCTAAGGTTTAACCAAGCAAAAACAGCAAATATTCTGACTCTGGTTCCAAAGTATTAACAATATGTGAATGTTAATTAACTTTGTTAAATAAACCTGCCCTCTTGTTTTATTAATGGGATGGACAAAATACTAGGAACACTTCTTAGTGTAACATAATACAATTCACCAGCACCACAACTTCAACGTTAAAGTATAATAAAATTTTAATTAAAAAACATAAAATTGTTTGTATAGCTTGTGAGGACATCTTGTTTTTATCTGCCTTTGTACCGTTGAAATTCTGCCTGAATTTCAAAGATATAAATGTAACTACTGGATCCAACTGCTGAATTTCTCCTCATGAGGCAATTACCGAAAATGTCAGATGCCCAAATATAAATGTTATTAACATTAGAAAGAGTCATCCATCATGGATTCTTACATCTATTATCTCTCACATTCACAGGATCACAGCGAGAATGACGACCATTCCCAAAATCCATCTGATGCTGCAACCCCTGACACTTTGATCTCTGGAGCCACGACCCCTGAGCCTTCTGACTTTGAGCATGACATCACAGAAAATGGAGCCAATCACATGGAGCAGGAGCTCACGTCAAAACTACAACAGCTGGCAGGCCGAGTTTCTGACTCCTCAGAAGACGTTAATGGCGGAGTGAGAGATGGTGGTAATGATGAAAAGAGGGAGGAACAGAGACGAGGAAGTGAAGACAGAGATGAAGAAGAGGAGAGGCTGTGGAGGATGGAGATCGACTGGGATGAAGGAAGAACAGAGGAAGATGAGGAAGTGGATGATGAAGAGATGAGGAGCAGATTGTACAGGCTCATCGCTCAGTCCAGACTCACCTACCTCTCGTCTACTGATGACGAGTTAGACAAAGTTGGCCAGAGTGAAGGAGAATGGGAGGGAGACAGGGATGAAGATGTGGAGGAGGTAACGACACACAGACTCGCTTCTAAACTCTGTCAGCTGGAAAAAGAAGTCCGGGCCAACCAGTTCTCCTCCACAGAGGATGAGCTGGACAGAGTTGGCATCGTGGATGAAGAGAAGGAGGTGGAGCTGGCGGTGAAAGTGTGCAGATTAGCTAACGAAGCCAACGTCACGCAATTTTCCTCCACGGAGGACGAGTTGGACCGAGCAGGCAGAGGTGAGGAGGGGGAGGAAGCAACAGACGAAGAGAAGCTGTGGGAACTACAGGCGGAAAAAGACGCCCAGGCCGCTCAACTGCGCGATTTGGCCAGCCTAGTTAGTGCTTCTCAGTTTTCCTCCACTGAGGATGAGCTGGATAGAGTTGGAGAGAATGATGGAGAGATGGAGCAGGAAGAAAATGAAGGAGGAGTTGCGAGGGAGGCAGCAGTGGGAGAGAAACAGGAGAGGAGGGAATCATTTGGAGATTTGGATGTGAAAATGTTTGATTTAAGGGATGAAACTGAGGAGAGAAAGACGGAGAGCAGAGATGAAAAAGTTGAAGATTCCCAACCGGATAAAACAGAGATGGAGGAAAAGAGAGATGGCACAGAGGAGAGAGTACCAGACGAGGATGAAAGGATAGTAAAGGGGCATATATGTGAAGAAAGAGAAGAACTTTTGAAAGAGGACAGACAAGAGATGGAGTTAGAAACAGTGTTGCAAGCAGAGATAAAATCCTTACTCGAGACAAAAGTCCAACAAGAGAATCAGCCAGAGGCGAGGTGGCCAGACAGAGAGGAAGGAGAGGAGAGACGGGAAGAGGAAGAGATCAGAGAAAGTGAAGAGAGTCAAGAGACAACAGCAGACAGTGAGGAGGAGGCTGTAGAGTTTGACAGAATAATCAGCAGCATGTTGATGATGACTTTGGAGGACATGCAGGTAGAGGCATTAAAGGATGAAGCAGCAGAAAATGGGAGCATAAACAGAGAGCCAGAGGAAGCACAGACACATGAGAATGTAACATCTGCAGGAGAAGGCGGATTTGAGGACAACACTGTCGATACACAAAGCACAAATGCATCAGAGGAGACAGGAAGTGTTAAAGAGTGTCAAAGTCAAGGCGACAGTGTGATGCCAGAGTCACCTGTGACGGAAGGACCAGGAGAAAATGTAAGTGAGCAAAGTGGAGGAGATGTTAAGGAGAGTGAAGATGCTACAGGAGCACATGAAAATGAGCAGCCGGGAAACGATGCAGATGCACAAGAAAAAAGAAATTTAGGAATTGAAGAGATGCTTGAGGCCAAACAGACGTTTAAAAGAATAGAAGTGGATGATGACGAACAAGAGGACGGAAGAGAAAAAGTTACGACTGAGGGGCAAATGATAGAGACACAGGGTGGTGCTGCAGAGGGAGGCTGTGACAGTAGAGACACAGATGAAAGACTCGAGGAAACCGAGGAAGAAAATGCAGACGACATGGAGCTGAGCAGCACGTCTTCTCCTTACGAGGGTTTACTGTCACCTGAGGAGATTCAAAATGTAAGAACTATATTTTCATCTCCCTCTGGACATAATACGTGTAACATTAGTGCAGGTGGCTAACACACCCTGCAAAACAAATGTCAGGTGCAATGTCAGAAGCCTGATTCTACTCTTAATTCTCCACTAACAGTCTGGTGTGATTTTAGCATTAAAGTGAGTCTATGGAACTTTTAAAAGCTTTATTCTTCCTATAACACGTCAATTTCATTAGCAATAAAACGCACTGTGGCACATTTTAGTACACTCAGATTTTTTAGTGCTGCAGCCTCACTATTTTTTCCAGTGTATTCTGCTCTAATTTGTCTATTGACTCTTTGCTAAGTCTCTATGTCCCGCCCCTCGACGCAGACTGGCCAATCATAACATAGCATCGGGCCAACTCAGACTAGGACCCTACAATACCAGAGTGACAACACTTCATTTACTCCTGTGGTATGTTGAAGTTAAGCCTCACGCGCCCTCTAGTGGGGCATGAGCGCATTACCTTTCCGACCGGAAAACCCATTCACTTACAGTATGTCTGACGTGCACTTGCTTGTAAGGTGATGAAAATGGCCTTGTTTTTACTTTTAGGTGTCTTGGTCATATCAAGTCATGCTTATTATTTGTTTATTTCAAATGCTCCTATTACGATAGATTATGCTTTTCGGGTTG
This sequence comes from Epinephelus awoara, assembly GCA_035609425.1. NCBI lineage: Eukaryota > Metazoa > Chordata > Actinopteri > Perciformes > Serranidae > Epinephelus > Epinephelus awoara. The sequence goes on along the minus strand of CM069306.1, from coordinate 21,456,482 downwards.
CTTGACTTTGGAAACACACAAGAATTCCTGGTTGGCAGCAATACTGAGTTCAGTCAGTTCTTGCTCGGATATGCAATGCACTATCCCGCCACTAGAGGGCACGTGACCAACTTTCCGCTTGACCGATGTGTGTCGCTACCCTGGTATTGTGACTCTAATGCAGTCGTTTCAGATTTCCATCATTTTCAGGCAGGTTTTGTGGATTTGGAGCTAAATGTTGTGTCTGGGGCACGTCATGTATTAATGATACCCATTACCTGAAGAGGTTGGAAAAAGATATACATTTCTTCCCTGTTCCAAAACCAAAATCAAACCCTGAAAAGTGTAGGGTTAGCTAGCTAGCTACTGAAGATATAGCCTACTGAATGTATACACATGCTGCTTTTGCTTTTTAATGATTATAACAGTGAATAAAGACCGACCCCGCTGTACAGGAACCAGGGAAACTTTGCTGATATTCAACCAGCTGTGTGTCGTCGCAGTGTGCGCAGATGAACGGTGTTTGACTTCGACTGGAGATCCCTGCCTGTCCAGTGGCAGAGGTCCGGGTGCTGGCAGCGGCGAAGCCAAACACTGTTCATCTGGACACACTGCTTTTTGAGTCATACCCCACTTCAGAAGCTGAAAATTACTTAATAACTTTTGAGAACGAAAATTCATTTTTGATCAGATAATTTTAAGTTAAGTTCCTCTTACTAGCTTTTTCAACTGCATCTCATGGTCTTCATTAGCTGATTTGATTTGGATAGATTTTGCTCAGTTGTCTTTGAAAGCTCAGGAGAAACCTAGTTGTTGGGGGTGAGTTAGGATAAGTTCTGCTGAATGTGTGACCTTCCTTCTATTTATTTTATCATCATACATCATTTTAAAATCACTCATCTTGTGATGGCCAATAAGCTCAATGAAAGTTACATAGGCTCACTGTAAAGAAAGCATTACATGTTGGAGTAACTCTCTTTATTAATTATTCTCTGCAATGTAACTAACTACTGAACAACTCTGCTTGACCTGTCCTCTGTTTTCTGTGCCTCTCTCTGTGTGCTGTAGGGTAGTAACATGGAGCTTTACAAAACAATACAGTTTATATCAACTCTGCTGGAGCAGGTGAGAACTTGTTTTGGTGATCATCGCAGATTAAGGGTGAATTTAAATCTGTGCTTTTTAGTGCGTTTAAATCAGACTGTGGTTTGTTTTCTCCCAGTATTGTGAATAGTTTGGGCAGGTGTGAAGGCAGTAATCACACTTTAGGTATGGACCAAAACAACCACACCATAACCCTTCAGAGGAGGTGGTCTCAGTCGGCTCTCAAAGGAACTCTGAAGCGGTTTGTTTGTGATGAGAACATGATCCGAACTCGAACAGATGTAGGTGTGATGCAGGTTAGGCCTGTCACAATAACTACTGATGTTGGACAGTAATAACAGAAATAATTGCAATAAACAATATTATTGTCATTTCAAGGCCATTGTATGCTGCTGATACAATGATAATGCAAGTACACCCATTTTAAAAAGCAATGACCTTTTATTTCTTAACAATATTCTGACATCTGACAGCAGCAGTGCAGTGGCTCCAGGTTCGAACCCACCAGCCGACTGGGACCCTTCCATGTGGAGTTTGCATGTTCTCCCCGTTTCAGTCTGGGTGTTCTCTGGGTTCTCCACTGATAGGGTAACTGTTCGTTCAGCTTAGGTGCAGTAAAAAAACACTGAGGTACTCTGCCCAAGTCTTTCAATGGTTGGGTAATCCCTGCTGTTGATTCTGGCATCATGTTGGCTAGAGTGTTTTCATTCCTATTTTAATAAATATGCATATAAACACAAGGGAAACATCATACAATATATGGACATGACCTTGATCATTTTTGCTGACCTCTAAGTTCATATTGTAATTATTGTGACAGGCCTATTCTTCATTTGCACTTTGACACATCCTCTTTCTTCTCTGAGTGATTTCACACATGCATCTAATTTAACAAATTTAACTCTGTTTCCAATATGCTGTTTTGTTGGTCACACTGATGTTTTCCAGAACACCAGGCCTGTGTTGGCCACCTGTTATGTGGATATGATAGAGACCCTACCTCCACAAAAGTAAATTCTTTTGAAAATGAATTATTTTGCTCATTACTTTTGAATTTAAAAATCCAATGTTTTTGCTTGGGCTTTGGAGATTTCATTAGATCTTTTGTATGATAAAAACAAAAGGTTAGGAACAGCAACATCCCATACGTTATATATTATGGATAGCAGGTGTTTGTGCAGCTGTATGTTCTTTGTATAGAACCACTAACCAGGTTACTTATTCCAACAAATATATTCATTTTGTCCATTTTTCAATGTGTCATTCACTGATCTTGGTTGGAAAGTTGGTCGTTGTTGGTCGGTTGTTTTCCTTGATGATTTGTCTACTTTGTGTTGTAGAGGTACTCGGCAGTGTCTCTGCGCAGCATCACCACTGAGGTCCTGAAGGTGCTGAATGCCACTGAGGAGCTGCTAATGCAGGGGATGGAGGGAGGGGAAGGCCCCCGACTCTCCAACACCTCATTGCCCCCCAACACAGACCCCAAGAAACTGGATCAACAGTTCTCCAGACTGGAGGAGAATGTAAGTCCAGCTTTATGATTTATATTTATTTTATTCACCGCATATGGTGTTTGATGAGGCTGTTAAACTGCTGAATTTTCTATGACATGTTTATTGTATGCTTTACAATGACTTTTTATGGCATACTGTACTACGAAATTTTGTGGCATACTAAACCATGACTTTATGACAATTTAAAAAGTCATAGTATAGTATGTGGTCATAAACCATGAAAAAAAGTCATAGTATAGTATGTGGTCATAAACCATGAAAAAAAGTCATAGTATAGTATGTGGTCATGAACCATGACAAAGAAGTCATAGTATAGTATGTGGTCATGAACCATGAAAAAAGTCATAGTATAGTATGTGGTCATAAACCATGAAAAAAAGTCATAGTATAGTATGTGGTCATGAACCATGAAAAAAAGTCATAGTATAGTATGTGGTCATGAACCATGAAAAAAAGTCATAGTATAGTATGTGGTCATGAACCATGAAAAAAAGTCATAGTATAGTATGTGGTCATAAACCATGAAAAAAAGTCATAGTATAGTATGTGGTCATGAACCATGAAAAAAAGTCATAGTATAGTATGTGGTCATGAACCATGAAAAAAAGTCATAGTATAGTATGTGGTCATGAACCATGAAAAAAAGTCATAGTATAGTATGTGGTCATAAACCATGAAAAAAAGTCATAGTATTGTATGTGGTCATGAACCATGAAAAAAAGTCATAGTATAGTATGTGGTCATGAACCATGAAAAAAAGTCATAGTATAGTATGTGGTCATGAGCCATGAAAAAAAGTCATAGTATAGTATGTGGTCATGAACCATGAAAAAAAAGTCATAGTATAGTATGTGGTCATGAACCATGAAAAAAAGTCATAGTATAGTATGTGGTCATAAACCATGAAAAAAAGTCATAGTATTGTATGTGGTCATGAACCATGAAAAAAAGTCATAGTATAGTATGTGGTCATAAACCATGAAAAAAAGTCATAGTATAGTATGTGGTCATGAACCATGAAAAAAAGTCATAGTATAGTATGTGGTCATGAACCATGAAAAAAAAGTCATAGTATAGTATGTGGTCATGAACCATGAAAAAAAGTCATAGTATAGTATGTGGTCATGAACCATGAAAAAAAAGTCATAGTATAGTATGTGGTCATGAACCATGAAAAAAAAGTCATAGTATAGTATGTGGTCATGAACCATGAAAAAAAAGTCATAGTATAGTATGTGGTCATGAACCATGAAAAAAAGTCATAGTATAGTATGTGGTCATGAACCATGAAAAAAAGCCATAGTATAGTATGTGGTCATGAACCATGAAAAAAAGTCATAGTATAGTATGTGGTCATAAACCATGAAAAAAAGTCATAGTATAGTATGTGGTCATGAACCATGAAAAAAAAGTCATAGTATAGTATGTGGTCATGAACCATGAAAAAAAAGTCATAGTATAGTATGTGGTCATGAACCATGAAAAAAAAGTCATAGTATAGTATGTGGTCATGAACCATGAAAAAAAGTCATAGTATTGTATGTGGTCATAAACCATGAAAAAAAAGTCATAGTATAGTATGTGGTCATAGACCATGAAAAAAAGTCATAGTATAGTATGTGGTCATGAACCATGAAAAAAAGTCATAGTAAAGTATGTGGTCATAAACCATGAAAAAAAGTCATAGTATAGTATGTGGTCATGAACCATGACAAAGAAGTCATAGTATAGTATGTGGTCATGAACCATGAAAAAAAGTCATAGTATAGTATGTGGTCATGAACCATGAAAAAAAGTCATAGTATAGTATGTGGTCATAAACCATGAAAAAAAGTCATAGTATAGTATGTGGTCATGAACCATGAAAAAAAAGTCATAGTATAGTATGTCGTCATGAACCATGAAAAAAAAGTCATAGTATTGTATGTGGTCATGAACCATGAAAAAAAGTCATAGTATAGTATGTGGTCATGAACCATGAAAAAAAGTCATAGTATTGTATGTGGTCATGAACCATGAAAAAAAGTCATAGTATAGTATGTGGTCATGAACCATGAAAAAAAAGTCATAGTATAGTATGTCGTCATGAACCATGAAAAAAAAAGTCATAGTATTGTATGTGGTCATGAACCATGAAAAAAAGTCATAGTATAGTATGTGGTCATGAACCATGAAAAAAAGTCATAGTATAGTATGTGGTCATGAACCATGAAAAAAAGTCATAGTATTGTATGTGGTCATGAACCATGAAAAAAAGTCATAGTATAGTATGTGGTCATAAACCATGAAAAAAAGTCATAGTATAGTATGTGGTCATGAACCATGAAAAAAAGTCATAGTATTGTATGTGGTCATGAACCATGAAAAAAAGTCATAGTATAGTATGTGGTCATGAACCATGAAAAAAAGTCATAGTATAGTATGTGGTCATGAACCATGAAAAAAAGTCATAGTATAGTATGTGGTCATGAACCATGAAAAAAAGTCATAGTATTGTATGTGGTCATGAACCATGAAAAAAAAGTCATAGTATAGTGTGTGGTCATGAACCATGAAAAAAAGTCATAGTATAGTATGTGGTCATGAACCATGAAAAAAAGTCATAGTATAGTATGTGGTCATAAACCATGAAAAAAAGTCATAGTATAGTATGTGGTCATGAACCATGAAAAAAAGTCATAGTATAGTATGTGGTCATGAACCATGAAAAAAAGTCATAGTATAGTATGTGGTCATAAACCATGAAAAAAAGTCATAGTATAGTATGTGGTCATGAACCATGAAAAAAAGTCATAGTATAGTATGTGGTCATGAACCATGAAAAAAAGTCATAGTATAGTATGTGGTCATGAACCATGAAAAAAAGTCATAGTATAGTATGTGGTCATGAACCATGAAAAAAAGTCATAGTATAGTATGTGGTCATAAACCATGAAAAAAAGTCATAGTATAGTATGTGGTCATGAACCATGAAAAAAAGTCATAGTATAGTATGTGGTCATGAACCATGAAAAAAAGTCATAGTATAGTATGTGGTCATGAACCATGAAAAAAAGTCATAGTATAGTATGTGGTCATGAACCATGAAAAAAAGTCATAGTATAGTATGTGGTCATGAACCATGAAAAAAAGTCATAGTATAGTATGTGGTCATAAACCATGAAAAAAAGTCATAGTATAGTATGTGGTCATGAACCATGAAAAAAAGTCATAGTATAGTATGTGGTCATGAACCATGAAAAAAAGTCATAGTATAGTATGTGGTCATGAACCATGAAAAAAAGTCATAGTATAGTATGTGGTCATGAACCATGAAAAAAAGTCATAGTATAGTATGTGGTCATGAACCATGAAAAAGTCATAGTATAGTATGTGGTCATGAACCATGAAAAAAAGTCATAGTATAGTATGTGGTCATGAACCATGAAAGAAAGTCATAGTATAGTATGTGGTCATGAACCATGAAAAAAAGTCATAGTATAGTATGTGGTCATGAACCATGAAAAAAAGTCATAGTATAGTATGTGGTCATGAACCATGAAAAAAAGTCATAGTATAGTATGTCGTCATGAACCATGAAAAAAAAGTCATAGTATTGTATGTGGTCATGAACCATGAAAAAAAGTCATAGTATAGTATGTGGTCATAAACCATGAAAAAAAGTCATAGTATTGTATGTGGTCATGAACCATGAAAAAAAGTCATAGTATAGTATGTGGTCATGAACCATGAAAAAAAAGTCATAGTATTGTATGTGGTCATGAACCATGAAAAAAAGTCATAGTATTGTATGTGGTCATGAACCATGAAAAAAAGTCATAGTATAGTATGTGGTCATGAACCATGAAAAAAAGTCATAGTATAGTATGTGGTCATGAACCATGAAAAAAAGTCATAGTATAGTATGTGGTCATAAACCATGAAAAAAAGTCATAGTATAGTATGTGGTCATGAACCATGAAAAAAAGTCATAGTATAGTATGTGGTCATAAACCATGAAAAAAAGTCATAGTATAGTATGTGGTCATGAACCATGAAAAAAAGTCATAGTATAGTATGTGGTCATGAACCATGAAAAAAAGTCATAGTATTGTATGTGGTCATAAACCATGAAAAAAAGTCATAGTATAGTATGTGGTCATGAACCATGAAAAAAAGTCATAGTATAGTATGTGGTCATGAACCATGAAAAAAAGTCATAGTATAGTATGTGGTCATAAACCATGAAAAAAAGTCATAGTATAGTATGTGGTCATGAACCATGAAAAAAAGTCATAGTATAGTATGTGGTCATGAACCATGAAAAAAAGTCATAGTATTGTATGTGGTCATAAACCATGAAAAAAAGTCATAGTATAGTATGTGGTCATGAACCATGAAAAAAAGTCATAGTATAGTATGTGGTCATGAACCATGAAAAAAAGTCATAGTATAGTATGTGGTCATGAACCATGAAAAAAGTCATAGTATAGTATGTGGTCATGAACCATGAAAAAGTCATAGTATAGTATGTGGTCATGAACCATGAAAAAAAGTCATAGTATAGTATGTGGTCATGAACCATGAAAAAAAGTCATAGTATAGTATGTGGTCATAAACCATGAAAAAAAGTCATAGTATAGTATGTGGTCATGAACCATGAAAAAAAGTCATAGTATAGTATGTGGTCATAAACCATGAAAAAAAGCCATAGTATAGTATGTGGTCATGAACCATGAAAAAAAGTCATAGTATAGTATGTGGTCATGAACCATGAAAAAAAGCCATAGTATAGTATGTGGTCATGAACCATGAAAAAAAGCCATAGTATAGTATGTGGTCATGAACCATGAAAAAAAGCCATAGTATAGTATGTGGTCATGAACCATGAAAAAAAGCCATAGTATAGTATGTGGTCATGAACCATGAAAAAAAGTCATAGTATAGTATGTGGTCATAAACCATGAAAAAAAGTCATAGTATAGTATGTGGTCATGAACCATGAAAAAAAGCCATAGTATAGTATGTGGTCATGAACCATGAAAAAAAGCCATAGTATAGTATGTGGTCATAAACCATGAAAAAAAGTCATAGTATAGTATGTGGTCATGAACCATGAAAAAAAGTCATAGTATAGTATGTGGTCATAAACCATGAAAAAAAGTCATAGTATAGTATGTGGTCATAAACCATGAAAAAAAGTCATAGTATAGTATGTGGTCATGAACCATGAAAAAAAGTCATAGTATAGTATGTGGTCATGAACCATGAAAAAAAGTCATAGTATAGTATGTGGTCATAAACCATGAAAAAAAGTCATAGTATAGTATGTGGTCATGAACCATGAAAAAAAGTCATAGTATAGTATGTGGTCATGAACCATGAAAAAAAGTCATAGTATAGTATGTGGTCATGAACCATGAAAAAAAGTCATAGTATAGTATGTGGTCATGAACCATGAAAAAAAGTCATAGTATTGTATGTGGTCATAAACCATGAAAAAAAGTCATAGTATAGTATGTGGTCATGAACCATGAAAAAAAGTCATAGTATAGTATGTGGTCATGAACCATGAAAAAAAGTCATAGTATAGTATGTGGTCATGAACCATGAAAAAGTCATAGTATAGTATGTGGTCATGAACCATGAAAAAAGTCATAGTATAGTATGTGGTCATGAACCATGAAAAAGTCATAGTATAGTATGTGGTCATGAACCATGAAAAAAAGTCATAGTATAGTATGTGGTCATGAACCATGAAAAAAAGTCATAGTATAGTATGTGGTCATAAACCATGAAAAAAAGTCATAGTATAGTATGTGGTCATAAACCATGAAAAAAAGTCATAGTATAGTATGTGGTCATGAACCATGAAAAAAAGTCATAGTATAGTATGTGGTCATGAACCATGAAAAAAAGTCATAGTATAGTATGTGGTCATGAACCATGAAAAAAAGTCATAGTATAGTATGTGGTCATAAACCATGAAAAAAAGCCATAGTATAGTATGTGGTCATGAACCATGAAAAAAAGCCATAGTATAGTATGTGGTCATGAACCATGAAAAAAAGCCATAGTATAGTATGTGGTCATGAACCATGAAAAAAAGCCATAGTATAGTATGTGGTCATGAACCATGAAAAAAAGCCATAGTATAGTATGTGGTCATGAACCATGAAAAAAAGTCATAGTATAGTATGTGGTCATAAACCATGAAAAAAAGTCATAGTATAGTATGTGGTCATGAACCATGAAAAAAAGCCATAGTATAGTATGTGGTCATGAACCATGAAAAAAAGCCATAGTATAGTATGTGGTCATAAACCATGAAAAAAAGTCATAGTATAGTATGTGGTCATGAACCATGAAAAAAAGTCATAGTATAGTATGTGGTCATAAACCATGAAAAAAAGCCATAGTATAGTATGTGGTCATGAACCATGAAAAAAAGCCATAGTATAGTATGTGGTCATGAACCATGAAAAAAAGCCATAGTATAGTATGTGGTCATGAACCATGAAAAAAAGTCATAGTATAGTATGTGGTCATGAACCATGAAAAAGTCATAGTATAGTATGTGGTCATGAACCATGAAAAAAAGTCATAGTATAGTATGTGGTCATGAACCATGAAAAAAAGTCATAGTATAGTATGTGGTCATAAACCATGAAAAAGTCATAGTATAGTATGTGGTCATGAACCATGAAAAAAGTCATAGTATAGTATGTGGTCATGAACCATGAAAAAGTCATAGTATAGTATGTGGTCATGAACCATGAAAAAAAGTCATAGTATAGTATGTGGTCATGAACCATGAAAAAAAGTCATAGTATAGTATGTGGTCATAAACCATGAAAAAAAGCCATAGTATAGTATGTGGTCATGAACCATGAAAAAAAGCCATAGTATAGTATGTGGTCATGAACCATGAAAAAAAGCCATAGTATAGTATGTGGTCATGAACCATGAAAAAAAGCCATAGTATAGTATGTGGTCATGAACCATGAAAAAAAGCCATAGTATAGTATGTGGTCATGAACCATGAAAAAAAGCCATAGTATAGTATGTGGTCATGAACCATGAAAAAAAGTCATAGTATAGTATGTGGTCATGAACCATGAAAAAAAGCCATAGTATAGTATGTGGTCATGAACCATGAAAAAAAGTCATAGTATAGTATGTGGTCATAAACCATGAAAAAAAGTCATAGTATAGTATGTGGTCATGAACCATGAAAAAAAGCCATAGTATAGTATGTGGTCATGAACCATGAAAAAAAGCCATAGTATAGTATGTGGTCATAAACCATGAAAAAAAGTCATAGTATAGTATGTGGTCATGAACCATGAAAAAAAGTCATAGTATAGTATGTGGTCATAAACCATGAAAAAAAGCCATAGTATAGTATGTGGTCATGAACCATGAAAAAAAGTCATAGTATAGTATGTGGTCATAAACCATGAAAAAAAGTCATAGTATAGTATGTGGTCATGAACCATGAAAAAAAGCCATAGTATAGTATGTGGTCATGAACCATGAAAAAAAGCCATAGTATAGTATGTGGTCATGAACCATGAAAAAAAGTCATAGTATAGTATGTGGTCATGAACCATGAAAAAGTCATAGTATAGTATGTGGTCATGAACCATGAAAAAAGTCATAGTATAGTATGTGGTCATGAACCATGAAAAAGTCATAGTATAGTATGTGGTCATGAACCATGAAAAAAAGTCATAGTATAGTATGTGGTCATGAACCATGAAAAAAAGTCATAGTATAGTATGTGGTCATAAACCATGAAAAAAAGTCATAGTATAGTATGTGGTCATGAACCATGAAAAAAAGTCATAGTATAGTATGTGGTCATAAACCATGAAAAAAAGCCATAGTATAGTATGTGGTCATGAACCATGAAAAAAAGCCATAGTATAGTATGTGGTCATGAACCATGAAAAAAAGCCATAGTATAGTATGTGGTCATGAACCATGAAAAAAAGCCATAGTATAGTATGTGGTCATGAACCATGAAAAAAAGCCATAGTATAGTATGTGGTCATGAACCATGAAAAAAAGCCATAGTATAGTATGTGGTCATGAACCATGAAAAAAAGTCATAGTATAGTATGTGGTCATAAACCATGAAAAAAAGTCATAGTATAGTATGTGGTCATGAACCATGAAAAAAAGCCATAGTATAGTATGTGGTCATGAACCATGAAAAAAAGCCATAGTATAGTATGTGGTCATAAACCATGAAAAAAAGTCATAGTATAGTATGTGGTCATGAACCATGAAAAAAAGTCATAGTATAGTATGTGGTCATAAACCATGAAAAAAAGCCATAGTATAGTATGTGGTCATGAACCATGAAAAAAAGCCATAGTATAGTATGTGGTCATGAACCATGAAAAAAAGCCATAGTATAGTATGTGGTCATGAACCATGAAAAAAAGTCATAGTATAGTATGTGGTCATGAACCATGAAAAAGTCATAGTATAGTATGTGGTCATGAACCATGAAAAAAAGTCATAGTATAGTATGTGGTCATGAACCATGAAAAAAAGTCATAGTATAGTATGTGGTCATAAACCATGAAAAAAAGCCATAGTATAGTATGTGGTCATGAACCATGAAAAAAAGCCATAGTATAGTATGTGGTCATGAACCATGAAAAAAAGCCATAGTATAGTATGTGGTCATGAACCATGAAAAAAAGCCATAGTATAGTATGTGGTCATGAACCATGAAAAAAAGTCATAGTATAGTATGTGGTCATGAACCATGAAAAAAAGCCATAGTATAGTATGTGGTCATGAACCATGAAAAAAAGTCATAGTATAGTATGTGGTCATAAACCATGAAAAAAAGCCATAGTATAGTATGTGGTCATGAACCATGAAAAAAAGTCATAGTATAGTATGTGGTCATGAACCATGAAAAAAAGCCATAGTATAGTATGTGGTCATGAACCATGAAAAAAAGTCATAGTATAGTATGTGGTCATGAACCATGAAAAAAAGCCATAGTATAGTATGTGGTCATAAACCATGAAAAAAAGTCATAGTATAGTATGTGGTCATAAACCATGAAAAAAAGCCATAGTATAGTATGTGGTCATGAACCATGAAAAAAAGTCATAGTATAGTATGTGGTCATGAACCATGAAAAAAAGCCATAGTATAGTATGTGGTCATGAACCATGAAAAAAAGTCATAGTATAGTATGTGGTCATGAACCATGAAAAAAAGCCATAGTATAGTATGTGGTCATAAACCATGAAAAAAAGTCATAGTATAGTATGTGGTCATGAACCATGAAAAAAAGTCATAGTATAGTATGTGGTCATAAACCATGAAAAAAAGCCATAGTATAGTATGTGGTCATGAACCATGAAAAAAAGTCATAGTATAGTATGTGGTCATAAACCATGAAAAAAAGCCATAGTATAGTATGTGGTCATGAACCATGAAAAAAAGCCATAGTATAGTATGTGGTCATGAACCATGAAAAAAAGTCATAGTATAGTATGTGGTCATGAACCATGAAAAAAAGCCATAGTATAGTATGTGGTCATGAACCATGAAAAAAAGCCATAGTATAGTATGTGGTCATGAACCATGAAAAAGTCATAGTATAGTATGTGGTCATGAACCATGAAAAAAAGTCATAGTATAGTATGTGGTCATGAACCATGAAAAAAAGTCATAGTATAGTATGTGGTCATGAACCATGAAAAAAAGTCATAGTATAGTATGTGGTCATAAACCATGAAAAAGCCATAGTATAGTATGTGGTCATGAACCATGAAAAAAAGTCATAGTATAGTATGTGGTCATGAACCATGAAAAAAAGTCATAGTATAGTATGTGGTCATGAACCATGAAAAAAAGTCATAGTATTGTATGTGGTCATGAACCATGAAAAAAAGTCATAGTATAGTATGTGGTCATGAACCATGAAAAAAAGTCATAGTATAGTATGTGGTCATGAACCATGAAAAAAAGTCATAGTATAGTATGTGGTCATGAACCATGAAAAAAAGTCATAGTATAGTATGTGGTCATGAACCATGAAAAAAAAGTCATAGTATTGTATGTGGTCATAAACCATGAAAAAAAAGTCATAGTATAGTATGTGGTCATGAACCATGAAAAAAAAGTCATAGTATAGTATGTGGTCATAAACCATGAAAAAAAGTCATAGTATAGTATGTGGTCATGAACCATGAAAAAAAAGTCATAGTATTGTATGTGGTCATGAACCATGAAAAAAAGCTATATTATAGTATAGAGTAGGTTAATTTTCACTTGCAAACATTAACGGTGGACTCACCTTGAACACTATGGCATAAAAACAGGTGAAGTAAGATCATGGCAGTTTGTCTTGTGTTTAATTGAAAGTACAAAGATTTTAAGTTGATTTCGTTTGGAACTGGACATGCTGCAGGTGTACGTGGCAGCTGGAGAGGTTTACAGTCTGGAGGCTGAGCTGAGAGACTTGGAGGAGTGTGCCAGGGGCATCTGTAGCGCCACGTCGGACATGGAGCTGTCCTTCCTGGAGGAGCAGGTAGCATCCGCAGCTGCTGCCGTCCAACAGTCTGAGCTGCAGGTGGGTTGAAGCTGAATACGCATCCATTTTACAACTTAAGTGGCATATTAAGAAAGAGTTCTGCTGCTTTTTATTAGACCTGAATACTAAAAACACAGATTGATTTTACAGAGGTGCTTCAATCCAAGTTCAAAGACTGAAAAGAAAACACAACTATTACAACAGTGATTTCAAATTACATGGTTGTGTTTTTCTTCAGGTTTGTGACATCTCAGCCAGAATTGCAGCATTGAAGAGTGCAGGCCTCAACGTAGAAACACCACAGTCACGCTTCACTAAGACCAAGACCATTCCAGTCATGGTACGTGTTTACATTAAGAGAAATAACCACCATTATGTCAAACACCTTGTGGAAGAATTGAAGAAGAAAAAAATCCTTGTTTTCCATCTTGCAGCCTGTCACTGTGGACTCTACAAGACAGCTGAGGCGACGACTCCCTGCACCACCAGTGAAAGGTAAGAAACACAGTGTCCTAATTCCATACACAATACCTGAATACAGCGCATTACTTTACATACAAACAGGATATTATACAATTACTACATAAAACATACATAAGAGTGACAGTCCATCTACAGCACCCTCAATCCAAGTTGTGATTATTGTTTTAAAAGGATAAATTTGATTTATTCAATTGATATTTTATCTGAAGCCTCATTTTTATACAAGTAATACTCATACAATTTGACTGTATTTCCTGCTCTTTGCTGATTAATAAAGGCCTGTCCCAAATATAGGCCTGTTGAGTCCAGTAATTTAAGCAAATAATAGCCCAGGCTATTAATTATTTAAGTTTTACAGCACTGAGTATTTGGACAAAGCTGAAGTCTCATTATTTGTATTTCACTTGGTAATCTTTGGAGACACAAACCAAATACCAGGAAGTATATGTCAGGTAAATGGAAATTACTGCCACATATACAAATCTACCAATAAATATCCACCGTGAGAAGTGCTATTTGTCTCTTATTACAGTAACTCAAATCACTTTGTGATTGGAGCACAAATAAATATATCATTTTTTTTGGTTCTCTCTCAGAAGACAAGGAGGAAACCTGAGTGTCCAAGCCAGGACCTTCGCAGTACCTCCAACACAGCAGTGCCTTGACCCCGACAGCTTCCAGGCCAGTCTTAAGCGATCCATTGAGATACCATTTGCCTTAATTTCACTTTTAGACTAAACCTGCCTCAAATAATACAGGACACTAGTACTGTATGCCAGTAATAGTGCAGGAAACAGTTGATTCTCGTGTCATCGTATCAAAATGTACAATAGATACAACTACTTTAACAGTTTTGAAAACGTTATCAGCATTTATTAAACTGCTTAGGAGAAGGAGTGGGTTGAACCCTCAGCTCAATGGACAATTGCTAACATTTGAGGGTTTTTTAGATTTCCAAAAACTGGTGAAATTATTACATTATGCAGCATGTGTACGAAACAATCCTTGTTTTAATTATAACACTTCTTAAAGCTATACAAGTACTGTACAGTGACTGAAGAGACACTAACATGATCAGCGACAGACTAAAACCTGCAATTTACACTTTTAAATATACAGATTACACATGTGTGGGAACAATTACAGCATGTTAGAAAAATGTTGCGAGACTGTATCAAGTCTAAAACAAATACAGATCTGTATTTTTTTCATGGTTGTGAATGTTTGTAATGTTGTAGTGTACATATTTGTACAGCAAACTAATCAGAAAATAAAAGTAGAAATTGAAAAGGTTGCAGACATTTTCTTCTCCGAGGTAAACAGCAGTGAAAACACTGTGCAGCCTGTTTGCCCCTCAGATGAAGGTGGGTGTAATGGTGAGGAATTTAGTCTGTATTTTTGAGATGAGGAAATGACACCCGAACATGACATTCCTCCTTGTGAAGAAGGTGTGGGAACGACACATAACAGCTCTGGAAAAATATCATCTGTCTTTGAGAGAAATGGGTTCAAAACAAACATTCAGTGGCGTCACCTCTCGCTCTGTGTGATGCCTCAGTGAACACAGACGAGTGACCTGAGCAAAGTAAATCTTTTTTATATTATGCTTTGAAACAGTCTACTGGCTCACCAAGCTAACGCTAACATGAAACCAAACTGTAAATAAATTACTCTGTAGTGACATTTTCCTCATAGAGGTTTTGGGCTTTTTCCTCTCTGAAAGCTCAATGTCTGTTCTTTTAAAATGAACTTGAGCAACAGCTTTAATGGAAAATAAAAAGTCTCCCTCATGTGGAGATCCAGCTCTCTCCCAAAGCCTTCTGGGATTTGTAGTTTTTGGTCAGCTCTCTGAGACCAGGAAGCGCTCCCTCTGATCAGGAACTATGAATCCTTCTTTCTGTTCGCTCTCTCTTCTGTCTGACATGACAAAGGACTGTTTGGGGTCGATGACCACCATGGTGTCTTTGTCCTGACCGGGAGTCTCCACCTCTGCATAGGAAGGGCAACCAGAGCCCCGCCTGAACTTCATGATTGGCCAGCGGGTCGGCCGCCGCTGGGGGGGGGGAGAGAAATTGAATATTGAGAGAACATATGCATAAAAGTTTATTGTCTGTCTGATATTTTTCTGCTCTCCTAAATATACTTTTTAATTGCACCACTGGTAATGAATAAATATTACTTCATGCCACTAAAACCTCGCTGTTGCTTAAAATTCTATAATAAAAAATTAGTCCCCAGCTTCCAAAAATGCCAAATGTTTCCATCTACATAACAGAAAGGTGTTTACAGTGTTGGAAAGCAGAATTGTACGAATGGATGAAGATTCCCAACTGGTTTTGTAAATGTACAGTGAATTTCCGGCACAGAGCATCTATTTTGAAGTGACAGCTACTTGACAGAGACTTCAAGGTCCACACGGTTTATTACATTAAGTGTCATACTTGTGTTTGGCCATGTCGTTGAGCTACTTTGATGTCTACTACTACTACTGCTACTTTGTAATGAAACATCTTGTTTCAGAGGGGTTCCTACAGACTTGGATGAAAAATGTGCAGAATATGGTGGAACATGGGATTGTTTTTTTTTAATGATTACTGCTAAATAAATAAATGGTCAGGTACTCACCAAACCACCTGGGTGCAATTTTTAAAGTTGTACTGGACTTGGGCATGTTGATTAAAGTAATACTTCACCCCGTGTTACACTGAATTACGGAGAAAAGTCTTTATGAATTACAGTATGTGGTTTCTGCATTTACAGCAAAACTATAGTAGAACACCAAGTTACAGACCCTCACACAACTTGTGCAGTATGAATCCAAGCCGCATTTATCCAATCATCAGCTTTGTACTTCCACACGGCCCTTTCCAATGGGGTGACTGAACTGAAAGTGAATGTTGTCTATGATCTCTTCAAAGACAGAGCAGCATCAATGACAAACAGAAATGACATTAATTAGGAGGAGCTGGGGTGGAGGTTGCATAGAAAGGAACCATGTGATCTATCAGCTGACTCTCTTCCATCAGTCAGCTGCTCCATCAGTTGATAGGGCTGTTTGAGATCAGCTGATGTAGCTGGGGTGTGAGCTGAGCTTGACATCATGTTCCTCTTGAACTAATGCCATGCTCAGTTTTTACCTCACTGATCACTAGATCTGTCCCGAAATTACCGATTTGTCAATGGAGTCTGGCTTTGAGGAGACCATAGATAAGTTTCAGTCTCCCATGGGAAAGGGCTGTCAGATAGGGAAGTACTGAGCATATGACTGGATAAATGAAACTTGGATTATGCTGCACGAGTTGTTTGAGAGTTTGATAATGGATGTTTTCTTCATGAATTCAACGTAACGCAAGGTGAGTAATTAATATACGAATCGTCATTTGGATGTTTTAGTATTCCTTTGAGAGGGAATTTTGACTGCAGCATTGGTCAAGTCTCTGCTTTCTTACTTTAATTACATAGGTAAATTAACAAATCAGGCAGATGGGGAAATCCAAATAAAACAACACACAATACGCTTTGGAAAATGGCAAATATGCAAAATGTGCTAAAAACTAGCAGCGTTGTTCTTTCAGGGGATCATGGGGAGTTTAATATGGATCATGGTGTCACTGACCTCCATGAAGAAGAGGCTGGCGCTGGAGGTCGGATTGTTATACATGTAGACAGACAGAAGGACAGCTGCTCCCATGATGATCATCACCATGACGATGCCCGCCAGTAGACCAGTCTGCGGCCGCTCATCACTAGCTCCTGTTGTCTCCTCATTTCCTGCTGCACAAAGGTGACGATGAGACTGAGTCAAACTACCTATAGTTATAGACTTAAAGCCAACATGTGCAGAACCCTCGAGATGACTGAGCTAAAAAGCAGCTCAGATATTTCCACTTATTTGACTCCAGCAATCAGAATAAACAACGCTGTAATCACAAACATTTTACACATGATGACCCAAACTATCAGATCAAATATAAATAGGTAAGTTTAGTATAATGACATGACAATCAGACACAGTAGGTGGATATGACTGACTTACGTGTTTCATTGTTGTGCAAAGAGATCTTTGTGTCATCTAGAAAAAGAAAGAATGACAGAGGACATATAGTATGTCATGCTGTACTTTTTAAAATCTTTTTTTTTTTTAGAATTGTTGGTCCCGTCAGGAATAAAGAAAACTTTTAATTTCAAGGAATTAATCATGTCCAGTTTTAATGTAATACAGAAGTTTTTCTGAGTTGTTGCTGCAGATTTTAAAGCTGATCATATTAGTTTAACTAAAGGTTTTTAATGATATACAGTAGTGAGCTTGACTACAAGTGAAATCTGAAATCTTGAAGAAATTTAAACAGTGGGGCTACTTTCAGTGAACACTGGCCTCCCAAAAAACACAACTGAGAGATTTATTTAAAGCTCTGCAGCTCAGCTATTAACCAGAAATAAGAGGAGAGAGCACATCAGGCCAGTCTGAGCTGCTCTGCGCTGGCTTCCTGTTACATGTAGAATTGACTTTAAGGTCCTCCTTCTTGTATATCGAGCTACATTGCTAGCTCCCTTGTTACTATTTGCCTCCAAGAACATCTCAATCATCTGTAGCTGGTTTATCTCAAAGTGTTCTAGTTGTTCAAAATGACATTGTAAGATGAACTTTTGGACTTTAGGGATTCCTTGTACATATTTAATTAAAGTAATTTTCAGTCTCCCGAAGTAATATCAGGAAAATAGCAGTACTTCTGTTTGAATGTTGTATTCTTACAAATAATAGCCACTACAACAAAAAATAACAGCCCCCCTATATTCTGACTCACGCAGAGTGACACACACATACATTGAGTCATCCCTCAGCAGCTGAGGACACTATGTAGTATTTAACATGGCGCTGTATACACTCAGCTATGAGCTCACAGAGGGCTGGGAAATAGCTGACCACTTGACCCTCACACTGTCGGACTTTGCACAACACACACTGTGCGTGGACACCGTGCGACGACAACAAGTATTAATTCATGAGAGGGTTTTGTCACCTGCTCTGAGCTGTGATCTGGCAAAGACTATTACGGAAATTCATTGACTCAAAATTGAATCAAATAAGAAAGTTCTATGACAGGTAGTAGGATAAAATTCAAAGTCTGCAGTTTGAGAAGTTTTGTTTACTGCACATGTTTGAAAGCATCTTGTCAGCTTACCTTCTGCAGGTTTACTGGTGGGAAGCTGTGAAGTGGATTTAATTCTGCTTGTGTTGCTGCGTGTTGAGGGGTTGGTGACAGCGGATGTCCTGCTCAGGGGGGTGGAGGTCATACTGGAGGTCCTCTGCTGCACTGTGGTCGTAACAGGAGTGGTCGTGTGTGTGAGGTGGTGAGATGTGGTGTTTGCGATGTCTGTCATTTTGAGACATCTGGGATCTTTTCTCTGGAAAAATAACAGGTGAAAACGAAAACAAACGTCAGGAAACAGTTGTGTGCAGACAAACACAAGCGGTGCTGAGTTCTAACTGAGTCAAACTTTCTGTAGTTTACTGAAATGCAAAAATAATGAGAACCTCCTCCGGGCAGCCGAGGTCGACCCAGTCCTGCCGGTTACGATCAAAGCCACTGGAGCATCTAAGAAAGGTAGTAAATATTAATGTACGGGGACTATAGTTGAGCTTTATTTACAGGTTTATCTTCACAAACATATCAGATAGTGTTTTGACAAGGTGCTTGAGGGACAAGTCTGACTCAAGTCTTTTTCACTACCAAATTTGTTTTTCTTGGACTTTAGCTTTTTTTAAATTAATTTATCAGACTGATCATTAAGTAATCAGAAAGAAGGCGTGGGTGGTTACCATGTATACTTACTTATACTTTATACTCCCCTACAACAGGGCAGCATATCATAAAGCAAAAGGGGGAAACAAATCTTTTATAAACTGGTTTAGTCTTAAAGGATACATTCATATTTTGGTCAAGTCTTAATACTGTACTCACCTGCCCCACACTGGAAAGACCAGCGGCCACTTTAATTATTTCTCCTCCGTCTTTACTGGCTGCAAAGAGATCCTTTCCTTAAGTGGTGTCAGTAAAAGTGATGTGTAACAAAACCCCAAAATGCCCTCACTAAAGGAAGGACCCTGCAGCCAGGACAGACAGGACGAACACTAGTTGTCTTTGTTTTTGTTGACGGGCACTAGAGGCTGGTATGCTATAAAATATATAAAATAAAATAAGTTTTGAGTCATGACTCCTTCTATTCTGGCTCTCAGTAACACAACAAGGCATTTTAAGACTCCTGTATAGCCTGCAGCCCTGTGGTGGAGAGTCCTGTTTTGCCTCCAGCTAATAAAATGACGTCATCATGAAGTCAGCCCTAAAAGGGTCTCTAGACTTGACAAAACATGAACCCATGCTTTAATAAGCAAACCATACGATCCATGAATTCAGCTCAGTTAAATTTATAAAGCCCAATATCACAAATCACAATCTGCCTCAGAGGGCTTTACAACACAACATCCCCCTGTATTGGAGCCTCATCATACAGTAAACGTGAGATACAGGACATTTTGATATCACAATCATGTGATCGAATAATTCTTCTTATACAGTGCAATAATCTCTACTGTTCCCCACAATGGTATTATATAATATATACCATTTTCCTTTCATTTGTTGGCAAATTGTTTATCATTTCAAATAAAACATTACAATTCTTGAACACACTGCAATTGCAGCCAAATGTAGATGATATGAGCACATAAACATAAAGTATTTCTTTTATGGGGACAACGTGGTGAATTAAAATTGCCACAACTCAGTAGCCATGAATCTGACTCACTATGAATTTTACAAAAAAAGATTTTTCGTATGTCTGCCATCAGCCACAATTGTTTATCTCTGTGTATTTTAATGCAGCTCTGGACTCAAATAAAGATCAAACATTCCCAACATATTCTTTCATTCAAATAAATGCAGTGGGAATGTGCAGCCTTCTCAGTGGTATGCACTGAGTGCTTTCCAGTTTACCTTTGTAGCCGACTGCACCAGCTGCAGTTGAAGCCAATCTGAGAAGTGACACATGGACCACAGCTGGAGAACTGGAGACATGCTGAGAATAAAGAAAACACTGGAGAGTGAGGAGGAAGAGACAACTCTGACTCCTGGGAGTTAAAGCTGGATGCTTTTCTATAGGCTACGTAGAGCTAACATTCAACAGCTGCTATGTATATCAGTCACAAGATACTCATTGTTTGACAAAAGTGTGATATAAATGTTCAGATTTGGTTATTTAATGATGCCATTTTAGTAGCACATCTCTTTGTATACTTTATTCAGGGTTAACTTACTGGGGAGAGGTAGCATCTCCACTGCTGTAGAATTAGAGATTTTGGACTTGAGGATGTCGACTTTGTGATACTCATAAATTGTTCTCCGACGAACATCTGAAGCATATCAGAAAGGAGAAGATGTTGTTAAAGGTGCCGTATGTGACTCTGGAGAAAGTCGATTGCCCAGGTCTTCAAATACCAACACTTTGGGTTGGTGATTCAGGCCACCTACCAACCCAAAGCGTCTGTATTTGTCAACAATCAGCTATCTTTCTCCAGAGTTACAAACAGCACCTTCAATTGAGATCCAGTATTTTGTTTAATAAATCAGCAGGTAAAATCATAGTAAGAAAATGTCATTTTTATACATCAAATGTGTCACTCACTGGGGATCTGCTCTATCTCATGAAGAACCACAAAAGCGTCCGACAAGCCCACTTTGACAGGATGATTCTCCGTGCTGATGTCGTTGATGTCTAAGGGAATCTACAAAAACAATGGTTTTAGAATTAAACAAATTTCACATTAACAGGAGAACATAAAGAGGAGAGGGATGTCACCTCTTTGTACGCAAAGACGATACGCCCATCGCTGTGCAGAACAGCCTGGAAGGTGAAAGTCCCCAGACTGATATTGTCCTGGAGGTGAATCCTGTTCCACTGAACCACCAGTGCAGTGCCTTCACAGTAAACACACATTAACACAACAACTGACACACATGTAGTAGAAATATTCTGCAGCAGAAAAGCCCAAAGTGATGACAGCTGAGTAAAATGATCTCTCTTACCGTTATCAAAGTAAAACACAGTGGAGTTTTTGGACAGACTTGGGTCAAAATTGGCCATCAGAGGGGCGATGTACTGAGTAGCTGTGAGCATCTGGTGGATTATATCTCCCGTGTAAATGAAACCTGTGAGAGGAAAACATGCAGAGGTTGCTCACAATTGAGTTGTTAAAATTCTGCTGTTGCCTAAAATCTGAGTCCTTGAAGATAAACTATGTATGAGTTTCCCCAAAACAATGTAAAGAGCCATACAAAGTAATCCCTCTCAGTCATCACTTATGAGCCTCTAGAAGTTCTATCCACATGGACTCTGCCCTCCGCCTGTATTTTCTTAATTGATTCATATTTGCTGTGTTCCTGGGCACAGCGCACAGGTGAGGTCGGGACTATATAAAAGGCAGCAACCAGCTGTCAGACCATAAGCAGCATCCGTCCAAGGGAAAGCAACAAAAATCGCAGACACAGTGCTGAAAGAAAAGAGGCGAGACGCCCAGCTGACAAAGCTTGTTCCAAAACAAGGAAGGAGAGAGGGGGATGAAGAGCAACCATAGACTGTAAAGATAATGGATATAGCTACCATGATGTCCAGGCTGCAAACAGGTTTAGTTTTGCTGTAAAGGCCTTTGCAAACGGGAGTCCGTTGTTTTCCTCCGAAATTGTTGCACGTCTAAAAATAAATACAGCCTCATGTTGTGTCAGTCAAGTTTGCACACTGAGTCTGAAACTTTCGTCCGCCATAATCAGAGCCTTTTGAGATGTTTGACCCGGAATCAGTGAAGAAAATGCGGCGGCGGGACACAGCCAAGATAACAGCCTTTCAACAGGTCACATAGTAATATTCGGCACCCATTACCTCGTTCCAGGCGTTTGATTTACCTGTCCCTGTCACACCACTACTAACAGAAGAAAATATATAATGTTTTTCCAACCCTACTTCACCTAAAATAACTTTAATTATCACCTCCATATATGGCAGTCACTGGATATTCATCATGGGCAGGAGGAATACTGATTGCTGACTAGCAGGCGCACGCTGTCAATTTACTTGGCATTCACGGACATACACACATGCCTATGCTAAAATCCGAGTTTCCTGCGGTGTTCATGACTCCGGAGTAGGTTTTTACTATTATGGTTTTTTATGTGTAAATCTACTCACAGATTCACTAACATTCCATGAATGACACCCACTGTGTGTAGTTTAAGACTCACCTCCAGTTGCCACTGTGATTTCTTTTAGTATGTGACCATAGAAAGGGAAGTCGAAGGACAAATTCACTCTCTGAAAATGAAGACAGAAAAGGTATATTATGAACTGTATGTTAAAGATGGTCAACATCCACTTTTATTTACATCAATAACACAAGCGAAACTTTTTGTCAAGTGGATCTTTAAATAGCTTATAATTAGCTTTAATGCAGTTATGTTGAAAGTAAACTGTTATATCTCATCAACACTTCACTGATGTCTAAATAATCTGGATATCAAAATCTTGAAAATATTTATTTCTTCAGTCAGGAAAAAAATATAAAACTAAAATTTGATTGTCCAATAAACTTAAACATGAGATATTTAATTGGCATAAAACACAGATTGTCCCATTTATTCCCGCAGACAGATTTCATACCTCAGCTTGTCTGTGGGTGCTGGACAGGAAGCCGCAGACCTTCCACTCATCCTCTTCCATCTCATCGATGTTCACCCACAGCTCTTTACCGGCTGCGTCTCCAGAACCGTGGATTTTAGATGTATAGTAGGCGTGATCAATGTCCTGTCCAAAGATGTAGGGACTGATTGATTGATGCTTCAAAACACACATTAACAAAAAAAAGTGCAGTGGAACAGAATTTGAATAATGGGGCTCACGTCCAAGCAAAACAATAGTGTTTGATAGTGCAGGTGAGGCAATCGGGTTTTAGCTTCGCTTTTTATTTTTGGAAGAGCATAAGATGGATAGATATGGAAAGGTATGAAAAGTAAAACAGGTAACGCTCATTAAGCAAACACAACTATAAAAACCAAAGTCAAGAAATAACACTCAGTTTGCTACTTCCCTTAATATCACTCTCTAATACGTTGCATATGGCTTTTTTAATCTAATCTTTTTTGCTAATTTTTAATATCTAATATTACAGTTTTAAACAAGTTTTTGTTCACCCGTTCCATCATATAAAGATGGAGACTAGATTTCTAACTCACCCACTTCCAAACCTAAATCTAAACGTCTTGAGCTACCGCCCTTTCTGAAGACGAAATACATCAGTTACCAAAATGTGACATTTTGATTATGACTTTTGTTCCTAAGTTTTCCTTCACCTGCTGAAGAGAGCCTAGCTGTAAATAACCTTACTACAATCTGTGTAGCATTGTCGTGTCCCTCCTCCATCAGCAGGTCTGCGTCTGACTCCTCTGGTTGGTGCTGGTTTCTGTAGTGGCCCCTCCTATCTGCAGTCCAGCCAGAGGCCCCAGACTTGGGGCTCCTCTCCCAGGGCTTGTTGCTTCCCGCGACTGCATGCGACCTTCCCTCTGGAGGAGACGGCCCCTGTGTGTCTGTAGGGTAGACTCCTGAGGATGAGAGGGTGATAAGTTATTGTTATTTGATCACATTGTTACTCTGCCATCATTATAGTATTAACAATAAAATCAGAATGCCTCTGAGCACTCTTTGTATAAATGTGAGAACTGGAAACCATCGAATGTTTGGCAATCTTGCTCCAGAAATAATTCATTCATTTTCTTTTGGTCGACTAATTGATTAATTTAATCCCACCGAATTTAAATCTTTGATTTTTCAGTTCCAGATTTTAAAGTCTGAGCAGAAGATCCCGCACACTGCTCGTGCTTAGCTTCACAATTCATTAGTAACACTAATGTTTCGGTCCTCCTGGACCTTCGTCAACAGTGTTCAACACCATTATTTCCAACACTGAGCTTAAATAGAAACTGTCCCACCCATTGTACAGGTGTACACAGGTGTGGAGGGAATTATTCAGCTGTGGGGGTGTTTCTGAATAACTGACTACAGCCTCTGCACCATATGACACATATCCTACAAACGAAACAACAAGGGAACTGGAAATACAGGAAAAAACTAACGCTCCCCAAATCCATTATAGCATGACTTGCCGTGGCATCTCATCATTTAATCCTTTGGGAGAGTGCAGATTAAATATCCAGTACACTTCTCCTCTGCTAAGTATTTCTTCAATAAAAGAAATAGGGGAAACTGTATAGGTGATGTTAGATGTGGACGAAGCCTCCTGGAACATCTCAAATATCAGTAACAAACTCCTGCGTCTCCTCCTCACATGCAGCAGGACATAAACAATCCCCCAGTGTGTGCCATGTGGCAGCCATGCGTGGTCACCCCGTCGCTCTGCCCCCTCTCAGTGACAACAGTGCGTCCTAATTTCTCTTTTCGCAGCAGAGGGTGAAAGCATGCTTCACATTCTTCACACCAGCAGGTCCAGGAGCAGGCATGTGAGGCCGCACAGCCGTGGGTGTTGCGTCTATATTTCTGTCACATGGTGGCCCTGTGGCTGCAGGGGCCACCAGCCTGATGTGGGCAGTGATGCTACATAAACTACAGTAGGTACTGTATAAATACTGCAGCCACTGAGAGGCTGTAGAGCAAACAGAGACTGATTTATCGTGTAGTCCAGCCTCCTAAAGAAAATAGTTAAACACAAACACACCTGAGCCTGATCACACCTTCATGTGTCAGTTACCTCTAAATAAAGATCCTCCCCACTAAACTCACTAGAACTATACTTATTAGTGTCCCTATGTGACCTAAATGCTGTCACTCAGATAAGAAAAAAATACAAGGGAAAACACTGAATAACTTTTTGAATTTTCATGGATTACGTTATCTGAAATTAAAAAATATTTAAAAAAATATAAATTAAAATATGTTTTAAGCCAATACTTCATTATGCATTAAAAAAACTTAACACTAAAGCCCCCACATTAACTTGCATTAATATGCCAATACAGAAATATTAAAGAAGTTTAATTGGTAAAATAAAGTGCTGCTATAGTTGTATGTATGTATTAAATGACTTACCATGTACAGATTTAAGCTTGATGACGCTTATTTGTAACTGGAAAACAATGACCAGTCCTGTGAGCAGATAAACTGTCTTGGTCAGGGTCATCGTCATCCTTCCTCTCAGCTCGTGACGCATGTTCAAAGCGCAGAGACAGTTTGGCGCAATGATACTGGTCAAGTTAAATAGTGCTCGTCTGATTAAAAACGCGAACTTAATTCCTAATGTGGTCTATCTTAAAGTCTGTCGTCACACTGATGTCCATGTTAGACCCTCAGACTGTCTGCAGGCCGTCTGCTCCTGAATGAGACGCTGCTCGGTGATGAGAGGAACCTGTGGAGGGAGGCGCTGCCTTCACGTGCTGTCGGAATTGTCACTATCATCAGCCCGAATCAGCGGTGGGGGAACTTTTCGGATCTGATGCTGTAGAGTCTTGTAGATTACTTATTTGAAATAATAATAAACAATAATATTAGTAATAATAAAACAACTACTACTGTAGATCCCTTATTTAAAATAATAAAAAAAAAACTGCTACTGTAGATTCCTTATTATTAGATAATAATAATGATGACAATAATAATAATACTGGAAAATATAACACCCTATAAAAGTAAATGTCCTGCATTGAAAACAAGTGGTGTAGTGGAAGGTATACCCACTTCTCTTTCTATCCAGTTACAGTATATCCACCTATCAGCTAAAAAGCCATTGTAATATATAGGAGAGTATGTCTACTTCCTCATCAGTAACCTACCTATGTACCTAGCAGTACACCCATCTCATCAACTACCACTACACCACTGGCAAAACACATGTAATGTTAATCAGGAAAATGTAGTTAAAGGAACAAAAAGTACTCGTTATGCAGAAAATGGCCCCTGTGACGACAAATTATAGAACTAGATTATTATTGATGCATTAATGTAAAGCCAAGACTTTACGTTTATAACTGGCTGAGATGGAGCCATAGACCCTTGAGTGGAGCCTCTTTTAAACATATTTATTTATTATTATTATTATTATTATTATTATTGTTGTATTGCAAAATTAACCCAGTGGTGACTTTACAGGTACAAAACAAAGAAATGTTTTATATACAAACACAAGGACAGAAAAAGAAAATAGGGTGATGTACATGGCTTGCGTGGTATATGGGAAAAAACAAACAAAAAAATAATAATTCTAAAGAAAGAAATAATAGAAATACTAATAATACATTTATTGAAAAATAAATATGTGATGAAAAGTCTATAAATAAATCTTCAGCTGTCGTAGTATGGGGTTGCGAACTGGCTAGGTGAGGTGTGTGCAGGTGGGGGCATCGGATCCACCAGTAGTAGAAGTTGGTTAACAAGGCCAGAGTGTGTATGTGCGTGTATGTTACAAAGGTAGATAGGTGGTGTTACTGAATGGAGCCCAACATCTGTGTAATGTATCTATTTGTTTGTTTTTGAAGTTATTTTGTCTTTCTATGGAAATGTACTAAGAGAGTAGATGATGCCACTGGGATGTGGGGAGGTTGTTTCTGTCTTTCCAGTTCAGTAAAATTCTTTTTAGTGATTGTTTGGGCGACCACGTACTTCTGTATGGGTTGTTCACATTTCGTTTTTTTAAGACTTTTTTTCTCCCCAGGTACTCCAGCTTCCTCCCACAGTCCGAAGACATACAGGTTAATTGGTGACTCTAAATTGGCCATAAGAGTGAATGTCTGCGTGAACGGTTGTCTGTCTCTATGTGTCAGCCCTGACCTGTCCAGGGTGTTCCCTGCCTCTCGCCCAGTATCAGCTGGGACAGGCTCCAGCCCCCTGTGACCTCCAAACAGTATAAGCGGTTACGGAAAATAAAGGAATGAATGCAGCTTATTATGATTTTCTTTGTGGATTAACCTCTATGTTGTTTTGCTTTATACTACAGTATTGCTACTTTTGTATAATTAA
The DNA here is from genome assembly GCA_035609425.1 of Epinephelus awoara. Taxonomy (NCBI): domain Eukaryota; kingdom Metazoa; phylum Chordata; class Actinopteri; order Perciformes; family Serranidae; genus Epinephelus; species Epinephelus awoara. The sequence goes on along the minus strand of CM069306.1, from coordinate 21,428,783 downwards.
AAGTTCCAGGTGTTTCCTACATCACTGATTAATGCATGTGTTTGTGTGCGGTCATTTTCTTGTCACATATAATCTACACCTGAAAGTGAGAAAAAAAAGATTACTAGGAGCAACTTAAGGTAGCAGAGATTGTGTCCTTAATGCAATTGCATCTTGTCCTCACTAGATGGCCACAATCACAAAACTGTAAAACCAGGCACATCATGTAGGCTTCTACATAGGCCCGACTTTCATTTGAACATTAAGTTGATGATGGTGAGATGTGATCTTAGTGGGCCAGTTCAGCTCAATCTTTATACACGAGGTAATACATTGAATTACGTGTTTTAAATTAAGTACTTCATCTTGTTTTTATATATATAGTATTTATTACATTATATTTCTGTACACAGATCGTCTGCTTTTATGTGGTACTCTATGGACCTTTCTCTGTGTCCTTAATAAAGTAATTATGGTTTGACAACAGGGTATTTGTATTTTAATATACGGTGGGCAATACAAGTGGTGTCAGTACAGAAACAATACACGTAGATACAACTCTCCTCAAAGTTAATATTTAGATCTATCAATCCTCCACTTTCATGAGCAACTCTTAACTCTAACATTCAAATATCTGCTTTTATTTACAGGAATTCTAATTCCATTTTTTTTCTTATCAGTGTTTGACATTCTACTACACTAAGTGCTTTTGCTTAATATTTTAGGTGCATTTTCCTGATATTACTTCTGTGCTTTTAGTTTTGGATACAGGCGTTGGCTTGTCATAATGTATTTTTACATTCTGATACTTTGTGAAGGGTGAGTACTTCTTCCACCACTGCGGGCACTGATAAATCTGTAGCACTGCCTGGAAACAAAATAGTTATGTTAAATTTCCCGAGCATAATTCCCATCTAGAGATTTGTTCACAGGTCAAAAGTACTGAGTCACAATCACGTCAATAACAATGAGTGACACGTTAATATTGTAGACTTTGTTTTTAATGAAAGAATGCAATATCTATGGAAAAGACCATTTCTAATGGATGACACAATAAAGAACTACAACATTACCAAAAATTATGTTAAGCGTGATGACATAACACAAGGACACTTGAGGCCTTTAACCCAAGAGTATGTAAAAGGGTCGGGATTCAAAATCTAATACGATGAAAGGCAACACAAATAGGGATGAAAAGTGAAATCATAAGCCGTTGTTGTTTCTGGGTGTATTTTTTTTGTGTCAAAGTTTCAAGCTGGAAACTCAATGCAAGTGTTCGAGAGATACAGTTATGCAAAAAACAAATAAGCTATTCATTAAAGGCCGTTTCATGAGCAATTATAACATCAATAATCATTTCCATACTATGTTTGAGATGCTGGAATAACCGATAAATAACCGATTTTTTTGTTCAGATTTAGTGCCACTGAGTCTGTCCGATTGATTTACGGCACACACATAAAAAAAGAGGAAACTGCAAAAAATTTATCAGACAAATGTAATAACTGAGGCCACATAAATCCAGGAAGAAATTAGCATATTCCCCAAAATGTCTTATTTGGTTCCAGGTGTAATTTTGCACCGACAACACCAGCATCAGTCTAATTTGTCTCAGTCATACCAAGATATCAGAATTCTTTCAAAAATGACTTCTTCATGTTTAGAAACGCCACTGACAGCACCTTTAACTCAAGTTATTTGTGTCAGAGATGTTGGTGGAATGAGAAACTCTGATAAGCGACCTTTAACCTCAACAACTCAGCAGCTCCACATCAAAAATGAGGGTGGCATTTGGTGGGATGACAGGTGGAAATCCACGAGCGCCATACGCAAAGTCAGGCGTGCAGGTCAACCTGGCCCTCTGTCCAACGCTCATCTGGGGAGGAGGTGAAGAGCAAGTTACACAAAGGTAATAATGTGGTTTTATACTTATGACCGGTTTGTTTTTTGACATTTCCATTGAAGAGGTGCTCCAGTGATTCTGTAATGCACTTCCATGAAGTTGGGGGACTAACAGGAGTTGTATCAAAAATGAATAAATAAAGCCAATATCAATACAACAGAAGCCGAGATATTTTCCCAGCTATTTGCTTCCAGCATGGGTCAAGTTAACAAAATAAAATAAAAAAAATAACACTGGCTCCTGCATTACCCACAGTGCAAATGAATAGTGTAATTCGTTTGTCCCCCCTTGGCTGGTTGATGATTACATCTGTTAAACTCACACCTCCATTTTTTATTTATTTTTTTAAATTGTGCTATCTGTAAAGCTGAGATAACCATGTGACATCTGGGAATATTTTTTTCAGACTCTGGAAAGCTCCCACAGACATTATGCAACAGTGCTCTCAGTCGGACTGGGCCATGTATCAAAAATAATTCAAATTCGTGTGTGTGCATGTTGCGTAAAATGTCTGCATTGTGAGAAACCAGTTATTGCAGCATGCATAAGAGTTACCATCATTGAAAAGGTTATATAGCTGGTGTGTAGCTATATCAGCTGTTGTGAGGCGTGTCTATCCTAAACAGTGATACACAGACTGTAACCCTATATGTGCACCTGCTGCAGCTTCCAGGACTGTCTCGTCTCCATGTGGTGCAAATTAGTATTTTATGGCTCTAAGTTGCACATGCAGACCCACAAAATATGGCGTGTCAGTAACGTTGTATGAACTAAATTGTCCCAGCTCGGAAGAAACACAGATTTTTGGTCATATTGCCCAGCTGTTTCACAAATCAAGCAGGGATCCCCAAGACGAGAAAGCTCATCTTGACATGTAAAGAATTATTTAACTTCCCCTCAGGGGGATTAGTAAAGTAAATAAACTTAAAGTCGGTGGACTGCCCCTTTGAACCTCCTCTCACTGTACCTGAGCTACACCTTCATCCCAAGCACGGATGACTTCACCCTTTCCAATTCTGAACTGGAAGGGCTTTCCTCGGTCCCTGGATGAGTCAAACTTGCTCCCATCTGTCAGCGTGCCTTTTCAATGTAGAAAAAAAACCAACTTGTTAGCACGCTACAACATTTCTCCACATATTCAGACTTGTCTCACATGTTGTTGTAACATTAGCACTTTAAACACAACGTGACTGAGTGTTGAACACGAGACAATCCACATAATGAGGCATATTTCCAACAGGTACCGTTAACATGAATCGTTTTTAGGATGGTGAGACCGTCTTTGTAGTCACTTGTCAGTGTGAAGCTCGCGCTCCGTTACCCTGACTTGGCTTCGTACCAATGCTGGCAGGAGGAAACCGCTATTTCGGGTTTACCAACTTTACGTATCGAAAACAAACAGCGGCATAATACAGAATGAATCTGAATCTGAGATATGATAAGAATCTGCGGGGCTGCTGTGGGCAGAGTTAACTTTGGGCAGAGACAGGCTAACCGTTAGACCCCGTTTCCTAGCTTTCCTACAAGCTAAGCTAAGCTAAGCTAGGCTAAGCTAAGCGGCTTCACATTCAATCAGTCGGCAAAATGAATAGACCATTACCCAAATACGGAATTACACCATAGCTTTAAGATTCAATTTAAACCCGATCTTAAGTGTATATGTGAGTGGGCAATATTTGGCTTTTAAAACGAACATGGCTGAACTAAACAACCTTTGACCAGTCAGCGATTAAATGGATCTTACCAACGTAGTGCACAGTAACAGCCTGTCCTGCCTTCGGGAAACTTCGTCCTGAAAGGGGAAAATGTGGGTTAAAACAAAGGTAACATTTTACGAGATAAAATGCAAAGCTACCGAGTTACTGGTGTTAAAATAAACTCTTACCGTCCCCTGGTTTTATGGTCTCAACATCTACTCCCATTGTTCTTTCCTTGCGGTCTTCCTTCTCTCGCGCGTCCTCCCGCTACACGACCTCTCGGCTCTCGCTCCTTCTCTGTGCGTGGTTGCGTGCGCAGTATTCTGCAACGTGATTGGTTCCTTCAGTGAAGCCACTGGAGTGGTTCACGTGATGGAGGGGGCTCGCAAAGTGCCGTGGGTGAGTGGGTGGGTGTCTTTCTCAGCCCGTGGGGCTGGATGTGTGTAGGTGCGTGTGGAAAAGACGGAAACGTCAGGCAGGGAGGAAACGCCGTGGCATTAAAGCTTACATATAACACATGTTTGACAGTAGTCGGTGCCTGGGCGTTGTCTGCGGGGAATAACGGAAGGAAGTTAACAGGGCGCCAAAGTGGGGAGGGGGCTCTCATCAGAGTGTGGGATTAAATGTTTGTCTTTATAGCCCATTTTAAAATGTTGCATTATTAACATTGCAAGTTGAATATATCTATCAGCTGTAAAATTGTCCATCGACATTTTCTTGTTTTGTAAACAATAATAAAGCATTTAAGCCCCCCTCTAAAAGGTTAAAATGGTTTAGTCCACTCCATACTGTAGGCAGTGCTGAAACGCAACACTACGTTGACTCTTATTTCTGTGATCTGTGGAAATGTTTTTATAGGTTTTTTAATGGGAAAGAGAAATAATACTAGTGAACACATTCATTACATTAAGACCACTTGATTTTATATTTTGCACGCTGAATAGATAGATTTATTGAATTATAATCAACTATTACTGCAATATGTGAAACCAAATATCATGTTAAAAACATATGGAGAGCTTATGATATATGAGAGTAAAGTGTGGGATCAAGGTATGTGTTTATAAGAAGAAGTAAAACAAATACATATATCTTTGCAAAATTGAAAATGACTGTATTCATTATGGATTTATGTTCTAAACTGTCAAATGATGCAGTTGTTGCCATTGAAAAACTTGGGTCACCGGCTCCCTTTAACACTAGAATATATGTATGTATGATAATAAGATAAGATAGATCTTTTGTTCGTCCCACAGCGGGGAAATTTGCAACATTACAGCAGCAGAGAGAAAGTGCAAACTAGGCACATCAATTAAAAAAAAAAAAAACAACAACCCACAAAGCAATATATAAGTACATATCAATAAAAAGAAAAACACAGGTCAGTGTAATAAGTAGGCCCAAACTGTACAAAACAAAGAGCAACATAATAAGCAAACACTATATAAAAACACAAAGCAATATAAAAGAAGCTACATATAATAAAGAGACATACTAGATGATGGGATAGTGTAGTTACTGCACAGTTTAACACTACAGGTGATGAGAAAAAAGACCAGCTCCCATTAAATCCATCATGATCTAACAGATACATATTATCATTGAACATACAATACGATGACACCATCAACCATTTATATTTGGTGCTCATCAAGCACTAAACAACAACAACAACAACAACACTGAAACGTTAGGACAGGGTGTTAGTTAGGACAGGGTGTTAGTTTAATTCCATTTTATAAAAATGAGTTCACATTTTCAGTGTTCCCTCATCCTCTGTCAAGGAGTGTTGATGTAAGGAATAACTATGTTCAGGTAATTAATAAGCCTGCTACAATTTATAAAACTAAAGAATCATTGATACTTTCTCACTAAACTAATCCATCCATTTTTCTCGGCAAAATGCCACACTGACTAACACCAACATTTCATCTTCTGCATAACAGTTTTAATGGAAATCAAACATCTCTAATATATCTAATATCTACTTAATCTGGCCTAAGCCTCAGATGAAGCTACTGTGGCTTCATCTGCACCTGGTGACGGATTATACAGATTGTTGAAGAAGGAAAAGTCAGATTCACCTCCATGTTGTGTGCCCTGGAAAGAAACAAATTTATATTTTATACCGTCTGCATTCTGCAAAGGCTGAAATAGGTGTATTTCACAACTTTCTCTTAATGAACTCTGATGTCCGTTCAACACAAGCAGAGGATATATACTTCCCTATATTGCCGCACAACACACGGACAACATGCTTTGAAATACAGAGGACCATTGCTCTGCAGTCCTCACTTCATTAAAACCTGTTCATCATTACGTTCATTTATGATCATTATATTTTCTTGTTTTGTCTGTTGTGTTTTCATGATTAGGAGAGAAATATTATTTGTAATAGAATAAATGTGAAATTCTAGAGGGTTTAGATGGTACGTGTTTTTAAAAGCATCTTGCGTGCTGATAAAATTCAAATTCAAAACCTTGCACTTACATCTATCTTGCAGTCAAAGAGGTCAAACGCAGGGTTCTGGTCAAGTGCGTCATCACTTAAAAGTGGCGGCCGATTCCTGAGACACACAAGCAGAAATGTCAGCGATAAATCATTACCCAGCATTCATCAGTGTTCTTACACATCATAAATACATAAATCATTTATATAAACAATTGTTTACATTGCACTACACTTCCTGTTCAGCACAAAGAGGACGACTGCGATGATGACACCCGCCAGCAGAGTCAGACCAACAGCCAGACCTGCGGACAACGTGTCTGCAGACACAGAGAGACATGATGAGGGCAAAACACTTGACATCACACTCCATTACACCACACTTCCCACGTGCACTCTAGCTTAAAACCCCTTACTTTAAGCATTTGTATGAGGAATTACCCTGATTGAGTTGTTCCAATATTTACATTTCTTAAAAAAGGTTGTGGATATTCTATATTTTTTTTACTGTGCAGCAGCTAAAGAGTGGCTGTCTGCTCAGCTGAAATAGCTAAGGAGGGGCTTGAGTTACCATTATTATCATCAGGAGGGTCAATGGGGGGCTCCGAGTAGCAGCCGCCAGGGAGGATGGTGATGTCATCAAGAGCAACATCCCCACCCGTATTCATGCCCCTCTGATACACAAACACAAACTGCGACAAAAAAAGAAAACTTGAAATTCAGCACAGCAATCAGAGAAAGGTCCAGGATGTTGTTTGATGTTTGATTTTCTTTCACACTATTTTACAGATGTACTAAGCAGGATTTTCTTAAAAAACAATATGTAGACTCAGAACAATGTGATCCCACTCAGTCATCAGTTATCATTTTTTCTGCAGATACTCTGCCCTCTGCCTGTATTTTCTTATTTTCTGTGTTTGGGATGTTTGTGGTTGTTTACCCACCACAGCGTTGTGGTGAGGGCAGAGCTTTATAATAAGGTAGTGATCAGGTGCCAGAACTTACAAGACCACGAAACGCCAAATTAGAGTGAATCTGGGGTTGGCTTTTACTTTCGCTGGTGAGCACGTTAACAAACAGAAAGTGGCCATCCTGCATAGTACAACTGTTGTAACTCATTTTCAATCAAACCAAAAAATATCAGTTGTAGAAAAAGTATTCAGATCATTTACTTAACTAGAAGTACCAAACTACAAAAATACTTAATAATGAATAAAATACCTACAATAAAACTCCTACCTACATACTACTGTGAGTAATAAATGATTCTATCTGACATGATTAGCTTGTTAATACTAATGCTTCAGTGTGCAAGCTGCATTTTACTGTTGTAGCTGCTTGAGGTTGAGCTGGTTGTAACTACTTTATATGCTGTTAGATCGTGTAATTCAGTGGTTCCCAAGCCAGCAGTCAGGACCTTTAAAGGGTCACGAGATTAGATGTTGAATAATTTCACCTCTTTGAGCCTAAAACAGTTATTTAAAAAAAAGTTGTATACTTTAGTAATTTACTGCTGAAAAGATGGTCTTTTCACAAAACTGGGCCGTCTATGTAGAAGAAAGATGCAAATGCTTTTGAAGTTGGTGCTACATGGCCAGAGAAAACTGAGGAAAACGGCCATGGAATTCACTTTTGCTCAAGGGGTTGATAACCTACAACTACCAGAATGCACTGCGCCACAACGGACCAATAACTACTCCCGCTGATGGGCGACGTGATACCCGCTGTGTCCAATTTGACACAGGAAACAATAGGACAATAGGTTCTTGTATTACAGTTAAACGGTGAGCTATAATATGTGTCTGAAAACATTTTGGGCAAGAATAAGGCAACACATAAACAGAAGCTTGGGTCATATTTTATCAGCGCTGCCAAGTTTTATCACTTGATCTCAGTATTTTCGGCCTCCCTTTTGACAATATGGTACCCACTTTCTGTTCATAAAACATGGTAAGATGGAGGGAAGTTCACCGCAGTTCATTCACACACACTACCCTCACTGTTATGATACAGAGCTGGTTGAAAATAGTCAACGTCTCCCTTTAAATAAAATCACGAGCAGTTTTGAGGGAAAATGTCAATAACCCACAACTCACAGACATCTGAAATGTGACAAGAGGCCCCAACTAGATACTGTGTTTTTGTAAAGGGCCACAAGCTAAAAAGGTTGGAAACCACTAGTTTAATCTTTTACAATATGTTGTATTTTATACATGTGTAGACTTTTAAATTTAAAACCTTCATCTGAAAAGTAACTTAGTTATTAGTAAGACTCTAAGTGTAGTAAGGTAAAAAGTACATTATTTCTCTCTGAACTGTAGTGGAGTAAAAGTATAAAGAAGCAATGGAGAGTAAAAGTATTGCAAAAGTACAGTAGAGCACCTGTGGAAATGTAATAAGCTACTTTCCACCACTGGCAAATAGTAAAAGGTCAAACAACACTATCTGCATTCGGTCTGACGTCACCTTTCAGAAGCTCATAATTACCCAGAATGCTTCTTTGTGTTTCACAGTCATGCTGGCCTCCTGCCACTTGTCTCCCTTGTCTCCTGTCTCGATCCACTTCAGAGTCCCCTCTTCGTTGCCACCAGCGTGCATGTTTCTATGACACAGGACAGCACAAATGTTATCAGAGTACAGTTCATGTTTAATGTTGCTCCTCATCAGACACTGACGGCTGGTTACCTGTCATTCATGTACACTCTCAGAGTCCCAACGTGGCTGCCGTACATGTGGTACCAGAACTTCAGACAGTGACCTCTAGTGGACGGCTGGAACACATCACTGATCAGGAAGGACATGTCTCCCCACTCGCCCACTGAGCTGTCCACGAACAGATAGTAACCTGGTGGAAACATGGCAAGAATTAAAATGAGACAGAACTTCTGTATTCATTTCATAACATTATATATACAACATCGATTCAAACAAATATGTACAGTTACAATCTTTTACATTTCTGTCCTGTTTACTGATTATAAATCCAGTCAGACTTGGCTGCTGCTGGTAGACTGTCATCAGTTACAGATCTGATGATGGTGCTTTTTGTTGCTTGGTCCTGTTTGGACCTGTCACTATGTCCACGTCTAATAACAAACCAAAAACTTTTCGCAGGCTCATGATTATGTATTTAGATGGTGGCATGAAGTTTCTGTTGATCTCCATAAATTAGATTCGATTACACTTACATCCATGCCATTCAAACACAGAATCACAAAGTTACACGTATGCATTATTACCGTGTGACGAGTTAGTGGTGTGGTCAACACTGGGACCTGTGTTGGGGTTTGGGGAGGCTCCTCTGCTGCGGAGCCAGTCCCCCTGGTCAACTCCTTCTCCCACATTGCCCCAGCTACACATGTTGGTCTCAAAGTCACAATGTCCAGGGGGAGGACACTGAGCGTCTGTCAGATGTACATCATCAAAGGCCATGTCTCCTTCCTGGGTGGGGCCAGCCTTCACACCTTCCACCACAATCTGAAACAAAAAGTGTGCAATGATTGAAACTGTTTTAAATATTAATATAAACGTAATTAATGTTATAGAGGTAATCTGAGTCGTATTAGATCACAATCTAGTCAAATTTTTTCCCCAACAATATCTTTATTAATTTTAACAGCAGTAAACAAAGTACACGTACACGCTCCAGTATGTATGCATCTCTCCATTTAGACCTAAGGCCTATAGGCTGTAAAAGCGGCCCCACTGACCACGGTTAAATAAAGCAACAAACCCAGTACTTCCCAAAAACATAGTTCAATCCTGTTAACTGTTTTAAGAGACGAAGCTTTTTAATATCATTTTTAAAACTTTAAGACTAGTATAGCACTGATTATGTGATTATTAGCTGATTTTGAATCATTCATGACAAAATTAAAATATTTTTAAAAGTTTTTATTTTTTTGAAGATACGTTTAGGGTGGGCCTGTCGAGAAGTGGGTGGGCCTAGGACCGTCACGCACACCCATAACACCGTGCCTGCTATAAAGTGGCATCAAATGGAAACACTTCAGTAAAGTACATGAAGCTCAATAACTGCACTTAAGCCCAAAACTTGAGTGAATGTACTTTGTAACCTCCCACTATCGTTCATGTATATCTTATTTCCCCCAAATGACTTTGTATCATTACCACTTAATGTTTTGGGTGGATGTCCGTGACTTACCCTGTACGGCTGAACCCGAGGCAGAAGTGAGGCCTGAGCGAACCTCCACAGACGACCCTGGTCTCCTGTCTGAGAGAAGATCAGAGCCTCCTTCCCGTCTTTGCTCCGCTGGTAAACATTCAGCGCCCCCATTCCTCTGCCGTACATGTGGTACCACAGCTGCACACAAGCTCCTTTGCCTGAAGGAAAACCACATCAGATGACTGAAATACACAAAGAGAATACCCAGAGTGTATGTACACAACTTAGATGTCCAGATATTTGTGTCTTTTAGTGAAAATACTGTGATTAAGTAAACATTTGAAGTACTTGTACTCCACTACATTACAGATTGAAATACTGCTCCTTTCCCACTACAGCTGGAGCTACTTTGCAAATTAAGATGTTGCATACAAAACACATAAAGAGCTTATAACATGACTCGTTGTTATAGATTTAACTACCCAACAGTGTTTGAAATACACTGACAGATTATCATTTGTCATTTTTTTCCACCGAACATTTCATGTGAGGATTTGCTCTTTTTTCTGCATTAAGTACTTTTATACTGATACTTTTTTTGTACTCAAACCTTTATTAAAACAATTTTTGTAACACTGACATGTCAGTTACAACAGCATAATAAGATAACTGAAAAATAATTAGAGCTAACGAACCAAAACCAGCTTGGGTTAATACACATTTTTACACCCTTAAGAGCAGTATATCTATTGATTATTATTCCAGTCCAGTGTCGTCTTTTTGAGTCTTGTATAGAGTCCATTTTTCACGTTTTCTTTCTCGTTGTGATTCTTGTAGTCTCGTAAGAGTGTCAGTTTCTCCATTAAAAAGATTTCAACCTTTATACTGATGCTTTAAGTACATTTTCCTGATTAAACTTACATACTTTTACTTAAGTAACCATTTCAGTGCAGGAGTTTACTCAGCAAAAAGTCATCGTTATAATTAATACACTAGAAAATATTTTAAAAACCTAAAAAACCTGTTTATTGTGCGGAGAAAGGAGGGATATCCCAGGGCCATCATCTCTATTAAGAGATTTAAATAAATGTTTTGGTCCTGTTAGGATGTGACTCAGCGTGGGGAGGGGTACACGTCAGCATAAATTGTGAAATAGAGCTTATTCTCGGACTTTGTCTCACCTGCTGGGTACAGTGGTGAAGACATTATAGCTTTCTGGCCAGCGCGGTCGCCATCAGAGGAGGGCAGGTAGTAGTAATGGCCCATGGGTGTGTTGGTGGTGTGGTCGTTGTCTGGGCCAGTGTTGGGGTTGTGGGTGGAGCCTGACTGTCTGACCCAGTCAAAGTCATCGCCAGTCTGCTGCTGCCAGTTACAGCTCCCCTCCTCGAAGTCACACACGTCTGTAAGGTAACGTTTTGTAATGCATTATAACAAGCCCAACAAAATCAAATACAAATAACTTTATTTATGCATTAGGAACTTATTTTGTATTAAAAAAATGTCAAACAAATGAGGGACATAACTTGACAATATACAATGAAAATAATTCCCACAGTGTGCACACATGCATCTATGCCTTGCTCCTTTTTAATAATAGTAATAATGGTCTCCCCCAAAACCTCCTTTTGTATGAACACCAACTGACCAGCAGAGTGAGCTATAGAGCTTGCAACTAAAAAGTATACATGCAGTTTGTAAGGAATAAAAATGCTGAAATTGCTGTGCATGGGATTCAGTTTTTAATCTAAATGGGATGTTAAACAGCAGCTTAGAAGGTGCTTCAAAATGTTTGCTGTCTTGCATTTGTTACTTTTTGTTTCTGTTTTCTTTGAGGACCATGAAGGCTACTTCACTCATAATAATTTGTGATTAAAAAGATCTTTGACAGATCATTTTCTAATCCTGTTGTGTTCAAGTACATCTTTGTCTGCATGATGTTTATATGTATATCGTATGGACATTGTCCAATGCCTGATTCCTCCTTGCTTTTTTGTTATAGCCTAGTTTAGTTTTCTGACTCTCAAACCAAACACATTTGTCCATATTGAAAACATGCAAACATTACTCCAACAGGAGGAGGAAACTGTGCATTTATGAGGGGCTACTTTCCGCTGCAGATCAAGCTACAGTGCATGTTCATTCCAAAATCCAAAATATGTATTTTTCCTCTTACCTGCAGCACTGTTTATCAATCTAGATTATTTTGGTGTGAGTTGCAGAGTGGTGGAGATACCAGCTGTCTGCCTTCTGTTGAATATAACTAATGATCAATACTGCAGATTTTCCTTCTGCCAAAGTACACCCTCCAGCCGCATCACTGCACAGCGCAAGATGTGAATGTTAAAGGCGTCCTGAGGTGTATCATTAGATAGCTCAGGGGTACTATAGGTGAGCTAGCAGTAGACACATACCGCCTTCTGCACAGTGACACAGTTGGCGGATGTAGATTGGTACAAATAAAATAGTTCCTACATGAAACTGCTCACACAGCTAGGTCTGATGATTATCTTGAGTAAGCAGGTCATGATTTCTGGAAAGAGACGTTGCTGTTAATGTTTTTAAATGTAATTTTTTGTGGCCTTTTTAGCACCACGAGCCGAGTGTCATCTAGTTCCATTATATTTGAGAGAAGGCAGACATCTCTATGGCCTCCAACGCTCAGCAACTCACACCAAAACAGTCTAGTCTCATGGGTAAGAGGAAAAATGTGATAAATTAGATATATCAGACTTTGACTACATTGACAATACTTGTTCAATCAATTCACTGTTGGGTTTTGGTCTTTTCATTAGATTGCTGACAGTAAGAAATACAGAGAACATAGCGAGGCTTACCCTCTAAATGTAGGTGTATCAAGACATCCCTATCAAGAGTCGATCACATAATAGTGGCTAAATAATGAATACTAAACAAATTAGAGGTTTTGAGGGCCTATTATAAGAAGTAAAGGAGGAAGACATGGTTGAGTTGATATGATATACCAGGGAGAATATTGTGCACTGACTCCCTCTTTTTACAGTTATTCTGCTCTGTCTTTAACTTGTAAAATGATTAAATACTGAATAATTGCCAAAGCTCTGGAAAATACAATCTAGTCCAGTGAACCAACATGAAGTATGCGCAGTGTTTTTCCAGCCTCAGACTTATTACCTGAAGCAGGACATGGTCCACTGATGAGGGAGATGTCATCAATGGCTATGTCTCCAGCCTCACCCCCCACCGTAGCCTCCAAAATCAGTTGGTGGACTTTCTGCACGGTCACATGGCTCTGCATCAACAGCCACTCATCCCCTTGATTTCCTGATTTTTGCCACACCTACAGGAAAGACAAGAGGCTGATTCACTCGTCACAATGAGGATGTGAGGAGGGTTTTTTGCAACACCGTGCGCTGAAACTGTGCAGCTTGCACTCATTATTATACAATGCATTAATGCTATTTTGCAATCAGTGTTTCACAACTTTGTGAAAAGTATAATAACAGAGAGAGAACGCGGTGGGAGCTGTCACAAATATTTCTCAATCAACCTCACGGCCGTTTTTCTGCCACTGTAGTTAAGGGAAGTATGGTGTCCAGACTCAAAAACAATCATTGATGAAAAAAAAAAAAGCGGCCTTCCCTGACCTCTGCTTATCTCTATGCTTAGTTAAACATCAAATAAAACTAATAAAACTATTAATTTAATGCATGTTTTACCTCAGTTTTCTTCAAAGAATCAGCTGTTTGTAGAAGCAGCCTCAAGGAGCCCACAGTAGCTCCAAACATGTGGTACCAAAATGTGAAACAGTATCCGTTTTCACCAGCAGGCGGCAGCAGTGAGGACTTCAGCTGGGCCTTATCTCCCTTTACAGTTGGTCGGGAGCTCTCGATGTAAAGGTATTTCCCTGTGAGAAAGCATAAACAGTCTTTCTACACTTTTCTGGCTTTTGATGCATTAAAAGAAATGTGTGCATGCGACTCCTTGTCACAGGATGCATACAACTATGCGCTGTGAGGAGTTCAAGCAAAGAGTGATTTTTATTTTAACATGTTTTAAGGGCCTGAAGAGATGAAACTATCCAGTATTTAACAAAAAAGAGAGAAAGGCTTTATAAAGTAAAAAATGGGTGGTAGAATGTATTTTTCTTTCTTGTTTATGACCTTGGTAATCATCCCATTTTGTGACCCGTTGGGGTGCCTCTGCCCCCAGGTTGGACATCACCTTATAATTTGTAGCAAGGGTTTTATTTCAACACTGGGGGACATATAAAACAGGAGGTTTGGGGGTCCTCCACCAGAAAGCTTTGAGCATCAAACACTTATTTTCTGCATTCTGGTGAATTTCTACTCACTGCTCTGTACCTCTTTAGCACCAATTTATGGTGTACATGTCCTCTGCTACTTTCATTTTTATAATGGAGGGGGTCAAATGCACATGTTGCATATCAGTTTAAGGAGAGACAGTGTAACTAAAAGTAGATAACACAATCGTCCTCTCACAAATAAAAAGTTGAATGCATGAGAAGTAAATAAACCACTGCCATGTCCTTAACTGACCAGTATGGTATGACCAGTATGACTGTGGCATGACTATAACTGAAATTATACAGTCAGTTTTCTGTTTTTATGACTCTTCTCCTATTGTGTAACTGTTTTTGATCACTGTGGCCACAGTGAAAAAAGTTAAAGTTATAAAAGTTTGGCCATGAAAAACTCTCAACATACGCATTTCAGTACTAAATGTAATCAAGATGTGCACAATGGTATTATTTAGTTATCTGTGTAATGTCCTAAAATACCACTCGACAAATGCGGGATTTGTACTTTTGCTTCGACGTGGACCCTACGCTGTAGCCTGATGTGCACCCCCCAAAAAATGTAACCACACGTTGCGGCGACGCAGACCTACGGTCTATTTTTGTAAGCTGAAACCATTTCCCTCAGTGGAAACGAAGCTTTTACAGTATCTACTTTTATTTCACAGATCATTAACGATAAATTGCGAAGAGTATAAAGCCTCCACAAAAAAAGCATTTTAAGTCTTGTGTGTCATTTATCCTTCAGGGATTTATGCTTCAGGGTTATTCTGGCTTTATATGAGCAGAGGAAATCTCCGCTTGTCGCTAGGCTAATTCATACAATGTAAAATGCTATAGGCTTGTGCTAATAATATTAGCATGTTGTATTTGTTTGGAAAACGTGTTTAGTATAAGACCGTTGTTTTGTCGGTGAACCTTGTGAGTTGTAATGGAGCCAAATTATGTACTGTTACTTTTGTTAAATGTTGCTGTTGTACCTGGCTTCATTTGAGTAGAGGTAAATTCCGCTAGCTGCTAGGCTAGTTTATACAATGTAAAATGCCATAGGCTTGCGCTAAAAACATTAGCATGTTGTATTTGTGGGGAAAATGTGTCCAACAAGACAAGTGCATATTACTAATTGAAATTATTGCTATTAAGCCATGTGTAATGTGTTTTGGGTTTGTTTTGTACCAACTAAACTTTTTTTTGGAGTTTTGGAGGTGTAACTGCAGAGTGACACAGAAACACCACCACAGAAGATAGTTTGGAATAAAAGTGACCTTTGCCGGTAGTGTGGTCTCCCGCAGGCCCGGTGTTGGGGGTTTCAGTGGGACCAGACCTGCTGAGCCAGTCCAGCTCATCTTCAGCCCCCCGAACCCAAACACACAGCCCATCTTCAAAAGTACAGCCACAGGCCGACGGAGCTGAGGTGGGAAAGATAATTCAGAAATAAGCCACCTTTCCTCCCTGACACTCTCTTCTATAGATTTTCAGCAGAATTAACAATTTATGAACTGCTGCTCATGTCTGATACATTCACATGTAATGGTGATGGACACCTTACTCACCCGGTGGTTGGTATGATTTTTCACAGTTTAGGAAAGAGATGTCATCCACAGCAACAATGTGATCTCCAGCACTAGTGTCTGTCTGAGTCACTTTATTCATGCTACTGAACCATACCTAAGAATAGAAATACTTACATTCATATTTTTTGAAGGATTGGTGTCCTGAACAACAAACATTACACATGCTGCATTTGAAAACCATATTCATGGACATATTCGGGAGAATATAATGTAGCTTTCAACATTTACACCATCCTCACCCTCATGCTCACGCTACACTACTGACGCTGATTGGATATACATTTGCTTTTTTTCCCAAATAAATTGTTTTGTACAACAAAACATGGCCCCATGAGCCCTGCTGTGAGAGTATTGTAGCTCCAGTAAATTGAATGCAGTCAATATATAGTAGTCCCGCAATAAATCCTACCTGCACAAAAGCTAAAATGTTTTACATTAAAACTGTTCAACTGTTGAGTGGATCTACGAGCACACACCTTATAAGGCTGCTGATGCAGGCCTATAGGCAGATGCTCTGGGGTCCAATCAGAGACAGTGTTGTGACTGCGTGACCACAGGATTGCTTCACTCCCGTCAGCTTGCTGCATAAGCACTCTGAGTGACCCAGCACTCTCTGCACTGATGTGGAAGTGAAACCTGCGTTGAGGAAAGAAGGAAGGAAGAAGAGGAGAGCGTTGGATTGGGAAGAGAGTTGCGTGGTAGCAAGACGGGGGCGGCGGGGGACATTGAGCAATTCATACTTGAAAATTTTCACTCTGTATCAAAACAAATATTCTACAGACACTAGGGATGATGATGAGAGAAATGTGGACATCAATGTTGTGGTCAGCACTTACAGTATCTGGCAGTATGGGGATGAAGGGGGGAGTGGGGGGCTCTGGAGACGGGCCTCACTCTGTATGGACTCCCGACTGAAATTCACTCTCATGTAGTAGCCTGAGAATGAGGGAACACATCCTGAATCAAAAAAGTTGACTCTTAATTGCAAACCACCAAAGTAAATGTTGGCATTGTCAGTTTCTGCAAACCACAGATATATAATCATAAGTGCCATATCTTAGACAACTGGACTTGCTTGAGTTTCTTGAAGACATTTTGCCTCTCATCAAAGAAGCTTCTTCAGTTCTAACGAACTGGCGCAGAGTCAAACTCTGTGTGGGTGTGAACCCTTACAGAGTCCCTCCTGGGTGTGCCCTGGGGCCTCCTATCAGTTGGATGTGCCCGGAACACTTCTAACAGGAGGCGCCCAGGTGGCATCCTGATCAGACACCCAAACCACCTCAACTGACCCCTTTCGACACGAAGGAGCAGCGGCTCTACTCCCTCCAGATGTCTAAAGTCCTTACCCTATCTCTAAGGCTGAGCCCAGCCACCCCACGTAGGAAATTCATTTCGGCCGCTTGTATCCGCGATCTCATTCTTACAGTCACTACCCAGAGCTCATGACCATAGGTGAGGGTGGGGACATTGATGGTCCAGTAAATTGAGAGCTTCACCTTTCAGCTCAGCTCCCTCTTCACCACAACAGTCCGGCGCAGTACCTGCATCAGTGCAGAAGCGGCATCAAACTGCAAATCCATCTCACACTCCATTCTATCTTTACTTGTAAACCAGACCCTGAGATACTTAAACTCTCTCGTTTGAGTCAGTAACTCTCTCCCAACCCGGAGGGGGCAATCCAGCAGAGAACCATGGCCTCAGATTTGGAGGTGCTGACTCTCATCCTGACCGCTTCACACTTGGCTGCAAACAGCCTCAGTGCATGCTGGAGGTCACAGTGAGATGGAGCCAACAGAACCACATCATCTGCAAAAAGCAGAGACGCCATTCTGAGGTCCCCAAACCGGACCCCTTCCTCCCCCCGGCTGCACCTTGAGATCCTGTCGATGAATATCACAAACAGAATCGGTGACAAGAGACAACCCTGGCAGAGGCCAAGACCGACAAGAACATGTTTGACTTTATACTGAGTATATGGACGCAGCTTTCACTTTGGTCATACAGGGACTGGATGGCTTGTAGCAGTGACCCCGGTACCCCATAATCCTGCAGTAAATATCATAGTTTGGCTTTTCGTACCCAGTTTCAGTTGGCATAATATTATGGTTGGGAATGCCACTCTGCGGCTGAAAACAACTGGTTTTTGGTGGAGCAGTCACAGCTGGAAATGCCACCAATGTCTCTCTACAAAACAACCGATTTTTTGTTGTTAGGTATCAAACTGTGGCCTTGCCAACTGTGTCATGCAATCCACCATCCCCTCCACCTCCTGATGACAAGGTCAGCTCATATACAGATAATCAGAACTACGTCACTTTAGAAACGTTGATATGGTTTGCAGAAACGTACAATGCCAACATTTTCCTCTAGCAAATGGGTTGCTCTTAAACATGCAGTGTAGTTACGAAGATTTCAGGGCCATGTAATCTAACATGGTTCCCCTTGAATCCTTGTTCTGCTGGTCCATTAAAACCAGTCAACTATTCAATCAGTGAATAAGCCACTAAAGTTACCTGTGTTTGCAGTGTGATCAGTGGGCGGCTCGGTGTTGTTACTGGCTTTGTGTCTCTGCCACCTACTCTGTCCATCACTGGTGTCAGTCCACTGGCACTGGTTACTCTCAAATGTGCACCCACCTTAGAGTTTAAGGCAAGATGTTAGTAATACTGCAGAATGAATGAATCACATGCTGCTGAATGTTGTTGTTTTTTTTCAAAATAAAATGCTTTTGTTACAAATTGTGCAACAGAGTAAAAGAAAGTTTGTTATTCATAGAAGTATGAACTTTATATAAAACTTGGTCTTGGGGTAGACTAGGTTGACTTCTCTGTGAGAGAATCAATAGCGAACTTGGAGGTCAGAGCGAGCACAACCTTTGATGCTAGCGCTAGCAGCCAATCTCGTCAAGCCACACTTGTCCAGGTGTTCAGACACAAACTAAGCAAGTCTACCCATGACCAACTAACTAACTGTCTTACAAAATGAACTGTGATGGACTGCAGACCAGCATCGGTGGTAGCAGCTTTACTACGACACATCTGCCAAAATTCAATTGAATTGAATTGTTAAAAATACTTTAACAGCAAAAGTTGATGTTTGTGATTAATTTAGATTAATTAATCACAGAGCATCTAATTAATTCAATTAATTTTTTTAATCGCTTGACGGACCATATTGTAAGACATTGTACACTATTGACAAAATGGTAGCCTGTTTGAGATGGATGCAATCAACGGAACGCGCAGCCTCACCACAGCCATCCTCATCCTCCCCCTGTGGGCAGTCTGGGTGATAATCACACTGTAAAGTAGCCAGAATACACACTTCTCCAGCTGACTGCCAACAGTAAAACTCATTATCCTGCAACACCAAAAACAAACAGTAGCTTTGGATTATTATATTTGGATTATTTATTTGGATTATTATAACAGGTTAGGATTACTTAATGTGTCACAGAATTGCCTTTGCAGACATGAGTTTATTATGTGTAGTAGTTTACCTGACAGGGGTGGGTTGGTGTGGTAGAGGTTGCGGGTGTGGCTGGAGAAGTGATAAAGGGTGTAGATGGGGCAGAGGTGGGTGATGTGTCAGGCAGTTTGTTGTTTTCAGGGTCAAATAAACACTCCCTGGAGAAAGAGATGTCGTCCAGTGCAACCAGCCCTCTGAAACCCTCACCTCGCACGTATCTGAAGACAATCTGAAAAGGTGACAATCTTAAACTAGGATAACCACCTCATGGTTGTATGCCTCCATGGCTCAGTCAAGTTGCAGTTACAGTTTACAGCTATGTATGTCCAAACTCGTATGTAGCAAATAGACAATACTTCCAATATAAATGCTGCTGCACATATTCTAACATGGATGCTTCACACACATCTTTAACTCATCAGCACAGCAGATCTATACAATCAGCACAGTTTCAAGATGGGAACCCAAGATTAGTGTCACCAGTTCAATATCTGAGTTTTGGTGTTCAATAAAGGCAGAACATTATGATGTCACAGCAAAGTTCACCTTTGACCTTTTGGTTATAAAATAACATCACTTAATTGTCTGTCCTACGAGACATTTGTGTCAAATGTTATCATAATTAGTGAGGGTGGGGAAAAATCAATACGGTGTAGGATCGCGATATATTTTTGTGGCAGTTATTGTATCATCATACAGTGCCAAGTCTTGATTTTTTTTACTATATAAATTATCATTATTACAAATACAAATAAAACTTTAGGTAGCCTACTAGAATAATATAATGAAATGCTTTTTCAGCCCATTAGACATATCTTGATGTGGCAAAAAAAAGACTGAAGTGAGATGAAGAAATTAAAAACTTTATCTTATGAAATAAAACAGATGTTGACAAAGTTTTCCTTAGGTAGCATGATTTACAGTTGATATTTTTTTATCGCAATACTCAGCATATCGCAACTTAAGTCTCGTGATAATATTGTATTGTAGATCCTCTGGTGATTCCCACCCCTCATAATTAGCATATAAGTTCTTGAAATATGGCCGAAAACGTGTGATCACCAAATTCTAATCAGTTCATCCTCAAGTTTAGATGGGCGTTTTTGCCAAATTTGATGAAATTCCCTTGAGGCCTTCTTGAGATATCGCAATTATAAGAGTAGGGCAGACAGACGGACAACCCAAAAACATATGCCTCCGGCTACGGAGTTATAAAAACTACCGTCTTACATTGTTGCTACTTTTTATTTCCGCTTTTATTTCATTTCTGGGTGACCAAACACATAGTTAACAAAGTCTCAAATTAAAGTCAAGGCAAATTTGCAAAAAGCTAAAACTATACATTCATTCATTCATTTACATAACCGCTTATCCTGTTAGAGGTCGCGGGGTGGCTGGAGCCCATCCCAGCTGATATTGGGTGAGAGGCAGGGTACACCCTGGACAGGTCGCCAAGGCTAACACATAGAGACAGACAACCATTCACACTCACATTCACATCTTTGCACAACTTAAGGTGCGGGCACACCAAACCGACATCAAAGAACTAGCGACGACGAAAGCCAACTGTTGCATCGTCTACGTCGCCTCACGTCGTCCTGTGTCAGTTGCTTTTGAACACACTACATGGACTACATCCGACGGCCAAGTGGCACGTACGTTCTGTGCCTGCGTGAGAGAGACCGGAGCGAGAGAGTGGTACATCCTGAAAAGCCAAGGGATTTCCTATCTGTTCAGCCAAGCACCGCGGCACCTCCACGGACTATTACGTCCAGATGGTCCCGGTGTTTCCTCCGCAGGCTCCACTTCACTCAGCTGCCCGATATACCCGCTGCTTCTTCCCACTTTAACCTGGGACACACCACAAAAACTAGGCTGACAGACGCTCACCGACGGCCCAACTCTGGTCGACGGCCAACCATCGGCTTGGTGTGTCAAGGCCCTTAGAGTCACCAATTAACTTAATGTACATGTTTTTGGACTGTGAGGGGAAACCGGAGAACCTGGAGAAAACCCACGCTGACACGGGGAGAACATGCAAATCTACACGTACAAATTCCTGGCTCCCCCACCCTGGTTTCAAACCAGGAACCCTCTTGCTGTGAGGCGACAGTGCTCAACAATGCTGCTTAAACTATACAATAATTATAATATGAATCATTTTAGTAATTTTAGTATAAAGCACTTTTCAGAGAAGTCATAAAATCATCAGGTTTTAAAAGAAAATGTAAAGAGCAATTTTGTGTATCAAAACGAATACAGCATATGAAAAAGTACCAGTGTTTTAAAGCAAATTAAAATCAGTCAACGGAAAACTCGATAATAGTTTATAATAGATAATAAAAGTATTAGTCGTAGATAATACACTGTAAAACCGAAAAGGTGTTCTGTGAAAAGAATGTTTTAACACAGGACTTAGAGGAGATCACTGACTCAGACGTCCTTGAGTCGATCGTTCTAGGGTTTTGGGGCGCTCTGTTGGGCCTCTGACCTCTGCCTGAGGATCTCTAAGTATGTAACAGTGCATATGGTACCAAGAGGTCAGAGATAAAGCAGGAGAGAGGCTTTCTAAACTACCTTGTATATCTATCAGTGCCATTCATATGAATCTGTTTAAACCTGCACTAATTGATTTTTTTGGCCAGCTGGGGGCAGTTTTTAGCAAACAGTTGCTTATTTGAACATTGAGCAGACCTGGAGTTGTGTTTCTGGCTGCTTTAGGAAGCAAAGTCCTATTTTACTCTCACTGTAGGTTAGATTTGCTGTCCCCTAACTCCACAGGAAAAATCCGGCTCCTATAAGTTCAGTCTGACATTTGGTGCTGAGCAGGTAGTGTGCATTGCTTTTTTTTTTAACCTTGTTTTGCAGGAAACAGTTGCCTGCTGCAGCTGAAATCAATGCTGATGAGAGTGGTGAGAGTAAACCAAAACAGTACATTTCTGGGCTATAAAACCAAATGAATAATTATTCTCTGTGGGTTTGTCAACATGAGCAACATCTTTCACATTACATGTCATCATTAAAACCACTGTTAATGTTAAAAGACTGATCAGAGAAGCTTTAAAAATGTTTCCTTTCATCTTTGCATACACATGTAAGAGAGTTAACAATCTTCCAACATTTTCATAAATGAATCCTTACTGACTACAGCTGTCATCTGTCATTTAATCATCTGTCTCCTTCCTCACTGACCTTGCTGTTGTCTGAGGAGGAGAACGTGACCTCTGCTCTCTGCCAGCTGTAACTCTGAGCTGTACCCCTGAGCCATAACAGGGTGTCGTCACTACCAGACTGTCTCGTCCTGGACTGGGCTGTCAGTCTGGCTGGAGCATCATCCAGGCTGTAGAAGAAGAATCTCACCTGCATGGATACAATAACAGTCATCACAGCTCTTTTGTAAGGATGTAACATGCTACGTACACAAACATATACCCACAGTGCAGTTATAGCTGGGTAGTAATGTTTTGGAGAGGATCTCTGACACCTGATCCTTCTCAGTCAGGTCAGTCCCAGGGATGATATAGTGACCTATAATGAAATTGGAAAGGTATAAGTAAAGTATGGCATTACTGATCAAGAACACTTGAGTCAAAGAAAACTTTATTCCATTTGCAGTATTATATTTGGCAGCATGGCTCCGTTCAGGGGTTTCTCTTTCTTTCCTAGGCCTACACAGAAAGCCTCATCCACATGCCTACGTGGAAAGCCTGAGACAAAGAGCAAACCTCTCTGCCCTTCCACGTGCAAACAAGGAAAGCCTAAGGCAGGGAGAGCAGCAGCAAAGACCCCCAGGAACAGAACAGAGCAGCATCAATGACAAACAGAAATGACATAATAAGTCAGACACAACATGAAAAGGAGGAGCTGGGTGGAGGCGGGTTGCAAAGCGACTTGCAGAGGAAACAGCAACAGTAGACAGGCCAGAGCAGTTTAAATAGGGCGCCCTGAATGAGATTTACCTATTGGCTGCACAGAACGGAATCATGGAATAAAGGAATCATTCAGAGTCAAAGGCAGTGAGGATTATCTAAATGTCAAGCAACTCAGGGAGGGTGATACCTGCAGCAGAGTTATGGGTGTGATCCCTGGAAGGCCCATGTTCGGGCCAGGCCTCCTGTCCTTTGTGACGCGTCCACTCAACTCCAGGTGTGTCCACATCACTTCTCGCCCACGAACACAGGCCTTGCTCGAAGCTGCAGCGCTCTGCATGTGTCTCTACATTGTTATTATCATCAGGTAAAAGGAAGGCGAGAGGTAGACAAGTTATGAACTGATATTCAAGAACATCAACCTGTCAATGTGCAGCTCTTGGTTGGTTTATAATACAACAGCACTTGGAAAAGCCCATCACACTATGACTCTATGAATGTGTTATACATTACACATCACATACTATTATATTTTTACTGATGAAAATCATACAAATCAGGAAAGACACTAAAAATCATTGTAAAAAAAATTAAACTTTTCATTCCATTCATATTACATAAGTTTAAATAGACTTACACACTATCAAATTTTACTTAACTTTGAGACCTTTCAACAGAATTAAGAAAAAATGTTCAGGACAAGAGGTTTACAGGGATAGCCTGTATGACCTGACATATATGAATTTACTGTACAGGTGCATTTAGCGTGTCTTATCTCACCACAGTTGTTCTCATCAGACCGGTCCCCACAGTCATCACTGAAGTCACACACTTGGTTTTGCTCCACACACACACTGTTGTTGCACGTGAACATATTGTCTGGACACAAGGGCTGGGGCTCTGAGGTGGAAACCAAAATATATTTCATCAGTGGAAATCAGCTTGATAAAAGGAGCCACCTGACATAAACCTGTCCTGCAGGTAGAGCTTACCAGGCAGGGTGCAGTTGGTGAAATCTATGTCATCAATGGCAATGTGTCCCCGACTGTTGAAGGCCCTGGAGGCTTCAAACAGGATGGTGAAGTCCAGAGGGATTCGACCCACTGTTACCTCACCATGATGCCACGAATCTCTATGGTTACCGGACAGCCACCACAGTGCAGTGGTCCTGGCGCCCTCCTTTAGCAGCACAGTCAGCTCCTCTACGTCTGTAGCAGTGTCAAAGATGTCATGCAAACTCGCATACAAAGAGAGCAAGAACATACATGCAGAACACAATAATGGAAAACATACCGTCTCCATACATGTTGTAGTAGAAGTGTAGTGTGCAGGTGGTGCTGGCCTGTTTCATGGTGGGGCTTTGCAGGGCAGCAGGGCTCATTTGACCCCCGCGGTCAGGCTCCACTGCCATGTACCAACCTGGAAGAACAAATGAGAGCCCCCTTATTTTTTCTATACACAGTCAGCAGTTAATTTGCACTAGGGAGCCTGAAACCAATGATTTTCAATGGCAATGACATTATAAACCTCCTTAGTTTTCAGCTGAAATCGAGCTGAGTCTGCAATGCATGCAGTAAAAAGCTGTTTATCTTATTTCACAGGGGACTTATTATTTATTTTTGCCAGGAAGGCACCATGGTTGTTGGATTTCCCCCCTTTTTGTGTAACAGTCTCAAAGGTTTAGGCAATGCGGGGACATATGGTGCTGCTAAATTAAAAATGCACATCATATTTTTAGACGTGATGACAGGAAAACTAAAAGCATAATTCAGTAAAGAATTTCATAGAATAAGCATTAAAGTCAACGAATCCAAGCAAGAACAAAAAAAGCATGGGGATGTAGAAACTGTGGCAAACACACTGCCACCATACATACTGTAAAAGGGGAAACAAATTCAGCTTATTCAGCAAATTAGCATATTCAGCTTCTTTTACTGTTGTAACAAACTTCTCATTATAATACATAAAGATGGATGGAAGATGAAAAGTGTACTGCTTTGTTGCCTCTTCCCCCTTTGGTGGGTTGTAACTATGAAAGGTGCTTTGTTTATTCTATGAGTGGAAGCCCAGATTGTTTACCAATGTGTACTTATTTAGCTGCACTGAAGCATCAAGAATTTTGTTAACCTCTCTTTTCTGCCTTTTATTGCCATTAGTGACAAATCAGATCCAGATAAACTCTCCCATTGAAAATAAAGGCAGTGTCAGAACCAGAGTGGTTACTGTGTGGCCTTACCCAGTCCTGTGCCCACTGTGTGGTCCACAGAGGGTCCAGTGTTCTCAGAAGCATTTTTTCCTCTTGTCCACTGACAACCGCCATGGCTGATGTCCTCCCAGCCACATGTGTCATTTTCAAATGAACAGCCCACAAATCTCAAACTTGTGTCATTTACTACAAGAAAAGAAAACATTTTTATTTATTTAAATATCATCAAGCATGTATAGTGCTGCGGAGATGACGTTTTTTTGCTTTGTTTTTATAGGCTAACTCGAAAGATAGCGTCGCCCTGGTTCCCCTAACAAAAAGCCGATACTGCAGAAAATAAGCTCTGTGGCAAACATTTTATAATACTCACACATTTTGCTCTGCACAGTAATCCTCACACCTAAACAGCACGTTTACTATTTTTCAAGCATAAATGCAATCACCAGAGATTAAAAGCTGACGTTAGCCTATAAAGCCCCATTTCCATCGTTCAGTCCGATTCAGTTTGACACGCTTTTTTTCCATTTCCACTGTGAAAAGTTGTGGATGGTACCAATGGAGCCGTTCAGTACCGTCCCCATTTCTGGTCGCCCCTCTGTTGAGGTACCTACAGTAGCACACAGGTTCGGTGAAAAAGGTGGAGCTGTGAACACTGCACTCCGGATGATCACTCTTGCTCAGGTTTTGAAAACTGTGTAACCTCTGTTCATACCATGGCAAGTCATATATATTAGTAAACTGTAACTATACAATGGAAGGATGTTTTGCTGCCTCTTGCAGCAGCTTGAGTCAGAGAAAAATAACTTAATTCACTGGGCCGACTGGTGACTTTTAAGGTGGAATGTTTATTTGTAATGTTACTCAATGCACGAGGTGACGACATAAATCCCTCAAAACACCTTAAATTTACATATGACAACTTTGACCATTCCTTTAGTCTTTATTGTCATTCTTGGATGACTTTTTAGAAGATTTTCAGATGAATTTTTAATCATTTGAAAATAAATGGTAATTTTGACTGGATTATGTGAACGGCATATATTCTAATCCTCACTCAGAGAAAAAAAGGCATCGTGGAGCATTGTTCCTGTGGGCCTGAGAAGGACTAAATGCACAAACCTGCTACTTTTAAATATCCATGGAGAGAGAAACTCGCTGCAGCCTGTTTTATTTTGTTCTAAAAAAGTTTGCATGCAACCTTGTTCTGTGGACAATAAATGAGGTGCAGGTGCTTCCCTTTGTGTCACCGGTGAAGAGCCATACAGTACAGTGAGTGACAACAACCCCGCCCACATTTAAGGCTGCTTTCAGACCTAGAGTTGTCTTGCTTTGGTCCGAATCAGGGACTGATTTTGTTACAAAGTTGCATAATTGCCTACAGTTGGTTCGTGTTCGCACGGCAGCATTTACAAGCGGAGAGAGAGCTGCTTTTGATTGGTCAGAATTTCCATGTGGGAAAAAACAGGAAGTGAACAAAACGTTGAAGAGGAGTCCACTTGCAAGATAAATGTGACACTGTCTAATGTCACAATGGAGGAACAACTACGCAGGTTGATTGTAGCGCTGGTCATCGTGGACTATATTGCTGTCATTGTTCATTTTAGTCAAACCATACAGTTTGAAAACAAGGCGCGGCTCCAACTAGAAAACAATGTTTTGATGCATTGGATGTGCTGAATGTGCATATTAGGGCAGTACAGGAGGAGGTGCACATTCAGCACCAACTAGAAAACAATGTTTTGATGCATTGGATGTGCTGAATGTGCGTATTAAGGCAGTACAGGAGGAGGTGCACATTAATAATCCTCCAGGACTGTAACATGCTCATATTTAACCCAAACAATGTGTAATGTGACTGCAGTTGGTTCAGATCGAGGTCGGAGCACGTTCCCACCACAAACGAACCATACCAAAGTTCGGGTGTAACCAAACAGAGACCACCTCACACCCAAGTGCAATTGCTGTGTTCACACCTGCCTAAACGAACCACACTTAGGGGCAAATGAACTTGAATTCCATTGAACCAAACCAAACAGGGCAGGTGTGAAAGCACCTTAAGAGTACTATTTGCAGTGGAAACACTAGGGTCTAGATACCATGTCAGAAGGGTTACTTTTGGTTCCAAAGGTACCACAGCTAAAGTGTTTGGTGGAAATGGGGCTTAAATGAACTACACCATGGTCGCATGACTTCAACGTCAGCACCACTAAGCTTGTTGTCCCCAACAACCTCTGTAGTGTCATTTAGCCACACGTTAGCAACCACCAAAAACCTATTGACTTTAACACGAGGAAACCTTAAGTGCAAATATGCTAACTCATTTCCTGGCTTCAGGACTCATTCGTGTAACACTCGACTTCAGTAATTAACTGAAGAAATTTAAATAAAAACAGTATCAGTACCTTGACAAAGGCCTGGTGTGACACTGATGTCATCAATGGCAATGAATCCTCTGTTGTTAGTCTCTGCTTCAATCAGCAGCTGAGCATATGGTCATGGAGGGAGTCAGTGAATATCATTGATAAAACATCCATTCTTTTCAATTCTATTATTATTTAAACCCCTGAGCCTGTTTGGTATTACCTGGAAAGGTGTTCTCCTCTCTATAGACTGAGAGAACCTGGTCCAGCCGCGTCCACTGCTGGTACCATTGAACATCAGATGCTCCTCCGACTGCCCTGAACGCATGTACACCTTCAGCGTACCGGAGTCACTGACAGACAGACAAATGTGAAATGTGAAATATGAAATATGAAATCTGAAAACAGCTTCTGTCAACTTAGTTTAATAAAAAAGTTTTTCTTTAGTATCTTTTCTTTATCTTTGCAGATGACTTTATACTTTATCAGTGCTAAAAAAGGTAATCCTGGAAATTATTATTAGTGTGTAAAAAATGATTTATCAACTATTCCTTTGGTTCATTTGAGCTACTTGTAATTATATATATTCTACATGCATCTTATTTCTAGTTCGCTGAGTCCATTACTGCCTTTTTCACACACACACACACACACACACACACACACACACACACACACACACACACACACACACACACACACACACACACACACACACACACACACACACACACACACACATCTGTGTAAAAGGTGAACTCTGTCACAGGATGTTCTTAGTCTTGCACAAAATGGGAGCAGGTGACATTTGTGCCCACTTTCAGAGGAAGTCAGTGAGGAAGCTAAACAGGACAAACAGGACGAAGTGCATCCTCTGTGTTGTCACATCCTGTGTGGTGTTTAAAGGGTGGTGTTTTGTAATTTTCCTTTGCTGACCTGCTGTCCATATGGTACCAGAAGGTGAGACAGGAGGTGGTGTCTCTCAGTTGGATCCATTCTGACAATACCTGCGCTACACTGCTGTGGCTTCGGTGCAGTGATGAGCTCAATAAGAACCGACCTGAATGCAAAAATAAGAATACAGATATTACATAAAAAGAATAGCACAAGAATTGCAAACCTCTGCAATACTTAATGACTGTACCGTCAGATATCAGTCATATCAATGTGTCAGCTGCACACATGTCTCATGCCTTATTTTTTAGTGCAAACTATAATTTTGGATTCATTTTGAACTTTTCAAAATCTGTGATTGCAGATTACTTAGAGAAGAATCAGATGTCTCAGTTTTTAAAGTTTCTTTTGTGGAACAGACGTGAGGAAATTGTAGGGCAATAAGGAGGTAATGTCAGGCCATAAGTCAGGGATAAAAAGAGAAGTTAATAAGTAACAGTGGAACAGCAGCTACAGTGGCTCAAATTAATCATAGATTGCAACACTGGTGGCTGTTGAGCTTCTTAGGCAGCTAACTTTGTATTCACTTATTTGCTGAGGCTTGTCACATTTTCAAATGTCAAACAAAGGAAGAAATGAAGCTACCTATCATCATTTTGTGCCCTCCACAGTTATTAAAGGTGCTGTACCAGCAGTGTGTCACTTTAAAGCTGCTATAATTGAACTTATTGAACGATAATTGAACTTATTCGCCACTTGACCTTAAAAAAATGTTAGGTTGACTGTGTTATTTAAAAATCTTGCTGCTTGTGTATAAATCACTCTGTGGCTCAGCGCCCAAATATATCTCTGACATGCTTGTGACATGAACCCTCTAGGACTCAGGACATCTGGGGTCGGCCTGTTGACCGTTCCAAGAGTTAGAAGGAAACATGGTGCAGTGTTTTGTTATCATGCAGCGCAAACCTGGAATAACCTCCCAGATGATGCTAGACAGCCCCGCCACTGAACACTTTTAAGTCAAAACTAAAACATTCCTTTTTACACTGCCCATTCCACACTGTAATTACCGCAAAGTTATTTTTAAACCCAATTTTAAATCATTTTAAATGATATTTTTACCTTTGCACCTCGTCTTCACTTTTGCTATTTTTAATGGTGATTTTTTTTTTTAAAATTGTAAGTCATTTAGTAATACTTTCACCTATCATATCTTTTTTCCTCTTTACTCTTTTCTGTATGCGTTATTATGTTTTAGAATTTATTGCTGTGTAGACCTGAAGTTTCAGGAAAAAGATGATAGTTTGGGTTGAAATGAAAAGATTTCTGGGGCGTTGGTGGCTCAGTGGATAGAGCAGGTCATGCATGTCATTCCCTCTCTCTCTCTCTCTGCCTTCTCACTTATCTGTCCTATCAATTAAAAGAAATATCTTAAGAAGAAAAAAAAAAATTCTTGCCATTGGTGCAGCTTGTAATAGCTCTTTTATTATGGAGCATCTTTGACATTACACATAGTCATTTGACCTTTTCTTGATCTAAAATATTAATTATTGCAGCTTTAAGGGTTTAAATCTGTAAATCTCCCTCTCCATGTTGCCGAGCATATGAATGCCCAGTGTTGCCCCCTGGAGTTTTACTATGTTTACTCCTGAGATTTTTTATATAAAGATTTTTCTCTTTAAAGTCCATTTTACTGCTGATCAGTAATTTATACTGGGATTTGCTCCTCTATGACTGTGATCTGTGGCTAGCTGGGAGTTCTACTCTATTTGCATGTCCATGTTCATTTTATTAGATTGAGACATATCAAAGGTCGTACCCTGTGGGGTCTGAGTGGTTTGGTCTGTCGGTGGACCCTGAAAACCACCATTGGCCAGCACCCAGTCATGTCCATCTTCTTGAGGGATGTTGACCCAGGTGCACTGTCCGGACTCAAAGTCACAGCTGCCTGTAGGACTGCAGGCCCCATCCTTCACAGAAATGTCATCTATCTTCACTGTAGAGATGGTGCCTGGCGCAGAGATTGCCTTAAACACCACCTGGTGAAGGACATGAACTGTTTTAGAAAGCAGACTAACAAGAATGACTTAAATTAAAATACAGTATATAGTTTAGTGACTCACTGCAGAGGAGACAATTTGTTTGGCGGAGAGTGCGAGGTATGGGGTCATTGTAAACACGTTAAAAACTTACGTTGAATGGTGCAGGGGAGGACACAGTGACCTCTGCCACCTCCCAGCCTGAAGAGGGCGCTCCAGATCGTTCCCAAAGTGCTTCACCCGGCTCCTCACTCCGCCGAACATGCACAGCAAGGGTGTTAGATGGCCCTGCAGGTATCCAGTACCTAGACAAATACAGCAGATACACATTAAAATCTTTATCCCACAACAGTGTGTACAGTGTGTGATGGCAGCACCTGGACTCACCAGAAGCGTACACATAACTCTGTAGCTGAGGTGAACTCAGGTGTGAGCAGCTGAGCTACTTCAGTCTCTGTTGAGTTGGACATCATCACAGTCATGTAGAAACCTACAGCAGAGTTAGTTAGTTAGTTAGAGCTGTTTAACATCAAACATGCAGCTACAGCAAGACTGATTGACTGCATGTTTCCCCCTCACCTCAAAAACTACAGTACACGTATTATGAATCGACCAGCTACAAGGTAACTCTGAAAACAAGGCGCCAGGAAAATGTGTCAAATGAGCAAACAAGGCTACACGTCTGAAGCAATGCTAGCAGCTCAGCTGTACACACAGACAGTGATGCTGTCTGCTAAATGCTAACATGAGCTTTTGTTTACCACGTTCAACATCTTAGCGTAACTAGCTAACAAGCTATTTCCTTCAGTCCAGTTCCCTGTGTTAATTGTCAAGTGAGTTTGTCTGATTAAAAAGAACGTTGCTTGAACACGTTGTGAATCTGAATATTGTTATTCTGTTAAAATATGAATGTACAGTCAGATTGTCATAATGACTCATTGAGCTGTTCATATGTCTTTTTAATTAAATATTTCACACAACATGCCGCACACCTGGCAGGCAAGCATATTCATTTATTTGTTGCCATGTGTGTAAATGGACCCCAAGTGACTCGCCAACATGTCATGTTTGTAGAAAACACACTACAGTAGTACAGTGAATTTTGAGGTGCCATTTTCTACTGTAGAGTGAGCGAAGAACAGACAGCTACTAGAGAGCACAGCAAAGTAGCTTGACAACATGGCCAAACACAAGTATAATGCTGAATATATTAAACTGTGTGGACTTTGAACTAATGACTAAGGAGAAATCTGGACCCCATGGCTGGACCAGTTGGGAACCACTGATTTAATAGGTTTTAGCAACATACATACTCTTAAACAGGGGTTCCCAAACTAGCAGGTCATCCAAAGAGCGATGTTCTCTTCCCAGACTGTTGCATTACAATCATTCAAGACACCTGATGAGGTAAAACTGTCCAGTATTTCACAACTTTAAAAAAAAAAAAAAAGGCTTGAGTTTGAAAACATAGCAGATGTAGCTGTTCTTAATCATCTTGCAACCTGTCAGAAATATATTGCAACCCAACCTCAGACACTGTGATTCTCAGGTTAGGAGCTACTGCTCAAAAACAAGATTAACCTATGACTTACAACTGATTCTTTACATCTTGTAGCGGTGAGACCATGAATGCTCCTCTCTGTTATTAATCACATGATCTCAGCAGCTTCACACTCACCATTTTCAGTTCCATACGTGTGATCCACTTGATGTTTTGTGCCTCTTTTGCGACCCCAGAGACCCTTATGACTGACATCATTCTCAAAGTCACAGCAGCTGGAATCAAACCCACACACATCTAAAATGGTGTAAAAAAAAAAAAAAGAAAGAAAGAAGCTGTTATAGTCTCTAGCATGTTTTGACTTCCTGTGAACATCAAGCAATGGTGAATAAGTCTTTACATACTCAGATTACTGCAGGCACCCTCCTTCACTGTAATATCGTCAATGGCAATGAATCCTCGGCTGCTGGTGTTTCTGTGGCCGGTGAACATCAACTTTGGACGAAGGAGAAACACAAAAGACAAGGAAAAAAAGAGTTCGGAGTGATTTAAAGAATTTGGTTTGTGCCTCTGTAACACTGATCCTGTCCCTGTATTCTGTCTTAATCACTGATGGGGATCCTAATACATAAAATTAAATAAAAGAAATGCATGTGCAGATTTGAGCCCTACTGATAAACAGCTGATATGATCTTATTGCAAACATATTGGAATAATTGTTGGGCTGAAATGTCAAAGATGTCTTTGAGATAGTTTAAAAACAGTGGTGCCATTGTTTGTCCAACAGATAGGACTGAGTAGTCTAATTTTCAATTGTAAACGGTCCTGCTGAAAATATTGTGACGGCCCCTGAGGTGCTGAGTTTGCTGTGGTTCACCAGAAACTGGTTTTCCCCTCTGTTCTGGAAGGCATCATGGGAGTGCAGCGGCTAATCCGGAGCACTTGCACTAGCACCATTTGTTTTTTCTTTTGTTTTGCTTCACAACAGCTCACACTACACTACACATTGATTAGCTTCACTCCATACAATCACCGACCACTTTATTAGGTACAGTACACATTGCTAGTACTGGGTTGGACCCACTTTTGCCTTCAGCACTGCCTTAATTCTTCGAGGCAAAGACTGAACAAGGTGCTGAAAACATTCCTCAGAGATTTTGGTCCATATTGACATGACAGCATCACATAGCTGCTGCAGACTTGTCGGCTGCACATCCATGATGCGAATCTCCTGTTCCACCACATCCCAAAGGTGCTCTATTGGATTGAGATCCGGTGACTGTCGAGGCCATTGGAGTACAGTGAACTCATTGTCATGTTCAAGAAACCAGTTTGAGATGATTTGAGCTTTGTGACATGGTGTGTTATCCTGCTGGAAGTAGCCATCAGAAGATGGGTACACTGTGGTCATAAAGGGATGGACACGGTCAGCAACAATACTCAGGCAGGCTGTGGTGTTTAAACCATGCTCAGTTGGTACTAAGGGGCCCAAAGTGTGCCAAGAAAATCTCCCCCACACCATTACACCACCACCACCAGCCTGAACTGTTGATACAAGGCAGCATGGATCCATGCTTTCATGTTGTTTATGCCAAATTCTGACCCTACCATCTGAATGTGGCAACAGAAATCCAGACTCATCAGACCAGGCAGCGTTTTTCCAATCTTCTATTGTCTATTGTTGAGCCTGTGTGAACTGTAGCCTCAGTTTGCTGTTGCTAGCTGACAGGAGTGGCACCTGGTGTGGTCTTCTGCTGCTGTAGCCCATCTGCTTCATGGTTGGACGTGTTGTTGGTTCAGAGATGGTCTTCTGCAGACCTTTTGTTGTAGTGAGTGGTTATTTGAATTACTGTCGCCTTTTTATCATCTTGAACCAGTCTGGCCATTCTCCTCTGACCTCTGGCATCAACAAGGCATTTTCACCCAGAGAACTGCTGCCACTGGATATTTTCTCTTTTGATGGTTGTGTTTTGAAAATCCCAGTTGATCAGCAGTTTCTGAAATACTCAGACCAGCCCGTCTGGCACCAACAACCATGCCAAATTCAGAGTCACTTAATCACCTTTCTTCCCCATTCTGATGCACGGTTTGAACTTCAGCAGGTTGTCTGGACCATGTTGACATGCCTAGATGTATCAAGTTACAGCCACGTGGCTGATTAGTGATTTGCGTTAATGAGCAGTTGAATAGGTGTACCTGATAAAGTGGCCGATGAGTGTATGTAGTTCTTTTTTAGTTATTTACTTTGTCACAATAATACTCTTTGATTGAACACCATCCACTGTGTCCCCTCCCGTATTTGTCATGGCCTAGGAGCCGGGCTATGACAACATATAATCTCACAATTCATTTTAAAACAAATTTAAGGGATCCTTATGTTTGTTTATGTTACGTGTTTTTGTCTGATATATTGTTATCTGATTTTTTAAACACTCAAATATCCAAAAAATCCAGCATCAGTTGGGCTTTATCGCAAAGATGAATATGTGAGTTAAGTTTTACCCGTCTTGCATCGTTCATGCTGATCGTTACTTGTGCGTTAATCCACTCTGAATTCTGGGTCCCTCGGCGAGTCCACACCAACAGTTCAGAAGAATTCTAGAACAAAGCAAGTCATTGTAAAGTTATGACCCATCTTTAAAAAGTACTTTTACTGATCCACCTATGGTCACTTTTAAAAGAGGAAGAAACATAAAGGACAGAATAGTCAAAGCATACCAACAGCCTAAAGTCACAAACAGCACACTTGCAATAAATCATCTCCAAGGCAATTTTAAGTGTGGTACCTGCATAAACTGTCAATTCACCAAAAATATTAAACAATTTAATCATCCTGTCACTGATAAAATTATCAATATTAAGGACTTGATAACATGTACATCAAAAAATGTGGTGTACCTAATAAAATGTCCATGTGAAAAAATATACGTGGGTGAAACATCCCGATCTCTTAAAGAGCGGATTACAGAACATAGGAGTGCCATTAAAAGAAAGGACTTCACCAGTGCTGTGGCGAGACACTTTAATAAATCACCCTCTCTCTTCTCTGTTTTTTTTAGGCATTGACGTCATTAAACCAAATCAAAGAGGGGGTAATGTCAACTTCATGAGAAAAAGGAGAGAAGCATTTTGGATTTTTTATCTGAAATGTCTCTCCCCACAGGGTATGAATGAGGATTCATTCATTTCCTATTATCGTTTTGTAATTTTTGTTCATTTTTTCTGTGTATAGCACTTTAAATCTCCTCATGTTACTGCTCTCTAGTTCACGACCAAACATGGTGTTTTCTACACCTCTGCTAGACACTCCCCCTACTTCTCTGGCAGTTCTGGTTGGTCCAAAGGTCTCATGTGCTTCCAACACACTCACCTTTATTAGTGATTCATTGGCTGAGATATATATATATATATGTGGATGCATAGGATTGGTCACATGTATGGATTTTTTTTATTTTTTTCTACTCTTTCAATTTCAAATGAACCTGTTTAAATGATGTGTGCAATATGTTTCTTGATGACCCTGATGAAGGCCACAAGCCAAAACGCGTCGGTCAATAAAGTTTTTTTCCATACCACAAGTGTTGATGGAGCTCTTTTTTTTTTTCAAAGTTACGACACTGCAAGTTAAGTAACAGCTGGTTTAAAGTAGTACTAACTGGCATACATACGGTCTCAACCAGCAGGTCCAGAGTGGATAATGAAGGCCCGAGCATGTAGTACCAGAATCCAACACAGATAGGTGATGTGAGATCAATGACAGGAACAGAGACAACTGCTATTTCCCCATCCTTCGATCCAGATCCATTCAACAGTAAGAAGAAGCCTTGGTGGGTGAAGAAAACAAAGAGAGGGCTACCAGACTGTGAGGCACTGAACAAGCATGGCACTAGATCAGAGTTACTTTGTCTGCTTCACTGCTGATGAGACAGTTCTGCCATTAAACTCCTTCACGACATATGTTTGCAGGTCTTCTTCCCAGGGCTCTGTTTTATATTTCTTTCCAGTGATAATCAAATAGTCAGACTGTTGGTGTTGATATAATTGTCAGCACTCAATACCTTCATTATTTCCGACAGTATGATCATACTGAGGTCCATCCCATGGCTGGTCCACTTGTGTTCCACTACTGAGAGTCCAGTTCGAATCATCACTCACCTCCTGGACCCAACTACAGAGACCTGTTTTACAAGATACAATTTCACTTCTTAAAACACTTCATTTGTAACATAAAGAGTGGGATACATAGTCAACAGAACATTTACTGAAAAGGATGCAAATATCTACATGGCCTCAAGTAAAAGTCAAATTTGAGAAACAATGGAGAGATACACTTGACATTAAAGGAATACTTTGCTCTCAGAATGATAATTTACACATCAATAACTCATTCCATGTTATGCTGAATTCATGACAAAACCTTTGTTTTTCTTGCATGCCTCCTCTGTGAAGGAAGAATCCAAACATGCAGCAAATTCTTAATGAATGGAAGTACATGGGGACCACGTCTACCAACAGCAAAACTTTATCAAAACATCCATTTACAAACTCTAAAACAACTCGTGCAGTATAATCCAAGTCTCATTTATCCAGTCGTGTGCTCAGTACTTCCCAAACACATGCATAATGATGATGACAGATGATTTGATATAATTTTACTGTTATTAAATGGGGACCCCCATGACGGTAATTCATTATGAATTTTCCCTATTTTTGGATTCTTCATTCATCGTGAAGACATGAGGGAAATACAATTTTTTTTTCATCAATACACCTTTACATGGGGTGAGTAATTTACATACAAATGATCATTTTGGGAGTTAAGTATTCCTTTAATAGCTAAAGTATTACATTTGTGGTGTTTGAATCTGGCTACTGTAGCAAGAAAAGTCAGGTATTGAGTCACTCAGGCTGTGAAGCTTAAAAAATGTTGACCTTGATACTTTATTATAGGATGATAGAAGACGATTCACAGTCTGCCCTGTTGTTGAGTCACCTTGTTCAAATGTGCAGTCCATGGCGGAGGCAGGAGCAGTGGTGGTGGTGGTGGCAGGGATTGGAGTGGTGGTTGGACTAGTGTCGTCACAAAACCTGCCCCTGATGACGTGGATGTCATCCAGAGAAAAGGTGCCGTCCTTTGAGTCTGTACATCTGGCTTGTAAAATAATCTGTGATGACAGGATAATAGTTAGTTTAGAATTGTGCACTGATTTATTTTCTTTGCCAGTGAACTTTATCAGGGTTTATTATAAAATGATACATTTGGCCTTACCTGGTGAGGCCCTGATGCACTGTAATCCACCCTGTCTTGGATCCACGTTTTATTTAAATATCCAGTTGTATTCCACACAGGACGCAGCCCAGCAGTTTCATTCACAAACACTGTAAGCGTAATGTAAGAAGGCACTGGAAAAAACAAAATTCATCATCAGAAGACCTGGTTTGAGAATGTTTCCTCTTCTCGATTATTCAAGCTGACACAAAGATGATGATAAATAATTTTTGTAGGACAATTAGATCTGTAATGAGGCATGTAAGCTAGTTAGAAGTTAGAAGCTTCGAGGTTGGGAAAATATTTTTATCCCACACTATCTGAGAGTATCATATGTATGATGTTTACACCCAGTTAAATATACAAATGTAAGACCGTAAACTATTCACTTAATTTTCATCAACTGCTTTTATGTTTTTTTGTTTTTATATTGTTGTCATACTGTATTTATTGCGCCCCCCTGGCCCATTATATTTATTACATTTCTTTTTTACAAACAAGAACAAGAACTAATGCTAAATTAACACAAACAAACAAACAAACAACTTCAGTGTATAAATATACATATATTGTATTGTACTGTATCGTGCCATGTCATGTCATATTGTATCATATCATACTGTATTGTATCATATCGTATTGTATTGTAAGGTATCGTATCATGTAACATATAACATATAACAGAATATGGTATGTGCAAATTTGCAAATTTCAATTTTGTCTTTTTGTTTTGTAATACCCCCTGGATGTATTTTGCCTTTGCTCTTACATACACTCCTTTCCACTATACCCATCAATGCTCTAGCATTTGATCTTAGGAGCTTTTTTTATGAATATGAAATATATGAATACCATTCATATTTTTAAAAAGCCTGTTTTTTAACATTGTTTTTCACTAGAAGAATGTTCACGAAACAAGATGTGTGTCCTATCTGTGATGCAGTACATATTTGTTTATTGACAAAATGTAGGTAAAACGACCCCAGCATGCTTAGCTTAGCGTCATTTTAAGCACATTTTTGAATTGCAAATATTTTGGCCAGGGTGATCATGACATAACATTTTGTCCCATGCCAGTGTACTCACCATCTGATAACCACCCATCGGCATAGTGCCAAATCTCTAGGCAAGCTCGGTCTACTGCCTCCATTGTCTCACTCTCCAGTTGGGCAATAACTTCTTTCGTAGACTCAGAGGCCGTGAAGAATGCAAAGTGGCCTGTAGGGTGAAAGAAACAACATAAAATATCCAGGACATTTATTTGCAAAAGTGTCCTGCACATGCAAATAATTTGCATAATTTCAGACTGACATAACGGCTTTATTCAGTCACCTAAAATATGAGCGGCTCCATGATCAAGAGAGTTGTTTGTCTAGCAGTGCCTCTATCAGATTGTTTGTGTTACTGTGTGACTTTGGTGTTTTAAATGGATTCATTGGGGTCACACAATATGATGGAGTCTGGCTTTGAAAAGAGCATAGATAAGTTTTACATTTAGATCAGTTACCAGTTGGAAGGGTCTTTGTTTGGGAAGTATTCAGCATATGACTGGAGAAATGAGACTTGGATTAGATTGCATGACTTGTGTGAGAGTTTGTGAACAGATGTTTTGATATAGTTTTGCATTTGGTTAACATGGACCCCATGACTTTAATTCTCATTTTTTTGATTATTTTTTCTCCTTGGAGGGATGTGAGGAAAATACTGTGTTACACTGAATTTGTGTTACAAATTCAAGGTGACATGCAGGGGGTGAAGTATTTCTTTGGAGCTTGACTGATAAATATTGAAACACTGCATGCTAATAATCACTGCCCATTAAGAGATCACTTCCTAATGCAATTACAATCGCTGCGTTTACATGGACAGTTTAATTCCACTTTCATTCAGAATGAAAGGCCATTCTGATTAAAGGTGGTCATGTAAACGGTCATTCTGATTGAAAATTAAATCCGATTAAAGGGGGTGGTTTAATCTGTTTGTCATTCCGAATGAAAGAATTTTATATGCCGGTTTCCATACGCCAAAGCACGGTGATCTATCTCCCTTCTTCGACCTTCTACCTCTCTTCTCCTCCTCAACAGACGAAGCATTAGCAGAACAAGGTTGTTGTACTGCTGCTTCAAGAATATAAGCAAAACAAGCCTGAAAAAGGCACTAAGAACGGCAGCGTCAAGCATCTTATTATCCAGAGCGAGGGCTACAGTGTTTTCTTTCGGTAAACGTAAACACGTAACATCCGCCCCGCCCCCTATCCAATCAGAAACCTTCCCCGCCCCAAACCTTGCGCAGACCTGAATAAAGGCAATTAAACTGATCTCCCGTGTAAACCCTCATTTGAAATGAATATTTCTCATGTAAACTACCTGGAAAAACTTAAATTTCAAATGATTTCATTCAAATTTATTTCATACTGAATGAGAAGCCATCATGTAACTGGAGCCAATGTCAGTGCTGGGGGACAGAATCTACCATCCTTGTTGTGTGCAAAAACACATTATAAAGTATAACTGAAGTTAATATGAGACTACAGCAATCTGAGTTAAATGGATCAAATTGTTATCGTTACAGTATGTTTAGTGTGAAACTGATCCTTTATGTTACTAGGCCCCATGTCACTAGGTTCACTAATGATTAACTGATAGGCGCTGATACTGGGAAATTTTACTGCTGCTTGTGTTCAATACTGTTGATCACAACATTCTCATCAATAGACTAAATCAGTGCATAGGTATATCTGGAACTGCTCTTAAATTTGAATCATATGGGGTATTGTTATTGTTGTCTAATTTTTATACACTTTGGGAGGCACTAAATAACCTTGATTAGATAAGTGCTATACAAATAAAATTCCTCTTCTTCTTGTACTTCTTCTTTTTTATCATTATCCCTTTGCTGCAGCCCCTCATCCCTTAATGGCCAGCACAAACAGGGGGGGTGACTATAGTGATACAAAAACCTGTTTCAGTGTTCATATAGGCACCTGACTACTGTTTTAAGACAGACTTAAAACACTGTGAATGTTTCCCTTAAGTTTAAGTAATCCACATTTCCCTGTTTCAGCTGTTCCAATCACATAATCCCTGTTGTTCTCCCTGTTTTGTGGACTGCAAAAACATTCATTATGATGCAGAAAGTGTGTGTGTGTGTGTGTGTGTGTGTGTGTGTGTGTGTGGTGACTTACCCAAAGCAGAATTTGTGGTGTGGTCCCTTTTTGGAATAAGATTACCCTTACTCTCACCTGAGAGCCAGTCCCAGTCCACTCCAGACTCTGCTGGAGGATTGTTCACCCAACTACACAGGTCCATTTCAAAGTCACAAAATCCTGTAAGGGAATAACACAGGTACACATAACGTATGCAACCGGACATGCATGCACACATTAGAACAGCAGAACATATACTAATTTTAATTCTTTTCATCCATTTTCCATTTTAACTTTCAAGTCTTGGGGTTTACATTGATCACTAACCTTGCGGAGGACAGGCACCATTCAGGACAATTAGGTCGTCAATGGCAATATCTCTCCTCGGTCCATCTCCAACCACCGCCTCAAAGATCACCTGTCATTTAAAATGATGAAAGGATTTGGACTTAGATGACATGTTATTTCTATACAGTTCTGACTGTGGAAGTGCAGACTTATCTCAAACTACTAACAATTTCTGAATGTAAACATATTGATTATACTTAAGGAATATGATTTTCAAGTCAATCTTAAAACAATATTCACGTGCTATTATACACAAAGCAAGCAAATGGATCTCTTTCTAAAGTGATTCCGATGTCATTATCTTTCAGCTCCATTGTCTTTTTAGTATCAAATGTTTCCTTACTGAGCTGCAGCAGAGGAGGGGATACAAAAAGAATTTCACACTCAAAAGATTGTGATTTTGAAATTTTGATTATTTTTAAATTTGATTAAGTCTGACTAAGACTGCTTTAGCCTCATTTTAACCTAAGCTAAACATCACAAATTGAACACAGCATTAGTTCAGGCAAGACACAATGTCAAGCTCAGCTCACATCCCAGCTACATCAGCTGATCTCAAACAGCCCAATCAACTGATGGAGCAGCTGACAGATCACATGATTCCTTTCTATGCAACCAAATGGTGAATGTCTTTCAGGGCGCCCTATTTAAACTGCTCTGGCCTGCCTACTGTTGCTGCTTCATCTGCAAGTCACTTTGCAACCCACCTCCACCCCAGCTCCTCCTTTTCATGCTGTGTCTGACTTATCAGTGTAATTTCTGTTTGTCATTGATGCTGCTCTGTTCTGTTCCCAGGGAGGTGTTTGCTACTGCTCTCTGTGCCTTAGGCTTTCCATGTAGGCACATGGAAGGGCAGGGAGGTTTGCTCTTTCTGCCTCAGGGTTTCCTTGTTTGCACATGGAAGGGCAAGGAGGTTTGCGTTTTCTGCCTCAGGCTTTCCATGTAGGCGTGTGGAAGAGGCTTTCTGCATAGGCCTGAGGAAAGGCAGAGAGGCCCCAGAACAGAGCCCTACCGCCAAATATAATACTGCAAATGGAAATTAAGTTTTCTTTGACTAAAGTGGTCCTGACTGAACATATTGTTACACAGAATGAGGACTGTGGATTTTGTCCTTCATCACTACATTAGGAAGGGAACTCCTTATGGCCAGTATGGAAAAAAGGAACAATCAAAGCAACCAATAGCACTTTAATGTAAACTTTATAAAACCATAGCAACCAGTTGCCAGGTCGTAAGCAGCATGTATCCAAGAGAAAGCTAAAAAAAATCACAGACAATGCACCAAAAAACACGAGAGCAAGACGAAAAGCCAAGTTGCGCAAATCTTGGGAACACAGGAAAAGGATGGACAACAGCATGTATAAAATATATGCTTAAAGAGTGCAAACCCCAAAAATATCAAGTTAGAAAATTATATTTTAAAAAAAGTCCAGAACAAATGAGTTTTAAGATGCTTTTTAAAATGTGCACTGATGAGGCAATCGTTTATTCACAAATCATTTATTGATAACTAACCACCAAGTACCTGATATGGGGTTTCAAGACTGAGAAGTGTCACTCTTCCGTGCCTCCAGTGCTTCCCCTGATCCCCACTCCTGGTCCAGTGCTGGACAGTGTTGTTGTCAGCAGTTCGAAGATAAACGCTGAGTTCTCCCACTTCACTTCCCTCCATATAGTACCAGAACATTAGGCACTCCCCATCAGGAGCAGTGGGCTTCATTACTGCAGTCATCACTGTGCCTCTGGACCCCACAGGGTGCCTCCACAACTGGGCACTCAGATAATAACCTACACAACAGGGCGGAGTTGTTTTACATAGAATGGGATCACACAAAGTTATTAATAACAACTGAATCTATCATTTATATACTGCAATAAAAAACAAGATACATCATCTTTCTTTAACACTGGCATTTCGAAATTTAAAAGTTTGATGCTCAGTTATCAGACATCCTATAAATGAATCAGTGCATTGATCTGATAATAAAAGAATACAAGATTCAACTTGTTTGTAAGCAGTTTCCTTGGTCCATCTCCTTTGAAATTGCATCTGAATGACAAATATTGACTTTTTAAACACGTAGGATCCTTAATCTATAACATGTTAAATGCATTTTCTGGTTTAAAGATATACTATACAGAATTGTTGGTTACTGTTTGTTAACATGCTAACCCCAGATTCACT
This sequence comes from Epinephelus awoara, assembly GCA_035609425.1. Lineage (NCBI taxonomy): Eukaryota > Metazoa > Chordata > Actinopteri > Perciformes > Serranidae > Epinephelus > Epinephelus awoara. The sequence continues at coordinate 21,385,477 of CM069306.1, read as the reverse complement.
CTAATTTGACGTTTTACCTCGCTATATTAAGGTTTTTTTGGTGGATGCCTGCCGCTTAACTTCCACAAACTACCACAAATGTCTGATGGGTCAAAAGTGATGATTTAGAGGGATTTCTTCTATAAGACTCCGTACATCCAAAAATCCTGCATAGTGTATCTTTAAAATTCCAGCCAAACTGAATACAGCATAGTCAACCCAATCCAAACCCAACAGACTTCCCAGTGTCTTTGTTTGAGCAAACATCAAGTGTCGTCATCAGATGCACCTTCAAGCTAAAAACAAAAAATATAACCACTTTCTAGTTCTGACATGATTTGAAAAATTTACAGCAGATGAGCCAGCTGAGTCTGTATCTCAAGGAGTTTCAAACCTTGCTGTGTCCCCAGAGTGTGATCTGCGGCGGGGCCTGAAGAGTTGGCTGGTTGGGACACCCCTGTGACCCGACTCCAGCTGAACTCTGCAGATGGTTGGGGCAGCAGACCACAGAGAGAGCCCTGGAAGGTGCACTCTCTCTCAGCTGGACAAGAGCCAGTCCCAGTGCTGGATACCATAATGTCATCAATGGCTATGCTGCCTTGTGTGCCACCCACCACAGCTTCTATAATAAACTGGAGAGCAACACAACTTAATGGAAGTATAGTTTTTGAGATAAAACAGAGTTAAACTTTATCATGAAATATAGTTATTAATGCAAATAAATGAGAAACAAAACAAAAGTCATCTTAAGTGCACTGCCCGTTATTAGACTTTAGTAAGAACGTAAAGAAAATAAAGATTTTATCAGTAAGAAAGACACAGAAATACAAGGCTTATGTTTGACAATAGGAACATTATTTGCATGTGTCTGTATTCTTGGCTGTTTGCAAGAAAATAAAATGTCTTATCATTCGGAATAAATCTTTTTTGTTATGTTCAGCAGAGGCATATACACAAAAAAGAGCAATAACAATACCTGTATTGGTTTGTCACTGTTGAAGGTAAGATCTGCAAATCTCCATTTATTTCCCTGGGTACCACTTCTCATCCATACAACTATCTCAGCTTCGTCAGAGCGCTTTGCAATAAACTTCAATGAACCTGATTATAAAAAATCAACATAACATTTGAGGGATACATGTTGTCTTATGGAGAAAAAGCTAAAGATTTAAAATTAGGAAACGCTGGACAGCTATCGTGTATATTGCGTGTATACCTCATTGTGTATTTAATGACCCATTTAATGAATATGTTTGGAGGTGTAGCTACAGACGTTGAGGCACGTACCAATGCTGTTGCCAAATATGTGATACATGAAGCTCACACATATGACTTGTCCTGCAGGTTGAGGGTAGCTGATGAGTCTGGCTGTCGACGAGGTATTCAGTTTGTGTGAAGCAGTTATGAGCATGTAGTAGCCTGTAGAGAAAATAAAAAACGTTTGTATGCCTCTGTGCACTAGTCAAGTTTTTCTCACAGTTTACATCCATGTCTGTGAAAACATGAATGCTTCACAGTCATCTTCCCCCCATCAGCACAGAGGATCTATACAATCAGCACAGTTTTAAAGTGGACACCCAAGATTAGTATCACAAATTCAGTGTCTGACCAAATGTCTCTCCTTCTGTTCCTGAGTTAAGACATTAAGTAATGGCCAGAAAAGTGTTTTAATGCAGAATATTATGATGTGACGGTGAAGTTGACTTTTGACCTTTTGGATATAAAAAGTCATCATTTCATCATAATATCACCTTAGACATGTGTGTGAAGTTTTGCCAAAATTAGCATAAGAATTCTTGAGTTATGGCCAAAAATGTTCTGTGAGGTCACACTGACCTTGAGTTTTGACCTTCAACCACTAAATTCTTATCAGTTTATTCTTCGGTCCAAGTGGATGTTTGTGTCAAATTTAAAGAAATTCCCTTAACATGTTCAGGAGGTACTGCAGTCATGAGTATGAGACGTGCAAGATCACATCGACCTTGACCTTTGACCACCAAAATCTAATTAGTTCATTGTTGAGTCCATGTGAATAAATTTGAATTAATTCCCTCAAGCTGTCCTTGAGATATCACATTCACAAGAATGAGACAGATGAGGTCACATAGACCTTGATCTGTGACCTATGACCACTAAATCTAATCAGTTCATCGAGTCCAAGTGAATGTTCGTGTCATATTTGAAGAAATTCCCTCAAGTTGTTCTTGAGATATAGCATTCATGAGAATGAGATGGATACAAGGTCACAGCGACCTTGACCTTTGACCACCAAACTCTAATCAATTCATCCTTGAGTCCAAGTTAACGTTTGTTTCAAATTTGAAGAAATTCCCTCAAGGCGTTCTCTGCATAGATATATAATATTTACAATGAGACCTGCAAGGTCACAGTGACCTTGACCACCAAAAACTAATCAATTCATGGTTCAATCCAAGGGAACATTTGTGCCAAATTTTAAGAAATTCCCTTATGGTGTTGAGATATTGCGTTAACAAGGATGGGATAGACATACGGATGTACACATATGTACGTATTCAAGTACGTAATCAAGATGCCACCAAGTAAATGCTCAAACAAATTCCTCTTCATTGTCAGTAGGATACTCACCCTCTCCTGTTGGGCCATCATAAAATCCACCATCACTTCTTTCCCACAAAAGGCTGGCAGTGTGGTCGTGGTACCACGAACAGGTGTCTTCTTCAAAATCACATGAGAGTCGGTTTGACACTGCGGGGACATCTCCCTCTCCACAGTATTCAAAGTTGATATCGTCCAACATACCGTCGCTGGCTTCCATAAATGGAGGTTTGAATGATAACCGCAGCTGTAGAAAGAGAAGTGTTTACCCTACATTTATTCTGAAAATCAGTATTAATACTGATTTAGTTTATTTACCCCTAAAGGCTGCATTTGTTACATTTCTGGCCCTCGGAGAAAAAATTAGCTGTGGACCCTACTGACCACCGAGTGCCTTCCACTGCCTGTGTATTGTGTATGTACCCTGTTGGCTTTAAAGGGAACAGTTCACACCAACATCAAAAATACTGTACATAGTTTCCTCTTACCTGTAGTGCTCTTTGTCAATCTAGATTGTTTTGATTTGTGTTACAGTGTTGGAGGTATCAGTCATAGAGATGTCTGTCTTCTCTAAAATATAATCGAACTAGATGGCACTCGGCTTGTGAAGCTCAAAAATGCAGACATCTCTACAACTGATATCTCCAACACTCTACATCTCACATCAAAACAATCCTGATTGATAAATAGCACTACAGGTTAGAGGACAAATGTGTGTATTTGATTTGGATGTGAACTACCCCTTAAGCACACTTCAAGTTCAAAATATCCAACAGACTTTTACATCGCATATTTATTTTGCCTTGAGCCCCTGAAACAAATCAGGACATCAGATTTCTGAACACACCTGTCCCCAGTTAGCTGTACGTCTGTATGGCAACACAAATCTTTTGAGGAATATGTACCAGGTAATAAACAGGTCCAGTTACATAGTGCCAAGTACCATAATTAAATTAAAAAAAATTAGAGATTATTATTGATCCGCCAGGGGGAAATAGGTTGTTATATAACAATAGGAAGCAGTGCAGATAAGATACAATAAATGTTTGGGGTGCAATAAAGATTAAGAAAATAAAAATTTGGAGAGCTACCCCGTGAATCTAAATCAAATTAAAGCAATATACAGATAGAAAATAACTAGAGTAGTAATAATCAATCAAACCTAACCTCCAACAAGTCAGAGGTTTGTAAAATCTGACATTCTGGGTCCCCCTTTGTCACTGCTATTCTTTTTTTTGCATACTCCTAGTTAGCAGATAACCATGCTCTAAATTTTAAAACTACAGTTCCCATAATGCTTTGAGGGTTTAATGATAGACTTAATGTTTTCATGGATTCAGTGAGGTATGCGTGGGCTGCAACTTGTGCCCACTTGTTTTTAGCCTATATTTACTGACATTTGGTCAAGTTAGGAGCATGAAACATTTGCAAAATTAGCTCTTAGCAGGTCCTATTTGAAATCTGTCCAGAGAGCTATAAAGGCAACTTCTACAGTTGTAAGAAGAGCCTTTTTTATGATTTCTAAGTGGATTTATAAACTATAGTTTTGCGTGTACAGCCAAAAAGCATACAGAATATTTCACTAACCTTGTATCCTCCTGGCTGATTACCAATGAAAGCTGTGGCATTTTCCCAACCCTCTGTATTACGTTTGGAAATTTTCAGCAACTCTTTCTCAGCGGTGCCTCTGATCATTGTTACTTCAAGGGATGATTCCGATGAAAATGACTCGTTATTGTAAATATGGTACCAGAAGCTGAAACACATTGACAGTCAAATTCACAAACACAGGCAAAAGCTAGCACAGGGTTCATGGCACATTTAAAACAAAAATATAGCGAAATAATTGATATGCTGCGTCAGCCAAGGACACATCTATACTGAACAAAAATGTAAACGCAACAGTTTTAAAAATATGAGACTTTTTATGCAAACAAGTCTTATTTATCTGTAATTTTGTTGGGAATTTGATGAAATGTGTTGGTAAGTACTTCCTTGTTTTCAAGATAATCCATCCAAAAAAAACCTGACATTTAATAGAATTTCACATGAATTGCACCACTCACACCAATTTTAACAAATTTGCAACCACAATTTGAGAGAAATAAGTTTTTGTGTGTGCATCAGAAGTCTTACATCTTTAAATTAAACCTGTGAAAAATGGAAGAAAAGTGAAAGGTGTTGCATTTAAATTTTTGTTCAGTGTAACTGTAAAACATATATTTTTTAAAAAGAATATATTGTATTTAATACCTGATCTGGCATCCGAGAGCTGCCAGGTTGTCAACAGAATACTCCAAACTTGCCGTCCGAGAGAAACCCCCTCCTTGTTTTCCATCTACATGCATGACGTGTCCTGTATCCAGAAGACAAATATCAAATTAAGAGCATTATCACCAAAACTGTGGTCTGATTAAACACTTTTATCACAGATATAAAATATCACTGTATCAGTTAAGAATAATGATCAACCAAGTAATGACACAAACAGGGCAGAAGGTTAACATTTACCAAAGGGATTTCCTGTGGTGTGGTCCCCTCCAGGTATTGATGTGACGTTTGCCATCTGCCGCCTCCAACTGTAGGAGGTCTCACTAGTGTTGTGCCAACCACAGGAGTGATGCTCAAACTCACATGACCCTTAACAAAGTGGGTGAGACAGAGTGAAAATTGATCCAGAAAGTATTTACAGATTTTGTGACATCATTTTGTGACGCATTCTTGTTCCCAACGTTGTGTTGTTTATTCTGTTTTATTACACTGTTTTTAAAAGCCAATACCTTCTCAGACTCAAACATTTTTAACAGCTTGATGATCTTTGGTGACATTTAGTCAGAAAAAGTTAAATTAGACTTTTATCTGTCTAACTAGCCTTCCATCCATCCATCCAGAACACTATTCTGCTGGGTATTAGACTACTCATTCAACAACAGAAGTCAGCTCATGCACTATCAATTACAGTGTGTATCCTTCTCTCTGCTGGGCAGCATCGAGAAGTCTACTTTGAAACAGAAAAGATTTCTTGATTACATTGATGGGCCTTAAATAATCTATGTCTTCGCTCCCTTCCATGTACACATACGCTCATATACACCAAGCTCTTGCCTATTTGGCTCAGCTTATAACACAGCCTCCCCCTTTTTTTCTTTTTTATTCTTGCAAAACTTGCACTTTTTTTCTTGTTTTATTTGTATATATACATGTACGTTGTCTTTTTCTTAGTGTATGTCTTAATTCTCAGTATATATTATAGTTTGCTTCTTGCTGTCTGTTTGATAGCATTCCCACGTCTCCCAAAAACTTAATAAAACGTTAATCATAAAAAAAGAATTACCACAAAACTCCTCGTCTGAGCCATCCTCACAGTCCTTCTTAAAATCACAGACGACTCCAGCTGGAAGACATTCTCCAGATGTACAGTTGAACCCCCCATCAGGACAGGAGGCAACAATGACCAACAATACTGGAAAGACAGTTTCGTCACAAAGAGATCACAAAAATAAGATCTGAGGGAGGTATACGATTTCAATTTTTGGAACTCCATCATGGGTGTCTTGATTCATCTACAACATCTCCAAGCCTTCAGGTAACAGTTTGTATATTCCACAATCACATGCAAGTTTTCCAAACATCATTGACACTTCACTTGTCACTCTGTAGTTTCCATGAGTGATATCTTAGTTGACTTCTCCCTCATCATTACACTCCTTATTTAACCAGCGTGGACATAAAATAATACACACTGCCTTAAAGATAATATTTATCTATGAAGACCCTTACCTTTTAGCAGAATAAATACTTGCTTCATGTCTGACGAAACATGACACAAGGTGAGAAAATCCAAAGAAAAGGAAAGATCTTACAAGTGTGATCACCACTCCAGCTAACCCTCTCATCAACACTTTCTGTCTATATCACTGGAGTGCAACCTTTATTACAACAACTGAGCTCTGAGGCTGTGATTCCTTATCGGTAAACTGTTACAGTTTAAAGTCCAAACTGTTCTCAGTAAATTGCATTATATTTCCATCATTTCCTTTATGACCCTTCTTGAGAGCTATATTTTACAAGCACTGCCAAATGATATACACTGTAGATTCAGATGACAGCACAGATCCAGATTTTTGTATTCGTTCTGTTGGTAAACAATTATATAGGTGAACTCTGACTGCAGTCAATAAGCATTCAACTCATGATGAAGTGAATATTATTTAAAGGTGTATGAAATAGCATAAGTTTAGATTTTATTCCCATAAAAATTTTGTAAATTCAAACACACAGCATTTTCAAATTTTATTGTATGAATTTGCTACAAGTACTTATATCAACATTAAGGAGGGTCAGCTCTCTTTTCTTAGTTACCCTGTTGAAGAAAGTGATAATACCAGACATTACTGAATCTTATCTGACTTTGCAACTGGGAGATAAAAACACCGGATAATTTAGATACTCCATGTTCTAGTTTCAGTGTTTGAGGTCAACGAGTGCTCTGTGAAATGGTGAAGTAAAGAGCTATTAATTTTAACTTTGTTAATCAACCGTTAAACAGTTCTGGGTAGTACAGTAGTACAGTAAGGATGGGCTCAACGTGTCACTGAACAGCCTTGACTCAGAAAACACTACTAACCAGTAGGAATGCAACTTAAGTGTTCAGTTTAAAGAGCCTGGAAAAAGTAGAATGTTTAAAACATTTGGTTAAATGGGCTTCTGGAAAAAGCAACTAACGACAAAGGTTGCTACTTTTCTGTCCAGCCGATAACCACCCTCTACCTCTTTCCTCTACAGGGGCTGTAAACTGTTTCTCATAGTCAGGTCACACCTGTTGGGTGTGCTGGCATCTGGCCAATAAATCTGAAAGTGACGTCATTTCACAAACAGCATGTAAAGGTTTGTGTACCATCAGGAAATCATGAACTGCAAGGGGAGCAGCACACTAATATTCCACTACTATTCCAAATATGGCAATACTCTGAATTTAATACAGGTCATGTAAACAGCATGTTCCGTTTGGATATTTTGAATTAGGCTGTTTTCTGAATTAAGCATTTTTAGATTACGACATGTGGGATATGCTGCAATCATGGTGTGATGCTCTTGTTCAGACGGCTCAAAATTTCGAACACTAGTTAGTCTAGATGGTATGGAAGCACACTGCATTCACTGGATAAAAAAATTTAGACACCTTACCTCCTAATTACGAGATCCTGATCTCGTAATTACGAGAAAAGATCTCATAATTACGAGATCTTTTCTCATAATTACAAGAAAATATCTCATAATTACGAGATCCTGATCTCGTAATTATGAGATTCCCTCCGAAGGGACACTAACAACTCAAAGTACACATCAAATAAAATTTCTCCAAACATGTTTTTTGTTATTTTAGGTAGTTATTATCACGCTAATGTATCTTCAAGTGTTCATTTCCCCCGATAAGTTGGTTTTAATTCGTTATTTGATTCTATAAACACAGTCTGACCATCTCGAGCTTTTATTTTGGTACTTCCGGTGACCGGCATTGTGAATTTGCTAATTAGCTAAATATTTAGTTTCACCCAGAAAATTTAGATTTAACATTTAACATTTAGATTTAGATTTAGCATTTAGATTTAGATTTAATATTTAGATTTAACATTTAGGTGCCACATTTAATATTTAGATTTAACTATTTAATATATTTCTAAGTTAACAAATATTGCTGTAAATGTGGTAAATGGTGACGTTAAAAACACTTTTTTAAACATAGTTTGAAGCTAAATGTGGCAAAATGTTGATGTTATTTTCAGCGTGAGGCACTTTACAAATGGCACCCCATAGTCGTAAGGGTGAATTTGTTTTGCCTAGTATGACTGTGAGACTCCACCCCTGCGGTTTGGTTGGTTGCGCTTAGTTTGTCTTTTAATTTCTCATGTAATTATGTAATATAAGTGGGGTCTTCCCTTTCTGTCCAGCCTTGAGCTGGGGTATGAGGGGCTTGTCCAGGATAGTCTCTAGGCTCAGGTTTGACCATTTAGAAAAAGTGAAGTGGTCATTTGTTCCATCTGTTTGATGTAGTTGCTACTTCTACTTGTGGCAAGTGGAGGTTTGTCAATTAGTTTGTTGTTATTTGGGGTTGTATAATTGTCCGAAATTGAAGAGTTTGCATCTTGTTTGAATACAAATTTGTGGAGTGTCAGAGCTGTATTTTAGTCCTTTCCCTTTTTGTGCTCATCAGTTTCTGTTTTTAAATTAAATTTGGTTATGTCTGGGTCTATTGTGATTTTTGGTGTTCATCTAGAAAGTAGCAGTGAAACTGGGTAGTGTGATTAGCTGTCTGGCGAAAACTCCCATCCACATTTTGTCAAATCTTGAACCAGAAACTCAGTAACTACAAGCCCTACTTACAGGCCTTATAAAATTAATCACTGCAGTCACAATGGTGCACATTTCAGCACAGCCCTCTGCTCCAAAAAGGAGAATAACCAAAGGGGAAGTGAAAACACAAAATGCTATGATAGATGTTAATGCAGAGTTGGAGAACAAACCTCAACAGCTGAATGCCTCTGCCCCAAAACAGGATATTGTGTTGCTACACTCAGGATGCAAAAAAAATTGTCTTCATCAGCAACAGTGCAATATCACTCTGCTCAAATAACCTTCCAAGTAATCTTCCACCTCGGTACAGCTATCATAGCACGTCTGGTGCACAGACTATCAGTAAATTAATGACTTTTACCCCCTTTTAATTGCTCAGTCTGCAAGTATGCAACATTGCATGCTAAGCAGAACTCACTGGCTTCTATTCTCACAAGTCTGACGACAGTGTCTTTGCAATGAGCCAATAATTTACATATGCAGTTCTAACTGGGCAGTTATTTTCTCACATTGCCACTATATGATAAGGTACTTTATTATCTAATTAATGTGTTTGCATGTATCGCTTTCTTATTTTAGTCCAAGTAGCTCTTTAAAGTTCAATGATAAAGAATTGGAGAGCCAATGACCACAACAATACTTTTTGTTTTGTTTTGAAAATTTGAATAAAGTTGGGTGGAGTAGAAAAAAATATGTTCCAGTTTCACGAGGGAATGCCAGCTGCTGATTTCAGCACGTCAGAGGATAATTGCGTAAAGCTGAATCTCTCTCAGCCTCTTCACCTAACGCAGCTTGGCGCCTTTTTTTGTGGTTCAGTTCACAATGACTGGGATCGGTATGCATGAATCTTCTGTCTATCGTTATGAGGAAAAAATAATAGTTTGATAGCACAAATGCTGTATCTAAAAACTCTTAGGAAACTGAAGAACATAATCATGCAGTAACAGATCATCAGACAGACTAAGACTGATCCACTTCTAGTGTCCACACTTAGCCCTCAGCACTGAGCTAGATACTAAGTGCTGTGTGCAGGAGGGCAGCAAGATGGAGTGTTTGTTGTTCCATCTACTGGACATATTATTAGACCACAGTTTACATTTGTAATGAGAGGTGGAGCCAGACATTATAAGCACTGGGGGCTCAGATCAAACCTAGGGGGTATGGGGGCATGCTCCCTGGGGAGATTTTTTTTCCCATTTAAAGCGGCTATACACACTATTTTTCAAGTCAACTGAGATAACAGAATGCCTAAAAATCTGTATATTATTTGGGATAAACATGGTTGTTGCCAAAAAAAATCCTCCTGTAGAGCCTACATCCTATTTTGTATCTGACTGCTCTCCAACTGTCTTCATCATTCTGAGCTATAACACAACATATGTTGAGAATAAGTAACTTTCAGTTCTGCCACCTAAAAAGAGGCAAAAATGGTCCAGTATTACTAATTTTAAGTTACATAACATAGGTAGGGTAGGAATTGGGGTACAAAGCATTAATAATCTTCCATCCATCCATCCATCCATTTTCATCCACTTATACGAAGCCGGAGCAGCAGGCTAAGCAAAGCACCCCAGACGTCCCTCTCCCCAGCAATACTCTCCAGTTCCTCCTGGGGGACCCCAAGGCGTTCCCAGGCCAGATGAGATATGTAATCCCTCCAGCATGTTCTGGGTCTGCCCAAGGGCCTCCTACTGGTTGTGCGTCCCTTGAACACCTCTAATGAGAGGCACCCAGATCAGATGCCCGAACCACCTCCACTGACCCCTTTTGTTGTGAAGGAGCAGCAGCTCTACTCCGAGCTCCCTCCAGATGTCCGAGCTACTTACCCTATCTCTACGACTGAGCCCAGCCGCCCCAGTGAGGAAACTCATTTCGGCCACTTGGATCCCCCATCTCATTCTTTCGGTCACTACCCAAAGCATGACCATAAGTAAGGGTTGGGAAGTAGATGGACCAGTAAATGGAAAGCGTTGCCTTCAAGGCGGCTGCCTTCCAGAAGCCGCACCAAACCACCAATCCATCTCAAGCTTCATTCTACCCTTACTCATCAACAAGAGATAATTGAACTCCCTTACTTGAGGCAGTTACTCCCTACTGAACATTCCTCTCTCCATTTCTTGTAACACACATCTTAACCATGCCTGTAGTTGCCAGCAGCCCCTAACTGGATGCTGATTGGTTTGCACCACAGGTGGTTGCAGGATGGATTTTCATGTGTTCGCCAGATCCCCTGGTTTTCGTGGGATCTCGTGTTAGCATGAGGGTAAATTTTGCGTGTTAGCCCAATGGGGGTGGGACCTATCCCAGCTGACATTGGGCGAGAGGCAGGGCACACCCTGGACAGGTCACCAGACTCTCACAGTGTTGACACATAGAAAAAGACAACCATTTAAAGTCAGATTCACACCTGACATGGGGAGAACATGCAAACTCCACACAGAAAGGCTCCCCCACCCTGGGTTTGAACAATGAACCCTCTCGTTGTGAGGGGACAATGCAACCACCGTGCCAGTAATTAGTTATTAGTAATTTTGAACTGTAAACTATGAAACCAAAGTATATCAGTAGGTAATTCCTTAATTCTCAAACTGACATAGTTTTCAATTAGCCTATGTACTACACCAGCATAATAGAATTCCTTAAATACAGTTATGGTTTTAGGTTTTGGTGTGCCACCCCAAGATTTTCAGTAGCTCCATCTGGCCATCCCTATTAAAACTTTCAGGGGGCGCCACTGGTCCTGAGCTCTTGCAGACATCAGTGGTAGATTTCAGGAATGTACATCAAAGTCTCATAAGGTGGATGCTGCACTGGACCATTGACTGTGATGAGTCATGTTTAATTTAAATCTCTTACACATCATTTTGTTCCAGGACAGGATGTGAGTGGGGCCACTCTTTGCCATTTCTAGAGTGTGACTTTGTGCAAGTGAGAAAGTGTGTGTGTGGGTGTTTTGTGTATGTTGCCACTACTTCCCTCCCAACCCCCCCTTTTTTTACCAGTAGCAAAATGTTGAAATGTGCCAATCTGAAACATGACACTTTCTCAATGAGAAGAAGAAGAAGGAGGGGGGGACGGACAGTGTCAGTAGTATTAAGAATCCCTCCTTTTCATGTTCATGCTCATAAGTCCTCTGCTTGCAATGCGTGGACCATGGCTGCTGCTCTGAGACTTATCAGAAGAATGCTGACCTACAGGATAACTCTAGCAGTCTTTTTGCTCATCATCCCAACATCTCAGTGTTTAACAAGAAATGGTACAGTATGAATTTAAGTTTTCTTATATGACATATTCTGCATGTAAGGGCTGTGTTCTAAGTTTGTATTGTGGAAGACTGTGAGCTGTCAACATGTCATTTATTAATTTGTTTCACTACAGGATGGTACTCAAAACTACTGCTTAAACTGGATAAAGTTATTTTGTAAATTATGATTATAAGCTGATGTCTTGTCACAAGCCTTAAATTTTTTTTTTTTTAAATTATAATACTTTGAAAATGTAACTTTGGGCTACAGGAAGCACTGACACACCTGTTGCAACAGGCTGTTTTTGAAGGATGCTCTGAGAGCATCTCCAGTCTGTCCCACTTAAACAGGAAGCATGTTTTGAAAAGAGAGGAGCTCCAGCTGAAAACATAGATGTATCAATGTATTCAGCTGAAAGATAATTTAAAAAAAACAAACATATTTTGTCATACAGTCGATGATAATGAAATTCATTAAAAAAAACAAAGCTTTTGAATAAATAAATTCCTGTGCAAGAATACAATATGGTGCAACATAATTTAAACATGTATCATATGTATAACATCTCTCTGCAGATTCCCCATTCGCACTCACTAACAAGGCCACTGGTTTTTGTTTGGTGAAAAAAACAACCCGCTGCCTTGATGTGCGCTGGACGACCGGTGACCGGCTTTTTGTTACCTCAACAAGAAAGTGCCTGGGAGCTCAGGGCAAAACTGCGGGTAGTGAAGTAAGCCTCTACGACTGTGACGAGAAGAGTGAGCTACAAAAGTGGGAATGCAAGAATGAAACACTGCTGGCCCTCAAAGACCAACAGCTCTACATTGAAATCAGAGCTGATGAATCAATTGCCCTCTCCAAAACAGTCGGGCCAAATAATGAGCTCACAATCACGGGGACAGCCAGTGGTGCTTGCTCGAGAACATACAGAGGTACAGTATGAAAATCTCTGCGTTGAAGTTAACAGTCAAAGCAGGGAGAAAATAGCTTCCTTTAAACTGTATCATATCAGATGTTGTGTGGTTACTTCAGCTTTTCACTGGGATTTATCACAAAACCTACTGATGCTATGTGTCACATATAATGAAGTAGAATGATACATCAAGTTCCTGCTCACTAGAGTTTGGCTGTGCATGTCTGGAGTAGTAACAAGTGAGGAGATGTTAAAAACAAACACATGAATTACTTCTACCCTGAAAGAATTTGGCAAAACAATGCATCTTTGCAGAATAATTCATTTGCAACAGTTTAACCTAAGACGATTTAACATGTTCAACTTCTTTTTCCCCTTTTAGAGCTTTACACCATTGAAGGAAATGCATTCGGTAAGATCTGCATGTTTCCCTTCCTGTACAAAGACCGGTGGTTTGGAGACTGCACTACGTATGACTCTTCATCAAAGCGTCTTTGGTGCGCAATCGGAACAAAATATGAACAAGAACTGTGGGGATACTGCCCGACTACTTGTGAGTACTGCATTTAAGATTCAAATATCGCAACAGTGAGTAAGATGCATGCTTAGTGCACAAACCAGCACTACATGCATCTTCAGGCAGATTCATTCAGTGTCAGAGCACACATTACAAAATATTACAAGCTGTCTGCTAACTTAGTCAACATTTGATGCTGCAGCTCTTTATAAAGGAGCACAAATTTAGATCAGAGTAATATATCATAATAGTTGAATGACTGAATGACTTCTGTATTGATACACAGCCACAGACCACTGGGCAAAGAACCTTATAACAGGAGCATATTACCAGCTCAACGTACAGTCTGTCCTGACTTGGGACCAAGCTAAAGCCAGCTGCCAACAGCAGGGTGCCTCCCTGCTCAGCGTCATCGATCCCAACGAGCAGGCTTTTGTCTCAGGTAAGACGGTACCAAATCAGATACATATTGACCCAACGTAAAGGGATTCGTTTATACAGAAATTGTCAAACATTGCTAATATTACTGGGTTAAAATGATTTGTAATGAAGTTTCAAATGTTTGTGGAGTTTCCTAAGGTCAGTTCAGGTCAGGTTATATTTGTACCCCTAGATAGTTTTCCATTAGACGAGGCACCCACACATTTTGCAAACAGATTATAACGATAACATGACATTTCGAATTATTTGCATTTGAAACAACTGAAATTATTCTATTACCTTGGATGATAGAGAGGGTTGTAGCTCTGTTTTGGTTAAAAAAAACAGATGACATGACTACCAGTAACTTTTTGCACCCATTTCTCTCGACCTGATGTTTGATCAGGCCACAATGTAATAACTTTTAAGACTGGATGTTTCCTTAAACTACTCTTAAACCTTGAGGATACCAGTAACTTCAGGATACAAAGAACAGAACCTTACAATCCACCTACTGTTTCATTCAACAGTGAGTCCAATGATCATTGTGACACTGTGAGCACACAGGTGAGACTGTGCAATCCATTTTGTTTAGGAGATGGTATAAAGCCCCAGCACTTTGGTTGCAAATCTGAAGGGTCTCTTTGGAACAATGTTTATTCAGTATAATTTTACCAAACATTATTTGATACACTGATACATGCAGTGTTTTAGACTAGTAGACATTAGGGATATGATTAATCTCATAAGACTTCCTCAAACAGTATATTGCTACGCTTGTTTTTGTTGCATTTGGTGTATTTCTTTGTGCTTGTTTGAAAGTGATTCTGTCTTTTTGCTGACTTGTTTTTAACCAATGAAAAGAGGAACAATGTGGAAAAGAGGAACGATTTCTTTACTCTGTCTTTTTCCCTATTTTCCCCCTCAACCACACGAACACACATAAACACACACAGCACTATTGGGATCAGGAAAACAGAAACTTTGGATCGGGACGATCCTGGATCCAGAACACGGATGGCAGTGGTCTGATAGGAAGCCCTACCGTTATCTGAGATGGAGCTCAGGTAGGTCTTCACTCCAGTAAAAAGATTTAAAATGCTCACTATTTTCCTAGAGCTGTATAGAAGTTTAGGTTTAGTACCTAAGGAGCCAGATGTTTGCCTCAGGAGTTGGTGGAGACCAAATATAGAGCTAGAAGATAGCAAATATTTGACTTACATTCATCAGGTGGGCACAAACAAGACTCCAAATGAATGATGATGTTGCTTCTCATTGGCCTTGGTGTGTAAATGAGCAACACTTTGCTAACATGTTTTCATATGAAGTATAAGACAATGATATGTCAGAGATGTATTTTCAGCTTGTTGCCACTGCCCCCACATGGCCAAACATCAGCTAATGCAGGTTTCTATTTTTTAACAAGACAAACCCATTAAAAAATCATTTTCATCCTGTCAAACATAATTAGTCTTTCCTTCTGTGTGACTCCATCTTTTATCTCTACATTACAGCTTACGTATTCTCCCCTTAAAACTGGGAGTTTGGGTAGGTAGACAAAAAAAAAGCTCTCCTGTCTCTGTCCTAAGCCCTGCCCACCAGACGAGCATGGACATACGCTCATGCTTCAAACAGTAATCTGTTTGCAGACTTGTGAGACTGTAAAGGCCTTTGAGATAACATGCTGTCATTCAAGGCTCTAGCAAGGTACATAAACATAAAAATGAATTATCTGCAACCATGAGCCTTTGGTTACAGTTAGCAGAAAGCTAAGCTATTAGCATAATTTTCTCTACATCTCTGAAATGTTTTGAGGATACCGATACGTGTTTCGTTTTGTCATAGTCAGACTCTCTTTTAGGCTGTCTTTTTGATAAGTCAGTCGTCCTTTTTCGGGTTGTTTTGCAGTGTGGGCAGTTGTTACCAATGTTGGAAGAGCAACTTTTTTTTTTGCAGGATTTTCCACCATTAAATTAGGCTGTCAGCAGCAGAGGGGACGTGCATATGCATCTGAATTCATAGAACAGTAAATAGGACTGCCCTCTTTCTGAGATGCCCCGTGATTGACCAAAGTTTGCTGTCATGAGATAGATTTTCTGATGCCTGATAACTGAGCCAAGAGGAGGTAGTCTAATTTTCTATCAGTCAGTTTGAATAACAATATGCTGAAAAGTTCATATGGATTTTTTGCCTGATGATGGAGAAAAAATGCCAACTTTGAGTCAGTGTTATTATATGTATTGTAAGGGATTACATGAAATGTCGTATCTTGTGACATCTAATGATTTCAGATACAAGAAACCAGTCTGTCTTTGTTAAATGGTGAAAATGCAGTATTCTATTAATTTCTGAATTCTTACAAACAATTTCACATCACTGAAACACACAAATGTTATAACTGATATGAAACTCTTGAAACTCCACTGATAAAGAAGGAATCTCAAGTTAATTTGTCATCTTGTTTTAGGACATCCGCTTCCTAACCCGGGACACAACTGTGCATTTTTGGACTCTGCTGGGCAGCAAACTTGGCAAAGTTCAACCTGTGGCAAAAAACTGGGCTACATCTGCTACAAAGACGGGGCCCCGCCAGCTCCTCCACAAAGTAAAGAAACATATTCTACTCTGTTTTAATCTACCCTACTCTGGCTACCGTGTTGTTTCTCAATGAGACACATGCGCTGTAGGACATCAGTAATTCAATCTCCTGTTTCTTAATTCTTATCATTATCAGTTGAGCAAGGGTTTTGCGCAGCCCCTTGGATTCCCTACAATGGCCACTGCTTCCAACTTTTGCGTACTCTTCAAACATGGTCTGGTGCTCAGAAAGCGTGCCGCAAAGAAGAAGGGGACTTAGTCAGCATCCGCAATGTGGAGGACCAAGGCTTTGTCGTCTCTCAACTTGGATTTGGTAAGTTAAGACAATAGACATAAAGACAATCCATCTTCTAAAATGATTGAGATTGTAGTGTCCTGTTTTTGCTGCAAAGTGATTTTATAGTGTATTCAACATGATAATCCAAAAAACTCAAAGTCTGACTGGGAAGGGAGGACACACAAGCCCACACAGACCACAACAACTATAAACATTATAAATTGTGTTCTACATCAGTGGTTCCCAAATGGTCCAGTCCCAGAGTCCAGATTTCTCCTTAGTCATTAGTTTAGTGTCCACACAGTTTCATACATTCAGCGTCATATACTTGAGTTTGGCCATGTCCTCAAGCTAGTTTGCTGTCTCTGTTAAGTAGCTGTCCACTATTTACTCACTCTACAACAGGAAATGGGACTTCAAAATAAGAGCTTGTGCTGCAAATTCACTGTACTACAAAAACTACTACTTCACAAATTAAAGCTATCATAGTCTCACCTCCAGTTCATGGCATGCCTCATGTCCACATTTATTAAACTGCCCCTATTAAAAAAAAAGGAGAGTTTTTATAATCACATTTAATGATTCTAAATATGAACAATCTCAACATCATCAATAAGGGTTAGGTGATATAGAGAAAATGGAATATCATAATATCTTTGACCAAATACCTTGATATCGATACGGTAACAATATTGTAATGTTGATCACTGGTGCCTTCACGAAATATTTACATAATAAAATGTTTCTATAAATGATCATCAGTAATGTGGCTATAATGACTAAGCAGGTTAAGGCAAATAATAGGACAGCTAGAACAGTTTGCTGAGTTCAGAATATGACATCACTGGAGACTGGATATCTTTTCAGTGGACGAGAGCAGGACGGTAAAAATTAGTAGAGGCCAGCAAAGAATACCAGCAACCGTAATGCAAGATGGCATTGCCTTTTTGCCGGAATCTTTACAAACAGATGTAACGTAGTTCTTTTGAAAACAAAGGGGATCTGGACAATTACTGGACATTGACTAGGAAAATAACAAAATAAGAAACACGGAATAATTTCATGTATCATATTTCATTCATTGTAAACAATACGGCATCACTATTGCAACATATCGTCATGTTTCGTGTTACCGTCCTACCATTCCATTGCTGTCTACCATCAGCCAGTGTGTAAAAGAGCTAAAAGTGTGAAATTTTAACCACTGGTTGACATGAGGTACATTCTTTACTGTCCATGTCTGCAGCATCCACTGATGAGCTCTGGATTGGACTGAATGACGTAAAGACAGAGGGGCTGTTTGACTGGAGCGACCACTCTACTGTCAGCTTCACCAGCTGGGAGTTTGGGAAACCTGCCGTCTCCACTGATTCTGACGACTGTGTTCTCATCCGGGGAGAGGTAAGGAGCACCATGTGGATAAGATGGTGCACGTACATTTTAATCTTCTTATATCCATAGGTGTATATCTGTACAAAAATGGTTGTATCAATTCTTCGGAAAAGCTCAATTTGTGCATTCAAGTGCACAACCAGCCAGTAAAAAAGGAAGAACAAGGAAACAAAGACAACAAAAACCTAAACCAGGGGTGTCAAATGTAAGGCCAGGGGGCCAGTGCTGTCCCGACAAAGGGTTCAATCCTGCCCACCTTTGAAGTCTGAGAGGTGCAAATTAAACAGTGTGACGCTTTCCTTAAGTCAAATGCTGCTTCAGAGGCTTTTCCACCCTGACCAGACTACAGCTCTTTCCTTTCACTTATGTTTGGTATGATGATCTCAGAATCACTACACAGGAGTGTCTATCATGTCTTAGTTATTTTATTTTGACCAAAATGTTCAATAGAAAAAGAGAAAAACATTATGAATATAAGTATATGACATCTATCCATGCAATACTTTCAAGTAGCAAGTAGCCTATGCAAATGTTTATGTTTTTTTTTTTCTTGCAGAATGGGAACTGGGCCGATCGCTCATGTGATGAGAAGCATGGCTTCATCTGTATGAAGCAGAGTGGCACTGAAGCCACCGGAGAAGAAGTTGATTTGGATCATGGCTGCAAAGCTGTGAGTAAAGTTTACATGTAATCTATGATAAAATAAATAAATAAAAAAACAGTATATCCTAACTTCATAGGCATCTTGCAAATCAAGGTGCATGCTTTTGATGGATGAATTATGACCACCTCAGCCAATATTTTTTTTTTTCCCACTAAGTGTTTTTATTCCTCATAAGACATGAAAAAATAACTAACTCAATTCGACACCATGCATTTGAGTTTATAACTACAGAAATCTTAACCAATGAATAAAATGACATATTACGTGTTACGGATAACAAATATATATGTATATTTTTGTGCTGTTAAACTGGTGTGTTCACACACTTAACATGCTGTAATACTGTTTAATGTGATGTAAAAGCATTGCATGAGCCCCTGTAGAACTTTATATTATTTCCAATTAAATTTCTACAAAAAAAATATATATATACATATTGTGTTTGTTATAAAAACTGCAAGTTGCATTCTACTAACACAAAACAACTGATTTACAGCCAAAAAAGTTACTGCAGATGAAGTATTTTCAAGAATGTTGCAGTAATAGTATAATTTAGCTGAATCATAGACAGTGATGCATGATGTCCAGTTTAGTGGACAGATGATTAATCACAACAACAAATCATCCCAACATAAAATGAATACTTAGAAATTTTAACAACTGCATTGCTCCTTAGTTGTTACTTGATGGTACCAAATTGTATTTGCCTTCAAGGGTCTCTTACTATAGATGGACTGGCAAGTTTTTTCTGAGCTGCGTAGCATTTGTTGGCCATCTTCATTTGCGCTGCACTTATGACATCTGGCCAGTGTGTGGCAGTGTATGGCATGAGGCACTATGGTCAATTGTGGTGACAGATGTGCAACTATGGTATCATAACTCATGCACAGACAAAAAAATGGCTTTTGAATAGCTGTCAGTAACCACAATGTATGAAAAGGTTAAAACCCAGAAATTAATTTTGTAAAGTCACTAAGCTCTATCTCATGTAGACCTAGAACACTGCAAGAGTGCAAACACTGCAGATAAATAAATGTCTTGCATGCACAAAATGGATATAAAGCATGTTCCAATCATTAAAATCCTCGGTTCTAATCAGTGTTTGGTTTCCTACAGGGGTGGAAAAGACATGGGTCTTACTGCTACTTTGTAGGAACAGAGACAAAGACGTTTGATGAAGCTAAAGAGGACTGCAAGGCCTCAGACTCCTACTTAGCTGATGTTTCAAATGGGTAAGAACACTTCCTGTTTTTATAGCCATGTGATGTTAACACTGTAACTTCTGGGTATGCAAGTACTAAACAATATATTCACATAATTCACCAAAACAAAAACTTGTGTTAATACTTCCAGGGTGGATAATTCCTTCCTTGCCAGTTTGGTGGGGTTGAGACCAGAGAAAAACTTCTGGTTAGGCCTCTCAAACCAGAGAGATATTGATCAGTTTGTGTGGACCAACACAGACTTCGTGAAGTTTACTCACTGGAATTCTGAAATGCCAGGTACCAATAAAGATGCAGTTCTATTTTTAGAATAGATGGCATAAACAGCAACTCCACAATTAATTTCTTTCCCATCAACAATTTAAGGTTACCAACAGGGTTGCGTTGCCATGGCAACTGGGATTTTGGCCGGACTCTGGGATCTGCTGCCTTGCACCAATAAGGAGAAATATATCTGTAAACACCTGGCAGAGGGGGCAGTTGTAACGGTTCCACCACCAACTCAAACTCCTCCTAAGTGTGAGGACGGCTGGGTTCGAGTAGGAACAAGAAGCGTCTGCGCGAAGGTACGACCAGGGGTCAAGCACGTCTAAACACAATTGAAACATGCTAATACCAACAAAACAAGACCAGTGTCCTGCCAAAATCAGCAAATATATTAAATTTTATTTATCAAATTAGGCTACTGCAGGCAATTCAAAACACGCCAACTGTGGACACATTCAAGTACAAGACCAACCACTACTTAAAACCACCTTACTGCTGTATAAACACTTTTTCTTGTCTTCACCATGTATTTTTTTCTTCACTGAGTTATGCTGTGCTGTACTGTAATAATGTGTTAGCATCGCTCTTACCATTCCACAAACAGACCAAAACTCACTCAGACCCGAGCCCATTGTTTTAAACAAAAATGTATAATCATTATTTTGAAACTTACAATGCATCAAAAGACAATCTGAAGAAAAATATGACGATGTGAAAGGCCAAGAGGTCGCTCGGAGTGATAAAACTACAGAGATTTAAAACCCAACTCTGCAGCTCCCCTCATTTTTAAGAACTTTAAACAGCTGTTTCAGTGAAGCTCTGAGGAACTAGTGTACATTACCAGCTCAGCACAAAACAGGAGAGGCGTGTAACAGCTAAAGAGCTAGCGGAGTTGGTAGAGACCAAAGACAGAGCTTTAAGTGAATCTTGACTTAAATTCTTCAGGTTGCAAGAAGCACAGCGGTGTTGACAATGTTTCTCCATATGTGCTGGGTGCCTAAATAACTGTTTGCTAATAAGTTCACCGTATCAGCTTAAAAGATAATATGTTAGTGTTTTGTTCACAACTTGCTTCTGCTGCCCGCAAGTGGCCTGAAATCGGTCAAAAATTCTTTTTCTACAAGGAAATAAAATCATCTCAATAACATATAAATCTGGGTGAAATAAATAAATCAAAGTCCAGTCAAATCACCTGCTCTATACCTATGTGATCTGCTCCAACCAGGCCTTCACTTCTTGTCTTGTCTTGAAGTTTTTCACAGGGCCTCGTGCAGATGAGAAGACCTGGTTTGAGGCTAGAGATTATTGCAGGGCCATCGGAGGGGATCTACTCAGCATCCACAGCACTGCTGAGCTACTTGTGGGACGGTATGAGCTTGTGTCTGTATCCATATGTCTGTCAGAGGATTGTAAAACACAAACGTGTTAATTGACATGAAGACTTCAACCAGTCCTGATGGTCAGTGTCAAATCTGTTAGAAACAGATCCAACATGCTGAAAGATGCACGCTCCACTCCATGTTTGTATTTTCTAACATCTGAAGCATGAAACCAGTAGTGAACATCACACTTAATTAGGCCTTCTCATTTGTTTCAACTTCATGATCTCAGTCACGTCTTGACCCTAGAGGGCAATGACATGCATAAAGCTAGATATTCTAGCTGCTTTGGTTGCAGGTATAAAACAAAGGGTGAGTGATATACATTCCTGCAAAGCATTAGGACAAAGCTGCATCAGATAACTATGAAACTACGCAAAAGCTTTTTTGTTTAAGTGTTCTAAAATTAGGTTGGATGGAGGAATCATTTATTTGATTTTGTGTACTACAGACATGGAAGAGCCTGGATTGGACTTCGTATGCCAGACCCAGATACTGGATATACATGGACTGATGGATCCCCAGTAAGTTAACTGTGTTCTACGTTTTACAACTAATATGATAACGTAAATGTTTTGATCTCGATTTTGTTGTTGTTGGTTTTTTTTACATTTACAATTTTTTTTTCTCTTTTTGTTCTCAGCTAAACTTCCAGCACTGGCAGGAAGGAGAGCCAAACAATCATAATAATGACGAATCTTGTGCTGAATTCAGAATATATAACAGGGATGAGACTGGGTCGTGGAACGATGTGAACTGTGAGAGTTTCAATGACTGGCTGTGTCAGATCCGCGCAGGTACAGTTGAAAAAATAAATACTTTTTTTTGTCTATCCTGAAGAAAAATTGTTTTCTAACCTTCATCCAGGAAAAACTGACTTGAGCTAGCATGCTGTTCCATGCTTAGTTCCAGCATCGGTGGTGGAGCAATTGCTTCCCACAAGACATACAGTATCTTTATCACAAACATATCACCAACTGAGCTTAAAGCTACAGTTGATGACTTTTATGAAAATAACATTTTGATATATTTGGTGAAACTGTCACTACATCAACAGTACAACATGAGTGATTAGTGCTTCTAACGGCATTTGCTAGAATATACCATGGCTAAAGAAAAACGACAAATCAGGAGTCTCCAGCGCAGCTGTCTTGTCAAGCCAGCCCGTTCTCATTACCAAGTTGACAAATACCAACACTTTGTTACACACCTCAGTGTGTGATACCCACGCTGAAGCTACCCTTTGGTGCATTCACGAAACCCACTAGGCTTTCAGCTCACTCTAATGTAAACACATCCGTGGCAATACTTGATTCTGAAAGCAACAGATGTGATATAAAGAGCACGAAAATCTGTGTAAGGTGGGAGATAGGTTAAAAAAAACAAAACAAAAAAAAAAACAGACTCAAGCCAATGCTGTTTTAACGTAACATTATGTTCCTATCATCTGTCGGTCATGTATTTACATAACTCGTGACATATTTACATCAGGTTATGTACTTATTTCAACCCAAAGTATGATGTTTTTTCTAAACCTTACCAAGTAGTTTTGTTGCCTAAACCTGACCTTGACCGATTGACAACAACGTGCATCACCCAGGAGACAGCAGTATTTCACATACAGATGATAAAAGGTGTACCTCATAGAGACTCCCAGGGGGTGCCCTTTGACCCCATGTGGCGTGAGAAAAAATGTTGGTATTTGATGACCTGGGATGAGAACATTTTGATCAATCTCAATTTGTGAACTACAGTCAAACTGTCAAACTTTGCAGTGCTGATGAAATACAAATCAAGATTCTGTTCTTGCCTTAAAATGTTGTCAGAAGCATATTTAGGTGCACTGTTTAGTTGTAAAATGAGAAAGCTTGCTCAGGCCGGTGATTAGCATGATTGATAACTGAATTAGAGACTCTTTGACTCTGATTGGTTGTTTCTGTTCAGGTGCGGTGAATTCTTGCAAATGCAAATTAGAAGTTCTACAAGGAGGCAGAAGAAACTGTTTTTTTTTTTTTTTTTGCCGATTATCTGTCTCATGTACTTCTGTATGATATATATAATGACAAAATATTATTTTTCAAAAAGTTACAAACACCAGCTTTAAGACTTGATGTAACTTGAAAAATTACAAAAAATATTTATCCTATATTTGGGCGGTTAATCATCCAATAGGATTAGAGAGAGACCACACCACCTGCTACATTTTAAAGCACAGAGAAAGGAGACCAAACTGCTGCACCTCCATATACAACACGAACATGAACTCAAGAGTGGAATACAGGAGTGGGGAGAATGGCAGATTTGTTTGCTTTCTTTTTACATGAGTTGACACTTTCGTGTGTCCTTACAGGAGTGACTCCAAAACCACCTCCAAATAATACTGCAGTAGGTAAGCTGACATTGTATGACTACACACACACACACACACACACACACACACACACACACACATGCACAAAATGTAGCAAAATAGGAAACTAGTGATGGCTGGTTAGATCAGGTATAACTTCAGTTACACGTCCCATTTAACCCTATTTAATGGGTTTGAGTAGTTCTCAAAATTTCCTACAGTTAAGACTACTGTACAAATGAGCAGGTATCAAAATGATCACAAAAAAGTTGCAATTTACTGTTTTAGATGCTTTTTGCTCAACCAGAACTGAACAAGTCCAAGTGAATGTAAGCACATGAATGCATTCAAGTGTCATAAACAGCTTTTTAAAAATAAATATAATGAAATCATGAATCCAAAACAACACAGTCACAAACTATGAAACTGTGAGCATTCATTTCATTAACTAGATAATTGAGGTAGTTGATTTTATTGGGAAGTTTGAGCATAAAACTGTTTCTTTGAGCAGACACAATCTTAAAACAAAACAAACAAAAAAGAACAAGACACTTGGCATCTGTAATATTAACCTTTCTAATTAGTACCATAAAAACTTGTTCACTCTGATGTTGTTTAACCTTTCATTAGTCAGACATTAAAGGGGACCTATCATGCTATTATCCTATCACGCTGAGATAGCTGTTCGAAAAAGTCTGTTTTTAGTTTTTTGAAGTTTCTGCTAGAAAGCCTTTTCTTGGTTGGGTTTAGAGCAGTGTTAATTTCGTTGATTAAAAATTTTCATCATAGTTTTCGTCAAGTTGAGAATCGCCGTGCTTGCAATTATCTTCGCTAGCCAGTAAAAACACTCACACAGGAGCAGCATCAGCTATTGATGGAAGTTGTGAGCTGTAATTCAGCAGTAAATAATCAACTGCGTGACTGACTGTGGATGATGGAGCTGATGAATGGATTTGTGGAGTTTGTTTGTTGCACCATCTTGCTCTGCTCCTTAGCCACTGAATGGCAGCAGAGCAAGCAGCCACTGGCTGCTGGACTTCACAGCTGATCCCACTATGACTCCACTCAGTCCTAACTTGAGAGGGTTTATGGATTAATTGCTGTTTGACAGGCAGGTAGGAGGCTCGGTTATCTGTGAGTGTAGCTGTGTTGTAAGTAAAAAACTGAACACAGTAGAGGGGTTCTTTTTGGACAGCTAAAAGTTTAGTTTAATCATCAACACTGTGAAATGACACAAGTTCAAACCTCCAGACTAACATGTTGTAGATTAAGAAAGAATTCTGACTTAAAGTTATTAAGAGATGTTGAGCTTTTCAACTGATGATCAGCTGTTTGCTTGTAAGTCAACCCTTAAACCTGTCAAACACTTTAATGGTGAATGCAAGTTTGTAAGTGTGTAGAAATTATTTGTATTTGTGAAAAAAAAAAGCCTAAATGGAAGTTTTACACAACCTGTCACCGTGATTGTAATTTATGATACACAAATTCGCCTTGCTAGAGTAGTTTAAAGAGAAAAAAAACCTAAGAAAACAGTTGACAAAAATGTCATGAATTTTCATCAACTAAACCGTTTTGAATTTTTGTCAACTAAAACTAGACTAAAACTACGAAGGATAAAAATAACTAAAATGTGACTAAATTTAATAAGCATTTTCATCCCAAGACTGAGACTAAGACTAAATCTAATATAGCTGTGAAAATTAACACTAGTTTAGAAAAGCAATCATTGTTTTGATTATAATGAATACATTTCTGCCAGAAAGGGCTTTTCTGGCAGAGAGCCCTGAACACAAACATCTCCAAAGACCCAGAAATGCTGACAAATAAGTGCAGACTGGGCAATTTTAGGAGGGGGGACATATTAAGAAAATAAAGTTTTTTTTTGTTTTGTTTGTTTTTCACATTAAAGCATGTAAGCATGTCCCTCATAGAAACTCAAAATACAAGTATGAACCTGAAATCAGCATAATACATCCCATTTAAGTGTAAGCTGTACAAGTTTTACTGTAACAGAAAGAAACTTAAAAATAAAAGGCAAAAATTGTCAATGTGTTTCTGTGACCTTTGCAGACTTCAACACCACTGCAGATGGTTGGCTTGTGTGGAGAGGGAGTCAGTATTATCTTAACAGACAATCAATGCCCTTTGAGAATGCTCGAGAGTACTGTCAGCGGAGGCACGGTGACTTGGTATCCATCAAAAATAGGGACGAAAACACCTTCCTATGGAAACAGGTAGGAGTTATTTTTTGTTGTTGTTGTTTGCTAATCGAATCATTAAAATTTTACACATACTGACAGAACAACTAAACTTGTGTGCATTTCCATGTGTGTGTTCAAAGATTTCCAGAAGCTATGGTTCCTATTATGTAGGTATGAGGGTGGATCTTGATGGGTCATTCTGGTGAGTATCAATGAAGGCCATACAGTAATACAGTGAACGTTAACTCCTTGGCCTGTTCATTACAGTATTGTTTGCATTTAATGTAGCACTACTTGCACTATGTCTGGCTCACACATGTACATGATTATTTGTACAATATAAATTCTGCCATTTTTAATTCAAGTTATTGTTGACAAGTATTGTATATTTTTCTTCTTTAATACTCTGAGCTTCTTTAACAGTAAAACTGCCCACTGAGATTAATTAAATACTCCATCCATCCATGCATCCATCCATTACTATTTTTAAGTGTTAACGAAACCTTACAATGGGTGGGCTGGCAGCCTGAATAGCATAATTAATATATTTGATAGATTAGATATGACAATATGACTTTTTTCCCACTTGTCAGACTACATTTATTTACCCCTCTATATTTTGTTTGTCTTCTGTTTATTTACCATGCAAAACAGCAAAAGGTTGGATAAAAAAGTTGAATGTGGATAGATGACTGTTTGCACATTGTAATTCAACTGAACTGTGTGTGCTTTAAGGTGGCTGGATGGTTCTCCTGTGGGGTTACAGAAGTGGGATGAAGATCAACCAGATACCAATACCTTTCATGAGAACTGTGTTATGATGACTTATTATATGGGTGAGTAGTAGCAAACTGAGGACAGACAAATTAAACAAAGAGTTTACCCTAGATGAGATGTTCTGGATAAGATAGGATTAAGTAAAATGTTGCCGCTGAAATGTTAACCATTGTATCTCTGTTGTACTTACAGGCTTCTGGCGCACATGTAATTGCGGGCAAGAGCACCAGTTCATTTGTAAACGTAGCGTCTCAGCACCTGTCAACACCACTCTTGCCCCCCCACCTCCTCCTGAAGGCGGCTGCCCATTCAAGTGGTCCAAATTCGACTCAAAGGTCAGAAATCAAGGTTTCTGTTAAAATCTCTCGTGCAAATTTGTACTACCTTTTCTGAATGTCGGTTCTTCAGCATTTAGTCAACCAACTGTCCTGTTTTAAACACATAACATGCTCTAATTGACGCAGGTGTTGCAACTATTGGGGTACTACCTAAAAGGGAGGGCTTCTCATAGTTTAATTTGGAAACACTACATGTAGGAGTGGCATGATGGAAAAAGAAAAAACAAAAGATTTATCATAATACATGGGCTCTGCAGGCAATGCTGCGTTTGTAGGGCCAATTAGTTTAATATCCCATTATCCAGTTATACTTTGTATTCTTTAATTATACTCTAAAATACCTCCAGTACCAAATAGATGCATCTTTGACAATAATTATACATTATATTTAAAGTAAAAGTAAATAAAAACACAAAAAAGCACAAGTGAATTTGTCAAATGTGGAACACCATTCACATATAATAAAATGCACATCATGCAAAATGTCACAGGATACAATCACAACATACAATGTGAATTTCTAACGTCTAATGATGTAAAGCATCTTTGTTTCACATGTGCTTTTTGTCATTTTGCAAAATGCAAATAAAAGATTTTATTTGATTTTTTTTTTTTAAATATCCGCCGCAACATTTCAAATTTGTTTTAAAGAAAAAGTGATGTAAGAGGGCTACTGTTTGGTTGTAAAGTGAAAAATCACTTTCATTTCTCTGTCACTATCTGTAGTGTTACAGTATCGTTAGTAACCGGAGGGTCACCTGGAAAGATGCAAGGCAACAGTGCATTACCATGGGAGGCAATTTAGTCTCAATTCCCTCAAGGCGTGTACAAGGTTTGTCCTACTGTTTTACCAAATATTTTTTCTCATAATGATCATTATCATACATAACTGTGGGTACAATGTAAATGGGCAAAAATATATCTGAATAAAGAATCTTTGAAAGATCCCTGGAAAAGAGCTAGAAGTGAGTTGTGTTAAGATGTTTTGTCAAACTAATTTAAATGTAATGTAATTGTGAATTAGACCTTTGTCCACATTACATCAGAAATTTAGCCAAAAATGAGGGAAATAAAAGATGGAAATAACTTAACTCCACTTTTGAAAATTTCAGCATTTTTGATCACTGTAATGGCTAAAGCATCAACAACAGACCTGTGGATTGGTTTAAATGGCTTAAAACAAGATGGATTTTACTGGACTGATGGCAAAGCAAGGCAATACACAAACTGGGGCTATTCTGTAAGTACACACAATGTACAAGCTTGGTGTTGAGTTACTGTTTATTACAAATACAAATGTCTGAGACGTGTATCTTGTGCTGCTCTTCAGAAATATCGACGTCATCCTGGGACCTTTTATCAGAGATGGAATGAGGTAACATTTCCAAGACAGACTTAAATGTGAAATATCATTATTTTTTTAGTTTAAGTCTTGATAAAAGAATAGAATAAAATTAATTTCTTGACAAACTTTAAATCCTTGGAGCCCTATCTTAAACTTGGTGTAAAGTGATGCATAGCATAATGCACCTTTATTTGCTGGTTTCAGTTGTTATTTTTATGGCCAGCACCCACATTGTATATGTAGCAAATGAACTTGCATTCATCTGTATGTCCATGGGTATGCAGGTCTTAAAATGAGGTGTGGTCAGGTGGAGTGTTGGCGTATTACTATTCTGAGGCAGCAGAAAGAGATTGCACCATTGACCAATCAACACCTGGTCTAAAGTCAATAGTGCAGTATTTTCCTGCTATTTAAAGGGTACATTATTCAGATAGTGACATGCACCTACATAGACATAGCTTGTTACACACACAGGGACAGTCGGATGGGTTGCAGGTGGGTGACATAATACCTTATTAAGGAGGAAAATATTAATAATTACATTCTCTAAAATGTGAACATAGCAGAGAGCAGAGCAGAGTTGCCGAGCTGCTGTCCAACTCCCTATGCAGAAAGATGCTGTGCGCATTTATGCACAAGGAGCAGCATAACTTCACTGATTATTTCAGTAGCTAAAAGCTGAGTGCTGTTTCCTCTGTCAAGTATAGAACTACAGATTTTAGTTTTGTTGTTTAAATGCCCCACACTATTTGTTACATTACTCTCAGCAGAAAACCAGTCGCTTCTCTAATTTGATGAATCCACCATTTAAATAACAGTGCAGCAGCTGCGGGCACTTCTGGCTTTTAAACGGGAATGGGAGATAATTGCTCTGATTGGTTGAATTCACGACACACTGAAAATACACCTATAATTAATTAAGGGACTAAATACAATCCCTACGCCTCTTGTGTCTTACTTTGCACCCAGACTATGTTCAGTTTAACCATCAAAAGTGGTTGGACACACCCAAAATGCACTTGCGCCATGCACTTTAAACAACGTGCGATAGGTTGTTTAAAAAAATTCCTTTAGTCATCAAGTCAATTGAGACCACTTCAAGTTTAAACAAAACAGCATTAGTTTTTATTTCTTGATTTCATACTGATAAGATTTAAATCCGAACCATTCCCAATGTCCTTCAACAGGAAGACTGTGTTGTGATGACCGGCAATCCCACCCTTGGCACTGGCAAATGGATAGTTAAGTCCTGCAATGACACCAATGGATTTGTCTGTCTTCGAAATCTTGGTGAGTTCATCCTTTCTCTCTTTCAGAAATTAGTAGTTGAGTATTCTTGGTTTACAAAAAATATGCATGCATACACACAGTGGTTTGGGAAACCTGTGGCAGTAAAATAAAGATTGAACGTGTAAATAATAGGCTAAATCTTTCATAATTACCTTTAGTTCTTGTGACAAAAATTATGTCTCTGACAATGAAAAATAAAACTGATATCATCTCTCATTTTATTCACAGACCCACATATCCAGCCTCAACCAGAGCCAGCAGTTACAAACATCTATGTAACTCTGGCAAATGACAGCATCAAGGTTGTGACTAAAAATCTGACCTGGGATGATGCCAAGAAACAATGTCTAAGTGAAAAGGCCAACCTGGCTAGTCTGCGAAATGAGTGGACGCAGGCCTATGTCGAGCTGCTCGCTATGAATCTCAAAACTCCTCTTTGGATTGGACTGAACAAACAGCAGGTACAGGGCTGTGACCACCTAAAGTTACTGCACTGTAGAACAAAAACGTCTATAGGCTAGTTCCTAACCTTCACAATGCAGCTGATCATCTACTTGTAACACCAGGGGTGTTATGTAAAAGTGAATATTTATTGAATCCTTTTGGCAAAGAAAGACATTTTAAATAGCCATTTACAATGCATGCTGAATTAAAATGTCGCTATGATCCATTCCTGCTATCAGACAGAAGGGTATTTTAGGTACGTTGATGGCTGGCATCTGAACGCTGCTGGCTGGGGTGAAGGTGAACCAAGCAGAGACAAACCCTGTGTGTACCTGGACGTGGATGGAAAATGGAAGACTGCTTTCTGCAATCAGACCATGAACAGTGTTTGCATGCAAAGTGCAGGTACTATCATTAATATGTAACATAATATGAATACAGTCCATCAGTCATGCTGAGTGTCAACCTCTGTGGGTTTTTGAACTGATTCTGATAACAATTAATAGGCCAATAGTAAATACTTTTAGAATAAACAACAATGTTGGTACGAACCCAGTAGATTTGTGCTAATACAGAATTGTGACTAAGGTACATACTTAGCGAGACGTTTTACTTATACTCTCTAGTGCAGTGGTTTTCAACGAGGGCTTTGAGGGAGTTCCAGGCGGTCCCCGGAAAAATGGGGAGTAGTTACTGGTCAATAGTTTTTAGTATTTAATTCACTATCAAAGTGAGCCCAATGGGCCACATTCACTAATATTTACATAGAAATGATCTTAATTTGCACACAAAATGAGTGCACACACAAAATTCATGACATGTGAGCACCGTCTGATTTTGTCTTTACCACCATACATATGTTAAGTTAAAGTCATTTGCCTGGAGGTGTATCACAGAGAAAGCATTTCTGTGCTGCAATTTCTTGATATTTATGAGCCATTATTATCTTATTGCAGATATACTGGCATCTGTGTAAATGTCGGACTATAAATTCTATTCAAAATTTTTTATTTATTCCTGTGGGGTAATCTGTGTGGCGAGCATAGTAAAAAGAAATGTATAAATGTACAGTGCATATGAGGACAGTAGCTCAGTCCATAGGGACTTCAAATTCAAGTCCCCGTCCAGACCAAATATGGAGTGTGGACCCCCCCCACCCCCAGTAATAATCAATAACGTAAAAGCCTTAAGGTGCACAAGAGTGGGTTGGAGTGTTACACTGGTGACAGACCAGTAGTTGTGGCGGTTAGTCCCAAGGGGAATAAAAGGAGGGAGCGGGGCAGACTGGAGTTAAATCAGCCAATAGCCTCTTATGTGAAGGTTGCCTTCCTTTAAATAGCTGTCACTGCAGTGCAGTGCAGTAGTCCACCAGAGGGCAGCAACTGCAGCACTGCACTCAGCGCTGGCACTGAAGCCATACTGCAACAGTTCACAGTCTTAACAGTCTTTGTTGTCCTGTAAAAACCATGTATTTTCCAAAACATGTTACTTATCAATGAGCTCATAAAACACGCTCTGTTTTCGGCTTATTAACAATGTAGTTTCAAGATAATCCTTCACTTAATCTTAAAAAAAAAAACCATCACTGAATTTGCAGAAACATGGTTTTCACTGAAAAGAACTCTATTTTAACATCAATTTTGTTTTATCAAATTAAGTTGCTCTCACTCTATTAGTTAAGATGTGGTTTTGTGACTTAATACTTACCTTGATGTGAGTTTGTGATTAGAGGAGCTGTAAGCCTTTGCAACATTCAAAGAATTGATATAGCAGCAAACCACTATTTGCTATGTAAAAAATAGAGTGGACTAATGAGATTTCTGAATCAGCTATGGCTAACACTCTGTACTGCACTCACGAGGGTGTTATTGATGAAAACAAGGTCTGGACTGATGGTGGTGGAACAGCAGCGGCACAAAAGCATTGTGCTCAACCCTCTGGTCCTCTCCATTGTGACACCGTCAGCTCTGTCAACGCTGTTGCTGATAACAATGTTTGTACTGTTAGTACCCTTAGCTGTTGGCTCAGCCACCTCTTTGTTGAGAGTAACGTGCAGTCAATCCCAGTTCAGACTCTTAATCACACATATGCTCTGAATGTCGTATACTGTCAGTCAGTATATTCAGACACAGTACTACAGCCTTAATTCAGGATCTGTATCAGAGCTGGTTATTACAATGACACTACATAAAGGTTTTAAGTTCACTGTATCGAATAATTTATAATTAGCTGCCCCCCTCATCACTGTCTCTGTCACACAGATGTGCCACCAACAGAGTCAACCAGCTTCCCAGGGGTTTGCCCTGAAGAGACGAATGAGGAGTACCACCAGAGTTTTACCTGGATGCCATTTAAGGGTCATTGTTATTTGTTTGCAACAGAGGAAATTGAATGGGCAGATGCAGCTAGCAGCTGTGTCAGACATGGTAAGAGACACTCTGCAGAGAAAACTGGACAATTTTAGATCTATATAGATCAAGTGTATGGTATGATGTTAACCGATGTCAGTAAAAATGGATTTATGGTTACTAGTGATAAGTGCTTTGTAGTTGTTACAACCTGACTGTTTCTGTTGTGAAGGTGGAATCCTGGCTAGCATTGAGGATCCTGCTGAGCAACAGTTCATCAAAAACAATGTGGAAATATTTCAAGATAGCCACAGCGCTTTCTGGATTGGCCTGTATAAAACTCATAAAGGTATGATCACACTCTTTTCCCCTGCATTAAAAAAAATTTCCAGTAAAAACTGTACTTATAAGGTGCCCTGTGGACTTCTTTTGTTTACCTTTACTGTTTCTCACAAGAACACCTTGTGTGTATCCTTCGGATCAAACAGACCTGTTGATTACATCTCCGTCCTCATAAAACATTTACAAAGCCAACATTGGAACCCATTGAAACCTGCTTTGTTTACATCTGCGTTTGTTAGCTAGCCGTCTCCTTTTGCACTAGAGTCATTATGATTTTGTATTTTTCATTATTTTTTTTATTTCTTTGTTGACTTTTATTTTCAATTCAGTTCAGTTTCAGTTACCTTGCGGGTTTGCTTGCTTCAGTTTAGTTTTTATTCTTTAAAAATGGAGGGTATTTATTGGAGGCAAGACTTAAGAAGTTCTGAGAAGGTGTTAAAATTCAAACACAACATTTCATAAAGCCAATTCACCCATGTTAATGTAAACATCCCAGTCTCAATAAACATGCACCACTACCTCCTGATGCTTGTTGTGTTGACTGACCTAACTGACAAAGGCCAAAACTGAAGACCTTTACTGTATATTTTAAATTTTATTGTAGTTTGTTTTGTAAGTATACAATATAGTTTGGCACAGTACCACCACCTGTCGGTCGGAATAAAGTGAAATGAACTGCAGGAACGTGTGACATGTTATCCTTGTGCATATAAAAACAAACTGTCCTGCAATAAGTTTCCCTGCTGATGACGTGAAACAAACCCCAAAAAATTAGAATAAAAATAACTAATTTAAGAAAATATGTGTAAGAAAATTTCACTATTGCTTTTTAATTGTTTGTTCCTTTGTTCACTTTTCATATGACATGGCTGCCACAGCACACGTGGGGCAAATTACACATACATAATGATACTAAGTGGTGATATGACAAACTATCAAAGTGAAATTTGTAAAACATTAAGTCTCTGTTCGGCTCTAGGGACATGGAAGTGGTTGGATAAAACAGTCATGGACTACACTAACTGGGCTGAAGATGAGCCTGATGATGACTATGGAGAGGTCGCAGCCTCAGATGGAGGTTGGAGGACAGGTCGCAGATGGCACGACAGAGCATATATCTGTGAAACACCCAAAGGTAAGATCCGCATTCCCATGTATGGTGTTCTTAAAGGCATCTCTCACACATGTAGCCTTTTCAAAAAAAATCCTTGAGTAAGAGGGACCCATACTTAAGACTCTGCTAGAAGTCCATTTTTGTAAAAAGCTAAGAAAATCAATAAAGAAAAAGGTATGATTATTCTACATCTATATGATTTGTGCTGTTGTGCTGTTCTCTGGGACCCAGCCTTCTGTGGGTGGTCCTGTGTAGACGTGGACGCGGGGTGGAGGTGGACCTGACACATTTCTATTCTTTAAAAGCGATCAGTTATCTGAGCATTTTTCCCCCTCTTTCCCCAACAGTGATGCCTGGAGATTCTGGATCAAAAGTTGGTAAGTTACACCTTTTTGTTTCCTTAAGTTGTGTCATATTTCATTTATGTCATAATAATCTTATCTGAAAAACAAGTGACATGTAATGCACCATTGACAGTTATCAGAAACTATGTAGTGAAATAACATTAAAAGGAAAATAAATTGTATTTAAAGTTAAATTCAGTTTTCAATTGTTTTCACTGATCAATATCTACTTGACGAATTTTGTGCAGATCCTCAGAAAGGTCCAGATCCTCGAAGCCGTGTCCACACCAGTTTGATAGTTGTGATGATCATTATTATCACTTCTTCACTGATAGTCGTTGCATTCTACCTCTACAAGAAGTCTCCACAACCATTACCCACCTTTGAAAATCCACTCTACAGTGAACGATCCCAGCCTGATGTGGTTGACACCAACAAACTGATAGAGAACGCAGAAGTAGAAAACCCCGAGCCTATTATAACTCTGTGATTTATAAAGGAGCAGAATCTAGTGGGACATGCACTATACTGTACTATATCCCAGACTGATGTATTACGCGTTGATGCTTCATTAGTGTTTTTGCTTTGTTTTGTTGTTTGTGTTTACTATATTCGGTATATATATTCAGTTATTTAACAATATGTCACAGTGTGAGTTTCAATGAAGTTGGCAATGTCTGACCTCGTGGAACAGAATAATTTAGGCTCTAGGATGTCTCAATGGGAATGATTGTTATTTGATTTTGTCTTTTATCTATGATTGAATGTATATAATTGTTACATGTTATGCTTACTAGATGGTGTTTATTGCTTGCACTCTTGAAATATGTAAAAAAAAAAAAAAAGAAATCTCACTGCCTGTTACTGTTAAATGAATATTAAACTTGGCGCTAAACAATAAATTGTAATTTAATGAATAAAATATCACAAAGGATCAAATCATTTCTAATCATCCTCCCTTCCTAACTGTTAAAGAAGTGGGAGTGTTTCTGTTGGCACCATAGTCTTGCATACTTTTATTATCTTGTGTGCTTGTACTCAATAAGTCACTTTTCACTTCACTTAAGGCCCACTTTTGTTTACTCTGTATATCAACAATATCATACTCCCCTCACCACTTTGTGATGTCCATTATTATGCAGATGACACAATTTTATACAGTATTGGCCCCACTCTTAAATCAGCTGTTGCAAATCTGCAATCTGTTTTTAACTGTTTCCAATTGTCTCTTATCACTCACAAGCTTGTCCTGAACTCTGGCAAGACTAAATGCATGTGGTTTTCAAGGTCCAAAATGAATGACCGCTCTCTTGGCATCCGAACTCTGCATGGTGTGTTAATTGAAACTGTGGAGTCTTACAAATATTTGGGGATTTGGCTGGATACTAAGCTCACTTTTCGAACACATGTGGATCAACTCACAAAAAAATTACGAGCTAGGATTGTTTTTTTATACAGAAATAAGTCTTGTGTTACTTCACCTAGCAGGAAGACCATTGTGCAATTTTCAATAATGTCCGTCTTTGACTTTGGTGATATCATTTATATGCATGCTTCATCCTCCACCTTGAAACCTCTGGATGCAGTTTTTCATAGCGCCCTACGCTTCATTACAGGGGATCAGTATCTCACGCATCACTGCACTTTATATGAAAAAGTGGGTTGGCCTTCTCTTGTCATTCGTAGAGAACTACATTGTCTTTTATTCATTTACAAAGCTCTGTGTGGAAAGCTTCCCACATATTTAAGTTCACTTTTAATACCCAGTATCTCTGGACATCATACACGCTCACAGACTCATATAAGACTTAACATTCCACGTACGAACAGTGAGTTAGGAAAGACTGCCTTCAGTTTTTATGCCCCTGACAAATGGAACAAGCTCCAGGATGCACTTAAGCTGGACAGACTTCCACTGAGACTTTCAAGGTTTTACTTGATGATACACTGCTTAGCGATCAGTCCTGCTCTTGCTAGTCCTAGTACCTGTGATGTGAACTTTTACCATTATGTTGTATTGCATGTATTTTATATATTGTATTTAACTCTGTTAATTCTGTAATTGTGTACTTTTATGGTGCATACAGGGCGTCCTTGAAAAAGAGAGCTCGCTCTCAATGGACCTCCCTGTTAAAATAAAGGTGAAATCAAAATCAAATCAAACATTATTGAATAAACTGGCGACCCCTGACTAAGCTACATATTTTATGGATATTCCATATTATATTTAATACATATAAATAACAGAACAACTGATAACCTGTACAATTATTAACCTACATATTGAGCGCAATTGACCCTTTGCTAAGTTCAACCCCCGGATGCAGACTGGCCAATTATAACGTAGCATCGGGCCGCCTCAGACCAGGGACCGACAACAACACAGCTGTGCTCCACTGACTCTAATGCAGTCGTTTCAGAATTCCATCATTTTCAGGCTGGTTTTGTGGATTTGGAGCTAAATGTTGTGCCTGGGGCACGTCATGTATTAATGATACTCATTACCTGGAGAGGTTGGAAAAAGATATACGTTTCTTCCCTGTTTCAAAACCAAAATCAAACCCTGAAAAGTGTAGGGTTAGCTAGCTAGCTACTGAAGATATAGCCTACTGAGTGTATACAATGCTACTTTTGCTTTTTAATGATTATAGCAGTGAAACAAAGACCGACCCTGCTGTACAGGAACCAGTGAAGGGAAGCACGGAAACTTTGCTGATATTCAACCAGCTGTGTCACCGCATTGTGCGCAGGCGAACGGTGTTTGACTTCCCCTGGAGATCCCTGCCTGTCTGGCAGCATTGTCAGGGTGCTGGCAGCAGCACAACGGTGAAGCCAAACACTGCTCATCTGCACACACTGCGATGCCACACAGCTGGTTCAATATCGTCAAAGTTTTCCTTTATATTCATTGTATTCTGTGGCGATCAGCAGTGATGTGGTGGTTCACTTTTACACTGAGATCTGTAGCCTATAGTTCGGTTTTAGCTTCTAACTATCTTTGTCTTTTTAACCTGTTGTTGCTGCTGAGTCAGTTTGACATCCTGGATATATCCTTCAAACACAGACTGCACACCCTTCTGTCTGCTTCTCTATGGAATCACCGTTTCATTTTTCCAAAAACATGATAATATTTTAAAGTTACAGTGTGGGCTCTATGCTTACTCTGACAGCTTACCGGACTGTCACAAAGGGGGGAGGCTTTGCGAAAGGTCAATTACTACAGGAAGTTTGTGTAAAATGAGTGATTTGGATGAACTTTAAAAAGATTACTTCCTTTAAAAAAAACTACATCAGAGACAAGTTCTTTCTGTCTGTTTGTTTTTAACAATCATACAAATGTATTTTTCTCTGAATGCTTAAACACTTATATTGATTTGTGAAGCTTTATCTCTGAAACCATTAACACTTCTAGCCAATGCATTGGCGTGCCAAGGCATGTTTTCTGCTGTGCAATCAGTTTGTAATTTAATGACACATTTATAGCAAAACTGTGAACATTTGTCTCGACATTGCTGCTACATTGCCTAGTTTTGAGGTTGTTTTTTTCCCCAACAAAAATGTCTGTTTTCTCCTACTGCACTTTTGTTGTTTGAGGAGTATTACAACTTTTTGAGAGTCCCCCCTATTTTCACTGAGAGTCGGTTATACACATTCACACTTTACAAATTTGTAAACCTGTGTGAATGTGTGTTTACTCTATCTTTTTTCCCCTACGTATTTAGTGTTTTCCTCTTACTGGCACTTGGGCATTGTACTATTAGCTCTTTGGTTGCAACTGTGTGCTTTTCTATCACAAGATGAGGCTGACAAGGAGAGATGGAGGGCTCTGTGAATATAGCTTGTGTTCAGGTCTTCACTGTGCTCTCATCCTGTGAGATTTTTTTTCCGTTTATACCTTAAATATTAATCCAAGCTTTAAAAATAGCACATTAATTTAGTTTCTTCACAGAAATGAATGAAATGTGGAGATGGATGTAAGCATCCTGCATGTATTTTCTTCAAAGCATTTTTGTTTGCACCCGTTAAAGTCAAGAAGGCCTTGTAACCGTCCATGATGCTTTGGTGACCCTTAGTGGGGGTCAGTACCATCGGTCTGGGAACCAGTGGTCTACAGCTACTGCTCTCGTATGTGGACCTTGCACATGTTTAAACACTGACAATCATCGACTGCAAATTCCTTTGTTTTGGTAAACTGCATGCCTAACCACTAGGGCTGTCACTTTTTATTCGAATTTTGAACATTCGTTCGATTGAGGGGTGAAAAGTTCATATTCGAGCTGTAATTACCTGTTCGAAATGCAAGCTGCAGTCTCTATAGGCGCATCAGACCGTTTGATGTAGTTCGCCGTGTGATCCAACAGAGGGCGTCAAAAAATTCACTATCATCTTGACCTATTGCATGCCCTATTGACCTATCACTAAACTAAGCTAATGTTAATGTGTTGTTTTGCACTGAAAATGGAGGACAATAGCGAGCAAAGCCGTCCTGAGCGGACAATCACGACACCAAAACATCTGACCCCGGATTTCCACTGGATGCGTGTCCGTTGCGGAACAGCAGCGCTGGTTATCCTCTGCGTGCTCCGCCGTCCGTCAATACCCACCGGCTGCGTTTGCTGTGCGGAGCGGGGCAGCTCCGCCAGAAGACATCTCGGTGCACTGCCATGATGGATATCTCCTCGTCCACGGTGTCAACGGGGTGAAATGACGTCTGAAAACCTCTGACCTGTTGACTTCAGGCCTGCCTCTGCCCATTATGTAGTTTTCAAGGTGTAGTGCAGGGAAATATGATCCGCCGTGAACACTGTGTATCTTATTTTGAAAATTAACCGGATGTTTTATTGTATTTCTCTGCACGACTTCCTGCCCCACACGATCTGCTCTGTGCTGAATTGCTGCGTTGTGCTCCGGCGTCCGGCAAAAATAGAAGTGCTGCGTATCTGTTGTTGTTGTAATTTGAATTTATCCGAACGAATTACGGGTCATTTCAAATTCGTTCGAACTTGAGTTTTTGAAAAAGTGACAGCCCTACTAAACACCTTATTAAATTAGGTTACTGTTGTTTTTTTTACAGCCACTAACATCCTTTTGTTCAATATGTGATCAAGTTTGTAAAAGTCTTAACATTGGCACATCCTTCTGTTGTGGGCCATACAGTTAATACAATAATTGCAGTCAGGTAACACATTTATAAAATGCTTCAATCGCCCTAACATACAAGCTTATCCTACACTGAAAGTATGGATCTTCCCTGTCTTATTTACAAGTGCACAGAGAAAGCCATAAATGAAAACTGACTGTTCAAACCTTGAATACAATACAAAGCCTCTACAGTACCTCTGTAATAACAGAAACTGTAAAAGCTTCAATGAAACAGCTGATAAGCATTTTTAAATGAAAAATCACTGAAACATTGAGAAACGGATGATTCACTGTAAGTTGTGTAAAATATCAATCAATCAATCAATCAATCAATTTTATTTATAAAGCCCAATATCACAAATACAATTTGCCTCACAGGGCTTTACAGCATACGACATCCCTCTGTCCTTTAGACCCTCACAGCGGATAAGGAAAAACACCCAAAATAGCCCTACCAAAGCTGAATCAAATCTCAATCAGAAAAGTAGCCATGCCTTTAAGTTATGTCAATTGCATGGGCATGTACAGTCAAAAGGGGACTTTTTGAATTAATCTTGTCTAATGTGGATGCAGAACAACACAGAGGAGAAGAAAGAGAAATATTAATATAGTATCTGATCAAGGGAGACGAAGAGAACCAGGCAGTGGAGTAGCTGGACCAGGCAGGGACGGTTTTTGCTATGGGCAATGTGGGCGACCGCCCAGGGACTGTTCTTTACTTGTTAGGGGAGGAGGGTGGCTGGCTGATTTTTATTTTATTTTATTTTGATCCCCCCTATGTTAATCATTTATTGATGCCGTTTTTGAAGTATGAATAAGTCAATAAGTAATTTATTCCATTGAGTAAGTGCATGTTGCAAGTTTTTTTTTTTTTTTTGCTTTTTGATATTTAATAAACAAAACATGGTTTTGAGCAGAGAATGAACCATTTGGCTAATTGTGTGATAAGGTTGTGTTGCTGTGGTAAAGGAAAATCTAAGGGATAGATAATGCTTGTTAGCAATTGTAAAAACCTGTGATGCAGAAGAAAACAGCAGCTGTCCCAAGCCCTATCCTTGGATATTTTGGAAGAATGAACAATGATGCAGGCATCAGAAAGAGGTCAGAAACTCTTAAAGAGTGGTTGAAGAAATAAAAAATAATCCCAAATAAAAACCATCCAGAAAAACGACTAATTGGCCATAGACGTGTTAATTACATGTAGTAACTCATTCTTAACATTCCCTATGTATACTGTATCCTAAATATCACTTTGCATTGTCATTATGCAATTGGTTATTTGTCAAAAGCTCAGTAAAAGACTGTAAAAGCCACAAAAAAAATCACATAGCTATAGGTGCAGATACATACAGGGTTGAACTATTAACCTTACAGTATAATCAGTGCTCGTTTAGGCCTGGTTTTGTACTGATTAAAGGAAGCAGTGCAGCAAACCAGCAACAGACTAAACTTAAGGGACAATGAGAATAAAACATTATGAAATGTGATGCT
This sequence comes from Epinephelus awoara, assembly GCA_035609425.1. Lineage (NCBI taxonomy): Eukaryota > Metazoa > Chordata > Actinopteri > Perciformes > Serranidae > Epinephelus > Epinephelus awoara. The sequence goes on along the minus strand of CM069306.1, from coordinate 21,344,146 downwards.
TTTGCATATCAATTGCTTTTAAATGTTGATGCACTAACCTTAGAAGAAAACAACAAGACCAACTACATAATGGCTATGAATAAAGAGGACATCCAGTGTTACATAGTCCAGCAGCAACTGAAGTGCCCTCTGACAAGCCCTCTACCAAATGCATCATCACTCTTGGGACAGTTAGTACTGCAGTAAGGTGAGGCATTAGGAGGAAATGCTTGAAACAAATTGTGCTGTCAGCAGCAACTTGTTCAACTGTCACTGGCTAAGCTTTGTCCCCAGGATTCGCACAAGACTCTCAATCTCTGGGCTCATGATTCGTCACCGGTGTCTCACAGTTTACTACGCAGATTCCCAGAAGCTCCTTCCTCTTTTTGTAACCAGAACACTACATTGATCATCAAACCGGTTCTTACTATTAACTGTCAGAACAAACGACACACACAGTGTTTCCTGTAGAATGAAAGATTTGCTGTGGCAGCAATGTCACGTACAGTTCAGACAGTCACTTTCCATGACCTTTTAAAGGACCATGGTACTGTAGAAAAAGCAAACATTGTTTTCAATATATGTATGATTTATTACTATTATTTGGTGACAAAGCTTGCAGAATTCCCTTCCAGACTTCGTGTGGTTGGAAGCTTTTTAGGAGCTTGCTCTCTTGCCCCTGCCCTCATCTTTACACTTTACTCTACTTGTCTCTTCTCTTTATCTCCTCATCTGTTCCTCCCCAAGGTCTCCTGTCCTCTTCCATCCCTATGTTTGATCCATATCAATCAAGGTAAACAAACATATCTATGAAGCAATATACTGTAGTTATGTTTTATTGTCAGCACAACCCCGCTATAACACACTCACGTTTGGTGACTAAAAAGCTGCTGGAAAAACACATTGCTCAAACAAAACCAGTTTTGTTGTTTGTTGGTCTCAAACTGTGGTATGTAAAGTAAACTTCATAATAACCATCATAAATAAATGGTAAATTGATTATTGATTATTTCACTGCAAACAACAATGAAATATTTGATAATTATTACTAATTATTAGTAATGCATTTTTTTTTTTTTTTTTTACAGTTTGAAGAGCTATTATGAAGTTGCAACTGATGATTATAATACTATGTTCAACGGTTGATCAATACTGTGTAGTGCATCTATAAACATTATTTGGGTGGCCATTATCAAGCTGCAGTGTTTATGCATGTAGATGCACTACACAGTATTTAGTAACCACTTAACACTGAAGTTAAATCATCATCCAAATGATGTTTATATACAGTTTACAAATCAATAATTAACCATTAAGAAATACGTAATATATTCTCAATTCTGACAAAACTAAAATGATGTGCTTTTCAAAGAATACAGATGATGAAGTCTGTCAGATTGTTACACTATATGACAAAGTAATTGAAGTCTACAAATATCTAAGATTTTTCTTAGAACAAAATTTGTCTTTTAAACATCACATTGAGTGCCTTACGAAAAATCTCAGGGTTAAGTTGGGTTTCTATTTCAGAAAGAAATGTTTCTCCTTTAGTGTGAGAAAAAGACTTATACAAGCAACATTTCTATCAATACTTGACTACGGTGACACTTTATACATGCATGCAAATTTATCTTCTCTGAAAATTGCTGGATTCAGTGTATTCCTGTGTATTCCTGGTGTGAGTTACAGAGACATTTTAAAATGGATTACCTGCCAAGTATGGAACATTTTAAAGTAGGATTAAGGACTATTTGAGTACTGAATGCACATGTCCTGTTACTGAGCGCTGCTGGTGATTATACTGTCTTGACGTGAATTGCCAATTGTTTTGTAACGGTTTGTTTCATGTTGTCTGTTTTAACCTGTTGTGTTTTTAGTGGAAGTACTATGCTGCTGTCTTGGCCAGGACTCCATGGGACTATTTCCTGGTAAAATAAAGGTTAAATTTAATTAAAAAACAAAAAAAATAAATAAATAAAAATCATTCATTTTCCATAACCACTTATCCTGTTGGTAGTCACGGGGGGGGGGGGGGGGGGGGGCTATCCCAGCTGACATTGGGCAAGAGGAGGGGTACATCAGGTCGCCACACTATCACAGGGTTAACATACAGAGACAGAACCATTCATGCTCACATTCACACCTTCACACCTACGGCCAATTTAGAGTCATGAACTAGCCTAATGTGCATGTCTTTGGACTGTGGGAGGAATCTGGAGTACCCAGAGAAAGATTCATGCTGACATGGGGAAAACAAGCAAACACCCCCATCCCAGGATTCGAACAGGTTCAAAGCAGGAACCCTCTTGTGTATTATGGCTTATCAATGACAGAAATCAATGTGGTGGCTAATGTAACCTGGCAATGCATCATGTGTATTAGCCAAGTTTTGCTATAGAAAAAAGCAACACACAGAAAATAAAATGTTGTATTCAATTTGTTAAAGCCTGAGCTTCATTCATGTTTTTATGTTAGTCACACACGCGCGCACCCCTTACTCACTCATTCACACACTCAGTCATTCACACACACTCATGCACACATGCATTGTTAAGTAAGTAATAATAAACCATTTATTAATGATGGTTATTATAAAGTATTACTCAATTGGGCTCAAAATATTTTGGAAAGGTTCTTTTCTGCAGGCCCTCTGCAGTCTACTCAGTGGTTAGATTGAATAGGTTTAAACTGATTTATCAGTCAATAGTATATTCACCTGATATGTCCTGATCCGATTCCAATAGTGCTAACCTTAGACCAGCCTTCTATTTCTATCATAAAGTTTGAAGAACAGCTTTGTTAAAACAACATGTCAAAGCACGACATTTTTGCAAACTCTTAATACAAAATAACATCTATTAATAAATAGGAATTTCTACAACCTAAAAGCATTAAAGACCATTAAAAAATATAGATTAGTCCTCTCCGCCATCTAAATGTACCCAATTTAGCTTTTGTGGCAGGCGGTTCCAAACCGCCTGCCACAAAGCAGCGTTATTCTGCCTATTCTGCTTTTATTTCCATGGAAAAGTCTGAGACAACTGTGTCCTTAACTGGTAAGATGAACTGACTATTTTTTGTATTGCTGTGGTGTTAGTAGAAGCGGAAACACTCCTACAGTAAATCACTTACAGTACGAGTATTACTCATCATTGAAGGAGTGATCAAGTCAGTGGGTCAACATCATATCATTATTATAAAAAAATCACTACTTTAATGAAAGTGTTAGAGCACTTCCTATGGAGCTGTATCCCTATCTTTATTCAAGAGAGTGGTCTATCAGTTTGAGAGCATTATTTATTGATTTCACGCTCAAAAACCCTGCCCTCGCACTCCAATAGCCTCTGCTTGCGCTTGGATCTACTCTGTTTCTGCTCAAACTGTGTGCTTGCACTCAGATACCATGTGGCTCGCACACTGACCATACCTTGTGGGCGCGCTCGCTTTAGTTTTAGAGCGTCCTGTCCGGGCGGGTACTCTTTAACCGGGTTCATCCACGCAGAAGACAGTTACAGCCGTGACGATATACAGTACGTCACAACCTCGAGTGTGATATTGATTGATTAGAGCGATTGATTGTGATTTTACTGTTACATGTCCCAGTGATGTTATACTCTATATCAGCACTCACGGAATGCCTCTCGTCCAATCAAATTACTTGGTCGGAACTAACTGTTGTATATATATATATATATATGTATATATATGGCGCATGTGTGTAAATTAACAGTCCCTCTGTTCCAAAAGTGATAAAGAAAGCAAGGGAAGAACATTTAATAAAGCCCTGGAGGGTGGGAGTGGATGAAGCCGGTTAAAGAGTACAAGCCCGGACGGGACGCTCTAGGAGGCAGGGATCATTTCATTCGTCAACAGTAAATCTGGCATTCTATTGGTTGGGGGATTTTGACAGGGTTGTTACACTAAAAAATCCAAGCGCAAGGCAGAAATCTGAGAGCAGAAATTCCAAGAGCGCACAGAAACAGTTTGAGTGCGAGGAGAAAAGCCGAAGCTTGAGCAGGAAATCTGTGCAAGCAACATGGTACCTGAGTGTGAGCACACAGTTTGAGCAGAAACAAAGTAGATCCAAGCGCAAGCAGAGGCTATTTGAGTGCGAGGGCAGGGTTTTTGAACGAGAAATCAATAAATAATGCTCTCAAACTGACAGACCACTCTCTTGAATAAAGATAGCGATAAAGCTCCATAACTTCCTCTCTTAGGTGATAATATAAACATGTGTCTTTGTGTCATATTTTCTTACTTGCTGTCAACCTGATTTACCATTTGTTGTTCATTGAACAACAAGAAATTCCACGAAACACACTTAACACTAATCCACGTCAAGAAGAAAATGTAATGCTTCGGAGTTTTTACACAAGTTGCAGTCAGTTCCTGACAAGTTCACATTTGCCTACAGAGAAAAACAGACTGTCAGCATTAAAACGACTTCCTTTTGGTAAATGTTGTGCAATAGTTTACCAAAAAGTTCTCTGTAATCCACATAAAGTTAAGGGAGTTTCAAGACACTCACACTAATATCCTTCATTACCCTTCAACATTTTTTGTCAATAAAGCACTTTTTGGCATTACTATTATTTTTATTATTTTATTTTGTTGTTTTTAGATATTTTTTGGGGCATTTTTGCCTGTAATGGACAGGACAGGCATGCGCAAAAGGGGGAGAAAGAGAGTGGGGGATGACATGCAGCAATGGGCTACGGGCTGGACTCGAACCCGGGCCGCTGCGGCAACAGCCTTATACATAGGGTGCCAAAACATCTTTAAAACTGTCCTCAGACAACACACACAATCTATCAATAACACGCACTACATGACTGTTAGACACTGGAGTGATCAATTTAACAGAGGAAAATGTTTTACACACTGACAAAACATGTCAGGAAGAGTCAATGGACATAAAATACGCAATTGCCAGAGGTTTTATTTCCAAACTCAATAAAGTTTACTGAGCATCAGCATCATCTTGTCTCAGGTCTGGGTCAGACCATAATGTCTCATCACAAATTTTATTTTGTCTTGACAGGCAGTGTGGCAAAACGCCTTTGTGTGCCTTTGTGAGACTATCTGGTCTTTAACTAATCGGGTCTAAATTTCCCTCAAACTAATGGAGTTACTGTTACTATAATCATCATATTCACAAGGGCAGTCCCTGCTCAGCTGTGAAGTCTCTGCCTTCCTCCAACAGATGGACCCTCTGTTCCTGGCCTTTGGTCATTCATCACTGTGATACAGTAAAAACTACACTGAGTGAAGGGATTCAGTCTATATGCACTACAACATTACATGTATCTTGGTAACAACAAGGCAAATGACCAGTTTTCCCTAGTGAAGGTATGGACAGTGGATACAGTTCCGGTTGGGATGCAATGACTGTCCAGCTGCTCATGTAAGAGCACATGATGAACAAGTGCAGGTGTGACGATTTTGAGGCTTAGTGTTTACATGTGGAGAAAGGTTTGGTACTTGAGTTTAGGTCGTGATGACTTGAGTCAGGTATTTTGAGAGCATGTGTTTTCTGAAAACACAATGCTATGAATGATTTACTTGGCTACGTTAAGTGTATGTTTTGCAGAGAGAGTTTTGAATATTGAAAGTGAAAACAGGTGTTTAATGTTTCTTTTGGTAGATAGGGTTACAGTTTGGGATGTTTAGTTAATAGGCTTGTTTGTAGTGTGTAAGCAGTCTATAAAAACTAACATATCAGAATTTCATTTTTAATTATCATGGTTATTGTCAGGTTGTTTATTGGGACACCCCTATATCACAGTAACAAACAAGGAAAGTTACCCGTTTTCCCCTCTGAAAGTACGGACGGTGGATGGAAGGATAGGGGGAAAATATTTAATCATCACTTCTAATGTAAAGATACTGACAGGGAATAATGAGGCCTGAGTCTAGATGCCAAACTCTAACCATGTTCTGCTGTTTAAATAAACATTTAAACGTGAGTTGTCTGACTGAAATGGTGTTATGGTTTGGGATGTTTAGTCAATATGCTCAGTTACTGTGTGTAAGAACATTCTGTTCCAAGTAATACAAAGATTACAACAGTCTAAGGCTCAGCTGCACAAAATTAAGTATATGCAATAAGGGTGCTGAGGGCAACACCTTTAGTTGTATTCTGCTGTTTTAAAACATAGGCCTACTTTAATCCTTTATCCTCAAACTGCTTTACTTGTTGAGAATTTAGACCAAACAGCCTTGCCTGAAATTAACTTTAAAACAATGCATTCTCATTCCAAAGTTGTCAAATACAGCTGCATTGTCAGTGGTTATGGCGTCAGATACCTGATGCCAAAAGCCGCCTTTGGTATCATACACGGCCAGGCAGTGTCAGTATGGACCGTGGCCAGACGTAGCCTTCACAGTGTTGTGATACTCTGCCAGTCAGCCGTACGGCACATGTCATGGAAGTACAATACGTGGATGGACATGTCAGTTTATAACGCGGCTGAACAGCACAATACGCTGGTGGCGGAGTCATACTGAAACGCTGCGGTAACAACATAATATAAGGAGCTAGAATGTTCCTATAGGGTGGGCAGGTGGATCCAACAGACCCTGGACTTTCACCTGGGAGCTTGGTGTTTGGTGCCCCTATGAATGTAGAGCCAAACCATGATGTTTTTTCCGAACCCAACCACAAGCTTTTGTTGCCTAAACGTAACCATATGCTCTTGTTGACATCCCGGTGTTGGTAGTGATGTCCTGGAACGTCAACGGCAGACGCAGAAAACTTCCTTACACATGATATTTCGACGTGAAAGTCCACTGCCAAAGCGGCGATATGTGACAACTTGGGATGAGAATCATGTTGGTTCCCCAGTTTAAGACCTAGCTAAGAGAGCTGATGGGAGATTTACAAAAAGAGACTGACATACAAACTATCAATCTTCGTTGTGGACGCAGGAACCCTATGTGACAACACATTAGGAAGCAAGACACACCTCCCACTTATAAATAGTGCTCCTTTGTACCCCTTTTAATGTTTTCTGTATTTTGTTACATCTTGTTATTGTTTTTTATTATTTATTATTTTTCTTTCTCTTTATTTGTGGGAGGTGGGCATGGTTTATGTCCCTTTTTTGTATTTTGTCTACCTAGTTTTAGTATGTTAAAAACTGGTGGTTACCTTCGTGGAAAAAAATGGGGGTCTTAGGTATTAATAAACAATCAAAAGGTAAAGTAAATCTATGTGTCAGAAACATCTTTCGCTCCCATTTGCTGGCATTGAAGAGCACATCTGGTATTGGCACTTCTTGTTTGCCACAGTTTACTGTGAAATAACACAAACCCATGTAAGTAATGTGTATCTGCCATGTGTCATGTAATGTGTCAGCCTGTAGCAGGACTTCTTGAAAAATAATGTTTGTAATGACACACCCACGCATGCACATATCAGCAATTGCAACAAAAAAAAAGGGTGGTTGTGATCATCCCCTGTTCACTAGAAATAGTTGACACATTTTTCTAAGACATGATGCTGAATCACTGAGAGCTTTTAAAATCACCTGCTTTCCGCAATTATTCACACAACTTTAAAATCCTCTGTGAGAAATGCATGGATAAAGTCTTCAGCTGAAGACATCTCAAAAGAATATCAACAATGAAGATAGCCTGTACAACCTTTGTGCTCCTCATCCTAACACTCCAGTGTTTGGCTTTAGATGGTACAGTATTTCAAATTTACTTCAATGTCAAGCTTTCTGTGGGGTTTTTATAGAGCAGGTGTGTCATGAACATTGGTCTATATACCCAACTCTATGCGAGACGGTTGTCCTTATAATGTGTTGCATGTGTTATCCTATGTTTGCAGTTTTGTTACAGTTCAATATTATTTTGTTTGCTTATTACATTTCAGTTTATTTACTGTAAATACTATGCAGTACTATACTATGCAATATTGTCCATCTAATGTAAAATCCAATTTTACACAACTGAAACAACCTCAATGATTGACTGTAGAAAGTTAAACTGCTGTTCAGAGGATTTCCTGATATAAACACAACTGTGTACTGATTCTTTAATAATCTTTTTCATCAGATGCACCATTTAAACTAACGAACAAAGACACTGGTTTTTGTTTGGTTAAAAGACATGACTTCTGCTATGACATACGCTGGACAACTGGGGACAGACTTCTGGTTCCCTGGCTCAGTAAGTGCCTGGGAGCCCAAGGGAAAAGTGTGGGGAGTGAAATAAGCCTTTACGACTGTGACGAAAAGAGCGACCTCCAAAAGTGGGAATGCAAAAATGGAACCGCACTCGCTCTACAAGGCCAGGAGCTCTACATCAAGCTCACTGCAGATAACACAGCAGTTCTCTCCAAAACAATAGGACCCAATAACCACCTCACAATAACAGGGACATCCAAGGGTGCCTGTACAAGAACATACAGAGGTACAGTATAAAGCAGTATTGTTTGACCACGGTAATTCCTGACTACAGATTACTCTGCTAATTCTTTGTAAATCTCTAGATGAATTATAAAATATTTTCATTCCACATTTTAATTATTTTGCATTGTAAGTGGTGAGGTAATGTGTTATATTTTGATAAATGATGTTCTCAAAATACTCAAAATATTTCTTGTTTTGTTCTTTTCATCCTTTCAGAACTTTACACCATTGGGGGAAATGCAAATGGTAGGGTCTGCATGTTTCCCTTTCTGTACAAAGACCAGTGGTACACACAATGCACAATGGACGACTCCTCAGGAAACCAACGTTGGTGTGCAGTTCAAACTAAATTTGAAAATCAACTCTGGGGCTTCTGCCCGACTAACAGTGAGTACTGCCTCTTTTATTTTACTGAAATGAGAGAATGGTTACAATGCATGATTTTAAAAGTGTACACTGATTTACAATTGTTTAGATAATGAAGGCTGTAAGGATTACAGTATAATAGGCAGGGCATTATGTGATACATGACCTACCACTAGGTTAAATTTAAGTCAGCTTCTAATATTCGATGTAAACAATAAGGCACAAATGTGCAACTTGAGATTACATTAAAAAAGGCTGTTCGGCTTAGTATCCCAGAAGCTAATAAAAATACATGCCTTGTCTACTTTTGACGGAGCCATGGCATGTTGCAGAGAGCAGGTCGAGTTCTCCTGCTGACAGGCACTGTATGTCAATTATAGATACAATGTTATTTTCAGGATGAATCTTTTCTTAATAAGTAAACCACAGCCAAAAATCTTTGATCCATGCCAGTCATCTTTGTCTGTAGGCAAAGGCACAACAAATTAGGTAATAACGACAAAATACAATATTAAAATACACCACAACAAAAGTCATTTGACTACACAGCCTGCTTACTTAACTTATGATAGAAAAACAAATATAAAGGATAAATGATCAAATGTGCAAGTCTGCCAAATTGGGTGGGCACAAGGCTGTGCCTCTGAAACACTCCTGTTATGGTACGACACGATATGACATGATAAAAGATGGCACTGAAGATACTAAAAATGGGGACTGATTTATCTTGTAATGTGCCTAACTTTAATGGATCATAAAATATTGTGTTTGGAAGTAATCTGCAGATGCTCTGGTTAAAAATAAGACCACACTTTTCTATGGATGTCGGTTTTTGGGCCATGAAAATAGCCCAAAATGTGCCCTGGAACAGTCTTGTTGTTTTTAGCTGAGCTAATGATGGTATCAAACAGTCAATAAAACAGGTTTTTTCAACAATTGTGAATCACCACAACTATAAGAGATTCCTCAGCATTCAGTCATAAATTTACTCAGAAAAATATTAGGCTAACTGGTCTTGAAGTTTGCGAGATCGCTGCGGACAGCTACACACACACACACACACGACCAAATGCATGATTCCCTCAGGTTTACCTCTGACAGATAAAAACATTGCATTTTGAAATGCACTTACATTCTTCTGTATGTATATTTCACAGCTAGAGAAAACTGGCACAAACACCTAACAACAGGAGCATATTACCAGCTCAACACACAAGCAGCTCTGACTTGGGCCCAGGCCGAAGCCAGCTGCAAACAGCAGGTGGCTTCCCTGCTCAGTATCACCGATCCTCACGAGCAGGCTTACATCACAGGTAAGAAACTAATCTTAATGTAATGTATATATGTATGGATGCACACAATACACTATTACAATACACTAATTTACTACTTTAACACGCTATGGTGTTTGAGTCTCACTCCTTATAATTTTATCATCTTTGTCCCTTGTGCCTTTTTGTTTTCAAACACTCACACAAACACACCTGCAGCACTGCTAGGAACAGGGGGCAATAAGCTTTGGACTGGGCTGAGCAAAAACCAAGAACATGGCTGGCACTGGTCCAATGGGAAGCCTTACCGTTATCTGAACTGGGACTCAGGTAAGTTTATCTTCCACTTCAATGCTGTGTGTTACTATTCTTAGACTGCTAAGACTGGGCAATTGTATATCCCATCTTTCCTTTATCATTTGTACTTTATGCACACCATGTTGTCAGTCAGCTGTAATACTGATTTTGTTTTGCTTAAAAACTTACAAACCACAGGAAAGGCTAAGGGTTATTAATGATCACATACTATCTAAATATTATCACGTATGTATTCATTGATTACAAGAAGACATTTACATGCATGCATACACAAACTCAAATTAAGTTAAGTTCCTATTTCTGCTTATATTCTTCTTTTTACTGTAGTTTGATACCACTAGCTTTGTACTAAAATTATAGTGTGGGCCTACAAATTTATAATTTATATATATATATATATATATATATATATATATATATATATTAAATATTAAAGTCATAGCAATAAAATTTTTTAGGTGTCATAAATATAATGCGTGACTTTGAGAACTCTAACAAAACATCTGAGAACTGAGTCTCCACGTTTAACCATCGTGTTGCTTTAGGAAACCCACAGCCTACTCCGGGACACACCTGTGCAATTGTTGATGGTGATGTTCAGTACTCCTGGCAAAGTTCAGCGTGTGAAAAGAAACGGGGGTACATCTGCTACAGTGAGGGAGCTGTGACTACTCCTACTCAAGGTAAAGAAAAATACCAATTTTATTATTTTCTAGTTCCACAGTTCACTGTATTAATGTCTTGTCTTTGGTTAATTGTATGATATCAGTTACAAAGTACTTACATGTTTCTTTTTTTTTTTTATGATCAGCTACAGAGACAGGATTTTGTTCAAGCCCGTGGATTCCCTACAATGGCCACTGCTTCCACCTTCATCGTGATCAACAAACATGGTCTAATGCTCAGAAAGCGTGTCGCAAAGAAGAAGGGGACCTAGTGAGCATCCACAACGTGGAGGACCAAAGCTTTGTCATCTCTCAACTTGGCTATGGTGCGTGAGGACCTTAACTGTAAACGTGTTGCCTACAAAACGGATAATAACATTTCACAACTAAAATGTGTGTCACACGTCTACAGACGGGCACCTTTTCTCTAAGTTTTGCTGAACTCCAATAGTGATGGCTAGCCTTGAGTCTCCATTGCTAAGCTAGCTCCAAATTCAAAAACGGAAATGCCTAACAGGAAAATAGAGAAATTAATAGTGCATGGACAGATTTGTCTCCAATCATCGCCAACACTGCAAAGTTAGAGTATCAAATCATAAATTGCATCTTATGTTTATTATTCTTACTGAGAAATCAGCCTATTAGTTTCTCAATTAATGGCTCTGTCAATAAAATGTCACAAAATTGTCAAACATGCTCTGTGTAATTTAACAGAGCCCAACGTGACATCTTCAAATGGTATGTTTTATCTGACCAACAAGCAAAAAATCCAAAGCTATTCAGGTTATTATTATGTATGACAAAGAAAAGCATCAACTCCTCACAGTGAAGAAGCATAATCAACTAATTGGCAAACATTTGGCTTTTTGTTTTTTGCTTAAAGAACACTAAATTATTTATTAAATCAAAGTAGTTGCCATTGAGTTTACTGTGGATTGACTAATCCTAATTGACTAATTGTTGTAGCTTCACTGTTGAGCTGTCTTGTTAATCCTGTGGCATTGTGAAGTCACTTTGTTTTTCCTGCAGAGAAAGCAGCGTGCCTTGATTATTTTAGGGTAAGGGTAGGGGGCATTACAATTTGTCAGTGTTGCACACAGAACTCTGGCACAGTAAACCTAACAACAATGATGTCACAATGATGGTTGACGATAGTCTACAACTGACACACAAAATATTGGACAAGTATAACAAGTTAAGCAGAGCTCCACAATAAAGATATAAGAGGCAGATGAGGGAAAGTTCTCTCTTTTTTTTCTGCCCATGTCTGCAGCATCCACAGATGAGCTTTGGATTGGACTGAATGACAGGAAGACAGAGAGGCTGTTTGACTGGAGTGACCACTCTACTGTCAGCTTCACCAGCTGGGAATCTGGAAAACCTGCTATCTTTAGTGACAATGAAGACTGTGTTCTCATCAGGGGAGAGGTAAGGAGCACCATGTGGCTATGGTACATGTCCTAGCCTCTTGTAAAATATCATTATTAGTCCAATGATGAAAACTAACCTGCTTCAAAACAAACCAGTCAAGTGTGCAGCAATGTATCACACTTTATGGTATATGGAAACTTCAGCACACACGCTTTTGCATATTTTTTCTCCAGGGCTGTTTTGAGTTAGGCCCTTTAGTTCCACTCAAGGGAAATACTACAGCATACAATGATATTTTACAAGTGCTTCCAACTATGTGGCAACAGTCTGGGTATGGCTGTTTCCTGTTTCAACACCATAACGCCCTTGTGTACAGGACAAGAAAAGAAACATAATTTTCCTGAATTTGGTGTGGAAGAACTTGTCCAACATGTCTGCACAAAGCCCTGACCTCAGATCCATTAAATTAAAGCACATAATGCAAGCCAGCTGAATGGGTCAAATTGTTGCAAAATTTTATAGACAGTCTGTGAAGGCTGTTATAGTAGCATTTTAATATTTTTTTATTATTATTTTGGAATAAGATGTTAAACAATCACAAATGGGTGTAATGTTTGAGTGTCTACATATTTGCTTAGTTTAATATAAATTTTGTGTACTCTATGTCTATGTATCTATGCTAATAGATTTATACACATTCAAGATGATAGGCTTTTTTTTTTTGTTTGACGACACATAGATAAACATTTTACCATGCTTCTTTGTGTCAGAATGGGAACTGGGCTGACCGTGCGTGCAACGAGAAACATGGTTTCATTTGTATGAAGACGAGTGCCTCTGAACCCTCTGGAGATGAAGTGGACCTGAATATTGGCTGCAAAACTGTGCGTGAACTTTACTTCTTCTCACATACGAATGCATGTTGCTGGTTTTTATGGTTTATTTCGCAAACTTAAACCCTAAGGTGTTGTCATACAGGGCTGAGTACTGTAACTAAAACTTTCTGATGGTGAATTTGTGTCCACTGGGGGAAGCATTAGCAGTCAAGTACAGAAAGTTGGATCCAAATGCTTGATTTCACTCTTGGTCTTGTTTCTTTTATACTGCATTTTGCCAAAGTTGTTGAGAAAGGACAATAGTAATTTGAAGGTAATGTAACTGCTAAAATTAAGTGACAGCTTCACAGCCCTACTTCTCATAGTTTCAATCTGGCCTGTAATTCATAAAGGGACACAATTTAAACAAGATCAGCAGATCTAGGAGAAATGTCTTGTATGCACATTACATAATACTGAATAATGCAACAATCATGCTAAAATGCCTTCTTGATATTTAAATTACTGGATTGTTAAACAGCGAGGTTAAGCCATGCGAAATGTAGTCTCATGAATACACACTGGGTAAGAAGCTTTTGACAAATAAGAAAATACTTTTTGTAAAGTGAAGATCTCTCAACATGAAATAATCAGTGAAATTAATAAGCAACCCTGTAAGATCCCTGTGGATATATTATGGTAATTTTGTTTTGTTTAGCTTTTGTTTTGTGAAAGTGTATTAATAACCCTAAATAAGGACAACTTTATGATATTTAACCTCTTTTTTGCTTTCCAAAAATTCAGGGGTGGAGAAAACATGGCTCCTATTGCTACTTTGTAGGAACACAGACAAAGACATTTGATGAAGCCAAGGATGACTGCAAGGCCTCAGATTCCTACTTAGCTGATGTGTCAAATGGGTAAAAACAATTATTTTGACTCCAAATATTTTTGAACATACTGAAATTGAGCAACCTAGACTTTGGAAGCTTAGATGCAAAGGGGTTTTTTAAAGCTTGCAAACAAAACTCAAACAAAATGTTTTGATACTGTACATCATTCAATGTTAAAAGAATTCCTGCAATCTGAATTGTGTAAATCTTTCCAGGGTGGATAACGCCTTCCTTGTTAGCTTGGTGGGGACGAGACCAGAGAAATACTTCTGGCTAGGCCTCTCAAACCAGAGACACATTGATCACTTTTTGTGGACCAACACAGACTCAGTGAAGTTTACTCACTGGAACACTGGAATGCCAGGTATGTTAAGATTTTTAACTCTAGCCTACTTTATAAAAAAAAAAAAAAAAAAAAAAAAAAAAAAAGCCAAAAGTGGCTTCACACTTGACAGTTTACATTTTCTCCCCCGACAATACAAGGTCAGCAACAGGGCTGTGTTGCCATGACAACTGGAGTTTTTGCTGGCCTCTGGGATGTGCTGCCCTGCACCAATAAGGAGAAATACATCTGCAAACACCTGGCAGAGGGGGCAGTTGCAACCCCTGTACCACCAACGCTTCCTCCTCCCAAGTGTGCCGATGGCTGGACTCGAATACCAACAAGAAACTTCTGCCAGAAGGTAAAATCCAACACCGCTTAACATGAGTGAAACATATACACTTGAATTCCTTATGTATTTGCAAACTGACTTCTGTGTTTGAACTTATGCTCCAAGTGAGCTTAATGAGTCTAGTAAAAGTTTCGACTGAAGTTTTTCCTCACCAATACACAAAATGATGCTCTGTCACAGGCTGGTTAAGGTGAAACATGACATGTAACTGCTTACCTTCTTAAAAGGTTGTGGGAGGCTAGAGATTAGATGACACTGAGTGAGAATCAGGGTAAACCCTGGACAGGTCGCCAACCTACAGACAACCATTCGCACACACATTCAGACTGGTCCTAAGACCACTTTGAAGGTCTCAGCTAAGACTCAACTGCATTTATACTCGGTCTTGTCCCAGTCTCCGACAAAAACAACTCATGATTTTATTTCAAGACTGGTCAAGACCCCAACTGTCGGGATATCACTAAATTAGCTGCGCAATAAATTAGTGTTGAATAAAGATGGTTACATTGACATTGAAATTCCCCACACCTAAAATTCACCTCTGTAATGCCTTTTGATTATCAAGACATTTTCACGGTACTCTTGTACGTACACACATGTATACAGTATGGCAATAAAAGAGCTCAAAGAAGAGGCATGTACAAATATTTTCTGTGGGTGGCTTTATGGGAATGTGGATCATTCAGATCACTTTAAGGCGTGCCTATGAATGGGATGTTCCACATGTTATCATAAGTGTGCCAAGCAGTGTGAGAGTCACGCGGGTCTCGTCTTGAGCTTTTCTCGGTCTCAGCTCCTCAAAGTCTTGGCCTTGTCTGGGTCTCCATACACTCTGGTCTTGGTCACGACTTGGTCTCGGTTGAGGTGCTTTTAATTACAGTACTGCTGCCCACCCTATCAACTCCACACAGCAACACCATCACCATGACAAAGCACAGACAATGACAAGTGTAGCTCTGTACTGAGCGATGAGGGACCCACACCATGTTGATTCCATATAAAATAATGTCTACTGTCAGCCAATAATCTACCAATGCTTCAACCACTGGATCAGTCTTCCTTATTCTAACAGATCACTCACACAGGCAAGAGTTAGTCTGACAGACCAAGCTGTTTAAAATGTCAACATTGACTTAAGGAGATGATGATGATTCACCAAAAATTGATTATACAATAAAATAAACAAACATTAATCAAAAATAAAAAACAAGTTACAGCCTTAAATCATACCCATGTGAAGCTCTGTCATGCACACACTGAAAGAAAATACCTAACACACAACTAAACACAACCACAGTGCACCTCTGCAACCTCTGTATGTAGTTGTGTCTTTGGAGGCAACAAAATACCTATTCCTACATCAGACTGAGGGTACAGTGAAACTACCAAACCTTTAATCATAGTTGAACTTGCCTTTTGTTTAAGCTTTTTCCAGAGTTAAGGTCGGACTGGAAGACCTGGTATGAGGCCAGAGATTACTGCAAGGCCATTGGAGGAGACCTGCTCAGCATCCACAACAGACCTGAGCTAATTGTTGGACATCGGTACAGTATAACCTGGTTTCATACAATTAGGGCTGCAATTGACAAAATTTTCCCATTGCATTAAAAAAGAGACCACTGTCATTCTTTGGAGATGCTGTAAAATCCCTCTTTTGTCAAATATGATATCAGGTGATAAGCATGATCATTGGCAGAAAAACTTGCTAAGGTATACTAAACAGCCCATTACAAAATTAAGATTCAAGGATTCATAAAAGCACAGAACTGGTAGCACAAGATAAAGACTGGCTAGTACAGAACTGGGACAGTGCATCATCACATAACTATAGGCAAAAGTGTATTCTTAAAACATTTTACACAGGTTGCACATAAATCATTAATATAAGTTGGTCCATCGAACAGGCATGATGGAAATGCATGGATTGGACTTAATGCCCCTGACCCAGCCACTGGTTACATATGGAGCGATGGATCCCCGGTGAGTTAACGGGTTTCTCTTTCTATAGGGGATGAGTACATTAATTTGAGTTTCATTCAATTAAATAGAAATCACTCCATTTATCTCTGTATTTTCAATCATTTGCTTTTGTTTGCAGGTAAACTTCCAACACTGGAAAGAAGGAGAGCCAAACAATAAAAACAATGTGGAAGCTTGTGCTGAATTCAGTCTGTATGAGCAAACTTGGAGCGGGTCTTGGAATGATGTCCAGTGTGAGAAGTACAATCAATGGCTGTGTCAGATCCGTGCAGGTAAAGAGTGGTCATTTGGTTTTCCTCAAAGGTGTTCAGATGTATGCAGTTAATACTCTATTCTGAAACATTTTTATCAATGTCCATACAGGAGCAACTCCAAACCCACCTCCAAAGCCTGTCACTCCCGGTAAGTGAGCCATTATGTATGCAACCACATAGGAATATGCTCTCATTTTTTTTGCTTCATCATATGGATACAATCAGTAAATTCCATGTCCTTCAGTGCCAAAAAGGAATTTTAAGTATAAAGAAGTAACCATCATTGTTCTGTTATGGGCTGATGGTGACCCTGACTAACGACCAAACAGCAGCCTGAAACACAAAGCCATTGAACTTTACTGCTAATGTCTCCTTCTTATGAACAAGCGAGGCATCTTGTGTTGCACTTTGTCATGCTGAATGAGCTTTTAGCTAGTCAGTCGTAGTACTGGAAAAATCAAACATATTAATACATTTAACACAATTTTTGCCCAAATGAGTTTCGTAATCAGAGTTGAAATAAATGTTATTTCTCTTTTCTTTCCTTTAATGGAGTCCCAATTCAATTTTTCCATTTTCATTTCACGTCCATCATATCCCATCATATCACTGTGAATAGTTTGACAGTTCACATGGAAACTGTTCAGTGATTCCCAGTCTTTTAACCAAACTCTCCTGACATTAACCAAGTACTCTGAGTTGCCTAAATCTAGCCATACCTTAACTATACAGGTGGCATTCCACAAAACTCATATGAATTGTTCTTGTAACAGTCATATATGGGTTATTATGTAAGACAACAAAAGATTACTTCCTTTGTACTTTGAAGCATGAGGGCTCAGTGACATTACCCTGCTGCAGCTGTTCCTTGTCTGTGGGGTCAACCTTATTTGCGGCATGCCTGCCATCAGACATCATACAGAAAGCAACACGAATAGAAAAATCAGAATTTGCACGTATATTGAAGCTATATAACATCTTTCTAACATGTTTCAGACCACAATAAGACAGCAGATGGGTGGCTAGAACGAAATGGGACTCAGTATTATATTAACAGCAAGTCAATGGCCATGGAAGAGGCTCGCCAATTCTGCAAACAGAAGCATGGTGACCTGGTATCTATTGGCAGCGAATCTGAGGGTATCTTTTTATGGCAACAGGTAAGCAGTGATATTTAAACATCATTACAAAATTACAGCAATGACCAATCAAATACAATAATCATGGGATTTCATTTCTGCACAAACTAAATAATTGTTGCTTTTGACATGTTCCCCTGTCTCTGTGTAGATATCCAGAACTTATAATACTTACTGGATAGGCCTGAAGGTAGACCTAAATGGAGCATTTGCGTGAGTATGAATTAAATGCAAAAAAACTGAAAAAGTTGGGGGGAAATTATTAAAATGAAATTAAAACAAATAAATAAAAAAAGAAATCCCAAGAAAAATTACATGATTTGATGTAAAAAAAATTCTAAAACATGGGTTACATCACCAGTTAAAAATATGTTGATGACATATCTATAACTTTATTATTGAATTTGAAAAATAGGTATTGTTGCAAGGTAGGCCTGACGGATAGAAGTGCCATGATGCAGATCCGAACACAGTCAGTTTTAGGTGTCCTTCAGAAATACTGTATGCATCTTGGTTGGTTGCTCTAGCATCAGGTGCACAGGGATTTCCTTTCATTTCAAATTTGTGTGCACCACAATTTAAGACCATACATTTTTGAAACCCTGAGTAAGTCACAATCAAACTAGGATATATGCAAAAAAATATATATTCTCAGTCTTGTGTACATTTTAAGAATCAATGGAAGTAAAGACTCAATTAAACTTAACAAAAAAGATCAAGATTAAAATAAAAGTAAGACGGTGCCATGCCAAGATATGTGTTTTATGATAAGATCCAATGGAAAAGACTTTCATTGTGGACAGTACGGGATGTCAGCATTACAAGTCAAAACATAAAGTTGCTCTTTATTTTGTTTGTGAGATTTTAGCCTGGAGGACAAATAAACATAATACAGTTCCAGCCTTTAGGCTCAAATCAGTATGCCATTATGCTAGTAATATATTTTCACAATGACTTGATTTTGAGGCAAAATTTTAACGGATTTGTTTGTTTTACATTAAGTTGGATGGATGGTTCTCAAATGGTGTTTCAAAGATGGGATGAAGGTCAGCCTGACTTCAAGAATTATGATGAGCAGTGTGTTGCCATGCATTATCATAATGGTGAGTAAACTGACACATGATTCACCGTCACTGACATTCATTCAAATGAATGATTAAAGAATTAGAAGTTCTAATCCTTAAGATTTCAGTCCTGATTGATTTGGTGACAACCTTGCATGACAACATCATGTGCAGTTACTACAGCAAACACTTGTTGAGCAGCTGACAGAAGGGAAGTGGTGTATCTTTTTACAGCGCAGCCAAACAACTTCCCCTTGCTTTAATAAAGAAGCCAATCACAAAAAGATGCAACCTCGATCAGAATGCACAGTGTGACTCATGTTCCACACAACATAAGTAAAACTGGCTACATTGCTGAGGAGTTGGAGGCCTGTTGTCTGTGGCTCTTTATCAAACAGCTCACCATGGCTGCCTACTTTTTCCAAAAATTAAAATTGTTGTGCTGATAAAAAAAAAGGAAGCTAAAAATGGTTGTTGCTATATTTTGTAGACATGATTTTGATGCATGATTGCGTAAGAGAAAATCATAGTGACAAATAATACATTGTATTCGCTGCATGCTTCACAATAAAAGCTATTAACTGTTTTGTCAGTTGAATGCGTTTAATGTGAATCAGCCGCAGTATGATGTTCCTTTTGCATTTTTGGTACACTGATACAGCTCTGATAGACTGTAAATACAGTGAACAGTAAAGCTATCAATGAGATTAAACTGCACTACAGACAAAATCTTAAGAATTACAACTCTGAACCCACATTTGATGATAAATGAAAAATAAAAAGTACATAGTACTGGCTAAAGTGTTCATTTTCATGTCTCGGATTGTTTCACAGGATTCTGGCATGATTATAATTGTGGGCGTGAGCACAAGTCCATTTGTAAACGCAGCACTGGATCACCAACAACCAACGCCACTGTGACACCCACAGAGGCCCCTAAAGGTGGCTGCCTACCCAACTGGAAAAAATTTAACTCGAAGGTCAGAGGTCACTTTTGGCCTTTAACGTGTGTGTGTGTGTGTGTGTGTGTGTTGAATGAATGGAAAGAAATCTGATTCAGGACATTATTAAATTATCAGTACTTACAGTGACATTGGCCTCTGATTTAGCAGACAATGTTTTTAAAGGTCTAGTTTGGAGGATTTAGTGGCATCTAGCAGTGAGGGTGCAGATTGGAACCAACTGAAACTTCTCCCGTGTGCCAAGCATGTAGGAGGTCTACGGTAGCCTAGGCAAAAATGCAAATGGTCCTGTTTAGAGCCAGCGTTTTTGTTTGTCTATCCTGGGCTACTGTATAACATGGTGGACTCTGTGAAAGAGGACCCACTCTGTATGTAGATATAAACAGCTCATGTCTAGATATAAATGGTTCATGTCTCACCACTGAGACAACAAAAACACAATATTTCTTTTTCTCTGGTTACACTATTAAAACATAGTTATGAATATTATATTCAATTTCTGCCAATATATCCCCCCAAATCCTGCACACTGGACCTTTAAACAGAGATCTTTTAGATTATGCATTTTTACATGATGGTTTTTTGAGATGTCGCATCAAGCTGTTTTGTCACGTCATGAAATTGGGAGTAATGTACTAACCAGGACATTTTTTGAATGACTGTATGAACCTAACATTCTTCACCTCTTCTTCAGTGTTACAGCATCATTACCGATGAGAAATTAACATGGGATGCAGCGAGGAAACAATGCCAAGGCAGGGATGGAAACTTGGCCTCTATTGCCTCAAAACACGTGGCAGGTTTGTCTCCTTTTTTTGTTTTGTTTTCTAGTAAATGATCCACCAATCTTCTTAACCTCTTCTCCTGTTCATGGTTACGTGGCCAGCTACATTTATTGCAGCACCCTGAGATGGCAGGTAACAAAGATAGTGTAGCCAAGACTACACTGGTTACTTATTTGTTTTGTATGTCTTGTGTATGTGACTACTGAATTAAATTGAGGGATTAACAGTGGTTAAGAGGCTGTAGGCTCAATTATCACCACACTACTAGAGTTTAAAAATCATCATGTAACTGATCTTTACACAAAGTAAGACAAATGTCAAGCTCTGCTAGCAACCTCTAGAGTACAAAACTAAACTGAATTGAATGAGCCTAATCCTTTGCCAGAGCTCTATGCTCTTGCTAATGAGACTAACTGTGAACGTCACTGATTTTTGTTTTCAGTTTGCAGAGTATAGTAGACCTACATGCATGAACCTGTTGTACTATACAGTGCACTTCCAAAAGTATACAGCCAAATAGTCTACATATGTTGTGTTTTATATGTATGTTAAACTGGAGGGGGGACAAAACTTCCAAGCAAACGTTTGACTCTTAAATCATTGTTATGTTGAATTTTCAGTGTTTTTGACGACTCAAATGGTTGAAACACCCACGACAGACCTTTGGATTGGTTTTCGCAGTTTAGATACAGCTGGATTTTATTGGACTGATGGGAAACCGAGGACATATGTCAACTTGGAATTTAAAGTAAGTGAAGTTAATCTGAATGGTATTTTATGATGTGATAGGTGTGCAACTCGGTTGTGTGCACCACTCCTGATAATTTAAGGGTGTTTAAAAATGTTCTCCATTGTCTTTTTCTCCATTTTAGAGACGCACCAGTATAAGTTCATATTGGAGAAGACCGTGGGTAAGGTGTTTAAATTTCTGTGTACAAGAGTGTGGTATGCATAAAGTAGACACAATCTACAGTATATTCACTATTCTGAAGAGTAGGGCTGTAATGGCTGAGGTCTTTGTGCATATCTGTCACAGTAAGGGGGTTAGAGTTCAATACATGCAGCTGCATGCAGAATACACCAGATGTAGACCGATGCACGTAATGCAGAACCAAAGTGTGCAAGTGTTAACTGTATACTGCTAGGATCGTGTGCTGAGGTTAGCGCAACAAGACAATTGGCGTACGATTAAGTCACACTACCATGAGCACAAATGAAATGCTGGAGCTGGGAGACCTGCCTACGCGTTCCTGGTCAGCCACAACAGAGCAAGAGTTGTGTAGAAGACGAAGAACGTATGTCAGCTTTGCTGCACTGTTATAGGGTATATTAATGGAAAGCATATAGCATGCTAGGACACATTCTATTTATTTTATGTTATTAGAATAATAGATGCTTCTCAGTTTTAGAGCCTGTTGTGACCTGTTGCTTTTTGAGGAAGTGGTTGAATTTGTAGAGTGCAATATACAAGCGTTTGTAATATCCCTTCATTATAAAAATAGTTTACCGAACTTGCATGTGGGCGAAATGTTACCTCAGTCCCCAGCAAGAGGATTTTGTCTGTCTTTGACACTTGCACTACTCTCTGCTTAAAATAAAAAAAAAGACACATTTTTTACCCCCTCTAAACCAAACTAGAACCAAACTAAACCATGACTTCTAAATCGGGGTGTGAACCAAACTATCACTTCTGTGTACCACTGCACTATTACTGAAGAGTCAATACATTTCTATAATTTATTACCATACCTTTTGAGTATTTATAAAATTTGAAATATGTTTACATTGCAGGTTTACAGAGATTATCAAAGATATTTTGAATTACTCAGGAGACAAAGAGAGGTATGTTTTTAACCCCCCTCCCCGCCTCTCATTTTACACTGGATCCTGAAACAGTTGTCTGTTCCTCACCATATTCTTTCCATGCCTTCCCAGTTTAAGTGTGCTGTGATAAATACAAACCCTGCCCATGGCATTGGGACATGGATACCAAAGTCCTGCAATGACACCAATGGATTTGTCTGTCTTCGAAATGTTGGTGAGCCCATGTTCTGATCTTTCTCTTTGATAATGTGGTCTAAAAGGATTGGCAAATTTTCTTACAATATTCATTTCATATTACTTAAAGCATCTGTAACCAATATTCTTACAAATATAACAAAAATAATATTCTTATCCTGAATCTGTGTCTTCTCTGCTTTATGAAGTGTCACATTGAGTTTAAGGTCGTTCTTTAGCCGTCTGGTCTGTAAATTTACTGTTTTGGTTCACCATCTACTCACTACTACCACCATCTACTCATAATATTCAAACAGCAGAAAGACAAAGATAGCAACTAGCTGGCGAACATAATGGAGCATTTAGCATCTGGAGAGTCAGATAACAGACCAAAAAGAGAGTTAAGAGACAGTGAATATTAGACTTGCATTTTCCAGCTAGCCAGAGACACGACTTCAAATGAAAGCTAATGTTACTCTGTAACTTATGGATGTGTGTATATTTAAAATAAGGAAAAGCATAGATCCCCTTTAAGATGAATGGAAAATCTGAATTAACCTTATTTCTCTCCCTAAACAGACCCATCTCTCCCAGACTCCCCTGAACCGACAATCTCTTTTGATTATGTCAAAATATTAAATGACTCTGTCAAGGCTGTTGGTCAAAAAATGAACTGGGACGGAGCCTTGAAGCACTGTGAAGGTGATGGTGCCACACTGGCTAGTCTACGAAACAAGTGGACACAGACCTATGTTGAGCTGCTGGCTTTGACTCTCAAAGCCCCGTTGTGGATTGGACTGAACAAAGCAAAGGTACAGTTCTGAAAAAGCCTCTGAAATAGCACATAGCTAAGTAATTCAGCTAACTTCTGCTTGTAATTTACTTATAATTTTAAAAATGCATTTGTCTGTGACTAGCAGCAAAAACTCCTCATGAGGCGGCATCAATTTACCTTGAATTAGATCCATACGTGCCAACTAATACAGGAGAAAGCATCTCAAAACTTTTCAGCAATGTTGAGGACAAGCTGATTGTAAGATAGAAACATAGTAATCAGTATTTTTAGACTCTCTAAACTAAGAGTTTACAGGTAATGTCAACATGATAGGATCACCAAAGTTTTTGCAGTTCATTCTGTGGGGAACAATATCTGTACAACATTTAATTGCAGTCATTTGACTCAAAATCACAAATGTCAACCATGACACAAGAGGAGTCAGAGGATTACCAAAATAAGTAGAATTCCTGCTCTGAAAACCATGAATGGTTGCCCCAAATTTTATTACAATTTGTCTAGTAGTTGATGCAATATTTCAGTCTGGGCCACAGTGGTAGACTTCAGTTTACACAGCCATGCTGCTAAAATTGCTAAAAATATTCACCGTTCATTGCTGTAAAAAAAAAAAAATTCAGAGATTGGAGATTATTTGAAGCTGAATAATAAAGCTGAATGCAGTCTGATCAATCTTTGCTTTCAGACCAATGGGTATTTCAGATATACTGATGGCTGGCACATGAGCCTTTCTGAGTGGGGTGAAAATGAACCAAGCAGGAATCGATCTTGTGTCTACGTGGATGTGGATGGAAAATGGAAGACTAGTGACTGCATGCAGACCATGAATAGTGTTTGTATGAAGTCTACAGGTATGTAAAATCACAGACTAATGTTTATGTGAATAACTGAATGTGCAACTCATTCTATATACCAACATGTCTGAACTAAGACATTATCCCTTAAATGTCAAAATACTTCCTGTGCTCATCTGTTATGATAATTTCTTTAAGTATCACATGGTTTTAAGTTAAAATTTTATCTCTGTTCAGATTGATACATTAATGGGTTACACACTTTTACCTTTGTATGCTTTTAGATGTGACAGTGTTCTTTTATAAAATATTAGAAGTGCCTATTTCAACGCACTGGATTTGAAACTATGAAACAATCTAATTAGTTGATCCCATTGTCATCACTCTCTCGCTCATTCACAGACGAGCCCCCGAAAGACATCACCGATTTTCCTGGAATTTGCCCTGAAGACCCAGATGAATCAAACATAGACAATATATACACCTGGCTACCATTTAAAGGTTACTGTTACATATTTTTCACAGACGAAAAAAACTGGCCAGATGCAGCTGTAAGCTGTAGCAGACATGGTAAGTCCATTTTGTGGATGGTCTGAGATATTTTTGGGCACTATAATGCATGTATGTTTAAGTAAGGACTTGTCCTTTGTTTTGTGAAGGTGGATTACTAGCCAGTATTGAAGATCCCTCTGAGCAAGAATTCATTAAGAACAATGCAAATATATATAAAGACAGCTACAACAACTTCTGGATCGGCCTGTTTAAAACTCTCAAAGGTACAGTCACACTGTTTGTGTTTTCATGGAAAGTAACATTTAATTGTTATGCTTGGTGAACAACTAAATAAACAACATATATCTTACTATATAATGACAAAAACTCCATCTGTGGGTGTGTGGGTCTGTCCTTCTGTGTGTCTGTTCCACATTTTTCTCCTCACTGACTTGGTCAATCCATGTGAAATGTGGCACAGTGGTAGAGGGTCATGGGAGGATGCGAATGAAGCAATATTACATCAATTGGCCAAAGGGGGCGCTATAGCAACTGATTGAAATTGCAAACTTTGATTGGCCATATCTCATGCCCCGTATGTCGTAGAGACATGAAACTTTGCACAGAGATGCCTCTCCTCATGAGGAACAAATTTGCCTCAAGAACCAATAACTTGCGGTTATATAGATTTTCCACCACTTTGAATTTTTTGAAAAACACTTAAAATCGATCTCTTCCTAGGAAGTTTGACCGATCTGCATGAAACTCGGTGAACATAATCTAGGGACCAATATCTAAAGTTCCCTCTTGGCAAAAGTTGGAAAACTTACTAACACTGAGCTTCTATAAGGCAATGAATATTGCGGAGGGCGTGGTTCATCACATAAAGGTGTGTAACATCTCGAGGGTTTCAGCGATCACCACGCAACTTTGTAGGCATATGACCACACATAATCTGAGGGGACCCCTCCATTATTGACCCGATCGAAAAAAATGGGGGCGCTAATTTCTTATCTAGGTCTAACCGCCATATCGATCTTTCCTAAACTTGGTAGTTATGTAGAACAGGACCCCTCAAGGTGACTTTAAATTTAATTGACAACCGGGTGGCGCTATAACAACAGATGCTTAAAAATAGCTAAAATGCGACCAATCGCTGTGACTCCCCCTGTGGCCCAATGTTTGTTTGTTTGTTTTATTTTTGGTATGACTAAGTCATGGTATGATATGCCGTATTCAATGGGTATGGACTAGTCTAAGGTTATTTTGGAAAACAAAAATGCAGTGGTTTTAAAATAATTATTCTTTAAATTATTCTTTCTAATAATTCATTTATTGTTCACAAAGCATGGCTATTGTTTTCTGCAGAGTAAAAAAGAAGGATTAAATAAAACAAACAAAAAAATCTATAAAAATCTATCCTTCTCCAGGGGAGTGGTTGTGGTTGGACAGAACAGTCATGGATTACACTAACTGGGCTGAAGAGGAACCTGGTTTTCACAGCCATGGAGGCCTTAGTACCTTGGATGGGACATGGAATACAGGCTCTGAGAATTATCGTAGACCATACATCTGCAAAACACCCAAAGGTAAATAATTCTCCTTACATGGACTCAATTGCACTTGTATTAATGTTTTTTTTTTGTTTGTTTGTTTGTTTCAACAATTCCAACATCTGACAATGTAATATTTTTTGTCTTTTGAAATAAGGGGCTGTGTGAGCTTAGATGATTATGCAGTCATAAATTCTTGCCATAGCTTGGCTGAGAGACATGGCACACTACATGTTGGGGCCTGACTTACCATAGCATTCTGTCTTTAAGGACTTGAGTGAAGTATATTAGTGAGCGGAAATGTGCAGACAACAAACAGCACTGAAAATAAATGTTGTAATCATAGTTTTATGAATAAAAGTCAACCGGGAACAATTAATTGTTACTCAGAAAAGGAAGTTAGGCTCTGTCTTGTGCCTTGGTAGACACAAGGTGAGTGCTACATTTATGGGTGCGCATTCTTCTTTCACTATGTCATGTTTAGACTTAAAAGTGCTCAGTCATCCCACTGGCTAATGTCACAGAGTGTAATACAAGTTTTAAAATTCGTTGAGAAAAGTTAAGAATTCTCACAAGACTGTTTGGATGTCATGAGGCTTCTCATGTGCTGCATTGATTGTCTTACACAATGACCCATTACACCAGAAAATACAAGTCATTGTCAAGCCCAGCGCTCATTTCTGATCCTGTTCCGACAGGTTCAGCCACTGTCAAGCTCATATCGTGTAATCAAATTTTAGTGTACAACTGTCACATTTCCCTTCTTTCTTTTTAGTATTACCACCAACACAGTTACCATCACCGCCAGGTCGTAAGTAACACCTCTTTACCTTCTCTATTTTGCACAAAACTGTGTTGTTGTTTTTTTTGGCTGATCATAATCTACTTTTTCAATCTGTGCAGCAGCTAAAGATCATCAACGTGGTCACATAGCTTTGGCAGCTGTGGTGGTCGTCATGGGGCTTGCCATGGGGGTAATCATTGCCTTCTTCGTCTGCAAAAAGTTCAATCATCGTGTACCCATCCCTGATATGTTAACCACCTTTGACAACCCACTCTTCTTCAGCAATGAGCAGCCACAGCCTGATGTGGCTGACACCAGTATACTAGTTGAGAATGCAGAGGTAGACGACTCTGACCTTGTTGTAATTGAATCTGATAGGACACAGGCTCTATCTAGGGCTCATGGTTAGTGGCTTACTCTTTTGCATGGCCAGCCAACTCTTCAATAGAGTTGGCAATGAGTGAATACAATGGCCACAGCAATTTAGAATGTTCATTGGGAATGATAGTTTGAACTTATATGTAATCATACAATTTAACAATTCACTATGCATTACCAAATCAATTTGAATTCCATGTTGCTCAATTGCTTTGTCTACTAAGCAAATTGTACAAGCAAAACTCACCTGTTCACTTTTTGACCTCTTACTCAACACAAGTGTTCTCACAGCTCACTTCTCAGATTTACAGAGGTCACTTCCTCTTTGAACATAACATGACGGTGGTCGGTACCACTTCACTTACCTTACAGGGAGTCTATTGAAAATTTTGGGCCCATGTAACCCCTAATGAGATGGGCCGTTCCAACATCAAGTGGGCTGCAGCTACACTTTTTCCCCTACAATTTTTACAAATTGCTGGTGGTAAACCTGTGGGCCCCAAGGTGGACTGGCCCATCTGGCATTTGCCATACTTGTCTGTCTAAGTGTCTACTGGCAATGGGAAAGCAGTCGTTTGCCTAGTTTTAACAGATTTTCCTCATTTCAAAAAACCTGCATACACATGGTAATTTTGGTGAATAAAGGGTATAAGACTATTGTAACTCATTGCATTCCTGTCTTACTCAATACAACTTCTCCAAACTCCAACTAGTTCAAAATGTTGCAGCAAGACTACTCATTAAATCCACATACTCCCTATTTTAGCTGGTCTACACTGGTTCGACCTACCCATGTTTTTGATGATTACTTTCGATGATTACTCCAAAGCAGAATTCCCCTGATTGTCACTTACTAACACCCTAAAAGCCTTAATGCAGCCTGAGATCCTCGGGCAGAGGTCTGTAAGGTATTCCTTGGTCAGAGGACCCCATGCCTCTTGTTTTTACAGTGTAATTCATTCCTTGCTTGTCATTATTATTGTATCAGTTCTACTTTTATTATTCATCTGGCAATTTCTCTTGTTTATGTCTTTGTAAAGAACTTTCTAACTTGTGTTTTAAAAAGTACTATATAAATAAAGTTGTTACTGTTGTTATTATGTGGTGCAAAATGATATGAGACAAAGCATTTGTCCATCTTTGGGTGCCCTACATCTGTTAAGGTTAACTTGGGGTTTGTTTGCCTAGTCTTATTGCATTCATATCAATCTTTGTTAAGTACTCTTTGTTTTTACATTACAGTACTGAGTTGTTTCTGGTAAGACATGTTCTACAATATAACCATTAAGTGTTTTAATAAGCCATTTCACAAAAACAGAACAGTAACAGCGACTGATGTTAAAAAATCATTTAACCACAAAAAAAGATTTAGAGCATTTGGAACTTTCTCGCAGGCAGTTCTTGAGGTCCAGCGTTTGCTTATGGAGACATAAAAACACCAGAAAGTCAGCATTTTGATAGCTTCCTTGTTAGAAATATTACACAAGACTTTAACCAGTGACGCTGAAATGGTCAAACGGCCAACCACAATGTCCTCTAGACTCTGTGAGAATCGTGCTTGGCTGCTCCAACCACATTTTGTAACACATCTGCTTCCTCTGTCTTTACATCTGTGGTCAAAATCATAGAAGTCACGTTCAAATTATTCAGAAATGTAAATAAAATTCAAGAATACGACCTAAGAAAGGAATGACCGAACCATTGCAGTTTTATCTATGCTCCATCCTATGTGCTCCATACTTTTTTTTTTCCTTTTTAAAATGTATAGTTTTAGCTTCGTATTGTGTTGTTTGAATTTAAAATTGAATATATATAATAAATATATATATATACACATACATATATGAATAATATGAAGCTGTACTTACTGGTGCAACATATGTAGGACCCTATGTCATTTACAGTTATACAGTGAATAAAAAAATAAACCGATTTTAATTGAATTTTATTATCTAATAACAGCAACCAAACTGTATGATATTAATCAATAGGTTCATAAACTATTAAGCAAATTGTGACTATTAATAGTGTAAAATTTTTTTCAATGAAACAAGCTGGTGACCTGTTTTGACCCTGCCCCTCAAAGAATTGGAATAAAGAACCGTTCATGTTCAACCCTATAAATCATAACCACCACAATCAAAAATCTGAAATGTTTTGCTCAGGTCAAAATCTATGTAGTAACAGATTCTGGGGATTCCATGTGTTTTACAATGAAGCAGCCAAAGTTGCAAATATCAGCATGTGGGTTCCGGTTAAAAAAAAAAAAAAAAGAAGAAGAAGACAGAAAAGAGGGAGCATGACATCACAAGATGTGTCACTACTATTAAGACTGACTTTCAGTAATCATTCACACAACTCTTATCCTCTGCGAGAAATGCATGGATAAAGTCTTCAGCTGTGGGACACTGTAAAAGAAGACTAACAATGAAATCTTGGAAAGCCTTTGTGCTCCTCATCCAAGCATTGCACTGTTTGGCTCTAGATGGTACAGTATTTTAACCTTTATTTTCATTTTCTTTTTTTGTGAGATTGTCTTTATGTGTACTTGACTCTTTGTGTGAGACTGTTGTGTCCCTTTCCATGTGTCAGTGTGTGTGCTGTCAGTGAGCGTCATCTACATTTAATATATTCTTGTATATTACCTGTTGCAGACACAGGATGGTTGTAATAATGTGGGATAGATTTAACTTTGTTTGCTTATTAAATGTTTGTTTATTCCAAGAATATGTGGTTGTGTCAATGTTGAAATGACATAAAATTTAGCTAGACACAACTTAAACAACCCCAGTGACGGACTGTGCAAACGGCTGTTTGAAGGATTTTCTGATTTCTTCTGCAATAAATATTTAAAAGTGTCTAATTCTTTGTCAACAGATTCACCATTTCAACTAACTAACAAGGACACTGGTTTTTGTTTGGTTAAAACAAATAACCAATGCAATGACATACGCTGGACAACTGGTGACCGACTTTTGGTTCAACAAAAGAAGAAATGCCTGGGAGTCCAGGGGAAAACTGTGGGGAGTGAAGTAAGCCTCTACGATTGTGACGAAAACAGCGACCTCCAAAAGTGGGAATGCAAGAATGGAACAGCACTCGCTCTACAAGGCCAGGAGCTCTACATCAAGCTCACTGCAGATAACACAGCAGTTCTCTCCAAAACAGTAGGACCCAATAACCACCTCACAATAACAGGGACGTCCAACAGTGCATGTGCAAGAACATACAGAGGTACAGTACAAAACAGTGTTGTTTTGAAGGACTTGCACTGTTACCACTAAATCATAATCATTTTCACATAATTTCAAACGGATTGATGGAGACCACAGTTTTGGAGATTGAAATAGATTAATCATATAAAGATTAAAAATTTAAAAAAAAATCTATTTACATGTAAGCAGGTCAAACTGGTCTACAGCTATCATACATTGCAATCTGCTTAACATATGCCAAACCTCATACTTTTTCATAAGTCTACATTTGAATTGTGAGGAGCATAAAACACATTTTCAGAATTCTATCCTGCATTTACAATAGTATTCAGCATCTTGTTTTGAACATGTTTGTCATATATACCATACAGAGATAAATTACTGTAGGTACACATTTTCTGTAACTACTCTGATTTGTTCTTGTCACCTCTTAGAACTTTTTGCCATTGGTGGAAATGCAGCTGGACTGCCGTGCATGTTTCCCTTCCACTACAAAGACCAGTGGTTCTCAGACTGCACCACACTTGACTCTCCAGGAAAGACTCTTTGGTGTGCTGTTGAGACCAAATACCAAACTGAACGCTGGGGCTACTGCCCAGTTACCTGTGAGTGCTGCCTGTAAAAACTTATGTTCATTAATATTGCAGTGGAAGGCCATATTTACAATGCCAGTGAATACTGTTTGAAAATGAATGAGTCACGAAAGCTTTCAGAATCAGTCATTCATTTGTCAGAAAGTGCAATTATCTTCAAAAGCACCAACATTACATTATTTGATTTAGAACCTACCACTAGTTTATAGTTAAGTCAACCCCAATCATTTAATGAATATGGAAATATGTAGCTTTAGGTTGCAGGGAGGGCATTTTATTCTTTGTAGCAAACATAACATAACCATGTTTTGTATATGCATTTATAGCTAAAGATGGCTGGACAAAACACCCAACAACAGGAGCATATTATCAGCTCAACACAGGAGCAGCTCTGACTCAGGACCAGGCTGAAACCAGCTGCAAACAGCAGGGTGCCTCCCTTCTCAGTATCACCGATCCTCACGAGCAGGCTTACATCACAGGTAAGGTAACTCTATATTGAATGTACTGATAAAGGGAGCATGCACTTGGGCACATACATTAATTATGTACTATTTGTTTTTCCATTAATGCAATTTGACTTATAAAAGCAGTCTTAATTGAAGAGATGATTGTAATACATTCCTAAAGATGCAGTGTGTAGGATTTGGTGGCATCTAGTGGTGTGGACGGCAGATTGCAACCAGATGTGTCAAGTGTGAACTCCCGGTCAGGATTCCTTAAGTGTTAATTGTTCAGGAGGTTTTTAACCAAGAGAGGTTTAGTTGCATGCAAGACCTTAGAACATAGTCTGGGCAAAGTCAACTTCCCGATAACCTGGTTACAAAGAGATCACGACAATATAACTTCCTGAGTAACATCTAATCAATACATGTTACACATAAACTGACAAAAGTTAAACAGTCTTGCTTACCCTGCACTGCTGGCTAATGTTAGCTAGGCCCAGGTTCATGTGCTGCTTGTGTGCTAGCATTTATATACTATTATACTGCATTAGATAGCTTCTGCTGCAGCGGTGGCCCTTCTTGCTGGGGTCACAGCAGAGAACAAAGAGCAGGGAGCTGCTTCTTTTGTGACTTGATGATGTCATGTCATCTCTTGTCAACACAGAGGACTGTGAGAATCTGAATCAGATTATATTCCATTTCTGCTCTCTCAATCCTACACATTGAACCTTAAAATGCATTACTTTCTTTGATATATTTGAATGTTTACGTGGATACTGCTGAGTTGTTAAAAAATCACAACAATGAGTGACATAGGGTGAGGCTCATTTTTGTTTCCCATGCCCCCAACAGCACTGCTAGGTTCAAGCGGCAATAAAATTTGGACTGGGCTGATCCTGTATCCAGAACATGGCTGGAAATGGACTAATGGGAAGCCTTACCGCTATCTGAAATGGGACTCAGGTAAGTTTGTCTTCCACTTCAGTTCCTTGTGTTTCTATTTTGATATATTCACACATTTATCTATTAAAACAGCCCAGTCGTCATAAGAAAATGTCATTTCTTGACCACAGATATGTTATTTTAGTACATTTCATACAAAATCAGTGTTTCTAATAAAGTGATGAATTTAAAGTGATTAATTAAAAATAAAGTGATGTATTTCTCATCACATAAAGTAGCTGACTTTGTCATTGGTAGGTAGACAAGTGCTTTGTCTGTGAATGCTGCGAGTTATAGTGAAGCTGATTTGTGTACTTGTGTTTGAAATTGTCTCTATGGCATGTTTAATATGTGTTTTGAATCAACTAAATTTTACAGCACTTAACAGAAACTCCACCACCAACTAGTGTTTTGGAGGTGTAACTGCAGAGTGTCACAGACAGACACACCACCGCACAAGTGTAAATGCTCACAACTGTGTAGGCCACGTGCGTAGGCTACGACATAGGGCCTGCGACACAAGTATAAATCCCCCTTAAGTGAAAAGAGCCTCCAAGCTGTAGATCACTGTTCAGGACCAAAAAAATGACAAAACCGGTTGTTTTAGTGAGCCATCATTGTGTTTCCAGCAGCAATTGTGGCACCATGACGGGCTATTTTAAGCCAAAACATGATCATCATAACCAAGCGGTTTTTATGTCTAAACATTTAATGTATCTGCTTCAAACAACATAAAAATGTATGGTTTACAGAAACATACAATGCCAACATTTATTCTAGTGACTGGGTAAATTAAAATGTATTAGCAAAAACATTTCGCTAACCCCTTAAAATGTAATGAAGCTAGCAAATAGGGTAAATTGAATATTATAGAAGTGTTAAAGCGAGTAAGTGGATGTGAGAAAAACTTGAGTCAAAGGAATGGTTTTCAGTTTTTTGGGGAAAAATCTTCATTGCTTTCTTACCTACTATCAAGTGTTACAAGTTTTCTCTACAATCTGATAACTTGAATTAATACAAACTAAGCCCTTAAATTAAGGAACAACCTACCTAATGAAGTCAGCTTAGTTATAATCTAGCGTTTTTCTTTTAAAAATCACAGAAAAATGTCTCCATTTTGTAGACCATACACAGTGTTCTGCATACTTTTTTTCTTGTACTTAATATTTTCACTCATTCAAAGATAATGTGGTTATGAACTTTGTAAACCCAATTTGGATTGATAGGTGATGTTTCTTATTTTATTTCTATTTGGTTTTGGTATTTTTGGTATTTGTGTTGTTAAATAAATTTTGCCACTTTTACAATTCTCATGAACTTCCAGAAGCACTGAATTTATAGTGAGGTTATTCATTCATGTTATGTGATATAATATAAATTGATTTGAACATACATTCTGTACCTGACTTTGGGAACAGAACTGGAGTCAAAGGAATGGTTTTCAGTTTTTTGGGGGAAAATCTTCATTGCATTCTTACCTAGAGTTAGATAAAAATTAATACTACTCTCACATTTGTCTATTATAAGGTAATATAGGTAACAGGATCTGCCTTCCAGCACCTCTTCACCTCACAAATTACACACAAGCGTTTTCAGTTGTTTATTGGCAAAAATCAATGTCTGCATTCATAAATAAAACATCATTGGTGTATTATTACCTCCACCAATAATCTTATTCTCGTAAAAGGAGAATTTCGGATTTGTTTGTACATGGGGAGGTTAAGTCTTTGGAGGGGTTCCATAATGTTTTGCCATCTTGAAAATACATCCGCCAGCAAGGGACATAAAGCACTACCAGGGAATAGCCCTGCCTTCGGCATTTTCATTGAGAGCCAGGAAGGAGAGGGGCAAGAGAAGCTTCTTTTTGGTACACAGAGGCTACCATTGTTGCAATACGCAACAGTGAGGCGCTAGAGTGCCTACACACTGTGGCTTTAATGATTAAGCCACTACAATAAAGATCTTTCAGTATTTCCCCTCCTAGTTTTTCTATATTCTTTTGGAGTGCCTGGATTGTCTTTGTGCCCTGTCCTCCACGAGTACCCGACACAAGACTTTGATCTACGTTTGTATATACAGAGCAACCAGTCGTCTCTCTTTTTCGGGTTATGTGAGAGACTATAACGCTGGGACAAATCTGTGGGTTGATATGAAGCTGTTTGCAGTACCACATGTCAAATATAACCATCATCTTGTTTTAGGACATCCGCTTCCTAATCCAGGACACAACTGTGCAATGCTTGATCCTACTGTACAGTACTCCTGGCAAAGCTCACTTTGCAGCAAGAAACTCGGGTACATCTGTTACAGTGAAGCCCCCGAGGTACTGCCTACACAAGGTAAAGAAAAATATATTTCTATTGTGCTCTACTCATCCCCACATATAGCTACAATATCTGTCATTAATGAAGTTGTTATATTTCTTTGTTCTTTTCATGATCAGCTGTTGAGACTGGATTTTGTTCAAGCCCTTGGATTCCCTACAGTGGCCACTGCTTCTACCTCAATCGTACTCAGCAATCTTGGTCTGATGCTCAGAGATTGTGTCGTAATTTCGGAGGGGACCTAGTCAGCATGCGCAATGTGGAGGACCAAAGTTTTGTCATCTCTCAACTTGGATACAGTATGTGAGAAAAAATAAAAACACACGTTTATCTTTAAGGAACAAATCCTTACAACAAAGAACATCCCTTTAAGCCCTGAGGCCTTCCTTTCTCCACCCTTTCTTTTCCTGGCTTGTAATTCACTGCTCTGACAATTTACCTCAAAGGGAATTTACAATCATACATTGTCATGTGCTGAACTAAGGTTGACATATCCTAACACTTCTTTTTTTCATGAAAACTTTAGTTTCAAGATGATGGTCAAAACAACTGGCCTACCCAAAACAATGCATAGCATTTGCTTTGCAAGATAGCACCACAGCACTTTTTCTCTGAAGGGCAATATTATATTTGTATAGTTATTTCTTCACAATGATGTTTGTGGAGCTGGACTTTAATTCAGGCAAGGTCACCTGCCTCTGCTATGATATGCTGTAGAAAACCCTCATAGACATCCTTTGTTGTTGAAATCGAATAATACTAGCCAGCTGGTAGACAGACAGCTTAAGTATGAGTCAGTGATTAAAAAGAAAGAATAAACCAGTCAAGAGGCACAAAAGGATCAAAACAAATTAATACCATATGCAGATGTATGTTATTGTCTGTTACCTGTAATTGTGAAAAATTTACAGTCAACATTTTCCTTTGTCCGTGTCTGCAGCATCCACTGATGAGCTTTGGATTGGACTGAATGACAGAAAGACAGAGGGACTGTTTGAGTGGATTGATCATTCGGCTGTCAGCTTCACTAGCTGGGAATTTGGGAAACCTGCTGTGTCCACTGATCTACAGGATTGTGTTCTCATCAAGGGAGAGGTAAGGAGTGTGTGTGGCTTTGTGTATATGCACTGAAAAAAAGTGGCATCAAATTTCATTTTTTAAAATCTGATTAGCAGATAGCAAAATTATTAATTTTGCAGCTATAGTTAACTTAATTGTGCATGCGTTAAAATTTAATATATAAATTGTTTACTGTGTCTGTAGCTAAAACATGATATTATATTTGTACAGTTTTATGACTCTGGTGTCTCTGTTGGACATGCAGTTTTATCAGTGCATTGACTGTAGTACTTCTTAGTATATCCAGACTCCAGATAAATACATATTCAACTGTATCTGTTGCAGAATGGAAACTGGGCTGACCGTGTGTGTGAGGAGAAACATGGCTATATATGTATGAAGATGGCTTCCTCATACCCCACTGGTGATGTAGTGCAGCAGGATGCAGCCTGCAAAAATGTGTGTTAAGTTTACTCATTTTTATTTATTTCAAAATGGTTTCGCTTGATTATTAAAGAATTCCTGAAGTTTAACCTGAGTGTACCTAGGGTTACAACCTAACACCAACATCCAGCAAAGCTAAACAGAGCTATTTAGCCTTTTTTTTTCAGCTCAGTGTTTTGGTTGTCTGTGGTGCAGCAAAGCTCTGATAAATTCTCAGTACTCAACTTGCCCACCTAAACAAATCATAGAAACAAAGTTGGCAAGTTAATTGGTGAACACAGTTAGGCATCAAACAGCTTCAGTGCTAAATATTTTTCTCACCCAGACCAAAACAAATAGCTAAAAGCCTATTCAACACTACTCTTACATCTACAGGTTGAGAGGAACATGACTTCAAATGAGCACTCATGTTCCTTCTTACTGTTGTAGTATAAGAATGATTTGTCAGGACTTTGTCAGTGTGGTAAAGAGTTCTCCCAAGAGGTCAAAAAACATTAATGCAGCATTAACTGTTAAATGTTTAACTTGATGATACTTGCACTGCATTTGGCTGGCTTTAAATGTATAGAATATTTATGTGATTGTAGCATCTTTCACTTTTACTGATATCTATAGGGTTTTAAAAGTTACTGAAAACTGAGAAATTATAGTTGGTGGGATCTGTTGGCCTTTTTCTCAAAAAATCAATTAGTCACAGTAAATTGTGAAAAGTCATAAAATGATCTTTCTTCACTTTTTGTTTTCCAACAATCCAGGGCTGGAGAAGACATGGCTCGTATTGCTACCTAATAGCGTCACAGACCAAAACTTTTGACGAAGCCAAAGATGACTGCAAGAGCTCAGCTTCTTACCTTGCTGATGTTTCAAATGCGTGAGAAAATGTATTTTTACTCCAAATGTTATGAGTAATACTCAGTTTCAGAAGTACGGTGTATTGGGATATACAAACACACCAAAAAAAAAACAATCACACAAGGTTTTGTTTGTACAACATTTAGTGACAACAGAAATCCTGTGATCCTAATTATGTAAATTTTTTCAGGGTGGATAATGCCTTCCTCATCAGTTTGGTGGGGATGAGACCAGAGAAATACTTCTGGTTAGGCCTCTCAAACCAGAAACACATTGATCAATTTTTGTGGACCAACACAGAGTCAGTGAGGTTTACTCACTGGAATGCTGGAATGCCAGGTATGGAGAGATTTTAAACCTCATCTGTAAGATGTGACAGAAAGTGGCTTTCACAACTGACGGTTTGTAATATTTCCCCCAACTATGCAAGGTCACCAACAGGGCTGCGTTGCCATGACAACAGGAATTTTTGCTGGCCTCTGGGATGTGCTGCCCTGCACCAATAAGGAGAAATACATCTGCAAACACCTGGCAAAGGGGGCAGTTGTAACCCCTGTACCACCCACTCCTGCCCCTAACAAGTGTACATTCGGCTGGACTCGAGTAGGAATGACAAACTACTGCTTTAAGGTACAGCTCCAAAATCCACTTCATCCTCACCTCAAAGTATAATTCTAGCGTAATACTCAGATACCCTACATACACACAGGGAGTTATTGGTTTCTGGAACAACTGCTCCTTCATATTGCATCTACAGTGTAAAAAACCTGGGCCATTGGATTTTTTTTTTTTTTTTTTTTTTGGTATGGTCAACAACAACAAAAAATTCCAAAAGGGTGATTTTATTTCCGCCCTTTAGACCTGACTTATGTGATTGAATATTAACCTGCGCACAGAACCTAAAGAAGAAATAATTAATAGATAACCACCTTTGTGGTAGCCGTTATCTCTGACTGGGGCTTTAGGGTTTGTTGAGCCAGCTGAGGCAAGGAGAGCCTGGCTCTGTTGAACTTGGTTTGCAGTATACCCATCTGGAGAGGACTCAAGAAAGATTTGTATAAATATTTTGGCACCGCCGACAACCAGTCTGGCTTCAAGGCTAACCATGACAACGATTTGAGTATCTATGCCTTGAAAGAAGTAGCTGAATGTAAGACAGGCAAAACATTTAATCAGCTTTACTGATGCCTCCAACACTTTTGGCCAAGTTAATCTCCTAATGTTGTTTCTGAAATTGAGTCAAAGCATTATATTGAGTCTGACAGCATTACAAGAATCCTGGTATATTGGTATGCCAACCAGAAAACGCAGGTCATATGGGGCAAGAGTCTCCGCTCCCTTTGGCGTTGGTAATGGAGTACAACAGGAGGGCCTTCTTTCTCCCACCCTCTTTAAACTCTGTAAACATTAATGATTTATCTAACCAATTCAGAGGTTTAGAACTGGCTGTTGGATTGGTAACACAATAGCAAACCATCTTATGTATGCAAAGGATCTGGCTATCTTCACTTGTTGCAGTGCTGGGTTTCAACAGCTAATGACTATGCTTTGAGTGCAGGGTCAAACATGATGTGCGATACAATGCAAAAAAAAAAAAGTGTTGTCATGATATGTAGAGCAATAAGGACCTTAGCTTTCCAGATTTTTATCCATCAGAGAAGGTGCTGTGTGTTTGTAATAAAACAGAACATCTGGGGCGCTTTATTACAAATAAAATGTCTGATTACGATGACATGTATGGGCAATGCCTTATATCACATGATCAAGCTAACATGTTGGCAAGAAAATTTTACATCTGTTCAGATAATGTTAGGACATTTTGTATTCATCTCTTTTCTGCCCCCTTGTGGGCCAAGCTTAAAAAGTCAAGCTTGCATAAGTTTCAGGTTGCCCACTCTGACAATAAAGATGAACTTGTGCATACACTTGTGCTATTACTTACAAACAAAAGTACCCCAGTGGAAACACAAACAAAGAGTAAAAAGACAATAAAACACCATTTGTTTTTTGGAAAGTCACACTATCAAACCATGTTTAACCTCTTTGTCTTCTGTTCAAGGTGTTTACTGTATCCTCACATTCATCGTCAGACGGGAAGACCTGGTTCGAGGCCAGAGATTACTGCAGGGCCAGAGGAGGAGACCTGCTCAGTATCCACAGTCAGGAAGATCTACGAGCACTACCAGAACGGTACAGTATCACCTGACAAAGTAAAAAACTAAAGAAAATACAAAACTGGTTGCAGCAGATGATGAATGTTAGCTAGTGTCCAGCAGAGCACTGGGAAAATGTTATTTTAACAATTTTCAAATAAGTTTTATACTTTAATGGCCAATATGATGATAATATTAAATATAACTATTGTCTATTTTAGCTATGAATCAGTCTGGATTGGACTTAGTGCCCCTGACCCAGCCACCGGATATGTATGGAGCGATGGATCCCCAGTGAGTTAATAGTGTTCTACTTTAATAGTTGAGTATATTTTTTAGTTCAGGACACCTCATTAAATAAACAATACAATTATAAATAAGTGTGTTTTATGGTTTCTTTTTGTTTACAGGTGCAGTTCCAACACTGGGAGGATGGAGAGCCAAACAATAAAAACAAAGTGGAATCTTGTGCTGTTTTCAAAATGTATAGGAAGGATGACAGTGGGTCCTGGAACGATTTGCACTGTGAGATGTACAAAGGATGGGTGTGCCAGATCCGTTTAGGTAAAATAACAGACTGAAATAATTTGTCTCTCACTTGTTTGTTTATCCAGGGGTGTAAATCATCCTTTTTAGATATCAGTGTCACCAAAACAAAGGAGATGTGTATTGATTTTAGTAAAAATCCCTCAGTCATCTCCCCTGTGGTGATGGACAAACAATCTGTTGAACTTGTGCAGCAGTACAAATACCTCGGTACTGTCATTGATAGCAAGCTGTGCTTTGAGCCCCAAGTTGATGTTGTATGTAAGAAAGCACATCAGCTCATGCACTTTGATCGCAAGCTTTGCACTTTTAATGTTGACACCACTTTAATGAAAATGTTTTATTGAATCTGTTCTTACATTCTCTTTTATCTGCTGGCACGGGTCACTTTCTTTTAAACCTGTAAGGCATTATGAAGGTGTGCAGTAAAATTGCTGGAGCACCCTTAAATGACCTCCATGACCTGTATCAGGTTAGGTGCATGAATAAAGCTAAATGTATCCTGGCTGACACAAGCCATCCACTAAGGGACAATTTGGTGCTGCTACCATCAGGTCGCAGATATAATCTCCCCCGATGCAGAACAAATCGGTTCAAAAAATCATTTATCCCTGCTGCTATCAGCCTCTTACATGGCTGCTAAATGTACTGTGTATTCGTTTATGGTTGTTTACTTATTTGTTGTGATAATTGTTGCCTTTGTTTTAACTGCTGGCTGTGACACAAATTGCCCCTCAGGGATAATAAAGATACCTTGAACCTTGACAAGGTGTCAAAGAAAAGCATGCCAATCTTTTATAACCGTTGTTGAAGGTTAACTGAGCAAACTTGACCTTCCGACAGCGTCTTTCTCAAATTTATTTAGGTGAACATATTCTTAAATCAGCATGGCCAACTATCACTCCAGTGCTCTTATTTGTGTTTTAAGTATATTTTCTTACATCTGTGTCGTTACAGGAATTAATCCAAAACCGCCTCCAAGCCCTGCCCCTCCTGGTAAGTGGACCATTCCTCGATGTAATCACATAGACTTAAGCTAAATGCTAACATTAGAATGCTAACATCACCATGATGACAATACCTGTGCTAACATTAAAGTCCCCATGAAATGAAAAATACATTTTCCCAGTTTTAATCCTGTGTCCCTGGCTTGATACCAGTGATGAAAAGTTTATCTAAAACATCATCTTGTTGAGTCAACATCTGAACCAATCAGCTGCTAGATCAGGTGAGAGCCAGGCGGTGCAGTCGGTGGAGAGCAACTGCAGCACCTGGCTCTAAAAACTGCGGCCGCCTCGCTCTTGCGGTTTTATCACGTCCACTTTTGTAATATGTCAGAGCAGGTCGGGATGAAGTCAGACACAAAACTAATCTGCGCAGGCCTGGCTCATCTTGAACGAACCTATTGTTAATGTACCTCCATGCTCTGAACCCCCGTAGAAGAAGTAAGAAAAAGTATCATGTGGCGATGCTGGCCAGGTATTGCGGAGCCTCCCACAAAAAAAACAAAAAACTAAAGCAAAAGAACCTGCTGAGGCTGAGATTTTACCAACCGATGACCAAGAGACGGGGTTTAATGCTGCTGCTCCCGCCGCCGCTACCCGGCTTATTAATAAATAATTATTAATTATTTGGTTGGCTGGTAAAGTATCTGCCTGGCTGGTAAAAAAGTTAGTTTTGGACCCTGGGTACAAGTCAGTTAAAAACCAAAGTCACTGAGATTCAACCTCTGGAGACCAGGAATGTCTGTACAGTCCATAGAGCCATACCGCTAGCATGGCTAAAGCTACAGAAATCTGGACCTATA
Organism: Epinephelus awoara; assembly: GCA_035609425.1. Taxonomy (NCBI): domain Eukaryota; kingdom Metazoa; phylum Chordata; class Actinopteri; order Perciformes; family Serranidae; genus Epinephelus; species Epinephelus awoara. Next base: position 21,302,020 of record CM069306.1, on the reverse strand, counting down.
CATGTACAGTATTGTAACATATTACATATTTCTGACATGTTTTCAGATTACAATAGGACCTCTGATGGGTGGCTAGAATGGGGGGGGGCTCAGTATTATCTCGTCACTATGAGCATGGCCATGGAAGAAGCTCAACGCTTCTGCAAAGAGAAGCAAAGTGACTTGGTAACTATCAACAGTGAAGCTGAAAGTGTCTTCTTATGGAAACGGGTGAGGAATGACATTCATGCTGCATTACTGACATTACTCTTTAGCTGTGGTATTTGAGATTAAAACATACTGCAATGCAAGTACGTCTGGTTTTACTGTTTTCCTCTCTGTGTGTAGATGTCCAAAAGTTATGGAGATAGGCCTTACTGGATAGGCCTGAATGTAGATCTTGATAAAACGTATGGGTGAGTATTAATTAAATAATGAATAATGGATTAAATGAAAATGAGAAGAAATGTATCCAAACTATGTGAAATGTAGATGAAGTGACCAGTTCAATAATATGTTGCACTTTATGTAATTTCATTGGAACATTTTTAAGAGACAGTGTGAAAGATTTAGAAGGATTTAGTGACATCCAGTGGTCCAGGATTGCAGATTGCAACCAGCTTAAACCTCTCCAGATTAGAATTCCTTCAGTGTTCATTGTTCAGGAGGTTTTTACTGGGACCTGAATTATCCACAGAGGGCTCTTCCTCTACAAAACAAACAGAGCAGGTTACTGAAACCTGTAAAAACACTGAATAAAGCAGTTTCATGTTACAAATTAGCGTTTCTCTTGCACCGTTTGGCACATCCCAGATGGGCTGCCATTTGTGCTCAGCTTTGTTCTGATGACTTGGTGTGTGCTCACCTCATTTCTGATCCAGACGTTCAAGAGGTTTTTACTGTGAGCCAAATTGTACATAAAGATCTCCTCTCCACAACAAATGAACCCAGGGATGTAAACAGCTAAAAACACATAAAAAAAAGGAAAACTTTTGCTCTATGCTCTCATCACGGAGGGACTGCGAACTACGATGGGAGAAGCAAAAAAGCCATTGGGCCTATGTAGAGCCAATGTTTGGTTTGTCCAGTGTGGTTACTGTAGAAACATGGTGGTGCAAATGGCTCAGTCTAAGGTAAAGATTGTTTTTAAGGCAACGATACAATAAATAAAACATATTTATCACAAGTCCTACACACTGGACCTTTTAAATGCTAAGTGTTGCAAGGCTGGCTTGATACCAGTGATGTTGAACCAGACTGTCAGATTTGTGTGTCTATTGAAAAAAATAATTTGATTGCTCCTGCATCAAAATTATTATTCGTTTTCATGTCAAAATAATCAGTATTTTTGTCATCAGCCAAGCATATTAGTTCTGTTTTAGTCCTAACCAACCCCTGAGGAAACTATGAGTCTCTTTAGCTTGCTATATGTTCCACAACTGGATGTTCATCAGCTAGCATCCAACTGAATGTCTGCTGTATAATGTTGGGCAAGCAGCACAAAGCTAGTTCATCAGAATAAAAAGAGCTGCCTTGGCTGCTAAGGAAAACCAAAATAATGATCCAAAATAGACTAAAGGGCTCTTGAGCGCTGAGGGGGACGTCAGGGTTGAGCGTTAGCTCTGTGAGTTCACCACTACATGCTACTAGAGATGTACCCCAATCTGAATGTGTCATTGAGGAAAGCAAGACGGTTGGGTGGAAACAAATATATATTCTACCTGAAGTTGTTGGTTATTAAAAAAAACAAAAACAAAAAAACAATTGACTGTGTGTCAGCCATTATGTTTCTTCAAATCGATGCATATCATTATGGCTGACCATAAACTAAAAATTCCCATTCTGATTGCAACATTCACCTTATTTTACTAGTCATTTCTTTTCATACCCAGTCATTAAGCGTTAAGCGTCACCTCATGCGTTACAGTGGTAAGTCATTATCATCAATAATTTAAAACTTGGAATGCTACCATATCACTTTTTTTGGCTTGCCTGTCTAAACCCTGATATTTTCTGCTGTGACTCAGGGAAACTCAGGAGTAGTGGGACAAAAAAAATCTAGTGTGACAGCTGGATTTCTTTCAAACCCTGACAATCTATACATTAAAATGAAGCTTAATACCCATAGTTTTTGGCTGTAGTCTGTGTTCATTTATTTCCATTTAAAAAACCCACTAAAAATATTAATACATGCAAACACAGCATCATTGGAATTTATGATTATTAGTATTTTTCATATATATTTACTGTAAATAGTTTCTTTTTACAGTGAAAGATTTTAAAACACTTTCTTTTTCAGTCAGAGATACAGAGATAGATATGATCAGTCGGTTACAGCATGAGGATATGGAAACATATTTCATAATCATATTCCAATATTAAGTCAATTTGATGCTTTAAAGGGACAAAAGTTACATTGCCAAGTAATATTTGATATAAAATACAACAGTTTCCAACCATGCCCATTCCTGGTATTGTATATGAATACAGATGAAGAGAGATTATTTTGTTGGTTAAACAAGTACAAATACAGATAGTGACATCTCAGTACATCTCTACAAGTAATCTCTTTCATATTACACAACTTAAAGTATCGATTAGTGCATCTTCAATTTTGAAGGAGTTAAATACTTTTTTGAACAAAATCTGGAGGATTTTTCTGACTGGATTCAAGAGCAGACCTCATTCAACATTTTTCACAGATAGGAGTGCAGGCGGGCAGACTAGAGCACAGTGATTTATTGAAAAAAAGTAAATAAATACATCACGGGATGTGAGGCAGACAAGAGTAGACACCAACAAAGCTGACAAGGGGCAGGAAGGAGTCCACGTAAATCCAAAAAACTATAGCTATAATTAAGGTTGAAAAATAATTTTCCTCATTGGCCAACTCCCTCGCACCATATGTCGGATTGACTTGAAATTCAACACACATGTCCAGCACATGTGCTTCTTTAATGATTTTACTGTGTTCTGAAAAGGTGGATGGATGGGTCTCCAGTGGTGTTTCAAAGGTGGGATGAAAATCAACCCAATTTCATACGCAATGATGAGAACTGTGCTGCCATGACTACATATACAGGTGAATAACTTAAAAATCACTGATCTTTACTGGCTTACTTTCAGATAATTAATCTGATATGCTTTACCTTTCAGATGAAGAATAATCTGAGATTAGATTTTGGATGTAAAAATACACATTGTTTTTGCTTAAATACTTGTTTAATATTTTGGGTTGGCTTACAGGGTTCTGGCATGTTTATAATTGTGGGCATGAGCACAGGTCCATTTGTAAACGCAGTGAATCACCACCTGCCAACACCACTGTAGCACCAACAGTTACTCCAAAAGGTGGCTGTCCACAAAGCTGGGAGAAATTTAACTCAAAGGTCAGAGATCATATTTAATTACTATTGTTGATTTGCAGGATGGGGAAAGAACTGGTGGTGCATGAAAAGGACATTCAATATGACAATGTATTAACCTATATTTGGATTAAAAAAAAAAAAAAGCTACTACCCTTTTGAGACAAAGCTGCTGATTTTATGTTCCTATAGTGTTACAACATCATTACCAGCCAGGAGACGTGGTTTGGAGCGAGGGTACAGTGCAAATCAATGGGAGGAAATCTCGCCTCAATTCTCTCCAGAAAGGTGCAAGGTATGTTTTGTGGGGTTTTTTGTTTTTTTTTTAAAAGTAAACTATAATTTTTATATTCCTGAGAAACGCATATCATGCATATTTCATAAAAATGTCAATGTCCTCTGGATATCTAAATGAAGTCACCTGGAGACAAAAGGCCTAATTATTGAACAACTGCAGTTTTTTACTGACAAAGGTTTGCGCTATTTTCCTTAATCCAAAATATTTGACTGCAAGCATACGGTTTATATATGGTTGTATAGAGAGTACATATGGTACATCTGGATACTTGAGGCATTCATGGTCTAGCCAGTAAAACCAAAACTATTAATAATGAAAGAGTGTGCAAATCCTAGTGTGCAGAAGATGAAATTTTGTATGATTAAAGTAGTTTAGTTAGGTGATCAATGTGTTTTTAAAAAAGATTTTGTCGCATTTTTTAAGTGCGGAAGAACCCAATATTAATAGGCAGCAGACTTCTTTCCCGCTGCTAGTAGACCAGCTCTGCAGTAGATACGTATGACCTTAGTTTTTTTTTCTGGTGTGTCACGCTCGACATAACATACATGCCACAATAAGGGTTAGTAAACAGTAGAAATGCATAGAGGCCAGTGAAAGTGCTTACCTCTTGATTATATATGTTACTTATTCAGTCTCTCTTTCAATCTCGGTGCCAACTAATTTTAAATGAAAAAACATTGGGTATTAACATGTAAAATGTAAACCACTGTCCATCCAGGTAATGCTTTCTGCATTCTTTAATTGTACAGTTTAAGATGACCCATACACTGATCAAGGACATCTGAGAAATATGTAGTTTATTATAATTTATTTAGATATTATATATTTAACTGGATAGCAAATAAAAAAATCAATGGTATGATCAATATGTGTTACATTTTCAGTGTTTTTGACTTCTAAATTGGCCAAGCCACCTACCACAGCCCTGTGGATTGGTTTGCATAGTGCACGTGGCACTCCATTTCTCTGGACTGATGGGCGACCAATGCGATACAGCAACTGGGGTAGTGAGGTAAGAGGACAATGTGATATTTTTTTATTATCAAGCACAAGAGGTATGTGCTGAAACACAAAAAAAAGATTACTTTTTGATAACGGTTTCTAATGAAAATGTGAATCTTCCTCTGATGCAGCGTTGCTATCCTCATTGGAGTGATTAACCCTTTTGGGATAGTTACAATGTTTACTGTACATGAGGCCTAACTAGGTCAACTTAGGGGCTAAAAAAACTGAGGTTATGCCTCAAGTACATACTATCTTTATTATGTGTTGTGATCAATTATATGCATCTGTATTGTTTATAATATATTTTTTGGGCTGTACTGTGAATTATTTCTGACATCCTGGTTTTCCATTGCAGAGGACACAAATTGTTCACAGTTATCACAGCATATATTATCACAGTGAGGTAAAAACTTTTTTATATACTTTGATCATAATGCGCAATACCACTTTTTACCACCATTTGTGTGGACTTAGAGCTGACACACATCACACTTTTATGATGAAATTGAGGTTGTGTCTCTAGTCTCTTTGTTTACAATTTTGATGAATTATATGCATCTGCTTTGTTTGTTATATATTTTCTGTTTGTGTATTCATACAAATTTCTGACATCCTTATTTTATATTGAAGTTGGATTATGACCATTTTCATCAGCCATCACGTACTGAGGTAATACTTCTTGACACATATACAATTCAACTTTACTTGTCTTGACTTGGATTATTGGTTATTTTGTGAATATATTAATATGACTATGTCTAAATAAATAAAATCAGTGCAGGTGTTACAAATACCAGTAACAATGTCTCTGTTCTATTCAAGTGACAGTAAACAAGCCTGCCTTGATACCAGGAACCTGTAATCAAAGCATCTAAATGTTTGACCATCATTTATTCTATTATTTACACCTGTGCCATTTCTACTACGACAAGTCAAAATATCTCCCATGAAAAAGACCTTAGTAATTTTTCATGGGAAAGGTGCTGTCATTCACCTGGATCGTACCATACTTTGCCCTCTGCCTCAAAATTGCTATGTTTTACCAGAAAAACTGTGCTGTGATGACTACTGACACCACCAGTGGAATTGGAAAGTGGATAAAAAAGAACTGTAATGACACCAATGGATACATCTGTCTTCGAAATGTTGGTGAGTCTATCCTCAGCCCTTTACTTGAATGCATTTTTGAGGTGTTTAAGATGCTCAGGAACTCACAAATTTTTGCACACAAATCAGAGCGGGTGGAGATTTGATATTTTATGGGTGGCATACCCAGGTGTGACAAAATGGTTCAATAGCACCCTCTACAAATTTTTAAATGAAGTCACCATCATGATATATTACATTTTACATTTAACATTTAAAGAGTTACAAAAAGCCTCTTGGAGCCATACCCTACGTTATAAGTTAATTTGTGCTTTCTAAGATAGAAAAGGCATGACCCTCTGCCGATTGGCTTACCCTGACATTCTTCTCCTAACCCTAATCCTAACCCTACTCCTCTTGCCTAAACCTAACCAATCCAGCGCACAAGCGCACCGGCAAATTTCCCCCTCCTCCGGTGTTTCATTGCACGAGCAAAGGTGAGGACACTTTGGCCAAAAAGCCCAATAAATCCACTGAAGGCTCGAGAAAAGTTGGATAAAAATCCGCTGGAGTTGTTCTCCTGACAAAAAAAGCCGTACAGCGTCACTGGCTCGAGCGGGCCTGTGACCTGTCAGTCAACTTACCCGACATACTTTTTGATCGGGCCCGGGCTATCGGGCCATGGGTTATGTCGAACCCTGCACGGGTTTCGCCCAGGGTTGTTACCTCACGTTCTGCGTCACACAGAGTGTTGTGTGCCTCGTGTGCATTCACTTATTGGGTTGGCTCATCACTTTTTGGATAAGCTTGCGAAGCAGTGACCTAAAAAGTTGTTTATTAATCTAATCTTTGCCTTAATCCCAAGATAAACCTAGGCTGGAGCCTATCCCAGGTGACATTGGGTGAGAGGTGGGGCACATCCTGGACACGACCTACACACTCACAGGGCTTACACATAGTCAGGCAACCATTCAAGCTCACATTCACACCTAAAGGCAATTTAGGTATTAAAAATAATTAACTAATTAACTAACTTGCATGTCTTTAGATTGTGGGAGGAAGCCAGAGAACCAAGAGAAAACCCTCGCTGATAGACTTGCACCGATTACAATTTTTTGGGCCAATGCCAATTTGCAGAGTGTTTGGATGGCCGATGCCGATTTTGGCCGATTCCGATTTTGGCCAATTCCGATTTCATTTTTTTCAAACCACTTTACAACACACAAGATATTGCAGTATTTGCTATCTTTCCTTGATTAGAACATTTCAACCAAAATACAACCAGCTTTTCAATAATCATCTCAAACAAACAAACAAAAACAGTGACACAGGTTAAGAAACATTTTCCTTTTTGCTCAAATATTATTTCAGGTACAGTATTAAAATAAATAAGTAAAAAAGGCATACATAAATAAAAACATAGATAAATAAAATAATAATTATTGGTGTACAGAATTTGTGGGTCATTTCTTAAATAGACAAAAAAGTAAAAATATCTCCTGTGGAAAATTCACACAGGTCTTCGGAACGCGCCTGCCAGTAAGCGCGCGGACACGCGGCTCGTCAGTTTCAAGCGGCACAGTTCAGCAGTGAGAGCTCCGCAGTTAAGTTTAAAACAGATAATCAACAACTTTCTCCTTCCTTTCTCCGTCTTATTCTTGATAGGAGTTCCAGCCACAAGATGGTCATAGTCATAGCGCCACCTACTGGCAACAAAAATTGACTTGTTTTATACTTAAACTCCCTTGAGGATTAATCAGACCTATGTCAAATTTGGTCAGTACAATCTTTCGACCTTAATGTTGAAAAGTTGGAACAACATTGCTTTGGCATTGAAGCTATTTTGTGCATTCCAACCTCAAACAGATAGTTGCACTGTCCAATCTGCCCCAAATTTCTTATGGTTGATAAGACTCTACATATCTTTCTTAAGTCAAGGTTATTTTGCCACCCACTGACAAAATAAACTGCAGTTAATATGTGGTGTGTGCTTGATATACAGCAACATAATACGTATTTAGTGTGTGTTTTCTAGTGCCACATAGTGTACACAGGAAGTCAAAGCAAAACATGCAATATGTAGCTTCTAGTGCCAATATTCCCCAGAGATCAAGATTATGATTTCAACAGTGCAAATTTAAGACAAGTTTTACTGGGTTTTAATACCAGGCTGATTCAAACAGGACAGTGAAATGGGATAAGTGAGTAATTTCATTCTTCTCAGGAAAGCAAAAAAGGACAATAACTCTTGAACATCCATACAAGAGAAATCCTGCTTTCAAGATGAATTGAAAAACTAAATGTGTCTAATTTCTCACCCTAAACAGACCCATCTCTCCCAGACTCCCCTGAACCAACAACTCCTACAGGCTATGTCAAAATATTTAACGACTCTATCAAGGTCGTAACTCAACAAATGACCTGGGATGCAGCCAAAAAGCACTGTGAAAATGATGGTGCCAAACTGGCTAGCCTGCGAAACAAGTGGACACAGTTGTATGCTGAGCTGGTAGCTTTGACTCTTGACACTAGTCTGTGGATTGGACTGAACAAAAAGGAGGTACAGGGCAAATGGCCTCTCAAACTGATTCTTACCTAAGAAGTGTTTTCTGTAATTGTTGAAATTAGGTTATTTTTAAACTATAAATATTAATTACAAAAAGAACATTTATGTTATTTTTGGCTTTTAAGAGGCTAAATGTTTTCAATGCTTTTGCTGATTATGTAGCACACTGAACTATATTTTGAATTAATGATGTTTGATCAATCTTTGCTGTCAGACTGGCGGATATTTCAGATATATTGATGGCTGGCGTTTGACCTCAACCTACTGGAGTGGATGGGAACCACGCAGTAACCGAGATTGTGTGTTTGCAAACACACAAGGAAAGTGGGAGACTGCTGACTGCAATCAGAACATCAGCAGCATTTGCATGAAGTCTACAGGTAAGGCTTATGTAAATTTTAATAAATTCCTATTCGACTCTTCCTAAAATAGCCTATATGTTAGGTATGTTTCCATTAGCATCCCCTACAACTGCAAAGCAATGCTAGCAGACAGTCCCATTCTTATGCATAACTCTCTCCAGTACTGTCGTAGCCGACCGGCACACAGGGAAGTAGCAGGTGGGTCTTCCAACTCTAGTGTATTAATTTGTACTCGTCACAGTGACTTAATTGTACGCCATTCTGTTTGTTTTGCCAACGTCAACATCTGTTTGTGTTTCATGAGATAGGACCACAGATATTGATCTATATCTTATAATTATTAGACTTTGATCCTCTGCTTGCCCGTCCCATGACCAAGGGTATTGGTTTCTAGGCTTTGTATTTGCTCTATATCATTACGCTATTATAAATATAAGCAGGGGATTTTAATACAAAGCGGTAACCATTGTATTTAAATGCATAAATGGGTCAGACCTGTGCACAACAGGATTTGAAACAAACTGTAACAAACTGGAGCTTCTGTGTTTTCATTACCTGCTTTGAAACAACATGACCCCCATCCATTTAAAATGCCTATTTGTTCTTCTGAGGACATTTTGGTGAAAACAACGCAAAAGTAGCGTAATAAGTACAGTAACTTATTTCTCTACACAGAGAGTAATATTGTAAAGTAACTTGTAACTTTCATAGAAGGTATCTAGTAATATGTACTATATTACATTTTGAGAATATCTTGTTGTTACTGATGAACCTGTTTGCCTGTGGATTGCCGCAAACATTACACAAACTCTGTCAGTCTTTTGTTGCCCAGTCCCAACTTTTTCGGAATGTGTTGCGGGCACTGAATTCAGAATGAGTTCATATTTACAAAAAACAATAGTTCTCAGTTTTAACATCAATACCTTGTCTCTGTATTGCATTCAATTGAATATATGCTGATGTTACCTGTTTGGAACATGGCTTCATGTGTTCCCGTTGTATTTTGCTTTAGATGTGACATCGTTTTCTTGTTATACAATATTGTCAAATGGTGCTTACGGCAGTTGGATTTGAAAGCATGTACTAAATAGTGATTCGTTTTTCTCATTCACAGATGTGCCACCAGCAGATCCAAGTGATTTCCCAGGATTTTGCCCTGAAGACCCAGAACAACCCAGATACTTACGGCGGAGTAACAACTGGCTACCATTTAGGGCTAATTGTTATCTCATTTTTACAGACAGGATTGAGTGGCAAGAAGCAACCCTTAACTGTGCAAGACATGGTAAAGATTGTCCATGTATGGTGTAATCGATATCCTGAATCAGACAGCTGTGTCTAGCTTTTACTAAAGACAAACTGTTTTCTTGTTTGTTACTTTGTTTCTAAAGGTGGAACTCTTGCAAGCATTGAAGATCCTTCTGAGCAAGCATTCATTCTAAGCAGTATACAAATGTTTCGAGACAGCCAATCATCTTTCTGGATCGGCTTATACAAAACTCACAGAGGTAAAGTCGCATTGTCTGATCTTTATGAAAAGACACATTAAGCTACACTTGAACATAAAGAAGGAAAACAATGTTAAACAGATGTTCTGAAACATAAACGTTACAAAATTACTGTAGCTTAATTATTAATTTCCTACCTAATAGAGAACTGAAAAAAGGCATGGTAACTTCAGTATGGAGAATGAACCCAAATCAGCCTAACTGGCCAAGTACACTATGTGTGCACATACACAGTCGTGTTTTTTTTTGCTGTTTTTGTGTGCTGCTGTGTTTCCAGCGAATTTTAGGCACCAAATGTTTTGAAGCAACCCATCACTGTTATTCCAATGACTTTTTTTTAGCAACCCAGCCCTGTTTGTCCAGCTGCTTTTTAGCACCGAACAGTTGTTTTTACCAAGACAAAACTGCTTTTCCTGCTGGGACTGTGGCCCGAAAAGTGGTTGTTTTTTATAGTGACACTGCTTCTTTTCCGCCTGCAAACTGGGTTGTTTTTCATAGACAAAGGATTCTGCCCCCCAAATTGAGTATTTCTGGCCAAAACATGATCTTTTCCCAACCATAACCAAGTTTTTGTGCCTAAACCTGACCACATGTTAACTGCAGCGTGTTGAAACATTAAGTTTCAATGTATCAGCTACATGATAACCTGCAAATGTAACATATCCATGGTTTACAGAAATGTATAGTGCTAACATTTTTTATGGTGGTTGGGTTGGATGTTTTCTGCTCGTTTTGTGACTCTGGAGGTGTATTATTCCCAAAGTGAGGGCAGGCTGGCACCAATGATTTTTTCTGCAGTCGTGACTGTCCGTTATAGTTTGTTCCTGTCCTTGGTGGCCACACTGTGATGATTGTTCAGAGAACAGACTATTGCAATTGTATCAGTAGCTACTCAGACAGGTTGCAATTCTTGAGCTAGCACAGAAACCTCTGCTAAGCCTTTTATCGTAACATGTCAGTGTTTGATGTCCACTTTAGATCCTGGGAGATGGTGGATCCCAGAAAGCTGAAGGTTTTCCACAACTTACACTTTGTAGTTCAGAATGGAGTAAAGGTGTCACCTCCCCAATTTTAAGCGTGCTAAGCTCCAGGTTGTTCTGACAACAGCTAGGCCTATATATATGTATATATATATATATATATGTATCTTTATATAATATATGAATGTGTAATGTAATTATTACATTGTATTATTACATGTTGTACGATTACACAAAGCTGTTGAATTACCCAGCACTGCTTTTGCCCTCAGTGTTTTAGCATCTTCCCAACTGATTTGAATTTCTGAACCCAACGCCATTTAATAAACCTTATTTCCAGCTGCAGCAGGCAGCGAAAACAATCTCTGATTAACCTAGTCATGATCATAGTATTACTCAACTTTATTTGTAAAGCACATCTAAAAACAATTTACGTTGACCAAAGTGCTATACAAAAGGAATAAAATGCTAAAAACCCATAAATAAGAGGCAACATAACTGTCAGGTACACAGCTCACACATTTATAGACACAGCACACACAGGCATGTGTCAGGGAAGACCACAACAGAGGGACTCAAACACTACTGAATAACAGTAGGTTTTGAGCCTGGACTTAAAAAAGTCAGTGGATGGGGGCGGATCTGATTGGGAGGGGGATGCTGTCCCACAGTTTGGGGGCAGTCACAGCAAAGGCACGATCAGCCCTGAGCTTAAGTCTGGAGCTTGGGACAGCCAGGAGCCTTTGGTCAGCTTACCTGAAGGACCTGGGCACAGAATAGGGGGATAGAAGGTCTGCGATGTATGATGGGGCCAGACCATTAAGGGCTTTGTACACAAACAGGAGAACCTTTAAGTAATATAGTTCCCTCAGTCAAAACACAGCAAAGAGGAAACTATTCATTGGATTTACATTCATCCAATAGCCAGTGACACCTCTGCAATGCTAATGTTGTTCTGTATTTGCTGTTGGGCAACTGTCTGCTAACGTGTTTGGTCATAACAAACTACATAAAAGTGACAACATATTAGTTTTGTGTTTACAGCTTGTTCTGCTGCTCCTGAGTGGTCTTTGGGTTCAATACACAAAGTAAAAATAATAAAGGAAATACTAAGTTATAGGTTATAGAGGCACATATGGAAAAAACTGAAAGAAAAGATACTGAGTATCAAATTAAATAAACTTCATCTGGTACAAAAAGAAGCTTTACAAGAAAAGAAACCCACAGAATTTCTATTCGTCCCCAGGCACTTGGCAGTGGTTGGATAAAACCCCCCTGGACTACACTAACTGGGGTGAAAGTCCAAATGGGAGAAACACTTTTGGATCCGTAAGAGCTACAGATGGGATGTGGACAACTGGCCAAAAGTGGTATGACAGAGGATATATTTGCAAAGCACCCAAAGGTGAGATCATCATAGTTATTAGGATTCAGTTGGAATTAAAGGAATTAATTTACAATAACAGGAATGTGTTGGGTTTTTTTAAATGTTGAAAAAACATATTAAAAAAAACCCAAATGCATTTATTGATTTTGACATTGAAATATGAAGTCAATGAAATGACAGAAATTATACACTCTTTGTTAAGTTGTTAATGTTTCTTTGTATCTAGAACTATTAAAAGGGGCACAGACAACGGGTAAGTAACATCTCCTCCTACTTTTAATTTCACTGATAATTATACATTTTTTCTTTTGGCTGATAATCTATGTGTTGAATCTGTACAGTATCTCCTAAGACGGAACCTCAAACCCGTGGCCACATCACTTTGGTAGTTTTGCTGGTCATTATTGCAATCATCACAGGGACAGTCATCGCCTTATTTCTCTTCAAGAAATCTGGTCGCCGCTTACCTATCCCTGAAAAGTTATCAACCTTTGACAACCCACTCTTTTTCAACAATGAGCGGTTCCAGCCTGGTCTGGTCGACACCAAGAAACTGGTAGCAAGTGCAGAACAGGAGAACCCTGCACCTGTTCTAACTGTGTAATGTAAATGCCAACAGAATCTACTGGGGCATACAATGTACAATGTAATTTTGATAGCACTCTGACAAGAATTTCATTTTGTTTTGAAATGAGAGATGTTTCAATGTAGCTGGCAATAACTGGCCTTAATGAACAAAATAATTTAAGATGTAGGATGTCTTATTTGATATATAAATCTTCATTTGTAATCATTTGAAATAATGTTTAATTGTATATTTTATGACACTAGAATTTACTGACTGATTAAAGTCATTGATTCATAACATATTTTACTTTAAAGTACTATGCTTGCTAGAATTGTGAAATGTGTACTAGACTGAACTTGGCAAAATATATAACATTCCTGTTGGACTATAAGAAAGACAGTTAAGACAGACAGTATACCATTGCTGCATTTCATCATCCTTGAGGATATTACAGATGACATTTTATTTGTCTAGAAATCCAGTTGAGTCCTAAGACATGTCTTGCAAATGAGAATTCAAACTATTGTATTAAAAAACATTAAAAATAACAAAACTTTGTGTATCTACACTTAATGTTGTGGCTATTTTTCTAGCTTTAAAGAGAAAGCTCAATGAATGTATTTAGATGTTTATCTTTACTCAGCTTGCTGAACATTTTTTCCTATTAGCATATTAGAGTGTTTACTTTTAGTCAACTACTTTTCAAGCAAATAATGTAAATGAAAAAATAACAATTAATCTTTTAAATTCATGTTATTTTTAAATGGATTTTTTTAAAAAAAAGGAAAAAGGAACACTGTTCGAGGGAGAGTTTTCTCCTTGATGAAAGCTTGTATTTAACAGATGTGGCTGAGAATTCAAAACTGCATTATGTGTTTTAGATTGTGTAAAGTGGACACTGAACGGTTTTCCCTGGTAAATGGACTTGATCAAAAGAAAATAGTGAATGCAGTTAGTTGTTATGGCGACAGCACACATCCGTGGGGCCGTGTAGTGTGCTACACTTGTTTGAAAAGTGCATTTTGGCAAACTTTAAACATTAAACCTTTCCTTTAGTCCATCTCTTTTTAATGCTCATCATGTAGCCAGTCCTAAAATCAAATTTGCAGTTATCAACATCTATCTGTCCTGGTGTTTGCCGAGCCGATGGTCAAAACTTCGGAAGAACTGAGAATTCATAACATAACCAAACATGACCAAGGATTGTGATAACGATATCTTAAATCTAAGACAATATCTAGTCTCATATCACGATACTGATATAATTTTGATACATAACCCAGGCCCGGAAAAGATGCATTTGGAGGCCAAAGATTCTTCACAGAAAATGTTATGGCCAGATATATTGATTCACCAAGGATTTCCAGACCCGCAGTTTAAGTTCCATGTTGCCAAATTGCTTTGTCTACTGAGTAACTTGTGCAAGCATGTTTCACCTGTTCACTTTTTTAACCTCTTACTCAACACAAATGTTCTCACTTCTCAAATTCACAAAGGACACTTCCTTTTTTTTTTTTCTTTTCAAAAAGGATGCAATCAACCAAATTGTACTGTCTAAAACCTTGTCCTGGTTAAATCAACAATATAATGTATATATCATTTACAGCACAAAAATAATTGAGTTAGTACTTCAACATCAAACCGTTTAATTAATCAAACATCTTATGTAAATTAGGCATGCAGAGTTACCTTGTATCCATGAGGATATCTTTGTTTGTCTTTGCATGTCTCCACATAAAATGGTGAACATTTTTGATTTATTGATTGATTAAGACCATGTTTAACAACAGCAAAACTATATCAAAACATTTGTTCACAAACTCTTACACAACTCGATGCAAGATTATCCAAGTCTTACTTATGCAGTCGTATGCTCAATACTTCACAAACATATGTATTTTCACTTACTCTATGCTCTCTTCAGCGCCAAAATCCAATACTAACAATACTCTTTGTTGTTGTTGTTTTGCAGAAATGCATGTGTTTGAGACGTACTGAGCATAAGACTGGATAAAGGAGACTTGGTTTTTACTGTACAAGTTTTGTGAGAGTTTGTAAGAGTCCATAAATGGACATTTGTTGTTGTCAATCACATTAATATGTTTCCCATTTTCCATGGAGGCGGGTGAGAAAAAAAACATTTAGTTTACAAGTTCAAAGTAACACAGCATGACTAATTTATTTAGAAATTGATATTTTGTGCTGATCTGACCACTGATCTGTACGGTCAACCCCAACAGTTGAGCACACAAAGTTTAGCCATCATAGTGTGAAATGAGTAAATGAGTGTGAAAAGAGACCCTGAAAAACATATCATGTTGTTCATGGCCGTAGCCAGCTATTAATTTATTAATCATCAGATCCCCATTAGCTGCTGGAACTTTACAGCAGCTACTCTTCCTGGGGTCTCACCAAGTTCATCAACCAAAAATGCAGCGAACATTCATACTTGCAAACAAACACGACACAGGACACTATGAGGTCACCGAGGTCCAGACCTCTGTAAAAATTTCAAAGAGAAGAAAATAGAAGAAGCCCCAAACAGCATGGTAAACATATTAACACACCAGACAGGTTTTATTTTGAAACGGCACGCAGGAAGTCATCTGATGTATCGGCGGAACGCGGAAAACTTGAATTCAGTTGACAGGAAGACAACGATACTGCCAGCTGACAGCCTAGGTGAGTGAATGACTTATTATTATTAGAATTATTATTTTAGCGATGAACAAGCAACTCACCGTAAGTTAAAGTTTAAGATAAAGTTAAGTTCTCGCTAAGTAACGTTAATGTTAGAAGCTTTAGCTGTGACACAATGGGTTGAAAGCTACTGGCTAATCATGCATGATGTGAGGTCATTAAGTCAGTGCCATGGTAACAGGTAATATTATTCAACATTATGCAGGTGGCTGTTTCATGACCCAATAAAGTTCCAAGAGGTTAGGTTGGGTAGAAACTATATATATGTGTGTGTGTGTGTGTGTGTGTGTGTATGACAAAAATATTGAACTTATTATGATATTCTAAATTATGGTGATGCACCTGTATGTTGTACACTAGATTGAGGTGGGTATTTGATATATAATGCACTGGGCAATAAGAGCATCCCTCTGTCTACCTGAACTCTATTCAGTGGCTTGAAGCCTTAAACCACATCAAATAATGTTGTTATTATGCAGCGCTTTATTCACTTATTTGAAGAGTACATGACCTCACATGTTTGTGTCGTTTACTATTTATTTGTTGTTGCATTACTCTTGCTAGCCTAGAATTTGATAATAATTACATGCAATAATTATTTGCATGAATTTGGACCTTTCATTCCAAATTATCTTCAAGCATTATAATGTAACGTAATCAATGAGGTCTAATCAACCTCCTCCCACACACACACATACACACAGAAAAAAAGTGACAGAAGAGGGAAAGAAAGATGTCAAAAAGAAAGCATTTTCTCCAGAATACATTAGATTCATTTGTTTAAAAAAAAACTAAGCCATGTGACAATGAGGACAGAAAGGATTTTTTTTATTATAGGCGCTAAAACTGTTTAAATGGGTCTCTTAACCTCTCACCTCAGTGTGTCTTAGGGCTGTCAAAATTGCTCAAAAATGACGTTCGAATATTCCTTCCTAAAATAACTCTTAGGTTCGAACCATTAGAAGATTTTTTTTCCCGCATTATGTCCACAAGAGGGCAAACTAATACAAGGAAACATACTTGTATATGTATTAATACAAGGAAACATAACTACTTGTAGGTATTTTTATTTCAACATAAACGTCTTTGAAAACATTTATATACCTACACATTAAAACAAATAAAACAATTATCTATAATATTACATTATAAACGACCGCGGACCTCTCGCTCGCCCCCCCTCTCGGACCCGTCAGGCCACACCGCCCATGGAAGCGCTGCGAATAGCCTTGACGCGCCTCGAAGCGAAGCCAGTTTCCTTTCGCCGCCCATGTTAACCGATTGTGTCATCCACGCCGGCTGCGCCGTGCCGCACAGCTCCGTTGCCGGCTCGCGCCCTGCAGTGATCATTTCGGTGTCTGGTCTATTTTTTTTCCTCCACAATCGAATATCAATTTTCACATTCGAAGGTCCATTTTTTTTTTCAAATTCGAATTTAAATTCAAATTTAGAATATTCGTTGACAGCCCTAGTATGTCACAGTGAAAATAGGTTTCTAGAGTCCTTACAATAGAAAATCTCTCTCCCTCTTCTCTCTCAAAAGACCGTTATTGTTGTACTAAAGCTTCTAGTACAAAGTATCCTGCCTCACCTCACTGTATAGGATTATGTACAGCCTACTGTAAAGTATCTACTAGTTAGAGTGGTCCAAACTGATGTTAAAATGCATATATTTTTTTAGTCAAATAATATGAACATTTTCTGTAGCTGTGATTTAGACCAGAATTTTGTGTTTTAAGCCTGAAACTGATATGGGTTGATCAGAAGTTGCTTTATTTATTATAAATTGGAAAGCTATTTACAGAGCAGCATTTTTATTCATAAGAATATTATAACTATTTTTTATAACTTTTTTTTTTTAAATTAAAGTTGCTATTGTTTAACAGTTGTTTAATAGCTTGAGATCAATGGTTTTGAGTCCGATATTTATTTAAATAACAAAACATAAACTTGAATGAATAAACTGTAACACAGGCATACAGTAAATACAAAGTTAAACTATGAACATATAAAGAGATTTTTGCCTGCTGGATGTTTTTTCTATACAATAAAGCACAATGTGTTTAATAATAATGTGTTAAAGGGACGTTGTGTAGCGTTTTCAGTTGTTTATTGGCAAAAATCAGTGTCTGTACTCATAAAGATGCCATCATTGGTGTATTATTGCCTCCATCAATAATCTGACTTATTCTTGTAAAAAAAGGAGGATTTCGGATTTGTTTGAACAAAGGGCGGGTAAGCTTCTGCGTTTTCGTTGAGAACCAGGCCAGCACTGTGTGACTGAGAAGCCGAAGGAGAAGAGCAAGGTGTGGCCGTGCTGCCTGCCTTCATGCCAGGCTCGGCTCCTTTCAAAGACTCCTTGCAAAGCACTCCTCCAGGGTTTTTTCGGACCTAATTGTATTGCTGAGTTTTGCACAGCAGCGACCGGATCTTTGCTCTCAAACCACGAAAAATGTGGTGGCACAACAGTCTCCTTCAGTACATTATTCTATGCTTTCTTTTGATTTTCACATTGGCTAGTCATCCTGTTTAATTTGTCTTCTGATTAAATCGGAACCGTTGAAACAAGTTGTAGGAAGCCTCTGCAAGTAATTGGTTGCTGGCAGACACTGTGCTGCAATAAAATGGTTAATCAGCAGTGCCGTGCACTGTAGAGCCGATGCGCTGCTGGTTCTGCCGGCCTGAATAGAATATAATGTCTACTGTTGTGTACAGCCTTATAGACTGAGCTGAGTAGTGATGCGCGGGTCGACCCGTAACCCGCGGGACCCGCAAATGGACCTGCGGGTCGGGCAGCAGTGATCGTCTGTTAAATCGCTCTGTAAATGATATTTTGACATTATTATTATAATCTATTAATCTATAATCTATTACTGTCATGGCATCCGAAGGTACTGATGCGTTGAGCAGGTGACAGTCCGCGGCCATTTTCAAAACACACTTGTGTCACGTACTCCAAAAGAAACTTGAATCAACAGTTTATTGATTTATTGTACAAAAAGGGGGGAAACAAACGTTGACAAAAAACGGTTCCATAATTCATATTAAATTCAAAAGATAACGAAAAAACAGCTACAAGTTAGAGGGAGTAGTGATAAAGTGGTAAAACTTGGCATTGATCCACAGCCTCAGACGGATGCGTTCAAGCGTGCCGTGCGCTCCGTTGGTAGGCTATACTATATTTTCACATTTTTAACTATGTAATTTAAAAGTTTTGATTTTTATTGATAACCTACATTTACCAACAACAAAAAGACTACATTTAGCACCAAAAAAATATGTAATTTTTTTTTTTAAATAATAATAAAAAAATAAGTAAATAAAAAAACCTACCCACAGAAACGTATAATCAAATATCCGAATATTTGGGTACAGCCCTAATAAGTACTGCTTTTTTTTAAACCACACAACTGAATTGTTTCTGCAGGGAAGTATTTTACAGTGTAACCATGACATGACTGAACAAGCCATTCCACGAAACACAACAAACAGTAGCTAATGTTTAAAAAATGTTTTCAAAAGATTTAAAGCATTTCGGACAATCTGGCATCAATTCTCGTCCAGCATTTGCTTTTGGAGACAAAAAAAAAGAAAGGAAAAAAAACAAACTAAAAAACACCAATGTCAGCATTATGATAACTTCCCTGTTGTGAATATTACACAATACTTTCACTGAGACACAGGATGTGTCAGCACTACTGACAGACATTTACACAACTCCTAAATCCTCTGTGAGAAATGCATGGATGAGGACTTAAGCTATATGACATCTCTGAAGAATACCAACAATGAAGATAACTCTAACAGCCTTTGCGCTCATCGTCCAAACACTACATTGTTTGGCTTTAGACGGTACAGTATTTCAACTAAGATTGATCTAGATGTGCACCCTACTCTTTATGTAAAACTACTGTGTCCATAACCATGTGTCAATGTGCATGCTGTCGGTGTGTGTCACCTGCGTTATGTGAATTCCTGTATATTTGAAACAGTTCAGTATCTAGATGACTGCAGTTTCATTTATCTATATGTTGCAGACATGAAATGGTTGGAACTTTGTTTGCTTATTAAATTTGTTTTTCTGGGTTTTTTTGTATTATTGTTTAATTATATAAAAGCGACTAAAACAACCCCTGTGATGGACTGTGCAATTAGCTGTAGGATTTTCTGATTTCTTCTGCAATAAATATTTAAGTGTCTAATTCTTTGTCAACAGATTCACCATTTCAACTGACAAACAAGGACACTGGTTTTTGTTTGGTTAAAACAATTAACCAATGCAATGACATACGCTGGACAACTGATGACCGACTTTTGGTTCAACAAAGAAAGAAGTGCCTGGGAGTCCAGGGGAAAAGTGTGGGGAGTGAAATAAGCCTCTACGATTGTGACGAAAACAGCGACCTCCAAAAGTGGGAATGCAAGAATGGAACAGTGCTCGCCCTCAAAGACCAAGCCCTTTACATTGAGCTCACTGCAGATAACACAGCAGTTCTCTCCAAAACACAAGGACCCAATACCCACCTCACAATAACAGGGACGTCCAACGGTGCTTGTACAAGAACATACAGAGGTACAGTATAAAACAGTGTTGTTTTGAAGGACTTGTACTGGTAACACCAAATCATTTTCACAGAATATAAAGTAGCAAAAGGACTCCCGCACACTGTCCAACTTGCAAAGAATCATTTATTTGCGACGTTTCGGTACTAGACCTTCATCAGGCATCAGGTTTGCCTGATGAAGGTCTAGTACCGAAACGTCGCAAATAAATGATTCTTTGCAAGTTGGACAGTGTGCGGGAGTCCTTTTGCTACTTTTTGGTCTTTTTTCTCCAACGCACGTGTCTTGTTTTATAGATGTGCGAAGTGCTTCCTTTGTACAGAATTTAAAATAAAATCACAAAGATGGCAGTTTCAGAGATTCTTATAGATTTACATGTTACCTATATCCATGAGAAGATCAAACTGGTAAACGACTACCCATATGTTGCTATATACTTCGAATATACCATACAGTCACAATTGTTTCATTATTCTTCATTTAAATTGTGGTTAATATGAAACACATATTTTCAGAATTCTATCCAGCATTTTAAGTAGAACTTAGCATCATGTTTTGTAGTGGTTTAACACGTGTTGTCATAAGAGGTAATTAACTGAATGTACACATAATTCAACTAATCTTTACTTTGTTCTTATCATTCTTAGAACTTTATGCTATTGATGGAAATGCAGCTGGACTGCCGTGCATGTTTCCCTTCTACTACAAAGACCAGTGGTTCTCAGACTGCACCACACTTGACTCTCCAGGAAAGACTCTTTGGTGTGCTGTTGAGACCAAATATCAAACTGAACAGTGGGGTTACTGCCCAGTGACTTGTGAGTGCTGCCTGTGAAAACATATGTTCTTTTATACTGTAGCATGAGAGGGCCATACTTACAATGCTTGTGTATATTGTATTGTTATTATTGTATATAGGAGCCAGTGCTGTCAACCTATTTTTTTAACTAAGATTTTCTTTAAAAAAGAAGTCAAGCTATGCTGAAATGATTCTAACTAGCGTTACTGTAACAGTTATTTTGAAAGAAGCTCAATATGCATCTCAATCTACATCTACAATCAGCAGAGAGACACTAGAACACTCTTGTAAACTCAAAACTGTATTTTGAGAAAAAATAAAATGTAAGTTATAAAGTAAAATAACTGAAAACAAACAATTACAAAATGCGCACACTGGCATTTCTGCCTTGATTTCACTGAGAAATATTACATGGTCTGCTCTAAATTCGCTATTCCTCAAATTTTTCCAGTTCATAGGGTTTTAAAAGTTGACAAATCTTGCGCGAAAGTCAGGTGACGCCTACAGGCACCATCTGATCCAGAACCTACCACTAGCTTGTAGTTAAGTCAGCCCACATAATTTTATTAAGAAAAAAATATACAGCTTTAGGTTGCAGGAAGAGAGTTTTATACTTTGTAGCAAACATAACATATCCATGTTTTGTATATGCATTTATAGCTAAAGATGGCTGGACAAAACACCCAACAACAGGAGCATATTACCAGCTCAACACAGGAGCAGCACTGACTTGGGCCCAGGCTGAAACCAGCTGCAAACAGCAGGGTGCCTCCCTGCTCAGTATCACCGATCCTCATGAGCAGGCTTACATCATAGGTAAGTTAACTCTATACTGAATGTACTGATAAAGAGAGTATGTATTTAGGCAAATACAAAAATTGTAGTGTTATTTGTTTTTCTATTAATATACTAAAATGTTAAAAAGATTATTTTAATATATTTTTAAATGCTATACTTGTGATGGTATCTGAATGTTTGAATAGACACTGCTGTGTTGTCAAACTAAACAAACTTTGAGCCTTACTAATATTTACTGACACAGGTTGTTTTTTTGTCATTGTTGTTCTTCATGTACCCAACAGCACTACTAGGTCGTAAGGGCATTAAGCTTTGGACTGGGCTGATCCTGGATCCACAACATGGTTGGAAATGGTCTAATGGGAAGCCTTACCGCTATCTGAAATGGGACTCAGGTGGGTTTGTGCTTAACTTTAATTCTTTGTGTTTCTATTTTGATATACAGTAGGGGTGTGCGATATGTACAAAAAATAATATCTCGATATTTTGGGGGATTTTGACGATAATGATAATTAGACGATATTCTTTTAAATACGTGTTTTTAACAGCCTGAGTTATAGCTCATTAATTGTTTCTCATGGATGATATTAATGGACACAGTGTTTTAAAGGAAAAATGTTCTCTCTGTGTGACTCTGGTGACAGCCTTTTGTAGCGTCAATTCCGGGTCCATTTGCAACTGTTCAGATAGGCGTTTGTCCCGCAGACTCACCACCCGCCTTTTCCGGCGGGGACACTTGAAACTGTGCCATGTTGCCGCTTCGTTTAGCTAACTGTGGCTAGGCTAGGTAGCTCTGTAGACGGTCTTCCGGTACTGCGAACTTTCCCAACCTACAACTAGACACTTTTGCGTGTCGCTATATGCAGACTAAGTCACTAGCACTGTTGCTCACATCTGACTTTACTTCTGACACCATGGTGACACCTGGTTTCAATGTGTTTTCAGTTGTTTTTGTGAAGTCATTTGCATACTTGATAACGTACATTTGCACATCGTTAAAACAACAATGACGATATTATTGTTAGCGATATATATTAAAGGATTATATTAAGAGGAGGTCTTCTCAACTAAACGAGACTGCAGCTGTGGTCAACCCAGCTAGAGCATGAATGGTGACAAGGAGCGACTCTGATGAGATCAAAGCAGTGAATCAGTGAAATATAACCTTATTTTCTGATTGTTTCATACCAGTTACGTTCCAAAGTGCATTTAAGAAAAATTGCAGGAAGGTGCCACATTGCCAGATTTGGCATTGAATCAGCCAAAGGGCATGCTTCATCCTGTCTGCTTGACTTCTCTGCTTTGTGTGTGGCTGTTGTGTAGCTACTTGATCATACAGACCTTCCCGTGCTAATTCCCAGGTCATCAAATATAAACATGTTGTCACGCCCTCTCTATGCACAAGACACCATTTGGTGTCTCTATCTGACACACAGTTTAAACACACTGTAATGTGGTTAATCTTATGAAAAGGTAGGGGTTAGGTTTTGGCAACAAAACTACTTGGTTTACTTACCTTTTTACTAAAGCTTTTTCGTGATATTTCTTACTGCTTTTTAATGTTTTTATGTTTTTTATGCTTTTATGGTTTGCTTTTAACTCTGTATGCACTTTGAGATTCGTTAGAATGTAAAGCGCGTTACAAATAAAATGCATTATTATTATTATTATTATTGGTTGAATGAGTGACGTCCATATATAAATGATGTAACTTTATACTATATGTTAAAACAACACTGACTTTTGGTTTCACACGTGGCACAAACTGCTGTCCTGTTTTGTTTGACCCACCTCCTGCCCTCCCTCTCGCTCTTCGCAGACTTTTTTTTGCTTTTTATATATCATAATTTGCTCTCGATGTCAAATATTGCTGCAGAGATGGGTTTACATTGGAGTTAGTTGAAAGCCCTGTATGTCTCAAAAGCACTAGAAGTGCCTTTGGCATCAATTTCACACGCAGAGGGGCATGACAAAAGTGTTGGTATTTGATGACCTGGAAATCAGAGAGGGCTGACCAGATACACAGACCTTGGGACCACATCCACAGAGCAGAGGAGAGAGATGGAGACTTCTATTTTATTTTAACAGTGCTGAAATATTGAGCATGAACATGACAACTTGTGGTTCATGGGGGAGTTAAGTGTGAGACTTTGAAACCGAGACAAATCTGACAAGCACCGTCTTGTTTTAGGGCATCCAGTTTCTAATGTTGCACAGAACTGTGCAATTGTCAATCCTGCTGTACAGTACTCCTGGCAAAGCTCACTTTGCAGCAAGAAATTTGGGTACATCTGTCACAGTGAAGAGGCTGAGGTACTGCCTACACAAGGTAAAGAAAAAGACCTATTCTATTCTGCTCTACACATCCCCTCAAAACTGTATAGCTATATTATGTATTTGACTAAGTCCTTATATTTAATTTTTCTTTTCATGATCAGCTGTTGAGACAGGATTTTGTTCAAGACCTTGGATTCCCTACAGTGGCCACTGCTTCTACCTTAATCGTACTCAGAAAACATGGTCTGATGCTCAGAGAGAGTGTCATACCAAAGGAGCGGACCTAGTCAGCATGCGTGATGTGAAGGACCAAAGCTTTGTCATCTCTCAACTTGGATACAGTAAGTGAAAAAAAATTAAAACCAAAAAAGGTTTATCTATAAGGAAGATACTGTTACGACAAAGAACATCCCTTTAATCCCTAAGACCTGGTTTTGATGCGCTGCTCTGAAAAGCTACCACAAAAATAATTTACAATCTCCAGTCATACATTGTCATGTGCTGGGCTGAAGTTGACTGGTCCTGACTTTCAAAATACACTGTATGTGACCTGCCACATAATATTGATTAATCAAGCCAGATCACTTTGCATTTTTTTCTGTCCACCTCAGGATGGCAGGACTATCTGACAGTAGTTTGTAGACATGTACTAAGTAGAAACTATGCAAACAGAACTACCCTATAAATGCATGGCCTTTGCTTGCCTCTGCACTTTTTCTCTGAAGGCCAGTATTACACTTGTGAAACATTTCTTCACAAAGATGTTAATCACCAAGATGCCAATTTACATGGGACTTCTATCACATGACCTCTGTGTTCGGTCAAATATGGTCGGTCAGTTTGATGGAATATCTACTTGACAAATTATGGACATGGAAGATTCACATGGGATTATGATCACACATCATTAAAACAAATTACAAGAGGTATGCAGGTAA
This sequence comes from Epinephelus awoara, assembly GCA_035609425.1. Lineage (NCBI taxonomy): Eukaryota > Metazoa > Chordata > Actinopteri > Perciformes > Serranidae > Epinephelus > Epinephelus awoara. The sequence goes on along the minus strand of CM069306.1, from coordinate 21,276,841 downwards.
TACTCCTCCCCTGTGAATAAGGCTTATGTTAATATATCCACATTATTGATCATTAGTTATTAAAAACTCATTGTGTTATTATTTTGTGAAAACAACAAGTCAACCTGACAATATTACCACACTATTGATAGAGGTGTTCAGTCAAAAATATGCGGATAATCGATATTCTCCGTATCACCCAGCCCTAATACCATGTGCAGATGAATGAATGAATGAATAAATGCATGAATTAATGAAAGATATTTTCCTTTGGTCCGTGTCTGCAGCATCCACCGATGAGCTTTGGATTGGACTGAATGACAGAAAGACAGAGGGACTGTTTGAGTGGATTGATCATTCGACTGTCAGCTTTACTAGCTGGGAATTTGGGAAACCTGCTGTCTCCGGTGATCTACAGGATTGTGTTCTCATCAGGGGAGAGGTAAGGAGCGTGTGTGGGAATGATGCACCTTTATGTATATGCACAAAACATCCCCTAAAAACAAAGAAAGTGACATCAAATTTTTTTTTCTTTTTTAAATCAGACAGCAATATGTGTTAAAATCGAATATATATACATATTAAAGTAGTAGTAGTATAGTAGGCTTTATATACACACACACACACCTACATATATATATAAAATGTATACATATTTGTCAGTATCTAAAACATGATATTAAATTTGCGCAGTTTTAAGACTTTGGCACTTTTGATTGACATGAGATTTTCCAGTGCATCGGCTGTAGTACCTTCCAGTACATCCATTCTCCAAATAAATAAATATTTAATGGTACATTGTTGCAGAATGGAAACTGGGCTGACCGTGTGTGTGAGGAGAAACATGGCTACATTTGTATGAAGAAGAGTGCCTCAAAACCCACTGGAGATGAAGTGGAGCAGGACGTGGGCTGCAAAACTGTGTGTTAAGTTTACTATTTTTTTTTAATCTATTTCCACTAACTAACCAAACTTGTATTTATATTTAAACTTCAATGCTTTCGGCCTTTTTTAACTCAGTGTTTTGCAGGAGATAAAGTTGGCAAGGTATCTTGTGAACTCAGTCTAGCACCAGTTTCAGTGCCAGACATCCTCTCACTGAGAGCAAAACGAAAACAGCTAAAAGGCCACTGAATATCACATTTAAGAGGTAGAGAGAAACACAGCATTAAATAAATGCTAAAGGTCCCCCTTACTATGTTGAAAGAGTAGTATGTCTGGGATTTTCTTCAGTGTTGTAGAGTTCCTCAAAGTGGTCAAAAAAGTAAAATAATAATAATATTAATCGCTAAATTTAACTAAAATATTTACCAAACATTAGTCGACGAGAGAGGCCAAACTTGAAACTCTACTCAAACCTGTGCCTTGCCAAAATGAAACCTATATGACTGGACCACGTGGGAATATGATTTGAAAGGACAGAGACACTAAGTGGCCACACTCAGCAGTCAGACAAGCATCACATTACAAACTTATCACAGCCAACAGATATGTTTCCCATCTTCCGTAAGTATTCAGTCTGTGATCAACACGTTTTTAAAGGATTATTTTAGTGCAGGGCTACACAGAGCTTTACATCTCTCCCTCGGACGATAAGCCTACACACTTATTAACAGCACCAGGAAGATCAGCTCTGCACTCAGGATTTCAGGTAAATAGGCTATGCGATGAGTGTTAAGGTTGCTTAACAGTCTCAGACGCAACTTGCCACCATGCTATCGAAAGCTGGAAAATGAAAGGCACAAGACTAGAGACCAAACGCACATTATCCTGGCAGCTAAAGATGCGGCGTGTGTACAGCCCCTAATTCACAACACTGGTACCTGTGGTTATCCCACAGACTAGTTAATAACATGTCGGGCAGGAAATCCAAAGTGTGGGATCATTCTGAGAAGGTGAAGGACGAACCCAAGGTGATATGTAAACTCATCTTCATTGGTCGACTACAAACATGACGTATCATCTGAAACATGGAAGTAGCTACCTGCCCATTAGCCACTTAGCACAATCATTACTGCTTTGTCGACAGCGTCATTAACAGGCGGCTCGCTCAGTGTGTGACGTGCACTTGTAGATAAAATATAGGCCTATATTAATGAAGGTTCATTAGTACGGTTTTGTATTTCTCTGTAATGTAGCACAGTGTTAACAATGTTACTGATACTATTCTTTCTCACACCTTCAACTCAAACCATTCCAACAATCCAGGGCTGGAGAAGACATGGCTCATACTGCTACTTTATAGGGAGACAGACCAAAACTTTTGATGAGGCCAAAGACGACTGCAAGAGCTCAAATTCTTACCTCGCTGATGTTTCAAATGGGTAAGAACATTTATGTTTACACCAAATTTTCTGAGCAGTAGTTCATGTCAGGTGTTCAATGTGGGATTTAAAAACATAATTTCGACACAAAGATTTTGTTACTGTACAACATTTGGTGACATAAGAAAGACTGAAATACTAACTGTATAAATTTTTCCAGGGTTGACAATGCATTCCTTGTTAGTTTGGTGGGGATGAGAACAGAGAAGTACTTCTGGCTAGGCCTCTCAAACCAAAAAAACATTAGTCAGTTTGTGTGGACCAACACAGACTCAGTGAGGTTTACTCACTGGAGCGCTGAGATGACAGGTATTGAGATTTTTTTAAACACCACCTGTAAGATGTGACAGAAAGTGGCTTAGCAATTGACCTTTCCCTATTTCTCCAACAACAATGCAAGGTCACCGACAGGGCTGTGTTGCCATGACAACTGGGGTTTTTGCTGGTCTCTGGGATGTGCTGCCCTGCACCAATAAGGAGAAATACATCTGCAAACACCTGGCAGAGGGGGCAGTTTTAACCCCTGAACCACCTGCTCTCTCCCCTAGCTCATGTGAAGACGACTGGACTCCAATAGGATCAAGAGACCTTTGCTTTAAGGTATAGAAAAAATCCACCTAATCTTAAAGAATACTTCAGGTCTATGTCTTAATACTTAGATTCCATACATACACTCAGTAAGGTGTCAGACTAACATTTTCTATTAGTAGCAATGGTGCCTGGTGCTCAGGAGGGAGAATGGGTCATTAACTAATTAGGACATTGGCAGTTTGATGCCCGGGTCCTGCAGTCTGCATGTTGAAGCATCCTCTGGACTGAAATGGTTACCGGTTTCACAAAATATTGTGATAAAATTCCAGACTGATAGTATTACCATTTACAAATATAGTTATTATTAAAACTGTGTTTGATGACTGCACTGAAAAACTCCGTCTGGCATCAACCGAGTTGACGATACTCTCCCAGTGAGTGTCCCACCGAGAGAAAGAGAGACGGTGCGTATGTGATGGTGACACGAAACAGTGAGGCTGCGGCAACTGGAGCAGAGAGTATGAAGCTAAAGGCAGCAGTTCAGTGACAGTACAGTTCAGGTTATTTGTCAGTAAATAAATGCTACAACTCCTCAAGACCCTAGCCAAGTTCCCGTGTGTTGCTTGTCGCCTGCTGATTGGAGTGAAGCGAGTTAGCCCTAAAGTTAGCCTCCCTTAAGGTTGACTGTTAAGGTGAACCAGCTTTTCTCACTGCTGTGGCAATCTCAGCTACGTTCATACACTGGTAGCCTCAACCACCGGAGGACATCATCCAAATTTAAGGCCATTTACCATGAACAATTGTCAGGACTCAGGACTGAGACAAGGAGAGAGACCAGGGGTCAGATGTAAACGATGCATCAGCACAAAAAATATGCATTTCGCTTTTCCCATATGTAACTGATATTTACACAGAATGTGCCATAAAAATGTGCGCACTCACTGTGCACCTATTTCAGATCAGTAGTAGTTTTAGGTAAGATAGCTGCAGGTGTTATGATAAGGAGGAGATTAAAAAGAAGTTGAGGGTTGGGTAATGTAGTACTTAAGTTGTTTGCCAGTTTCACAGGTTGGGTTATATTTTATATAAATGTCCATCACAGGGGCATTTGTAAAATGTTTTTTTAAATTATTTATGAGTAATGAATTTTATCACTTTTTTATTTACGTTGAAATTGCTGTTTCTGATCAAGCTGTTTCTGTTGTGAGGCATTTTGTGAAGTCAGTTTCAACATGAATACTATGAAAGAATCACTGATCATCCCTCTTATCCTAATAATAATGATGATTATGTTTTTACCACAACTGTTTGCAGAAAGTGATTAAAGTAGCGGTGAGGCCACTACAAATTGCCACCGCGACAACACAGTTGATGAAAGCGCTACTTCTTTGCCATATTTCTCATTGTAAGGTCTAATGATTGGTGGAGCAGGCACATGTATCTATATGCAAATAGAAATAGGCAGGATTTCTATATCCAACATGGCTAATTATGGGAGTGGAAATAAGGCAAATGCACATAGGCTCACCTCCACAATGATTGAGATTTATGAAACAGAACCGTGCACACACAGCTTTATAAATCTGACGAAAAGGATGTATGAACATTTCTGTCTGTGTGTACGTGCCGTTTTAGTCGTTAATCAAAAAAAGTAGAGATTCTTAAGGTTTTATGCACCTGGCCCAGGGAGTGAGTGCTGCTGTGTGTGTGTGTGTGTGTGTGTGTGTGAGAGAGGTAGCCAACTGTACGTTCAGCTATTATTATTTCTGTCTTTCTTTCTCCTGAAAGTAACATGAGCAAATTTGTCAGCTGTAAGCTAGACATCTTCAACTTGCGACCAAGATCGTATTTTTGACTCCACAAACATGAAATCTATATGTCTGCATTCGACGAGTGTATCGCTCTGTTGGTATGCTCAGATTGACGATTGGACCCATGGTTTGGTAATGAGAAGGAGGAGTTCGAAAGCCATCTCCATCTGCCTGCTCTCACAGCTTGTCTCACTCTGTCAGTGACGGATTCAGGATGTTTGAAGGGCAGGGGCAAAAAGGAAAAAAGGGCATCTACTGCATGACATGGGGCCCCATTGATGCACAAAAAAACAAAATTTTACTCTTTAAACATGCTCAAAACTCACCAAAATTGGCACGCATTTCAGGACTGGCGAAACATTTGATACAATGAAAAAATTAACCCCAAAATGGGCTCTCTATTGCCACCTAGACACACTAAAATGGCCATTGTAGCCTGTAGGAATGCCGTAGAAAGATTAAACCAAAAGTGGCTTGTTCGTCTCATCAAGACCTACAATCAATCTACAATCAATCCAACAGGAAGTGAGCTAGTGCCTCTGAACATGACTGTGCATTCACACCAAAAGCGTCATGAACGCAAGCGGTCGCTCAGGTCGCTGGCATCGCGCTGCCTGGCAGCTCTGGCAGGGCTTGCAGAAGGCCGCCAAGAGGCGGGGTTTTTAAGCTGCTCTGCAGAAGATCTCTTTCTTTCTTTCTTTCACTGTCCCACCTTGAGATACACTCGTCGAATGCAGACATAAAGATTGGCTGCAATTGGCTGCTGCTCGCTGCTGCTTCGGCGGCGTCGCTGCTCATTTACATAAAGTTGAGCTTCTCTCAGATTCTACTTGACGCTCCAATCGCTGGCATCGCGCTGCTCACGGTCACTCGCCGCTGCCGATGCTCCAGATGTCCTTTGTAGCAAGCGTACATTGAAAATGAATGGCTGCTGGCCGCTTATGACGCTCATGACGCTTTTGGTGTGAATGCATAGTGACATGAACAAATGTGAAGAACTAAAACTTTTGTCTTTAACTGCCTACGTGAGCTGGAGCCCAAAACGGTGGCAGTCCAAGTTCCCACCCAACGCTGCTTGCAGATTTAATTTCCTCTAATTTTGACAGTAATATGGTGATAAGACATTGACTAAGGTTCTAATAGGTATGACTGTTAGTTGTAACTGATTTTGTTCAAAAATGCTAGCTTGTAATTTTAAGGCTTGTCACTGTTTGGAAGATTATCCTAAACTAATATAGGCTAACATCTGCTGTCATAGCAACGTTAAACATTTAACATAGTTAGTAGGCTGAAGGAACATAAACAGAGAGAAATGCCACTGCTAGGTGCATATGGGGAAACACTGAATACGCGCAAATACAAAGAGTGCAAAGACAACACACTACCAAACCATGTCAAACCTCTCTGTCTTCTGTTCAAGCGTTTTGCAGCTTTTCATGGGATGGTAAAGACCTGGTTCGAGGCAAGAGATTACTGCAGAACCATTGGAGGAGACCTGCTCAGCATCCACAGCGAGGAAGAGCTAAAAGTCCTACCACATAGGTACAGTATGTACCTGGCAAAGTACAAAATTAAGAAAATACAAAGTTTGTTGCCGCAAAAGATAAAGGTTGATTAGTGTCCAGCAGAGCAATGGCAGGTGTTCAGCAGAAGTATTGTTTTAAGATTTATCAAACAAGTTTTACACTTGAATGATCACAATAATAATTGTATTATGTAATCACTGTCCATTATAGCAGTCGAAAGGTCTGGATTGGACTTAATGCCCTTGACCCTGTCACCGGTTTTGTATGGAGTGATGGATCCCCAGTGAGTTAATACTTTTCTACTTTAATAGTTAAAATAATCACTTTTTGGTTTAGGACACTCAGTTAAATAGATAATACAATTATGAATCACAGTGTGCTTTCTTTGTTTTTGTGTACAGCTGCAGTTCCAAGACTGGAAGGATGGAGAGCCAAACAACAGACAAAATGTGGAATACTGTGTTACATTCAGAAAGAATGAGTATGAAAGTGGGTCTTGGAAAGATGAGCATTGTGAGTCGGAGTATGGATGGCTGTGCCAGATCCGTATAGGTAAAATGAGAGACTGCAACTCTTTCTTTCTCTTTTGTTTGGTTACTAAGTTTTTAAAGAAGAGCATGCCATTCTGAACCTTTGCTGAAGGTTAACTGAGCATGCTTGACCTTCCAACAATGTCTTTGTCAAATTTATATAGGTTAGCAAAAACTGTTTCCGAATTCAGGGGCTGCAGCCTTTGAAAGGCTTTGCTGATTTTCAATCTTATTTTAAAGAATTAAAATCAATAAGACAGCAATAAAATAAGACAGCTCAGATAAATTCAGGGTATTTATTCATTCATGTTTTGCTACTGCTTATCCTGGTGCAAGGTTGTGGGTGTGTGGGAGCTTATCCCAGCTGTCTCTGGATGAGAGGCGGGGTACACCCCAGACAGTTCGCAAGGCTGTCACATTAAGATAAAATATAACGCCAAAATTACTAGTTAGGTTTAACATAGGGGACAAGAGGACCAATATGCTAAAGAATGCTATTTGTAGTATTTTTGGGTCCAACAACGAGAAGCTCAGTTTTGTCAGAATTCAGTCCAGCAGTTGCAGAGAGTGTCTAGGTTACTGCCACATTACTGAAACGTATAACTGAGTGTTGTCTGCATAACAGTGTTGAGATATACAACGAAAGCCACTGATTATCTGGCCCAAGGAAAGTATATACAAAGAGAAAATGATAGCACTGAAGATTTAACCCTGATGCACTCCATATAACAATGGAGCAGATGAGGATATATAGTTACCTACAAAATCCAAAATTATCTATCAGACAGATATGGCTCAAACCACTCTAGGGCTTTCCCTTAGATACCAACTCATCTGTGTGATCAATTATTTTGGGTAGTAAGAGCAATCATATCAAAGATATTTCTTAAGTGTTAAACCAAAGTGGATTGTCCCCCTCATCAGCCAGCACAAGAATGTCATTTGTGACTCTTTACAAAAGTTTCAGTTCTGTGTTTCCAGTATTTTAGAAGTAAAAGGCGATTTTTGAACTAGTCTGGTTGTTAAATTATCAAGACAGGAGAAAGACAGGCACAGATGAGAATTTGCCTCAATGAGGCTGTGCATGGTAATGGGGGAATTTCAGTAAATTTAGAACACAACTATAGAGATCACAAGACGGGAATGGGAGAAACGTGTTGGATCTGATAGCGTGGATATTGTTGAAAATGAATAATTAATACAGTTCACAATCATCAGTTGAGGCAACATTCGAGACAACGTCTATCTGAGAGTCAGGTGTAAAGTAAATGGTCAAGGTCAAGAGTATGGCCTCAGTAATGAGTTGAACCAGAGACATGCTACAAAAGGTTACAAGAATCAGCAATGTTTAGCTAGCTGTGGATATTAAAATCCCCTAAAATAATGATTCTTTCATGATTGAGGACAATGGAGAATAGATATCTGGTTAAAAGGCTGAAATTTGGTTTTGGGGGACGGTAAATTGAAATACTGCAGGCTCGGTTTTGACTTTAACAATTAAAATCTCAAAGCACTGTAGGTTATCAATAGTGACTTGTTTACAGTTGAAATGGTTGCTATGGGCAACAGCAAGGCCTCTACCACATCTCTCCACCTCCACCTCGGGGAGTTAAACAAAAAAAACTATTCATGAGGGTAGATTTCAAATAAATGGCAACAGTTCCCAGCTTTTAGTGAGAAGCACTCAGCTCCCACATCTCTTACGGGCCTCTTGTAGGCAGTAATGAGGGGGAGTGGGTGATGGAGGCACTAGTACACCCCGTACACAAGGATAAAATGTCGTGGAGGAGAGCAGAGTAAAAGGCAGACTGGCTTTATAGAGCACTCTGGAGTAGTGGACTTACCAAGGCCAACCCACTCAGGTGTCTATGAATTGGCCCTGATGGTTACACACAGCCTGCAGTATAATGGATGCGAACAGTTTCCTGTGTCCACTTTGTGACTTGATTTGGTTATGGCAGCCCTTGACTGCAACAGCAGCTATCCCGGAGGCTTTGCTTCTTGCTAGCCGTGCAGACCCATGAGACACTGCCCTCAGGTCTTCTGTGGTCTACAGGAGGTGGATGACCTGGTGATTGAATGGCCACCACTTCCTTAGTGAATCTTTGGACAATGGAACAAGGCAACCCAAACACTCTGGAAACGACCCCATATGAAGCCCCACTTGCGAGCCAGAACAGAAACACCAGGGTCTCGATTGTTGCACCACATCGGTGTCTTCCATCCCAGCACTGCCAAGGACTCCCTTGACTGACTGATACCAGTGTACAGAGAGTTACAGCAGTCCAAACAGGAGGAGGTGAGAGCGTGGGTGACTATCTGCAGGTCTTTGAAGGAGACAAATGATTTTGGCAATGGTGCGGAGTTGGAAAAAGCTGGCTTTTAATACTGCACTTATTTGTTTGTCAAATTTAAAGGTGGAGTAAAACATCACACCAAGATTTTTGGCATGGGATTTAACATAGTTAGAGAGGCTACCGAGCTGGTCAGAAATCCCTCTTTCTCTGCAATGCACTAAAATGGTTTTGTCTCATCACGAATCATTAGTTTGAACAGGGCTTAACTACTAACTAACTTCATAACTCTCCCCTTGTCAGTTGCAGCTGGTTACTAGATGACAGGAGTGGCAAAGGGTAGGGGAGAGGACAGAGGGTGATGCAAACAGAAAATCCTATGAAGACCAGACCATCTAAGAGACTGCTCAGTTTGACCTTTGCAGTCTTCATAGCCAACATAGACAGCCAAGGCCACATCCTTTTTAGGCTCCGGCCCCTGAATTAGGACACAGCCAGCCCAGCTCAACTGGGCACTACCAACTATCACTCCAGGGCACTATTCAGTGTTCTAAGTATAATTTTCCTCTGTGTATGTCCTTACAGGGGTAATTCCAAAACCAACTCCAAGCGATACTACTCCTGGTAAGTGGGCCCTTTTGGTAATATAACAACATAGAAAGAACTGCAAATACATGTTTAGTCCAAACCTCATTTTCTGTTGTACAGTTTAAATTTGTCACAACTGTTACTTCTATGTGATTCTCTTTTACTCTTTATTGTGGCACACTGGCTACACTTCTTTACAGTAAACCAACAGACTTTAAACAAGAACAAAAGTCTCCAGCCATGCTAGCAGCAGTTTTGGGTTGTACTTAAGCTAAATGCCAGAATTAGAAGACTAACCAGTCCACAATGAAAACATGTTGATATAAACCAGACATGTTTACTATGTTCACCATCTCACTGTAGAGTGTCTTAATCAGCAAATATTTATGGTTAGTCTTGAAGGGAGGTAATGTCATGAGTGTATTGAACAATTTTATTTTTTCCAAATGGTAGCGCTGGATGTTATGCAACCTCCAAACATATTGTTGTTTATCCTAAGGCGGATATGAGGTCTCAGTGCAAGTGCAGTTGATGAGACATTTAAATCAAAGCCACAAATGTGAATTTGATAAATGTCGGCAAATGTCTACACAAAATATTAAAATATGTAACTGTAATAAGTAAAATCTTTTTACATGAAGTGCTGGGAGTGCCAGGGTAGTACCCCCAAGCTGGCCATCAATGTTATTAGACATTGCTATTCAGTTGTGATGTCAGGTGACCAAAATTTTCGGTCAACAAAAGTAAATTGCTAACATCACTTTAATGTAGAATAATGGTGACAGATGATGTTAGTATTTTGTAAGTTTTAGGTTGTGTTGTCAAGTTATCAGAATCCAGTGTCTTCCAAACATCTCATGCCAACAACATCCTGACATACAATAACAAAATTTAGTATCATCAACATGAATTTCATCCCAACCAAAAATTTTACATTTTTTTACAGAGCCCATGTCTTTCTGATTTGATATTGACATCCATTGCCAGCTGGGCAAAGTCAGTAGGAGACCGGGAGTGAGAGCCATGTCACTAGCATGTCTAAAAAAGAAACCAAAATCTGAATCTACATATGTAACTTAATAAATTATATATTTCTGTCATGTTTTCAGACTTCATTTTAAGATCGGATAGATGGATAGAGTGGAATGGGTCTCAGTATTATACTAATGGTTATAGTAGAGCCATGGAAGAAGCTCGTCGCTTTTGCCAAAATGAGCGTGGTGACTTGGTAACTATCAACAGTGAAGCTGAAAGTGTCTTTCTATGGAAACAGGTGAGGAATGACATTCTACATTACTGACATCACTCATTAGCTATGACACTTAAGCTCAGACCGTACTGCAATTTAAGAACTGCTGGTTTTATGGTGTGCCTTTGTCTGTGTGTAGATAGACGACAGTTATGAAGATGTGCCTTTCTGGATAGGCCTGACTGTAGATTTTGATGGAACATATGAGTGAGTATGAATTAATAAATAGTGGATAAAAATAAGAAACCTCAAAGAAAAGTATCAAAACTATGTAACATATTGCTCTTGTGACCAGTTGAGTCATGTGTTGTCCTCATACATTGTTTATAAAGATGGGCTATATGACAGCTCCCCACTTGCATCTGGGTTATTTTGGATTCATTTTCGTACAGTGGGAGGAAGAGGAGACATGTCGTCCATCTTTATATGTAGTACATAGTTGTGCTGTATGTACTTCGGTTGTAATGTTTTTAATTATTACTGTTGCAAGGCTGGCCTAACACCAGTGATGCTCAATCAGCCTGTGAGACAACCTGTCTGCCAAATTACTCCAAACGGCTTTTGTGGTAGTTCCCTCTACAATAGGTTTCAACAAGACCACATTTCACCTTGCTCTCTCTCTCTCACTCTTACTCTCTCTCTCAAGGTGCGTTCACACCGGACGCAAATTCGCCAATTCGCGCGTCAAGATTACATGCATAGTCAATGCAAAGACGCGATTAGACGCGAATTCGCGCCGGGCGTTGCGATGGACGCGTTTGGAGTGACGCGATGGACGTGATGGACGCGGCGCGATAGACGCGAAATTCGCGTCCAACGCCTCATCGCTCGAGTTGAAAATATTGAACTTTTGAGGCGAATTCGAGGCAGAGCCGCGAAAGCCAATCAGCGTTGAGATTCTCCTGACATCAGTGACGTCTTGACGCCGTCCAGTTGTTAATACCAAGATGGAGGAGAAGATAGTGATTGCTGTGTGCGGCTACCCGGAGCTGTATGACACAACGTGTCTACTCTACAGAGACCGAAACAAAAAGGAGCAGGCTTGGGTGAAAGTCACCGAGGAGACTGGTGTACCTGGTAAGTTCTGTAAATATGTGTCTTGGTTGTACTATGAACGTTAACGTTAGCACTAGCTTAGCTCCAGTTAGCACAGCCGGTTTCCCCGCCATAACGTACTTGTCTGTTACCGATTGTGTTTTTTGTCAGTGGATCAATGTCGAAAGAAATGGAAGAGCCTCATGGACACTTATTTAAAGGAAAAGAGGAAGGAGGCAGAGAAAAAGAGCGGGGCAGCGGCAGGGCCAGTGAAGAGGTGGAAGTACTCTGCGGTCCTTTCTTTCCTCGACCCCTTCATAACCCCAAGGGAGACCGGCGGGAACATGGGTCGGGGGGTTGAGGATAGGGCCGCAGGGTACACAGAGTCGGAAGCAGGGCCGGTCGAGGACCAGGGAGAGGCAGCAGGCCCCTCAGGGATTGAGTCCGGAGGTTTGTTGACAGATGAAGATGCACACAGATAAAGCATTGCAAACTTATAGAAGAGATTTCTGTATCGATGGATAACTGACTTGTATAGATGTGTCAGTATAGAGATTTCTTTTTACAGCCTGTACTATAAAAAATGAGAAAGACATTTGTAAATACACTATACTAATATGTATTCTCACCTGCAAAACCTGAAATTAAAACACTTGGATATTGAATGGAACAAGCCCATGGAAGAACACAAAAACACCAGAAGTCACAGAATACTCAGTAGCTAGAATGAACCATACAAAAGGGAAATTCAAGTAAGTCAGGGATCATTTATTTTTTTACATGAAGGGGTCACTGCATTAAAGGGTTTTGGAGGCTAGATATTACCATGGCTGGAACTGTATGATGTATTAATGTGGGTGCGTTTGTAAAATGCTTTTTGTGCTGTAATCGACAGTGAAAGCTAGAATGATTGAGACAATTTAATTGTAAACAAAAAACTAAAGACACCTTTGTCACTACTACAGACCACCAAGCACCGGACTCTCCAAACAGCAGTGACACAGAAGCTGCGCCTGCTGCCTCTCCCGCTGACGGCCCTGCTACTGGCTCTTCTTCTGGCCCTGCCACTGCCCCTGCTGCTGCACGAGGCAGAGCACCCAACGGTATGAGTATAATTTTTGCATGGTGTTTTTCACTATGAAAAGTACCTTTCAAAGTTACTTTCAGTTTGACTCATATTTTTTTGTCTGTTGCCTGATTTCAATATTTTAACAAATATTCATTTAGATATTGTGTAACTTAGACCTTTTGAATTGATTGGACGCAGCAGTTTATGTTTCCAAAAAATATGTTTCCATTTCACACAGTGACGAGGAGGGCCAGGAAGAGAGGGAGGGAGGACGGAGAGACCAGGCAGAGACAGATCGAGGAGCTGCTCCTGGACGCCCTCAGAAGGCAGGCACAGCCTGGTCCACCTGCTCCACCTGATCCTCCTCGTCAGCCTCCCTCGGAGGATGAAATGTTCCTCCTCAGCCTGGTTCCTTCCCTGCAGAGGTAGTCGCCCCAGCGGAAAGAGTATGTGAAATTTCACATACACAAATTAATTTTTGAAGCCAGCCCTGTTGTGCTAAATTTGGATGATTGTGAGTAGCGTTTTAGCTAAAGGTGCAACAATCTCTGCAGGGAATGAACCACGCTTGTCCGTTTTTTCTTGTCCCTGAGGCCTCCATTTACAATTTGTTCACCCAAGCCTGCTCCTTTTTGTTCTCTGTAGAGTAGACACATTATTTGTATATATGTTCAGTTTTTACATATATATATATATATATATATATATATATATATATATGTTAAAAAAAATTTACCTCAGCTGTCTTTCGTCTTCTTTCCTACAGACACAATTCTCATCTGATTTCATATATTTATTGCACACACAGAACATTGTGTACTGCATTCTGTAGGTTCCAGCTGTGCAGAAGCTTTTAACATTAAGTACATAAAAGTAAATAAATATTGCAGGATGTTTGCTAAGTAGTAATGTGTAGGTGGCTCTTAAAAGAGCCGTTTTGTGAGTGCTTGCACACTAGATGTTGGCCTGCCACAGGACCGTTCCCTCTGCCGAAAAGTAAGCTGCGAAGGTCTCCCGAACCCTGATGGCCTCTCTTGCCACGTTGTTTGCAGCGAGTCTTCCCAGACCTGGCAGAGGCTCCACCACACCATCGGAGATGCTCCCCCTCATTGCAGGCGCTGGGGTCGTCTTCCGCAGGAAGTTGTGCAGGACACAGGTTGCCTTCACACACTTCTCCGCAATGTCGGGCTGGAGCTCCATGGCACGCCGGTACATCCGCCACTGGGATGCAAGGATCCCAAAGGCGTTCTCCACCACCAGCCGTGCCCGGGACAGACGGTAATTGTAGATCCGCCGGTCTCTGGTAAGGGTGCGCCCAGGGATTGGCCTCATGAGGTTTCTCCAGAGTGGAAAGGCCTCATCTGCGACAAACACATGTGGCTGGGGTCCCCTGTGATCAGCTCCTGGTAACAGACGGTCATCAGGCAGCTCAAATAGCCGTGACTACAGCTGGAACAATCAGGGAAACAGTGGAGACCCCAACGCGGAAGCTGTTGGCAATGGTCCTGAAGGAGTCACCAGTGGCCAGGTATCTGCAGCATAGAAGAAAACATTAAATTTAGCTGAGTTGAAGTGAATGTAGGTGGCAGTCTATATCAAATCTGTTGTTACTGGTACTATTTTATTGATATGGCTGAACAGGTGAAAGTACTCAAGTATTTATGCTGTTACATTATTGCAGTTGATAAAATGAGCTGATTTTCTATTGAAATGCACGACAAGCAGGTCAAGATCTATGATTGACCCATAAATTGTACAAATTGCACATGAATTCAAACTTCATAAACTGACATCATGAAGTAGACTAGTAATTTCATCAGCCTTTTACATGCTGTTATATACTGTATGTGTGTGTGTAATCTTATGTAACATTATGTTAACATGTTTTTTGTTCATTTTATGTCTATTTTTAAAGTGAGGCACACAGTGCATGTCATTTCTTTGTTGTGAGCTGCATTTCGTGTATGACAGGTGCTATACAAATAAAGATTATCATTATATCATGCCGTTATTATATTTTGATCCGTTTATTGAAATTGAATCACAGTAAAATGTGGCTTCATACCACTGTAGTGTCAGATGAGCCGACGTAGGCTATTACTTGCTAGATACAGTGAATATTTACTGATTTTGACACAACAATAAACTGCTACTCACCGGAGACAGATGGACAGGCGCTCCGCAGCTGGAATGGAGCGCCTGTAGTTGGTGTCCTGCCGGTAGATCGTGGCGCCAACCCTCGCCAACAGGTCCTCAAACTGGACCCCAGTTAGTCTGAAGTACTGCTGAAAGCAGCTGTCATCCAGACGAAGTTCCTGAAGGAGGTGGTGAAACTCGCCGAGGTGGATGCGCTTCTGCAGAATAGGGTGAACCCAAAACCGGCGGCGTTTGGCCCTCCGACGCATTTGGGACTTCCAGAGCAGGTACAACGCAGCGATAGTGGTTATCTCAGCCATGGTTGAGGAGAGAATGGCGGGCCGGATGTTGTTGTCTAGTGAAAATGGGCGGGCTCGCTACTCACGCGTCAGATGCGAATTAACAAAATGATCAGGCGTCTAAACTCACGCGTTACGCGTGGCGCGTTACTCGCGAATAATTCGCTTCATTCACGTACGGTGTGAACGCACAGTCACTCTCACTCTCACTCTCTCGCAAGTGGTATACAGTGGGTTTGTCAAAAATGTTAAACAGCTGCCTGCCATGGCTGGTAAGGAAAAACCAAAACAATGATCCCAAATTGATTACAGAGCTCTTGACAGCTGAGGGGGACTGCAGGTTTGGGTGGCAATTTTGTGTGTTTGCCATCACTAGCAACCTTTTTCACATCCTTATTTATAAGAATTGTTGATATAAAGTATTAATTGCTTTAACTTAAATTAAGTGGTTGAATTATTTATTCGAACAAAGAAGAGTTCAACAATTTATAACATAAAAAACCCAAGATAGATTTCAAAATCAAATTGTGCCATGGATTTGCCTTTTGAGTTTCAACTGATAACTACTATGTTCCGAAAAGGTGGATGGATGGCTCTCCAGTGGTGTTTCAAAGGTGGGATGAAAACCAACCTGATTTCAAAAACAATGATGAGAACTGTGTTGCCATGGCTTCATCTCTGGGTGAGTAACATAAAATTGATTCATCTTAAAAGGCATAATTTCATATAATGAATTTTTACAAAGAATGCACATTGTCTTTTTTTTTCTTTCTTTCATTGACTTTTTTGGGCTTGCAGGCTTCTGGCATGATTATAATTGTGGGTATGATCACAAGTTCATTTGTAAACGCAGTAACTCAACATCTGCCACTTCCAAGGCCATTGTAAAACCAAAAGTTCCTCCAAATGGTGGGTGTCCACAAAACTGGAAAAAATTTGACTCAAAGGTTAGATGTCACTTTTAAGTTCTACAATTGTTTGTTAGAATGGGAATATGAGTGATGTTGCATGAAATGGGCCTTCAATTACACAAAACATTAATTTATTTTTAAATAAAAATCTCAACTACCTCTCTTCAAAAATATCACACAAAGCTGTTGATTCTTTTTTTACCTATAGTGTTACAGCATCATTAATAGCCAGAGAGAGACGTGGTTTGGAGCGAGAACACAATGCAGATCAATGGGAGGAAATCTCGCCTCAATTCTCTCAAGACAAGAGCAAGGTTTGTTTTGTTTTGCTTTTTCCATAAAACTCAGAAACAGAGCCATCGCAAACATGCCTCGTGGTGGCCATGGCTGCCATTTTACTTTCTGCCAAAACCGAATAATGTATTTTTCATCATATCTTCTCAACCACACATGGTAATACAGAATAGGTGATGTCTACCTCTATGTTTTAATGGCCAGCTATTACAGTTATAGGTGAAAGGTGAAAAGTTAAGGTTGAATTCAGTGACGCGATATGAGAATCACAGTATCTAAGAACCTCAACATCATGTCTGTTGCATGCATGTTGTAAATAGCTTAATCCTTATGTTTATTAACCCTGACAAAACAATGACTGTAAAGAGTAGAACAATATTCAACATGACCTTAGCAACTTAACTTAAAATAATGTATCAAACACAAAGATTTACTCCAAAAAATGTATTTCATAAATCGGTTTATGTTGATGTTAAACCTATTCTTTACGTTCTCTTTCAAGCCTTATTTATAGTAGGGCGCTCCATTCTTTTGATGAGTGTTGTTTGACAAAAATGATGTATTTTGACAGAAAAAAGGAAATGATAAGATCATTATGTGTTACATTTTCAGTGTTTTTGGCCAGTAACTTGATCGAGCTACCTATCACAGCCCTGTGGATTGGTCTGTATAAAGTAAATGACGATAGGTTTCTCTGGACTGATGGGAAACCAATGGAAATCTACAAAATGGAGGAGGACGTAAGTGGACACTGTGATGTTGCTTGTATTATAATGTCAAGTACGAGAGTTACGAGCTGCACTATTAAGACACTCTTTTTTTCATCAAAATGTGACTGTTTCTCTACTGTCTTAGTGCTGCCATGTTCCAGTTACAGTGATTGAGGATTTTTTTGTGGTAGTTGACATTTTTAAACTTCACTGTACCTTGGGCTGAGTATCGAGAATATTATTAGAACCAGTTTCAAATTTCTGATTACAAAGAAATTTAGAGGGAATCATGCCGTTAGATTTTGATTATGCTTATCCCGTACTGAACAACATACTGGCGCTCTGTCTGAACTGAAAAGTGCTGTGCAAAGGGATATTTTTTGTTTCTTTTTATTTTGTTTTGTTTCTGAGTACGGGTAAAGCCGTGCGCCACTGACGGAAGGTTTTCTTATCTACTCCAATTGTCAACACCTCTCTCTCCCCCGAAATTCACGGGACTGTAAGAAGAGACAGACTCAGGCAAAGTACAGTGAAGTCTTGGAAAGTAAGAGCAGAAGTAGTAATATTACACCTGAATGTTGTTTAAACATGTTTGTTTAAACTGTTTAAAAAATTAACTGAATGATTTTTTTTTTCTTTACTTTTTCGAGCACTGGCCTGATCAAGTTACTGGCTAATTCTGTTTACTGGTCAGATGTATGTTGGACCCTGTGACCTTTTGGTTGGTTTCAGTGTTATATTTGCAGTGCAGTGGATGAAATCAGAAATGAACAGATTACTACAGAATTATATTTAATAACAACTAAATTAAAAAGTATGAAATTAATTTATAGGCTGCATAAACTGTATGAATTAAATTGTGAATCTGACTATGAATGAATATGTCCTGTGTGAAATTTTCTTTTTATTTTGTGAATTGAGCATCTGACCTGCTTTGATCCCACCCCTCATAAAATTGGAATCGTTAAAATCCAAACGATAACTGTTTATTTGGTGTTGTGATCAATTCAATGCTTCAGTATGATGGTAGCATAGTGATATTTTGTGTGTATTGCAAAATATTTCATCATCCTGATTTTCCATTGCAGTGGTCTTATCGCAACAGGCATACCCGTGAGGTAAAACTGTTTTGATACTTTGAATGTCATGTGCAATGCTACTTCATTTGCAATTAATTCTGAATAATCGTATCCATATATATATATATATATATATATTTTCTGTTTGAGTATTCACATGGATTTATTATTGGTTGCCTTGCTATGTTTTTGTGTTCATTCATAATAGTGATTTATATGTGTATGCATACTGTCAGTCACCCGGATCATACAATGCTTTGCCGTCTACCTCACAATTACTGTGTTTCACCAGAATACATGTGGTGCGATGACCAACGATCCCAACAGTGGTATTGGAACGTGGATGAGAAAGTCCTGCAATGACACCTATGGATATATCTGTCTGCGAAATGTTGGTGAGCTTATTTTCTACCTTTTCTCTTCAATGAATTTTATTTGACCTAGAATTATTTTAATATACAGGGACTGACACAGTATTGTTGGCACTGTGTGTTTATCAGTAGCTCTGACATGAACTGACTCTTTATCTAGTATTTATCCAGTTTTTAATTTCGTCTTTTGATACACTATTATTTCCTGGCTGTTTTTACACATGCATTGCAACAAAAGGGAAAATCTTTTATCCATCAAGTAGTCCGTTTTTAAGTGTCATGATCTGCAGTGCCCATAGCCTGCCAAAGCTAGCCCAACCGACTTGCCTCTAGCATTGAGAGCCAACATACTCAAGGGGAACTGCAGATACTGGATCAAGATGAGCTACCAACTCTTGACTGAAGCCTAAACTCCACAGCGGGTTCACTTGTTGGATCCCTGATGGCAAGTATTGCTGCTTGCTGCCCTGTCTGTGGCTCTGTCACTGCAACTATATCCAGAACAACACTGTGGGCTCCGGGTTGAATCCCCTATGTGTAAGTGCCTGTAACCACCTTGGCAGCGGCTGATACAATTTATAACTGGTTGCTTACTTTTAAACTTGTGCACATTTGGCATTGTACTGGCCTACATTTTTAGCCATCCCAGTCCATGGCTCCACTCACCTCCCCGGCTGGCTGTGTAGGCTGGGTTCACCTGGTGGGCAAAACAGCAGAGCTGGAAAAAAGAATATCCACACTTTTCAGAAGACTGTGGAGTTCATGGACACAATCCTTTTTGGTCCAGCACATACTGACACAACCTGTGCCCGACTGTGTGATGCCTGTCCTTCAGAGCCTCTTACCACTCACTGCCCTGCTGCTGATGCTTGTCCTCCATGATGTATATACGAATATGACAGCAGCGGTAGTTGAACGTTTCCAACAAGTAAAACGGTCTTGAGGGCTGTCTACAGGGTCTCTGCAGGTTTCAACAAGTCAAATTTAAGACATTTTTAAGACCATAATGAATACAATTTAAGACCCATTTCACATTGATAATGGCAAAAAAGTACAAAAGACTTGAAGGAAAATTGGAGGCCCAGAATTACTTGCAAAGTATATGAATTTATTCACAGCTCTTTTACACTGGAATACAAAATGCTTAACCTAACTAAAAACACCAGAAACCTCTGTGTTGTGAACTAATATTTGTTTGGAACTCAGAACAAAAAAAATATTGGGAAACTCTACAGCCAATGGCCATTGTGTGTATGTGGAGATGAGGTCTCTCTTGATGTAATCGGCTAATCCAAATCGCTCTATGTACGCCGTCTTGTCTTTTCCACACTTAAAAGTTTTTGCAATCTCGGAATCTGGGAACAAAGTCTGAAACAGCTCATCAATGTTCTCATTACCAGTATATGACTGGTGCTAAGTTACGTATGAAAAGTCCATAGCACCTCCACTTTTAGTGTGGGTGGAGACCCAAACGCTGTCTGGAGGTCGACTGGAGTTGCAGCGGACTGGGTCACGCTGGACCTCGATGCTCCAGCTCCTGATGTGGAGCAATGCTGGCTGATTGACAGCGTTTGCTGCTGGCATTTTATGACCGCTTTATGTTTTTCTGATTTGCAATGGGATTCCAATGCCTTGATGCCCAATGTTCCAAGTTTTAAAGTTTTCTTGCAGAAAGTGCAGGGTGCTTCATATATGTTACCATCCACCGGCTTCAACCATGTATTAAATTGTTCGTTCTGAAGCCACAAATCGTTGAACTTGCACTTACCCATCTATGCAAGTAATTGCAGGTCACACATGAGCGAGTACTTTATATCGAAAATAAAATTAAATAAAATTAACTTGACCTTCAAGGGAGGGCAAGGCGCTCCCCTCATATAATTGGGGATACAGCATGTCCTCACCTGGTCAATTCTGGTTACCACAAGCAAACGTCTCCCTCCCCTACAAATTACTCTAGCTCCCCCTAGTGGCTAGGGGGGTTCCTATTTACTGCGCTGATGACGACATGGAGGCTTCCTCTATTAAAATGTGCTTGATGAACGCATGCTCTGTGGCGAACAAGGCTCACATACTAGATTATTTGTTTACAAAGTAAA
This sequence comes from Epinephelus awoara, assembly GCA_035609425.1. Classification (NCBI taxonomy): domain Eukaryota; kingdom Metazoa; phylum Chordata; class Actinopteri; order Perciformes; family Serranidae; genus Epinephelus; species Epinephelus awoara. The sequence continues at coordinate 21,256,006 of CM069306.1, read as the reverse complement.
ATCTGGCTTTCTTGTTCCTGATTAAAATCTGGCAAATATACAGAATATGGATGTTATCCATGTAAATGAGCTGTGCCTTATGGGTGGGCAAGTCAGTTATCTGAGTTTACTGCCTTTCTGACTTCTATAATTAAGCTGGACAAAGAGTTATTAGTTGGTAATATTGACCTGCACATGAATGACATACAAATACAATAATAAAACAATATCAGTAATGTTACTGATTTTTTTTTTATTATTATTTTGTTTACATTTTAAGCAGCATGTTTCTGGCACCACTCTCAAGTGGAAATATCTTAGACTTGTGTTTTTTTCTGTTTTGTTTTGTTTTGTTTTTTCCCTAGGTCTAGATATTGATAATATCCATTGTGAGGATATACTAAATTACTGACTCTTTGCACCCTAAAAGAACATTGCATTTCCTTATTTCCTTATTAGCTGATCAGTTCCCTGTGCACTTTTACTTTGATATTAATACAAATCTTTAACTATGTAGAGTTTCAAATTCAGTCTATAAAGCATTGTTCCACTAGGACTATCAACAACACTTCTCCATGGATGAAAGATGCTGTCTGCTGCCTGGCAGAGAAATGTGTCAGGTCTGAATGACAATGGAAAGCCACTGGGCTAGAAGTGCATCATCTATATTAAAGATCTCCATTATTCTTATAATGCGTTAGTAAATTAAGCCCAGACTGTTTTCTTCATAATAAAAATCTCAAATTTCTATATGACAATATTAATAACATTGTTTCACCGCCATCTTTCTGCTGATGACTATATACCTTCCTGTTGATAATATAATGGCCAATCGGTCCAGTGTTGGGAGTAAGTAGTTACATGTAACAGTTACGTATTTCAATTACAAAACAAATATAATTGCAAACCATTACAGTCACCAAGAAAAATATAATATAATAAAATAAATAATAATAAAATACATTTAAAAAAAAAAAAAAAAAAAAAAAGTAATTAAATTACAGTTACTAATCAAAGTGATGACAAATACAAAAGGGGTTACATTCAAATATATTATTTACAATAAAAAGCTTATATGTGGAATATAATATTCATTATTTTGCTTTGCATGTTTTTGCAATGCAGAAATGTCTTCTTTTTTTTTTACAGACAACACGGGTCAGCAAAGCTGTTGGGCCACCTATGCTTTTAGGTTAGTCTGCTCTCAGTCATCTACAGGCAATCCAGAATCCTGTTGCAAGACTACTCGCTAGGTCAAATAGATTGGCTCCCCGTTGCATATAGTATTCAGTTCAAAATTCTAATTCTTACTTACAAAGCATTACGTGGTCAGGCTCCTGCTTATGTGGCTGAACTGCTTCACCCATTATCTTCAGCTCCACCTCTTAGGTTGAATATCTCATTTGCTTTCTGACCCTCGAACACACCTTAAGACCAAGGAAGTGTTTCATGCGGTAGCACCTGTCAGCACGTGTCAGTCTGAAGAAGGGCACTTGTGGCAACGTCACTCCATGATGGAGGAATAAATGTACCTAAAGGGAGCTGAAGTGTGCAGACTTTTCTTTGTTTTTTTCATGTCGTAGCACCTAAATTATGGAATTCTCTGCCCGCATCCTCAGGGTCTGCTGACTCCGTCGTTTCTTTTAAAAGCCAGCTAAAGACACACCTGTTCAGACAGGTAGGACAGGTAACCTGTAAGCACTAGGTCTGCATTTTGTTCATATTTCGTGTATTCTTGTAGTGTATTGTGTTTTTTCATTATGTATTGTGTAATTAGTTTTGCACTTTAATTTCCATGGGTAGTCACTCTTTTATGTTCTTGTATGTTATATAATGCTTATTTATAGCACTTTGTGACTTATGTCTGTAAAAAGCGCAATACAAATACATTTTACTTCTTTGCAATATTATTTATATGTAATTGTTATATACAGGAAATACCATGGTACTTTGATGACCCTGATGTGTCTGTAGTTGTTGCACTACAGAAGCAGATGCATGGTATATGGCGTGTGCATGACTAACACATGGTCGGTGTATTTTAGAACAAATAATTAACAATCGTGAAAATACAGGAGATTATTAAGTAAAATTGGAATCCACTTTGGTTACAGACACTGGGCCTATCCTAGCAAGGCGCAAGCCGCAGGGGAGCTCTGATGGAATGATAATAGATAACACATGAATTTTTAAGTTGGGGGTAATTCTACCTACAACTGCACCAAGGGTACTAAAGCAACTGATGATTTATTGTGTGACTGTTTTGCATGATCATCAATATTCCCCAATGATCAAAATTATGATCTTACCAATACTAATTTCAGGCATGTTCTACTGCATTTTAACTACTCTTGAGCATCAATACATCAAAATCCCTGGTTTAAAGCTGAATTGAAAACTAAAATGGTCTAATTTCTCATCCAAACAGACCCATCTATTCCAGACTCTCCTGAACCAACAACCACTGGCTATGTGAAAGTATTAAATGACTCTATCAAGATTGTTGCTCAAAAAATGAGCTGGGATGCAGCTAAAAAGCACTGTGAAGGTGATGGTGCCAAATTGACTAACTTGAGAAATGAGTGGACCCGAATCTTTATTCAGCTGATGGTTTCAAAACTCAACGCTCCTGTGTGGATTGGACTGAATACAATGGAGGTACAGGACGGAAAGCCTGTCAAAATGAAGATCCTTACCCTAGACATTGTTTTTTATAACTGTTTAAATAAGTGACAGTGACAGAAAACATTTAGACTCCCAGCATGGAGGACGTCAACTCTCACAGATTATGAATTTCCTAGAAAAAAATAAAAACGCATAATTGTTTTGACTTATTGATCCTGACTGCGGTTTCACCAATATGTTCTTTCAGACTGGTGGATATTACAGATATATTGATGGCTGGCATCTCACCTTAACCAGCTGGGTGAGAGGGGAACCAAGAAGAGATCGACCATGTGCGTTCATGAGAGAGGATTCACAGTGGAAGTCTGCTGACTGCAATAGGAAGATGAGCAGCATTTGCATGAAGTCTACAGGTAAGGCTCCTGTAAATGTAATAAATCCGTGTGTGACTCATAATGTTATCCTGTTAATGTCGGCCAACATCCTGCCTTTACCTGTTTGGAACATGGTTACAATTGTTACCATCATATTTTGTTTTAGATGGGACATGCTTTCTTGTTCTACAACATTGTCAAATGGTGCTGACTTTAGGTGAATTTAAAAGCTTGTACTATACAGTAATTAGGTGATCAATTGCCATCAGCATCTCTCTCATTCCCAGATGTGCCACCAAGAGAGCTGAGTGAGCCAAGTGATTTCCCAGGACTTTGCCCTGAAAACCCAGAAGCATCCAGATATTCATCTCCGTATGAGTGGCTACCATTTAGGGCTTATTGTTACCTCTTTATCACAAACACCGCTCGGTGGGCAGATGCAGCTACTAGCTGTGCAATATATGGTAAGGATTTCCTAAGGTTGGTTTAATACATTTTTTTAATCACACAGCTGTGTTTAGCTTTAACTGAAGACCAAATGTTTTTTTCTTTGCTTGTTTGTCAAGGTGGAACTCTAACAAGCATTGAGGATCCTCTCGAGCAAGCATTCATTCGGAGCAATATTCAAATATTTGGAGACAGTCACTATGCTTTCTGGATAGGCTTATATAAAACTCACAGAGGTATAGTCGCATTGCCTAATATTTCATAAAAAAGAAACCTTAACCTACACTTGAACACATAGAAGAAACATTATCTTTATAAATCAGAAGCTCTGAAACACAGATGTTACACAATTACTGTAGCTTAATTATTATTTCCTGCTGAATCAGGAAGTTAAAGAAATAGTAACTACATCTGGTCAACAACAAATGGAGAATATACATACACACATCCATACCATTGTAGGAAATATGGATTTAAAATAAAAAAGGCATTGGTTATGGTGCCTAACCCGTGAGGAATTTTAAAGAAGTTGTATTTTAGAAACTACCTCTCTCATTCTACACACCTCCCACACAAATGTGTCTGCTTACATTTTTATCAAAAACAACTTTATAAAGGCATTAATATGCCAATGTTGTGTTTACAGCTTGTCCTGCTGCCCCCAGGTGGCCTTTAGGATGGATATACAAGATAGAAATATTATGGGAAATGTTAGGTTATAGGTTATAGAAGCACATTTGGAAACTTAAATGTTGCAAAATCTTGTCTCCATTAATATTGATCCTTTCTCTAGAGCACAAAGTTCTTGTGTTTATTTGAATGTAAGAAATGCTTTAGCTGTTACAAACCGTAACATCACAGGGAGAAAAAATATTAATTGTCTTTCTTTCCCAAGGCATTTGGCGGTGGCTGGATAAAACTGCAATGGTCTACACTAACTGGCGTGAGGGTGAAAGTGAAACCAAAGGTAATGGACAGATTGATATTCAGGATGGGACATGGTCAGCAACTGAAAGTCATGGTGACCGACCTTTTATTTGCAAAACACCCAAAGGTGAGATCTTCACACGTAATAGGTCAAAGTTTGAATTAATCTTAACAATAACAGTGTGTAACATTTATAGTGTTAAAACAACAAATTAGATAAAAATATAAATGTCCAATTAATTATACAGAAATGATACACCTTTATGTTCATCTTTCTAGTATTACAAGAAGCGCCACTAACAACTGGTAAGTACCATCTTGATACTTTTCATTTGCCTGAAAATTATACATTTCTTCTTCAAGCTGATAATCTATGTGCCGAATCTGTACAGTAAATCCTACGATGGAGCCTCAAACCCAAGCCCACACCATTTTGGCAGTTGTGCTGGTCATTATTGCAATTGCCATAGGGACAGTCATCGCCTTATTGCTCTTCAAGAAATCTCGTCACCGCTAACCTACCCCTGAAAAGTTATCTAGCGAAGACAATCCACTCTTCAACACTGAGCGGTCCCAGCCTGGTCTGGTCGACACCGTTAAACGTGAAGGAAATGCAGAAAAAGAGAACTCTGCACCTGATGTAACTGTGTAATGTAAATACTAACAGAATCTACTGGGGCATACAATGTACAATGTAATGTTAATGGCATTCTGACAAGAATTTCATTTTAAATGAGAGATGTTTCAATGTAGCTGGCAATAACTGGCCTTAATGAACAAAACATTGTAAGATGATGGACGTCTCATTTGACATACAAATCTCCTCTTGTCCTGAATAATGTTTGATGTACTATATGTTATGATGACTAATTGATTTAAGACATTGATTCATACTATATTTTACTTTAAAGTGCTATGATTGCTAGGATTGCGAAATTTCTACCAGACTCTGGACAAGGTAAAAATAATACATGTTCCTACTGGACCACAAGACAGAGAGATTATCACTACTGCTTTTCATCATCTTTGAAGCTATAGATGACATTTTATCTGTCTAGAAATCCAGGTGACTCGTAAGATATGTCTTGTAAATGAAAATTAAAACAAATGTATTAAAAGACACTGTAAAACCACAACCATGGGTATATACACTGATTGTTGTTTGTACTCTGGTGTTAGCTCTGTTCGGGAGACAGAAGTATTTCAATCTTTTGCTTGCTCCAAATATTACTTCACTTTTCCAATGGATTTACTACCACATGACTAAAAAATAGAAGATTAAATGACAAAATAAGGAAGCCCACGTCAGCAAAAATGTGAAGATCTTTACATTTTTTTTAGAAGCTGCTGGTCAAAGGTTGGTTCATTTGGACTTAAACAGTATGTTCTGCCTGTTGCTGTGTAGGGCGCCAATTATGTCAGAACATCACCAAAATCAACCACAAGTTACTCCCACAAAAACAATGACTCAAGTAAAAGTTAAAATTACCATTTCAGAAACCTACTCAAGTAAAAGTAAAAACCTTGTTGATAAATCACTCCAAGTACAAGTTACTTCCCATGCAGTATATGCAGTAGAGAAATGTTGTTAGGCCAGGTGGTTAGGCTATCTTTTGACAGGAACTGCAGCACAGCGTGGGCCAGCAACAGTTTGTTTTGATGTTATCAATGTAGCTAAGTCACATAATATTTTTTAAATAAGTTGTGGTCTCATATGCATATTGAATATGATGATATGATAATATGCATGGCAGAAACCAATAAGAGCAGAGACTTTTAATGAAGGTATAAATGGCAAATGTAGTTAAGTAAGACGTAGTTTACTAGCTCAAAAACATACGAGTAAAGAGTACAAGAACAGTTTAAAACGTGGACCATGAAAAACACTCAAAAATATACTCAGGTGCGTTACTTGTAATGACTTACCACTCACCCCTGGATACAAATGGGATCATTTGTAACACATTATCCCATAGAAGTGATTTCTTGTAGTGAGACCATTTTTTGAAAGTTGACTAACTGTATGAAAGTGCCTACTGTGACCTTTAGGGTAATCTGAGGCTCATGAAAATTTAGAACAACAACTTTGGACTAAGTTGTGGCCAAGAATATATAAAAAGTAGCCAGCTGCAAAAGTTTTCATATCCATGTGTATGGCTGGCATCAAATGCTTGTGGAAAACCATGTCCTCAATGTACTCACCAGACCAACATTGGTTACCTTATACTGTATAATTTCCTCTAGCACCACTCTCATCTAAAAATACAAACCCACTAATCCTACAAGTTGGCTTTCAATATCATACACCACACGAACAGGGCACCTGCAGCGAAAAAAAAAGTTTGTTTTGTCACAGACATTGAGACGATTACGAATTACAAATGATTGAAAAGTTATTTTTATTTTTTCTGATTTTGAAAAGGCCACAGACACCAAGGACTGTCTGGCAAAGGAAACTGATCCTCCTGATCAAAGGCAAACAACTTCTTTATTTTTTAATGGTGCTGGAGAATCAGGTTATTCTGCATAACATCAAGGCCTATTCAGATGCTATGGGTCTGCTATACAGAGTAGGTGCGGTTACATGAGGACTTTTCAATCAGGTTGGGTGAACCCGATTGAAGTCATTCTGATTGGCCAACCTGTTTACATGGGATGTCTTCTATTGGAATGGGTGTTTACATGCGCCAGTGTATGCAATCAGGTTGGGAGGTATTTAGTGCATAGTTAGAACATGGTAAATGGTGACATCCCCTTCAGGGGAATGGAACCCCGATGCACAGCAGAGGAGGAGGATTAGGAGGGGGTGTGGACATATATGTATTTATATAGCCAACACAGATACATGACCATCGCGCTGTAACATGGGGGTATAGTTGATTGTTGTGCTGCTTTCAGTCTGCCCCTGCCTTAACTGGCGAATGATCGAGGTAACACTGGGAAATGTGATGTGCTTTCTGCGCATGCTCACTACTGTCTTGATGTAATGTGTCATGACGTATTACATCAAGACAGTAGTGAGCATGCGCAGAAAGAACGGAATGGCTGGAATCAGGTAGGAGGTGTATACAAGACAGAAAATTTGTTCCATTCATTTTTGAAAAGGAATATCCCACCCCTGTGCACCCGATTAGATTTTCTTTCGGGTTGGCTGTTTTCATTCGGGTTGAGGTGTTTACAAGGAGCATTTCTATTCGGGTTGGCTTCCAACCCGAATGCAAAAGGAATACATGGCTCCATGTAAACGCACTGACTAAGGAGGAGATTTCAAGACTACTATATGGGTTTGAGGTCTTTAAAGTCTGTGAAATTTAGATTTTTTTTTTTTTTGTTGTACATGATTTTACTTCACTTTTTTTTTTTTTTTTTTTACTCACATCTAAGCTGTATTGTTGTTTTTTAGATTTATTGTATCCTAACCAAGCTGTGCTACATGTAAGTTAACAAGCTTCCTTAAAGGGAAACTTTGTCAATTTCAACCCAGTCTGTGTCATCGCAGTGTGTTCCCAGATGACAAAGGACAAGCAGACAAGAAGAAACTTACAGCGAAAGATCCACAGTTCTCACTGAGTACATTAATTTGAATGAAATTTACAGTGAATATTAAAATCTTTACAATGTTCTCAGTAGAAAAAGACCCAGTTCTTTGTTGTCTGGACCAATCATTACAATCTATATGCAAGTGATGAATTAAGAGTTTTAGGTATAAATGTTTTGGTTTTTTTCTTCTTACTTTTCTAGGCCAATAAATATATACATGGGTCGACTAAAACTCTGATCACTAATTAAATGATTAAAACCACTTAACTGATAAATTGATACATAATTGACATTTCTGTCTTAGAGAGGCAAGAGATGTACTTGGAGGAGGCCAATAAAATTTAACAACTCAGCAAGGATTACTGCACCCCCAATTCGAATTTGCTGTTGCTCCATTGTTTTGCCCACTAAGCAATTTGTACCAGCACATTTCACCTGTTCTGTTTTTGACCTCTTACTCAACACCAGTCAGCTAACTTCTCAAATTCACAGAGACCACTTCCTCTTTGAACATAGCATTCGAATCCAGCCTGTGGGCCTTTGCTGCATGTCATCCCCCCTCTCTCTCCCCCTTTCACACTTAACTGTCCTGTCCATTAAAGGAAAAAATGCCCTAAAAAATATCTTTAAAAAAATAAAAAAAATAACCCACAGGTTAAGGATGAGTGTCAATGAAGAAAGACTTACAGAACTGACCCCCTCAGCTAATAGGATTCATGAACCTGAATCGTGGGTTTGCAGATTTCATATTCTTCCTAGCTGTCTCCCAGTTCTTGACAGCCCAGTTCTCCATGGCCTAGAGCTTTTAACATGTTAGCATGCAACGGCAGCAGTAACATTAAATGAAATTCCTAAATACCTGCTTTTCGAATATTGCCTATCTGTGTGGCTAGGGTCTATGCAACCCTGTCTCTTAGAATTGACATTCATACACCACTCAATGGTTCTACCAAATACATAGCAGAAGACACATAATCACTGACATCCCACAAGCACTGAAGAACCATACAGACAATGGTCAGCATCACTGCAATGTCTGTGGCTGGCCACTGCCTGTAATTTTTGTTATGTCCGAAGTAGAGTTGTGTGATAAATTGATGCCCCCAGTAATTTGGTGCCTCTTCTTAATCCACACCAGATTTGTTTTACACAGCCACAGAGCTTGTTATACCAGAGTGCTAAAAGCAAATTTGCATTATCCTCTAACACTGAGGAATTGTTGACAATGCCACATCCAGTGGTGCCAGCAGCCATAATTCTGTACGCACTGTGCATGCACTTTTTTTTCAATGATTTATCATCCTATCTTGAAAAATAAAATTGTGACAAAAGTAGAAGATCATGTCTTTGGGTTCTTTTTTACTGATGAAAGTGCCGAAATGCATGTTTTGGCTGTGTGCACTCACCATGACGCAATCTGGCGCTCAATTGTGATGCTAGAAACATTGTGTTACTTATCCTGTGTGTTAGCAAGCAAAGGTAGTTAGAAATGAACAAATGAAAACTTCTGAGCAAAGGATATGCAGAGGGCAGCAGTACAAGTACAGAGTCTGCTAACATTACTGCTGCACAACGTCAGAGGCTAGCAACCAGCTAAATGTCCAGGGATACATCTGGTAGGAATACTACTTAATTTTCTCATCTGGCCTTTTTATTGTCTATTGTTGCAGCTTGGTTTGGACTTGGTGTTACATATTGTCGCTGTATATTTGTTATACGTAACTGTTGGTGTTGTTGCTGTGATGCTGCTGCAAAATGATAAAACATGTTGTCTGCTAAATGCCTGTAAGTTTCTCTGATGTTGTCAGGTCTGTTGGCTTGTCTCTGAAATGCACATGGTAGGCTATTCAGAGTTTTATGTCGGTAACATTAATGTTAGTCTCCTGTTCACTCACAGAGTAGACTGCATATGTTCATGTGTGGAAACCTACGTGTTAAAGGTGCCCTACAACTGGGTGGGCGGTTCCTGTGCATACTATGAAATATAATCCTACTGGCGCCACTGGCCACGACAACTGTGAAGTGGTTTAGATCTCAAAAGCTACAAAGCACAGATTACGACAGTCTGCAAAATTTGCCATCAGTTGGTGTCAGCCAAGAAGGGAAACACAATAAATTGAGAGTTACTAATGTAACTTAGGTTTTAAGAATTCTTAATGAATGCCACCTCAGTTACCTGAAAAGGTATCATCCCAGTCACCATGCCATTATTTTATTGTGATACAAAGCAAGCTAAATTGTATTGTTATGTTTTGGTACATAAAGCATATTTGGAAAGGTAATTGTTTACATTTACATGTTCCTCAACATTTGAATTTATCACAAAACATTTTCCAAACCAAGTCTTGTTTGCACAATTACAGTTTGTTGTTATATTTTACATGTTAAATAAAAGACACTCAGGATAGTCAGGATACTCCTCAAACTGGTACCATTACCAAATTACATATCATGATAAATATCGATATCTGTTTACTGTTAGTAAACCAGAGCACCTGGTATGGGGAGATATTAACTGGTACGACATAATATAAGGAAGGCATCCCTTGGTCTTTGTCTGTGCTAGTTATCTAAAGGCTGGCTTGAGGTGTCAATGCCCTCAGCTTTTTCAGTTTGCTTTTTCCTGCTGTCAGTGTTATATAGCCTTTTTTTTCTTTTTAAACCACACAACTAAGTTTTGTCAGAGGAGAACTACTCTACAACGTAACCATTAACTGATCAATCCAGCCAATCCACAAACCACACTAAACAGTAACAAAATCATTCAACCACGAAAAGATTTCAAGTATTTTGGACTATCCGGCAATCAATTCTTGACAAGGTCCGACAATTGCTTACGGAGACATAAGAAAAAAAAACAACAAAGTCAGCATTTTGAGAGCTTCCTTGTTGTGAATATTACACAAGACTTTCACTGAGACACAGGATGTGTCAGTGCTATTAAGACTAACTTTTGACAACCATTCACACAACTCTAAAATCATCTGCAAGAAATGCATGGATAATCTTCAGCCTAAAGACCTTGCAGAAGAATATAAACAATGAAGATTACTCAAACAGCCTTTGTGCTCCTCATCCAAACATTACAATGTTTGGCTTTAGACGGTACAGTATTTCAACTGAGATTGAATAGATGTGAACTCTGTTTTTTGTGTGTCTTTTACCATGTGTCAGTGTGCATGTTGTCAGTGTGTGTCATCTACATTTAATAAATTCTTGTATATTTGCTATGGTTTAGTATCAAGATGACTGCAAATTTACTTTGTGCATGTATATTTTGCAGCTGTAGGGTGGTTGTAATGTAATGGGGTGGTTTCAAATTTGTTTACTTATTTAATTTCTGTTTGTTCTGCAAATATTTCTTAGTATTTATGTCTGAATAATATAAAATTGAATCAGACAGAACTGAAACTACCCCAGTGATGGACTGTGCAAACAGTTGTTCACAGGATTTCTACTTTCTTTTGCAATTAACATTCAAAAGTGTGTAATTCCTTTTCAACAGATTCACCATTCCAACTCACTAACAAGGACACTGGTTTTTGTTTGGTTAAAACAAATAACCAATGCAATGACATACGCTGGACAACTGATGACCGACTTTTGGTTCATCAAAGAAAGAAGTGCCTGGGAGTCCAGGGGAAAACTGTGGGGAGTGAAGTAAGCCTCTACGATTGTGACGAAAACAGCGACCTCCAAAAGTGGGAATGCAAGAATGGAACAGTGCTCGCCCTCAAAGACCAAGCCCTTTACATTGAGCTAACTCACGATAGCACAGCAGTTCTATCCAAAACAATAGGACAAAATAACCACCTTACAATTCCAGGAACACCAAATGGTGCTTGTGAAAGAACATACAGAGGTACAGTATAAAAGAGTTTTGTTTTGATGGACTTACACTGTCCATACTAAATCATAACCATTTTTACAGACCTGCAACAACAAAACACAACTAGAGGTCATCCCACGTTAGGATCAATTCAGTCACAGCACAGTGCCCCCCTGACTACTTCCTACCACCGATTTCCGGCCAGATTGCTCGGACCACACCCATCTTCAAACATCTACAGACCTGTAAAGTCTTTTCTGACTGTGTCTTGCATGGTGGCAATGCTATATCATTGATAAAATCTGTCCATGCAAAAGCCAACAGACATGTGAATGAGCTATTAGGGTTGCATTTTCCGTGATGACCCACACATAAAACACAAACTCACAAAGTAAAAACGACACCAGCTGTCACAGCGAGTAATGATCAATATGGCATTTTTAGAGATCATGGTAAAAAAAAAAATTATGAACGTTCTGCTATTTACTCAACATATGCCACACAGTCATACTTGTTTCATAAATCTTTATTTGAACTGTGGTAGAGATAAAATACATTATCTGAATTCAATCATGCATTTAAAGTAGAATTTAGCATCTTGTTTTGAAATGGTTTGCCATGTGTTATTATAAAGAGCTAAATCACTGCAGGTAGAGATTCTCTGAAACTAATCACTGATTTGTTCTTGTCATTTCTAAGAACTTTATGCTATTGGTGGAAATGCAGCGGGATTGCTGTGCATGTTTCCCTTCCACTACAAAGACCAGTGGTTCTCAGACTGCACCACACTTGACTCAGAAAATAATCTTTGGTGTGCTGTCGAGACCAAATACCAAAGTGAACGCTGGGGCTACTGCCCAATTACTTGTGAGTACTACCTGTAAAAACATTATGTTCTTTTATACTGCAATGACAAAAGACAATACTAACAATGCTAGTGTATAGTGACTGAAAATTAGTGAGTCATGAAAGCTTTCAAGAGCCAGTGTTGCCAATGTAAGTATTTTCATATACACAATATTTTAAGCTAAAAAAAAGTAAGTCTAACTGGCCTTACTATTTCATTAGCTAATATTAGTTTCCAAGCTACAATCATGTCATCAATATGAATCTAAGTCTACTAATTATTTCAAAACTTTTTATTAAGGCTATTGTATAGACTGTGAAACTCACTCACTGGAATAAAGTCACTCGTGGAAACTAAGAGCTGTATTTTGAAGAGGAAAAAAGTAAATAATCATGTTTAATTGCTCCAATAAAAACCAAGGAGGAACAGTTACCTAGACAAACAATTTAAATCAGTGACAGATTCTTAGGTATGCTCTTTACGTTTCTGCCTGGCTGATAATTGGTCAACTGAACATGCTATGCTCTCCCCCACCTACTAAACAGTCAGTATAGAGAGCAACATGAGAGCCAAAACCTGAGACATATTCCTCCTAAGTTCTTAAAAGTTGCCAAATCTAGTGATGTCTATTAAGAGGTGCTATATATTTTTTTACTCATCTTCAGACACCATTTGATTTAAAACCTACCACTAGTTTGTAGTAAAGTCAACCCCCATCATTTAATGAGGACAGAAATATACAACTTTAGGTAAAGGGGGGAAAGTTTTCTTATACATATTCATGTTTTGTATATACTTTTATAGCTAAAGATGGCTGGACTAAACACCCAACAACAGGAGCACATTACCAGCTCAACACACATGCAGCACTGACTTGGGCCCAGGCTGAAGCCAGCTGCAAACAGCAGGGTGCCTCCCTGCTCAGTATCACCGATCCTCATGAGCAGGCTTACATCACAGGTAAGGTGACACTAACAATACTGAATGTATGGATTAAGAGAGTATTTACGCACATACAGTAACTGCATGCTATTTGTTTTTCCATTAATGTTTGTAATGTATTAATGCACTCTTGCTTAAAATGATTTTAATACAATATTTAAGTGGTGTATTTTCAAAATATCAGAATGTTTGCGTGGATGCTGTTGTGCTGTCAAAAAAATTTGACTTTGAGCCTTACTAACAAACAGGTTAAGACTCATAATTTTGTCATTGTTGTTTTCCATGCCCTTCAACAGCACTGTTAGGTTATGGGGGCAATAGGCTTTGGACTGGGCTTATCTTGGATCCAGAGCATGGCTGGAGATGGTCTAATGGCAGGCCTTACCGCTATCTGAAATGGGCCCCAGGTAGGCTCACGCTGCACTCCAATTCTTGTTTGTATTCTGATATATTAAAATTGAAATATATTAGCAAAAAACATTTACAACAAAACAGACAATCTTGTCTTTGAACTGATACAAAGTAGGCCCTCATGTAAAACATTGTTATTGTTTAATTTATGGTCATTTTCCCCCAACATTTTACAAACAATGTAAAAATGTTCTTAACATATTTTTGTTTTACCTTATATATTAAACCATTTAAAGATAATAGAGGCTTTCCATGATCAAAGCATTTACAGCTACAAATAGATTTTCTATTTTTGGAGCTGCACTATACATACATACATATATACACTATATATATATATATATATATATATATATATATATGTTTGTAACATTACTTTTCTTTTTTTTTTTTAAACAGAAAACACATTTTATATTGTCATATTTAATGGAAATATAGCCAACAGCGAGTAGCCTAGCTTATTAGCGAGGGTTATTTAGCTGATCAGAAACTTTCAGCCCCCTGGTGATTCTTTTCCTGCCAGCCTGTGCTTTATTTGGGTTTTGGTAGTGAAATAAGGTTTCATGTAGATAATTCCCCATTTAACTTTATGAATCAGCCATTCCTCATCCATTGCAGCCGCTTCAAAGCAAGCAACAGATACAAATAGAAACACAGCGTGCAACTGAAGTTCAGCTCACAATAGCAGCGGTGTGTCGCTCGCGGTTATTGAGGAATCATTTAGAATTTAGAATCATTTAATTGTTACAGGCTTTCTATTTCCACTCTCTTTTTGAAACAGAGCTTCCAACAAAATGAGAGATAGTTTTACGACACTTAAACACACACAAACCACAATGGAGTTTTTGAGCCCTCAAAATATATATCCAAGATCCTTGTGATGGTACATCAACTCACAATAGGTTGGATGATACCTCCGTCATTGCTTGAGAGCGTCTGTTTCACTTGCATTGGCACTATGCAGTTTTGGGGTTAGGGTAGGAACCTGGACACAAAAAGGACTACAAAATTTGGCTGCTTTAAGGCATACGTCATGTCCAGCTCCCCTCTTTAGAGTAGCGTACTACTCCCAGCTGAGTTTAACGAAGTTAGAAGTGGTTGTCATGGCTGAAGCGACAAAGAAAGGAAGAAGGTGAAGGCTTTGTCCGAGGAGACAAAGAAAAGAAAACAGGAGAGCGATAAAACAAGGGCTCGAACAAGGATTAATATTTGCCCGGCTTTTAGACACTGGTGAGAGCTAAAAGAGGAGGAGAGATGCCTGACTGATGGTGACCTGCCGCTGTTACTGCTGTTACCCTCTACTTAGGAGACTCACTGTCTGCAGGTCGGGTGCCTCAGGTACATTTTAAGATAAAGTGTGAGCCTACATACAGACAGCTTTCATTTTAGTTTGTCTTTAACAGTTTGCTGTTAGCACCGCAAGCGCAATGTGCTTGTGTCGACCGTGATGGTAAATTATAATAGCGGTGATTGAGGGACTGCGGACAGAGCAGATTGAAATATGGCTTTCTACATGCTGATCACATGTATTGATAAAGTTTACTGGTATTGTTGGCTTGCCATCAAATGCACGTGCAGAGAGAGACAATGCCGTTTTTCGTCTGTAGGAGGACCCCGTGAGGTAAAAAGCGCAATCCTCCATTGTGTTGCTTTAACACATGCTGATGATTGTAGCTGCCTTTTAATTGTGAAAGTTTATTTTATCACTGGAGAGATATCTGACAGTGCAGCAGATTTTACACAATTCCATCACTGCAGCTGAGATTAACTAGGTATATATGATGATAACTGGAAATAAAAATGAAAGACAATATTTTATTAGAAAAATAATTCACACTTTGAATTGAGTGCCGTTTTAGTGAGATAGACCTCATCAGTCATTTCCACTCTCTACTTTGGTAACAGAGACAGCCTGATGTTTCTGTGAAGTGTTTTATTTGACATACTCACAATAGCTCCTTCATTTTCCAACTTACAGTATTTGCCAAAAGACTCACTCGTACTTATGTCATGTAATACCGTCAACTGTATCAGGCCTTGGCCTACTTTTCGTATTTGGACATTTTTGTCTAATGTTTCCATGTCTTTTCATTCTGTTGTAAAATTACAGGCTGTCATTTACATTTCATACCAATGAATATGACTTTTTCCTGTCCCATAAACCAATCATTTCTACAGGTAATCACTATCATCATTTTATCTCACATCATATAATGCACTTCATCGATGGTTCTGATGATGTTGCTCGTAATTAACAACCCCACCTCTTTCAAACTGAACGCACCGGATAGGAAAACCCAGTGTTGACTGAGCTAGTTGAAAATCAGCTTCATAAGGTTAGTGAAGTCAGATAACCAAAAGATATGCTGGGTATCTCGGCCACTAATTTTGTTGATTTTTTGAGCCTGTCTATCCTCTCCTAATTTGACAATATCAGGAGCATGGTTGTAACGATAGTGTCACAAAGCTTACTTAGCCAAAGTAAAAATGTTTACAATAGGGCTACTTAAGGACCTGTCACATTTGAAAGCTACTGTAAACATTCTGTGCAAGACATGAGATCATGCTAACATTAGCTAGCTAGGTATGGGACAGACAATGGATATTGTCCCCTCCGAATATTAAACATTTTCCATCCATCTTTTCTGTGGTACACTGAACTGCACAATATATCCTTGTATCTCTGCTTTGGAGCTTGACTTTACTTGAAATGCCGTAAGGAGTGTGGCTTTCTGCCCCCTCGCTGTGTGCGCATCTATGTGATGATGTTGCAAAGAATCCCGTCTTTGAAACTGAGACCAATCTGAGGGTTGATAGGAGGCTGTCTACCTATAAACATGTATAATATAACCATCATATTGTTTTAGGACATCCGCTTCCTAATCCAGGACACAACTGTGCAATTCTTGATCCTACTGAACAGTACTCCTGGCAAAGCTCACTTTGCAGCAAGACACTTGGGTACATCTGCTACAGTACAGAGGCTGAGGTACTGCCTACACAAGGTAAGTGTTCTGCTCTACTCATCCACTCAGAACCATATCACTACATTGTAAATCTGTCATTAAGTCCGCATATTCTTCGTTATATCTTTGTTTTTTATGATCAGCTGTTGAGACTGGACTTTGTTCAAGCCCTTGGATTCCATACAGTGGCCACTGTTTCTACCTTAATCGTACTCAGAATACATGGTCTGATGCTCAGAGAGCATGTCGTAATGACAGAGCCAACCTAGTCAGCGTGCGCAATGTGGAGGACCAAAGCTTTGTCATCTCTCAACTTGGATACAGTAGGTGAAACACTATTTTTTCGTTAACGAAGAAAGCCCTCCAACAAAAACACCCCTTAAAGCTCAGAGCCTTTCCTATCTGTCAGCTTTTTTCCCCTGATGCACTCTTTTGACTAACTACCTCAAAGGGAATTTATAATCTACATTCTTTGACTGTCACGGGCTGATCTGAAGTTGACAGATCCTAATACATCTTTTTCTGTATCACTATGGTTACTTGTAGCACCTCTGCACATTTTTCTCTGAAGGGCAAAATTACATTTGTGGATATGTTTTGGGTTTTTTTTTCACAATGATTTTTATGGGGGTGGTCTGTAATTTAGGCAAGGTAGCCTGCCTCTGCTATAATATGCTGCAGAAAACCCTTGATAGACTGCCTTTGTTGTTGAAATAGAATAATTCTAATCAGGTGGTAGCCAAAAAGCTGAAGTATGAATCAGTGATTGGGAAGCATGAATGAACCAGTCAAGAAGGACAAATAAGAAAATGAATAAAAACACATTAATAACGTGCAGATGTCTGATATTCATTAGTAACATATTGAATTAATTGGGAAGAATTTACAGACATTTTTCTTTATCCATGTCTGCAGCATCCACCGATGAGCTCTGGATTGGACTGAATGACATAAAGACAGAGGGACTGTTTGACTGGAGTGACCACTCTTCTGTCAGCTTCACTAGCTGGGCATTTGGGAAACCTGCTGTCTCCACAAATTTGAAGGACTGTGTTCTCATCAGGGGAGAGGTAAGGAGCATGTGTGGGAAGGGCTGTCAGGATAAATGATTGAGGGTGGCAAAGTCAGGCTGACCAATAAAGGGTATATCAAATATAACAATATTTTGACCAAATACTTCAATATCAATATTATGATGATACTGCAGGGTTAGCTACTGGTGCTTTCGCTAAATATTTATACAAAAAGATTTTTATAAAATAATTATCAGCAATGTGGGTATAATTACTAAATGGGCAAAGGCAAAAACAACAGAAGAGTCTGCTAAGTTCAGAATAACACATCACTTTACTGTAATGCTGCCTGTAAAACTAGGAAACGACAACACTTAAAATATTACAATGTCAAAAGTCTAAAAGAATATCGAGCTTCTATCACGATGTTGCTATAATAATGATATACTGCACAGCCCTCCTCAACAGTGCATTAAGCAGTATTAGTGGGTTTTATGGTAAATTACTTTACTTATCCTAATTTAAGTTCCATATAAATAGGCTTTATTGTTAGGCAATTATAAGGTATGTTGTTGCTTTTCAAATGACAAAGACAACAACAAAAAAAACTGTTAAATAAGAAACATGATTTTTCATCTGATACGCTTTGGTTAAGTCTGGTTACTGACTGAAAAAAAGTGATATCAAATAACACTATTGAACCCTATTTATCAGGCAGCTACCCATCATAGTTTACTTAACTGAGCATGTGTCAAATTGAATACATAAATTGTGTACTGTATACTGCATGTCTGCATCCTAAGCATCCCTGTGCTGTGCATAGCTTAAATAACCTTTAACTGCTCACTTGAATCCATCCTTGTGCCTGCACACACTGGTGCAAATGTGAGTAACCATTATTATTATTAATGTTATTATTACACTTTTAAAAAGGGTGCCAAACATGTGTACTTCTTTATCTTGCACTTTTAGATGTCTTGTTCTTTATCAATGATTTTAGTGCTAATCTTTGCACTTTTCTTTGCACAATTTCTTGTACCTTTTCAGATGATGTGGGCGTATCGCTGGGGGCATTGTCCTTGTCATGTACCTACCTGTTTGTATTATTTATTCATTTCAATGTTTGTCTTATGGTCCCTTATGTCTTAAATGTGAACTCTTGCAATCGTTTTCCAGTGTGGTATTTTACTGCAAATGTGACTATGACTATAAGCAAATTAAATTTCTACGGTTCTAAGAATATGGCCTATTTGTTTGACAGCAATGCGCTAACTGTAGTACCTTCCAGTAAATATAATTCCTTTATAAATGTTTCACTATACATTGCTGCAGAATGGAAACTGGGCTGACCATGTCTGTGAGGAGAAACATGGTTACATTTGTATGAAGAAGAGTGCAACAATATCCACTGGAGGTGAAATGAAGCAGGATCTGGGCTGCAAAAGTGTATGTAAAGTTTACTTGTTTTTATCTATTTCAGAAAAGTTTGTCTCTTGTGCATGAAATAATACCCTCAGTTTAACCTGGGTGTAGTGCCTTAACTTGCAGGCTTTTTGAAGCCTTTTTAGCTTAGTGTTTTGGTTGTTTTTAGCACAGCAAATCTCTCTCAAGTTCTCAGTCCTGCCCAGCTCAACAAGCCAAACAAACAAATCTGGCAAATTAGCTGGTGAATGTAGTGAAGCCCAAGCAGCTTCAGTGCAGGATATTTTTCACACAAAGACCAAAACCAACAGATAAAAGGATACTTTATATTATACTAAGATTTACAGGTCGACAGGAACTTCAAAAATAATGCCTATGTCTTTAGAGTTCCCAATAATAATTATATATATAATTACAGCATTAAATAAAATGTTTAACTTGATAAAACTTTACAATGCATTTTAACCTTGTTGGAATTGATAGAATATTTATTTTATTGTAGGGATTACGGCATAATTCCATTTTTGATGATCATGGCATATATTTGAAAGGTCATAAAATGGTCTTTATTTTGCTCGAACAACCCAGGGCTGGAGAAGATATGGATCGTACTGCTACTTTGTAGCGTCACAGACCAAAACTTTTGATGAAGCCAAAGATTACTGCAAGAGCTCAGGTTCTTACCTCGCTGATGTTTCAAATGGGTAAGAACACAAAGTTTTACTCCAAATTGTCTAAACAATCTACATTTCAAAGGTCAAATCCATTGGCATTTACTAGCATAACTTAAACAGAAAAAAGTCGTATAAGGCTTTGTTACTGTACAACATTTAGTGACACTAGAAATCCTGCAATCCTAATTGTGTACATTTTTTTTCAGGCTGGATAATTCCTTCCTTGTCAGTTTGGTGGGGATGAGACCAGAGAAATACTTCTGGCTAGGCCTCTCAAACCAGTTTAACTTATATCAGTTTGTGTGGACCAACAAAGACTCAGTGAGGTTTACTCACTGGAACACTGAAATGCCAGGTATGGAGATATTTTAATCTCTACTGTATCCATAAGATGTGGCAGAAAGTGGCTTTACAATTGACATTTCACCATCTCTCCATCAACAACAAAAGGCCACCGACAGGGCTGTGTTGCCATGACAACTGGGATTTTTGCTGGCCTCTGGGATGTGCTACCCTGCACCAATAAGGAGAAATACATCTGCAAACACCTGGCAGAGGGGGCAGTTTTAACCCCTGCACCACCCACTCCTGCCCCAACCACATGTGCAACCAGCTGGACTCAAATAGGATCAAGAAACTATTGCTATAAGGTACAGCCACATGTAAAAAAAAAAAAAAAAAATCCACCTACTCTTAAAGGACAATTGTGTCTTAATACTCAGATACCCTACGTACACAAAGGGAGTTAATAGCTGCTAAAATGATTCCCCCCTCCTCATATTGCATTGACACTGTCAGAAATGTTGAACATTGGTAAAAATGTTTGGTTTGGTCAAAAAAAAATTCCAGTAATTTTATTTCAGCTCTTTTGACACTACCAAACTATGCTGAAGCTTTGAAACTCTTTGTCTTCTGGTCAAGGTGTTTGCTACATCCTCATATTCATCATCTTCAGAGGGGAGGACCTGGTATGAGGCCAGAGATTACTGCAGGGCCATTGGAGGAGACCTGCTCAGCATTCATAGTGTGGAAGAGCTAAAATCCCTCCCACGTCGGTACAGTATGAAATGACAAAGTACAAAATTAAGAAAATACAAAACTGGTTGCGGCAGAAGATGAGGGTTGGCTAGTGTCCAGCAGAGCACTGGGACAATGCTTCTACAGAAGTTAGGAAAACATTTGTTCTTTAAACATATTTCAAAAAGGTTTCATATTTGAATGATCAATAGAATAATCATATTAAAGGCTCTGGATTGCGTTCAAAATGGTCGCACAACAATTTTTTGTGAGTGTGCAAATTAAAATTTCACTGAGTCACATACAAGCAGAGCGCATGATGTGCGTGTACTTCATGAAGCCCTGTGTCACTGTATCATTCTCTGGTTTAACAGTGAGGTGTACAAACTACACAGCAGACTTAAGTCTCTACTAATAGTGACAAACAGAGTGAAGGATGAATGGGTCCAGCGCGGGTTGAATGTGCATCGGCAGGTTCCTGTCACATCCATCTCGTGTGAAATGTCTGTTTCATCACTGCAACTGCATTAGCATAAACTATGGTCACATCTCTCACCCCTGTCCATGTGCTGTCTCACTCAGTCTTCCTCTTCTTGCCCTGCAGTTCTTGTACTCGTACAGCTAAGGTTACATCAAGTAACTACTATTGCTATTGGTAGAACCACACTAGTGGAAACACTGGGTCTTTTGTAACTTCATTGTAAAGGATTATGATGTTTGTTACAATGAAAAAAGAGAGCAACAAAAGGATGTTACAACAAAAAAAGAGAGTAACAAAAGGATGTCCTGGCGCGAAAAGTTAGTCTGGAGTCCTAATGTATAATCCCTGTCTATTTTAGCTATGAAACAGCCTGGATTGGACTTAGTGCCCCTGACCCAGTCACCGGATATGTATGGAGCGATGGATCCCCAGTGAGTTAATGAATTCAACTATTTTTGTTTAGGACACTCACTAAAATTGACAATAAATTAAAAAATAAAAGTGTGTTTTATTGTTTGCTGTGTTTTACAGCTGCAGTTCCAACACTGGGAGAATGGAAAACCAGACAATAAAAACAATGTGGAATCTTGTGCTGTTTACAGAATGGAAAACCGGGATAACAGTGGGTCTTGGGACGATATGCACTGTGAGAGGTTCAAAGGATGGGTATGCCAGATCCGTTTAGGTAAAATAAAGGACTGAAAAGGTTTCTTTTTTCTTGCTTGGTTACCAAGGTTTCAAAAAGAGCATGTCACTCATCTGTCACCTTTGTTTAAGGTTAACTGAGCAAGCTTGACCTTCAAACAATGCCTTCCTCAAAGTTTTAAAATGAACATACGCTAACCTTGGTGCTGCCATCAATCCAGGGCTCTATTCAGTGTTCTGAGTGTATTTCCCTCTGTGTATGTCCTCACAGGCCTGACTCCAAAACACCCCCCTGGCCCTGTTGTTCCTGGTAAGTGGGCAATTTTTCTATATAACTACATGAATAAAATGGCAAACATGCTTTTAGCCTAAACCTTAAATCCACTGGTTGGTTTAAATTTGCTGCTGTTACTTCTCTGTGATCTTGTTTTGATTTATGGTGTGGAACATTTGCTACACATGTTTATATTTAAACAACAGACTATTTACCAAGAACTAGAGTCTGAAGCCATGGTAGCAGTTCTGTGAAGCTGTTCTTGGGCTAAATGCTGACATTACAATACTGTGTCCATGATGACAATGTTAACATGTTAATGTTAGGCAGATACAATGTTTACCATGTTCAGCATCTCAGTTGAGAGTGTTTTAACCTGCTTATATTTGGTAGTTAGCATTGCACAAAGTACAGATGAGACAGATGAGACTTGATGGTGGCACTGGATGAACATTAAAGAGACCACCAAACTAACGGATGATATAAAAATATGAAGGTCTGTACCAAATTTTGTGGCAAGCCTGATGATTGCTGAGACCTTTCCAGTCATGCTACAAATGTTAACGTTGTGGTGGCAAAAGAGGAAAAGTCAGGGGATTACCAAAATAAGGTGCTGGCATGGCTAAAAAGCAACAGACATCTAGACCTACACATGTACTGTAATATATCAAATATTTTTGACATGTTTTCAGACTACAACAAGACCTCAGACGGGTGGCTAGAATGGAAGGGGTCTCAGTATTATTTTAACCATGACAGTATGGCCATGGAAGACGCTCGTCGCTTCTGTCAACAGAGGCATGGCGACTTAGTAACTGTCAACAGCCAAGCTGAAAGTGTCTTCTTATGGAAGCAGGTTAGCAATAACATTTATACTGCTTAACTGACATTATTTATTAGCTGTGTCATTTAAGCTCAAAATGTACTACAATGTAAGTACCCTACTGCTAGTTTTACTATGTGCATCTGTCTGTGTGCGTAGGTGTCCAGAAATTGGGTAGATTATCATTGGATAGGCCTGAACGTAGATCTTGATGGAACATATGGGTGAGTATGAATTAAATGATGAGCAACTGATTAATAAAAATGAGAAAAGAAGTTTAAGAAGACTATCAAAACTATGTGACATGTAGATGATGTGAACAGTTTGAAAAGTTGTTTGCTCTATGTAATTTTATTGGAATAGTTTTTCAAATGGTTACCATTATAAGGTTGGCTTGATACCAGTGATATTAAATCAATCAATCTGTCGGTCAGATCTTGTTAGCACTATTAATTTGGTTGTGCTAGCATCAGATGCAGGGTTAGGCCGATTTGTCTTTATGTTTTCATGTCAAATTAACCACGATCACTGCAATTGTCATTTCTGAATATTATACATGACATTAACAACAGTCTGGCCACCCAACAAATACAAGCCAAATATTCAAACTGATTTTAGTTCTGTTTCAGTCTTCCTCCACGCCTGTATTTTGCAATAACATTTTGTTTAAAAAAATAAATAAATAAACAAAAGTAAGAGTGTGCCTTGGATGTGCCTTTTTAAGTTTTAATTAATTTTATTGTGTTCATAAAAGCTGGATGGATGGTTCCCCAGTGGTGTTTCAAAGGTGGGATGAAAATCAACCCAAATTCGTACGCAATGATGAGAACTGTGCTGTTCTGACTACATCTTTAGGTGAGTACCAAAAAATTAATTTATCTTTACTGGCACACTTTCAGATTATGAATTTTACAAAAATCATCTGAGATTAGATTTTAAATATAAAAATGTGCATTGTTTTTTGTTGAAATATTTAATATTTTGGGTTTGCTTACAGGGTTCTGGCATAATCGTAATTGTGGGTATGAGTACAGGTCCATTTGCAAACGCAGTGAATCACCACCTGCTAATGCCACTGTAGCACCTACAGTTCCTCCAAAAGGTGGCTGTCCACAAAACTGGAAAAAATGTAACTCAAAGGTCAGAGGTCATTTTTAACTTTTTCTAAATTTTTTTTATTTTTTTTTTTTGGTTGGATGGGAATACAACTGATGTTGCAAGAAATGGGCCTTTATTATTTCAATGCATTGATCTAAATATAAGCAACTGCTATTTTGACATATAACACAAAGCATTTTTACTTATAGTGTTATAGCATCATTAATAGCCAGAGGGAGACGTGGTTTGGAGCGAAGACACAGTGCAAATTGATGGGAGGAAACCTGGCCTCAATTCTTACAAGACATGAGCAAGGTTTGTTCTATGTTCCTTTTCTTTTGCTAGAAAAAAATAAACACAATTATTGACTTTATAAGGCTGCAGAATTCTGGTAATATTATTTCTGATCATTTATGGGGAAAAGGGAAATAATGGGAAAGAAAAACAAAATAAGAGTTATTTGCTCAGGGTTTAATTACTATATCGCAATCAGACAAATATTAACCCTTCCAGCAGAAATTTAAAAAAATCAACATTTTAGTTGAGTTAAACTTTAATTACATGAGTTGACTCAATTAACATTGCGCTGAACTTTCGCTATGAAAAAATACGGCTAGGTAGGACATGCTCACTTTACCTAACAGGTGCTTGTTAGTGCAGATTAATGCCACAAACTGAAAGACTCCAGTTGTCGTGCTGCATCTAACAGCCAACCAGACTAAGCTGGCTTTGGACACCTGACTGACCAACCAATTACTTTTGCCATTATAAGAGCTCAACACTTAGAACAATGAGTGATATCTAGTTGTGAAACTAGTATCCATTCAGGTAATGTTTCCCTCTTTCTTTCTTTTGTTTTGCAGTTGAAAGTAGACCCCCACACTAATAAAGAACATCTGAGAAATACTTACAGTCACAGTAAAAGAGTACAAAAAACAAACAATATACATATCTTTACATTTAGGCAAAACTTGGACACAAATATTTAAATAATATGATCAACATGTGTTATATTTTCAGTCTTTTTGACTATTCAACTGGCCGAGGCACCAACTACAGACCTGTGGATTGGTATGTATCGTATGTCTGGTAATCAACATATCTCTCTCTGGACTGATGGGCGACCAAGGGCATACACCAACTGGGGGGAGGAAGTAAGTGGTCAAAGTTATTTTTGTATTATGCATTTTTGTATTATGTAAAGTACAAGCATTATGTGCAGCACTATTGAAAAACAAATTTCTTTTAAAGGGTCTGGGTATCATCAGATAATTCTCAAGTCAACTACATTTTGAAAAGGAAAATGAAAATAACATGATTTACTTTCCTTTCATTCTAAACAAAGAAACATTGTTTTTCCTTTGTTCTTTTTACGATTGGTCCTGTGTTGGTTTTTGTAAATACTTTTTACTTTCAAATGAACCCCAATGATTTTAACACAATGATATAAACAGATTAAGTGTAGTAAGTGTGCTTAGATGACAGCTACCTACCTGAAAGAATATGCCAATGTATGTTAACATAAGCCAGTAATTTTTGCCATAGCAGCAGGAAACATTCAAGTATTATGGGACTATTTATCTAGCCTAAATATCTTCTATTCTATGTAGATCCTATGCTTGCATAATGTTATACAGCCATTCATTTCTCTTGGTTTTGCTTTTAATTTGATGTATTTTCTTCTACTTCCGTGTCACCCATCTGCCTTTCTTAATTTTTTCAATTCAAAAGGAAAAAGTTACTTGTAAAAACCAATATTGGACCTTTCTTTGAATTTGGCCTACCTGATTACTTGTTTTTGATTTTGTGATTCTGAAAACAACAAAAAAGAAAGAAAAACAGCTCTTTTTGTTTGTTTGTTTGTTTTTCATTTTTGGTTTAAAACAAAATTTAAGTTATAAGTTTATTGTTATATTACAAATGAATTATAACTGATAACCAGGCCCAAGCACCACCATATTCCAGTTACCGAAGACCCTTTTGGGGTAATTAATAGGTTAAAGCTTTACTTCATAGGGTTGAAGAGCTAGCTCCATATTAGAACCAATTCCAAAATTCACATTTCAACAGAATTAATAAGAAATTTAAAATTTCGATTCTGCTTATAGATTCCTAAACAACTACTGGTACTCCTTCTGGACCAGATGGTGCTGCACAGTGTGATTCATGCAGCCACACACTTGCTGTGCACACACTGCACACTGAGCTCAGACTGAATGTTCTTCAGCATGCCATCACAACAAGGCTATAACATGAATACAACTATTTTTTTTTCTTGGTTGGTCACAAAGAACAGCAGAGTAACGGTAGTAAACATTACATTACATACATTAAAGGGATAGTGCACCCAAAAATGAAAATTCAACCACTATCGACTCACCCATATGCCGAGGGAGGCTCTGGTGAAGTTTTAGAGTCCTCACAACACTTACGGAGATCAGATTAAAATGTCCAAGAACACAGAATTGAAACCATAAAATATCTCCATACTGCTCGCCCGTAGTGATCCAAGTGTCCTGAAGCCCTGACATAAAAAGGTGTTTGGAAAAACGCCATCCGAACTCTGTTTTTAGCCTCATTGTAGCCTGTAGCTCTAAATGCCTCTGTGTACACTGCACTGACGTGAGTGTGCTTGCGTGAGACAGTGAGACATTGGCACGCCTTCATGTGTGTTCACGTGCTTTCGCTGGTCTCACGTGCAAGTGCACACAAGTCAGCGCAGTATGAAGATATTTTGTGGTTTCAATTCTGCATTCTTGGACGTCTTAATTTGGGTCGCTGTCAGCCATTAGGTGTGCAGCGTCGGCACCGCCTTCATGTGTTATCACGTGCTTTCGCTGGTCTCGTGCGCGAGACCATGCGCACGCATGAGCACAGTCCACAGAGAGGCCATTAGAGCTACAATGAGGCTAAAAACAGAGTTCCAATGACAGTTTTCCAAACAACTTTTTATGTCGGGGCTTCAGGACACTTGGATCACTATGGACGAGCAGTATGGAGATATTTTGTGGTTTCAATTCTGTGTTCTTGGACGTTTTAATCTGGGTCGCCGTCAGCCATTAGGTGTGCAGTTGTGCTGCTACCCACTTCTCCCTCGGATCTCAATAAGTGTTGTGAGGACTCTAAAATTTCACCAGAGCCTCCCTCGGCATATGGGTGAGATAATGGCTGAATTTTCATTTTTAGGTGCACTATCCCTTTAATTCAGTTTTGTGATCAATTTGAACCACCTGCATTGTTTATAATAAATTCTTTGAGTGCATTGCTTAATATTTCTGATATTCTGATTTCCCATTACAGAAGCAAAAACCCAACAGATATTATGACAGTGAGGTAAAACTTTTTTGATAATTTGAATGTACTGTGCAATACCGCTTAATTTGTCCTGACTTAGAGCCAAATACATCACACTCTTACTACAAGCTGGCTTTGTTTGTAATTTTGATTAATTACATGCATGTGTATTTTTTGTAGTATATTCTGTTTGCGTATTCATACATTTCTGACATTTTGATTTTTACATTAAAGGATTATGACTATTATCATCGGCCATCAAGTAATGAGGTAATACTTTCTTGACACTACTACATGTGCAATACAACTTACTTTTGTTGAAGTAAATAAATAAAAAAAAAAACAAGAATTTACAAGACACCCTTTAACAGTAGAGATTATATATTATTATATATATAGATTATATATAGATCCTGACATGTTCTGGTGGTCCGATGATGACAAAATGGAATGGTTGTTTAATTTTAATGTCTATAAGTTGGCTAATTTTGTTTCCAAAGCTTGGAAGAAGCGTCAAGATGGTTTATTTGTTTAATTAATATTAATTGTAATTTATGTTGCTACTCTGGTTTCTGGCCTGTTTTGTTAAGCAATGATGTCTTGTCAGCCTGTTTGGGCTGGGCACTTTGTGCACGACACAATAATAAAAATTATTCATTCATTCATATAGATATGGAGATTGTTGGGTGCCCTGCTATATAACTGTGTTTTCTCATTGTGGTGATTTATATGCGTATGCAATAACATTAGGGCTGCTTGCTCTTATTCAATAGATAATTGATGTCTTGGTCGACAAATGATCATATTTTGTTTGTTTGTTTTACCAGAAATGTGCTGTGATGACTGCTGATCCCCACAGTGGTATAGGAAAATGGATAAAAACATCCTGCAATGACACCAATGGATATATATGTCTTCGAAATGTTGGTGAGCATATCTTTTGCTCTTTCTCTTGAATGCATTCCCTAAGGCCTTTAATAATTTGAATATACAATGACCAGAGCAATATAATGGATTTATGATTGTACTCTGATGACCTTGATGTGTCCATATTTGAAGCATTAGCTACTTTATGACATGCTTAAACAGTGTGTACACTAGTTGGGGTTGCTTGCACTATAACAGCATGTCTTCCATGGTGTTTCTGCATGATTAAGAGACTGTTGGTGTATTTTAGGACATATGATTATCGGTAATGACAATACAAGAGATAATGAGTTCCACTTTGCAGTTGTTTAGCTGTACAATAGACACTCGGTCTGTTCCTTGCAAGGAACAAGCCTCAGTGGAGCTCTAACTTACTATTAATGAATGAATTTAATGTCGGGGGATTATTTCACCTATAACCGCAGCAACTGTACTAAAGCAACTTACAATTTGTTGTGTGACTGTTTTATGGTTATCAATATCCCCAAATGATTAAAAAAATATGATTTCAACAGTACAGATTTAAGAAATGTTGTACTGTATTTTGAATGTAGGACTATTCAAACAGAAAAGTTCTTTTAAATTTGATGAATGAGTAATTTCATTGGGCCTTATTGAACAATATCTTAATTGTTTTTTTCTTAAACTTGATTTTCATAAATGGGATAAGAAAAATCTAGGTTGGATTCATTACATGTTGTTGAAACTGCTGTAGAATTATTTGTACCTGTATTCTTATAATGACGAATCCCTTCATCCCCGTAGATGAAACGCATGCCAGCTAATCCTATAAGCACTGATAAATGTCCCGCATATCCCTTATGAAAGGTTATGAGACTGCATGGCTGTGTGCGCACTCAGAGACAGATGAAGAAGCTAAGAAGTCAAGAATGCCGAACCAAAAGCCTGAAGAGGGTGGAGCACAAACAACACCAAACATAAAAAAAACAAACCAAAAAATTCTGTTTTTAAAAGGAGGTACTTCTGCAGGAAGTAAATGCCAATAGAGCTGTTGATATCCAGGACTGGATATCAAATAATGCAGAAAGTCTGTGAGTTGGGTAGCATCCCAGGCATCTTTTCTTGTGTTATATTGCATTATATAGCACAACTGTCAAGAGTGAGGACAAAGACAAAAAAAATTTTGTGTGCTGCTTTGCAAACTGCCACTAATATTGTGTTTGATCGCTAATTATTAGAGTGGTTTCCATTAAGATAACAGATGTGAAGAGAGGTATTAGTGTAGTGTTTATTTGAAAAGACCATAATGCTTTTTGGAAAACAATCTAAATAATCATCAGAAAATATTCACTTGATTAATATTTATTGTATTAATTGTAATATAAATCTATTAAAAAAGATGTATGTTTTGAAGTGGAGATGCTTTTGCAGAGAGTGAATGCCAAACAAGCTGTCATAGAGCTGTCATCAGAGTGGGTATAAAATAAAACAGATGCATGGGTTGCTAAAAACCCATGTCAATCAAACTGTATGCCTTGTAGTAGCACAACTGTAAGGACTGAGAACAGAGAGGTGCACCCTACTGTTCAAGATTTGCGTAAGTTTGTTCAGAGAGAGACAGAGACGGTAGAAGACTCACGCAATGTTTCTGTAGGTAATTAATAAGTTGGAACACTGCTTCATCATTTTTTGTGGGCATGATCAATTACTAATTTTAAATTTGCGTGATTCCCATTAACATCATAAACTGATGTCAATTGAAGATTTAGTTAAATGTTTATTTTAAAAGGACATAATGCTTTGTGTAAAATAATTATTAATCATTCTTAGTTCTTATAAATTAGATTCTGTTCACTAAGAACAAATTTCAGGAAACAAAACATTAGTGAATGTCAGAATTTTTAAGCGTGTAAAAAGAATTTCCTCTTAAAGGGATAGTGCACCTAAAAGGTGGGTAGCAGCACAACTGCACACCTAATGGCTGGCGGTGACCCAGATTAAAATGTCCAAGAACACAGAATTGAAACCACAAAATATCTCCATACTGCTCGTCCATAGTGATCCAAGTGTCCTGAAGCCCCGACATAAAAAGTTGTTTGGAAAACTGTCATTGGAACTCTGTTTTTAGCCTCATTGTAGCTCTAACGGCCTCTCTGTGGACTGTGCTCATGCGTGCGCACAAGACCAGCGAAAGCACGTGATCACACATGAAGGCAGTGCTGATGTCTCACGGTCTTGAACAAGCACACACACGTCAGCGCAGTGTACACAGAAGCATTTAGAGCTACAGGCTACAATGAGGCTAAAAACAGAGTTCAAATGATGTTTTTCCAAACAACTTTTTATGTCGGGGCTTCAGGACACTTGGATCACTATGGACGAGCAGTATGGAGATATTTTGTGGTTTCAATTCTGTGTTCTTGGACATTTTAATCTGGGTCACCATCAGCCATTAGGTGTGCAGTTGTGTTGCTACCCACCTCCCCCTCGGATCTCCGTCAGTGTTGTGAGGACTCTAAAACTTCACCAGAGCCTCCCTCGGCATATGGGTGAGTAGATAATGGCTGAATTTTCATTTTTGGGTGCACTATCCCTTTAAGAACAGTTGGTGAATGAGGCCCAATGACTCTTGAGCATCTTTACAACAGAAAGCCTGACCTTAAGGTAAATGGGTAAATTAAATTTCTCAAATTTCTCACCCCTAACAGACCCAACCCTCCCAGACTCCCCTGAACCAACAACTGCCCACTATGTCAAAATATTCAATGACTCTATCAAAGTTGTTACTCAACAAATGACCTGGGAAGCAGCCAAAATGCACTGTGAAAGTGATGGTGCCAAACTGGCTAGCCTGCGAAATGAGTGGACAGACATCTATGCTGAGCTGATGGCTTTGAATCTCAACGTTACACTGTGGATTGGATTGAACAAAAAGGAGGTACAGGCCAGAAAGTCTCTAAAACTGTTACCTTAGAAATTGTATTCTGCAATTTTTGAAATTATGTTTTTTAATACAAAAATGAATCACAAATATTCGATTTATATTACTGATGGCATTAATGAAGCTAAATGTTTTCTATGCTTTTGTCCTTGATGTACCATGAAATCCTAAAAGTTCAGTATTAATGCAATCAATCAGATTGTCACAAGAGCTAAACATGACAAAAGAAAACATTGAACAGACTTTTCAGCACTGTTGGAGACCAGTGTGTGTGGGTTGTGTGATTGTGTATGGGGGGCAGGATCATATTTTACTGTTTTGAAAAAAACAAAAAAAACAACAACTGCCGTTTGATCAATTATTACTTTCAGACTGGTGGATATTTCATATTTATTGATGGCTGGCATATGACATCTACCAACTGGGATGCTAAAGAACCAAGCAGTAACCGAGATTGCGTGTTTGTGAACACGGAAGGAAAGTGGGAGACTGCTGACTGCAATACGAACATGAGCAGCATTTGCATGAAGTCTACAGGTAAGGCGCATGTAAATTTTAATAAATGCATATGTGGATCATCCTAAATGTTAATATCAACATACATCCTTCCTTTACAATTGTTATCTTAATATTTTACTCTCGGTGTAGGTGGCATTGGCTTTTTGATTATGTGAAAGCTCATACAGCTCATTTCTCACTTGATGCGGAGAAGGCCTTTGATCGGGCTGAGTGGGTCGTCTTTTTTACTTTATCACTCAGTTTAGATTTGGACACATTTTCCATATTTAGATTACATTATTACATATTAACCCTATAGCTGAGGTACTAACAAATGAAGTTGTATCTGAGGCCCTAAATATTCAAAGAGGCTGTCCTCAAGGTTTACCTTCGCCACCGCCTCTGTTTGTTCTAGCCAGAGGTGGGACTAAGAGATAAACTGGAAAAAAATGTAGTCCTATTTAGGGCAATGTTTCATTTTCGACAGACCCGACATCGCCTGCTGAAACTGTAACAGATTGCAATGATTTGCAAGTCCTTTTTGACCTATATTCAACTCAATACAGTTCAAATATAAAATACTGTTAAAACTTAAAAACTTGATTGAGCATGATTGAGATAACTGGAGTAGTTTCATGTCGTTTCAGACAACAGGAGGCTTTTAACAGATGACGTCCTGATGTTAGCTTTGCTGCTGCTGTTAGCTGTCCCTGTCAGCTGCAGCCACTGATGATCTCTAGACGTCATGATTTCCCAAAACTGAATAAATATCACACATAGCAACACAAAACTGCTTAGCTAGCTCAATCATGTTGTAACTAAGACATCCGCTGGAAAAAATATTTTTTTTCACGGACCGTTTGAGTTATTACAGACACCGCTAACGGCTAACAGCTAACAGTTAGCCCAGCTAATCTACGATAACCATGTTATTATTACAAAACGTGCACACAGAAATAGTAATGTGTGTTCAATCATTGTGTTTATAGACTTTACAAACATCAGATTAGTCTAAACGGTGATATAGTGACATGAAAAATGTGAGATATATATACAGTTAAACTCTGCTGGTTTTCTACCCGAAAGTATTTGTAAACAACGAGGCGATTCCCTGTATTTATGCTGCTGCTTCTTCTTCTTCTTCCTCTTCTTCTTCTTCTTTCAACTTATTGGCGGATCGCAAACAACTTACAGGTGCATACCGCTACCTGCTTTACAAGAGTGTGTATTTATACTGCTACAGCCTCAGGTGGCGTGTTTGTAGCAGTGATAGCTCCGTCACGTAACGCGGCTATGATTTAAAGTAGCAATAAGCGAAATCGCTTCACAGCTAGGTTTGCTGTTGTGCACTGCCTGTAGACCAAAACAAAGTGTGTCATGAGCCACTCCTCCCTCCACCCCTGCTCTCCCCCATCTAGCAGTTAGCAATGTCTCGGTCTCTGCTGTGTTTAGCTATTCCCCTGCCTACTTCAATGATGATGGTACCTGTAATAAATGTAATATATTTGCTGAGATGGAGGCGAGGTTCAGTGACTAGAGGAGCTGGTAGAAGCGCTCCATAGCTGTTAAGTTACTCCAGTAGACGGTGGCAGCCGACTCGGCTAGAGCCATTGCCGGATCCCAGCTAGTGCTAACACGGGGAGCTAACGCTGACATTCCTCCTCTTCTCCATGAGTGAGAGCAATGTTTTAGCCTAGTGGGCAGCCGTCTCTCAGGCTGCCCGCTAGGGCACATGAACATGAACGCGCAGCCTGACAGGCTTGTAAACAATGGACTTCAGTTGTCTTGCTGAAATGAGCAGGGACGTCCCTGAAAAAGACGCTCTCTGAATCGCAGCATATGTTGCTCCAAAACCTATACTTTGAAGTATTAATGAAGCCTTCACAGATGTGCAAGTTAGCCATGCCAGGGGCACCAACACTCCCCCATACTACCACAGATGCTGGCTTTAGAACTTTGCAGTGGTTATAATCTGGATGGTCCTTCAGCCCAGAGAACACAATGTCTGATGATTAGCAAAACCATTTTCAAATGTGGGCTTGTGTGTCAATCCATCTTAGTTGAGCTCAGGCCCAGAAAAGTCTGATTTCTGAATGTTGTTGATATATGGCATATATGGTACTGCATTAATAATGACTTATATTTCAAGTGTTTACAAACCTATGTAATAATATCCTTGATATATAAGTCATTATTCATGCAGTACCATCTGAGGCACAGGTCAAAGGCATTTAATGTTGGTTTCCAGTCTTGGCCTTGACATGCAATGATTCCTCCAGATTCTCTGAATCTTTTGATGATATTATGGATCATAGATGGTGAAATTCCAGTATACTTTGCAACTATACAATAACAAAGGTTGATCTCCAAATGTTGAACTATTTACCCACTCAGTTTTTCACAGTGACCAACCTTGCGTGTGAAAAACTAAGCCTTTCAAGGACACCCTTTTCATACATCGTAATCATACTATCATTGCTGATACAAACCCCAATTCCAATGAAGTTGGGACGTTGTGTAAAATGTAAATAAAAACAGAATAAAATGATTTGCAAATCATCTTCAACCTATATTCAATTGAATACACTACAAAGACAAGATATTTAATGTTTAAAATGATAACTTTTATTGTTTTTGTGCAAATATTTGGTAATTTTCAAATGAATGCCTGCAACATGTTTCAAAAAAGCTGGGACAGGGGGAACAAAAGGCAAGGAAAGTTGATGAATGCTCAAAGAACACCTGATTGGAACATACCACAGGTGAACAGATTAACTGGAAACAGGTGAGTGTCATGGTAGGGTATAAAAGGAGCTTTCCCAAGTGGCTCAGTCATTCACAAGCAAAGATGGGGCGAGGATCACCACTTCGTGAGCAACTGCGTGAAAAAATAGTCCAGCAGTTTAAGAACAATGTTTCTCAAAGTCAAATTATGAGGAATTTAGGGATTCCATCATCTACAGTCCATAATATCATCAAAAGATTTAGAGAATCCGGAGAACTTTCTACGCGTAAGCGCCAAGGCCGAAAACCAGCATTGAATGCCCGTGACCTTCGATCCCTTAGGTGGCACTGCATCAAAAACCGACATCACTCTGTAAAGGATATTACTGCGTGGGCTCAGGAACACTTCAGAAAACCACTGTCAGTTTACACAGTTCGTCGCTACATCTACAAGTGTAAGTTACAACTCTACCATGCAAAGCAAAAGCCATACATCAATAATATCCAGAAACGCCGCCGCCTTCTCTGGGCTCGAACTCATTTGAAATGGACAGATGCAAAGTGAAAAAGTGTGCTATGGTCTGATGAGTCCACATTTCAAATTGTTTTTGGAAATCATGGAAGTCGTGTACTCCGGGCAAAAGAGGAGAAAGACCATCTAGATTGTTACCAGCGCAAAGTTCAAAAGCCAGCATCTGTGATGGTATGGGGATGTGTTAGTGCCCATGGCATGGGCAACTTACACATCTGTGATGGCACCATCAATGCTGAAAGGTACATCAAGGTTTTGGAGGAACACATGCTGCCATCGAAGCAACGTCTTTTTCAAGGACGTCCCTGTTTATTCCAGCAAGACAATGCCAAGCCACATTCTGCATGTGTTACAACAGCATGGCTTCGTAGTAAAAGAGTGCGGGTACTAGACTGGCCTGCCTGCAGTCCAGACTTGTCTCCCATTGAAAATGTGTGGCGCATTATGAAGCGCAAAATACGACAACGGAGACCCCGGACTGTTGAACAACTGAAATTGTACATCAAGCAGGAATGGGAAAGAATTCCACCTACAAAGCTTCAACAATTGGTGTCCTCTGTTCCCAAACGCTTATTGAGTGTTGTTAGACGGAAAGGTGATGTAACACAGTGGTAAACATGGCCCTGTCCCAACTTGATTGGAACGCGTTGCAGGAATCAAATTCAAAACAAGTGAATATTTGCAAAAAACAATAAAGTCTATCAGTTTAAACATTAAATATCTTGTCTTTGTGGTATATTCGATTGAATATAGGTTGAAGACTTTTTACAAATCATTTTATTTTGTTTTTATTTACATTTTACACAACGTCCCAACATCATTGGAATTGGGGTTTGTAAATTAAACTGTTTACCTGTGTAAAGTGGTTTTTTTTTTGCATTCAGCAACTTCCCCAGTCTTGTTGCCTCTGTTCCAACATTTGTAACGCTTAAAATTCAGAATAATTGCACATTCTATGAAACACAAAGTTTATCAGTTTGAACATTAAATATCTTCTTTGTACAGTATTAAATTGAATACAGGTCACATCCCAGCAGTATTTTATTTACAGTTTACACAGCATCCAAACTTTTTTTTGAAATTGGGATTGTACACCAGGGCTATGCAGTGCAACATACAGGCTATGTTCCACTTGCTAATGATCTGTAAAATTCATAAAATGTGTGTTTTGTTTGTGTGTGAAGTGAATTAATGGCGCTTCGCTTCTCTACTTTGTAGCTGTAGCCAACTGTGAGATGGAACAGCACCTGGATACAGGCAACAGATGTGCTTAGGCTATAAAAATGCTGCACAGTGACATGTGGATCTGCTAATACATATTTAGTGCTGGTTGCAAAAAAAGTTAATGTAACTTTGCTGCTGCTGTACAGACCAGACACTTGAGTTTTGAGTTTTCTCTGTCGACTACTCTGACTACTCTGTTGTCCAACAAAACATACATATATATATATATATATATATATATATATATATATATACATATAAAAAAAGAAAAATATCGGTGGGGGCGGTAGGCAAGTAATAGGTCAAACACCAACGACCACCCAAGCCTTTCCACAGGGTCATTAATGTCTCTCTCATTCATAGATGTGCCACCAACACAATCAAGCGAGTTCCCAGGATTTTGCCCAAACAACGCAGAAACACGCCAACAGCGGAGTGATCAGAGTGATGGCTGGCTACCATTTAGGGCTTATTGTTACCTATTTGTTACAAAAAAGTCTGAGTGGACTTATGCATCTTCCGATTGTGCAAAACATGGTAAGGATTTTCAACATATGGTCTAATTTATATTCTTAATTGCACAGCTGTGTTTAGCTGTAACTAAAGACAACTGTTGTTTTTTTTTGTTTTCTTTGTTTTTAAAGGTGGAACTCTTGCAAGCATTGAAGATCCTGCTGAGCAAGAATTCATTGAAAGAAACATTAAGATTTTTGAAAACAGCCACACCTCTTTCTGGATGGGCTTGTTTAAAACTCACAAAGGTACAGTCATATTGTCTGATTTTTCATGTTTTTTCAAGAATCGTTAAGATATACTTGATCATAAAGAAGGAAAATTGTGAAACAAAAGTTCTGATACAAAGAGGTTACACAATTATAACACATATTAAAACCACTGACAGGTGAAGTGAATAACTTTGATTATTTTGTTTTGCTGGGAAACCTTTGGTTCTTGCATTCATGTGGATACCACCTGACATGTTCCACCCACTCAAACACAGTTGCAGACCAAGTAGCCACGCACTGGGGCTAGACACCGTAGGACACTCCCAGAGATCCTGTGTTCACGCCTCGACAGGTCAGAGCGAAGTCCACTCCAAGGAGGCCCCACCTTGGATTAGGGGTACATCTCGGGTACCGGCACGTCACAAGAATACTTGAGCAGATTGGGATCTGGGAAATTTAGAAGCCAGGTTGACACCTTGAGCTTTTTGCCATTTCTAAACAGTTTTTGTGGTGCGGCATGCTGTTTTTGTCTGCTGGGGGGCCACTGCCATTGGGGAGTACTTTTGCCATTAGCAGGGGTACTTGGTCTGCAACAGTGTTTGAGTGGGTGGAACATGTCAAGTGGTATCCACATGAATGCCAGAACCAATGGTTTCCCAGCAGAGCAATGCATTGGAACAAAATAATCAAAGTTATTCACTTCACCTGTCAGTGGTTTAAATGTTTTGGCTGATCGGTGTATAACTGCACTAATTATTATCTATACATTAAATACAGATGTGTAATGGTCTCAAAGTCTCAACTCATAGTGCCAAACCCATGAGGAATTATCCCCCAGTTCTGCAGTTGCCCTTAATTATACAGTGTTTTAGCATCTTTCAACTTGTTTTGATTTTCTGGCCCCAACACCACTTTAGTAAGAAACACATCTACAAATGCTAATATTGCTCCGTGTTTGCTGTTAGGCATCTGTCTGCTGATATGTCTACTGACATGTTTGCCCATAACAACTTCATTATAATATGTCAATGTTGTGTTGTCAAGTTGTTTTGCTGTCCCCACGTGGCCATTTAATGTGGCTTTTGGGTCAGTAAACAGTAAAAAAAAAAAATTATAAAGGTCAAATGCTAGGTTGTAGATTATAAAAGTACATCTGAAAAAGTTCAAAATCCTGTTGCTGCACACATGAGAAGAAAAGAACATCAAATTAAAAACATATATATATATATATATATATATATATATATATATATATATATACTCATTTGGTACAAAAAGAAACTTTAAAGAGTGAAAAAATATATTATTATTTTTTTCCTTTTTTGTCCCAAGGCAAGTGGCAGTGGTTGGATAAAACCGCTTTGGACTACACTAACTGGCGTGAAGGTCAACCGGATATCAACAATTTTGGATTGATCAAAGTTATCGATGGGAAATGGTTCACAAACGATATGTGGCTTGACAGAGGATATGTGTGCAAAACACCCAAAGGTGACATCACTAAACTTAAAAAGGACTCAGTTTGATCTGTTTTTACAATAGCAGGAGTGTGTAACACATACTGTAGTGTTGAAACAATATAAAAATAAAAAAATATTACACTGATTTAAATATGTACAGTACAATGTTGGTGAAATGATACAGAAATGATGTGCCTTTGTAATACTTTTTTGATCATATTTCTTATCTCCCTAGTATTAGGACAAGTGCCGAAGGCAACTGGTAAGTTTATTTTACTTTTTTATGACTTTTTTTTTTTTACTCACAATTATACATTTTTTTCTGGTTGATCATCTACATATTAAATCTGTACAGTGAATCCTACGATGGATCCTCAAACCCATGGCCACATAATTTTGGCAGTTGTGCTGGTCATTACTGCGATTGCCATAGGGACAGTCATCACCTTGTTCCTCTTCAAAAAGTCTGGCCGCCGCTTACCTATCCTTGGAAAGTCATCTACCTTTGACAACCCACTCTTCTTCACCAATGAGCGGGCCAAGCCTGGTCCTGTTGACACCAATAAATTGGTCGCAAATGCAGAGGAAGAGGACCCTGTGCCTGTGACAACTGTGTGATGCCAACACAAGCAGAATCTACAAGGGCATACAGTATAACTTGGGCAGATGGTTGATTGTATTCTGACAAGAGTTTCCATTTTTGTTTTTAAATGAAAGGTGTTTTAATGTAGTTGGCAATAACTGGCTTTAATGAACACAACAATTTAAGCTGTAAGATGTAGGGGTGTTATGATTCATAAAATTCACAGGTCGGTTTGATATGATACAGTGATGTCATGGTTTGGTACGTTTTGGATGCAGCAAAAAAATTTGAAATGTCAGAGAAATTTCCCAGATTTTTAAAATGTTAAATGTATGAAAACTATCATCATCACTATAACTTTGTTTGTACAATGCATAAATTATAGGCTGGCTGAAATTGGCTCATTAAAGTTTGGGTAAAGCAAAATCAGTGATTTCTCTCAAACCCACATTACACGTTAGAAAATACTAGTTGAAAATGTGAAAAGGCTGGGAACAGTCTAGTAGTAAATAGTGGAGTTCCGTTAAACTGTTTTTCCTCCAACAATACTGATATAAGAGCAATAGTAGTGTTGTTTCTTTTGCCCGCTGTGTGTGTGGCGACTTTGCGAACACTCATAGCTCTTACAGCCTTATGAATTAATGTTGCTGTGCGGTTGCTCGTTCTTTGGCTCAGTGTGTTTTTATTCTCTACTTATTCGTCATCGCCCTCATAATTCACAACAAAACTAAATGCCAGACCCTTCCATTTTTGGTCTGATAATGGCATTTCAAACCATCTCGAAACAAGCTAGCATAGCATAGTGTGCCTCCCAGCATGTCTCACTGGGGGAGAATGTTTTGGATTGTGGGTGGGAGGGGCAGACAGCACACTGCCTGTTGTGTCATGTGGGTTGCCTTGTCAAGCACAGTGGTACTGACTGACACATTAAGCTGTATATTTTATTTTCAAAATGTAGTAGGATAGTAAAAAGTAGTAAGTAAGTAAATTAAGTTTGTAATGCTTACCAAACCGAAAGCCTCCTAACGAACAGTTCAATACAAATAAGTGTATTGTTACACCCTGAGTAAGATGTCTTTTTTGATAATCAGGTCTTTGTGCTTCCATTACATTCAGAATGCCACTGCTAACTTTCCTCTCATTCATTACTATCCTCTCCTCTGATGTTTCACCAAGGGCAGGGCTTTGTGCCTCCAGACAAACAGGAGCGGAGCAGGGGAAAAATAGAAGTGAAGATAAAAATGATGGTACGGGTTACAAACAGGCTTGTTAATAAACAACATGCTGACACACTGACTGAGTTGGTGTTTTTGTGTTTCTAGTAGAGCTATACCAGAGGACATTTAATTAAAACCGATTGGGGGTGGTGATTTGCTCTCATTGCTCTCTGAAAAAACTTAGGAGTGATTTAATGTAGCCAAAGTGTTTTTGTTTTTTTGTTTGTTTGTGAAGTGAGCAATGTGCCAGACTCTATTTATAAAGAAAATAGCCTTTTAAATGCAACTCTGCTTGTCAGCAACCAGTCATGTCATAATTTAGGAGGCAACATGGCCCTGTGCGCTGATTATTTTGCATGCAGTTAACAGACCAGTCAGTTTTGTTTTAATGAAAACTCAACTCCCGGCATTCGCTCCTGGTGTTTTTCACCAATATTTTAAGATAATAATGGGAGTAATGGGCAAACCGGTTTTAAAATAAGTGCTGTGCTGGGAGCCTAATTTATGCAGATGTGAGAGAGGTCCATATGGATTTTATAAAGTACCTGATAACCAAATATTTACAGAAACTATAAAGTAGTGGTAGAGGTTGGTAGAATGTGTTAAACTGGATTAGTCACCACAGAGCAGCAGACCTGAGACAAACATTTAGTCAGTTAATTGTGTGTTTTATGAGGACTACTTTTGAGAATGGAATTTGGTGTGGTAATGGCAAAATGAGTGTTTAATTGGATTAGCAATCCCTGGGTTTTGTGGGTAAATGAAGGTGGTTGATTGTTAAGTTCCTTGATTCACACTATATTTTACTGTAAACTACTATGCTTGCTAGGATTGTGAAATGTCTGCTAGCCTTTAAACAAGGCAAAAATAAAACGCATTTCTACTGGACCACAGTGTGAGTCGAGACAGATGGGACACCACTGCTGCATTTCATCTTACTTAAAGCTACCGTAGATAAAATTCTATCTGTATAAATCCAGGTGACTCCTTAAATGTCTTTCAGATGAGAATTAAAACAATGATATTACAATATTGGCATCTATCCTTAATGCTGTTTGACCTTTATATGAAACTTCAAAGAGAAAGCTCAAATTGTCAAGTGAAGTGCTCATCTTTGCAAGCTTGCACAATTCATGTTTGATTACACATCGATTATTGTGCTGATTTCAAACTATGCCCAGTTTTCCCCTGTAAGTACCTGACAGCAGCAGTATGCCACTGCTAAAATATGTCTGTCACTCACTAATGTTATATTATTTTGCAGGACGAACGCTTTATATATATATATGAAGATAAACAAGAAACTTTGGGCTTACCTGATAGCACTATGATTATTACAAGCAATGGGTAGATGTCAACAATCAAGCAAGAAATGCTTATCATTGATCCTACATTATCATTTGTGAAAAGGAAAACCATCCTGCAACTTCACGTGAGCATCGCACAGTAACGTTACAGCAAACCAGGGCTGTAATGGTTTGTGTATATGTGCTGAACCATGTGGATGCATTTTATGTTGAACCACAGTTCCCGCCAAACAACTTTTAGCTGTACGCTGTTAGCAATGTCAACATTACCACAACAAGCAGTTTGGCATTCAAGTCCCGCACAATGTGGCGAGCGCAAATGAAAAAGCAGAGCTTAAGACCTTCCCGCAGGTTCCTGTTCAGCAACAGCAATGGAGAGAGTTGTGTATAAGACAAGGATGATGTGTCAGTGTTGTTTGATGGTTGTAGGAGAGGTGAACTGAAACATATCCAACATGCACATGAGACAGCATCATCCAGATACGCTGATAACCCAGATGATAAATGTTTGGGTACTTTGAATATTTAAAATAGCCAAGGTGGAATTAATAAAAAATCCATCCATCCATCCATTTTCTAACCTCTTATCCTCTTGAGGGTCGCAGGGGGGCTGGAGCCTATCCCAGCTGACATTGGGCGGGGTACACCCTGGACAGGTCGCCAGACTATTGCAGGGCTGACACATAGAGACAGACAACCATTCACACTCACATTCAAACCTACGGACAATTTAGAGTCACCAATTGATCTATCCCCAACTTGCATGTCTGGATTGTGGGAGGAAGCCAGAGTACCCAGACAAAACCCACGCTGACACGGGGAAAACATGCAAACTCCGCACAGAAGGGCTTCCACACCCGGGGTCGAACCAGGAACCCTCTTGCTGCAAGGTGACAGTGCTAACCACCACACCACCGTGCTACCTTATTTTTACCATTTAGTCTGATGTCTGACAGAGGTTTTCCTGAGACCTTATGCCTTTTCATCTAAGGTCTGACGCTGAAGCCTGACACCTGAGGATGTCCTACAATGTATGCCATACCTTCCTCACATTGCTCAAGCCGTGAGTTGCACGTGTGTGTGTGTACGCTGCTGATATTACGCGATGTCAATCATGTGGCGCGGTGGGAATTTGACCAGCGTTTTAAATCAGCATATTTTAGACTGACCTGCCGGTCGCAGGTCATGGCCAATCACGTGAAAACCAGCCCGATTCCGAGCACTGCCGATAAATCGGCGCAAGTCTACTTCAGACCTGTGGGTTTCGTTTAGATTGCAACAATTTTGATTGTGGCTCTGCTTATCGATTTCAGTTGAAAAATTCTTGATTTTGATTCGCCTTTCTACAATTAACTGAAAATTATCTTCTGCAATACTGATATTCAAAATGCATTCTCATGGAAATCTCTGCTGCATATTACTCCAAGCATTTCCTAAACTAACAAGCATTTCCTAAACTAACATTACCTCACTGAGGGCGGCACAGTGGTGTGGTGGTTAGCACCGTCACCTCACAGCAAGAGGGTTGCCAGTTCGATCCCGGGTGTGGGAGCCCTTCTGTGTGGAGTTTGCATGTTCTCCCCGTGTCAGCGTGGGTTCTCTCCGGGTACTCCGGCTTCCTCCTATAGTCCAAAGACATGCAATTTGGGGACTAGGTTAATTGATTACTCTAAATTGTCCATAGGTGTGAATGTGAGTGTGAATGGTTGTCTGTCTCTATGTGTCAGCCCTGCAACTGTCCAGGGTGTACCCTGCCTCTCGCCCGGTGTCAGCTGGGATAGGCTCCAGACCCTCACGAGGAAGAAGCAGTTAGAAGATGAATGAATGAATTACCTCACTGAATCTCCAGCATCAACTCAGACATCCAAATTCTAAAGAAATTAAAGATTTTTTACAATACATTAGTGGTAATGTAGCGCAGCACGAAAGTGAAAGCAGGGCTCTGTTTATGTAAATATAACAGTGTTGTAATAATATTTTTTTTCCTAAAATAAAGGACTCACTATATTGAAAATCTATCAACATCACTGATGATCATAAAAGAAGTTGGCCTTCCTAACACTGTATAGTACTAATGTTGTTTACCTAAAAAAAATACATCACTAAGTCTAAATAGCGTAATGTAAGAGCCTGGCCTTCCTAATACCATTAGATGATGACAGAGCTAAAAGGAAAAAAACACATTTAAATGGCATATGAACTGCATTTAATGGGCCAAACACACTCAAAAAACTCACACTGGCTTTATAGCAGACTAGTCCATCTTATTTATCTTGTCTATCACTAAAGCTGTACCCATGGAGAGTCTTGCGATTGTTTGGCAGGCAACCTGTTCCTCTTTGGAGTCAATACAAGACTACAGATGGCTGGACATTAAAACCTTCCCAGCTGACTACTTTCTTAATATTTTAAGTTGCATCACTTTTACTTCTTAGATCTGGGTAATTTTAGTAGATTATATTGAGGAAATGTTTGGTCTAAAATTTCGCTGAGACACACAAAATGATGCAGACATCAACCAAGGATTATGAAACCCCCCAACTTCAATTCTGTGTTGCTTAACTGCTTCGTCTACTAAAAAATTTGTATTGGCACATCTCACCTCTTCACATTTCGACCTCTTACTTAACACATGTGTTCCCTTCTCAAATTTTAGTAGAT
The DNA here is from genome assembly GCA_035609425.1 of Epinephelus awoara. Taxonomy (NCBI): domain Eukaryota; kingdom Metazoa; phylum Chordata; class Actinopteri; order Perciformes; family Serranidae; genus Epinephelus; species Epinephelus awoara. The sequence goes on along the minus strand of CM069306.1, from coordinate 21,211,618 downwards.
TATGTCAAGGAAATGTTTGGTCCAAAATTTCGCTGAGACACACAAAATTATGCAGACATCAAGCAAGGATTATGAAACCCCTCTATTTCAATTCTGTGTTGCTTAACTGCTTCATCTGCTAAGCAATTTGTATGGGCATATCTCATCTGTTCACATTTTGACCTCTTACTTAACACAAGTGTTCACTTCTCAAATTCACAGACTCACTTCCTCTTTGAACATGGTGTTCTTTTTAAAAAGGCACACATCTTTTTTTTTCCCTCATAAATTTCGTCCAATCATTCAAATCCTATTGACTATAACCATTTTTTAAATTAACTCAATACAAGGTATAAGTCATTTACAGTACAGTAATAACTATCATTAATTGAGCATTCAGATATATGTGCTTCAGTTAGTATTTCAACATCAAAACACTTTCTCTCCCTTTGCAGCCTTGCAGGAGCCTAGTTCCTCTGCTGTTTCTGCAAGCCAAGGGTTAAGGATGTGGGCCAATAAGGGCAGACTTGCAGCATTTACTCCCTTAGCTGATATTAATTTATCAACCATAATAATGTGTCTGCTCTTATTATTTTAATCCTGGCCTTTACATTTACTATCTATGTCCAACTTCTGCACGGCCTACAGATGTTCCGCTAGCACTGCATTAACTCTCGAGGCAGCAAGATCATCCAATAAAATTTGCAAATGCATGCTTTGACTACCGCCTGCCTATGTGGTTCATAGTAGAGGTCAGATACACAAAAAGAGCTCTAGTTTTTGAGATACCCCTGCTCGAGGTGGAACTAAGTACAACCGTATAATAACTTTAATATGTCTAGTTTTGAAATGGATAGTTGTATAAAATATTCTATTGCAAAATTTGCTTAATTGGTTGATGTTTGATTCCTCCCACAAATTGAAAAAAGTCGCTTTATCACATGGATCTCAGGAAATAATCATCGGCTTGTCACCAAATTTAAACTGAACGTTCACAGACACACATTGCATACCATAAAGCAAAGACTCTTTCTACACCTTTGTACATCTTTGAAATGTTTACATAATTGGACCAAATATATATAAATACACGTTTCATATACCATATAGATATACACTGGGGTCCTCAGTATTTGCACATGCTTTATATAGCCTATTGTTACACATGGAGGAGGAAGAAAACATAAATAAGAGGGGAGACATCTGAACTGATAGAAATATCTTAATATGACACCTACAAATGTATGTATGATCACAATTGACAGGGTGGAATTTTTATTGTATTACTTAATGAGAAATGCCAGCTTTAAATGTATTTTGTGATTAGCTGTATTTCTAAAAGTGTATTTACTCAGTTACACCACAAGAGGAAGTATTACTAAAATAAGCGCTGATGCATTTATGTGTAAGAATGTGTTTATTCATATAAACGCTGAGTAAAACTCATTATAATTGAAAGATGTGGAGGATATCAATGGGGTCTCACAGTACTGTGGTAATTTTGGCATGCTCTGTTGTTGTAAAGATTGAACAAAGGTAAGCAGCATTTTGAAGTATTGAAGTAGTGCAATTTTTACTTAATAGATCTGAGTACTTTGTCATTAGTGTACGTTAACCTCAGTTTACTGGAATATTAAATGGGTTTTCTTTTAGTCACACACACACACACACACACACCATTTTCAGACACAGTTCATGCAGTGTTGTGCCTCCACTGTTCACCTCTCCATCTTCTGCTGCTGTCTGTCTGACTCTGCATTGACTTTAAGAGAGTACGTTTGCACATGGAGTTTTCACTTACAGTAAAATGAAAAAGAAAAAAGAAAAGTAAAATGAGTTTTTGACCTTTCATTTGTTTTGCAGCCACGTCAAAAAGTTATGCAATGTGATTTCTGACAGAGAATGTTTGGTCAGATCAGTATTACTATGCGCAACTAACCGCAAAACACACTTTGTCATCTGGAAATAGGATACTAGACTCCCTTTAAATATGTTCTTAGTTTTGAGAGTTGTAGAGTTAGGGAACACTTGACAATTTGTCAACTCATTGTCCCCCCATGGCTATTCAGAGATCATTTTATGCCACTATGATAATGATAATATAATAGCATAACAATGCAAATACACACTTCAAAAGAGCACTGAACTGTTAATTCTTAAAAATATTCAGACATTGGAACTGGAATATGAAAACAATACATATCATTTTTTAAAGTAGGTAACACCCAATATACCAGAAACTACACATGAAGTTATAGAACCACTATAAAAGTAGCCATAAATTCCTCAGTTTAAGACAACAAAAACGAAACCAAGGGATGCCTTTTTTTGACAAGTTCTATTTTTCTTTGGATGAGTAGGTGGGAATGGAGATGAAAAGATCGGAGATTTGCTGCCCTCTGAGTCTTACAATGGACAGGAAAACCTTGCTGTTTATTCTGGCATCATGTTGGCTATAATATTGGTGACAATTTTATGCAAGTTAACATGCATGTAAGCACAACGGGCAATACTGAGGTTAGCTAAATGATTATGGTCACATCCATATATCTTATTATAAGTCCATAATGTAATTATCGTGACAGGCCTAGTCAGCAGTGCCTCATTTCTAAAGATGGAGAGAACAGACATACAATCAATGCTATTCATATGATTTGTTTTTTTTAAAAATATGATTCTCAAAATAAAACTTGGCGGAATGATTTCAGAGTGTGTATCAGTTAGGGCTGTCGACGAATATGCAAAATTAGAATATATACTCAAATAACAGAAAAAACTGACATTTAATTATGAAAATTATCATTCGATTGTGGGGAAATAAAGTAAAAAAAATGCACTACCACAACAACCTGCCTCAGGAGGTACGCAGACTTCTTGAGCTTCATTTCACAGCTGTCATCTCTATCCAAGGCATGTGGGTGCTGGTGAGAAAATTGTTTGTTTCCAGAGGTGTAAATTGGTGCATTTTTGCATTCTGGTCATGACGTTTATCCCTGGTAAAATCGTCAGTTTATGCATAAAAAGTATATATATAAAAAAAAAAAAAAGTATAAAAAAAACCCCTCATCTGATCGGCTCTTTCGATCAGCCTTAAAACTATTAAGAACAATATTGGTCATTCAGTTGCCGATCGATCAGAGCACCCTTATCAGAAGATGTTCAATTTATAATCCTGATTTGTCCAGGATTGGCTGCTTAAAGTAAATGGCAAGTTAATTGCGTATGGGAAGGTTTTAATATATAAATGGCACTAATTATTTAGCAGCAGCAGAGCATCACTGCTAAATGCATAGAAGGTAAACACTTGGTCTATGGTCTTTAATAATTTAGCCCTGGGGCTATTTAATACAGAATTTTGTTAACATTACCCATCCCTTCAGAGAAGTCAGTTCATATTAAATAAACTGCCATACTTTTGGTAACAATGAGTTTCCCTCGCCGTATCAGTTGTTTAAAACGCACAGCGGTAAATCCATTATATGCAGGCGTAAAGTAGAAATGCCACCATGGACACAATATTTCCGATTAGAGTCAATTAAACTGACCAATCACAAATCATGTAGGGACAAGCATAATGGCGGTCCCTGTGAGGATCTAATTCTTGTTCGAATTTTTGTTTGTTTTCAAGCAATTTGAAGCAAATAATAAGCGTAAAATCTTTTTTTGCATTAGCAGTAAAATTAAACTGACGATGACAAAACATTTGTCATTTTTGATAGAAATTCATCTGTAGACAGTGCTCTTGCCCTGATGTATGCATGCACACATATCAAAGACCAAAGAGTGTCCCATACAGTAACAGTGACCTGAGAGCCCCCCCTTGTGCCACAAGAAAACACTGTCAGATTACATAAGAAATACCACATGCATTGTGAAACCATAATGATTACAAACAGCACAGTCCATTCTTTATACCACCAAAAAAAATTCTAAGTTTTGCTCATTTTTTAATGTGCAGTTATGTAAAATTCAAGGTTTTGTTGAAATATGAGTAATCATATTTCTGATATTGTTTTGCACACTCATCGGCATAATGTGTAAAAATAGATATTTGAATATATTCTAACGTGTTTCTTTTAAAAAGAATATCCAAGCCCTAATATTAGTTTTTTTTAACATTTTCAGAACATTTCAACTACAATGCAATACGATTGATTAACGTGATGATTTTCGTCACTACAACTGTGATATGAAATTTCCCTTCTGTTTAATCCCCAATATGGGGAGACATTAAGTGGTGTAAAATGATATGAGGAGAGCATAGTGACATTCTTAATAAGTCATGTTGTTAAACAACACTATTGTTTCTTGATAGTAATCAATCAACCAGAAAGGTTTCAGAGCATTTCTGGCAATCGGTTCTTGGCAAGGTTCAGCATTTGCTTGCAAAGACCAAAAAACAAAAAAAAAACAAAGTCAGCATTCTGAGAGCTTCCTTGTCTTGAACATTACACAATACTTTCACCAGTATACTAGATGCGTTAGTACAATCCTCTGAGAAATGTCTTGAGCTGTAAGACGTCTCTGGAGAATACCGACCATGAAGATAACTTTTATAGCCTTTGTGCTCCTCATCCAAACATCACAATGTCGGGCTTTAGACGGTACAGTACATTATATTACAGTATTTCGACTGAGATTGTCTAGCTGTGCCCTCTACTCTTAATGTGAGACTATTGTGTTGTTTATTTTGTGCCAATGTGCATGTTGTCAGTGTGCGCCACCTGTGTTAAATAAATTGTGTATTTGCTATGATTAAATATCAAGGTGACTGCGGTTTTACTTTTTGTATTTGTTTTGCAGACATGGGATAGTTGAATAGTTGCTTATTTATGTTTATTTTTGTTTAGACAAATTACACACAACTGAAACAACTCCAGTTATAGAATGAGCAGTCTATCCGTCAAAAACAGTTTTTCAAAGGATTTTCCAATTTCTTTGCAATTAACATTCAAAAAAGTGTAATTCCTTCTGCGCAGATTCACCATTTCAACTGACCAACAAGGACACTGGTTTTTGTTTGGTTAAAACAAATAACCAATGCAATGACATACGCTGGACAACTGGTGACAGAATTTTGGTTCAACAAAAGAAGAAGTGCCTGGGAGTCCAGGGGAAAAGTGTGGGGAGTGAAATAAGCCTCTACGATTGTGACGAAAACAGCGACCTCCAAAAGTGGGAATGCAAGAATGGAACAGTGCTCGCCCTCAAAGACCAAGCCCTTTACATTGAGCTCACTGCAGATAACAAAGCAGTTCTCTCCAAAACAGTAGGACCCAATAACCACCTCACAATAACAGGGACGTCCAATGGTGCATGTGCAAGAACATACAGAGGTACAGTATAAAACAGTGTTGTTTTGAAGGACTTGCACTGTTACCACTTAATTGTAACCATTTTCCCATAATTTCAAATACAAGAATAAAATGATGAAGATAACAGTTTTAGAGAATTTTTAAAATTGATATAAATATAAAACACACAAATTCTCAGGATTCTATCCTGCATTTAAAACAGAATTCAGCGTCATGTTTTAAAGTTTGTTATGTGCTGTCATGATGAGGTAAATCAGAGCAAGAACAGATTTTCTGAAACTTATCTTTGTTCTTATCACCTCCTAGAACTTTATACTATTGGTGGAAATGCAGCTGGACTGCCGTGCATGTTTCCCTTCTACTACAAAGACCAGTGGTTCTCAGACTGCACCACACTTGACACTCCAGGAAACCATCTTTGGTGTGCGGTTGAAACCAAATATCAAAATGAAATCTGGGGTTACTGCCCAGTTACCTGTGAGTACATATGAGCATTTGAATTTTATAGTGCTAATGTATACTGTATACTGAGGTGAGTCATGAAAGCTTTCAGGAGCCAGTGTTGCCTACATAACACACATATATATATATATATATATATATATATATGTATATACACATATTTATATATATATATACACATATATATATATATATATATATATATATATACACAATGGATCTTATATACACACTCACACACATAAATGTATGTGTGTATATATATATATATATATATATATATATACACACACACACATATTAGGGATGCACCGAATATTCGGTAACCAAATATATTCGGCCGAATATTGCAAAAAAAACACACATTCGGTATTAGGTGGAATAAGTTAAAAGCAAGGCTGAATAATAGCAGCGTGTTTTGATAACGCAATCAAACAGCATGCTGTGACAGGCAGAGTAAAATGTCGGCAGTGTGGCGATCTGTCCGTCACCGCACTCACAGTTGCGACTAAAAATAGTTTTGAGCGAGCAAAACAGGCTTAAATCATTCAGCACACTGTGTGAGTACAGATTTCAACCACCAGCAGAAACGATAGGCGAATCCCACCAGTTGTGGGTTGAAAGGGGGTCACAGACACGGACAGTAATGTATTCCTGTCAAATACGGCGGCCATCGGCTTACCGGCGGCGACGGAGAAGTCGGCTCCAATAATATCCTCTTCTTGGCGTCATGACTGCCCAGTAGTACCTCAACAGCTGAGCCAGCCGAACACAGGTATGTGGCGTGTCAGAGGAGAAATGAGCCGTTCACATTTCTGTTATTGTGGCAGGTAACGGCCCACAAACCAAGTTGGCAATACTATCAGTGAGTGCAATTATATTTGAAAACACTTAATTCCATTTAGGTCCTACCACTATGTTTTAGTTGAGCCAAGTCAACCCCAAGCATATAATGAAGATATAATATACAACTTTAGGTTGCAGTGACAATTTTTATACTTTGTAGCAAACATAACATATCCATGTTTTGTATCTGCATTAATAGCAAAAGATGGCTGGACTAAACACCCAACAACAGGAGCATATTACCAGCTCAACACACATGCAGCACTGACTTGGGCCCAGGCTGATGCCAGCTGCAAACAGCAGGGTGCCTCCCTGCTCAGTATCACTGATCCTCACGAGCAGGCTTACATCATAGGTAAGGTGATACTAACTATACTGAATGCATTGATAAAGGGACTGATATTTAGGCAAATACAATAATTATGTGCTATTTGTTTTTCCATTAATGGATGTGATATATAACAGCACCCGTAATTGATGTTGTTGTTGTTTTTCATGTCCCCAACAGCACTCCTAGGTTATGGGGGCATTAAGCTTTGGACTGGGCTGATCATAGATACAGAACATAGCTGGAAATGGTCTAATGGGAAGCCTTACCGCTATCTGAAATGGGACTCAGGTGTGTTTGTCCTTCACTTTAATTCTGATAAAATAATAGCATATTAAAATGAATTGCAAAGACACATATATGATTTAAATGGAATATAATCCACTGTGGTAAAGACCCCTGAATACTAAATGAACTAAATTTACTATGAGGAAGAGGAAGCGAGAGAGAGAGAGAGAGACAGACAGACAGACAGACAGAAAGAAAGAAAAAAATATATTTTCTTCCACTTGGGCTCAAATCTGTCCCAGTCAAATATGTATGTTTTATTTGTTATAGCTGTCAAATGTTATAAATGTTTCTCTACAAAATCATTCCTCTGACTTAATACAAAGTAACACCCTCACATTTTTTTGTACATCCATTACCAACTTCCCAATATTCTACAAACAATTGAGGTTTATGTTTGTTTTTTTATTGTTCTAGCCTTTGTTTTTTGTCATTTAAAGATAAGGTGGTTATGAACTTTGCAAACTTAATTTATGGATTGATATGCCATTTTTTGTCTTATTTCTATTCTGCTGTATCACAATTCTCAGGTAAGCTTGGAGTCATGCTCAATTTATAGTGGGGTGACCTTGAGGTCATTTGACAGAAATTTTAATTGATTTGCGCGTACAATCTGTTCTTGACCTTAGTAACAATAGTGTGAAAGCTAGTGAGTGAACATGAGTAAAGGTTGGCAAAATGACTCTTTGCTTCCTTGGCAAGAGTAAAATAAAAAGATTGATACCACTCTCATAATTGTCTGTTACATATAAGGCTAAAAAAAGTGGGCTGTCTTCCAGTGCCTCTACACCTCACAAATGTACATATTATATCTTAGTTGTTGGATATATATATACAAAAACTGACGCTTAACCGTAATTTGTAGTTTCACAGGGGGCTGTTAGTGAGACTATAAAATTGAGTGGGTTGATACGAGGCTGTTTGTAAAACTAACATGACAAACCATTATTTTGTTTTAGGACATCCACTTCCTACTACGGGACAAAACTGTGCTATTGTTGATCCTGCTGTACAGTACTCCTGGCAAAGCTCACTTTGCAGCAAGAAACTCGGGTATATCTGCTACAGTGAAGCCACCAAAGTACTGCCTCCACAAGGTAAAGAAAAATATCTACTATGCTCGACTCATTCCCTCAGAACTGTAACACTACACTGCCTATCTTTAATTCAGTCCTTTTATTTCCTTGTTTTTTCAAATCAGCTGTTGAGACTGGATTTTGTTCAAGCCCCTGGATTCCCTACAGTGGCCACTGCTTCTACCTCAATCGTACTCAGCAATCTTGGTCTGATGCTCAGGGAGAGTGTCTTAATGAAGGAGGGGACCTAGTCAGCATCCACAATGTGGAGGACCAAAGCTTTGTCATCTCTCAACTTGGATACGGTATGTGAGAAAAAATAAAAACACAAAGGTTTATCTTTAAGGAACAAATCCTTACAACAAAAACACCCCTAAAATCCCTGAGGCCTTCCTTTCTCTCGGCATTCATTTCCAGGCGTTGTGACGCACTGCACTCATTAATTACCTTAAAAGGAATTTACAGTCATTACAATGATTCATTGTCATGTGCTGAGCTGAAGTTGATCTTCACACCTCTTTTTTCATGACCACTTCAGTTACTAGATGATGGTCTAAATAAATACCCTACCCACTAAACGCATGATGTGTGCCTGGTGACATAACACCCTTGCACTTTCTCTCTGAAGATTATTATTGCATTTGTGGAATTACTTCTTTACAGTGATGTTAGTGGAGATGGGCTTTAATTCTGGCAAGGTGGCCTGTCTCTGCTGTAATATGCTGTAGAAAACCCTAGATAGATTTTCCTTTGCTGATGAAATACAATAGTAATAGCAAGCTGCTGGCCAAATAGCTGAAGTATGAGTCAGTGATTGGTAAGAGTGAATGAACCAGTCAAGAAGGACATACGAAAAACACATGAATATCATTTGCAGATGGCTCCTGTTTATTAGCATTAGGTTAATTGTAAATAATTCACTCTAAGTATAAGTTTCTTTGTCCGTGTCTGCAGCATCCACTGATGAGCTTTGGATTGGACTGAATGACAGAAAGACAGAGGGACTGTTTGAATGGAGTGACCACTCACCTGTCAGCTTCACTAGCTGGGAATTTGGGAAACCTGCTGTCTCCACTGATTTTAAGGACTGTGTTCTCATCAGGGGAGAGGTAAGGAGCTTGTGTGGTAATGGAGATTAATTCTAGCATCACTCCACTGGTTGCCTCTTGTGTTTTGAATGCATTTTAAAATCTTACCAGTGAACTACAAGGCCATCCATGGTCTTGCTCCAGACTATATAAAAGAAACTGAACCCCTTACAGACCAGCCAGGTTTGATCACCTGATCAAACCTTTTAGCTGTTCTACCAACCAGACTGAAAACCAATGGTGACCATGCATTTGGAACAACCTTCCCCTCAGCCACTGCAGCTTCTAAGTGCCTCCATAAAACTCACTTAAACAAGATGCCCTACATTTGAATTTTTTAAAAACAGTTTTCTCTTCATTGTCATTACATTTTTAAATTGCATTTGTATTACTATCATCTTTCTATATGCACTTCAAAATATTTTTTACTTTTATCTGTTTTAAAAGTAAGAGTTTGCTTATTTATTGAAGTAATGGAAATTGGGAGGCGCTGGTGAGGCATGGATTTGATCAACCTACGTGCCAAGGTGGCGTGTAAACAAAAGCGGCAAACTCATTCCATCTAAGGACAGCTTGAAAGTACCCAGCATAAAGTAGTTTGCAGTAGCTGTAGGTTATTTTTTTCCACATCCCGGTGATCAGTACATGTAGTGACGTAGTCACATATTCGATGTTTGCGATTCACATTATCTGCAACGCTGGAGCAACACCAGTCCACTTGTTGTGCTAACCTTAGCATATGTTGCTGACAGCATACACTAAACGTTTACCGGCGGCAGAGCTCGATTATGGTTCTGCATTAATGCATCAACTACATACTGCCCCTGCCATCCCACTGTAACACCAGGACAGCATCCAATTTGGGCAGTCTGATTTCATTGAGGGGAGGGGTCAGGAGAAATATCACTGGTAGTATCGGATTCAGATTCTGGTCAGGAGGAGGGATTTTTTAAGTAAAGAGGGGGAAAGAGACTGTGTCCGTGCGTGTGTGAGAGATGTGTGTAAAATAATCTATCTACTAGTCCATACCCATTGAGTGCACAGTTGCCCATGTACAGTTTCACATGGTGTGTGTTTGGGATACAGGTCATAGGAAATTGCCGATTAAATAGTCAACTGAACCCATTAAGAAGAGCAATGTATTCAGACAGAGTTTTTGTGAATTTGATATTACGATTGAAAGTACAGTAGTACCATTGCCAATAGTGGGATAGTTAGTGGGCTAAAACTATATATTAGTAGTTGAGGTAGCACGTTTAAAGGCAAATAGTTAAAGTGTTTATATGTTGTATTGACTTTAAAGTGGGGCGCACTGGTAGTTCACATGGGAAAGGTGCGGCTAGCCCTTGTTGAAGCAGCATACCATACCATGACTTAGTCATACCAAAAATTAGAAAAACAACAACATTGGGCCACAGGGGGAGCCACAGCGATCGGTCACATTTTAGCCATTTTTAAGCATTTTTCTGTTGTTATAGCGCCACCCAGTTGCCAATTAAATTTAAATTTCTCCAGTCCCCTTGAGGCGTCCTGTTCTACATATCTACCAAGTTTAGTAAAACTCGATATGGCGGTTCGGCCTAGGTAAGAAATTAGCTCTCTGGCGTCCCCATTTTGTTTGATGGGGTCAATAATGGAGGGGTCCCCTCAGATTATGTGTGGTCATATGCCTACAAAGTTGCGTGGTAATCAGTGAAACCCTTGAGACGTTATACACCTTTATGTGATGAGCTCGATTTTAAGTGGGGGTTTTTTCCTCAAAAAATTCAAAATGGCAGAAAATCTATATAACCAGAAGTTATGGGTTCTTGAGGCAAATTTGTTCCTCATGAGGAGAGGCATCTGTGTGCAAAGTTACATGTCTCTATGACATATGGGGCATGAGATATGCCCATTCAAAGTTTGCAATTTCAATCGGTTGCTTAGCAACCATTGATGTAAGCATTGAGCATTGATGCAAGCATTGATGTAATATTGCTTCATTCGCATCCTCCCATGACCCTCAACCACTGTGCCAAATTTCACATGGATTGGCCAAGTCAGTGAGGAGAAAAACGTGGAACAGACACACAGACAGACACACCCACACATAGAGTTTTTGTCATTATAAAGTAAGATAGCCTATATAAAAATACCTTTTAATCGTCATTTACAAAGTGTCAAGTGAGTAATCACAACTTACAGGCAAGCTATAACTTTGGTAACAATAATAGTGTCACAGAGACAAACTCAGTGCTTCAGTAGCCTACATTAACCGCATCAGGCTCAGGTCGGGTTAGGCCATAAGAAACAGAATGCATGTCAAGTTCGGGTCAGGCTTGGCTACTATTCTCTTGGGAAGGAAACATGATGCCCCAGCTGCACTCTACTTAATTTGTACTGTCTTAAGACTCTTCTTTCAGTTTGACATGTGATTTACCAGTGCACTGACTGTAGTGCCTTCCAGAACATCTAGTTTCCACATAAATATATATTTAACTTTACATTGTTGCAGAATGGGAACTGGGCTGATCATGTTTGTGAGGAGAAACATGGCTACATTTGTATGAAGACGAGTGCCTCAAAACCCACTGGAGATGGAGTGGAGCAGGACGTGGGCTGCAAAACTGTGCGTTAAGTGTACTTGTTTTTTTGTTTTGTTTTTAAACTATTTCAAGATAGGCTCTCTCTATACATAAAAATAATGTCTTGTTTATAAAATAATTCCAGAACATTAAGCTGAATGTAGTGCCTAAACATCCAGGCCTTTCAGCCTTTTTAAGCTCAGTTTTGGTTGTCTTCAGAGGCAAAAAAACCTGACAAATTCAAAGTACTCGACTTGCCCAGTTCAACAAAGCAGGGTTGGCAAGTCAGCTAGTTTACTAAGTGGAGCTTCAAGCAGTTTCAGTAACAGATATTTTTCTCACCGAGACCAAAACAAACAGCTAAAACAAACAGCTAATATGCCATTTACAAGTGTGGAGAAACACAAGATTACATAAATGCTGATGTTCCTCCTTACTATGATATAAGAATAATATGTCAGGGGGCTTTCTGTTTTTCAATGTGTTGTAGAGTTGTGGTCCAGAAAGTAAAAAAAAAAAAAAAAAAAGATTAATGGAGCATTTCATAAAATAAAATGTTTAACTTGACTTACTACTGCAGGCCAAGTTTAATAAATGTATAGAATAATTGTTTGATTGTAGTGATTGTAGTATCTGAAATTTTGCTGATATGGCACAGGTTTGAAAAGTCATTAAAATATCTTTCTTACTTTTTTGTTTCCCTAAAATCAAGGGCTGGAGAAGACATGGCTCGTACTGTTACTTTGTAGCGACACAGACAAAAACTTTTGATGAGGCCAAAGATGACTGCAAAAGCTCAGATTCTTACTTAGCTGATGTTTCAAATGGGTAAGACCACTTCTTTTTATTCGAAATGTTCTGAGCATTACTATATTTCAAGGTTCAACATATTGGATTTAAAAACATAATCTAACAAGGTGTCTACAGGTATAAACAAGTTAAATTTAAGACTGTTGAAAACCTTTTTAGTACCACAGTATAAGAGTATATACTCTTTTCAAGACCAAGTAAACACATTGATTTCAGGTCAAAATGTACATTAGGTTAAATGACACTGATAATACTCTTAGCGTTTACCGCTCTGCACAGAAAAAACTAATCTAACAAGTGAAATGGTGAGCTTAGCCTAAGTATAATGATGCCATTTCATTGCGTGATCATAATTCATAGAGGGGGTGAAAACAGGGCCATTCATTTTTGTGGTGACTACAACTCATTTAAAGGGATACTTTGCTGTTCTCAGCTTTGTGTCATAACAATGTAGGTAGTATGTGTAAATGGACTGTTCTAAACTTCAATATATTTTGACAGCACCCAGGATTCACTGCTCATTTGCTGGCAAAAAAATCAGCTGGAGGACATTAGGCATTGCTGTTTAAAAATAAACCAAAATTATGTTACTGCATTAACTATTTCCTGCCTAACATATTTTAAAAACATATTTTAGTGCAATGTTTGCCTGTAATACCACAGTGTGAACAGGAAGTGGCTACCATACTGTTTCCTGTATTGTAAAAACAAAGGTTAACCACACTCAGATCAGATGGTAGAACCAGGCAGAGCTGATTAAATATGAAACAAGATTCTGTTCCTGTATCGCTGTTTTCAGCAAAATATTGTAGCTTACTGTAAAATAAAATTGTTTTGTTTTTGTTTTTTTCCACTGGTTGGCTACCATATTGTTTTCTGAACACATTACATCACCAACTCGGACGGGAATTTATTTGTCCGGTATGGCCATATTCTGGTAGTTGTAGGTTTTCTACCACTTGAGCAAAAGTGTATACCACCTTTTCTCTGTTCATACAGCATTTAAATGTATTTGCATCTTTCTACTTAACGACGACTTAGACCATCTTTCCAACAGTGAAATACTTCTTTAAGACCCATCCAATCTGAATTTAAGACAATTTATAATTTCTTACAACATTAATTCATAAATGTGTATTTGAGACTTTTTAAGACTTTTTCAGGAACTGCAGCCACCCTGTTTAAACACAAAAAAATCTAAAAGGTTTTGTTACAATACAATATTTAGTGACACCAGAAATCTTGTGATCCTAATTGTGTGAATACCACCAGGGTTGATAATGCCTTCCTGGTCAGTCTGGTGGGGATGAGACCAGAGAAGTACTTCTGGCTCGGCCTCTCAAACCAGAAAACCAGCAATCAATTTGCGTGGACCAACACAGACTCAGTGAGGTTTACTCACTGGAATGCTGAAATGCCAGGTATGGGGACGTTTCAAACTCCATGCGTAAGATGTGATAAAAAAGTGGCTTAACAAATGATATTTTACCATTTCTCCCTCTACAATGCAAGGTCATCAACAGGGCTGTGTTGCCATGATATCTGGAGTTTTTGCTGGCCTCTGGGATGTGCTGCCCTGCACGAATAAGGAGAAATACATCTGCAAACACCTGGCAGAGGGGGCAGTTTTAACCCGTGCACCACCCACTCTGTCCCCAACCACATGTGCAAAGAGCTGGACTCGTATTGAATCAACACACAACTGCTTTAAGGTACGAAAAAAAAAAGCTTTATCTTTAAGGATAATTTCAATCAGTCTTTACAACACCCTACGTACACAAAGCGTTTATGGTTGCTGAAATAATTGCTCCTTCATACTGCATCGATACTGTATGAAATATGGAACATGGGTTATAATTTTTAGTTTGCGCAAGACAAATTTACAGTAATCTTTTTTTCAACCCTTTGAACCTGACTTGAGTGACTGCATTTCTTCTCTGTGTGAACTTGAAAAATGTAGAAACTTCTCCAATAGGCACACATACAAAGAGTGTAAAGACAATAAAATAATGTTTGCTAGTTGCTAAGTTACACTACGAAACCATGGTGAACCTTTTTGTCTTCTGGTCAAGATGTATATGCGGCCACCTATAGAGCGAAGGACCTGGTATGAGGCCAGAGATTACTGCAGGGCCATCGGAGGAGAACTGCTCAGCATCCACAGTGCTTATCAGCAGAGAGCGCTACAAAAGAGGTACAGAATGAACTTGCAAATACAAAATTAAGAAAAATACATAACTGGTTGAACCAAAAGATGAACGCTGGCTACTGTCCAGCAAAGCACTGGATAGGGGTGGGTAACATTTGAATTTTCTACCAATTCCTGTAAATTCATTTCACAGAGTTTGATTCCATTATACTCTGTTCATTCTTTTTTCATTTACTGTACTGACGGGGTTCTCTACCTGGGCCCCCCAGAGTCTAGGACCACCACTGTGTCTGTCTCACAGTCAACGGAAGATGAAATGGCAGTATTTCCTAAAACAACAGAGTTGTAACACTGAAGCGCAATCATTCTGTCTTGGCAAAAACAAGGCTAGGTCGAGAATGATGACTGGTGTTACAATAGTATAGCTAAGCTCTGCGCACAATGGGTCTCATTCATGAAACGTGAGCAGAAGGAATTTGTGTGTAAACTGTTCGCAGACGGAAATTTACGTGCATGTCCGCATTCATCAATATTTTAGTAGCTCCCATTGTTTCGTAGCTACTAACAAAATCTACTCCTGCTCCTGATCACTCGTAGTGCTTGTGTAACTTTAGTAAAGCACATAAATATTGCTTTTCGCTATTGAAAATGACAACTTTAATTCATATTGCGCTCTGTTATGTACACAATACACAGATGCCTTTGAAACACATAATCTAAACATGACAAAATATTAAAAATATAACACATTTAGTTAAATTAGTTGGCAATTAGCAGGTTTGAGATCCAGATTAGGTTCATGATTGTGAATTATCTATGTAAATCGACACAATAGATTACACGTTCTTTCTACATGTTGATGATAATAAAAATATTCGTAAGGACAGCCGGATCACAGCCTCCTGGGCCTCGGTGCCTGGGTTCAGCAGGAGCAGCTGAAAGAATTATTTGAGACAACAGGTGTTTGTTTGTTGTTTTTTTGTGGCTTTTTGATCATTTGAATGAATAAATCTGATTTGAAAATTATTAATTTACGTTGTATAACACAGAGCTTTAGGCTATTAAGATTCAAATAATTTGAAGACATACAAAACTGCTGTAGGCTATATGTTATCCATATCATTTGTTAAAATAAATGTTAAATAGCTCTACATTCCGACAGCCATCACTGATTTAGAGTTTATCCATCACGCACAAAACATCTCTGGTTTCCCGTTCCCACTTCATTCAAAACCCCACAAATGAATCTTTTGTTTGTTTGGTGACCACTACGCTATCAATGATGGTTTTCAGAATTTATTATGATACAACGCCTTATCGTCTGCGTTTGATGTTGACTGCAGTGAAGGCATGTCGCTGTCTCAGTCAGGAATAATTCCTGACAGAGAGGTCTCCCCAGTTATGCCAGTAATGCGCTCGTCAGCAGATAGTTGGGACTGTGAGCCTCCTCCTCCTGTGACCACTGTATTGTTGTGTGTATGCTTATGCGTTTCTTTGCCTCCAGTTTCATATCAAGGCATTTATGCTTCACCTCTGACATGGTTCTTTGTACTACGGAGACAACATTAACAGCACCTGTTACCTCCCTCCAGACCTTCGCTTTGCCTTTCACACCACTACTAACTGAAGAAAATAAAATGTCACTTCACCCAAATTTATTTCGATCTCCGCTTTGGAAAAATTCTATTTTCTTTCTTTCTCTTTCTTTGCGCCATGACTGACAGGTCGACTGGATGCACCTACACCTCCTTATATGGTGGTGATTGGCTATTCATGGGCGGGGACTTATGCTAATTGTTGATTACCGGGAGCGCGCTGTCACTTTACAAGGGATTGGCATTCATGAACATACACGCGTGTTTACGATCAAATCTGAGTTTCCCGTGGCGTTCCTGAATCCGGAGTAGGTTTTTAGTAGAGTAGGCTTTTATGTGCAAATCTACACACAGATTTACTCACTTTTCATGAATGAGACCCAATGTGTGCTGTGGTGAGTGTGTGATTGAACAAGAGAAAGAAAAAGAGGGGAAAAAAAGAAACCACAGCACTGTGCTGACAGCAAATAGGTGCTGGCCATCAGAGAAGAGAACCTGTGGCCCATAGCGCACGGCCTTACCTACACCAAAACAAAATGTAGTGCTTTGGAAAACGCAAAGTCATGCATGGGTCCAGTTTTGCAAACCAGCACTCACCCACAACTGTAAAGCACAGTACCACAACTAACCCCTTACCCATAAATATTACCAAGTTAAATTTGCACTTGCCCTGACCTGACCCTGACCCAGAGCACCAGAAACTAAAACCAATTTTTACCCGATACCTGCCATTTTGTATTTGGTTCTAATTTGAAAATGTGTTTTGGTTCCCAAACCTAGCACTGCAACAATGCTTTTACAGATGACTCATGTTTGTTCTTTTAAAATTTTTCAAACAGGTTTTATACTTGATCAATACAATGATGATGATGATCAATACAATAATCCTATTTTATCATCACTGTCCATAATAGCTATGGCACAGTCTGGATTGGACTTAGTGCCCCTGACCCAGTCACCGGTTATGTATGGAGTGATGGATCCCCAGTGAGTTTTCTACTTTAATAGTTGAGTCAATCATTTTTATTTTAGGAAAGTTAATTAAATAGACAATAAAATTATGAATCACAGCACTTTTTGTTTGTGTTGTTTACAGCTGCAGTTCACACACTGGGATGATGGAGAGCCAAACAATAAAAACAATATGGAATCTTGCGTCGCATTCAAAATTGATAAGCGGAATGACCGTGGGTCTTGGATGGATTTGCACTGTGAGACCTACAAAGATTGGGCGTGCCAGATAGGTATAGGTAAGATGAGGAACTAAAACCCTTTCTTTCTATTTTGTCTTATTACTGAGGTTTCAAAGAAGAGTCACTCCTTTGTAACCTTTGATGAAGGTTAACTGAGCAAAGTTGATGCTCCAACAGCGTCTTCCTTAATTTTCTGATGAAGACACTGTTGGAAGGTGAAAAAATTTTGAACTCTGTGCTGCCGACTACCACTCCAGTGCTCTCAGTATTATCTTCTGATGTTTTTGTCTTTACAGGAGTAATTCCAAAAGAACCTCCAGGCCGTGTCACTCCTGGTAAGTGGGCTACTATCTAAGAAAATGCAAGAAAACTTTGTACATTTTAAAAGCTGACTGAGTCAATCTGGTGTACTTTAAGAGCACTTTGTGCTCTCTTGGGGACAATTTCATCACAAACAGGCCAAAACAAAATTTCTACTGGCCCTACTTAACTTGAGAAAACTGACATTTGTGTGACATTTGCTGGTGTTAGCTGCTGAAATTACCAATGTTTACAACACCTCACATTTTCAGAAATTTAGCTATTTTAAGGTACAGATGTTGGACTTTATTATGTAGGGGTCTAATATTGGCAATTCTCTAAATTGATACAGTAAAAATGCTTTATTTTGAGTCTGCATGATATAAGAGATGTCCTAAATTCAAATATATCATTCATTGTCAGAAATTTTGAACCAGTGTGTTTTTTTACAGTACCACATGTATTTAGAAATGCAGGTATTTCAAGGTGCACAAATGTAGGACTTAAGGACACAACATTTACTATTCTTTTTCAAAGTTATCACGACAAGTGTAAACAAAGTTTTCATTCATTATAATACTATGGTGAGACAGATTACACTGCAACAGGCCGCCACAGTCCAGGCCATTAATTGGAAACACTGTTTATTATATGGTATAAATTTGCTGCTGCTGCTGCTGCTGTTACTTTTCTGTGATCCGCCTTCAATATTTAGTCTCACTTGCTACACATCCTTACATTTGACGGACAGACTTCATACACCAAGAACAAACGGCTACAGCCATGCTGGCAGCTTTCTGAGAAATTAGAATGATGTGTCCATAATAACAATGCTAACATGTAAATATTAAGAAGATATGTTTACTGTAGAGCTATGATGAGGCCCTAAAAAAATCAGGCCCAACTCTACATGAACCTGCACAGTTTCTGTCCAAGCCCAACACATGCCAGTAGTTTTGGGCCCTAACGCAATTAAAAACACACTAATTTCTAAAGTAAAAGCATCTAGTAAATACAGTGATCCATGGTGATGTAGTGTGCAGATGATGATCACCGCTCTTCATTGTATGTTACGCACATCTCTCCCACTGCTAGAGCAGAAGGAAACACCAAGTTGTCTTGGAGCCCCTTTTTTCTCTCATTATACATCCCTCTCACTTGCATTCTCTCTCCCCGTTCTTCATACTGCGTCACTTCCCCTCTCTCAGTTGCACTCCCCCATTTCTCTCTCTTTTCTTCTTGATTCAGTCCATTAAAACTCCTGCCATTTACACAAGTTTCATTAAGAAAGCCTGAAAGTTGCTAAGCCCTCTCAGTTTAAGCCACAAATGTAAACCTCGCACTGTGCCCTATCAGCAAGCAAGCACCAGACTATCACACCACATCTCTCAGAGTAACCACTTAAAAGACGTATGAGTACATACTTCCTTATTATTCACCCTCACAACAATACTATTGTGGGTAACTTAGAGTTATTGTTGTAGCTTCCACTATATATCACACCACCTTCTACACTTAATAAAAAAAAAAAAAGCTAGTATGAAGGGGGGCGCTGCTGAGCAGTGAAGATGTGAGATGTGTAGTAGCTCCCTTGAAATGTGACTTTTTAATCATATTGACTCGCTGACGAAAAATGTGAAGACCTGGAGGGGTGCTCTAGATGGAACAATGTGCGACTGGTGGGCTTACCTGAGGGCACCGAGGGTCCCTGTCCCACTGAGTTCTTGGCCCAATTCCACATGGACTTAATGCAGTTTGACAACAGACCTACTTTGGACCGAGTTCATCATTTCCTACACGCCAGACCCAGGGAAGGGGTCGCGACCACTCATTATCAAGGTGAACTTTTTCCAGGTCCGTAACCAAATCTTATGTCGTGCGGGTCAACTGTCACCTCTTCACCACAACAGTAGCAAGATCTTCATCTTCCCAGACTTCACCCCGACGGTGACTAATAAGTGAAATGTGGGAGGGTTGTGCGCATCCCGTTTGGGGGGATGCTTCTGCTAATGTGGGAGGGGGGTGGGAGGGGTATTTGGGTTTGTTGTTCTTTATGTTTTTCTGTGTATTTTTTCATCAGTCATATGTTTGTTTTGAGCGACTCTGCAGACCACCACCTGTGTTTTTGCATAGCATTTTTGTTTATTTATTATGACCCAATCCAATACACAATCGACAGTAAGAGCTTCAGCTCTAAAAGGCTAAATAACCCCATTAAACATAGCAAGGTGCTTCACTATCTCCACCAACTGGGGGCACATATTATTTATTTACAAGAAACTCACCTCAAAATTACAGATCATTATAAAGTGAAGAACAGATGGGTAAGCCAGGTCTACCATTCTTCGATTCATTTCATTTTCAAACACAATATCTGATCCTAATTGTAGATATATTATTGTCACAGGCCAGATCTATAAAACCCACTTAGTTCTAGCAAATGTTTGTGACATTAATTGGGATGACTATGCCTTCTTTAAGCATATTTTCTCAACATTACCAGATATATGCTCTCATTATTTGCTTTTAAGAGGAGACTTTACCTGCTGACTGGACCCACAGCTGGATCACTCATCCTCCACAGTTTCTCGACTTTCAAGGTCTGCCAAGGTCATATAATCTCCGATGTTTGACGCCCTGTAGCGTTGCATTCTTTATTGATTACATAGTGTACTTCGTTTAGAACAAAATGACGTCGGAACAATCCATGGAAACCAAAATCATTAACTCATTTAGGATTGGATTCAGAATCATATCCAACATCAAAGTGGAAAAATCAGATCACAGGCTGATCCAACTAATGTGAATTTTCTCAGGACAACTCATAATGTGGCTCAGTAGTGTGCACGGCCTCCACGTGCTTGTAAACATTCCATACAACCTCTGGGCATGATACAGGATGTCACAAAGGTGCTCTATTAGATTCAGGTCTGGGGAACGGGTGGGCCAGTCAATAGCATTAATGCCTTTGTCATCCAGGAACTAATAACACACTCCAGCCACATGAGGCCGGGTATTGTCATGCATCAGATGGAACCCAGGACCCACTGCACCAGCATACGGTCTCACAATGGGTCTGAGGATCTCATCCCGTTACCTAACAGCAGTCAGGGTACCTCTGGCTAGCACATGGAGGTCTGTGCGGCCCTCCAAGGATATACCTCCCCAGATCATCACTGACCATGCTGGAGGATGTTGCAGGCAGCAGAACATTCTCCATGGCAATTCCAGACTCTATCACGTCTGTCACATGTGCTCAGTGTGAACCTGCTTTCATCTGTGAAGAGAACAGGGCGCCAGTGGCCAATTTTGGTGTTCTCTTGCACGTCAATTGTGTTGCACGGAGCTGCGGTGTGAGCACAGGCCCAACGTTTGGACGTTGAGTCCTGATGCCACCCTCATGGAGTCTGTTTCTGACAGTGTGGGCAGAAACATGCACACGAGTGGCCTGCTGGTGGTCATTTTGGAGGGCTCTGGCAGTGCTCCTCCTGGTCTTCCTTGCACAAAGAAGCAGATAGCAGTCCTGCTGCTGGGCTGTTGCCCTCCTACGGCCCCCTCCACCTCTCCTGGTGTACTGGCCTGTCTCCTGGTATCTCCTCCATGCTCTTGACACTGTGCTGGGAGACACAGCAAACCTTCTGGCCACTGCGCATGTGGATGTGCCATCCTGGAGTAGCTGCACTACCTGAGCAATTTCTGTGGGCTGCAGATACGGCCTCATGATACCACTAGTGGTGAGAGCACTGCAAAAATGCAAAACTAAGAATCAACCAGAAAGGACACACAGTGGGAAATGGTCTGTGGCCACCACCTGCAAAACCATTCCTAAATAGGGTCTGTCTTGGTAATTGCCTCTCCTTTCCACCTGTTGTCTATCCAATTTGCACAACAGCAGGTGAAACTGATTCACAATCAGTATTGCTTCCTAACTGGACAGGTTGATATCCCAAGAGTTTGACTGACTGAGTTACACTGTGATGATCATGCATTCCCTTTATTTTTTTGAGCAGTGTATATTTGCAGAGACCTAGGCAGCTGGGTGGAATGGTTTTGCCGAACTTCAGGTTTTATTACTGGTCTGCCAATATTAGGATTTTAAAATACTGGCTTGAAGCTGAGGCCCTTCATCCCCCTCCCACATGGTTGGCTTTAGAGACCAATTCCACCTTTCCGGTCTTGCTGAAGGCACTAGCACATGCTCCCATTCACTCCTCCATTTCTCCCTATACTAAGTTAGGTTAGGAACTCATGTGAGATCTTGGTTAAATTTAAGCGACACTTTGGCCTCCTGTCCTTTTTTTTTTTTTTTCCAATTTATGCCCCATTAGTTGCAAACCATATTTTTCCTCCATCTCTAGCAGACAGTGCCTTCTTGTTTTTTTAAACGCAGTTTTGTCTGCAGTATGTTTCCAGAGTTTCCCAAACTACCTAGGGGTACTCCCTTAGATAATTTTTTCAATCCCACTACATCCTTAAAAGGCACAATTTCAATTACATACAACCAAATCCACTCCTTATGCCCGCAGTCACTTAACTTTTACCTTTCTTGCATTTCACACAGCACTTAGAAAAAATTTGAACACCCACAACTCCTGCCTCCCTCCAAAGCCCCCCCCCTCTTGCAACCCCATCTCCCTCCGAAGGCTTACTCCCTTCTCCTCCATTTCGTCCTCATTATAGACGTAGCCATTGGCAAGGTAACGTTAGATACACAGAACGAGAACGAGTGTAACGTTACAACCAAGACAGTCAAACGCAACCCTGGAGTTTTAAAACTCAACCAGAGTCAGTGATGACTGATGAGTTTTAGAACAAGGTTACAGTGCTAACGTTAGATAGTAGCGTTAACGTTACTAGCAAGTGGAAACGTTAATGTTAATGTTGATGTTTCAGAGGCTACACAACAGTTGGCTAACGTTAGCCATTAGCAACTGGATGCTGTGTTGTCATATATAACGTCATGAACTGAACTTCTTTATTTGTCATTTTTATGTACAGCTCAAAAACAAAATTACATTTCGCATACCCCAAGCAAAAAGAAACAAAACATATATAAAAATATAAAAATAATTTGTGCAACATATAAAAGAACATATCGTGCAATAGTAAGATGAAAAGGGTCGGCATTTCTCAGTCAAAAACTCCATATCCTGAGAGCAGGAGATGTTACACGAGCGGTTATGCTCCATGTGGGGAAGACAGACAGGACAGGAGAAAACTCCGACCAATCTTTGCATCCAGTCCGTATACAATGATTGGTCGGAGTTTTCTTAGAACCATATGAGAATGGTATAATTATGAGTTTTTATTTCTGGTGGAATTCACTTAGATTTTAGTGTGCCATTAGCTTATTAATAGCATTTTAACCTTAAAGAGGCAACAGATAGGATTCAGGTTTTTTTTTAGCTTGGCGCCACCTAAAGTCAGCAGTTTTGCTCGCACTGTCGCAAAGACCAAATTGACTGTGGGAATCGGAGATAATCATTAAAATGTAGGCTGTAAAGTCACCAGTATACCTCTATGTATATGTAGAATGAGAAGGTGTGTGGACACTATACTAAATAAATGAGTAAAGAGACCGAGCAACAATTATCAGATTTATCTGAAGGAAAAACAAATAGTAATGCAAATAATTATACCAGAATGCACAGTACCAGTACAAACAACTCACAGTAAATGATACCAATATGCACAGTATCAGTTCAAACAACAGTAGACACGTAAGGGATAATGTATAGTGAGCCGGTGACTGTTGAAAAATAACTCTAACTAACAGGGCAATAGAACCCCGATACACAGCGGAATTATTTTTCAACAGTCACCGGCTTACTATACATTATCCCGCTTAGAACATGGCTTACTACTAAAAGGTCCAAATCTTACAACTGTCATCAATATTATTATACTGCTGGCAGAGTGTATTGACAGAGGAGAGGTGTTCACCAGACAAACGGGAGCGGAAGACAGGATTTTACTCCACTTTTCCCGGTCGGAGAGGCTGGGTCGTATATATGTCTAGTAGCGGTGGCGGCGGGTGGGTGGGGGTATCACTGTCTGAGGGCTGCCGTAGAATGGCAACAGGATGTCAGCCGACCAACACTCGCTACCCAGTCCCTGGTTGCAGCGATTTGCGATGCTGGCCAGCTAGGAATGAACTAGCAGCCAGTACAATACAGTCCTCTCGGCTAGCTAACATTTAGCCGTGTTACGTACTGATCCATTAGAGAGAAAGCTAGCTGGACACCAGTGTTGAAGCCTCTTTGGTCACGGAGCTCCCTCCTTGTCTTGAATGCCTGACTGAGGTTTACTCTTGTTTTTCCTCTTCTTTTATACCTCTCCTTTTTGTGCATCCTCGCCTCCTCAGACAGAGGAGCTCTTTTCTTTTGGGAGGCCCTTTTTCGCTTATCTCCAAACTCTGTCCTTCTGCCATTGTGCTCCTTATGAGGAACTGGCTGGGGCATGAGATAGTTGAGTCAGGAGCACAATGGCAGAAGGACAGAGTTTGGAGATAAGCGAAAAACGGCCTCTTTGGTCACGGAGCTCCCTCCATGTCTTGAATGCCTAACTGAGGTTTACTCTTGTTTTTCCTCTTCTTTTATCACTCTCCTTTTTGTGCATCCTTACCTCCTCAGACAGAGGAGCTCTTTTCTTTTGGGAGGCTGTTTTTCGCTTATCTCCAAACTCTGTCCTTCTGCCATTGTGCTCCTGACTCAACTATCTCATGCCCCAGCCAGTTCCTCATAAGGACCAGCTCCAGTCCCTGATTGGCTGACCGACCAGTTTGGCAATACATGACGGGTTTCCTGCCGTAAAGCAGATTTTTTCCGCGAAAATTCGTCCCCGGTGGCAGAAGCTTATTGCAAAGAATGCAAAGCCATTAAGTAACCTATGTAAACGCTGATAGTCTAATTTTACTGTGTATACTACCCTGTGCAACCCACATTATCTTCATAATGATATATATAGGCAAAAATGCTGTCTGTTGCTTCTTTAAATAAAAGCGTAAAATTTCCATAAAGGTAAGTGTGGCTTTAACTCTATAAAAGTCCGTTGGACCAAGGATCTAGGGATGGACATAGTGGACGAACTTTGGACAAAGATCCTAAACAGGGTATATAAATCCTCAATTTGCGCGCAGCATGGCTTTATTCAATGTAAGCTTATACACCGTGCCGACTATACTAAGGCTTGGTTAGCAAAAATCTAGGAGAATGTTTCCCCAGCATGTGATAGATGTCAACAGTCTGCTGCAAATCGTATTCACTCTTTCGTGCTTTGTCCTTCGCTTTACAAATATTAGACAGACATTTTTGCTCCCGTCAGAAGTTTTTGGGGAGTGAATTGAACCAAATGTTCTTTGTGCATTATTTGGTGTTTCTCCTTCAACATCTTCTCTTTACAGGCCCCAAAAGGATATTATAGTCTTTACAACCCTATTGGCCATATGACTAATATTGATCACCTGGAAACCAACTAGACCTCCCTCTCATACTCGATGGATAAGGGATAATCTATATTTTATCAGACTGGAAAAGATTTGGCTCTCAGCTACTGGTTTATCAAATATGTTAAAAGGATTAACTTCCCTCAGAATGACCTACATATTTGAAAGTGAGGGTTGTGTTACCAATGTTTTCTGGGTTTGGTACTGCAAGGGTCCCAACATATACTGTTTTACTTCTTTCTTTCTTTTTACTGACCAATGTTTTATTCTTTTCTTTTTTTCTTGTATGTGTGCTGCTTAGTTTGCTTGTTTGTTTTGTTTTCACTCCTGTTGTTGGATTTCTCTAGCCAGGTGAAACCATCCTAATCTCGTGAGCTCATATTCCTTTTCGCTCCGCAGATCAGTCTGGCCATGCAATCATACAGGTGCGTTGTGGCATCGGTAAAAGCTTACCGGGCCAATCAAAACCGTATTACTTTGGGGCGGGCACGTCATCAGAATAGGGGGGGACAAGGAGCGGAGTGAATGCATTTCGTAAACAACCAACATGGCTACTGATTTTGAAATTGCGATGGTCAATGTGTTGAACAAACTTGAATGTACATTTTCTTTAAAAGCAGAACAAACAGCTGCACTGAAAGCTTTTATTGAAAAATAAGGATGTGTTTGCCGTCCTTCCTATGGGGTTTGGTAAAAGTTTAATTTACCAACTGGCTCCGTTGATCGAGAAAAAGATGGGACTCAGTAAAAACCCAGTGGCTATTTCTCCGCTAGTTGCTCTAATGGAGTAGCAGGTCAGGGAAGCGACCAAGCTGGGAATCACAGCCATGCAACTCGGAGTCCACAGTGAGGAGGAAATCTGCAAAGACGGCAACACTCTTTCCGAGACATCATCACAGCTCATCTCCGCTGCAGCTTGCTGGTCTGTTTACAGTGGCGTTGTGCTAGCCTTTGTGACACGTTTCGTTTACTCTGATTGGTTTTGCGTCTCTCCAAGTGCGTGACGGGGCACTGTGTGTGACAGCTGTTGATACCGCCCCTTGGGAATAGAGGAAATGTACAGTATGTGTCCAGACCCATTCGCGTTTTGCGAATTGGGTATGGCAACGCCAGGCTAGGATTTCTCCACCTTCCTTAAAAAATATTATTGTACTACAATTATAACTGACTGACTATACGTCTAACATCTGCACAATATGTTTCTTTGTTTAACTATGGTCTGTTGATAAATCCAATAAACAAAGTTTAAAAAAAAAAAAAAAGCTAGTTTGCTCGAATCTTACATAATTCTTATCAGAAACATTCATTTTCTTGGAAATCTCGCTCCAGCCATATGCCAACTTATTTAGATTTTTTTGTGGTGAAATAAGGAGGTATCATGTGGGTAATCCCTCATTTTAACCTTGTGAATCAGCTGTTCCTAAATTCGTAAGATACCTCAACTGGAAATTACCAATGTACAAAAGTTTGTGCCAATACTTAGAATTTAAATTCAAATATCAAACTAGACAAGGAAAACCTTGAGTCAATTACCAAAAACACTGGGTATCACCCTCTGGGGACTATGAATATTTGTACAAGCCATAGAGCCATGCCACTAGCATGGCTTAAAAGCATAACAAATCTTAACCTACACATGTACTGTAACATATTACATATTTCTGACATGTTTTCAGATTACAATAGGACCTCTGATGGGTGGCTAGAATGGAGGGGGTCCCAATATTATTTTGAAATAAGTTACAAGGCTATTGAAGAAGCTCGTCGCTTCTGCCAAAACAAGCATAGTGACTTGGTAACTATCAACAGTGAAGCTGAAAGTGTATTCTTATGGAAACAGGTGAGGAATAACATTTTTTTCGCATTACTGACATGATTTATCAGCTGTCATTTAAGCTCAAAACATACTGCAACATAAGCACTGCTGGGTTTACTATGTGCCTCTGTTTGTGTGTGTAGATGTCCAGAGATTATGGAGATAGGCTTTACTGGATAGGCCTGAACGTAGATCTTGATGGAACATATGAGTGAGTATGAATCAACGAAAAATCAGAGACGACTTCAGAGAAAAAAGAAAAGTATCAAACCATGTTACATGTAGACATCGTGAGCAGTTGAACAATGTGTTGTGCTCTATGTTATTTCATTGGATTTTTTACAAACAGTGCTGAAAGGTTGGCTCAATACCAGTGATGCTGAAACAGACTGTCGGTCAGATTTTTGTGTCGCTTGTTATCTTGAATTTTGTTGCTCTGCCATCATTTGCATATAAATTAGGCCAAATTGTCTTCGTTTTTGTTCATGTCAAATTAATCATGATCAGTATCATTATTATCATCTATTAATAATAGTCATGGCCATCTCAACAGTCTGGGCCCCAGCCATTGTAAATTTAATATTTAATCCCCATTTAGTTCTGATTTTGTCTTCACCAATTCCAGAGGAAAATATTGATCTCTAGTTTCTCACATTGAGTGTGCAGTTTAGTACTGGGCAGGTGGCATAAGCAAAAAACCAAAACAATGACCCTATACACACCAACATGCTCTCAAGAGCTAAGGGGGACTGCAGAGTTGGATGGTGGTCCTGTGGGTTTGCTAGTTTAAGCAACCTCTTTCACATTACACATATTCATTTATAAGAACTGTTAATATCAAAGTATTGATAAGTATAGCTTCAACTATGAAGCAGTTATCTTGTCTTTTTGCTCCTTAGATTCAAGAGCAGAGCTCATTTTGTCAAACTATTTTGCAATATGACAATTAATAACATTGAAAACACAAGATGAAAATTAAAGTAAAAGTGAGTGTTTATTGTGCTCCAAAAAGGTGGATGGATGGTTCTCCAATGGTGTTTCAAAGGTGGGATGAAAATCAACCTCTTTTTCTACGGAATGATGAGAACTGTGCTGCCATGACTAAATTCATGGGTGAGTAGCACAGAATTGATTCATCTTTACTGGCATACTTTTATATAATGAATTTAATAATGAATAATCTGAGAATACATTTTAAATGTAAAAATACACTCTGTTTTTGCTGAAATGTTTATTTGATATTATGGGGTGTCTTACAGGCCTCTGGCACGTTTATAACTGTGGGTATGGATACAGTTTCATATGTAAACGCAGTGGCACACCACCTGCCAATGCCACTGTAGCACCAACAGTTCCTCCTCCAAAAGGTGGCTGTCCCCAAAACTGGAGAAAATTAGACTCAAAGGTTGGAGGTCACTTATAATTTTTATAGTTTGGTAGCATGGGTATGCATTAAATCAGCCCTCAATATAATAAAGCATTGCTCTCTTTTGGGATTTAAAAAAGCTATGTAAGAAAATAAAAAATTATAATTTTAGCGTTTTTGAGATATTACACTAAGCTGTTGATTTTTCATCCAAAGTGTTACAACATCATTAATAATCAGAAGGAGACGTGGTTTGAAGCAAGGACAAAATGCAAATCAATGGGAGGAAATCTGGCCTCAATTCTCACAAGAGATGTGCAAGGTTTGTTTCACATTTGTTTTTGTTGTTGATGTTTTTTACAAGACTATCATTTATTCCTGTTAGATTTAGAGACACGTATTATCGTATACACGTATTGAATACCTTAAAGATGTAAATGTTGTGAAGTTGTTCACAGTAACAAAAGATTTTGGCTATTTTACTTTATCTAAAATCTATGTCCCCATGCATAACATTTATGATTAGTTGTGTGTATATATCTGTTAAACATAGCAGCAAACATCTTTAAACTTCAGGCATTCAGGGTCTACCCAACACAAGCGTTACTTAAAGGCGTTATTTGTTCAGGCTGTATTTACCATATGATTAATTAATATAATGTTTATTAACTGAGATGACTCATTTAGCAATGTATTGGACTTTCCCTGTTATGTCCCACGGATAATAGATGCTATAATGAAACTTAAGTGTCTGCTCAGTAAAGCAGCAAAGTCGCAACACAGAGTAGCAGGTCAGATTTCTTTTATGTGAGGAAGGGTAAGGAATGTTAACCGACAACACAATAGCTGAGGATTTTGTGTTAGAGCAGAAGAAAAAGAATCTATTTGTCAATATTTCGGATATTAATCCTCTTGGGAACCTGGTAATGTTAATTAAGGAGAGGAATTGGTCATGTCCAAGAAACTCAGGCGCATCCAATTGCCTATGATATAGCACATATGATGGCTGTGGCATTCGCTTTTGCTCAAGAACTACCAGAATGCACTGTGTCACACCAGGCCAATGAACACTACTACTGGTGGGTGACATATTTGCTAGTTGGTTTTTGCTTGCCGAAAAACAATATGTTGGCTGGTCAGTGATAAACAAAGAGAGACAGAGAAAGAAAAAACAGTATTGCTCTCTCGATCCATTTATACACTCTGTTTCTATGGTAGATGCCGGCATAAAAGAATGAGGAGGTACAATCTGTAGTTCTAGCAACAGCCCTAGAGGCAGTAAAAATAATTTTTGTTGGCAAAAGAGCAGAGATCTGGGCCCGGGTACGATAGAGGAAAGTTAAACAAAGTTCATTTACACGTAATGTCCACACTGTTATGATACAAAGGTGGTTAGATTTTGGTTAATTATCCCTTAAAGTTTTGCTTAGTTATGTATTTTGTCAATTTAGTCAATTGCCCATGGAAGAAGTTAAGAAAAGTCAGAGGCAAAAATCAAGGTTGACCCACACTCAGTGGAAAAATATTTAATTTACCAGGTTGTACATGCTCAATTTACTGAACAGGTCTCCGTTATTGCCAACTAATGTTACGGTGCCATGGTGTTCTTCTGAATCTAAAAGCAAACCAAATTAAACTGGCTTGAGCCAACCAATTACTTAGGCCATTAATAGAGCTCCACACTAACAACAACGGGTGGTGTTAAGTTGCAAAATGTAAACCAGTGTCCAGTCAGGTAGTGTTTTCTCCCTTATTTTGTTTTGCAGTTTAAAGTAGACCCCCAAACTCTTCAAGAACATCTGAGAAATAGAGTACAGAAATATACTATCGAAAAAAACAATAATCAATGTGCTGAGCAACACATACTACATACATAAATGCATTTAATGTAAATTCAGGCAAAATTGGGGAACAAACAAATGATATGACCAATTTGTGTTACCTTTTCAGTATTTCTGGCTGCAAAAATGGTGGAGGCACCTACAACAGACCTGTGGATTGGTTTGTATAAAGAAGGTGACAGGCAATTTCTCTGGACTGATGGGCAAAAAACAAAATACTATCACTGGGGTGCTGATGTAAGTGGACACTGCAAATTTTGTATTATAATATCAAGTACAAGAGAAAAAACTACTATTTTTAATAAAATTAAAACTGATCATTTTTTCTTATGAAAATGTGACTGAAGTGATTAAGGCCTCTTTTGGGGTAATTTACATGTTTAAACTTTAAACTACTGTACACACAATCATAGTGACTGAAGGAATGAAATTGCTGAGAGAGGTTGTAATGAGTTCCCTCTGTAGGGTGATGACAAAATCCTGCTTTGTTCATCATCTCAATGTGTGACAAGAAAACATAAAAACTTTTCCCAAATTGAAAGAGAATACACAGATTTCTCAAAATGCCAAACTATTAAATCTGTACAGTAGCTTACCATATTTAATTTTTTATCAGTTATCACATATAACATATATATCACAGTTGATTTACTCGATACTGGGTTAATGATTTTGGTGCTCTTTATACCCAACCTTAGAAGTCACACTGGGATAATGTTTTATACATAGACTATATAAATATGCATATACAGTCTGTGGTTTGTTAAGTAAGGCTTTAGGATGGATGGATGGATGAGTTCCATATTAGAACCAGTTCCAAAATTTCAGATTCCCAAAGAATCACTAAATATTTAAATTTTGCTTATCCATTCCAGAAGAACTACACATTAGCTTTTTGTCTTGACTAGATAATACTGCGCAAAGCAATCCATTTTGCTTTTGTTCTGTTGAGGCACTATGAAAACAGTAATTATAGAGATGTAGGCACACTAGTCTGTGTAAGGCCGTGTGCCATGGACGGCAGTTCTTCTTCTCTGCTCCAACTCCTAACACCCGTTTGCTGTCAACACAGCTACCATCTCTGTCTTACTCACACAATCACTGTGCACATATTGACATTTGACATTTAATGACTTTTTTTCTCTGGCTGGGGATCCTGTTGACCAGCAGACCTCCAGGCCTGTACAATTGTAGGAGATTTATGAATTCATACTGTACTGTTTGTAATCCATTGTTTGGGTGTATTGCTAATTACTTCTGGCATCCATTTTCCATTGCAGAGGTTTCAACATTATTACAGATATGAGGTAAAAGAAATTTTGATACTTTGAATGTAATATGCAACACCTCTTAATTTATCTTGACTTGGAGCCAAAACGCCAAGCTGTAGTTCCATCTCTCGCACAAACAACCTTTGTTCATAATTTTGATGAATTAAATGCATCTGATCTGTATCTGGTTCCAGAACTACCATTCGCCACTCACCAAATGCCAGTGAAAATATTAAGTAGAAAATAAGATGAATGAGTCCAGCAGCATGGCTATGGCGAGGATCCAAAAAGAAACAGGACACTGGCAGGCGCTCAGATAAATCTCCTTATTCGGTTTGGGCAAAATACACAGAAATAGATCTGTTTCATCTTCAAAGTCATAATCAGTGTCTAAAGTGCATCTACAGGTTATGCTAATGAATGGTTTTGAAGCTGAAACATGTCTGTTTCCGTTTATTTTGTCCACTTAAAATAAGTGAATTTATTTGTGAGTGCTGATGTCCACAGTCGCTATAGTGACCCTTTCTTTATCTAGCTCGCAACCCTGCTGGATTACCAATGGTATCACGGCAAAGATAGTCTGCAAGTACGTGGTGACACACTGCCAGAGTAAATCAGCATGGTGGGAGTACAGTTAAAAGTAAATGGTACTGACACATGAGGAGAGATTGACAGCAACACCAGTACAACTAGAAAAGCACTGCACAGAGAGTGCAGACCTCTGCCAAGTAGGTGATATTCCCTCCCCCTCTGCATCAGATTTTGCAGCCTGCAGCACAATTAGGTTATATGCATCACTATCATTATTAGGTTATATATGCCTTCACCATGGAGACACTGTGGTGTATTTATTTTGTTTTTATTTTGTACCAACACAGAATATAATAGGGTTTTTTTGTATTTTTCACTTTCTTTTTTTTTCAACACAGAACATTAATTTCAACTTTAGAATTACAACAATATTTAGCAAGTAGAACAAGACGTGCTTTACGGCCACCAGATGGCACTATTTTCACCGTCTCATTAGAAATTGGAATTGCTGCTGAGGCTGTCAGATGATAGACTTTATTATTTTATCCACTTTGCTTCAACCGATCACCACCAAAATTTTATCATCTGTTCCTTATCCCATTATCAACCTTTCATCAAAATCCGTTCATAACTTTTTGAGTTATTTTGCAGACAAACAAACAGACCAACGCCGGCGAAAACACAACCTCCTTGGCGGAGGTAATGAGCTGTAGGGCTGTCAAAAGCACCATGAAATTGAGTTTGAATATTTTCGAATTAATTTAGTAGAGTTCGAATAATATTCAAATTTATTATTAATTTTTTTTATTAATTTATTATTGTTATTTTTATTATTATATTTTTTTATTATTTAAAAAAAACAAAAACAAAAACAAAAAAAACACAAATATAAATAAGATGCTTATTGCTGGCGCAATATGAACGTGACACTCGGATGAAAACACCTGTTCTGACTGCAATGTTTGGATACTTAAGTGCACCTGTAGTTTTCCACCACAAGAGTGGATCCTGTTCGGCTCGTAGTGGTGTCTCATTCTGGTAACGTTTCATCTCTTCTTCAAAAAGGGTAGGCAGGGAGGCAGCAGGTGCAGCACTCTCCCTGTATGTCTCCCCGAACAGGTCACACATCGCGGACAGCGCAGTGGGTGCTGTTGTCGTAGCGGGCTGCTCCGTCCGTGCCTCTCCCTCCGTCTCTCGCCGGAATTCCACTGGATGCGGGTCCGTTGCGGAACGGCTGCGCTAGTTATCCGCTGCGTGCACAGACGCAACCAACACACATCTGGTGGAATTTGGGGGTCTGCATCCCTCTCTGGCCCGGCTTGTGCGCGAGCCATTTCTGCCCGAACGGGATTAACCGTGATATACGACGTTATTAATATGAATTATTATAATAGTATGAATTATTAATGATATTCGAATTATCAAATGTAGGTTCAAACTTATAAAAAATATATATATTCGAATATATTTCGAACACCGAATTTTTTTTTGACAGCCCTCATGAGCTGCAGCATGTGCAGCAGGTTCTCAACAAATTGGCAGTGGTGGAAGACGTATTCAGACTTTTTACTTAAGCAAAAGTACTGAAGTACCATAATGAAAATACTCTGCAACAAGTAAGAGTGCATTCATAACCTTAAGTAAAAGTATGAAAGTATTATAAGCAAAATGTACTTTAATTATCAAAAGTAAAAGTACTCATTGTGCAGTAAAATGTCCCGTCAGTATTTATGGGCCTCCCTAGTGCAGTGGTTAGAGCACTCGTCTTCCATGGTTCGTATCTTGTTGGGGTCGACGACAGCAAAGGCATGCGGTCACAAGAAGTTCCCACCACTGAATCAAACTGGATCAGACTATTCTGAGCCAAGTCCTCAACAAGGGCACATCTCAAGCCCATCATAGAAGGTAGGTTCAGACATAGAAGTGGATTCAGTGTTTTACTGAATTTCAATCTGATGTTTTTGGATTGATATTACTGTTGCATTACGGTGTATATTGCATTTTATTACTAGTGGTGTGTACTATACCCTACAGTACAACACCTTAATACAGCATCTCCATATCAGTTTATCAGAAAGAGGAGCATCTGTATTTTTGACAGTATTGAAAATGATATCTATGGGATTTCTCAATATCCTAGTATACCATAATACCTTGAGATAAAGACAAGACTACAGCTGTCGCATAGGGTTGGGCCAGTGCAAATATTTTCAAACTGGTTCAATATTAAGACAAACATCGGGTCAAATCAGTATACTGAAATTTAAGTCTAGGTGTCATACTTGACTCAGTTGCCGCTCCCCAGAACATATGAACATATGAGACTAACACCAAGTTCACACTGGACACGGAAGCACCCAAATTTGTTAACTGTCCCGCAGCCACCCCTCACCAGAAGCCCATTTCTCCACAAGGGTCAGCAAGCGATTTTGTTTCTCTGCTGTGTTTAAATTACCTGTAGAGCTCTGTCTCTGTCTGCTTGTGTGTGTGTGTATGGCTCTGCTTGTCTCTCTTGCTCTCTGTTCATACACAACTGACAAATATGTGGAAACACGGGATGCACATTTTAGATCATTCACAATACATTTTCAGTGTGTTTTCTTATCAGATTCAGTTGCAACTTGCAGTAAAAACAGACGAAATGATGAAACTATAGATGCAGGTTGCAAGCTGGCCTGGGCAACACTGTGTCCAATGTAAACAGCTGGTGTCCAGTGTAGACAAC
The DNA here is from genome assembly GCA_035609425.1 of Epinephelus awoara. Classification (NCBI taxonomy): domain Eukaryota; kingdom Metazoa; phylum Chordata; class Actinopteri; order Perciformes; family Serranidae; genus Epinephelus; species Epinephelus awoara. The sequence goes on along the minus strand of CM069306.1, from coordinate 21,176,631 downwards.
AATCAACATGGGTGCCAAAAGCAAGCGGGCAGTGCTCCATGGAAAATTTCCGCACTTCGTGGCACTTCCGCGTCCAGTGGGAACCCGGCATAGGGGGCAAAACATGCCACTAATAAACAGCACTCCTCAAAACAGCCACCCCTATTATTTTCTATGTACAACCACCATGCTGACATGACAGTCTCGTCGCCCTTGAAACTGTGCACAACCTGTCAGACACTATTGGCTCCATTAGTCTGTTTATGTACAAGCATAATATTGTGTTAGTCATGCTGTTAAATTTCCAAGTTGGATTCAGTGCCTTCAGTCCACGTTGCTGATGTAGGCTTCTTTTAAATTTGACATAAGCTGTAATGATGACGAATGCCAGTTCAGCCACTTTGCATAAAATCACACCGGTTTAACCTCATTAAAACCGGCAATCAGCTTAGCTCTAGTGTTACATGGATCTTACCATGGTTTGCTCTTTACTTTACAACTGCTTTATTTGAGCAGAGCCTATGTGCTGTGATGACAACCAATCCCAAAGCTGGTCCTGGAGTCTGGTTAAAAAAGCTCTGCAATGACACCAATGGATATATCTGTCTTCGAAATGTTGGTGAGCCTATACTGTCTTGAATGCATTCCCTGTGGCCTTTAATAATGTCAATATAATATGTTCACATTTTTACTTTTACCAGATATTCTGTATTCTCTAACTAACAAAACATAACATCAGTCAAGCATCACCTATTGTATCACATGCTCGAACAGTGTGCACCCTGGTTGCGGTTGTTTGTACTACAGTATAACAGCAGGAACATGGCACACGGTATATGGCATGTGCATGACTGAGAGACTGGATTTTAGAACAAATAAAAGGCTGTGGAGAGAATAGATCATAGGGTAATAGTAAGGAACCCACTTGCAATTGTTTGGCCATAGACACAAAGTCTCCTCCTGGCAAGGCAAAACCTCAGTGGAGCTTTGACTAAATATTAATGAATACCTTTTTAATTGACAGGTAATGCATCTTAAAACTGCACCAACTGAACTAAATGATGATTTATTGTGTGACTGTTTTATATTATTAACAATATTACCTAATGATCCAAATTATTATTTCAACAGTACAAATTTAAGACATGTACTGTATTTTAATCATAGGCCAATTCAAACAGGACAGCCTTTTAGATGTTATGAGTAAATTAAGTGTATTCTCCTCTGGACAGTGAATAATAACTCAAGCATCTAAACAACAAAACCCCTGCTTTAAAGATTAACTGAAAAACTAAATTTGTCTAATTTCTCATCCATTCAACAGACCCATCTCTCCCAGACTCCCCTGAACCAACAACAGCCAACTATTCTTTAAAAGTCTTCAATGACTCTTTCCAGGCTGTTGCCCAAGAAATGAACTGGTATGCAGCCAAAAAGCACTGTGAAGATGATGGTGCCAAACTGGCTAGCGTGCGAAACGGGTGGTCACAGGTCTACACTGAGCTGATGGCTTTGAATCTCAAAGCTAATTTGTGGATTGGACTGAACAAAATGGAGGTACATTTAGAAATTGTATTCTGTGATTTTAGGAATTTTGTTATGTTTTTTAATGGAAATATTAATTACAGATAACATGGATGCATGACATTGATGGGGTTTTTTTCCTGCTGATACTGACAACTGATAATTACCTCCTTGTCGTGGCCAATACCAATAAGATAAACATTCCAATTTTTTGTATTTCAAAAGGAAGTTGTTAACCTGTAGTTTACGCACAACTGAGGATAAGAAAGGCTCATATGTAGTGCACAAAGGTGGATGACTTATGCTGCATTCACATGGAATCAGGCAGACAGCAGACGGGAGACATCTGCTGGACGGGACGGGAGAAATAAACAAGCGGTCCAACGAAATGGCACGACGGCAAAATGAGACACGTGACTCCTGACACGTGATTGTTGCTATGGCGATGTTAACATTGTTGCTAGGAGATGAGGAACCGTACGTGTCTGCTGCAGACTCGGTCTATGGGCTACAGAGAGCTAACGTTAACCAGATAAGCTAATAAAGCAATTCATAACGTTACGTTTCATATTAGGTACCTGGTATTCCACCCAGCTCTGCGCTAATTGCATCCCATATGTACGCCTTCTTAGAAGCATCACGGTAGGCTTTTAACGTTTGGTCATATAATTCTGGGTGCTGCTGCACCAAAAGCCCTAGCATTTCGTTGTCGAGTTCAGCCATGCTTTCTTTTCTGTCTTGGAACTACGTCACATCCGGTTGAGTATTCCATGGCCGGTGAACGGTAAAAGTTAAAATATTTCAAAATACTCTCTTTATTCACATGGCATTGTCACAGTGACATTAAAAAAGCCAAACTCCGACGCGTTTTGGCATATAGCCTTCGTCAGGAAGTCAAACAGAGTTGTGAGGAAACACCTTAGTCTTTTGTAGTGGTGTTCCACCAATGAATTTTCATTAGTGGAACACAACTATAAAAGAATAAGGTGACGAAGGCTATATGCCGAAGCACTTGTAGTGCTACTGATTCTCTCTCTCTCTCTCTCTCTGTTTATCAAGAGACATAAGCACACCCTGCAGTCTGCCTGCACAAACACAGTGACAGGGCTAACTGTTAGCATCACATGGCAAATATTAACTTATAGTTATTAACAGGTGTAATGACAGCACACAGCAAATGTTACCAAATGCTTATTAATGGGTTTAACGAGTCAAGCTGTGTTGGTGTTAGGCCTGTCATGATAACAAATTTTGCTGGGTGATTAATTGCGTTAAAAATTGCGTAATATTGTGCTTTTATTAGTGTTGTAATTTTGCTGTTTTTACACCATTTTTAAACTTATATAATGATAATAAAGGCATAATGATGCAAATACAACCTTTTAAAGAGAAATAAACATTTATTTAACAAGAATATTTAGGAATGCAAAGAAAATATAAATATCCCAATAAATAAATAAATAAAGACCTTATAAATACAACAAAAAAAACTCTCAGTCTCTCACTCTCAGGTGTGCCGTTACACTGGTCGTATTCACTCTTTTTGTTGAGATGGTTTTAGAACAAACCCGGCATACCGGCTTGTCCAACTTACTGACCATTTGCCCAGAAGGAAGCAGCTCTGGGAATGGTCCTTCAGTGATGTATGTAACCAGTGTAATGGCACCAACGGAAAGGGATCAGACCCCAAGAGGCCCCCTCAGAATTTACTGTAAAAAACAAAGATGACAGATTTCCTTGGAAAAAAAAACAGACTATTTTTTCAATTAATTATGGTAACTGCAGTTTCATCCATTTTTACCCTCAGACTGACGGATATTTTAGATATATTGATGGCTGGCACATGACCTTCACCAAGTGGGCTTCCTGGGAACCAAAAAACGCCTGTGTGTTTGTGAATCAGAATGGACAGTGGAAAACTGCTGACTGCAATCAGAAAATGGGCAGCATTTGCTTGAAGTCTACAGGTAAGGGTAGTGTAAATTCTAATAAATTCATATGTGACTCATCCTAAATGTTATCCTGTTAATAGATCACGCATACAATTTTTCCCAGCGTATTTTGCATTTGATGTGCTGTATTTTTATTTCTCCACAATACTGTCAAATGGTTCTTACTTCAGTTCGAACATGAAAGTATGTGCTATACAGTAATTCGTTTTTTCATTCATAGATGTGCCACCAACAGAGTCAAGCAATTTCCCAGGAATCTGCCCCGACGATCCAGAAAAGCCCCACAATTCACGGCGGCAACCCAGCTGGCGACCATTTAGGTCTTACTGTTATCTCATCCTCACACAACAGGATAGTTGGACAGAGGCATCTACTAACTGTGCAAGACATGGTAAGGATTTTCTAATACAAATACAATATTCTAATTAGGGATGGGAATCGAGAACCGGTCCCTGTTAAGAACCGGTTCCAACTGGTTCAATTCATCGACATCATTAGCCTTTATGCTTAACGATTCCCTTATCAATTCTTTTCATTACGCCAAATCTATGCTCGTCAGTCAGCAGCATGTTCAACAACAAAGAAGACGTAATGGGGGAGGGACAGAAGCGGTCAAAGCCATGGCATCACTTCACTCTGTTGTTAGCCTCCCTGGAGCTGCTAGCAACTGTGGAGCCTCGGCGTGTCCCCGCTCCAGGTAGACAACGACCAGGACGCTGTTGTTGTTAGCCTCCCTGGAGCTGTTAGCCCGCTGTGGAGCCTTGGCGTGTCCCCACTCCAGGTAGACGGCGGCCAGGACGCTGTTGTTGTTAGCCTCCCTGGAGCTGTTAGCCCGCTGTGGAGCCTTGGCGTGTCCCCAATCCAGGTAGACGGTGGCCAGGACGCTGTTGTTGTTAGCCTCCCTGGAGCTGCTAGCCGGCTGTGGAGCCTCGTAGCGTCCCCGCTCCAGGTAAACGGCGGCCAGGACGCTGTTGTTGTTAGCCTCCCTGGAGCTGCTAGCCGGCTGTGGAGCCTCGTCGCGTCCCCGCTCCAGGTAAACGGCGGCCAGGACGCTGTTGTTGTTAGCCTCCCTGGAGCTGTTAGCCCACTGTGGAGCCTTGGCGCGTCCCCGCTCCAGGTAGACCGTGGCCAGGACGCTGTTGTCGGATTTCATGGGGACACCAAGGATGGTAAGATGAGGGCAGTTGAGTTGATTTGCACGCCATTTGTTGTTATAATATGCTAGGCTAGCTGCGTTAGCTGCCTCACCTGAGTTAGCTGCACTAAGGCTGTGGGCCGGGATTTATCTCTAGATCACCAGCTAGCCGTAACATTAATGACACTCATTGTGGCTGTTGTTGTGACATAGATAACTGTATGCCAATGCTGGCTTATGACTGTGAAAGCTGCCGTTAGTTTTTTGTGTGGTTAGACAGCGTGCTTTTTTTCAAATCTTTCTCATCGTCTTTCTTAACTAGACCATGGCTTTAAGGTTCATAATAAAACGTTATGAAAGCAGATGTCTTGGGTTACAAACAACAGGAGGTGATATCATTAACTCACAGGAGGAATTGATAAGGGAATTGATAAAGAATCGGATAGATAAGCAGAATCAATAATGGCATTGATATCAATAAAATGCTATCAATTCCCATCCCTAATTCTAATACATCTAATACAGTCTAACACATATTCTTAATAACACAGGTGTGTGTAGCTTTTACTGGAACAAGTGTTTCATTGTTTGCTTGTCTATCTATAAAGGTGGAACTCTTGCAAGCATTGAAGATCCAACTGAGCAAAGATTCATTCTTCGCAATGTTGAAGTGTTCAAAGACAACCAAGTCGCTTTCTGGATTGGCTTATATAAAACTCACAGAGGTACAGTCACACTGTCTGATCTTTCATGCAAAAAAACATAAAACTAGACTTGAACATAGATGAGTTAATTATGTTTGTAAAACAGAAGCTTTCAAACACAGAGGTTACAAATACTGTAGCTTAACTACTTATTCCTGCTTAATAGAAAACCGAAAGAAGCATAGAATTGATGTTTGGTCAACAAGAAATGGAGAATAAATATAGCTGCACCCATAAATACCTTTACATCAAATATAGATGTGTAATGTGAAAGGTAACGCTCATTGTGCCAAACCTGCAAGGAATTATCAGTTTTTAATTTCTGGCCCCAACCCCACTTTAATACACCTTAAATCCACCTGTAGCAAGCAGCAAGAAATTTCAAAATGAGAGCACAGGAAAAAATGTATTCAAAAAATGTTTTAAACCAAGACGCGAGAAAAGCCATGCTTGCAATTATTTTCCTGTGCTAGAGAAAAACGAGGTCAGATTGCAGTCGGGCTCATAAACTCCAGGAGACAGAAGGCACCAGAATGTTTCACTAGCCTGCAAAACACTCACATCGGAGCAACGTCAGCCGTTAGTGTGGGCTGTGAGCTGTAATTTGGCAGTAAGCACCCGTGTGTGTGTCTGACCTGGAGCCGTTGAATGGATTTGTGGAATTTGTTGGTTGCAGTGGTGGATGCTTGCTTGGCAGTCAGGTATGAAGCTCGGTTATCTGTTAGTGTAGCTGTCAAGCAACAATCTCCGGGGCTAAAAAAAAGAAAAAGGCAAACGTGCCAAAAACTGCAGTTCCTCTAATAGCCAGTCAATCCCCATGGAGATCCATGTTAAAATTCCCAAATTTACAGCAGAAATAAACATGTTTACAGCCTGGTACAAAAAACAGAGTCTCTAGAGCTTCCCCCTTCAAGACAACTATAAGGGGGGTGCTAAGCTACAGATGCAGCAACTTCAAATTTGTGTTTGGCCCATGGTAGAGCCCTGACCGATCCGCGATGACGCAGCGATGACGTAGAGAATACAGGGCCGACTGGCAACACCCCTAAGTTTAATTTGTAGAAACCAGTTGCAATGGTCTGTCTATCCACCAGGAGGACCAGTGAGTGTGGAAGCTGAGGCGGTTTATTGCACCTCTTACGACTGAGAGAGCCTCCCACACAGAGCATATTTCAGGCTATCATATTATAGGTCATAAATATTACTCTTCAGCGTTTTGTTATTCAAAAGAATTGCATGAAAATTAAAGTGATATGGCTGGGAACCAAGCGATAGTACAGCAGTACTGCATTTGAATCATTAGTTTATCTGCAGTGGTAATGATAATGTCATATAGTAATGAATATAGTAATATAGTATAAACATATTTATATATACATAATACCATTATTATGGCTATATAAATGTAATTTATGGTGCTGACTGATTGCTGTTAGACCTCCCCACTCCGTTTACAGAATGTGCGAAAGACAAGAGGTTGTTGGGTTTTTTTTTACCTCAGTGAAAATGTTGCTTTTCAAAGACTACACGCCAACAAATATGGACTGAAGCAGAATCTTTCGTTGGATAAAAACAGCGTGTGATTATTGGAAATGATGACATAAATCTTTTCTTTTTTAATTATTATTTTGACGTTCTGACTGTACAACGCTCTGCACACACTGCCTGCCGCACGCAGCACGGCTTCAAGTCATTGATCTGTCGCTGTCTGTCTAAACAGATTCATGGAAGTAATATTTCACGAAGCGCCATTCATTCAACATGTTTATTGATTGACTTTTGGAGTCAGCCTCAAGTGGCCATTCAATGAACTGCAGTTTTTGGCACTTCCGTTTTGGCTTCATTTTTAGCGCTGCAGGCTGCAACCTGAAAAACAGTCTGAACTCAACCTAGTTTTCTCTGGCAGGAAATCCAGTTTTGTTTTGTTTCTTTTAAAGATGATTTTTCAGCAATTTTGCCTATTATTAGACAGGACAGATCCAGAGTGAAACTAAGAGAGAGAGGGGAAACTACATGCAGCAAAGGGCCACGGGTTGGAATCGAACCTGTGGCCGCTGCAGCAGGGACGAAGCCTTTGTACATGGGGCAACTGATCTAGTTGTAAGTTTTAATCAACGACTCTATGAGAGGACATGAGTTTAAACCTCCAGATTATCATGTTGCAGATTTAGAAAAAATCCAAGCTTAAACAAAGTTTTTGCTGTCAAACAGTTAAATCCATAAATTAGTGTTTATAGTAGACCTGAGTACAAATCCTTGTTGTCTAGTTGTCTCAACTGAGTTATTTGTAGTCTTAAAGTTGTTGACTCCATAGAGAGATAATTGAGCTTTTCAAAGATGATCATGGGTGTGTGCTCGTAAAGCATCCTTTAAACCTGTCTAAAACTTTGCTGGTGAAATTCAAGTTTGTAAAAATGTAAAAATTAGTGGTTGTAAAAAAAAAAAAAAATGTCTACATGAACACCTAACACAACCTGACACCTTGATTCCAATTTCTGCTATCTGTATCAGCACAGTTGAATTAGGTCAAAGAAAAAAAACATTTGACTAGATTGTAAAGACTTCTGTCGACTAAGACTCCAGTAAAACTATAAAGGATAAAAATGACTAAATGTGACTTAAACTAATGTGCATTTTCATCTACAGACTAAAACAAAATCTAAAAAGGTTGTCAAAATGAACAATGGCTGTAAGACAACCTCGTGCTAACGTGTTTGCCCCCAACAATTTCATATAGGTGATAATATGCCAATGTTGTGTTTTCAGCTTGTTTTCCTGCCCCAGGTGGGCAACTAATGCAGCTTTGGTGCCAATGCAAAATAAAAGATACTACAGGTTTTTATAATAACTTTCAGGTTCACACACTGTTTGGGTATGTACTAAAACATGTTAACATGCTTCAGTGTTATAAAAATTGCTTGAAAATATCTGCCTGAATATATCTGTATATTCATCCTCTTGTGACAGCTTATTTAAGACAGTTTTTGAATACAAACTGTGTTCATTTCTCTGTGGGTTGAGCATTTTGATACTCACAGTATTTTTATAGCACCTGTATCTGCTTTATTTTTTGTAAGACATGAAAATATGACTTTTTATAGTAGATGACCTTAAATGATGCAAAATCTTGTTCCTGTTCACCTTCAAATAAAGGAGTATCAAATTGAAGAAATGCTTTATCTGGTACAAAAATAAATTTCACAGAGAAAACATTTCTTCTTGTCCCCAGACACGTGGCAGTGGTTGGATAAAACTCCTATGGACTACACTAACTGGGATGGTAAAGCTGACAAAAACTATGCCGTGATTTCGCTTGTAAATGGAAAATGGTCAACACGTGCAAACTGGGATGACAGAGGATACATTTGCAAAACACCCAAAGGTGAGATCATCATACTTAATAGGACAAAGTTTGAATTAAAGTAAGGTTTTTACAATAATGAGAATTTGTAACAAATATTGTTGAAACAATAGATTAAATTCAAATCTAAAAACAATATATATTAAAATATAAATTTGTGAATTGATTTTGATATGTAGAGTATAATGTGAATAGAAATAGTGCTAACCGGAAACGTGTGCAGTGCAAACTGCCACAAGCAGCTTGGCAACATCTAACGAGGCAAGACGAAATGAATAAAACATTTTGAAAAATGTTTCTTAAAAATCCACATCAAGGCTCTCTAAGTCTTCCCATAAGCTTGAAAAGTTTTTGTCACATACAGCAAACATCTCCTCACGATCCGCTAGCTACATGTCCCCTGAATATGCTGTGAAGAAGTCCAGTCTCTGTAGGCAGCCCAGGCTCCGCAAATGACAACAAAAACACTTCACTTTTTACATTCAACAATGTTATCAAACACAACAGAGCTAGCTCGTCTTTTAGCCTCATTGTAGCCTGTAGCTCTAACTGCCTCTCTGGGCACCGCGTTCATGTGTGTGCGCTTGCTTTCACTGGTCTTGCGCTGGCTGGTTGGTATGGCCTGGACCACAATGTTTTTGTTACCATTTGCGGAGTCTGGGCTGCCTACAGAGACCAGAATTTTTCACAGCATATTCAAAGGACATGTAGCTAGTGGATCATGAGGAGATGTTTGCTGTATATGTAAAATAATCCATGACTGACATTACCTTGCAATTTGAGATATCCCTAATAAGTCCAAATTGATGTTTGCCAAAAAAAATGATGTTACAACAAAATACCTCAGTTTTTGAATACAAAAGCATGTAAACAAGGGTGTATTTCTGTTTATTTGTTTTTGTTTGTTAATTTAGCCTGCTAATTATCTGACAACAAATGAGATAAGAATAGATAAAAAGATTATCACAACACGCCTTCTCTCTCTCACTCACTCTCTTTTTTCCTGTTTCCTCCTACTGCAACTGCTTTATATTTTTATTTCTCCAACAGGACTTTTCATTGTTGCTGCATGGAGAATTTCTTGTGCCTGAACTGAAAAGTTCAGTCACAGCATCCAGACTTGTTAGAGGCCAGTGCTGGTGGACAGTATAATGTCTCAATGTTATCATATCAAAATCAACTTTAAGTAACTGTCAATACTATCCATACCAGCTGGTTTATCAGTAAGCAAATAGTCTTTGCACCTTTTCAGTTTCTGTAGGTTGAAGTTTGAAAACACATTATTTTTCAAGATAGAACTGGTTATTATTTGAGACAACATGCCACCCCCATAAGTCGACCCCATTTCTTTTCTTAACTAATGCAATTTTGTCTGCAAAATGATTACTGATATGGTTTGCAATGTCCTTTTTCCAAAGTTTACTACCAGCATTCTTCCTCTCCTGCATGTCATTCTGATAATATGCTTTGTTTTGACTTCCTGTTTAACTTTGTAACTGTACTTCTCTTGACACAGTACAGCTGCCACTTTTCAGTTCCTTTAGAATCTATTGCCGCTTTTGACAGCTCATCTCCTTTATAAACACAATCCCTAAGTTCTCCATCAATCCAAGATGCTTTAATAGCTCTTACTCTAAACTTACTTGATGGAAAATGTTGATCAGCCATAGAGAAAAATAATTCCATTAATAACTTGAGGGTTTTTTCCACTTCATTTAATGCCAAAATGTGGTTGTGCTCAATATTCTCTATAACTCTAACAAAATCATATATTTACAAAATGTTTTGTGTGACTTTTTATACAGTTCTTAAGGTCCAGATTTGGGAGTTATGTTTTTTCTTACTATAACCATCATATTATGATCACTAAACCCCACGAGGACAGACACCGCTTTAGGGCATAATTTGCAATAATTTGTAAATATGTGGTCAATACAAGTTGCAAAATTTTGGCCAGCATAATTGCAATACACTCTAGTTGAACTGTTCACCATCTGAGTTAAATTACAAATAAGTTCTTGATGGGCCAATCCATTAAATTCACCAAGGACAAATATTTCTTAACCAATACCCGTTACCTTCATCAGCGCAAAACATATTTCTATGGCAGGCACACTTGCACTTGGGGGCCTGTAGACACAAAAAAAGACACTAAATGTCTTTTGGAGACAGAAAGTATATTACTATTTCCATCATTAGTTAACCCAGATATTTCATGAACATTATTTCTTTAACTCATATTAATATGAGCTTTTCTAAACACTTCTCTTGGTAGGTTAAGTGCCATGCATTTTCCCAGTTCATCAATTATACAACACAGTTCATAATGTTTAGTGGGGGCCTTCTTTCTGCTCAAACACTGCTTCCTGGCCTCAAAAGTAGGCGGCCGTAGCTGATGAAAGCATTACCTTCTCTTGCTCTTGCCTCTGTCATTGCTCACTGACGTAAACTGAGGTGTCTTCAGGTTTGATTCTTGCCCTGGGTTTGCTCTTAAAAACGCAACAGCTTGTCCACCACCGATGATCTCAGCCTCCGTTTCAGCCCAGGTTTCATCAGCTTTATCCGGCCCAAGTCAAATAATCACAAGATTATTTTTCCTGCATTGATTCTGTAGGCAATCCATCTGCTCATCATATCCCTTCATAGTTTGTCCTGATTTGAGTTTAATAATCTTTTTAGATATGTCCTTAGACTCCCTTTGCTGGCCCATTGGTGTTTAAGCTCTTCAGTGTCATCTTCAGATTGGCCTTGAGCTCTTGCTACTCACCCAACACTGAGTCCAGTAGTGGAGGATCTCTTTTTTTGAGTGAAATGCAGTCTCTTACCTCTTCATCAGGTGCTTATAAAAGCTCTTTTGTGGGTCCAGTAATCCCTTAAGAGTGTCTATTGTCACATACTCAAGCTTATCATATGGAGTTGCTTTATTTGCTTTTCTGTTAAGAACTGCCATGGTGTAGCAGTTCCAACTCTTTCTGAATCATCCAACTCTTTGTGGGAATAAATGCACCAAACCTCTCATCCAAGCTGTATAAGTGCAGCTGTTTGTGTGCAGGGCTTTTCCACTTATTACTGTGGAGTAGGCCGAAACTAACCCTCCCAGTATCTCATATTATAGAAACCATGCACAATGTTTCACTGTAAGGTAACAGGTCTTTTCAAACACACAACCAGTGCAATGCACAAAGTCAACTAATTCCCTGCCAGAAAGAAATATTCACTTTACATGTCCAACAAACAGTGTCAACGCTTCAGGTTAGGTAACCACCATTCCTACCGTGACACGTTTACATACATGCAAACTGCAAATACTTCATTTCCTCACTTGGAGAGAAAAAAAGTGGTGGAGCATTGTTCTGGTGTGCTCCCACGGCACTAATCCCATGCATGTATACTAGTGTAGGGCGCCAATCTGAATTAATTTACAGATCGGAACGTATCGGAACATGGGGCATTAAATCCGATCCGATATTAAACAAATAGTGGCCTATGCTGCAGCCTGCAGCTTTCCTTCACTCACACACAGCATGTGAAGGAGGCGTAGTCTTAACGTGATGACGCACATATATAGCGACGTGCAAGCACGCTGTTACAGAGCAGAGGGAGGAGGGGTGTTTTGGTTGTAAAAAGCAGCGGCGCAGCATGGATTCGCAAGTGTGGAATTTCTTTTCAATTGAGACGCCAAAAAGTAGCCACGCAAAGTGCAATGTGTGTGAAGCCACGGTTCCGAGGGGTGGAAAGAGCGTTTCGACGTACAACACCACCAATTTGATCAAGCATCTAAAAAGTAAGCACGCGAAAGAACACAAGGAGCTGGTACAACTCCAGTCTAAACAACAACACACACAGCAGAGGATCGAGGCTTCTTTCAAAAAGCGTGAAAAACTTCCAGGTGACGACCCGACGGCTATAAAGATTACAGAGAAGGTGATCCATTTCATTGTGCTGGATGATCAGCCTCTGTCTGTTGTTGAAAACACTGGCTTTCGCAGCCTGATTGAATACCTCGCGCCGAAGTATAATATCCCAAGCAGGAAAACCATTTCAACGTTCACATCCCAGAGCTGTACAACAAAGTGTCCTCGCATTTAAGAGAGCAGTTGAATGGTGTTAACTGTATGAGTTTTACGACCGACATCTGGTCCGCCAGCGTTAGCCCAATGTCGCTAATCAGTCTCACTGTGCACTGGGTGAATCCTGAAACCTACGCTTTTAACAGCGCCGTGCTGAATGTACAGGAGTGCAGGGGATCCCATACCGCCGACTTGATTAAAGCCACAATGGAAGAGATGCTCGACAAGTGGAAGATCCCACTGGCTAAAGCACACGTTGTTATGCGAGACAACGCAAGTAACATGAAAAAAGCGATGGAAGAGCTGCATGTGAATAGTTTGGGGTGCTTCGCGCACACACTGCAACTAGTGGTTCACGAGGGACTCCTCTCACAACGAAGCGTGAGTGATGCCATCGCGAATGGAAGGAGAATCGTAACACACTTCAAACATTCACCACTTGCACAGTCTTACTTGGAGGACATACAAAAAGAGCTGGGTCAGGAAACACACCGTTTACAGCAAGACGTCCTGTATATGATCCAAAGCCTGCTGGAACAGAAGCGAGCCCTGTACAACTACAAAGCTGACCACAACAACAACCTCCCCTTGCTGTCTGCTAGCGAGTGGTCATTGCTGGAAAAAACAGCGAAAGTGTTGGAACCCTTTGAGGAAATAACGAAGTGTATTAGCTTAGCGACCTCCACTTAAGCTGACATCATCCCGACATCGCCACGTTGAAGAGATCACTCCAAGAGACCAGTGCAGACAGTGGAATCAAGACAATGAAAAAGACCCTCCTGGATGCTGTGAATAGACGATTCACAAGCACAGAAGATGAACCCCTCTACTCTGTGGCCACTTTAGTGCCACGCTACAAAGATAGGTAAGACAGCATGTTTCTTTTACAATGTATTATCAATACTCAGAGAGAGAGAGAGTGAGAGAGAGTGTGTGTGTGTGTATGTGTGTGTGTGTGTGTGTGTGTGTGTGTGTGTGTGTGTGTGTGTGTGTGTGTGGATGAAAGAAAGAGAGAGAGAGAGAGTGTGTGTGTGAGACTGTGAGTGAGTGAGAGAGAGAGGGAGTGTGTGTTTGTTTTTATCAATACTCTGACAGAGAGAGAGAGAGAATTGTATTTACATATTTAGTTGGAAGTGGAACATGTTAATTTTCACACTTGACTGACTGGTGCAGTGGTGCCTGCCTGCCTGGTGCTTGCTTACTGCTTAACTACATTACAACATAGTTTTGCTCAACCTTTTATATTTTGTGTCAGATTCTTCTCAGATGCTGTCACAGCCAATGAAGCCAAGGATGCCCTGATGCGAGAGATGAGGAAGGTGGAGCCTGAGTTGCTGAATGGTGGAGCAGCAAGACCAGGTAGGCATTTTTTTTATTATTATTATTTTGTGTGTGTGTGTTTTTAAAAGTGCTACAAGTCTTCATTTGTGCCAAATACAGTGGATATTTTAAATAAAGAAATGTTTAAATCGCTTCACTACCTACAGCTTATGACCACTGTTCCTATGTTATGGAAATGCACTTTATATTGTTTTTAATTAATTTTAATGCATATGCATTGTGTACTTTGTCATGTTTTATTGTATAATTTAATGAACTATAATCTTTTCTTTATCTTTAGCTTCAGCTTCAACAGAGCCAGCAGCATCTACTGAAGCTGAGTCAGTAGATGTTGGACCAGCAGCGAAGGTGCCTCGCAGGGAAGAAGCAGCTGGCAGCAGAAAGGGCAGACCAGCTGACAGCCAGGGCAGACCCAAGAAGAAGAGCACCCTCATGGCCCTATATGATGAAATTCTGGCAGAGAAAGGTGATCGTGCTGGAACAGGGAGTCAGAGTGATGGTGCTCTAGTTCAAATGCAAAAATACTTGAACGAGAGAGTCATTGATCGCTCTGAGTCCCCTTTCCAGTACTGGGGAAAAAAACATGATAGCTTTCCTACAGTTGCTGCCATTGCAGCATGATTCCTTAGTGCCCCCTCTACCTCAGTTGAAAGCGAGAGACTGTTTAGTGCCGCATCCAATGTAGTGGATGAAAAGAGAAACCGCCTTAAAGCAGAGATGGCAGAAATTATCATTTTCCTCAAGAAAAACCTGATAAAGGACCAGTCTTAAGTCAGATACCAGATCTTCTGGTGTCTTAGTTGGGTTAATCCAGGTCCTTAACTTAACATGATACCTGTACTGAACTTTAAACAAGCCACCATAAGGTGTGGTTTGTTTTTCTTGTGGTGGCTGCAGTATTAACAGAACAGACCTTGACCTACAGCACCTTTATTTATTTTGTTGTATTTAATTTTAAGAAGCAGCTAGACATGTTTTAGTGAGTTTATTTGTAGGTATTTATTTTTGGTGAAATGTTTTCTGTTATTGAAATTTAAAATTTAAGGAGTTGACACATTTGTACTTGCCAGTTGACCATTTGCACTACCAGGTACTTGTTTGTGTTAACCTGAGATTTGGTTTGATTACAGTGTTAGCTGGCTGCTGCATTAAAACAGACCAAGGTAGGAAGGAAGCAGCTAGTATGCATATTGTTTTATTTGATAAAGTGCAGGTATTTTCTTATTTGTTTTTCTACTGCTGTTATTGCACTTGAATATATCGAGTTAAAAATATTGTTGCCACTTTTTCTATTTGACCATCAGTTAAGTATATGCACTGCCAGGAAGTGACTTGTTTATTTGCTATAACCTGGCTGATATTCTGCTATTAAGAGTTTATATAGTCATTTGACTGTTTTTGTGGTGTTGAGATATTTAAGGTCCTTGTACAGTTACAGTGGAGCCCAGAGGCTGCAGTAGAAGAGTTGTGTATGTTACCTCTTTCCTTACATCTGCACAACATTCTCAGAACTATCCTGCCGTTCTGTTAGGTGCCAAAATAGTCTCAAGTTCATTGTCTGCCTTGTTTGAAGTTGTATGTAGTCGCAGAACATACCATGCCATTACATATTGTACTCAGGTTGTTGCAACGCTATTTAATAAATGGCTTGAAATTGAGAATTTTTTTGTTTTTTTATGTTTTACTATGTTGCCTACTGTATCGGTATGGATCGGGTATCGGCACAATTAAATTTTAATAAATCGGATCGGATCGGAATGTAAAAAAAGTGTATCGGCCCATCTCTAATGTATACAAGGTGATTGTAGGAGCCATGGCTATTTTTTTATTTAAAAATGGAAAACATAAAAAATAAAAATAAACTGGTACTTTTGATAAGGTATTTCGTTTTTTAATTTAATTTTGTTCAAGTCATGGTTGCATGTCAGTTCAACTGTAATAATATAGTCAAAATAAACAAGTTTTTTTTTAAAACACCAAAAGCTCACTTATCCTGGAGTCATACACGTCAGGAAACATACCTTTTTTCCATTGATACAAACAAATATGTTAGTACTGTGATACTGTCACAAATTTGAAAAGTACTGTAATATTGAGTTTTGGCAATATCGGCCAGCACTAAATGAAATGATACAGGATTGATATGCCCTTTGTGTTGCTAATAGTTTGTTTTTATCATGTTTGTTCTCTTCTAGTTTTCACAGAAGCACCACAGACGACTGGTAAGTTATATCGCTTTCTCTTTTTTATTTGACTCAAAATTATAAATTTGTTCTTCTGGCTCATCATCTACATGTTGATTCTGTGCAGTAAATCCAACGGTGGATCCTCAAATCCATGGCCACAATATTTTGCCTGTTGTGCTGGTCATTATTGCAATTGCCATAGGGGCAGTAATTGCCTTCTTTCTCTTCAAGAAGTCTGGACGCCGCTTACCTATACCTGGTACCTTTGCCAACCCAATCATCTTCAACAATGAGTAGTCCCTGCCTGGTTAAGTCAACACCAATAAACATGCAGAGAAAAATAATCATGTGCCTGACTGTGTAATGTAAATACAAGGAGAATCTACTGGAGCATAAAATGTAAAACTTATCTTGGGCAGATAGTTGATGGCACTCTGACAAGAATTTCATGTTAAGTATTAAAATGAGAGATGTTTCAATGTAGTTGGCAGTAACTGGCTTTAACCCAGAAAACAATATAAGATGTAGGATGTCTTTTTCAATATAAAATTCTTTGTAATAGTTAGAAATTATGTTTATTTGTAAATTTTATGACGACTAAGAATTTACTGATATCTATACTTAGTTAAACAATGGTTTTATCTGCATTTTTGTAAAGTGTTGTCACTTTTAGTCCACCACTTCTCAGACAAAAATATTCAACATTTATATCCTTTACATCTATCTGCTGGTTGTGGTTACTGATTATTTCTATGAGGTTTTACGTGAAAAATAAACACTGAACATTGATTAATCTGTTGAATTCATCTCTGACTAAATTTAAACATATTTATCAATTGACAACATTATAAATCACATGACATTAACAATAAATTGCAATGGCTGGTATTGTTTTCACCTTTTGAAAGTCTGTGTGTGTGTGGGTATGTCATCCTTGCAGAATGTGGTGATGGTGGCACCTATTGTAGCTAGAACTAACAACAGAAGCCAGTGAGTATTTTGTCAGGTGTATGTATGTCCATGTGCATGACTGTTTGTTTGTGTACTTACCTCATAACTTAACATTGCTCACAAAAGGATGACCTTTATCTGTTTTGTTTTTTTATTAAGTTTGTAGTGTGTTTAGAGGTTGCTTTCTGTGTTTTACAGTTTAACTCTAGGTTGACAGCTGCAGTGCTACTGGCTTTCAGCACAGCATTGAATGTTATAAATCATGATTGGCATACTGCTAAATTGCAACTACCATCTAATTTGGTGAGTGTTATCTTTCATGCAGAACACGCACATGGAACATGCAGTGTGTATTAGAGTGGTACCTTGTCTAACTGGAAAGGGCTACACTGAGGCCTGCTGCACAGTGTCTGTCTTGAACCAATGCTGCATTCTAGGGCTGACCCAAAAAATTCAAGCTTTTGAAGCTTTGTTCGATGGCACGGGATTCGATTGTGAAAAATAAATAAACTGAATCATGTCATTAAAAAAGAAAACATCTCCAACAAGGAAACAGAAAGCCCAACGTGCAATGAATGGAGACCTATTATCCTGCTTGAAAACAGATGGCTAAATTCTTTCAACAATGTGACTCAAAATAATGACAAAATAGATTTTATCGATGTAAAATAATATGCTGATGGTGACACTGAGTTGCGCACCTGTCTGCTTGCGCTGCAGTGCGCACCGAGGGTTTTAACTTTTAGTGTTAAATCAAAAGATAAACACTACTTATCTGGTCCTACATTGCCCCGTAAGGACAAACACTGACAGCAAGCAGCAAACTTATCTGGTTACCGGATGAGAAAAGGCTTAAACTTTAAGCACAGTCACATTCGTCAGCAAAAACATTTATTCTACTATACCCAAGTTTATTCATAATCAAGTTACCAAATGTAGTAACTCTCAATCATTTCACTGAAACAGCAAGTGATGGCCAAATTATGTAAACCTGCCCAGACCTAATGCCTGAAAAAAGACAATCATTGTAATAGCTGCCCCTTCAGAAGTGTCAACCCTATAGCAAGTCCTTATTTAGATACAATTTAAGAAAACTCAGGGGACTGAGGGGGCCCAGAGTACCATGATAACTCTGGAACTCTGATGATTTTGTAAAATTTGAACAAATGTAAGCACTATTTTCAGAGTCACATGACTTTTTTGTATTCAGCACAGGTTCAGGTACAATTATATCTATGTGGTATTTATCTCATGGTTATACTTTATTTAAATAACAGGTTAACAAACCTTTTGTAAAAAGTAGTCTTGGGAATGTGCAAGAATGTATACAGTGATGTGTTTTTTTTAGGTCACTTAAGGTGATAACTGAATATGCAAAAGGTCCTGTTCACAGGTCCGGTCTGGTCTGGCCAGGCAACACACTCACAAACACACTCTAATCCCTTTTCACAGTGTAGTAAAGACAACAACTTAAAAAAGTCCTTTTGTGGCACTGTTTTACAACACCACATCATTTACAGTCATACAAAGACTCACACAGAATCACACTGTGATTCCAAAGTGTTCCATAGTTTATACTGTATGTGGATCACCACAAACTCAGCTACATAATATGAACAGTGCTATTGACAGGTAAGTGAGGTCTGAGTAAGAATTTGTTGGTTTGTGATCTGACACAAAGTCCTGATTTTGAAAACCACCAACAACACACACAAACATCTCAGCTATGACAGCTATTCTGTTTTTCTTATGGTATTTGGCAGTGGACACACCAGAAAAAGTAAAGTATAAGGTTTCGGTTAAAAAAATGTCATGCTTGTATGATAAAAACTAATTAAGATATTAATGTAAATACACGACGTACTTGTCAAAATCCGATCTCCCCCAGTGGAGTTTCGGCCCCAGAGGGTTTATTTTTGCATCCTGTCTGCACTGACGTGTATTATATATACATTTATATACATTATATATGACGCATGTATGTAATATGTATGTATCTATTAATCTAAGGAAGCCTAATAATACCAGGTAACCTGTCAGGTGCTCTGTCAAGTGACCTATGAAGTGTCTCATTTAAAACACAGTTCATAGGATCCATACTAGAAATGTATTTAAAGATCTGTCTCTGTATTGTATTTGTCTGATAAAGAGCTTGATGCTTGAACTATCACCTCGGTGGTAACTAAAAAAATTCATGGGGGTCGACTGACTGTATTTTTCTGTCTTTTAGTTGACTGCCATTCACCTGCGTCAGTTGTGGCTTGTATCCGATGTTGTGTTCTCACTGTGTTCCTGGACAGCGGGTTGTATGCAGGCTTTCATGCAGTCATACTGACAATGCAGTCTCTTCTGACCGTATTGCAGCAGTGATAAATAGTACACTTCAAGGGAACCTACAGACAAATTAATTTCAGAAGAACAGGCTGTTATACAGAATAAATCTCAAAGGGAATCCAGTTGTAACAATGCACAGAATATTTTCAACATAATTAAATATTTAAAGAGGAACATCTGTCTGAGGTCTCTCATGAAACCTTTGTCAAGGACAGCGGCAGAAAAGGTCCTTTGGTTGATTCAACATGTACCTTCTTCAATCAAGTTGGAATTAAGGTCACTTAAACAAGTTAGTGTTATTTAACTTGTGTCTCTGGTCAAGCTGGCCCAATCTCCACTTCTTTACCATTTTATTGACTAAGTTATACTAATTCAGCTAATTAGTAATAACTAATTCAGACTGATGGTAGTGTTGAGGCAGGTGGGGTCACAATGCCATCCAGTGGCTGCAAGCAATATAAGCATCTTCAATTTTAACTTGTAATATTATCATAAGTTTCACTCAAGTTCCATTTAATTTTTGTTCTATCAATAATAGTGTTAAAAGTTAGAGTTTAATAGTAAGTAGTTACAAGTTCAATGCAGCTCATTAAATTTAGATTAACTGTGTTCTTAGAAGGTTGCTTATATAATTATGTACCATTTGTGTTTACAATCACTGTTGAGGGACCACAGTGGTTAAGAAGTATGTGACTTTAGCGCACAAGATGTAAAATAAAGTAATTCTCCATAAAAGTAGAAGAAATAAACTTTTTCCCTAAATTACAATAAAGACATAAATGAGATTGAGCTCTCCATCCCTAAAAAACCACAACTGCTCATCTGAGCTTTTCTTAGCTTTATCCTTTTCTCCTGTGTTTTTCCTCTGTTTTCTTAATCACCCTTAGTTGCTCATATTTTAACCAATTTAGTGAAGCAAACCTGTTCAAATTTTTCTTTTATACTTTGGTAGAACTCATGTTGTTGATTTTGAAAGTAGTTTCACTTCGCCAAACAAAATCACTTTTAAGCTATCCAAACAGTTTAATCAAACAAAGAGCATTGTTCAGAACTCTATCCAACTATAACTCTGTGACACACCTCCTCTCGGAGACTTTGTAAACTAGCCTTTCTGCCTTGAGGACAATTTTGGTGGGTGTCTCAAGGTCAGCTAAGGGCGGTCGCTTTCCAACACCATCGACTGACTGCCACTGCCTCTCAGCAGGTACCTCCTCATTGGATCACCATGAAGTTGCTGACAACACCTGAGCAGAAAAGAACATGCTGGATCTCACTGGAAAAGCCTCCTAGAAATATTGCTGCACAACAAAGGCAAACTGCCATCTTCTGCTGTGATAAGAGCTCATGTCAGATTGTGTTCTAAATCCTTAATTATAAGTTTATAGAGTTCAGATTAAAATTTTATCTTCTGGCTAGTTTGTTCTCTGGTCAGTGTAAACCCCATACTCCCTTCCACTGTCACCAAGCAAGTATTTCCATTTTGTCATCTAAAAAAATTTAGATTTTTTTTTTTTTTTTTTTTCATTTTTATTCTTATACTCAGTTAAATGCTCATACCTCATTTACTTATTTATTATTACTAAACATTTAATGTAAATACAAAGGCTTCATTTTTCACCAAGTCGTCTATGAATATTTCTTCAAAGGAGAAACTAACTGTATTCAGAATTTACGACCCATGTTCCAAGATGGTTTACTATGGTTCGGCATTTGTGTTGAGTACTTTGTCCACTTTCAATTTCCTCAAAATGAAGTAGTTATCAATACCACTAGATATCAAACTGGACTCATTCCCGATCTATTTAATTTCTTCCAATGTTTGTTCTGCACCTGTATGGGAGTCTGATGTGCTCCTGAAGAAGGAACAAAGCTCAAAGGAACAAAGCTCACATCAGCAGGGTTCGGTGGAACGTCAACAGACTCCATGCTGGTGTCTTGCAAGGTGCAGTTCAATGACACATCCCTGGCAGTGCCTGTGTAAATGAGAAAGACTAAATTGGAAAAATTTGTGACGAATCAACATTTTCAAAACACTGTACCAAAATTAATAATATACAATACACAACTGGCTTTATATAGTTCTGTCTTACTATTGTTTTAGCCCATATTGGAGGCCAGGCATAATAGGTCCCAGGTGTGGATGTTGTTTTTTCTGTTTGTCTCTGTGATGACTCAGATGAACTTGCTTGATTGTCCCTCTGTTTCACTGGAGTTGAGTAAGGTACACCAGCAAACACCATCAGGCTGTTTTATTTCTTCATCTGGGATGGAGACATCAGGCGCAGGATCGGTTCCCTCCTGAAATAATCAACAGACAGAGGTGCTGTCATCAGTATTGTTTTACGTAGCTACGGGTGCTATGTGCACCACTTTGTTGTTACTTCACAACTGACAAAATGAACATTCTACATTGTCCAAGTTTATTTCCTGTACTAGTGTCTGCTAATACCAACAGCTGACAACACGCTTGGACCCTAGCTGTTCCCTAGCAAGGCCTAGCCCTTAAAAGTGGCTTTAAAGGTAGTGTTTTGATAGTTGGATGGACATAATTACAAAGCCACATCTGCTTGGTCAGTTAACTTTTGCATGCAGCGTGTAAATGCTTTTTATAAGGTCCGGAACACAGCATCTTGCAATAAAACTTCCCAATAACAACATAGTTTAGCCCAATGCCTAGGTAGGTAGGTGTCCATGATAGCTACAAAACAACAAATCCATCACTTACCATTCGCTGATTTCCAAAGAAAAGAACAGTGGTTGGCACAACAGTGCGCTTGAGGCGTTTTGTCAGCTGGTCTCTTCCAGGAAAGGTACCGTTACAGAAATCATCAGTGGAAAACTGCACAGTGCACATCCGAAGTAACCATGACCGTAATTTTGTTGTTGTAGTAGTTGCTATGTTCTTAGCGGTTAGCCACAATTGTAGCATTTCAGGATTCCCGAATGGCAGTCTGTGAAACATCAATCTGTGGATTATCCACCTCCGACTCCTTACATGAGTTGTTAGTGAGGCAGAGAAGAAAGCTCAACTTCGTCATATGTCTCTCACCATGCGTGAATTGTGGATTTGTGCATCTGTCGACAGTTTTCAGTCAGTTGACACTGGAGAAGCTTGCAAAATGGCGAAGTACGCAGTCACAAAACCTCTTGCAGGGACTTTGCAAAGCAGCGAAAAGGATGAAGGAGCTTCAGGGCCTGATGGGTCTGATTCCCCCAATGAAGAGAAAAACTGAAATAAGAAGGATTCCATTTGAAAAAAGGTAAGTGTATTCATTTTATAAATATTTTTTTGCAACATCACAGTAATAATGCACTTTGTGCATAAATGAGACCATCTTGGCTAAATGCTGCTTTTGTGTGCAATATGTAAAATTGATTTTTGTATGTATAGTAATTAACTTTAGTAAAATTAACTGTACAATAACAAAGATTTGTGTAAAAGTAAGCCTCACTTCCAAATAGTACTGATGAATAGACATGTTTTGACCACTGACTATTTTATCACACTGTTCTGCACAGAGGAGATTTTGAAAAAAGTTAAAAAAAAAATAAATAAATAAATAAATCAGCTTTGTAGTATTGAAAACCCAGGGTTAAGGGAAAGATCACCCAAATTAAGAATTCCCATATGTCATTTGCATGACCTAGGACAGAAATAAATTATTTCTGAACATGAGCTATGCTCTCTCAGAGGCAGAAACCACAGAAGCAAGTCTCAAACTTATGATGCCATAGGATATGAAGCAGAGTTTACGTTAGCCGGTATATCCAGCATGTGGCCAGTATCATATGTAGTTGTCCAGCTGATGAAAATATCAACAGCCAAAATATCCCCTGGGAAATTTGCCTAATAAATAAATAATTCACTCATTCATTCATGAACAGTATATTAAATAGCCTGATATTGTGTGACATATGTTGTCAAAACAATGTAAATAAAAAACTTATATTATGCAGACCAGATTTTCAGATACTAATTACCAGTGGATCTATTTATCCACCGAAGCTGTACAGAGTGTGTCCCTGCGTCTTCAGAGCTTACACCACATCTACAGCGGTCACAGCCTTCCACTTAGTGTGCTTAGTGTAGTTAGGTGACAGCATCACAGATCATGCTCTCCAGAAAGATCTCCAGCACACCGTGAGTCTCTTATTACAGCAGACCTGTAACACGCTTAATTTAAAGTGTTTCATTGCTGTTCAAATGCAGGCTATTATATGGCTATTTAAAACATATGGCCGGCAGTTGTTCTATATGGCTGAAATTCTGGGATATTAACAACCAATATGGCCGTCGCCAAAAAAAAAAAAAAAGTCTAGCTAAACCTCTGGTATAAAGTCTGTAGCTGCTCCATATACACACTGATTTTAGGGACCCACACAATGTTCATTTTCCTTTTGATACCCAAATATGCTTCATTCTGTTGTAGTGTTCTTAGTTGTGAAACAGAATATGAATTTTGTGATAACCACATATTATTATTGCAATATTCAACTGGGCCTATACAAAAAGTTATGAATTAATTTTTAACTGACTGTATCAGTATCCAAATGAAGATGTAAACTCCAGCTAACAAATGTAATTTAATTTAATCTAAAAAACCTTCATGGAGGACCTATTTGTCACTGTTCAGGCATGGGAATTATTAGTGTGTGACACATCAAAAGCCCTGATTGGCAGCCAGTGTGAGGGATGATAATATGAGTGGGACAATGGATCGCTTTATAGTACAGAGCAAATTACAACAAAGCACCAGCGAAGACGAAAGACAGAAAAGAGAAAAGAAAAAAAAATGTCAGTAGACGAAAGTAGCATCAAGAACGCTACCAGTCTTAATTTTTTTTGATAAAAGTGATGACACACATGATAGAAGCTATAGAGCACAGATATAATTACAGGTGTGCCTTGAGATTTTGGCTTACCTGTTGGTGTGCCTTGGCCCCCAAAACAAATGAAAACCACTGCCCTATGACATCCCAAATTTGAGTTTTAGCGCTCTAGTTTGTGGATTTGGGTCAGAGTTGTTCATGCTTACTAGGGCTGTCAATTTTTATTCGAGTTTCGGACATTCATTCGCACATGAGGTGAAAAGTTCATGTTGGAGCTGTTTACCTGTTCAAAATGTTGGCTGCAGTCTCGCCAGGTGCATCAGACAATTTAAATGTGATCCAAAAGAGGGCGCTCTAAGAATTCACTATCACATTGACCTATTGCATGCCCTACTGAACTATCACTACACGAAGCGATTGTTAATGTGTTATTTTGCAATGAAAATGGAGGACATCATGACACCGACACGTCTGAGAAGCAGCGTGTGGAAGTATTTTGGGTTCTACACCGTAGATGGCAAGAGATCAAGAGGGAGAATAGTCAGCTGCTGACCTGGGGGCGATTGGGAGCCTGTTTGGGGACTTGTATAAAACGAGTGACTTTGGTAAAGATAGCGGTGTCGGCTTCCTGGAGATGCAAGCCAACATGATGCTTTGGTAGAGAGACAAAGGGTGCAAGAGGTACCTGCAACTCTCAAAGCTCTCGCATTTATTTGAATGAATTAAGGGTTATTTTAAATTCGTTCAACCTTGAAAAAACAAAGTGACAGCCCTAATGCTCACTAATGTCTTTGGACTGTCTTAGATTATCGGATTAGTGTGTGAATTTTAAGGATGGCATAGGTCCCCTTTAACCCTGAAGGACCTTCAATGTAGGGTTAGTGAAGGTGCCTCACTAACCCTACATCGTGCTTCCTTGCACAGGCCTTGGGTCTGAGTTTACTGTCATGCATTTATCTACTATTTTGTTCATGTTACACCACTTTAATGAAGCTAAGATTTAGATTAACTCATTTTAATCCACATGAAAAAAGAACCAAATAGCTGATGATATCACAGTATTCAGCTTTAGGGCCAAACTGTCTGTTTACAGAGTGCTCTAGGACAGATGTGGGTGCCTCATTGTTGGAAGCAAAGAACAATTTTTGATATAAAACCACGGGTATCATGATACATGCAAGTACCTTTGAAGGTTAACTATGACACAGAGACTTTTAGCAAAGAAACCAGGGACACAGACACTCAGATAACAGAGAGAGAAGGTGTGAATGACTCACCTTACCTGACCACGAAGTCCACTCTCTTTTCTGTCGTGGAGTTGAAGTATTGATACCGTGAATTGCCCAACTGTTGCCGTGTCGGTCGGTCATTTGTTGCCAGCAGCCCCGTCTCCTTCCTCCGTCGCTGCTAGCTCGCCACAAACACCAGTTAGTTAGCTAATACGTTATTAGCAACACTGAAAACAAGCTAGCCAACCTGAACGTTAACTCTCTCGGTTGTTCGCTCGTGGTTAACTTTGTAATGTATGTTGTGAGGCCAGAGTGTGACTGTAAGTGTCTCCGCAATTATTTTCAGTTTCTTTTTCTCGAGAACTGTCTGCTCATTGTTTGCTACAAGTGTTTTAGTTAGAGGATGCCAGCAGTCTCACCTGTTCCCCTCCGCAGGCTGCGCTGTGGGCGCTTTACCATCTCCACCCATGTCTCCACCACACCACACCCACTGGATGACATTTACCAGCCTCCACCGCCTGGAGGCGCTGTTTTCACAGTATACTCGAGTAACACCAGGTTATTCCAGGTAACTTGCCCCAGTTAGAAATTCCTTCAGTGTCCATTTCTCAGAGGGTTTTCACTGGGCTCCTGGTTATCAGCGAGCTCTCTGTGTCTCCTAAACAAACATACCAGGTGATTTAAACTGGTAAACACACTGTATAAAGCAGGTTCACATTACAAATCTGTTTCTCCTGCCCTTCTGGCACGTCGCAGACAGCCCGCTTTCCCAGCACCTGGAAATGTGTGCTCACTCTTTTTCTCTGATAACTTAATGTGCGCTCACCTTATATCTGATCCAATCGTACGGGATGTTTTAAACATGGGATGAATTATCCGCAGTGGTTCTATGTCTCCAAAACAAACTGACCAGGGCATTTAAACCCATAAAAACTTTGAAGAAAGCAGTGTTTCTTCTTGACTTTGTTGACATATCTCGACTGAGCAAAGTATTGACCAAAGGAATAGGTCCATATTTTGAGAGATATTTGCTTTCTGGTGAAGAGGTATAAAATAAGCTTAAAGCTGCACATTAAAAACATAGCCAGCAGCCAGTTGGCTTAGCTTAGCACAAAGATTGTAAACAGTGGTGTAGGGTACCACAAGGTACACGGGTAGGTTACTGAGAAGGAAGTGGGTATTCTTTCCTTATATTCCAATGGTTTTTTGGCTGGTATACTGTAAACAGCCAGTATACCCTGTATACCTGTGTATACCCTCCGCTCCATCACTGACCAAAAACAGGGAAATAGCAGCTTGTTTATTATGTTATGGAAAGGGGTTGACTTCTAGCTCATCTGGTAGAGTGCATGCCCCATGTTGGCTGAGACCATATGGTGATCTGGGTTCAATTTCAACCTGTGGCCCTTTGCTTCATGTCATCGCCCTTCTCTCTGCCTCCCACCCCGTCATTCTCAAGCTTTCCTATAATATTACTTTATGGAAAAACACAGTTACTTCAGTACAGATTTGCGTGTACTTTGCTTGAGTGTTTCCATTTTCTACCTTTTACTTTGACTCCACTTCATTTCAGAAGCAAGGTTGTACTCTCTACTTCATTGCATTTACTTGATAGAACTTTAGTTAAGCTACTCTGCAGATTCAGATGAATAATGCAAAATATGATCAACAAATAAATTATGATTTAGCCTATCATTCTAGATTAAAATTATCTTTATTGATCCCCAGGAGAAAATTCACAAACTAACCGTCAAAGTAATTTGAATTAGAAACGCTTCTACCAGCTGCAACATTAAAGTGACGTACACATTAATGCATCATGCAACTTCCACGTCAAGGGCAACATCAGTGATCTGGGGTCTCATTTATGAAATAAGATCCATACTAAAAATGTACGTACAGACAAAAGCCAAAAACAGCTCGCGCCAAATATTGTTCAGCAACTTCTACAGTCAGGCTTGACCATCTGCATCGTCAATTTCCCGTCTCCAAAATGTTCGGAAGCGTGGGTGAAAGTTTCTCCCATCAAGTCTGTTTTTATGGATCACAACTTTAGTGTGGGAAGCGGCATATGCCTATTTCAGGCCTTGTTTTGTGCATATGCAATATTTATAAATGAGACCCCTGAAGAGCAATAAGTGAGGGAAGCACTGACATCTTTAAATAAAATGTCAATTAACACATTCTTCATTTTGTATTTTAATGATTTTCAACAGTTGAATGCATATTTGTCAAAACCAACTTCTGAATGCTGTACAAAACAAAAATAACCAAAACAAAACATTTTGAAAGGAACAGAGTCAATTCAGTCTCATCAACTCAAAGCAATCATACACAGTAGGTCAAGTTCTACTAAACAGTGCAACAAGCTCTCTGGTTCTCCTTGAATTTACCTAACAAGGCAATTATGAAGTATATACAAATGCATAGAGATTGTATTCAAGCAATATATTTTATCACAAGAAGATGCATAGAGTATCCAGCATATAGCACAGGTCAGTGTCACCAAAAGATTTTTCATGCTTCCAGACAAGAGCAAATGCAAGTCAATAAATATGCTTGAACACCATTTAGAAAAGTAGGAAGCAAAGTATGACTTCCCTTTAGAATCATGTAGAAAAATAGTTGGACTTTCCTTACCAATGTTTAAAATAAATTGTTGGTTTTTGAAAATACACCAAGTGTAACACATGGGGGCAGAGTCAGATGTGACACAGAAACACACAAGTCTGTTGTTCCCTTGTTTTGTTTTTTTGTTTGTTTGTTTTTCTTTTTTTTGACCATCTGATTAGACAAAACTTCCCTTTTCCGAGCTTTGTAGAAACAAAAATCATAAAATGCACTAACTGAACGGAAGCCGAGACCAGCCATTGTTTAGATTACTTTATCCCCTCATCTCAAGATCACAAATTGATTATTTAATATATCAGGAAAACAGAGATGTTTTCTCATGATAATCTCTTTTGGGCTATATCCATCCATCCTTCCATTTTCATCTGTTTATCCAGGGCCGGGTCACAGGACGCTTTCCAGCTCCTCCTGGGAGACCCCAAGGCATTCCCAGGCCTGATGAAACATGTCCTCTGTCCAGCGTGTTTTGGGTCTGCCCAGGGCCTCCAATCAGTGGGACGTGTCTGGAACACCTCCAACAGGAGGAGGTGTGATGAAGCCAACATAACGTAACATAACCACATCATCTGCAACAAGCAGAGATGCAATTCTAAGGTCCTCAAGATCCTGTCCATGAATATCACAAACAGGATAGGTGGCAAGGGACAACCCTGGCTACATCATTATTATTAATATTATTAATTATTATTATTATATATTTAATATCATTAATCACAGAAACAGACTCTAGATAACAAGAGTAAAGTCGTACTTAAGTGATCTTGAGATAATGGTTAAAATAAAACTGGCTTCGGTATGATTTGCATGACCAATACAAAACCAAAAAGTTTAGAACCCATATTTAATGAGCACACCATTGCTTTTAATGTCTGTGCAAAAATACACTCAGATAGAGCCATATTAATTAGGTGAAAATAAGACAGACAAAAACCAAGTGATAATATTGATTGTGGTAAAAGGAAAAAGTGTGTGCAGAGGGTCAAAATAAAAAATGGTAAACAATATGAGGAAAACATTGTCTACAAAGATGACACACCCTGCCCTCCATTAGTGCATTATAACTTGAGCAGCATAAAACCATGCACCAGCCCACAGAAGAAACAGCAGTCACGAATGTATATAGGAATCCCTGTGCCATTGTCGTGCATCTCTGTCTCTGTCTCTATCTCTATCTCTACCTCTGTCCCTATCTCTGTCTCTTTCCCTGTCCTTGTGTCTTTCCCTATCTCTGTCCCTGTCCCTGTCTCTGCCATGGTAGTGGTGGTAGTTGTGATGATTGTGCGCAGGATAGTGATCCGTGTGGTGTGTCCGTTGTGGAATATGCTGGTGATGCCTGTGCTGCCGGTTGCGTTCATTGTGCTCCTGCTCATAGTCTGCCCCGACATGTGGCTGGCTGTTCCCACGGTGGTGATGTTGTTGGTGGTGGTGGTGGTGATGGTGGTGGTTGCTGTTATGATGGTGGTGGTTATGGCCTCGGTGGTTATAGCGAGTCTCGTCCTCGTCTTCCTCGACCACATCCGCCACCTCCTCCTCCCTCTCCTCAGGCGGGTGCCTGCGGGGAAGCCTCTGGCTGTAATCCCTGCTCGGCTGTACTTCCATGCCTCCGGATGTTTGGTTGTGCTGGGTGTGGCTGTGGTGCTCCATCCGACGGTGGTGGTGGTGGTGATGGTGATGGTGGTGGGTGTGCTGGGGTCTCTTTGGTTCAGTCCTCAGAAGTCGCTCTTCCTCCTCTCTTTGGCCCTCCTCAGCCCTCTGCTCCTGTGGCTGTACTGAAGGGGGCTCCAGGTCGAGATGGTTTTCCCGGGAACCCTTCCTCTTGGGGGCAGCTGTCTTCTTGTTTTTCTGCCCATCCTGGGACGAGAAAACATAACTTAATGTCACATACATACACATAAAGGACACACAAATGTAGAAACTTGCTCTAACACAAAAAACACTCTGCCCAAACTTAAACATCTTCACCTTCACACTATCTGCATGTCCATGTGCACAAACACAGCTGTTGTCAGGGAGGCAGCTGGCTCTCAAGTGCCTAAACTGGCAATCACACCAGAGGCAATTTGAATATTTTTGGATTATAATTCTTTGTTTTATCATGGGACCTTGGGCCACTGAGTGCAATTTTGTGCAATTACGCACATAAAAACAGACACACTTGCTGCCTCAGGCTTCTCTGCATCTGCTCTACAGCTGCTTGAACTACTTTTTTTATTTGTTATTACATGAATCAATCCAGTTTTAACTTTTGATTGACTTTTTGATAACCTGATGAATCACTCTCTGTATAAAATATCCAAAAAATAATAATAATTGCATGTTTGTGATCCCAAGGTTACTCCAAGTTAAACTAGAATGAAAGAGGGCTTATGTAGAGATAAACACAAGTCGAAAACGAGTGCTTACAAAGGTAATGGAAAATGATCATTATCCAAGATGTATGTGTTATAATTTGATCAGAGATGTGGATTTTAATGATGTGGTGGATACTTTTTCACAAATAAAGGTGAGGAGAGAACACCAGTTAAGACAGTTTACACCGTAAGCACCATTACTGTTGCTTCAATAGTGCAGAAGTCAAGCTCTGTGATCAGTGCTCTAGTGGTGAGTCTGACGTGTATTTAGAGAGTTTGCATATGACATTAACCTTCCTGTTGTGTTCAGGTCAAATCATCTAGCAACGAGTTTTTGCACTTATGTGAGACATCTGAAATGGAGTTTATCTAGTGTCTGGTATATTTAGCAAACAGCAGGGATTTCATGCATGCTACGATTACAACTGCAAAGTCGGCCTCTTTGATCCTCAGTTGTGATACCTGTTAATGGTCAGAGACACATCCATTCAGCAGAGTGCATTAGTTTGAGCTAGGTGTACCTAATAAACTGGCAACTGACTGTAGTTGATCTCTCACTACTTTAGAGATAGCTTTGCGTAGTATAGGTTAATTCTATTATTGCAACTCCCATTTATTTCTCATTGGGAATTCATGTGTCATGTTAGTGAGCAGGGGCTGACACACACTTCAACATGTGGCATGGTCAAAGGCAGCATACGTACCTCTGAAAAGTTAATTTACTGGTTCTCAGTTAGTTGCTTTATTTCCAAATGCTAAAAAATAAATCCATATATAAGCAATCATGACATTGTAGTGATACATTTCCGGCATCTTGGATTTTTTGTGAAAAATAAAAAAACTAAAAAAACATCTATATCTATTTTTGAGACAATATATACACATTATTTCTAGCTTCTAAAGAGAAGGCTACTGTAACTCATCTCAATTACTGTGGTGAAAACTCAGCTACAGCAGAATAAAAGGGTATCTCACTCACCAGAGGTACACCTATCTCATTTCTTCATCTTTTCATGGGAGTAGGATGAGGAGAAATGAAATGGAAATGTTAGATGAATAAATGGAAAAGAATACAGATGCAGCACACTGCATCCTCTGTCTAGAAAAATTAGCATTCCTGCTGTGCTCATCATTTACTCTGCAAACCGGTTTTCCACATTCAGCACTGTCTGCACAGATGGCATGAGTGGGATGAGATGAGATGAGATGACAGCATGAAATCTTTGCAAATGATATAAGATCCTATAATATCACTGTTTATGAAGTTTTTCCCCATATATGTATGTGTCTGGGTTCCATGTACCGGTATTGCTGAAGGACTGGTGGGCAGTGTGTTCCCAGCCAGCTGGGCCACCAGTGCGTTGGCAGGCTCCATCTCTGGTGGATGAGTGGCTCTCCAGTAAGACTCCAGATAATCAGCGACGTGCTCACAGGCATCAGTAAGCTGGTTCTCATCTAAGATGACGTCAAACATTTCCTAGAGGAAAATGAAAATATGGACAAGAATAAAGGAATGAGTGAGACAGTAAAGTATAATCTGTGACACCATTTCTAACATGACAGAAGTGTGGGTGGCTTCAAAAATATCATCTTTAAAATAAGGGGAAACCATATCAACAGGGATATGAAATGACAACACTAATTCTGATATATGAATGAATATAGTGTTGGGGGGGAAAAAGCCATGATTCTAAAAGTACTGAGGTCATGCATGTGCACCAAAAACATTTGGATTTTTTATAATCTGTTTATTCTGCTTATTTTCTAATAAGGATGTCCAAATGCTGTTAATAATAGTGGTGAAATTCAGTCTAAAAATACTGTATTTGGCCTAAAATACCTATCATGTGTAAGTTTTGAAATTGTAAACATAGATTCCCATCAAGCTGCTGAACCCCACAAAGTCCTAGAAAAATAAATACTGAAGACATGACCTGCTGGCAATGATAGCTACGGCTCTGCATAACAGTTACCCAAGTATTTCAATTCATTCACTTTCTGTAACCGCTTATCCTGTTGGGGGTGGCAGGGAGCTGGAGCCTATCCCAGCTGACATTGGGCGAGAGGCGGGGTACAGCTTGAACAGGTCACCAGACTATCACAGGGCTGACATGTAGATACAATCACTCACCCTTGCAGTCAAACCTACAGCCTATTTAGAGTCACCAATTACGCATGTCTTTGGACTGTGGGAGGAAGCTGGAGTACCCAGAGAAAATCCACGCTGACACAGGGAGAACATGCAAACTCTGCATGCAGGTTCGAACCAGGAATCCTCTTACTGTGAGGCGACAATGCTAACCACTGCACCACTGTGCGGCCCCAAGGGTAAAAAGTATTTCTAGTTCGTACAAAAATTGGTACTGTTTTCTTACAGTTTCTGGTCAGTTTTTACCAGTATAACAACTTCAAAAAAACAAACTGTTAGATACATAGACAAAACCAAATAATTCTGTGCAACAACTACAATAGGCTATTTAACATTTTGACATAGCATGACAATACATCTTTACAAATCTGTTCAAGAAAAAATTAAGTTAGTTCTAAACAGTCAACTTCCACTGCACCAATTTCATACAGTGGCCACTAGATGGCACTCACTGGTGGGCATTGGGCGAGCTTGTCTGCTGCCACCAGCTGAACATTGAGATGCTTGGTCTGTGACTTTCCTCTTGTCTTGATCAGTCGTGTCAACACCTACACAACAGAAGTGAAGGGAGAGAAAGAGGAGAAAAAAGATGTAGAGAAAGACAGTTTTTTCAGTTTGTGCACCAAGAACACACAACAAAACTAAATCTTAAGATCTCAGACTATAGCTACAGTCAGATCTCTGTTCAAAGTACAAAGTACGAAGGGACTTTCCCCAGTATGTCTTTATAAATGAACAAATACCAGTGAGTGAGCCTACGAAAGACCAAAGAAGGCCAACCAGCCCTTGAATAAAGCGTACAGTGATGAGTGAGGGCTTTGCAGTTTGTAACCAATCTCAGTGCACTAAGAAGCCTACCTTTGGTGAGGAGATCTTGACATAGACAAGGATCGGCGCCAGAGAGGTCTTGGACACCTGGAGAGGGTGGTTGATTGTGTCTGCATCTAGAACTACCAGCTGCAGGCTGCGGGCAAGCTCAAAGATTCGCTCCACCTCCCCCTGGATCTGGGCTGCACAAGCAAATAGGGAAAACATGATTTTGACACTGACCGTAGATCCAGGAAATCCATCAATTGTGCATATTTCATTGCCTTGTTAACATTTAACTCATGAGCTTACAGTAGATTGTTTTAAGTTCATTACTAGAAAAACTTACATTATTCCACTGTAAGAAATTTTGAAAGATTTCATATGTATTTTCATTGCAAGAGCTGGTATGTGAGAATCCTTTTTTATTAAATCAAGATGCAGAAATGAGAATACAATCTTACCAGCGGTAAGGTCAAAAATGAATTATCAGGTTATCAGGATCAGGATCTCATCACAAGGTCCATTTATTGTAGTGGCTGTTGTGAAACTTTTGATCAAATCCCGTAATCCTCCTCAGCAGTGGAGGCGAATATGGGAGAGGAAGATCATGTGATCCAATCAAAAGCACTGGAACTACCATTAAATTGACCTTTTGGTTCTGTCAGCAAAGTCGTATGTGTGTATGGTTTTAAAACAATGGGACAAACCTGTTTCTGCATCTTGGTTCAACACCCACTCAAAAAAAAAACAACCCCAACACCAACATCAAATTGGCCCAATATCACAAATCACAATTTGCTTCACAGGGCTTTACAGCATACGACATCCCTCTGTCCTTTGGACCCTCACAGCGGATAAGGAAAAACTCCCCAAAAAAACAAGACAAGTAAAAAAGTACAGACTTGTGAGCAACTCACATGACAATTCATTAAACCCTTCCACAGATTAAAAACTGCAAATGTGACCAATGACAAAACACTGTTTACTGAATGAGACTATGTTTACACAAAAAGCGATGTATTTTTATTTTCCTGGGTAACTAACTCATTACCAGGATGTGTTGCACTCATGGGAGGAGTAATTTAAAGATTGACCACCAGGGGGAGAGCAGGAAAGCAGGGCATGGAGGAAGCAGTGGCTGATTTTATTCAAAGTCAAAGCACTTACAAATATTCTACTGTACCATGAATGACATCTTACACAACGGTTAACCCAATCAAGCAAATAAACAGGTAAGAAAACACCTGCTTGTGCTGGCGCCTGTGTATATTTACACACTGAACAGTGTCAGAGCAGTGGCTATTGGTGCTGATGAGGTAATGAAAGGGAGGTGAAACATTCAAACAGACACAGACTACCAGTGCATTCAGTCATACATACCGGCAGCATCTGGGATGAGAGAGCAATGAGGAAGACAAGAGTAGAGAAAACCAAGTAAATCTTATCGACCTTATCTTCTTGATACCCATCCTTTCTTTTTGTAACCAAGGGTGAATTTACCCTCGCCTACTGCAGTGTTCAGTAAACAGTAGATGTACTGCAATAACCTACTAATGTCTCAGATGTCAACCTGTTTTTCTGTCATATGCTTAGATGAATATTTCTTTTTATTTCATTTCTTGTAGGAGTTAGATTTAAGTTCCAGTGTGTAGGATTTGGGGACATATTTCGGAAAATATGCAATATAATATTTTGATTTTTATTAGTGTTTAATCACCTGAAACTAAGAATTGTTGTGTTTTTGTTACTTTAGAATGAGCTGTTTATATCTTCATATGGAGCGGGTCCTCTTCCACACAGTCCACCATGTCATTTGTACAGTAGCCCTGAATGGACAAATCAAACAATGGCTCTAGATTCACGTTTTCACGTTTGCTACTGCAGTAGCTGCACAAGCTTGGCACACGGGAGAAGTCCCAGTTGGTTGCAATCTGCAACCTCACTGCTGGACGCCACTAAATCCTACACACTAGATCTTTAAAAGATCAATGCCATCTTTGTATCTGTAAGCTAATCGTGAAGCTACAGCCAACAGCTGATTAGCTTAGCTTTGCTTAAAGACCGGAAACAAGGGGAAGCAGGAAGGGTGCATTAAACAAAGATATAACATGTTTATTGGTGAGCTTTTGAGGTGCTGGTAGGCTGATTTTTTTTTTTTTAACCTTTTTTTACAGAGCCAGGCTAGCTGTTTCCCCGTTTCCAGTGTTTATGCTAAGCTAAGCTAATCGACTAGCTTCATATTTAACACACAAACATGGGAGTGGTATCAATTTGCTCACTCTTGGCAAAAAAAGCAAACATGCTTATCTGCTAAGATGTTGAACTACTCCTTTTACTATATTTGCTGTGATGCATACAGTGATCTCTATTATCATAAAGTATCATCTATGCACCACGGCCCAGCTTCACAGTGCTTTGTGAGATTAGAAAAGTCGGACACATTAATTTCAGACCTGGGTCAGATAGTATCAGTTGCTCTGCTTTAACCTAATTAGGGTTGGCCACAAGGGACAGCGCAACAAGTGCCAGAAAGCTAAGACAATTACAAGAAGTTATTTTAGAAGTGAATTTAGTGTACTTTTCTGTTACTGATACTATCTGATTTGTCCTGATGAGGTAAACCCTAACTGTCTTGCTTTCCAAACAGATAAAGAGGTGCCAAAGATCATTTGCCACGACTACTGGCTCTAGGTTGGGAGGATAAAGCCGTGTACCTAAATTGGAGCGTGTGTTTGACCGGTCCATTAAGGCCTTTTTGCCAGGGTTGTTGAGGATGGACCGTTTAGCCAGAGAGATGTCTGCTGTGACCCGTGTAATGGTAATTCTGGAGAGGAGACAGAGAAACAGGGATTGTTACACAGCTGTGATTTTCATTATGTTTTACATCCACATTAAAAGGTGCGACACTGAAGAATTAAATCTGAACTTACCTGCCTTCAAATCGATGTTTTAAAAAGTCAAATAGTGCTTTTTGCATCATATCTGTAACCTGGAATTACACAAGAAACATGGATTTTAAATAAACCCCCCGTCTATTCAAGACATTTATTTGAAATACTAGATTAGGTGTCTCAGCTTTACAGCATCATAGGCCCTTGACAAGTCAAAGGGAACTCAGTGAGAGGTAAGATTAAAGAGTGTGTGAGGAAGTCTCACCTCTAAGCCCTTCAGTGATGGTCCCATTAGAACCACAGGACGCATTGTAGGCACTACATCATACATAGCCACCTGCTCCCCCTGTAGCCACAAAAAACACAAGTTAAATTCAGTGTAGACTGAAACACAATGTTTGTTCACAGTAACTTCTGGGTAGAATTTTTCCGTGCCACGCATATAAAATTAACAGTGGTGAGCAAACACTGCATCAATTGGTTAGTTTTTAGCTGCCTAAAAAATCAGTATCAGTATCAGTTTAACTGGATGCTATATATAGAATATTTTCACCACTTAACTTTGCCGTCAGACAGTTCTTTCTGACGGGGATCCGAAGCTGTTATCTCAAAGCCACCAGACTCCACTGACAAAACCAGTCATTTTAGAAAATGGGAGTAGCTGGTCTACCACTGCCTCAGTCAGTTAGTGTGTAAGGTAAGGCAGTGAATGTATTCCAAATATAGTGTACGCTTAAATTGATACTGATGTTTTTAATGTGGGTCTTTTCAGCTAAATATATTTTGCTACAGCCCCTGTCCACAGCAGTACACTGCTTGGCATCCATGCTGGTAGATTTGGATAATGAAAGACGCTAGCAAAGCAAAACAGTATATGAAATGAGCACAGCAGAAACATCACTGGTCGGTCCAAAATTATCTTTAAATGTTACAGTTACGGGTGAAAATGGCAACATAAATAAACAAGTTTGATGTTTCCCCTGTAACAGTTCAAATCAATTGCCAGTTGTCTACATGAGTGACTGTTGCTGCAATATATTCTCGCTCCGACCCCGTCACATATCAATGTTTGGTCATGGACCTTCCACGTCTAGATACAACGTGAAGGGTGAAAGGTGTGATTTTTGTTGACGTTCTGGGATGCCGTGTCAAGTTTTGCCTGTTACTGTACATGCATTGTCTTCTTTCAAAATACACTTCAGTTTTCACAGGAAATTTACCGTTTCAAAATAAAAGCACTTCATCAGTACAACAACGCAAATTGACATTTTTATTCCTCCACCAACTAATGCATGTGGTTAGGTTTAGGGGAAAAAAAGCAGGGTTTGGACTTTATAATCTTGCGGGACGTGAACACCACTCGCCCAGGTGAAAGTCGGTGTTTGTTGGACCCATCCACCACCAATCCCACCAAATCCCACCCACCCTATTCGGAATTTCGCCGCCTTATCTTTCGTTCTTGTCTCGCTGCGTTTCCCCCCGACGCCGCCAATTAGAGGACAGCTTTTTTTTCAGTGTCTGATGCTGCAAGTCACTGCCCAAGGGCCGGATTTGGCCGACTTCAGAGTGAGACCGGGTTAGTCGTTGTTAGCGTGATGTCATGGTGATTTGGTCTATATGAGATGCTGCTGATGCAACATGCTGCTTGCAGTGCAAACATAGAGTGACACAGTGTTTATTTTCCTATGATTTGACAGATTTCCTTATATTTCAAAAAGGTCTATTTACAGTTTTCCACAGACTGAGGAAAATACTTCTGTGTGTTTGCAAGGAGGACTGTCTGTATGATGAGAAACAATCATTTAAAAGACATGTCAACAGAACAAACGCTGGGTCACTTACCGGTTTCTTTTTCACCTGCTGATTGGCTATGTAGGGGGATAAGAGAGAGAGGTATCTAGCGTTAACTCACCAATCACCAAAACACAACAAAAAATGTTTTTCACACAATTTAACAAACACACTGACCTTGTGATGGAGGAGTATATTTCTTTGAGTTCATATCTTGAGCTACTTGAGCCGCTGCTTTGCTGAAATGCGAGAGAGAAAAGTCCTGAATTAGCTCAGATCATGGTGAAAATAGAGCACGATATGTATCTATGCAATAAAATAATGTGTGCCCACAGACTGTACAGTATATCTACTTATATAAGACACAGCCATATAAAGCTTAGAGGGTAAATCCCTTGAAGTGATTCAGCACACACAGTTGCCACCGAAGCCAAATTCCTAAGATCCTCTAGATGAGTTTCTTTCAGTCTAACTGGGTCAAGTCAAAATCTTTCAGTCTGTAGTGGATCTTCCTGCCTGCCAGGCTGATTAGAGTAAAAACAACCTACTGACTGAACAAAAGGGAAACAAATGGAAACCAATAGCTGTCTGAAAGTAATGGGAAATACTTTTTTTTTTTTTAATCTTAAAGTAATAGCTTTAGAAAATCATCAGCAGCTATATATGTGTGTGTGAAATTTGCAGTGAATCACTGGTATGATCTGATTATATCTCATTAAATCCTGTGTTAAAATGGATGTTTTTGTTAACTTGCTGAGGAGGGGGGGTCTCTGTTGATTGTCCTTGACCTCCCGTCTAGTGTTCTGCTTTAATATTTTTCTTTTCATATTTTTATCTTTCAAGTCTCGATTACCAGCTGAGCTCCCCCACCCCCCAAAAGCTGCAGGATCACTTTGTGTAGGCTGGATTGTAATATTTGATTAATTAAAAACTCGCTCGAGAATATGTTTCATGGAAACGATAAAAGTCTAAGGATAGAGGGTGTTATATGCTGCACAGATTGTAACGCCACTTGAGGCAAATTGATTTTCGGCTATGTGGATAAAACTTACTTGACTTGGACTTAAACTCAACCATGAGGCCCCGATCACAATCAGGTGCGTAGCTAGAAACGCATTGCTGGCTAAACCATTGTTTCTATGGTACAGCATGCTTGGTATAAACTCCTCTCTTGCGGCTGACATTGTATTTTTCTAGCAGTTTTTACAGGCATAAACTCTTATTGTGTAATATAAGGTGTGCGTGATCCTGATGTGACTTCAGCGAAATGATCTGGCATGATTCTGGTCAAATTTGGCTATGTGGGGAGAAGCAATTGTTTTTGGAGCTGGTTTTCTGAATAACAGGAGAGCAGTCGCTTAAGTGACAGGAAACACCTTTTAATGTGTATTGGAGAGCAGAAGAGCCCTGGTTTGCAGTTTTAGGCTATTTGTAGTCCGCATGATATTGACCAATCACGTTTGAGCCGACTGTAATTGTTAACAGGTTAAACGGTCTGTGCGGTGAAATAATGAGGTGGAACATAATTGGTGTCACTACAAACTCTGAATCCATCGCAATGGTTCAGCATATTTACTTTTATATAAACGGAAGTCGGAAACGGAAATTCATCTCCTCCGCCCAAAACAAACCAGAGTGCCAAAAAATCGTGGGTCTGCCCCCAGAGGCTGTATCACCGTCTGCCGGAAGTCAGACGCCGAATACAGCTGATGGATTCCAAGAATGAGTTAAACCAACGAACTGGCGGGATTCACTACTGTTTTGAAGCCGGTAGATGTGGTAAAACTAATGGAACAATGGTAAATGCAGATAATAAGCAGATATTAGCAGTATCTAATTACAAAAAAGGTCACCACTATTATACAAATACTAATCAGCAAACGCATGCATGGAGTTGTGTGAGCAGCCAGGTGAATCCCTCTGGTGAGTATGATGCCATATACTATGCCGATAAATAGGCTATATCTCATGTCGTGATAATTTCATGTCAGCTGCTGTCTTTGAGAGAGAGAGAGAGAGAGAGAGAGAGAGAGAGAGAGAGAGAGAGAGAGAGAGAGAGAGAGAGAAAGACCACATGTAAGGGGGGCATGGGGGAGATTACAGGAGATTACTTTGTGTGTGTTTTTCTGTAACACACATTTGATGTTGACATGCTTTGCCAACACATTTTTAAAGTGCTTGCACCCCTAATGACACATCCCAGTGTGATCAGGGCCTAACTGTGTGAATTGTGTTAGTTGGGTACTCTTGCACACTAATGCATAGAGAGAAGAAGGAGAAAAGGGGCTCAACTGGGG
Source organism: Epinephelus awoara (assembly GCA_035609425.1). Taxonomy (NCBI): domain Eukaryota; kingdom Metazoa; phylum Chordata; class Actinopteri; order Perciformes; family Serranidae; genus Epinephelus; species Epinephelus awoara. The sequence goes on along the minus strand of CM069306.1, from coordinate 21,136,115 downwards.
CCCTCGGCACTTTTGACACAGTGCAGCCTTGTGGTTTCAACCAGCCATACTTGCTATGCTTTTATGTATAAAACAACTCCTGGTGCAGGGGCGATTGCTCTGAGACAACAAAGGAGGCTGCACTTCCCCTAAAATTTCCCAGATTCCCCTAAAGCTCATTTTCACCGTTTGTACAGCACAGTTCAGGTGTTTCAACCCATCTGAAAATCTTTGAGGTGTGTTTTGCTGTGGTTCCATGGCATGAGTGTGGTTGAAAAACGGCTTCAATTAAATGTTCCTTTTATAAGTTACTGCCTCGCTACAATATGACAAAGTTTATGATGTAAACTTAAAGTGAGCGTCCCCTGTTTGAAAGACCAGCAGCCGCCACTGTCCTGGTGTGACCCTTTCCCATGGATACCACCTCTCTGGTCAAAATGTAGTTTGACTAATCTGTGGATGTTTTCAAAGAGCATCAACTGAATGCTTAAAATGTCATATAATCCATGTTTTTGTTTTTATGTGTGCTGGACCAATAAAGATTATTATTAGGATTACAAGATAAATCAGCACACTGCAGCACAGGCTTGTGAGCTGGTTTGTGACCCTGTTGTATTGAAGCTAGTGGAAAAGAGAAACGTGCTGTACATACTTGGCTAAGGCCTTGGCAGCTTTCCTCGCCTGGACTTCTCTTCTGATGAGAATGGTTTCCAGATTGACTGGACTGGGGATGAAGCCCACCACACCATCCTCCTTCACCGGCCGGCCGATCCACCACTCATTGTTAAACTTCTGCGAATTAAAAATAAAAAAACATGTAAATTTAAGGCTTCATTCACTTTCTTGACTCTTTGGTGGTACTTTGGTGATGTCACCATCTGCATGTTGTGTCATTGTTGCCTCTCTGTAAGCTATCTGGATGTGACTCATAAATGTGTATGTGTGTGTCTCTACTTGTGCATGCTACACAGTGAGGACCACAAAATGTATTTTAGCAACAGAGTAAGGACAGTTTGCAAGGTGAGGACATTTTGGCTGGTCCTCACTTTTTCAAATGCCTGTTTGAGGGTTAAAACTTGGTTTTAGGGTTCAGGCTAGAATTAGGTTTAAGTTTAGGTTAGGGTAAGGGTTAGGCATTAAAGTTGTGATGGTTAAGGGGTTAGGGCTAGGGAATGCATTATGTCAATAAGGGTCCTCACAAAGATAGTAGTACAAGAATGTGAGTGTGTGAGTTGCAAACCTCTTTGACATGGAGGAAGTCTCTGGCCTCAAAGGTGACAGCCTGGCCCGGTACGGGAACGTTGTCGTCGTCTGCTGGGGTGTAGGAGAAGTTGCAACGTACTGCGAATGCCACAGGTTTGTACTGGGGACACAAGACAGGTGTTGACTTATTACTAACAGATATCAGAGTCATTTTAAATCCCTTCATTTCACCCACAAACACAGTTTCACACAAACAAATTCATATTTCCCTTTATTCTAATTGATAACACACAACTACACAATGTTCCTCACAAACAGGAACAACTAATTGGAAAACTGGAACTAATGTGAAATGAGGCCATTTCCACACTGAAATACAGCATGATAAACACTTCAATCTGCAGAAATGTGCTTTTGAAATGTAGGTAGGTAGGATTGTAAACAAGAGGACACAATAAATTGTTTGTATATTTGGGTATAGTTCAGTTTGTACAAACCTGCTGATATTCTTTTTTTTCCCATAATGATACCAACATGATTACACGGTGAGGATTAAATTATGGTGCCTGGAAGCATATGTGCCTGTATGCATGCTGTGCATACACTGTGTGTGTGGCATGTATTGTATGTGGGCTCTCAAAAAGTGCATGCACTTTTCTTTTATCCAGCATCGTGCTTTCCCTCGTTCCAAAACAGCTCTGCAGGTTACTATTAACAGCTTGTAAATTGTAGCATTTGATCTTACGGCACTGGTTTAGGGGAGATTAATAAATAATGCAGGACTGTTTAAGCAGAATGTGTTTGGAAAAGATATCAAAGTAGACTTGCACATATACAGAACCCAGCTGGTATCATAGAGAGAGAAAAAAATGTACAGAGATGAATAAATTGTACCCTGAAAGTAGTTTGCACCCACAATTACAAATTTGTGTTCTGAAATTATTCATTTGTGCACACAGAGTAACACAATAAGGCATAAACAATATCATCAACACTCCTCAGAGGGATATTAGAGATAACAAAACATTAAATGCCAGCAGCACCTTTAGATTATGTTGCTTATGACCCGACAATATAATCAAGTTAAGTTACAGGTTGTTGGGGCCACTCCAGCCAGTTAAAGGAGCAATAAGCAAAATTCATCATTTCTAGATAGAAGGAATTAAAAAATTGCTATGTGAAGAACTAGAGGTGTAATTTCATCTGGAGTATAGCATGACCTCACACACCCTCTCTCTGTGTTGATCTCCAGCCCCTTGTTTACAAGCTGGTCCGGCTGCACGTTCATGTACGTTCATGTGAGATGGAGGCGAGGCTCAGTGACTAGAAGAGCTGGTAGAAGTGCTCCATAGCTGTAAGTTACTCCAGTAGCCGTAGTAGCTCTAGTGCTAACTCCAGGAGCTAATGCTAATGTCCTTACTCTTCTCCATGAGCCGGAGCCGTGAGCCCGCCAGACTCACAGAGAAGAGTTGGAACATTAGCGTGGCAGCCGACTAGTGCTAACGCTATCAGGAAAGCAGGGAAATAGCCAAACACAGTCAGAGACTGAGAGTGAGTGAAAGACATCGCTAACTGCTAAACTAACTGCTTAGCTTAGTGGTTCCCAACTGGTGGGTCACGGTCCAAAGTGGGTCACGGGCCCATTCCGAATGGACCACAAGTGACTCGCATTTTATTTTGAAGTACAGTGAATTTGCAGCACAAGCTTTTTATTTTTGAAGTGCTGTTTCCTGTTGCAAACTAGCTTGACGACACGGCCATAAGCAAGTATGACACTGAATATATTTAACTTTGTGGATTTTTAACTAATGACTAAGGAGCAATCTGGACGGTTCGGAACCACTGGATTAGTTAATCTTACAAAACATGGGATTATCAAATCTGGATCATTCTGACCCAGAACTCTCTTTTTTTTTTTTTTAACAACTGGACCCAGAGTGTTAGCGACAGTCTAGCTGCTTTGTTTTGGTATTGAAGTGCCAACTAACACTGGATTCATTCCACCATATACATATAATTTGTTTATGACATTGTCTTGTCCCTTCGCCACTCTTTCTTATAGCACTGTGTAACTAATTTGGACATTGTGTCCCCTGTGACTGCGATCATGTGCACACAACTGTGCAGCCCAATGCAGATCATTCTATACCAAGCAAATCTAATGTAAACGAGCCAGAGATTCTTGGATATTTTGGATTTTGCCTGTTTGTCTGTTATAAATCTCTGACATCCTTTAAATATGTAAAAATTCTAACTTTTTTTTTTTTTTTTTTTTTTTTTTTTTACAATATATTCTATTTTTTGGGGTTATTTTACTTCAAATGTATTTGATTTTTTCCCCTAAAATGACTTATTATATTGTTGTTTTCAAATGTTTTATCAATACACTTATTTAACTTGGCAATACCATTCATCTTTCACTTTAGCTGCTTTAGTTTCAGTCTTGGTTTAGTGCATGCTGGCTCACTGTCAGACTGTCATGGCTTACTGGGACACTTGAACAGAACGGAGCCATCATTAATGTTATTAGTGACACCTGTTCTTTTCCCACTATGACAAATCAAAATGTCTGCTGTGAAAACAACCTACTGCATCTTCCACTTCGCTGCACATTAGCTACTGTATGCTTCCTCCTGACTGAATGCCTGTTGGTGTTGTAATCCTATCAGAGTCAAATGTCAGTGGCACACGGATCAAGCTGCTAATTACTCCACTTTGGGAAGATGAGGCTGTGGGAGAGGTTGTGGGGTCAGCAGGGGACGGGCCGAGTGTGTTTGCCGCCTTAATTACAAAGCACCAGTGGGAGCACATTAAATCTGTGGGGGAGGATTTAATTCAATATTGAATGGGACGTGTATCAGCGGGCGCTGCGTACTGTAGAAGGCAAACAGAGGGGGAGAGTTATCAGCTGTGATATTTTTATATATTTGTGGAATGACCTTTGTTGTCATTATGCCCACAGAAAAAATACTGGATAACCCACCTTATGTAAGTATGTAAGCCACACTAAACAGTGATAACCACTGCAGAAGGTTGAACTTGACTTAGTTTTTAGTTTGCTTTAAATTTTAGCAGAGCACAATAATTGCTACCTGCATAAAAGCACAAACAAATACGTCGACCATCCTGATCAGATGCCCGAACCACCTCAACTGACCCCTTTCAACACAAAGGAGCAGCGGCTCTACACCGAGCTCAATATCATATCAATGTTGTGATATCATCCTGAGACCTTAGCTTTTGTTTCATATTCCTTTTGTAATCTCTCTAAGCTATTTGGGATCAGTGGGATCTAATAAGTATAAAAACTAAGTATCACTGCTGAACAGGAAGTAGTTTTTGAACAAAACTATGTCGTCATATGGTGACATTGGTTTGTTTTTTAATAGCAACGAGTGTGTAATAAAGTATAAGACTGTTTATTTCAATGCCTGAATAGTGTTGTCCAAAAACAAAATTGCAAATAATGCAACATTTGTTCTATGTCTTGTAACTCTTTGTGTTAGAGGTCACTGTTCAAGTCTGAAACAGTTGATAACTGTTAATTTCAATGCCTGAACATGACTGTGCTAAAACTTAACTGGGATTTGTTCATTTTGTAACTGTATGAATTTTCCTTGCTCCATACTCCATGCTAATAATGTCCTTTTCGTCTGTAGGGAACAGTCTGTCACACCTAATTGGCCTGTGTGAAATGCTGCGATAATCCAATAATAAAGTCCCACTGTCGTCCAATGACGATTTCCTAATTAACAGCATCTTAGCTTGTTACTGTTGCTAAAACTGGTGTAATCTGAACACTATATCAAACTACAACCCTTTGATAAGCTCAACTAAACAAGTTTCAGCCATAAACTGTGATCTGGTTTTAGACCTTGTCCACTCTTTGTCTTAGATTTTGGATTTCATAATATCATAGGTGTTGTCTTTTCCTGGTTTTAAAGGCTGCTTTACGGCGAAATTGTGTAATTCCCTGAACTTACCAGACCCACTCAGTCATTATGTCCACACTGCTGATGATTATTTATCAAAATGTCACTGTAAATATTTCGCAATATCGATATCGGACTATTTAGTTGATACTGTGATATTTGATTTACTCTATGTTGATCGTTTATAACAACTACAGAACTTCCAGTTTATTTTTGCTAAGTCTGGCATACATCTACCTCCTTTGTTGAGGCCTGCGGCCAGTTGTAATAGAGGCATTGGCGTAATGCATAAGAAACAATGAAATAAATGTCTGACACATCACTCTCTCCTGTCATTTCATGCTGTACTGGTTCCTAACCTTGCATCAGGACCCCCCAAGGGCTTGTAAAATAAATCTGAGGGGTTCCAAGATGATTAATGGGATCAGAAAGAAGGGAGGGAAAGTATTTCTGCTGCACAAAGTAATTCATCATTCATGTAAACTTTCTGAAATCTTTGCTTTTTTTCTTGTGAAATATCTTTTCAGAACACACACACGTAAAACACATAAGAAGCAATTGTGTTTTAATAAATAAGTAAATAATGTAATCAAATTAAGACGTCTACATTTTCTAACCTTGAACTGTGTATGATGTTATAAGCGAAATCATACTAGAGCAAACAGTAAGTGATTGCCCGCACCTCGCATGCACACTGGATTGCAGATTTTGTCCTCATAACATTTCAGTGTTCGCAAGTTGGCCTGTTGAACTGTTGTTGCACTAGACTCTGGTTTCTTTCAGTGTAAATATATTTGATATGCAATATTGCTACAAAGCAGTCATCTGAAGACTGCCAGAATTCATTTGAACTGAATCAGCAATAATCAATATCCTTCGTTATTATCCTTCTCCAGACATGGAGCCCATGAAGGGATGGCAAGGATGAGGACTGCAGTGACTCATTTTAATAGCAGAATGTTGCTCCGCTAATCCAACGTCCTGATGTCTGTGTTTCCTGTCTGTGATGTAATCATGTCCTTGAGAGCGGCCGCTCGGAAAAAGTGAGTCTGTGAGAGCCGTGGTGGGTCTGGTTGTGATGTTACCGTGATGCAACAGTGAGAAAGTACCTTGGCCTTCTCCAGCTGCACCTGGGCGTTTCTTTCCTCGACGACGTCCGAGTCCTGACGCTCTCCCTGCAGGAGAGAAAGAAAGAATGATGACAATGAGTTTAATCAGTTCTCCACATTGATTTAATTGGTTTGCACTGCACTGCATTAAAGAATTTTGAAAGTGTTGAAAATTAATTTTTGATTTGAGTGAAAGACAAAGATAGCCTGCAAAAAGAAGTTAAAATCTCCTTTCCTGGTGTACACTAAACCTGTTTATTCTTCCTTTAGGTGAATTTATTTCCTTTTTATTTCATTTCTAGTTGACTTTTTCTCCTTGTTTCTAAAGTGATTAGAGTATTATGAAGACACCCCAACAATCTGTTTCATATACAGAGTTCAGTTTCTTTTTTGTATTTGTTCATCTGTGTTCATACCTATATTTACATATTGTTTACTGGCCCATATTGACTTCTGTTTAACACATGATAACATACTTTGATGTGACTTTCTGCTGTAACTATGTCCCGCAGAAGGCCTGGAAGGATAGAGCTACAAGCGCTTTGGCTATGATGAAGCTGTCTGACTGTGAAATAAAATAACTGTGAAAATAATTTGGACGGCCAAAGTTTGCCTCTTCATGACAACCTAAGTGCAGTTGAAAATATCACTGAACCCAAAGACAGTTTTTTCTAATATATGAATACAATTATTAAGACAAACACACTGAGATTCAAATTTATCCAAACACATTCGCGGCTAGACAAGAAAACATAAGTCTCTGCAGCAACAATTCAAAAGAGGACTCCAGCAATTCAGTATTGTACTTCTATAGAGTTTGGGCACTTGCAAGAAAGAGAAAAAATGTCAAAATCTGTGCAGCAGAGACTGTGATATCTTGACTTGTAGTCAGTGTGGGATACAATCTGAAAATACTTGAGTCTACACTTCCTATAATGCACCGAAAAATCACCCTCCCTCACTCGTAAATACCCGCTTCTTCAAACTCCACAGCGCAGTTGCAACGCAGACCTTTTGCTTTTTCTTTTTTAATCCAAAATCTCCGACCCGAGCCGATGTCACACAAAGGGGTGACTTGAATAAACTTTTCTCAGACTTGACAAAGCTCCTCCACAGCCACAGACGACTGTTCTTACAGGCTGAGTCATACTCCTCTGTAACTCACACAAAGCTGGTAGGTTATAAATGTTACTATATATTATATGCACTTCCTTGTCCTTAATCTAGACAACGTGTTCATAAACACATTTTAAAACACAATTTGCCCCTATATTTTCCCCTATTCTCAAGCTTTCAATAACTTATCAGGGTGTTCAATTTCACATCTCCATTATTTCTTATGAGTTTTACAAGTACTTTTTCTTTATCTGTTTTTCTGAATAAATTTGTGAATTATTGACTTCATTATTACATGAGAAGCAACAATAGTGCATGTTTAGTTCACATACCACTTCACTGGTTTATATCATTAAATGACGTAGCTTAGAATTAGCTTTTTGGAATTTGATTTACAGATATTAAATACGTTAGAAAATTGTTTTTTATATTTCCCAGTTGGCTATGGAACAATAATTCCTAGTAATTAGTATTTGAATCACATAAATAAATTATTTTTTAATTAAAATGTATGATTTTACATTTGGTCTTTGGATGTTATTAATATTATTATTATTATTATTATACTGCTGCTCATTTTGGACACAGCTGTGATAAAGCATTAAGCTTCTGCAGACACTGGTCTTTTCCCTCTATTACTACCATCTGGAGTATTTTCTACCACATCTAATAATCCTCAGTCACACTTCTTAAAAATGTATTTATGCATGTATAGGCTCTGTTTTGGATTCCATTTTGGACCCATAAAGACCTCTAGCTCTTATGCAAATTAAACTGTAGGACTCAAACACTAACTGAACGCCACACCGTGAAGCTATTGACCTCATAACATCTCCAAGACATGGCTTCTCATTTACTGTTACTTTCCGCAGAGCTGTCCTGCCTTTAATTGTCAGGAAGTTTCACAGCAGATCCCTCCCGGGACGCTCAGGTTTATGTGCCATGTGTCCCAGCGATTAGATTGTCCCCTCAAAGACATGGTAATTAATGCCCTGTGTGTCATAGCCAGGAGGTGTCACAGCCTTCTGCGTCAATCTGGCACTCAAGATACACTCTTGCATCCTAAAGTCACAAATCAGCTCTCTGGTTGTAGACAGTCTGCTCAGTCTGACGCATTTTAACTACTCGGTGATCCGGAGTCCTTGGTGACTTCCAATGTGTCAAAGACAATAAGAGAGGTATTCTGTGTATATCAATGACATAAAACTTTGGTAAGGACCACAATATAACACACTTAAAATCCAATGTTCACACTGTTAGCTTTACCCTACTGCCATGATTAACCTGCCTCATACTAAAAAGTGCTTATGTTAAACTGAATTCATTTGGCAGATGTTTTGTTGTCTAAAACCAAAAGTTATTGTTATTATTATCTGCAGTTTTGACATTGAAAATGATCTATTTAGTTTTTTGGAATTTAGTTTCACAATGCAGTACAAAAGCACTGTTAAGAGTCTCTGGCAACAGAAAGACATCAGAGTATGACAGATGATGTTAGTGAAGCATGGCAGAGTTGACTGCGCTCTCCTGCAGCCAAGTCTCTTCAACTCTGTCTCCTAAAAATGACATTTATGTAAAACTGATTTGCATTAGCAAAGACATTTTGTAGGAGGCAAACAGAATTGTAAAAAATGTGTTGTTTTGAGTTACATGGTGTGGCTTTTGAAACTTGAACCATTTCTTTCAAGGGGTCGCTGTGAGGTTGCCTGGTTTAGTACTATTGTGCCTCTAGCAAGACCTATTTAGAACCTGTGCTTCCAGACAGTAGCTGTGGCAACATAGATGTCATCTCTTAGACTGGAGATGCCAACTTAACTGTTTACATGGACCCTAAATGAAATAATCTGATAAGATGTGTGTTTTGTATGCCCCAAACCAAAATACAACTTTTTTGACTTGCACAGAGGGGTTCTGCTGAAGTGCCTGAAGTAGGGTGACCATATTTTGATTTCCAAAAAAGAGGACACTCGGCCCGGCCATGAGATAGCCTGCTTAAATGATACTCCCAGTTTACTCAAAGATGCCTTATAATTTTAATATTTTTAAAGTTTATATGTATAGATAGAAAATTCAGTTATATTACAAAATAATATCTCTCAAAAACAGAAATTCAGATAGGCCCCTATAGATAGGGGACACATAGGCTACACACACAAGAGTGTGGCGACCCGATCCGAGCCCGACGGGTCCTGACGGTAGGCCTACCCAATGGATTGGGCCGTATTCGGTCAGCTTTCAGTAAAAATGTAGTGTGAAAATAAATAAAATCCTATTGTCTCGGTGGAGAAATCTTGTGGTGCGCACACACAGGTCGTAATGCAGTTGGTGATACTCCCGATGACAGAAACACACCTCGCCAGGTATGAACACTCAAAAGATTACGATAGTCTCAGATACGCAAAATCGGGGTGAAAATCGTGTAACGTAAACCAGCCTTAACACATAGAGACAGACAACCATTCACACTCACATTCACACCTACGGGCAATTTAGAGTCACCAATTAACCTGCATGTCTTTAGACTGTGGGAGGAAACCAGAGTACCCAGAGAAAACCCACACTGAACATGCAAACTCTGCACAGAAGGGCTTGTGTCCTACTGGCAGAGCCAAAGAGTTATTTACAGCAACTCCACCAGTGTCTTAAGGTAGTTACGAAGGGCCTGCATGCACGCTATTATCAGAATCAGTCAAGCGGGCCCTAATGTGCACTACTTACTAGTTAAGAAGCACACACACATAGAGTTTTAGGCGTATATATACTTTACCAACAGTGCATCTTACTGCCACTTTTATGTTCTATCTGCTTGCAGATGTGCCCAGCTTGTCAGAGATTTTGCACCAAAACTAGCTAATGAAAATCGTATTGTCTCGTTACAGGATTATACAGAGACTTGATACTGACAACATTAACATGCATATTATCCTGCAATCATCATTAAATATCTGTATATGACAAAAAAAAATTTATACTTCAAGTACAGTTTTTTATTTAGTTTATGCAGAATAAACATATAGTTAGTTATAGATTGATACTATTTTCCAAAAACAGAAAACTATGATGCAGATGGGTTTGCCTTTTTGAGGGCATTTATAGAAAACTTCACCATTTTTTATTTAATATGAGTTCTTCTTTGTTCACGAGCATATTTCTATAGGTGGCAATCGAGCCCCTGCACCCCATGGGCCCCAATGCAACCACGCTGCCTGCGCTGTCTATATCTATGCCCCTCTCTGTCAAAATCAGAAGAGCTGTTGCTACGTCACCTGATCAATCAATCAGTCAATCAAGCAATGCCTTTATTGTCACTGCACAACTGTACAATGAAATTAGGTGGGACCCAGGACATTAACCATCCAGCTCTCTCCCTATGACTTCTGTGTAGGCAGGATGTTACTCTTCCTGAGCTCAAACAAAAGTTGCCAGCAAATGTCATTCAAGCCCCCCTTTTCTCACCTCTAAAGCTCCTCTGGCAAAGCAAAGAATATTTTGTAGGAGAGAGGCTTTCCCTGTTTTCGGTTCATTAAAGACAATAATAAGAATACACTGGGTGAGTATGAATGTCAGTCCAGAATGAGTTCACTGTTCAGACCTCATGCTCAACCAGCAGAGAACAACTTCCCTCTGGCTCTCCTTTACCCCGTCACCCGCTCCAACCCTCTACGTTATTCCAAATGAGTGCACACTGCGCTGCCTGACACTAGTGACTTTGACGATGACAGATTATACAGCATGTCATTACTATAGGCCAATAGTTATGATGGACCTATCTTCAAGTCCAAAAGACTCCGCTTTAATAGCTTGTATTATGAAATTACTGTAAGTGGGAAGACAGAGAGAGAGCTGGGAGAGGGGAGGAAGTGCGGGAGAGAGGGAGGGGAGAGAGAAAAGGAGAATGTGCCAAGAAAGAGTGCTACGAGGATACATGTTGAACCAGAAGGCCTCTCAGAGAGCAAACTGTCCAGTCTTCTATCATGTGCAAATCTGAAAGCGCAAATACTATATATGTCTGAATTGGGGTTGTCAAAATAACACATTAATTTTGATTAATTCATCACAGAAAAAATAATGCATGAAAAAAATGAATGCTGTTTAATCACGTTCCGTGATGCCCTTTGACCCAGTGCGTCATTGAAGACCACAGTGGCTTTGTCACATGATGGATTCAGACAAGACGATACTGCTTGGCCCCGCGAAGGAAACCTTTATATTTCAAAAATGCCCAGAATGAGCTGTTGATAGGAGGACCATTCTTTGCAGTTTCTTTAGTGATGCAGCGATCTCGGAGGTAGAAGCTAGCACAGCCTCTGATGCTAGCGTTAGCAGCTAGCCTCATCAAGCCACACTAAGTAAGTCTACTGTGTTTCCAAAATCCAGAAGCTTTACTGCATCACATCCGCCGAAAGTCATTTGAATTTAAATTTTCTAAATACTTAAACAGCAAAAACTGATGTATGCGATTAATTTAGATTAATTAATCACAGAGTACGTAATTAATTAGAAGAATTCTTTTAATCGCTTGACAGCCCTAGTCTGGATATATTTCCAAAAGAGGTAGGAAGGTAGCATACCAAAAGTGTTTGGTGGAAACGTGGCTATAGTCATTAGGAATCATCATCTGGTTAACATGAATGTCTGTGTGAAACTTCATGGCTGTCCATTACATAAATGGACAAACATCGCCATCCCTCGAGCCGCACAACTAGTGTGACAAAAGATTTAAGTGCCAACACTTTGTGTCGTATGGCAGCCATGTTAGTGGACTTGAGCTTAAAGATAGGAACCCATCCAGGGTACAATATACTGGTTACTAATATATGCAAGGAACTGGTGCCATGTTGGACACAAAATCAAAAATACTTATGGCTCAGTTTAAAGTTGAATTAAAAATACAAGAGAAAATAAAAAAAGAAACTATGGAGGCAAATTATGCCTCAAATAATGAGACACAAGAATGATGAGGACATGATGCAAGGTGGGCTGCTGTTGGTAACTATCAGAGAGAATTAGCTGTACAGGAGCAGGAGGATGCAGCAGAGAATATGTCAGAGACAGAGAATTTAACATGGTGTGGAGGGAATAAGAGAGGAGGAGGAAGGAAATCTCCCCGGGGCCAAATTATGCCCAGGCATGGCTTTTTGTTTACCCATGGCTGGTGTAGACATCTGTTCGCACAGCACCCGCCTCTCCTGCAAGCCAATGTCACCCAGCCAATAGTACAAAACGCCCCCGCTGAATTATTAAACAATGTTGAGCTCTATTGCAGGTGACTTAGAAATGTCTACTCAAGAGCTGCAAAAAATGAAGGAATTATGTGAATCTTCTTTTTTTCTTTTCTGCATTTGTGTTAATGTGAATCACAGATTATAATGCATTGACATCATTCAGATATGGATTTCGCTTCAGTGTCTTTCTAAGACAAAAGAGGACAAAACAGCTGAATCAATTAATCAATCAGTCAATCAGTAAAAATATTTAATAGGGGTGCACTGATTGTGAAATTCTTGGCTGATACCTATGTCTAAAATAACAATATGAATGATAGCCAATACCAGTTTATTACACTATCTTTAAATGAGCACAAATTCAACCGTAAAAGCTGATTTAATAACATTTAAAATAACCTTCTTTCACATAAAAAAAATCCATAAAGAAATAAATCATTCCTTAAAAAGCCCTTTTACTATAAACATTATTATTTCCTCTCCAGTATCTATTTTATATTATTTTGAAAGCATCAACAAATTTCTCCAGGCAGGACACGATGTCAAGCTCAGCTCACATCCCAGCTATGTCAGCTGATCTCACTGAGCCAATCAACTGATGGAGCAGCTGAGCACCTGCCTAGTGTTGCTGCTTCCTCTGCAAGCCGCTTTGCAACCCTCCTCCACCCCAGCTCCTCCTTTTCATGTTGTGTCTGACTTATAAATGTCATTTCTATTTGTCATTGATGCTGCTCTGTTCGGTTCCTGAGGGGTCTCTGCTGCTGCTCTCCCAGCCTTAGGCTTTCCAGGTAGGCGCATGGAAGGGCAATTAAGTTTGCGCTCTCTGCTTCAAGGCTTTCCACAAAGTCTGGTGGAAGGGCAGAGAAGAGTGCTCTCTCTGGCTTCAGCTTTCCACGTAGGAGTGTGTAAGGGCAGGGAGGTTTGATGTCTCTGCCTCACGCGCTCCTCGTTTGCGCATGGAAGGGCAATCCGCTTTAGGCTTTCCATGTAGGCACGTGGGAAGACAGAGAGAGCACAGAGAGAGGCGCCAAAACAGAGTGATATCGCCAAATATAATACTGCAAATGGAAATGAAGTTTTCTTTGACTAAAGAGTGACTGAACTGCATTTAAACATTACATTTAAACACATTATGGTAATGTTATAATTCACCCTCACCAAAATGTTTTCTAAATCCAACTTCTTAAATGTCAGAAGTTCATGCAATTTTGGACTGGTGGTTGGGAAAAATTCGTATTTCTTATACATTTTTTGGTCTTATTTGATGCTCTGTCTTTAAAGAAAAAAACCCCAATATGGCTCCACTGATTTTTATTCTTATTCAAACTCTCTACCCCACTTGTTCATTCATCCCTCCATCTCCATTTCTTCACCAATCCCCCTTTCCTTCCTTCCCCTCCCTCTCCCCCCATCCCTTCCAGTTGCAGAGCCATCCCAGCCCATTAACGTGATTATGTGGCTTCGAGGGTGGGCAAAGGAAGGTGGAGGACAAGGATGATGTGAGGGTGGGTGAACAAGTAAAGCCACGTTCTCTCGTGTGCTACCTGAAGGTGACTCCCTTCCAGCTCAAAAGCGTTTACACAGCTCTTTCTGCACTCGCCAGGGGAGTACATTAGGAAAGGAGCGTCTGATTGGGGAGATGGACTCCATCCCTAAAGTGAAATAATCAGAGCCATCGAGTCACCAGGAGCCAGCTGGCTGGCCCGGAGCACTGCGATTCCCCAGAGGACAAACTGAACTCTGGACTGGGTCTTGAAGAAATGCTGAGATGCAGCTCATGTTCACATTAGAAAAAATCCCAGCAGTTCATCCAAATACATCATATTTACCTTTTCACAGTTTGATTTGTTTGAGCAGCTGAGAAAATGTGTCTTTTCATGCTGAGCTAATTCACACGGACTGATCTTACTGCATTTACTTTGACCCTAAAATCTCTAACTTAGCATGATGCCAGGCTATTTCATAAGATCTCACAAAATAAGACGAAAACAGCAATTGTTTCAAAGCTATGCCTCACTTGTCTTGTCTTGTGCAAAATGGGCTTCAATAAAAGAGAACATTGTTGAGTGCAAAAATATAACTAAGTAAACTTTCTTAGCTTCAAACCAAAGGAAATAAACCAATGACCTGAAAAAGAAACAGAGAAGCAGTGGCCCATGGTCACGTGCTTTTGATCTGTTCTGTACACACATCTATTGCAAGTCTGTCTGTCCTGGAAGAGGGATCCCTCCTCAGTTGCTCTTCTTGAGGTTTCAACCATTTTTCCCCCGTTTAAGGGTTTTTTGGGGGAGGGTCCAAGGACAGAGGGATGTCGTATTCTGTAAAGTCCTGTGAGGCAAACTGGGATTTGTGATAATGGGCTTTAAAAATACAGTTGAACTGAATCAAACTGAATTTTGAAGCCCCTGATGTGAAACTTTCTTAAATACTCATCCTGTGTAGTCTTGGTTAGATATTTGGAACTATCTTAGGGAAGCAGCTCTGCACTGCTCATTAAAAATGGGAAAGTTCAACTGACACACACTTGCTAAGCCAACAAGTTAGTCCTCATCCTGTAAGTTTTCTCCTATCACTCCAAAACAAATAGTTTGAAACACTTGCAATAACACATAAATCTCAGCTTAGCATTTCATGTATGACTTTGGTTTGAGTCTGTCCAGAGTAGTTAAGAAGATGCACTCAAAAAATGACTGCGAAAAGCCACATATAGCTGCTTCTCTTGTTTCCTACAGAGAGAATGTGACAACACAGGTTAACGTTAAACGCCACTTTACAGTCAAGCAAAGCAACACAAATTTCCTGACTGAAAAAAAGCTGTTTCATTCAAATCACATTATCTGCTTGACTGATCAAATCTACATTGTGCTTTTTGCTAACCTTCTGGTTAACTGACAGCGGGGTGTGCTTGCATCATGATCTCCATTGTAAGGCTACGCCCTGACATCTTATCAATACATCTTAGCAATCAGTTTGATGCAGGAATAATGGTCCAAACTACTAAAACAAAAATAAGACCTATGTTGTAAAAATCTGAAATTGTGCTTTGTTGTTCTCGCAGTACTGAGCATACAACTGGATAATTGAGACTTGGATTACACTGCATAAGCTCTGTTAGAGTTTGTTTATAGATAGTTTAATATAACTGATGATATAATTGTAGGCATGCCAGAAAAGTAAAGCTTTCTTTAGAAATTCAAGGTAACATAGCTTAACTAACTGATTTACAAATGGTCATATAATGGGCGAAGTATTCATTTAATTTGGTCCTTTTATGCATTTATGGTGAGCCTTTAAGGGCATCTATTATAAACTGTAAAGAAAGAAATACCTGTGATGGAATACCAACCAACCAATCAACCAAGAGTTTCTTAATTTAAGACAGCAACCATTCACTGCAGCATTTAGTATTAACTTTTGTCACTGAAGATGCCATTCCTTCTGCACAGTCCCTCAACAAATGGGGAGACATTTCCATGGCAACCATTGAGAGAAATATGCCACCTAAGCATAAATGACTCCCACTGATGAAAATACTTCTCCCATTGTAACTGGTATGTTGTAATGCGTCCATACCTCCACAACATCCTCCTAGACTGATTAAAGGTGCTAACAGTAATTGAGCAGTACACTGAAATCAATGGGAGATCCATAGAGGAACTATTGAAGTGACACTTGGACCTCCCATAGAGAATGTCAATATAATTAAGTCAACTTCGCCATGTTCAGCATCACTGCTACTGTACCTTGCACGGTTGATGACGTCAAACACGTAACGGTAAAGTGTTGTTTAAGCTGGCTACATGCCAGCACACAACGTAAGCATCAGCAGAGGTGGGGAAGTGAACCATGTGAGTCTGCTTGTTTGGGTGGGCACTGTTGTTCTGAATGTATTTAGAGATGAAATTTGTATGTGTGTGTGTGTGTGTGTGTGTGTGTGTGTGTGTGTGTGTGTGTGTAGCTCTGCCACATCCCTGCAGCTTCCTGCTCCTTCACTGGCTGCTCCCCAGGCACTGCTGTTATCTATGTCTCATTTAAAAAGACAACTAGGGTTAAGAGCTTCCACACCTCAACACAGCAGCTCCAGTATGAGCTGCTCTGTGATGCCTTCAGCTCTGTGGCAGCAAAGTGTCTTGTAACCTAAGGTGAAGTGATGACTTAGTGAAGAACAATAAGCTTGGTAGTCGGCTGTGTATGGAAACACTGTGACTCTATCGCCATCCACTACAGCCCAGTCTTCAGAAGAAAGTGTTAGAAATATGTTACATTTGCACATTTCTTATGTGTCTTTTCACATTTCTAAAGTGACGTATATATCAGTTGACTTTTGTCATAGGGAGGTGGAGGGGATGGTGGATGGTGTCACCCAAGAGAGATACCTGCCAAGGTGCGGACCACTGTTAAAAACCAACAGCACTGGCTGGGTCTTGGTGATGCTTCCTGGCATTTGCACTGGTGGTTTTAGTTGGGTTTCCACCAGTGTTTGAGGCACCGAACCTGGTTGTTGTTACCGACACATCACAGCATTTCCCAGCAGTATCTGTGGCTTATATGAATACATGCAAAAATGTACATGCTGGTGCATTCAAATGTTTTCAAGAGTAAAACACCAGAAAAGCTATAATCACATTTGTCTAAAACCAAAGTGGAAATAAACAATGTTGGGATTTTGAATCTGCAACAAGTTAATCTGCTGACTCAGATACTGTGATATACCCATCCTGTCTGCCTCATCTGTCTGTTCAGAGTTTGCACAATTCAATAGTGGATTATGTGCTGCTAACAAGCGTAAATTCTGCATAAATGCCCCCAGAGACCAACAACTCCAACTGCCAGTCCCCCAAAAACTGCCTTCACATCAGATGAACAGAACTTTAATTTCCAAAATTGTAGACGCCAAAATAACTCACCATATACACAACTCTGTTGGAGAGCAGCCTGCGCTTTGATCTACTGTGAACAAGGAGAATATTTTTATATGAGAAAATATCCAAACTGTACTATGTTTACTCTTATCTCAGGATATTCTGGGTGATCTGCAGAGAAACAGTGTTGGCTTTTAAATTATAAGCTTAATTAAAACCATAGTAATGAGGATCAGTGGAAACAGTTGTGCATCAAGAAGAGACAAAACACTGCCTGTGTCCCAAACACCATTTACTACAGTTCATTGTAGAACTGTAGCGCAGGTCACTAATCTAATTGTGACTAATTTCCTGTCATCGTCTAATGAGCAGCTGGCTCTGAGCCCAGGTGTTCACAAATTCTAATTTTTGCCGATAAATATTTTTATGTATTGGCTCTTCCTGCTGCGGAGGAACGGTGAAATTGTATCTGATAAACCAAATCCTTTTGCAATTTAGCTGGCGCTCATTTACTCTGATGTGTTATTCCGTATACTGTGATGATTTCTTTGCGACTCCATCTCCTCTTCATTAACATGCAGTGTGTGTGCAGTTTTCTCCGAGCCCTGTCTAATCAGCTGCTCTGCATCATCTGTCTGAAGGAGACTGGCTCCATGCCCTCTGCCTGATGTTACCATAGAGCAGATATGGCCGGGCTGGCACCGCCACCTTTACTTTGGCACGAGTCTCCGTCTGTGGAGTTAAAGGCTGCATCACGGCCCTTTAGATCTCCAATTATAGATCAAGAGTGGCAGCAGATCTGTGCTGCACTAAAAGTAATTTATGTCTATACAGTTTGTTAATATGGGTTTGATCATTATTACTGATGTCGCCAGTTTGTGGTTACAAAAGGAAAGAGTTTAAAATTGGAAACAACTTCAATTCAATTCACTGCTTCAACAGTTTGCGAAACCTCGTCCGCTACCTTAATCACTGTTGATACGCCTTTCTGGCTTTCCGCTCTCCCATACACGCCCGTATGCAGTTTTCCATGAAAACTGTGGCACAGTTGGTTTTGTGATAACATGCTGTCAAACAAATGATCTTTTGGTCCAATGGGACATTTTTCCGAATAACTAGGGCTTCTGGATTATTAACTGTCACGTCAGTGTCATGGCACCCAAACAGAGCAGGAAGAAGGCACTAACGTTAGCTTCAGCTCTGACATTGAAACCAGAACCAGCTGCCACACAGTGGAGGAAATGTGCTAATCATAAACAAGACTTCTTTAAAAGTAACCTGTAATAATAATGTAGTATGAAATGGCCACTGGTCTAGGAAGTTAGACTATCTATAGACTACTGCCCCATGTAAACCACTTGAACATGTATAGAAAATGGGTTTAGTGCGAACAGTCAATTCTTTCTTGATTCATTTCTTATTTTGTCGGATCAGGCCTTACTGTGAATTTGAAAGTACTAATAGACTATGTATTTTTTGACATCATATATGATGTTCATATAATTTTGCTAATGGCTACACATACTACTACAGAGACAATCTGCACACTTGAAGGAACATCGAAAAGAAAAAAATGATTTGCCTCGAAGAAAATCACAGCACCGAAGACTAAATTGGAAAAAATCATTACAGGAAAAAAAAAACAATGTGTATTTGGGTTTCCCTCCCTCTCTGCCTCCCTCTCTCCGGGTCATGATTGTCTCTGAGTAAAGAGATTAAGATAGCATGCGTCAATCCAGGATTTAGAGCGAGAGAGAGAGACAAATGCAACCTCCTCACAGACAGCCAACGCTGCTGCTTGGACTACATGTGCTCAGGCTCCCTGACAGTCATCAGATAGAGATACAATAGCTGCATTAATATTATCTATACCACCTAATGCCTGGCGTGCTTGGCTCCTGTAATAGATACATTTCATCTACAGTAAAATGATGGCAAGTCTCTCTGCTCCTCTGCATCACACAGCGTTATGATGCAACATGATTACTGTTGGTATAAGGAGGGGTGTGCGTGTGAGGGGATTATAAAAAAAAACAAAAAACATTTTGCCAACCATTCCTGTTATGATCATTTCTCACTTACTGCACTGAGGCAAATACTGAACCACCACTACCACTGTAACACTGTCATCTTTGTCACTCCTCTGCAACATGAAACACACTCAGAACACTTTCATCAGGCTAAACACAGAAATGACTGATATATAAGAATGAAAACAAAGCTATTGTACACTTGGAAACTGTCCTAATCCCAAAGGAAACAGGTCCAACTGGCATTATTCTACTTATTGCTCCACTTCCTGCCTGGAAGGAAAGAAGGTATCTGGACATAATGCCCCAGTCTCAGCTACTAAGAGGCTTTTCCTATTCTAGGTAACAAGCAGTGGGCCAGCAGTAACCAGAACACTGTAATGCAAGACAGTAGGCCATACAGAGACTGTGAGCTTTCCTCAGGTTCCTCTTTGTGTCCCTCATGTGGCATCATTACATCTGAGTCACAGAGCTCAGGATCTGTTTTAATTAATACCCACAGATAAAAACCCTGAACACTGTGTAACGTTTGGTTCTTAAAGCATGTCAAGAATCCTTAAAGGGGCTGGACATGGTTCTCAACGTATGGCTGGCTGGGCCAGCTGCTATCAGCTAATGGTGCTAACTCTATAATGAGCGCTAAACAACTGCAGCAGTGCTGACAGAGTGCATTATGGTTAATGCTGTTAACCAGGAGGCAACCAGGGGGTGGGCGCTGTGCTTCTGCAACAATGCTATCTCAATATCGGTGGTAACAACCCAACCTCGCTCCAAAGTCATTGAAATCTAGTGCTTGGCCAGTGACTTGTGGCGTCAGACAATGACGAAAAAAACATCCTTTTCCGTTGGCATGATATGTGGCCGACTGCCGTTTTAGTTTAACAGCACTTTGCGGCATCAGGGGGAAACGCGGTGGGGAAAGAACAAAAGGTAAGGCGGCGAAAGTCTGAGTACGGTGGGTGGGAGCGGTGGTAGATCCAACAAACACGCACTGACAAACTCCGCCTTTCAAGATTCTAAAGCCAAACCTTATTTCCTGAACCTAACCACGTACTTTTGTTTTACCTAAACCCAACCCCCCCTATGTGCGTTGTATGTAAACGTTAAATTTCCTGTTAAATTGAAGTGTATCTTGAAAGGAGACAATGCATGTTACAGGCAGAACTTGACACGGCATCTCAGAACATCAACAGCCAACGCACACAGGGTACCTTTCACGTTGTATGTGGACGTGGAAGGTCCACGACCAAACATCAATATGTGATGAGGTCAGAGTGAGAATGTGTTAGTGGTAACCACCAGCAAAACATGCACACGTGGCCGGACTGGCTTACCAAAACAAACCACAGAGAAACTTGAATTACAACACACAGAGGTAGCGTGACTTCATTCTCTGCTCAGGTCGCCATTATTCCACTCTACCATTACATAGCAAACAGTGGTTTGCTGCTTTGTTAATGCTCTGAATGTTGCATACAAACCTTTAAACCTGAATTTACTGATTTTCTGGCCACTTGCGGGCAGCACTAACAAGATAAAAACCCAACACTCACATATCATCACACTTGAAGTTGCTATGGCACACCTGTTAGCAAGCTCTTGATTTCCGTTTTTGGTCTCCAGGGGTAAAATACCCGGCTCTTGATCTGTTAAATGCTCCACTATGTTCACCAGCTAGCTGATAACTTTGTCTGCTGAGCAGGTGGTGTACAGTGGGTTTTTAGAGACTTTTCTCTGGAAACTGCTGCCTGCAGCCAAAAACAAGACGGTGAGAGTGAACCAACATAGCTGACGGACACCAGAAAAATATTACTGTACTATTCCATAAGAAAATATTAAATAGCAAACAACATTCACATCGACAAATGATGATAAAATGTTTTAATTTTTACTCACATTGTCTGCATTGAGCAAGGACACACAATATGTCATTTGCAGCTACCATCTTTGTTTGGTTGGAGAAATAAAAATTGCAGCTTGAAAAAATTAGAAATCTTTTATTTTTTCGTTGTGCAGCAGACAGAATATTTCTTCTTCCAGATAGTTACAAGAATGTTTAAGGATTCTGGATATACATTCAGAACAGCACTAAGTGTTGTTTAACAATCCTCTGTTTCTCAAAGATTCACAGGTAGATACTTGGCTCTAAGACTTGAATTTAATGGCAGTGCACAAGAATCAAATACAGATACAATCATTCACCGAGTATCAGACTTAGCTGAGGTGCTGGAGCGATAAAATTATCAAAATTAATTTAAAAAACATCCACACATTCTGTGCAGAAACAGGAAGCAAGACCGACTTCAGACTCTACAGAGTTCAGCTGCCAGCCTGTAGCACTCCCTCCAGTTTTAGCTTCTCTACACTGGCTCCCAGTATGTTTTGATATAGATTTTAAGATTTTACTGATCACTTTTAAGGCTCTTCATGGTCTCTCTCCCAGCTATATCTCTGACTTCTTAGTGCCGTACACACGTGGACGTACTTTAAGGTCCTCGGGCAGAGGTCTTTTGTCTTTTCCAGAGGCCTGGCTGAAAACTAAAGGGGACAGAGTGTTTGCTGTCAGGGCCTCGACGCTCTGGAACGGTCTGCCTGAGGAAATCAGATCGACAGAGTCGGTGATCTCTTTTTAGTCCCTTCTTAAAACGTACTTTCATTGGACAGCCCTTCCTGATTTTACTTGAGTTTTAGGTTCATATAAACTGTCTTTTATTTCCAAAGTTTTTACACACTAAGGTGTTTTCATTAGTTCTTTTAAGAGTTGACAAATTATCGACATGTAAAGCACACTGTGACTCTGTTTTGCGCTCTATAAATACATTTCTATTATCATTATAGATAAAGATTATAGGTGAAATATACATGAGAGGCAAAACAGGTAGGTTCTCGCAAAAAGAGACCAGCTCTCTCTCTGCATGTGGCTTAAATATTGACATAACAATTACAAGTAAAAATACTTTAAGATTTATCTCAGGAAATCACACTATGTGCTTTGATGACTTCTACAGCACAAGGAGCAGGAAGCTGACTCCACCTGCTGCTGTACAATGTAAAACTTTCACATTCAGGCACCAAACATGCACACAGACTCAGAGAGCGCTGAGTGAAAGAAGAGGGCAAGAAACGAGAATAAATCCATCTGATCTTCACAGGCCATTGGTTATGCAACTCTCTCTGAAGCCAGTGCTTTCCAACCAGACACATGCCATGATACATGCATGTGGATATGCATCTCTATCTGCCCCTGCGCATTGTGACTGTTTCAGTGAGCGCAATGATGTGGAAGGGCCTCACACAAGGATTAACGCCCAGTGCAACAGATGGTGCATTCTCCTATCCTTCCTGTTCAGCGCGCGCGCACATGCACACCCATACACAAACACACACACACAGGCATGAAAAACACAAGAATACTGCATGTTTTACCTTTTTCTTGGGTGGCATGTTGGATAAAGTGGTCCACTGCTTTTATCCCGCAGGTGTAACGTCCAGATCAGATTATCATTCAACCGGCCCCGGTAGAGGAGACATGGACAGGTATGCCATGAGACTGAGTTTACCTCTGAAACAGGTGCGTGTATCCGGGGATGCTATCGGATGCAGCTCCGCTCTTTGAAGCGCCGTTTGGTGCGTAAAGGTGAAATATTTCCCAGAGAGAAGAAAGCGCGACGCGCAGGACACCACCGGAGACACGGAAGAGTTGCGTGAGGGGTTTCACTTAAGTCTGTATTGTGAGTTGAGTGTAGTTACCCTCTCCTGAGTCCTCGGGGTATTAAAGGCTTATTTCTCGGTGCGGCATCTGTTGCGCGGCACACCGCTCCCTCTGACCTCGCGCACCGAGCAAACCGAGAAGGCGTCCAACCCGTCTGCACTGTCCACGCGTGTTAAATAACCCAAAGTGAGGACTGTCTCATTTATGTTGTTGACCACAGTTGGCTCCATCCGCTGTGTGATGCCTGATTAGTGTGTGTGTGTGTGTGTGTGTGTGTGTGTGTGTGTGTGTGTGTGTGTGTGTGTGTGTGTGTGTGTGTGTCCCAATCAACTTTCTGCGGTTTTGGCTGCACAAATGGGGAGTATTATAATGGCCTGCCTCCAGAATAGAAGGATGAAATTAAAAAGCTAGCGCGATATAATTCCTTTGTGCACCCGAGTTACAGCATACAACTACACACAGACCTACTACTCATCATCACGCGAGCGCAACAGGGCGTTCAGTGTCATGATGTCACGACTTAAAACTCAGTATTTGCCGAGTACCAGCCACACACACACACACACACACACACACACAGAAGCTACCCTCCACAGATTGCTGATTTGCTTTCTGTGTCCTCACACTGTGTGGAGGTGCCTCCAGTGGGCCGCATCCTACATGTGTAGCCACGTGTAAATACAATACAGAATGAGTTACAAATAGTGTAAAGTATTGTTTCTCAATCTGCGGGTCGGGACATCCCCAAGATGAAAGAAGAAAGAAAGAAAAGTCATCTCCCTTCAAATGAGGCACTTTTAGGACATTACTCCTTGGTTTAACTTAACTGACCTTTCCATAAGCCACGCCCATTTGTGATGGTCAGACAAGCTGTCACAGTAAGCATGGAGCCCACACTTTAACTAACTGCACTCCCTGAGAAATATTATCATATTTTTGGAAAAAAGAAACAGTGATTCCAGAGAGAAGCAGACAGAGGGGTCTACAGTCTGTGTTTGAAGGATATATCCAGGATGTCAAACTGACTCAGCAGCAACAACAGGTTAAAAAGACAAAGATAGTTAGAAGCTAAAGCCGAACTATAGGCTACAGATCACAGTGTAAAAGTGAACCACCACATCACTGCTGATCAACACAGAAGACAATGAATATAAAGGGAAACTTCCCCGACATTGAACCAGCTGTGTGGCATCGCAGTGTGTGCAGATGGTGTTTGGCTTTGCCCTTGTGCCACTGCCAGCACCCGGACCTCCGTTGTTGGACGGGAAGGGATCTCCAGGGGAAGTCAAACAACATCCATCTGCGTGAGCATGGTCTCACTCTGAAGTTGACGAAATCCAATGCTTGGGCAGTGATTTGCGGTGTCGAAAAAAATGAAAAAGTGTCCTTTACGTCGGCATGATATCCTGCCAGTTACTGTTATAGATTAACGGCACTCGGAAGCATCAGGGAGAAACGCTGGATGTTGGATGGCTCCAACAAACATCAACTTTCACCCGAGAGAGTGGTGTTCACATCCCCTAAGATTCTAGAGCCAAACCCTGTTCTTTTGTCCAAAACCTAAACCCAACCATGTGTGTTTGTTGTTGGCGGTGTTGTACCGACACAGTGCCTTTATTTTGAAACGTTAAACTTCCTGTGAAAACGGAAGTGTATCTTGAAAGAAGAAAACTTACAATGGTGTCCCAGAATGTCAACAACCAACACACCCAGAGTACCTTGCACATTGTATGTGGACGTAAAAAGTCCATGACCAAAACGTCAATATGTGACAAGGTCGGAGTGAGAATGTTCGTCTGCGCACAATGTGATGACACACAGCTGGTTGAAAATCAGCAAAGTTTCCCTGCTTCCCTTGTTCCTGTACAGCAGGGTCGGCTTTTTTTTCCACTGTTATAATCATTAAAAAGCAAAAGCAGCATGTGTATACATTCATTGCTGTGAAAATTGACATTTGAGAATTCGGCAGTAACAGACATTTTTTCTAGAGACTGGGTCGCTCTCAATGATCCACTGAAAAGACTGCTTCTCCAGCAGAAGGTCATTCCAATTAAAATTGTTATCTTGTATCTCAAAACCTGGACAAAAAATACCTGTGTGTCTAGATACCATACTTTAATATTTTTACCTTAGTAAATCTGTGAACAAAGGACTTTAACTTGTGTGTATTTCCACACTGTGATGCTGCTAAGACTCTTGATACGTCCTCCACCACTGTTTAGTGGTGGGTAAAGTAAGTAACGCTGTGTGGTCCATTTGTCACTGTGACCCGTAACCCGAACAGCCAGGCAGGGGACAACAGCAGATGGAGGATACGGTGAGGTACCAAAATCTCCAGGGAGAGCTTTGGGAGGCGAGGGACACAGATGAGAGTGTTATATAACTGAGAATGGAAAGGAAACACGCAGGGCTGGCGTCAGCTGGGCCAGGCTGTGACAGTGTGGAGCAAGAAGCTGTGACACTGACCTTTGGGTCACACACACATCTGGACCTACCATACACACAGCTGCATACACACACACACACACATCATTATCAATATCTGTACTGCTGGAGTGGACATCACTGTCAGAGGTCAGACCACTGTGATCACGCCAGCTGTGACAGAGAGAAAGACTGTAAATGGAAGGTCCCAACATTTAGCCCATGACCTGGGATTGAACCAGACTTGAGGCTTTACTAAATCTGCTCCATGACACCTCAAATCTCCTCCAGCGAGCGCCAACTCTCCCTAGTGCCAACAAAACACTCAAACAGAGTCCCCGCTTACTTTGACTCCCTCTAAGCACAACTGACTGTGAAGTTGTTACATAAGGCGGTCGGATCATTCCTGTGCTGCTGAAACGAGCTACATGGAGTACATGAAGAAGCCAAAATATTCTCCACACCCACTAAAGCATTTATATACTCTGTGCATTACTGTCAAGCAACCTCCAAGTATGTCAACATTTATTTCTGAACCCACAAGTGTGTACTCTGGTACTCTGAACAAGTATTCTTAATTTTGTTTTTCCAATGCAAACACACTACACAGTTGACAGTAACTGCCTTGAGCATCAATCAATAGAGGCTGCCACATTCAAGAACGCAACATTCACATTAGCGCGGAAACTGCTTTAGCATACGCCTTCTTGATTATTGTGCATCTGGAGTGTTGCAACGGTTCTGCAGTAAAATATGTGGTGCGCGGAGCAGAGCAGGGCTGTGCCAAGGTTCCGATTTGTTGAACTTTGACCAAAGGTCAACAGCTGCTGCTTTTGCTTCGATTTTACATGGAGGACATTATTTATTAATGTAATATTGCAATAAAAAATCATGAACATGAGCTCAAACTGAAAATGTTTTCTGTGTGAACGCTGGAGGATTCAGCTACAAGGTTTCTGTCAAACATACTGCTCAAGTCTGTGTTTAATTTAACTGATTTAACAATGTTTACATAGTCTTTGCAGAAGTTATTTTGGCCTGGTAATTTGGTAACATTTCATTAGAGATTGTATAACTTGCAAGTAGTCAGACACTAACAACGTGACCTGGAGCAAAGCAGCACAAGCAGAGTACGGGAGCGGAGAGGAGCAGTGAGAATTTCTGCTTCTCGCTCACAGAGCTGTCCGTTCCCTTCTGTTACCAGCTCACCCTTTTCCCCTTTAACAGCAGTGGCCTTGTGGGTAACCTGTGAGGGTGTGATGTCTTATTCATGGTGTATATGGTGAAGACGGCAGGCGGCAAAGGCTGATGATGGTCAGCAGAATTAAGTGTCTAGATGAGCTCAGGGATACTGCCATGTTTGTTGTTTTGTGGTGACGACTGCAATAAAGCCATTGTTGGTGAACAGCACCTCGCCATCCTTCTTTCTGCAGAGTGGTCCAGACTGCTAGAAGCTAGTTACCAGCTAATAACGAGGCAATGGGGGGCGTGAGCAAGTAACAAAACGTGTAGCTCAGTGTGTGACGTAAACAGTGCTGCGGCTATTCTCTCATACGTCGGTCTGTTCTTCACCGTTCCCATCATTTCACAGTTAAGTTCATTCCTGCTATCAGCTGTTTCCTGTTTATCCACCGCCAGTGGCTCGCACGTGCGGCGTCATCAACAGCTCCTCCCACAAGTCATCAACAGCCCTTCCTGTTGTGGAAGGGCGCCTCGCTCTTTTTAAACCAAAAAGGTGCCGCCAATATGTCTACCCTACGAGGCGGAAAATTGGGCACCTCGGATCAACTCGCCAATCCGGCTCTGTGTGTCTAAACGGCCCAACATTTGCGGAAAATCTGGCAGTGTGAAAGGGGCTGCTGAGAGAGGTAACTCTCCCTCACTCACCACTTCTTCAGTGTCCTTATGAAAGTACTTTGTATACTCAATTGTCAAGAACGCAGCAGCTGATTTGATAGAAGAAGTGTGTGTGCTAATAAACAGATGCATTCTGGGTTGGGCATGCCTCAAGTTTATGGTGTGAGCGGTGTTGGAGCAAAATTACAGTAGGATGGAGATAAGGCGACACTCCTATCGCCCTGCACTCCATCCAAAATCCTCCCACTTTGCTCACTTGCTCTGGGCACAAAAAGCAGAAGTGCTTTATGAACATGGTAATGCACCAGCCCAGTCGCTAGTCAGCTCTGCAAACCACAGATACGTTACATTTGCACATTATAACGTAGCAGATACGTTTAAAGTTAACATTTTAACAATGCTGTGGTTAGCGTGTAGCTACAGTAGGTTTAGGCACAAAAACCACGTGGTTATGGTGAGGAAAAAATAATGTTTTGGCTTAAAATACCCAATATGGGGGGCAGAATTCTGGCGAGCAACGCAGCAATGTCTCAGAAAAGAACAGCTGCTTTTCGTACCTAAAAAGCCGCAACAGATAGCAACAATACATGTTAAAAAGCTGCTGGTAACAAAGCAATGACTCCCGAAATCAACAGTTTCCTGTATTTTTGTCGGCCTCGAACAGTCATCTGCAGCCTGGTAGGCGTCTGAGCCTTGGTGACACACCATCCCCCGTCCCCTTCAGCTCCCAGTGACAGCAGCTTTTATATTTTGTGACTTTACAGATGTTTATTTGATACATATATACATTCAAATGTGACGTACATAACTCACTAAAATGCCAACATTTTCTTCTGCCGACCGGCTGAATGTACGGTATTATACTTTGAGTAAAAATACTCAACAGAAACATCGTATTCCCCAGATCCACAGACAAACAGCGCAGTTTGTGCATCGTTCACAGAGCCACTATCACACAACGGCTTAAAGAACCTGCCAGTCATCTCACTCCTCTACTCAGCACACGTGTTCATGTGCACATGTGCTCTCACACATACATAAACAAACATCTGTCCCTAAGCTTCTTACAAGCAGAATGTGTGTTTGTGTGTGTGTGTGCTGTCAATCTGGGGACACTAGTGCTGGGGCAGGCCTGCCGAGGCAGAGATGGATGGCACGCACAATTTCAGGCAAAGCTCCAGACCTCGGCCTTCCACTCTGCCCTCCACTGTGTCCACACAGCTAGAAACCACACATCTGCCCTCAAGTCAAAAAAAACAAAACCTTAAAATTCATTATTGCATACAACTGGACACAACCAAAAAGTGTTTTCATTAAATTGCGGTCATGCAATGTCAGCACACATTAGCCCCTCCCATTTCACACTCACTGATTTGAGCCTATTCAGCACCTTTGCTTTTTGTGTTAATGCTCTTTATTTCTCAGCTGGCTGGGCAGGATGGTATAAAGCAGGCTGGAGAAGAGCACAGACGGCTTTAGGATAGTTTTGACTGCACAGCTGTTGGACACATCAAGCCAGATGTGCAAAAGAGCCATCAAAGACAATGCTTTTATCTGCTCTGTTTTCTATCTGGAGCCCTTAATTAAGCCTATAAAAAAACATGCGCCTTCTTTGGTCCAACACTGTGTTTTGGAGACACACAATGTCAAACTGCTGTATGTGGAAATTCCTAAAAATATATATGTAGCATTTGTGATGAGAAATTACAGCCAAAGATAACAAAGTCCTGCAGATGAGGCTGACAGAAATGAAAAAGCACTCAAACTGAACTTCTATAATCCACCAACAGCCCTCCCCCCTCTCCACTCCTCCCCCCTCCTACTGACCAGAAAGGCAGTACTCACCCAGGAGACATTTTTGTTCTTGGGCACTTTTGACATGGCTCGCAGACAGAGAGGCCAGGGGCCCGACTCCTGAAACACTCTGCGTCCTCACACACACACACAGATCCCAGTCCACCTTCAGCAGCAGCAGCAGCAGCCCGCTCGGAGATGGAGACGGGTTTTTCATTTGACGTCCTCCACCGTTTCCCCCTCCTGTGCCAACAACCCTCACCAGATTTACATCTGCCTGGAGCGTCGCCCTCCAATCACACCCAGCTAAACATGATCCAAAACTGACTCAAGAAGGAGGAGGAGGAGTGGGAGTGAGAGGAGGAAACAAAGATAGGATAACTCCAAACGGCCCAAAATAGGACAGGCAGAAAAGTTCCTTCAGTGTTGCACCTGAATCCTCCTCTTCCTTCTCCTTGTCAGTGGCTGTCTGCTCTCTTCAGATTCATAAACCCTGTATGAATATGCAACCAAACATCTGGCCGATGCCCCTCCTCCGCGATGCCGGAGGCTGGGGCCAGCAAACGGCCAATCCTGCCCTCCTAACATCTGGGAGAGGAGAGACTGACAAGTGATAGATGGAGGGGGAGAAGTGGAAAGAAAGGGAAGGGAGGAATATGGTGATAGATGTGAGAGAGGTAGGAGAGCAGAGCTAAAGGGATGGAGTGAGTGAGCGGGTCAGGGTGGTGGGGGAGTGAGTGAGGACGGAGGAGGTGGAGGAGGGAGGACAGACGGCTGGAGAGGGCCAGTCAGCAGAGGGCACAGCGGGCCGATACAGATTGGAGGGCAGGTTACTGATCCCTAACATGAGATTATAGGAGAAAAAACATGTTACATTCAATTGGTTGCTGTGAAATACAAAATATTTTCCCATATTTCTCCACTGCCCCATAAAAAAGTGCATTTGTGATTTTGTATAGTCTTTATGATTGTGTTGATGTTCATGTCATCTTGCATTTTAGATTGTAATCACGCTGCTGAGCTCCACAGCAGTGTTTGGTCAGAGAGGGGAAGAGATGGACGGACAGAAAAAGAGATAGAAGTCTTTACCAATCTCATGCCACTACATAGCTCCCTCGTGTGTCATTTTGACAGGTCAGATTGTTGAGTTTACACCTTGTTTAGTTATTATATTGAGTATAGTTATGTCATGTTGACCTCTTTAGAAGGCCTAGTTGTTTATTTTTTATTTTTTTGGAACTTTTGATGTATTTTTTGAGGGTAAATAAAAACCCACAGTGTTGTTGCCTCAATGCTTAGTCCCTATCACTATGATACTTCTCCCTATGTAACGCTGACATCATTGGGCCAGCGTTATAATTCAAGTCAGTTTTATTTATGTAGCTCTAAATCATAACAGAAGTTATCTCAGCACTGTTCATACGTCCTTGTCCTGTTTGTTATATCATTTTTTAAAGTAAACTGTAACTAATGTTGTTGTATTGTTTTATATGTACTGCAATCAGGGTGAGCTCGTAAAAGACAGCTTGCTCTCAGTGGTCTTCCCTGTTGAACCAAATGTTATAATAATGATATAGAGCAGGTCTGGACCAAGCAGCAACCACAGGGGCTGAAAAATGAAGCCAATGCCAATGTGCCAGAAAACTGCAGTTCCTCTAACGGCCACTTGAGGCTGACTCCAAAACAGAGTCAATGCCCATAGACTCACATTTTACAGACATAAGCATGTTAACAGCCTGCAACAACAATGATTTTGGTCTGACATCTAAACTGACATTAGTCCACATCCCTATGTAAAACCAATCCCGTCCGAATAGTACTTTACACTTGTGTTTTTGGCTTCAGAAAGCCTAGAAAAAAGGCATGGCCCTCAAAGATCTTTAAGCTCTCTTACTACAACCCCATGTGCACTGCTTCAAGATGTGCCCAAATTCAAAGCTTCAGAGGCCGGCTGAGCCTAGTTACTGTATGGTTGCTCGGCTATGGTGTGGTGAATGCTCAGCTGCGTTTTTTACATCTCAGTCTATCGATGAAACGAAGTGTGTTGCTCAATTTTGAGGTGGTAGATGTATTTCTGAACTAGAAAACAGGCTAATGGTTTCCCCTTGCTGCCAGCTAAACTAGGCTTGCTTCAGGACCATTAACATTGCTCGGTGGGAAATGTTAAACTACGGTATGAGAGGATTAAAATTAACGTGTTTTGAGGAAAATGATCCTACCCACAGCAGCAATTAGGCGTTAATTTGCAATTGAACAAAAAACTTATTCAAACAACTTTTTGACACGCTTATAAAGATTGAATATTTCTTATCAAGACAAGCGACACATGGACAGGACTATAAGTCCATAGGTCTATCAGTCTGAGAATTTTTGTGATAGCCTACTATTACAAAATTAAATTACAAGACAGCGAGACTGGACACCAGTTCATAACCTGCATGAACAGGTTCGGCCATAAGCTGAGCTCCATCAAGGCGCCTGTGGCTCAGAAGGTAGAGCAGATCGTCCACTAATCGGAGGATCAGCAGTTGCTTTTTTAAAAAATGCGATGTCTGCCTCTATTGGACATTACACGTAACAAAATCACCAACATCAAGTTAAGGTTAATTTTGTCTTGTCACGGTCCCTTGTGCGCACATCATTTTGCACTGTGTTCAACAGTCTCCATGAGCCTGCATCAGCTAGTAGGCCTACTAGCAAAAGTGGGGACGTAACGTTACCTAGCTCTGGCAGTGGCGATGGGGAGAGTGATACTAGCTCCATCACTGTGGACGGCGAAGACGACACCGCCAGTAGCATTTCCTCAGGTTAATAATATAACATTCCTCATAAGTTCATTCATCTCCAAATGAATAACGTTAGCTAGTCTAGCCTGACTCTACACGACTGACAGTGATACATATGCAGGAGACTGCACTCCGTTCATGGCTCGCTGCTAGCATTAGCTAGCATGGCTGTCAAGTGCTTTACAGTATTTCCTCATCATGGGGTTATTTGCCTCTGCGGCATGCATTATTTTTTCAATAACTGCACAACTATTCATGTATTATCCCTTATTTATGTTATTACGTTCAGCAGCTACAGTTGATATATATGAATATAAAGTTGATATTCAAATGCAGGTCCATTTACCATTTACCAACAACATCCATGCTCTCAAGTTACATTCATCACAGCCTACACCGAATATGATTGGCTGAAAACAGGTCACGTGAGAAGAGATGCATAAACACAGACAAAAAAAATTCCATATGTTACTGTTCTGATGCCGAGAAATGAATTAAAATGAGACAGCGCAGACTAAAATCAACAACTGACTGTGAGCATCACAAAATCGTCATATTAAGTGTTTAATATATCACAATTAACAAACCGCAGATTGATTACATTTATCTATATAATGACAGGAAACACATCACAACACAAATGCTTCTTTTCAGCAGAAATGACATATTTAATTCAAGACTTGCAACAGCTTCCAGTTATATTTTTTTACTTTATAAGCAATTAATGTAACCCCCCCCCCCCCCCCCTTTACTCCTCTAAACTGTATTTCTAAGAATATAAAAATAAATAAATAAGTAGCTGATGCTGAGCAGCCCCGAAGAGCTTTTTTGGTCCTACACAGATACTCGTCTGTGATCTACAATTTCATCGCCTCCGGTGAAGTAGGAAATAGCAGTGTGAGTGTTGAGTGTGGAAACAAGTCAATACAGACCACAGCTTGCAGCGTGTTTACCAAATCCACGGGATTTTGATTCAGCATTATAATCAATGTCCACCTTAGCACTGTATGGATCTGTGGCCCTTATGGATTCACCTCGACAGCAGAGGGCCATACAGGAGGAAAGGAATCACAGCTACCTCTGCAGTATAAAAAATTCAAGAGATGCTGCATCCGGCACATGAAATGGAACTGGAGGCAGAAATGTGGTACCAAAACCAAAGAAGTCCAAAAAGCACCTGAGGTGATCAGAGTGAAGTGTATTTCCTGGAACTTAATCAAAACTCAGCAGGATATTCTGGTCACGCTTTGAGAACATTTTTCGCTGCCGTAGTGTCTCCACATAAATCTTCTCCTTCAGATTTAAGACTTGATAGATCTGAGAACAGTTGAATGCATATTTCAGTGATCAGATTTTAACACTCATCTCAGTCAACGTGCAGGAAAACAGGTAATAAGAGAAACTCACAGCCACAACTGAAAAATTAGACAAGTAAGATACTTCCATCAGTGACGTTATCTGTTCATTTGACTCTTGAGGCCTCTCCCAGCAGTCACATTAGGTGACAACAGACTGAACAATCCTGCTCAAAGTGGCGTTCAGGTTCACAGCAGGTGAATCTAGGTGGGCAGCTGTGACTGTCTGTGCCATGTACAGTAAAATGATGACTTGTTTCAAATTCTTTCTAAATTCTCTTTTCACTGTATCATGAGCCACATGACTCATGAGTTGAAATCCTCCCAGTGTAGAATGACACACAATATAGACATACTTAGATCCTAGTGAATGAGGCACGCTAACGCAGGGTTCAAGACAGTTATTAAAAAAAAAAAAAAATCACTTCTGAATACCTCAATAAAATGATCTCTTGCTTTTTTACTACCCTCATAAACATTTTGAAAGGTGGGGCTGACATGTTCACTACATGAACTGACGTTCCAATTTGTATCCAACATTTGTTTGCCGTTCCCTTCCCCTCTCTGTCTCCCCACATTTCTGCCTCTTGACTATCCATAGCTTGACATCACCAGACCAATTGCAGATGCAAGTTAGTCTGGATCATAGATGGATAAAGAAAACTGGATACGGCGTTGGAGGTAGGGCTCAGTTCAAGCCAAACAAGTTCGACATCCCATGTATAAAGTTACTCAGATCTACTGCATGATTGGGCCCATAGAGTGAGACTACTCGAGACCTTTAGTGGCCAAGGTGGCTACTTCCGGTCTAGCACTCTGCTGTTTTGAATCAGGATTAATCGTGTGGCTCCTCTAGACTTTGATTATGTTATCGGACCAAATGGATCACTTTCAGATATTGAAATCCTGTGATTTCACAGGTATTACTACGCTAAAAAATGTATTCACTGATTTCCAGACATTACTTTTCACAATATAAGTCCATGGTTAAAAGTATTTTTGGTTCCATTGGCGTCATGTGATGGACTCAGAAGTTGCCATTTCATGGTTTGGCCACTATGTTAAATTGGCTTCGCTGCTCCTAGCCACTAAGTATGGCTGTTGCTGAAGCGGCCCGGGTTCGACTCCAGCCTGTGGCCTTTGCTGCATGTCACTCCCCCTCTCTCTCTCCCCCTTCACGCTCATCTGTCCTATTGATTAAAGGCTTTAAAATGCCCAGAAAATTATCTTTAAAAAAATAAATAAAAATTGGCATCAAACCCTGGCGCTGTTTCTAGCCACTTGGTGTGGATCCTCTCAGTTCCTTTTTTGATTTTCAAGGGGGGTTATCAACAGCCATAGACCAAAATGCCTCTAGACACAACTGGATAGACCCACAACTAATCAGAGCAATGAAACATGTAACATAGCACTGAATGGGAAAGAAATGTAAACAGACTACAGCGTGCAAAGAGCTGTGATGATGAAGCATCAATATGTCTGAGTGAATCTGAAGACAGTAGAAAGTTCCACATCGGCTGCGACCATCATTTACACTGCTTCTCTTTACTAAGCTAGGTTTATGCTCACGGTTGTGTCCAAGTATGCAGCCATCATGTATTTTGTGTTAAGCCAGAGACTCTACAAGGTGTCAGTCATCGTCTGAAACATGCCCCGTGTGAGATAAAGGGTTGTGATTGGCCTGACCCGTACCAGGCCAGACCTGACTCATCAGCCAGAGCAAATATAACATGAGCTCTCAGATTTGTCTGGTTCCCTAGACTACATATACACAATCAATTTAGGCCAAACTCCCAAAGAATAAAATGTGACATTCCCTCCTTGCTGTAACACACAGTGCAAGTATAACTGTCTCACCTAGCTCCCTTTAATTAAAAATGGTATGAATGAATGACACAGTACTCCAAACAGAAACAATGACAAGCTTGTCAATCAAATGTTTTGCTTAAATTGTAAAGATGCACATACAGTGGAGACGAATGTGAGTTTAAGAACAAATGTCCACAACTTCTTTCTTCCTGTAACGTCTTGGCTTTTTTTCCTCAAGGTTTAAGCAGATTTATATAATGGGTATAACTGAGCCCTGCCCTTCACCTGTTGGCCGAGCCGTCTGGACACTGACGTTGTAAGAACAGCAGCAACTAAAGCAGAAAACAGCAAGATGTCTTCAGATGCTTCTTAGAGCCAGGCAAGCACTTAAGGTAATCCAGCTCTGTTCCCTGCCAGCAAAAGCCACACCTGGAGGGACGTTTCCTTAAGAAAAATATGTATATGAATTTAAATGGATTGAGGTTTATGCTGGAAAAGTTGAGATCTAACTGCAGTGGTTGTTATTGTTGCTTTGAGCAAAACAGACATTACTTGAAATAGAAAATTTAGATGTGTCAGGTGCCAGTCAGAAATGTATCCTAAACCAACGGTTCCCAACCTTTTTGGAGTGATGTTCCCTACTCAGATCATTTTAAGAAGCGCAGTAAAAGAAAACTATCGAATATTTCATGATAAAGAAGCCAATATTCGAGAAAAATCTGTAATCATAAATTGTGTAACAGATTACATGTATTTTCACATTTTCTTATTTTTATCATCGATGACTGCGCAGGTCAGCAAATGGAGTGAAAATAACGGATGAGTAATGTACTTGCACCACATTAGGCAGAAGCACATTTGCCATTTATCAAAATCTTTTCAGGCTTGAGTGCATCTAAACAACACATTTTGCAGATTTTGTTTTACCTCCTTACATTTACATCCATCTGCTCAGTTCTTACTTGCGCTAAACCCGTCGTAGGCACACTAAACCAATGACACAACACCGACTGCTGTCACCACATCCCACTTCTCGATGTGTCACTGCTTTTAGCCGTGCGTGGCCTTTTGATTCTGTAAGTTTCTTTCCCCGGCTTGTTGCTGAGGTGGGCACACATTGCATGCAGCAGAACGGCATGTGGTAATCTGCGAGGCTTTGCGCTGACAGCCTATTGAGTGTTGAGGGCTGACAGTAAGCCTATTTCATGTAGGAATGTGGCTGCAATGGGGTCCTCTGCAGTCAGCGCCATCACACAATGCCCAGCTCTGAGACTCTATAGTATCAGCTGCAACAGGACTTTACAGAGGCTGTGTTAGACACATGAAGAGAAAAGCAACAACAGTGATGAAGCAGCAAACAGACTGGCAGACAGGCGAGGAAGGAGAGGAAGAGGGAGTTATGGGAAAGACAAGGATATATAAAGAGAAACAGGTGGAGGAGAGGAGTGAGACTGTCCTCCCTGCTCCTCTCTGTCATTGAGAGGACAGTAAAACCTGGCCTGTAATGAGATAACTGCACCTGTCTGTCCTCCCCGGCTCCTCCGCTCCTTCAGACAGCTCACAGGACACATAATATGACGAGAACTGCTCTTCTAAGCAGCTGCTACACATTTATAATCACCCGTCACTCGCTTGGGGGTGAAATCAAACTGTTGCCTCATGGCGGAAAGCAAACCAGAGGTGAAACCATCCCGTGCACATTGTTGGCTTTCAGGTAATGTTTTCATGAAGTCCTGTGCTGGGATCAATACAGCGAGCTGTTTGACAATGACACCGTCTGTCCCGATAAACTGCAGCCCGGCTGAAAAGTCACATAGACGGCACTGAGAAGTGAGCACCTTAGCAGCGAATAACAGGTTGTAAGAGTCACACTCACAGCTGCTAGCAGACTGCTTGTGTTATTGTGCTCACACACTGCAGATGCCAAACATGTGAATGAATCATCAGCGTTGTTTTGTAAAAGTGTCCAGATACTGCACATTTATAATCGCATATACAGTATGTATGCAATAATCTGCTGTAGCTCGTGTATTGTACAGATGTATCCACCACCACCCCCCCCCCTCGCTGCCACAAGACTCCACTGTTGCTATGGGATCAAAACATGGGTGCTGCAAGTGATGCTGAGATGGTCACTTACATAGGTGGACTGCACTCTCCGCCAGTGTCCCAGCCCACAGCAATACATCAAGACATCCAGTTGCGGGGGGAAGAGGAGGGGGACAGGCCGATGGAGCCTCCGGGGCGGGTCGTCTCAGGCCAGGCTCACACACAGGATCCTCATGGCACAGGTGATCCACCTGATTGCCACCTCTTCAGGGAGTTCCCGCTTAAAATGAAAAATAAAAAAAAGAATCTCTTTATGTCCACAGGTTCTCTCGGGGGAGGATCACCTGGGCGTTCAGTCCCTCTCATAAGTTGTGTCCTCAGATGGGCTCAGGTGATCCAGACGTCTCACAGCATCTTCAAAGTCCTGCGCTCTGTCCCGTGGATGTGCAGAGAAGTGTGCGTGTCAGAGGTTTGTATGTTTTCTTGTGTCAGCGTGTGTGTGTGTGTTTTTGTGTGTGTGTGCTCACCTCATCTCAGAAGGACAGGTGGTTCATCTGCCATCCTGTGTTTATTTACCCACCCACTGCCACACCTCACCCCTCTCTCTGTCCCGACTCACCCTGTCGAAAAACCCTCCCCTACAGCCTCCCCCGGCTTAAGCCCCCCGAATAGTCTTTCTCCAAAAACTAAATGTCATTTTCCTCTGTGTGTGTGTCTCCCAGTGCTCTGTGGTCTGTCAGATTTATCCAATCACAGCTCTCGCATCATTCCACATCCGTCTTGCCTGTATCCCTGTCTATCCCTCCCTCGTGAGCCCACCCTGGGAGTCCAGATTTTCAGTTTCCCTGCGATTCCTCTTTTCTTCCTCCTCCTCCTCAAAAAAAAATTCCCAGCTCTATAGCTCCTCCTCCAGTATCTCTCACTCCAACACGCTGCTTCCCTCTCTCAGGAGTCCTCTCTCATCAGGAGCGTTCCTGCTTACCTGAGTCACTCTTTGCACTCCTGTTGTGACTGTGTATGCACGTGTGTGTGTGTGTCTGTGTGGAGGCTGCAGCTGAAGCTCACCGCTCTCCCTCTCTCTCTGTTGCCATGCTAGAGCAGGTAACATTCGGCTAGCGCAGGAGACACACAGCCTGAATTCAAATGCGCCTCCAGCCTCTCCGATTTACAAAGCCTCCACCCCTCCTTAACAGCACACCCCATCTCCCCTCCTCCTCCATCATCTCTCTATCTGTCCCTTCTTTCCCACCCCCCCTCTATCTTATTCTTCTCATCTCTGTCCACAATGTCTGCTCCGTCTCCCTCCACTGTTGCTTCATTTTGTGTCATTTCTCCCCTCTGCTGCCGCGCTCTCTCTTGTTTTTCATGTTACCTTGAGAGTGGGATGAGGAGGCACCGGGGATAATTCTGCCTCTGCGAAACACTGCAAACATTCCTCTTTTTTTAAAGACATTTCTGTTAATACCTGAACTGAAAGAAATCTGTTTCTAATTATTTCAACCTGTTTTCAAAAGAAATCAACATGTTTCTTAAAGTACAGCTGAGTCTGTCATCTTTTTGTAGACTATATTCTTATCTTAAGAGCCATTCTGGGCTCTTTGAGGCTCTACCTGTGCACAGTGACGCATTGACCAAAGTGCTAATAACAACATGCTAACATGCTTGCAATAACAATGCCAACATTTTAATGTTCAGCAAGTAGTGCTGAAATGATCTTAGCTTATTAGCAATAAACACAAACTACAGATGAGGCTGACGAGAATGTCATTTGTGAATTTAAGTACTGTGCAATTAAAGAAAGACTCTATGACTCGGGATCAATCTGCAGCCTGCAGGACTTTACTGAAGACACAGCATACAGCTTCAACTACCGTAACAATGAGACCCGCCCCGTAAAGCACCCCAAGGTTCAGACACCTCTAGGCCTCCTCGCCACCACACATGATGAAAGGTTAAGGGAGCCGCAAAGCTATCACAGTTCATCCGAGGGTCCTAAGGACAGAGGGATGTCGTATGCTGTAAAGCCCTATGAGGCAAACTGTGATTTGTGATATTGGGCTTTATAAATATAATTGATAAATTGAATTGATACCAAATTTCACGGCAGTTCGTCAGTAGTTCTTCAGACATTTTGCTTGCAAATCAAACAAAGTCAGTGGGATTCGTCCTCTGGGGATTATGAATGTCCAAAATTTGTGCTCATCCATCTTGTAGATGAAGATGTTTAAAGGCATGAGGGAAAACGTTGACCCACTGGTGGGGCTAGATTATAAATCAGGGGATTCCCAAAGTCTTTACGATACACCTTCTGGGTACCATGAAGATCTATACAAAATGTCAATCCATCCAGAAGTTGCTGAGATGCTTCATCAAAAACCAACCAGCCTCATGGTGGCAGTAGAGAAGAAGTTCATGAGATTCATCCTACTTTAAACATCTGTACAAAATTTTGCAGCAACCCATGCAGTAGTTGTCGGGATATCTCCGTCTCTACCGAAGTGCTGGACGTGATATATCGACCGACAGATAGACGTACACTGCTATCCCAAAAGTGAAACAGCAAATGTGTCAGTAAAGATTCTCAGTCATCCAGGTCATGGTAATCTTGGGTTTTCTCTGGGTACTCCGGTTTCCTCCCACAGTCCAAAGACATGCAGGTTAATTGGTGACTCTAAATTGGCTGTAGGTGTGGACGTGAGCGTGAATGGTTGTCTGTCTCTAAAGCCCCTTTTACACTGCCAGATTTTCGGCAACTGTTGTGTGTTTAGACACACAGAGCCGGTTTGGCGAGTTGATCCGAGGTGCCCAATTTTCTGCCTCGTAGGGTAGACATATTGGTGGAACCTTTTTGGTTTAAAAAGGCCGAGGCGGCCTTCCGCAACAGGAGGGGCTGTTGATGACTTGTGGGAGGGGCTGTTGCTGACGCTACACATGCGACCCACTGGTGGTGGACTAACAGGAAACAGCTGATAGCAGGAATGAACTTAACCGTGAAATGATGGGAACGGTGAAGAACGGACCGACTTATGAGAGAATTGCAGCTAGTAGCAAGAGGGAAACACAAACCTGACAAACACTGTAATGATGAGCAACTGGGGAGACAAGGAATTGCGCGCCCTTCTTGCCCTCGCAAACGAAGAGGCCAATAACCGTCAAATTACGGGAACGATGAAGGACGAGCCGATTTATGAGAGAATCGCCGAAGGACTGACCAGCCGCGGCTTCCCTCCCACGTCACTGTTTACGTCACATACTGAGCTACACGTTTTGTTACTTGTTCACGCCCTTATTGCCCCGAAAAAGGCGCATTCTGTATAAACAAAAGTAGGTAGATGGCATTTTGCTGAACTCCCTGATTTTGTTTTTATACTGCCAATGCTGAATGAAGACTGATTGGGCTTTCCTGCAAATTTGCATAACTCCTATTTAAAAAGGGCTTATGTGTCAGCACTGCGATAGTTTGCCGCCTGTCCAGGGTGTACCCCGCCTCTCGCCCAATGTCAGCTGGCCTTCGTTATGGAAAATTAATTAATCTTTAAACAGAGGAGGTGGCCTTGTCACCACCTATCACCCACCTACAATGTAGTCTTAGGATCTCTCCCCAGTCAGCACTCAGACCCTTCTAACCCTAATGACACACACAATGGTCTGTTGGGTCAATGACTCACATGAGACCTTAAAGCAGCTGTGCGGAACTTTTTACCATTCATAAAACTGTCCCTAGTTCGTATCACCCCCCCCCCCCCCCCCCCCTTGAAGATCCGCATATTCATTTGAACCCAGCAGCGACAAAAGCCTTTCTCTATATGGCTATTTAGCGTAGCCTCGGTCGGGTCGGACACACAGCGGAGGTCAGCAAACCAGAATACGGCACCCGGAGGCGGAAGTAAGCCTGCACCCCCGCAGCGGCCCGTAGCCATTAAACCACAGAAGAAGAAGGAGCCGTGTTTACGAGTAGGCTAAATGACATGTAGTAGGGAGTAGTGAATGATTTTGGACACATTGCACACTCTTGTACAGTAGGTGGTGGTATGCACCTGGAAGTTGTTTGTGATCTGCCAATAAATTGAGAGAAGAAGAAGAGCTGTGTTTACAGAGTGTTCTTCGAGTAAGCTGTGCGCAACAGGCATTGCTGAACACATAACAGTTTTACCAGATGTATCTATAAGGACTTGGTTATACTTTCAATGTCATGGCGGATAAAGAAGGAGCACCATCTAAAAGAAAAAGAACAGGAGAAGGCTAAACGGGACAGTGACAGGACTCGAGCCCAAACGAGTGTAAACCTCGGTCGGGCATTCACCAAGTGGAGAGAGCTGAGAGATCTGAAAGGTTTTAAAACTGATCCCGAGTTGGCCCTTTTGCTAATCGACAGGTATGTAATTTTTGTTTTTATTTAGAGAATATACCGCAACTTGTTAGACGTTGTTTCACTTCAATACATGACGACATGGAAGTTATAAGCAAGCTAAATGTAACGT
Organism: Epinephelus awoara; assembly: GCA_035609425.1. NCBI lineage: Eukaryota > Metazoa > Chordata > Actinopteri > Perciformes > Serranidae > Epinephelus > Epinephelus awoara. Next base: position 21,094,392 of record CM069306.1, on the reverse strand, counting down.
CAGCTGATGTGAACTGTAACGTTACAACAAACGCCACAAAATTATCTGTGACTGTGACCATGAGCACAAATATACAGCAGGCAGTTGTCCTCAGTTTATAAGAAGTTCAGTGCTACACCAGAACATTTATGAATTTCCTCTCGCTCTTCAACACAAATGCATGCGGTAATTGCCGGTTGCAGTCGAGATTTTACGAATGAAGCCGAAGGCTGCAGTCGGAATTTTACGACACCAGGCTGTGGGTGTTCACACCCCCACAAGGTTTAAAGACTGCGACTCTGCACCAGTACGTTAGAACTGAAGAAGCCTCTTGGATGAGAGGTGAAACGTGTTCAAAAAACTCAAGCAAGTCCAGTTGCCTGTGATATAGCACTCAATAGAACAGCAAATGTGGCTAGAAATGATAATTAATTATAATTTCTAATTAAATTCAAATAACAAAAGTTGTATTCTCTAACAGAAACAAAACTGACACTCAACCATTATGTGCAGAGATAAAATATGCAGATAGATATGAATGAAAAGTTTTTAAATACTCTGTGGAGTTACAGACTTTGGTTGATGGTTGGCCCAAAAAATTCTTGCTGAGTTTTTCGATTTCTAACATCCTGGCTACGGCCCTGGCATCTCTATGTTTCAATGTTAAAGGAAAAGGCAGGTCGGTCTCCTTGGGTCAGTTTTAGAAAGCAGTTTAAATGAGCTGATTTATTGGAAATGTGCTGAACTACTGTTACTGCACTGGCAGTGTTTTGTTTCTTTTGACCTGATTTAATAAAATTAGACTTTAAGTTCTCAATTTCCGATTTCTGCATGCTGAATATGAAGTTATAACTGGATGAATTAATGCAAAGCTTCTCTAAGCATGCATGAAAAGTTCATTTCATGACAAATAAAAAAGACGGAAATGAAAGCTCCTGCCTCAGAGAACTCCTCATCGTTGAATGTGGCTCTTACAGACTCAGATAAAGAGGAATAGATGCAGGCTGTTGCTTTTTCCCTTTGATCATTCGGAGCATTCATTCTGTGTCACGGGAATAAAAAAAAAAAGTGTACTACAGACTGCCAACATGACTGTAAAACGGCCACAATAACTCAAGCTGCACTAATGCTTTCTTGCAGATTACAGAATGAATCATTAAGGAGGAGGATGATCGTGGCTGTGGGGAAATTAAGGAAAGTTAATTTTAGTTTTCATACCAGTAAGTGAAAGCAGGCCAGCTCTGCTCCGTCCCTGTGAGTTACAGCTGTGTCCTGTCACTGGCTGTGTATATCACCAAACAATTTTCCCACTAAGTGTGGCACGGGCGATTCACTCAATTTATCACCACATATGCAGAAGGATATTCTGCTATTTTTCCTATTCCTTCATCTTTTCCCTTTTCTGGGGGGAGGGGGGAGAAACAGGAGCCACTGATTTGGCAATTCCCTTAAACAGTTTGTCCCGTGGCCCTGGCTCATCCATCAGACAGACAAAGACCAAGTGCTCCATGGGGTATAATTCTGTCAGACGTGTCCTGGTGGAGGACCGCCGATTATACACCAGTGTCTCTCTGTGGTGTCACTGTGGCTTTCTGTATTGATACAGCCACGCACATAGCCCAAGGTTACAATTCAGTGAGTTATACGGCCATGAAAACACATATACCACCATGGTGCCTGCACCACAGGCAAAAGACGAGGGTGAGATGCTAATTTGCAACAGCCAAGGACGAAGCAAGCGAGACAGAAGCAGAGAGACACAAAGAAAATATTTCCATCTGCTGATTCTGTGATAGAGACGAACATGAAAGAGAAAAACAGATAATACACACAGCGTCTTCAGTAAGGTCTACACACACACTGATGGTAGCACAGAGGAGTAACCCTTTGTGTTGCATCTACACATGGGAGACAAATTAAAGGAAAAACCTTAATAAATGAGAGCCACAACAAGGACAGGAGTGATCCTCTTTATGAGTGAATAGATCTATCCTGAGGTGAGTGGTCTCTTGCAGAAACACAGGCTCAAGGCCCGAGTGTGGTAACTCGCCTTTTTTTTTTCTGTCTCAGATCAAAGAGATTTGTCTGAGACGGGCAAATTGTGGTAAAATAGAGGTGGGGAAACCTGCATTCTCCTACTGTGCACCTTGGACGTGGAACAATCCTCACAAAGATCTAAAATTAGAAACACTTATATATATTGATGGATTTGAGGGCATCATAAAGAATGTAGTGACAGAGATGCTTGTTTTTTTTTGCCACTATCTTTGAATAGCTGTTGTTTTATTGTGGATTTTTGTATCATGTCTTGTATTTGTTGCATTTTAAATGTGTTCTGATTGGCTGCCACCTTGACCAGGTCTCTCTTCCAAAAGTGGTTCTCAATCTCAATGGGACTTCCTAGTTAAACTGAGGTGAAATAAAAAAAAATAATAATAAAAGATCAGTCTGCACAGGCCATCAGTACATAACATTACCCAGTTTGTTCATTCAGTGGCAGCTGATTTATTTTTTTTGGCATAAAGGAAAAAATGTGAAGATTTTTATTATATATTATTGTCTTTATTTTTTTTTGCATTTCATTGTTTTTTGTTGTTGTTTTTTGCATTACGAGAATAAAACTGAAATGTTGGGATTAAACTTGAAATGTCAAGAATAAAGTACAAACAACATAAACTCTCCATTGTTTTGCAGATGTAACCATGGATATCCTTGCACCTGTTGATTACCACATATGCAGTCTTCTCTTCCAAGTTCGTCTGGTATCTCTTTCTGAACAGATGCAATTTTCGGCACAATCTCTTCAAAGCCCAGATACTTATTACCACACTGTATTTATGCATTAAAGGAGAAATACCTTCCTTAAAATTTCCTCGAATTTTTAAAATACAGTTACACAAATTAATCTGCACAAGGCATTTGCCGTACGAGCCAAGGTAACACCACTACTGCGATTTCTTCTCAAAGTTCTACTTTGATCTTGAAATTTCACCTTCATTCTCAAAATACTGACCTTATTCTCGAATAGCAAAAACACAACAACAACAACAATAATAATAATAATAACAACAACAACAATAAATTAGTCCATACCCATTGAGTGCAGAGTTGCCCACGCAAAGTTTCACATGGTGTGTGTTTGGGATACAGGTCATAGGAAATTGCAGATTAAATAGTCAACTGAACCCATTAAGAAGAGCAATGTATTCAGACAGCTTTTAAAAAATGTGGAACTGACAGAATGACACACTGACAGTTTCCGTGATTATGTACAGCATACCATACCATGACTTAGTCATACCAAAAATTAGAAAAACAACAACATTGGGCCACAGGGGGAGCCACAGCGACCGGTCGCATTTTAGCCATTTTTAAGCATTTTTCTGTTGTTATAGCGCCACCCAGTTGCCAATTAGAGTTCAGTTTCTCCAGTCACCTTGAGGCGTCCAGTTCTACATATCTACCAAGTTCAGTAAAAATCAATATGGTGGTTAGTCCTAGATAAGAAATTAGCTCTCTAGCGCCCCCATTTTGTTTGATGGGGTCAATAATGGAGGGGTCCCCTCAGATTATGTGTGGTCATATGTCTACAAAGTTGCGTGGTGATGGGTGAAACTCTTGAGATGTTATACACCTTTATGTGATGAGCCACGCCCTCCACAATATTCATTGCCTTATAGAAGCTCAGTTTTAGTAAGTTTTCCAACTTTTGCCAAGAGGGAACTTTAGATATTGGTCCCTAGATTATGCTCACTGAGTTTCATGCAGATCGGTCAAACTTGAGTCCTTTCACACCTGTGTTAAAACAAAGGATATTTATTTAACATAGTTAGGGTTGTCTCAAATGGCTTACAACATTTTGTTTAGAACAAATGTTTGTTGTATGTGAACAAATGTGGTACAGATAAAAAATGTAGCAGGTAAACATAAAATTAAGCATCAATAAATACATTTGGATACAGAAAAATGAGGACAGTTGGCTCACTGTACACTCCAACATACATAGCTTTTTTAGTTTTAAATCCAGGATCATTTCCACACTTTGATTTGGATGAATGACCTTCTAATACACTTGCAGCCATTATAATTCAAAGCATGTTGTTCTTGATCATCAGTAGCAGCTCCATGTTTCTCTGGTGCTGCTCCCTACACATAAATACGCCAACTGTTCAACCATCCACAATCAAAGCGGATCTCATTAACAACAGAATGTGCCACTCCTCCTCAAAACATGCTCTGCCTTCTGAAAATCCTCAGCTTAGTCAGGAATGTAAAGTAGATAAAAGTCAGGCTCACCAGCACATTTTTCAATGAGTACAACACAGGAGTTACATAACCAAACACGACAATCAGAGCGACTCGAATGATGAAGAAAGGAAAGTCCTGCAGAGCGACTCCAGCAAAAGACAACAAGGGGTTTTTAGGAGTGATGATCATGCGGAGAGTGGACATGAAGGCGAGGATGTAGACTGGGAACACCCAGACTGAGTAGAAGATGGACGGATCTCCTGCCACTCTCACCATCTCCACAGTGTCAAACCAAAACAGGAAGCTATCCACAAACACCTCTGACCTTCTGTCCGTCTTCCACAGGAAGCCCAGGGGACCTGAGTAGGATCGGGGGCGTGACGATGATGAGTACAGGTAGGCGGTGCTGGGAGCTCGTGAGCTGGGTGCTGAGTGGCTGGGTGAGCCAGCGAGGTCCTGCCGTATGCCAGAGGTGCTGCCATTCCTGGCCAGTGGGTGGCCTTGGGTCAAACCGTTCTGACCTTCTTCAGCGTGCAGCTGGCCTGTTACGGAGGTCACCTGCTCCAGGTGGGTGAGGACGGGACCTGGCGTGTCAAAGTCCGAATCCAGACCGTCAGCTGCAAATGACAAGAGCACACACACAACATCAGCTGTTACACAGCACTATGTTTACCTAAGGACCAGCCAATGTCAAGATCAGTTTTAAACATTACACACAGAGGTGTTTCTGTTATTTAGCCTACCCTCGCTGATATCAATTGGGTGTGGTGGGCAAAATAATAGAAACAGCTGTCAGTATAGCACAACACAGTTCAACATCACAACAAACTACAGCCTCCAAAAATGATCACAAAGTTGAATCAAAATCTCTCTGAAACAGTTCCACCAAAAACTGAACATGAAGGCAGGATTGTTGTATTAGACTGCATCACAGTAGTTTGTGTAGCTATTTCACGACTATACTGGCCTACTGCAGTCTTAAGCAGGATTTATATGTGTGCGTCAGCTCTATGCATAGCCTACGCTGCAGCCTACGCACGTGGCCTATGTTGTTGTGAGCGTTTATTCTTGTGCGGTGGTGTGTCTGTGTCACTCTGCAGTTACACCTCCAAAACACTGGTCATCAGCTGGGTTTTTTGTGAAGTGCTGTAAAGTTTTAGTTAATTCAAAACACACCCAAAACACACATTAAACATGGCTTAATAGAGACAATTTCAAACACAAGTACATAAATCTGGACACATTTTCCCCACAAATACAATATGCTAACGTTTTTAGCACAAGCCTATGGCATTTTACATTGTATAAATTAGCCACTTTGTAGAAAATACTGAGACATATATAGTATGTCGCCATTCAGCCTGAAAATACCGGGATATGAATTTTTGTCCATATCGCCCAGTCCTACAGTATGATCTACATTAGTAGTTCTCAACCAAGGGTCCAGAGAGAGTTTCAGGGGGTCCTCAGAAAAATGTTATTTTCACTATTTGTTTCGGTATAGAAGTGAACCCAGTGTGAGTCCTCAACTGTAGTCAGCAACTACAGACATTAACAGCTCTGTTCTATTCAAGTACCCCAGTAAGCCCCACACAGTGTGACACTTCACCAGCATGCCCAGTACCAGGACCCTGAAACTGCAGCAGCTAAATGGAATTCAACCATGATTAATGTAATTATTCACACTCGTGCTTTTCCTGCTATGTCATGTCAAAATATCAACCAACGTTTAATCAATTTGATCTCGCAGAACAAACAACATAAAGCACTTAACATGCACGACGTATACACCTGAACATCATTTCATTTCAACAACTCACATTGTCCGATGAGCTTGCAGGGGCGTATCCTCTCTATGATATCCACGCAGATGAGGCAGAAAAGCACCAAGGAAACAGGCAACTCAGTGAAATGGTCAAGCCTTTCCCCTCTGTCCACCTGCACCTACGGTACAGCCCATAACAGCGAAAACAAATGTGAATTCAATAATACAAAGAACTGATCTGCCACTTTGAAATCATGAGGGATGGAGCAGGAAGAAAGTGAATCGAAACTCTTCGTCACGGTATTTGGCTGGACTGTGGAAGAGGAGCCAAGTTTTTATGAAGCCATCTGGTTTTATCACCCCATCATTACGGACATTAAGGCACTGCTGAATGCCCTTTAAATAAGATTAAGAAATATTTAATGTATGAATATGTCTGACACGTCTCTCTGTGTGGCCAGATGCTCTTATTTATGTCCTTGCTGGTCCAGGAATAAAAGAGTGTCACATATGTGTAAAAATCCCTGTGTTCTCTCAGAATGGAGGATGGTATTAAAGTTTGGGTTAATGGCCAACCTGTAATGTTCACTGTGGGTTACTGAATACCCCACACAGAGAGTACAGTCATGTGACGGTGGACACGTTTCCATTGCCTTTCTCTTATAACTGCGATGGTGCTAAAGTCCGTCTCAGTGCACGCTGAGAAAACATTTGGATGCAGCTTCAAGGAGCAAAACCTCAAGAGACTGAGTGGAATTGGTGACAAGCAATCTTCTTCTTTCTCTGTGGTGCAATGCGCCGTGTCAACCATCACTCAGTGAATAATAATAGTGCCCTAAACACATTCTCTCACACAAGGGGGTCATAAAACGAGCTGGTGCCACAAATGGACTGTTTACAACAAATATGCCTGTTCAAGGTCCCCGTCGGAGCATGACGGAACAAAACGTCAACAGGTGCCTCTCCATGACAAGAACGATCAGTCTCGATGACATTACCTTGGAGCTGGCTATTAAAATAGCAAAGCAGGGTAATGTACACAGGAGGAGATACGCCAGCGCTGTCGGTCTCCTGAAAAACAAAAACGGTTGTTTTTAGATCACATTTAAATAACGATCATTGACCCTTTTTTAAAAAATGAATTGCTGAGCCTATGCTTCATGCTGTATTGTATCGTGTTATCGTCAGGCGTTCAGGAAAGTTGCTGAACACATTTACTCAAGTACCATTTTAGATTTGTTTATACCTACTTCATTTTATGCTGCTTAATACATGTACTGTATCAAAGTGTCATGCATACACTTGACAGAAAATAGGCAGATGCACCCAGGTGTCAGTAGCCAACAATGCTATTTGGAATTGCCAACGTGGCTTTTTACACCCAGGTGTATATTCCTGGGCGTCCTAGCAACTGGCAGTGTGGAAATATGACAATAACTGTACAAGTCCACTCAGCTAGTCTTATGTAAAGAGTGTGCATTCAGCAGCTTTATACATCCTAACCGCTGAAACTAACGAATCAGCTCAGTCTAAAAACAATAAGCCATCGTTGGCTACCTTCACATGCACAACAATATTCCACTATCATTCTGAATATGACAATATTCTTAATTTGATGTGGGTCATGTAAACAGCATATTCAGTTTGGATATTCCGAATTAGGCCTTTTATCCGAATTTGGCATATTCTGATGAAGGCGTGGGATATGCCGTTTCCTGTGTCTTTTTGTGTCTTATAAGGTGTCCTTGAGTGCTTTGAAAGGCACCTATAAATAAAATGCACCATTATTATTATCATTATTCGTCTCAGTTGGGTTTTTTGGGGATATTTTTTTCTCTTTTACTGGTCTGTGCATTGTCATGGATACATTGTTCACAAACTAATTTGCCAGCAGTTTGCAAGGCTGTGTCACAGATGCATGCCTAAAAGAAAAGCTCACATTTTTGGTCCCAAAAAGAGACACATCCACTTTTAAATATTACGAAAGACATGGACACCAACAGGTTTTCGGATATGTGCAAATATCGCAACACCGACGTTTTCAAGGTGGTGGTTGGATAAATTAAAGAGGGAGGCTGTGTTTGCACGGTTCAACATGTCGGCCACTGGTAGGAAACTGAAAAAAACTATTTTGATACAAAGAAGCAAAATGACAAGCAGCTCCAGTTGTTACACTTTACCATATTTTGATGTGATAAACAACATGTTAAGGCACGTTAATAGGAGTATGTGGAATATTTATTTTCCATTAGCCGTGTATGCAGTTTAGTATGAATACTGTCTCTCTGGAATAAGTACAAAAACCTGAATATTATGTGCGTGTAAACATAGTCAGCGACTCACACATGACTCAAACAACAAGTCTCCTGTGTGAAAGTCCTGTGCCTCACCCATTCACTGATCATGTCTTACTCCCTGTATGGACTGTCTCACTCTTCATGCTAAGTCACCTCACTTAGTACCAGTGCAAATAGAAACTGCAGAAAAAAATGGCCCTGTTTTTTCTGAATTGACAAGATTATTATCTCAGAATTATGAGAAAAGTTTTCATGGGAAAAAACAAAACAAGATCTGATTTTTTTGTTTTTCCAATTAAAAGCTTTCTCAGGATTCTGAGATAATAAACTTACTTGCGTAGTTTCAATTTCAGATTATATAAACAAAGCATGCAAAATATGATGCTTTGTTAAAGATTAAGCTACAAAACAGTAGAAAGAAGGCTTAGTCAAGACTATTTCCACATTGACCAGCTACAATGTTATAACTCCTGTGGTTATTTTGCATCATGGGGAACTTTTACTTTCAATATTTTAAAGTATATATCTTTCTGATTAAATGCAGGACATATTGGTAATAATGTATTTTATATTGTAGCATTATTTAGGAGCAGCTTTCCTTCCACTACTGCATCATTAGGAGTGTTTTTCTCCTCATCAAGTCAATTTTATTTAGGCCAAGATCCCAAATCTGCCTCAAAGGGTTTGTATTCTAACCATTTTGACTTTGCTCACTTGTTTATGTCAGATTCTTTATCTGTTAAATGCAGATACTGAATCACTGTGACACTGATTACACTACTTCCCAACAGCTGTACTCACCACTGTGTGATCTCCGATAAAAACCTCTTCTGCTTCAGGATCAGATATTTCAGGGGAACCCACACCAGCAGGGTCACAGTGGTCACATAGGCGATAGAAGCCGCCACCACGAGCCAGTAGGCCGTGAGATCCCGTCCTTTCACATCACGAATGAGGCTGGCAAACCTCTCCATAATCACAAAGATGGGTACGATAAGGGCTGCAAACTGCAGCACCTCATACAGGATGAACTTGACCGTCTTCCCCGAGGGCATGGTCCCCGCACACCAGCTGCTGGTCTGAACTTGGAGCAAAAGACTTTGACAATCATCTCCCGAGAAACAAGACAGTGGAGCTGTTGGACTCTGCACACTGACATTGCTTACACTGCACTGGAGGCTGTATTCTTTTATTGCTGAGGTAATGAGGTGCATGCTCGCATTTTTATGGGCTCACAAAGAAGAGCACTCCCATCCCATAATTTCAAGGAGAAAATTATACTCAGCCGAGGACTGGACTGTGCACGGGCTCTGGAGAGAGCGCTTGATTACATTGTCTGTTTATTTTTGATGAACTATTGAAATATTAATTTTTTTTGTTGTAACTGCAACAAAATAAAAAAATTATGTAAATTAATCAATATTTAAAAATAACACTTTGAAATTACAGTGACAAGCCTTTTACACTTCAATTTCCTCTATCCAGCCTTATAGGTCTCTCTAACACGCACACACACACACACACACACACACAGACACACACACCTCCATCTAGTGGCAGGGCAGGGGATGATGTTGAAATGTCCTAACAAAAAACCTAGTTCCAAGTGTTTCTCAGCACCTCTCTGAAACAGTTTCGACAAAAAACTGAATGTTAGTGGTGGAAGAGGCAAGAAAACTAGTATCAAAACTACAAGTACTAATTGTGCAGTAAAAAGTTCCCGGTCAGTGTTTTTGGATTAATAACACTGCTGTATTAATGTGTATGTTGCATTTTACTGTTCTAGATGTTTAAGGCTGAGCTAATTTTTTAAAACATTTTTTTTTTTAATTGTTTTTTTAACTATATATAAACAGCCATACAGCATTACAAAAGATAAAGGCCTAACATGGTCTATCCTATTGTGATACAAGATGTCAAAAAAATAAAAAATTAAAAAGAAGAGCCATTTAATGTGAATCTTAGTTCCTCAAGTTTAAGATGTTCAGTCATCTCCCTCAATTTTTCATGGAGTCAGAAAAACGGCCCCGTTTTCAGGTTTGTGACGAATTTTCCAGCTGATCCAAGAGGTTTCAATGTTCATCCTTCACTTTATCAGACATTCAAAACCAACACACCTGGAGGTAAATCATAATATGTAAAAAGGCATGCAGTGAAGTAACAAGTATAATATTTACCTCTGAGATGCAGTGGAGTGGAAGTACAAAGTGGCATAAAAGGAAATACAAGTACCTTGAATGTGTACTTAAGTAAAAGTACAGAAATTGTACTAAAGAAATTGTGGGTGTGAATGCTGTACGCTGAATAGCTGACACTACACTGCAATGCTGGTGTAAATGTGTATGAAGAAGGTGAACTATTAGAAATAGATGGAAAGGTGGGAATGGGTTTGATCATAATAAAATAGTCACCACTGTTAAATATTAAAACCTTCATGAATGTAGAATTTACTGCTGTACTACTGTACTTAACTGTTGTATAAGACTGCAATCGTTTCAGATAAACTTACCTAATAATTCTCAAAAGCTGAGTTAATCTGCTTGATTGAAAAAAGCAAACAACTGTCATCATGTCTGATGCGTTGCTGAAACTCTAGTACACATAAATATGAGACAACACCTTTTCCCAACTCAGCCTCGCTGACTTCAAACTGTTGAGAAAAGAGTACAAAAACATAAACACAGAAATCACTCGTGAAATAATCAAAGCTGTTCTCACTTCAAAAGAAAACAGTGTGTTCATGTAGGACTCCGTCGCTCATGGTGAGAGGTGGTTGAGAAAAATATGCTCTCCTGAAAACATCTCTTACTCTTCGCAAAGCTAAATATAACTGAATAAAAACACAGTTTCCTGTTTCTTAAAAGTGCTCTTAAAGGAAAACAGGAAAACAAGGTTATTTGTATTACTCTGTACATTTGGCCTGGTTTTATTGTGAATACCAATTAATAAGTATGGTTAAAAGAATACATACAAACAGCAGGATACAAGTTTAGACAGAACCTTTACAATAATCGATGTTTTAAAACTTAAAAACAGGCAGCATCTCAATCCTGTGCAATAAAGTCACATCGGGGGCTGCGGTCCACCACTGTGGCGCAACAAGATGTTACATTTCGGATGATGTGTGATGATTAACTGGCTCCTGGTCCCGTGGTCCCAGAATAGCTGCTACTTTTTATATATTTGATATTTTCAGCCCTCTTTGATCCAACAGATTAACACTATTTCCACGCTTGCAATTAGTTGAAGGCAGCAAAAACAAAAAAAAAGATTCCGTGTCTTTTTCAAATCAACTATATCAATGCTGAAAATCAAGTTCTGGAGAATGAAACGGTCTCTTGTTTGCAAAGTCCCGAAAGCTTAGGTTGCTGAGTTGCTTTACATCCGTACAGTGGCACAGGGGTGGCAAGAAGGAGCACGACTGAAACATAGAATCTCAACAGAAATTGTAGTGACACAAACACCAATTTGTCTTGCGACTGGAAAATCTAGTTCATCCTATTTATAACTGCTTCACAATTCCTTCATTTAGCATCATTCAATATTAAACAACAGATAAATACTCATCCTGTTTCATCAGCTTCTTTGCAATCCAGTCAGTTTTTGTAAACATCAACTCTTTCCCAAAGATTTTGAAGCCGTAGAAGAGTGTGTATGGTTTGAGAACTTACAATATTTGATCGTTGAGTGTTGCTGTAACTGATAGCTTAGGAAGAACTTGAGAAGAAGTGTTTACAAACCCTGACTGAACCTTCCAGACTCATCAAACCTCATGTCAGTCCTGCGTCAGGTAGAATTTGTTTTAGTGTTACACATCTCTGAGAAAGGACAGATTCAAAACGCGTGGGGAGGTTCGATCAGTTTTTCACATTACCATTTGACCCTACAGTACAATAAGCATGTATCAAACACTGAGAGAAATGTCCATGTTCTCGTGTGAGCGATTTAAATATACAACTAAGTTAGGCAGAATATCACATACTCCGCTTATCTCTGAATACATACATCCTGCACTGCTTCTCCATTTAAAATAGCAATAACAATAATCAAAACATAAATTAAAATGCACTACAAAATTCATTTTTTCTCAACACTGACTAAAGAGATGCTTTGAAGACACTGGGGCTGTTCAGAGTTCGCCCCTTAAGTCTGTTAGTACAGCCCCTGAATGGACACAGAGCAAACCTTATATCCGCCGACAAGGATCTAGAGCTGCTCGTTCTGAAAAGGAAAACTCTGCAGTATGAAGTTGAGAGTCAATCACGTGACGGAAAGAATAAAAAGAAAAGAAAAATACCGGGTTTTCTGGCGGGGTTTCCTCCCCCCACTTTGTTCTCTTTGGCTTTTACACCTTCAGTTCAGCAGGGACGTCATGACTGCAGAGTTCACCTTTAAGGCTGAGGGAAACACCCGGAGCTGTGCTAACATACAGCCCACCCATGAGGTCGTCATGTGGCTTCACTACGAGTTCAGTACAGTATATACAAGAGTCATGTGCATGCTTAAATTCCTCTTTTTCCCCCTCAAAAACAAAAAGTGGCTTCAGTTTTCAGTACTTCTAAAAGTTGACAACATATACAGAATGTATTAACCTAATGGTTTTAACATCACTAAAAGTCCTTTTTCCTGTTTAAAAAAAAAACAAATGTCAATATGAGTTGACACCTCTTTTTCTGTGACATGATTAGCACTGCAGTTGCTTAAAGTGGGTGAGAAGGCTGTGGCATATTAGTGTGTGAGTGATGGTAAGGTATCAACCAACTGGTGCAACTGTGTTTGTGTGTGTGCGGCTGAATGTACACCTGCCTGTAGTGTGTTTGGGTGTCGTGTGTGTAGCTCCAGTGTGCATATTGAGGGGTGCTGTAAAGGAATGCCTGTGTGTATTTCACACTTGATCAAATAGTAATTGCATATATATTTTGTGGTTAGGGTTAAGTGGCTCACAGTTAAACTTGTTTTCTCCAAGCAATTTTGTTAACACTTTAGTTTACAGGTCCGTAACTTCTTAATTTTCTAATATCCTGGAAGTTTTTAGTAAAGAAGTGGGGAATTTGATGCTTATTATTAAGAACATACTGGACATAAACAGCTGATGATTCATATAACTGAATACTTGTCTTTATCCCTCATGCAGATTACCGTCTAAATTACATTTGTACATCAATTACATGAATATAAAATAATAGGGGGCATCACGTGGCGCCATTATCAGTCCACTTTACGAGTTCAGCTTTAACCACAGGTGTTTTCCCCGTGCGCATTAGTTTCCTGTCTCCATTACCAGCAGCCATGAGTGTTTCCTGTTGCTTTAGTAGACTACACAAGGTAGCCTGAGGAATAATGTGTCGCTGCTGCATCTCACTGGCTCGTTTTTGGCAGTTTGTGATACATTTTGAGGAGTCTGTGTTTTTCGTTTTGAAAGCCCTGACCAAGACCTGCAGTGGTCGAAACATGTTGGCTCTTTTAATGATTTAGCCACCACAATAAAAGCTTTTAAATATTCCTTCCTTGTTTTTCTATATTTTTTTTTGAGTGTCTGGATTGCCTTTCTGTCGATCTGTTGTTTGACACAAGATTTTGATCCACATTTGTATATACAGAGCAACCAGTCATCTCTCTCTTGGTCTACATTTTTCATTGAGAGAAAATGACTTTCTTTTCACTGTCATGATTTCAATGTGTGCACATTGCCAGCCTCAGGTAGTCAGCTGGAAGCAGACAGGTTACCACCTGGCAAAGTATCACAGTAGTTAAGTTAAAAAACACAAAACAAGAATTACCGCACCACACCTTGATTACCATAAGCAAACTATTTAAAAATCATTTATATGGGAATGATTCTGGTTGATTAGTGTAAGCGGGTTCCACTGTAATGAACTGCTAGCGTAACCTAAAACGTCTTAAGCCAGTCCATAGTAGGTCACCTGAATATCCAAAAATATATGCAGTGTGAAGGATAATGTTCTCAAAGTTAAATGGCTAATGATAGAATATTTACTTTTGCAATTCTTTTACGGAAATTCTTCGTTGAAATTCACCTAAAGTTTAACTACATAACTTTGTCTCATTTCCCCATGATAACTGGAACCTAATTGTGTAGTTCAGACCCATAAAATAAAGCATTACCACAAGTTGTCAATAGTCCTATCATAAAAAGGAAGCAATAGATGTCAGGTCTTAGACATCAAAATGGACGATGCAGATATTGCTATCAGATCTAGATTTGGAAGTGATCAGGCTTGAATGAAACTTAAATAAGTGCAACTGAAAGTAAAAGTGCAACCGGAAGCTTCACATCTGAGTCATGTGAAGACACGGAGCAGACGTGTGGATGATGCAGAGAAATCATTAATTAAATACAATCCAAAAAGAACATGGCATGTCTGTTTTTAGACCATGTGTGTCTTGGTGTGAGCTCCTCAATTCAAACCCTCGTGATCACTTCTAAACCTGGAGTGAGAAGTGTAACTGTATATTTATCTGCCAAATAAAACGACACAGAGCGTGCCAGATGCCGTGTTTCGTCTACTCTATTTGAACTGTTTCGTCCATGTGGTGTTCCATGGCGAAACAAATTATAAAAACGTAATAAAAGAAATGATCTTCGACCGCTGTTTGATCAGGTCTGGTGCACGTGTATGTGTGAGGATAACTGTGAGCTCAGGGGGCCCTATAACAAGGCTTTCTCTGAGTAGGGGGCCTGTGAGGGGTCTGAGGAAGGTGCTATGCTATGGCCAGAGGGGGGGCTGCTGTAGTTTGGCGTCTGCGTCATGCTTGCGGGAGTCGTGCCTGGGGCGCTGGCTGGGTTCTGGTAGGACTGCAAGTCTGCTGGGGCCATGCTGCCTGGCGCTGCGGTGTAGACTGGCGGCTGGCCCATGTACATATGAACGTCACTGTGAAAAAAATGAAGCAACATTAATTACTACAGTACAGCAAGGTGTTATAATTAAATGGTCGGTGGAAGGTAGAATTCATAATACAATAACTGTCTAATAACAACCAGAATTCAAATACTGTCCAATGTCAAATAATAGCCATGACCAGCACGATTAATTAAATGCTACCCACTAATGAAGAACGGGTGACACTAAGGGGCATGGAACTAACCCGTAATTTAAATTTCACTTGCATGGTAATTTTAGCCTAATTTAGATTTCCACAGCACTAATTCGATCTTCACAAGAACAGAGTAAAGTCACACTCACCAATCTGCTGCTCGTAAGTTCCCTTTTTAACACTAAAACTGTTTTTATTTGCAAAGTCACAAGATTGTTTGTCTGTTTTGAGCACCATTAAGAAGTATGTCACTGCTGGAAAGATTATCTTTTTATAAAACTGGCCCGTCTGTGCAGTAGAAAGATGCAAGAACATTTGAAACGTGTGCTACATGACCAGAGGAAACACAGTAAAGGGATGTGGCACTTGCTTTTGTTCAAAAGGTAGAAAACCTACAACTACCGGAGTGCACTGACTGTTCGGCTCAGGTTAGTTTAACAGTTCGACTGAGGCAGGAGCGGGTCTCTCTCTCAATCCTCTTCTATACGCTTTGTGTCCATGGTGGCGGGCATAAGAAAATGTGGCAGTACAATCTGTAGTTTGAGCAGCAACTCTAGAGCCAGCAAGAACCCAAGAATGAGCAAGGAGATCTGGGTTTACCTCAGTTCATATTAGAGGTCTACCGATTCATCAGTTTGGCCAATTAATTGGCACCAACAATTTGACTTTATATAAATCATTAATGGCGGAACGGAGCTACGACGGTGGCCGATAGCTGTAACCGCTACTTGTCATGTGGGTACGGCTGTAAAGCTTTTGCATGGAGCACCCCACATGCAAATACAGTGTAATGTGTGCTTTAGATAATTTGTATGATTTAAATTAAAGTTAAATAATGTGGGACAGCTCTACTTCTTTATTAGGGGCATAAAATGTTGCTGGTTATAGACTAGCATTATGTGCTTTCTCTGTTATGCTAGCAAGCATAGTTGGTATAATTTCACTAGAATTAAGTAGCATGACACAAACAATGTGTGTGAAATAATTTTCTGATAATCTAAACAACTATCAACCCATTGTTACTTCGAGATCAGGAGGGACTGGCACTCAGTGTGCTCCAGCCATGAATGCACACAAACTTTTTATCTCATTTTACCACTGGAACAGTTGATTTTACGGCCCATCGGCCAATTAATCAGCTATCAGCTTTTTCCAACTCAAAACTACTGTTATTATATTGGCCATTTAAAATCCACTATTGGTCAACCTCTAGTTCATATACACATACTACCAACACTGTTATGATACAAAGCTGGTTTCTCTTTAAGTTATTGCCAACAAAACTCAGCACTTCCAGCAAATATTAAAATTTAAAAGCCAACCATGACTGAGAGGAATTATACCATTTGAGCTGCTGGAAGCCATTTAATGTTAAACATGAGTAGGAAGTTTGACTGATGGTACTGAAACAGCACCCATAATTAGTGAATTAACAGAAACAACAGTATTTCTGTTGGAGACGTAAAATGTAGAGCAGCAGAGTATTGACTATGACATGACCCTGTTCGTGTAGTCTGAAATCACTCAGTACTGTGTGTTTTGATTATACTGAATTTATCCAGAACAGGTAAACATTGAAGCTTTGAGTTTTGCCACAATAAACAGGAGCAGGTCAGAAAACAAGGAGGCTTCACATGGAAATATATACTTCTACTACATGAGCAAATAGGAAAGAAAGGCCCGTCTTTTATATGTGCCTGTTACACTCAAAGCCAAATACTATTTGGAATAAAGGTCCCAGCCACTATTTGAGAATTTACAGTACTAATAAAGTCATAGATCATTTAGAAAGGGCAAATACACCTGAGATGAGTGAAAAAATAAACAAGGGGGAGTTTGGGCTGGTATTATGTTGCTGTTTAAACAGACTTGATTTCCTTTTCTTCCTTGTAGTAGTATATAGGAGAGTGACAGGAAATACTGGAGCAATAGAGAAAAGGGGACGATGAGCAGCAATGTTTCATAATGTCAGCAACTTGTAGTGTGCTTCAGTGAACCAGCATAAGAAGCCATTGAGGGGGTAGGTGAAACTCACCTAGGAGCTGGCTGACCAGGTATGGGGGTTCCAGCAGGGAGCTGCTCCATGGGAACAGTGTAACCCTGCACTGCCGTACCGCTCATGGCATACGAACCTGATGCAGGCTGACCAGGGTAGACCTGTCGTCACAGACATGCACAGTGCAAGTTAATAACAGACTAAGCCTAAGATCACCAGCAATTTAGACCAGTTACACTGGAAAAAGGTGGGTAACCAAAGTAAAGCTAAATAATACTGACATCCAATAGAAGCAAAAGCACATGCAGGTAGACTGTTTCATTTAAGCTTTTCCTGTTAAAGCTGTAGCTGGTAACTTTTATGAAAATAACTTTGTGTCATATTTGCTGAAACAAACTATGAGACAGATCATCTGTAAAAAAAAAAAAATCACGTTCCTCCTCCTCTTCCTACTGCTTCTAATGACATTCACTAGAATCAGACCGAGGCGCAGTCAGAGCCGATCACAGCCAAGGAGTCTGTGATGCACTTGTCAGTCATGTCAATCACTCTGAGAACTGCAGTCAAACTGCCAAACAAGGCAGCACTGATTAAATATGTATCAAGATTCTGTTACTGCCTATTTCTCACCTCAAATGTTTTCATACACATATTTCAGTGCACTGTTTATCCGCAAAATGAGAGAGTTTGCGACCTGGCCGCCACGTTGTTATAGTCACCGAAAGTACCAAGCACTGCCAGCCACCAGACCAACTTAATTATTTTTCAGTGAAACAGTCCACTATGTGTTTCTCAAAGCACTTGAGGTAAGAGACAGGTGATGCAGTGACAGAATCTTGATTCATATTTGATCAGCGCTGCTTAGTTTGGCAGTTTGACTGCAGTTCACAAGCAGAGATTGACAGCTGCTTTAAAGACTCCTCAGCTCTGATTGGTTGTTCTTGTTCACTTGCGGTGACATCATTGGAAGTGCTTTAAGGCAACAGAGTGAGCGGAGGAATATGTTGTTTTTTTAACAGATTATCTGTCTCATTTAGTGCTGTGTGAATATAGTGACAGTTTCAGCAAATACATGTTACCAACCCCAGCATTAAAGGACAGTACATGCAAAACTGCCCCTTTAAGACTCGGGAATATCAAAGGAATGAGGTTTTGTGTAATTTTCATGTGCTAGCAAAATTCTGGATGTGCACAGTTTCCTGTTTGCATGGCACAAATTTAATCCTTGGAAAAATATTTTTTTACCTGGGCAACCAGTTGACTGTACCTGTTGTGCTGCGTTGGCAGGCTGCTGCATGTAGTACTGTTGACTCTGCAGCTTGGCGTACATGGCATAGACTGGATCTTCGTTCATTAGCTTGGCGTACAAAGACAGAGCTTCCATCACCTTCACATTCAGCTCTGACAGCTCTGAGTGCTTCCTGACAACACAAACCCAAACACACAAAGGTTAGATTGACTGAATATGTTTTTCTTTTTTTCAGTTTAAAATGTTTTATGGCCAAAGCATGTCACATCAGCATAACCGTACCTGTCTATATCCTCCAACTTCTGGTCAATGAGAGGTCCCATTTGATTGCAGGCACCTGATGAGAAATATGTCATATCTGCAGTCAACAATTATCAAGTTTTACATTAAGAATCATACCAGATCAGCTTCTGTCACTTCCATTCACTTTATACAGTAACAACCTCAAATTCAGTTTACCTTCCAACTGTAGTAACTCGACGCTGTCTGACTGGTTGTCTGTGGGATCTGCACTCTGGATCATCTGCAGTAGCTGGTCCATTTTGTCCTGAAATGTTTCAGTAAAGTTCCAGTGATGACACTTTTCAGGTAAATGTGATGAGTGAATCTTTCAATCCAGTTTGGAAGGAAACAAGATTTATTTCTCTCTAATAGAAAACCTAGTTTATATCAGTCTGTGGTTTTTATCAGCAGGTGAACATTTTTAAAATTGCATATCCTACTTAGGAACAAATCTCCTGATTTATTGATGCAACAGTGAGATCTCAATGAGGCAGAAAGAGCTTAGTAAGCAAGTGTTCACACAAGAGAACTCACCTCGTCTATATATACAGGCTCTTGTTCGGGCTCTATGGTCTCCACCTGGATGTCCTCGCTGAATTGTACTGTCTTCTTCTCTGTCTTCACTGTAGATTTCCGAATACCAGCGGATGCAGCAGCGGCGAAACAATGTAACAGCAACAATCATTTACACATTGATAAGAGGTCAGGAGACGTTAACTGGACATTCAGTAATGCTCTGATACTAGCACAAAAGATGGGTCCCAATATCAGATGAAAATCAGAGTCACCATCTGATACAAGCTACTGACAAATCTTTAAATGTCATGTTCATATTAGTAAAGTTAGGTTTTGTGCAGCCTGCCGTAACAATAAGCAGCAACACACAAAATGATCAAAAGCTGTCATCACGTTTGACGAGTAAAGGCATTTGACCATGCAGCAGAAATAAAAGCAAGACAGCAGAACACACACATGCAGCATGAATGTTTCGAGGTATGACACACTCCCAGAAGCATCATGCAAAAGAATATGATAAACAAGCGATGGTAGGAAAGCGTCGCAAAGCAGCAACATTTGGGTGTCATTAAGAAGCGTGACAAATTCATACCAGCTGGCAACAAAGCAAAGCTGATAACAGTGGAAACCACAGAATCTATTACGCTGGATGACCGAAAAAAACAATATACCCCAGACCCACGTTAAACTGCTGACACATGTGAGTGCCAGGAGAACATGAATTCTTTTCAAAACAGCAATGAGTTTCACAACTTAAATATGGAGCTCAGCTGTCCTGTATTATAACTGCACTGTGACTGGACGCTGCACAGATGTCAGAGGTTTTGCTTTGCAAGAAGTGACACCAGAGGATAAACGATTTGTGGCCACACACAGTAGAATCCATTTTGGCAGCAGTGATGGAGATGTTAAATGCTTGGTGAATTAAAAAGTGCATACATCACACTACGAGACAGTGCCAAGAACATAAAAGTATCATATGAATGGCTTATTTACAGTTCAGCAACTACAGATGAGGAATGATTCTATATCAATATGGCAGACACTGAAAGATGTTGTATCAGCATCAGAAATAGAAATGTATGCGGCTCCCTCTTGCTGTCAGATATATTCTCATATGACTTCCCAAAAGTACAGACAACGCTGCTGCAAGTGATAAGACGTTGATCATGTTCTGTTTGTGACTCACAGCTTGATTGTGCTGTGTTATTCATATTGTTTCACCAGCCGTGTGCAAGTGATAAAGTATTTCCCACTCTAGGATCAATAAAGCAATATTGCTAATGGACTAAATGGGCTATCACAGAACTGAAGATGACATAAGTGGATACAGGATGTGTTCTGCATGCGTGTACTCACTCATCTCAGGCTCTGCAGTGAGGTCAGCTGTGACGAAGTTAGAGGGGAACAACCCGACTCCCTGGTATGTTTCCCCCTTCCACCAGTTGGGGTCACTGAAATTAAAAAAAAAAAAAAAAAAAAAAAGATCAAACAAAAGATTGAAATAGTTGCCTTCTCACTGCTGCATTAAAATCTCATCTTAAAGAGTCAACAGATTAAAGAGGGTTATTCTAAGCCTTAGTTTGCACACTTGCAAACCTATTAAAAACATCACGGTATTTTCACCAAACTCAGAACACCACCTTGATTCCCTCAGTCCTCTCAATCCTTGCATGCTGTTTTCACCAGCTTATGATACGTGTGTGTGAAAATTCACCTATCATCCAGGATAGTGATGATTTCTCCCGACTTGAAGGTGAGCTCGTTGTCCTCAGCGGCCTCAAAGTCGTAGATGGCGCGGACTTTCCTGCCATCGGACTTGTGTGAGGAGAGCAGGCTGGAGGTGTTTGGGTAAAGGCTCGACAGGGAGGACTGCGGCTGCTGACGCTGCTCCTTCAGTGACAGCTCAATAGCTGCACACAACAGAGGCAGATAAGTGAAATTGTGTGTATGTCCTTGAAAGTCCCAAAATATTGCTGAACATCTGCAATGAATTAATCCAGTGTACACAGTGATTTATGCAATGCAAATAAAGAATTAAAGTTGTTAGTGTGCATGTTTTTAAGGATAATGCCTCTTCAAATACATTTCTCTGCTGACACCACAGCACTAAGAGTCTGCTCATAACTGTTTGATCATCAGCGAAAGGCCTGCTCACCTTTGGCCAAGTCTTCTTCTTCTTTTTTGTTTGTTGAGGTGGAGGGATCCTTTGCCACTAAAGCAGGGCTTGCTTTTGCTTGCTCTGCAGCCTGTGAGGAAATGATAATCCATGCTCAGGTGAATCAACAACTAGAAGAATAAAAGGATGAGTCAGGATCTCAGTGTTTACGCAAAACAACCTCATTCCCCGATGAAAAAAAAACAACATTTTTGTTAGACAGATCTTTGGCATTTCGCCTTTAATAGGCAGTGGAATATAGGAAGCTAGTGAGGGGTACACACAACAAAAGTCTTCTGCTGGAATTGAAATGGAGATGTTGCAGTTGTTTGGTATGGCTCTGACTCATCACTAATCCACCCCTAAATACAGCTATTTCAAAATTTAGCTTTCACACAGAGTATGCTGAAGCTAAAAACATTTATTTATTCCACCCTACACACCTACCTGTGACCCTACGGCTGGGAAAGTGACACCCTGCTCACGCAGATTCTTGATCATGGCTGAGATCAGACTGAGTTGGGGATCGTTGCGGAAGTCCTCTGCCCACTCCACCATCAGGGCTTTCAGCTTCTCACACACTTTGGGGTGGCCCTGGGGACAATCATTAAAAGGCACATTGTGAGAACAAGGAACTGGATGTAGCGTGAAAGAATTTTAAGCAATCAAACATTATGTGGACAACTCATTTAAAAGTAAAAATGCCATCGAGTACCTTGTTTAAGACGTTACTGACTTCACTGGCAAACTCTCTGGAGCACACCTCCAAGTGGAATATCTTCCCACAGTTTGAGACACACGCACCAAGTAGCTGTGAGGACACGAGTACAAACACTTCATCAGACTCACTATTTAAAGCATAGCAACATGTAACCAACATGTAGCACATACTGGGATATCAGAGAACAAAGCTGGTTACTCCACTAGCTCACAACTTAATGGTAGATGACAAGAAGACAACATTATGCCAATAAGCACCTAACAATAACAATCATACAATCTGCTTACAGTCAACGCCTGCATGGCCACATGAGGATCTTTATGGTTCACTCTTCTCATTATAGACCGGAGACATTCTTTAGGCCTGCAGCAGAACGGTAGAAATCAAAAGTTTGTGGAGATTAAATGCTTGACAAGGACCAAAAAACAATCTAGCTTTTATGAAGAGCATCAATATTTATCTTAAATTTCTCCTTATACACTTAATGTCTCTGGGTTCCATCTCTAACCCTGAGATACGTATGTGTTTTTACGACTGAAAAGGCTTAAAAGGAACATTATGCAGTGCCTGATTAATGTGTCTGTGTGTGAGGTTTAGTGTGAAGACAGCAAACTAACCCGGTGCGTGACTGCCCTATCTTATCACATATGTCCAGAATGAGGCCCCAGTCCTCAGCTGTGTTCATCTCACTGGTCGCTTTCTCTGTAGGACAGAAGCACAACAACCAGCATTAGCAGAGAAGTTACAGACCGCAAAAGCATGTTTTCCATGACTTATTCTATTTAAAGACAAGGAGGAGAGATGAGGACTTAAACACTATCAGAAATAATAAAGCTTATTGAAACAAACATTGTAGTTAAAAGCTGTTTGCACGTGTGAGATCCTGTCCTTCTGTCTTTTTTATTTATCATATGAATAAGCACAAACGTTAGAGACATACCAACACAAAAGCCCTGTGGTAAATACCATCAGATGAAGCTCATAATGTTTGGTTTGTGTTGAAACTGTCTATCATAGTGATTAAACCTGAAGTTTATTTGAGACTGCACACTGTGTTTAATTGAGAAAATACAGTGAATAGTGTTTTTCAAGTGGTGGTGAGAGTTCCTCTTTGCCAGTGCAGCTTCCCTGTCTTTGACCTAAGTCACCATGATTTCTGGGACTTTTCCTCTTTCCAAATTACGTAACAGTTTTTTATGGACCAGCAGTAAATATAGTATCTAACCACTGTGTACTTGACTTGTCAAGTTCCCTCATATTCCCATAAAATCACCAATAAAAGTTGACCTGTTACAAAGCTGATACATACTGCTATTGAACAATATGACCTGTGTGTTAAGCAGCTTTTGTAATTATTAAGTAGCTTAGATACAGTATGTCAAACACTGAAAAACTGCAATTGCAAGAAGACAACATGGTCACAAGTTGGATCGGAAAATATGATGATACTGGGGTGCCCAGTATCACGGTGGGTCGAACTGGCCTCCTTTGTACATAGGCATGCATGTCATCTCTTCACTCTCCCCCTTTCACACTAAATCTGTCCTGTCCAACAAAGGCATAAAAAAGCTTAAAAAATAATCTTTAAAAAAATATATATATGATGTATTCTGTAGCTCTTCGTTCAATATCTCTTTGTGTATCGTACCATTGTGAACGATGATGGAAATCAATGAGCAGAACTTCTTTATGATAATATAGTATGAACGTACAGCACTATGATCACAAAGTATTTGAAGTAAATTGAATATAAGGTGAAATTTGCTGATCTGGCCAAGAAACCAGGCATTCCTGCCAGGTTATATATTCATGAACAGATTCAAAAGTGTTTCACAGAAAATTGACAAACGTGAAGATTCAAATAGAGACTACAATATCAAAGTACTAGTAGCAGAATTGAATTTTTTTTTAAACCCTCCCAACCCCTAACAAGCAGATGATCACCAACACTGAGAGATATAAACAGCATGTTTACACACCAACAGTCCAAACAGCTTGAAAATAACCACTCAAGCTTAAATAACACGTGACAGTCCCAACATACCTATTATAAGCTTTACCAAATAAGCATTTACTGCCTGTTTTGAGGGCTACAGTTTCACATGGTGCTGCATGATGAGGTGTTTGTGTACTTTATCCACCTCCTGCAGCACACTGTACCGTTACATGCTAATGACGCGGTTAACCGCTGAACCCAGAACAAAGAGAGAAACGGAAACACGGTGTGACTTTATGGTTTCACACACCACCGCATCCTCTTTCATATGCAGCAGCTGTGAGATGGCAGGCTCATCGTATTGGATAGCCGACATACGATGGGATACAGTGAGGTGATGGAGCAGACGGCTAGCTGGCATTACTTCAGTTGTCTGATGACAGCATCTCTGTTAACAGCTAGCCTGACCACAATAATCAACTTTACATGTTGGTACAAAAAATGAATAACACTAGCAGCGTTAACTCTTCAAATGGCGATCTGTGAACGTTTAAAAATGTTAGTTGCTGCTAGCTAGCAGCTAAATCTCCATATAATATAAGGGTGCAAGCTAGTTAGCTAACTGCTCTGTGGCTAACAGAGCGAATCACAACAAACAGGCTAAACAGACATTTCACAGAAAATTACAATAACTACAGCTTTCCGTTTGTACAGCCTGAAATACAGTGCTACAAGACAGCCATGTCGCATTATTAATATAGCTCTTCGGGTTAACATTAAAGCTACAGGCAGCTGAAGAACACAAACAAAGCTGTGTGATAAAAGCTACTTCAGCTAGCCTGCTAGCAATAGCCTCCAGTTGTGATTACTCACCAACATCTTGGTCAAATGGGTTGGTCGCGAAGAGAGGCATTGCTGGCGTGTTGACAACAACAGATTTCACCTTCCCCAGTTATTTACTTTCCCTCTTTTGTCTTATTTCATACAGTACGCACGCATAGTAACGACAACTTCATGAATGTCAAATGTAGCTGTCTCTATTCTACACAGTCACTCCTTCGCCAGACGGCAACAAGCGAGGCATGCTGGGTAATTGAAGCAGACAGTCGCGTGTTGACTAAACTGCTGTCATGTCGCGCGCAGAATAAACTGCTAAAAGAAACTACAAGTTAATATTCACAGTCACGCGACTGTCACGGCGTCTGCACCGACTGTGCACTACAGAAAATGGACCATAAGCTACAAATTGCCCTAAAAAATAACATGTCATCATCAGGTGATGGTGGTCACGTGATATTATCTCACCGCGTCTGACACACAGTCCTTTTAATAAACTCCTCATGTGATAATTTTTTTTTACCCCAGTAGTTACAATTAATTTCTGTGTGTGAGTAAATCCATTCTCCTTGATATTATGGGGATAGTAAAAAAATAATCTGTCACAAATCCATAAATAAAGCCATTGCCTGTTTTAATAAGTCATCTTTTTTTAAAGAGAGAGATCAGTTCCCTTTAGAAATGTTCAAAAAGAAGGTAATGTACCTTGGCCACATTTATTTTGTCTTTACTTATCTATGGAAACATAATTCCTGCATGCTATACTGTGGGGCAGGAGTGTCCAAACTTTCTTGAATGTGGCCCAGATTGGACAATGTGAAAACACCTGGGGACCAGCTGCTTCTTGCATCATAGTATTGAAAACAAAAATACCATATATATTGCAGGATTTATACTTCTGCCTTCAATCAACGCTGCCACGACGTAGGCTCTGTGTTGACATAGAGCCTTTGCCATAGCCTGATGTGCACCTCCCCAGAAAAGTAACTAAAAGTAAGTACTTCTATGTGGTGGCATTGTAGACCTCCTGTCTATTTTTGTAAGCTGAAACCATTTCCCCCAGTGGAAACAAAGCTTTTATTTACTTTAATTTCACCGATAGAAACAATAAATTGTGAAGACAATAAGGCCTCCACAAAATAGCATTTTAAGACTTGAGTGTGATTTATCCTGGCTTCATATAAACATGCTTCATATCTAGGCTAATGTATACAATGTAAAATGCCATAGGCTTGTGCTAATAATGTTAGCATGATATTAGTTTGGAAAACGTGTTTAGTATAAGACAGTGGTTTTGTCACTGAACCTTGTGAGTTGTAATTGAGCTGAATTGTTAAGGTTACCTTTGTTAAATGTAGCTGTTGTCCCTGGCCTCATATGAGTAAAGGAAAATTCCACTAGCCACTAGGCTAATTTATACAATGTAAAATGCCATAGGCTTGTGCTAAAAACATTAGCATGTTGTATTTGTGGGGAAAATATGTCCAGATAAAGACAAGTGCTTTCTCTTAACGCTCCTTTCTTTGTTTGTTTGCTTGTGTACAGATCTGTTAATGAAAACACACAAGTTCCACCTGCTTAGTTACTACTTGGTGCACATCTTCAAACTATAGCCTAATAGTCCTGCTGCCATAAAGTGTACATAAACACACAATTGTACTGCTATTTTAAATCTCATTTAATCTTGTTTTGTTTGGGCTCTGATGTCTGACTGTTGTACATGGACTTTGTTAGTCAAGACAAATAAAATAAAAAGAAAACAAATGTATGTAAGCCTGATATCAGAGCTGTATCATTCAGTTTCCTTTCTTCTTTAGTTTCTATAGAAAAATAAATGTCTTTTCATGCCCTATCACGTAAATGCATCTATTGCAATAAATCATAGGACAAAAAGCATTGACTCCACACACAGTTTCTTTCCCAGTTTATTGAGATCCATAGGAATTTGGCAATTTAATTAAGGCATAATGAGTCTTGAGCCAGATTACACACTGCTACTCAGTCCTTAAGCATGATATGAATCGGAGAAGGTCAATCATACAACAATAACAACTGATTATGCAAATTATAAACATGTAACATATTTCACATATTGTATTTGGCATAATGAACAAATCACCTTGCGACGGCTACGTTACAAAAAATGTACATATTGTTTATTTGTGCCTCAAACTGTATAAAATTCATACTGGCAGTCTAAAGTTTAAGAAATACTGTCCTTCATAAAACAGCAGCACTGCTCACAACGAGCATCTATTCTCAAAAAGGAAAAAAGAAAGAAAATGATATTGATTTCTGAGTTGGTATAAAGGTGAAATTTACACTAGCCTTGCTTCTGTTTATTATCTGAGCCTGCAGTCATTTGCTGATGGTGAGACGGTGCGTTTCATTTTCCCAGGAGCTTATTTCTTAGTGAAGTATTTGACGGTATAAAAATAGTTCCACTTTATTAAAAAGATAATCCTCTGATATAGATTTTTTTGTAAGTGTAAAGATTTAAAAGGCAGCAAAGGAATAAAACAATATGAAATTCAATCCAAACCCACAATGTATCTCCTATTATGAAATATTATTTACAGATACACCTGTACAACAGCGGCTGTCCAAAATAATGACTAAGTACAGCCTAAATAAATCCCTACATTCTCATGTTTCCTTCAGTACAAACATTAATCAATACAATAGTGGGCTGGCTCTGTGCATGCTCTGTCTTCTGCACCATACTGTGTGTAAAGTGCCTTTCAGACAAAGATCAGTCCGAGTCTCATTGATGCCTGACTGAGCTGGCGTTAGCAGAGTCCTCTAGTCATCTAGAGCTCCTCCTCATGTCCTTCATTATCCTCGCATCTTCATCCTCAACTTCAGCCTTTTCACCTCTCTCCCACAGACAGCTCACACTGTCTTAGATGGATGCTATAAAACTGGAACTTTCACTGTGAAGAGATCAACAAAAATACAGATACATTTTAACATCTTTCTGAAGGGCTTATGGGCTGCTATATTAACAGTTATAGCAATAGCAATTAAATGACTGAATATGTTTATCTGCAAGGTTATTATAATGATAGAAAAACTACACAGGTGCTCAGAATCATTAAAAAGGTTGAACATCTCACCCCTGACAGCTGAGTAAACTCTCCTGATGAGGACTGTAATATGTTATATGAACCAAAGCTTCAGAGCAAGAAGACCTTTAGCTGAGATTATTTTATTATTGGGCACATATACTACACATATACTAGCTACATTTGCTTGAAACAACAGTGCCCAGCTGGTTTAAGGACATTACATATCTGTGACTCAAGATTTACATCTAGAGTAGGAATTAATGGATATAGATTATAGAGGGTACTGACATTCAGAGGCACGTTCACAGATGAAGCCGATGCGGTCAGTGCAGTAGAAATCATTCCAGTTGGCATTATGGATAAGGCCAGCACAGTCCTCGCCATCTTCGTGGCCATGGGTCCAGTTATCTGGCTGTCCAGGCTTCCACTTCCTAAAAGCAACAACATGAACAACATTTTTTAAAGTTCAAGAATCATACAAAGTGTTTGTTAGTTAAGCAGGTTTTGTACTTGTGTATCAGCTCTATGCAGAGCCTACGCCATAGCGTACGCTGTTGTGCGCATTTATACTTATTTATATTTGATGTATAGTTGTATATTTTTTGTATATTGTA
Organism: Epinephelus awoara; assembly: GCA_035609425.1. Classification (NCBI taxonomy): domain Eukaryota; kingdom Metazoa; phylum Chordata; class Actinopteri; order Perciformes; family Serranidae; genus Epinephelus; species Epinephelus awoara. Next base: position 21,065,670 of record CM069306.1, on the reverse strand, counting down.
TATTCCACTTCTTGCCTAAATTTGAATACTTGTGTCAGTTCTGGTACATTGAGAGCAAGTCTACCAGAGTCAGATTTTTTGTATGTGCACGTACTTTGCGAATAAAGCTGATTCTGATTGTGCAGTGGTGTGTCTGTCTCTCCAAAACACTAGTCAGCGGTGGGATTTCTGTGTAGTGCTGTAAAGTTTTATTGATTCAAAACATGCCTAAAACATACATTACACATGGCTTAGCAGCGACAAGTTCAAACCCAAGTACACAAATCAGCTTCACTATAAGCAGGACTCACAGGCATTTGTCTTTTGCTGGAAATATTTTCCCCGCCAATACAACATGTTAACGTTGTGAGCACAAGCCTATGGCATTTTACATTGTATAAATTAGCCTAGCGGCTAGCAGACTTTTCCTCTACTCATATGAAGCCAGGTACAACAGCAACATTTAACAAGGATATTCATTACAACTCACAAGGTTAACTGACAAAACAACTGTCTTATACTAAACACGTTTTCCAAATAAATACAAAATGCTAATGTTATTAGCACAAGCTTACGGTATTTCACATTGCATAAATTAGCCAGGCGACGGGCTGACGTCTTCAATTCAACGCAGAAGTATAAATGCCGCATTACATTCATAGAAGCTTGTTGTTTTGGACAGAATGAATCAAGGACAAAGTCATAAATCACTAAAAAACATGAATTCCATTTGCTTAATAACAGTTTTATACAGCTTTTGTAAAACCAAATTGGCAGGTTTACTCACTTGAAAACAGGTAAGGTTCCATCCACCCATTTCCAGACATTTTCCTCCTCCCTGTCATTGAGGCCCAGCCAGAAATAGCCTTTCCCCGCAATTGCATCTCTCACAAATTGCTATGGATACAAGAGCAAAGCATATTTTACAGGAAGAAAAAAAGTATGTGGATTTTAGAAGAAAAAGAAAAAATTATGTGATTTTATGTTATTTTTTACAAAACAGTTAAAATTATACTGAATATACTGAAGTATCTATCAGGGGGTTGATTCCATTTACCTGTTCCTCATTGTTGTTAATAATAAGCATTAGAGATGATATGTTAGCACAAAACTGCTTGGCCTCGTCGAAGTTGAGCCTCTGAGAACCAGAAGAGAAGTAATAGCAGCTGTCTCCAAATTTTCTGAAGTCAGGCGGGCAACCTGGAACTGATCATTTACAGGATATTACAATAAACATTGTAAGCAAAATCACATGTCCAGAATTTGTAAAAATGTACTGACAGTGGGTCACAAATCCATTTTCTACCCTTAAGTAATCTTTGAACTCACCAGGCACTGGAGCAGCAGCAGTAGCGGGCTGGATCTGCCGGGACACAGAGCCTTGTGGTTGTGCTGCTGGTTTGGGTTGAGGTTGTTTGGGGGGTTGAGGTGGTTTGGGGGGTTGAGGTGGTTTGGGGGGTTGAGGTGGTTTAGGAGGCTGTGGTGGTTTGGGGGTTACAAGAACCTTAGTGGGCCTCGTGGGCTGAGGAGGCTTTGGAAGCGGAGGTGCAGGCGCAGGTATCCCTGGTAGCCCTGGAGGACCGGGAGGACCAATGGGTCCAACAGGCCCACGAGGCCCCTCGAGCCCTGCAGGTCCTGCTGCTCCCCTGGGCCCCTGTGGCCCTTGTGGTCCTGGCAACCCTGACATTCCATCCCTACCGGGAATCCCTGGCACCCCAGGGTCACCTTTTTCACCAGGGTTTCCAGGTCGACCTCCAGACCCCCTTGATCCTTTAGCCCCTGGAAGACCTCGAGACCCAGCTGCACCCTTTGGACCTGTCGCACCTGTTGGTCCAAGAGCACCTTTCTCTCCTTTGGGTCCCACCACCCCTGGCATCCCTTTGTCTCCCTTGTCACCCTTTTGTCCTGTCTGGCCCACTGGCCCCTGGGGCCCCTTGTCCCCCCTGGGGCCCCTTGGACCTGGTGGACCTGAAACATAATAAAAGCAGATGAGTGTTTCGGAATCAGAGACTGTATACAGATTACATGACAGCCCCCCAAGCGAAGCCAAAACATCTCGACTAACCCCTGGTGGCTGGCTGCAGTAGAGGTCATAAACCCTGCCCCCTCCATGTTAGTGGATGGGACATGGGCCAAACTAAAAACTCAAAGTAGACATCAAATTTTTCCTGTGACACAGCTATTCCACCCATGTTTTTCTGTTTTTCTGGGGGCGGTCAAGCATGCTTTAACCCAGCTCAGGAGAAAGTCTATCTTGAGTGTGACTTGGCACAACTCGTCGCGTTGGAACTGGTAATGAGCATGCAAATCAGTGTGGTACGGACTGACTTGGCGTGACTAAAAGCTCCAATGAAAAAGCCAGAAAGTCCATTCTTCACTTTCCTTTTTGCTGAAGTTGGGTCTCCACCAACTCTCAGGGGAAATATCTGGCTATAAATGTTACACTCTCTTCACTAGCTTGTCTGTAACTGTGTCCGTCGGCTTTAATATTAGTGCGGACTTAAGAAGATTTCCAGTTGGTCCTCATTAAACAGAAAGCACCCTGACTCAAGTGAAGCATTACACTGACACTTCCTGCACCTCATTTACATGAGAATACAGATATTAAAACCATGTTCTGTTCTGTTTGGGATGGGGTATCGTATCGCCCATCTCTGATGAGATCAGAGGGGGCTAGGCTTAGGGCAAAGAGGTGATAGTTAGGGCTACTGGCCAATTTCAGACTTTGACATTTTCAGTTTTTTGGATGAATAAAGCTCCTGAAAGCACACTGTGTACATAAGCTTAAGCAGAATAGCTGAATAGAATCGCTCGTGTTGACATCGTATTTTAATGTCACTAGGATGCCCAAGAACATCTATACCATCTATGCAAGAACATATAGGTGCAAATAGATCTGAAACATTTTTCACCATTATTCTTACCCTGCAGGATGGTGAAGTTGGTGATGAGCTGTGAGTGCTTGCTGTCCACCAGCTTCATCTCCTCCATCACCATGGAGAGGTTATTGACCTCTTTGTCCAACCTGGCCGCCAGCTCATCTTGCTGGGTGCGCAGCTCTTTGCTGTCTGTGCTGGCCTCTGTCACACTGGTATTCAGCCCCACTATCAGATCTGAATGTCGCATCACTGTCTCAGCACAAAACCTCAGGCCATTTAGGTCGGAGCTGATGGCGCCGAGGATCTGCGCGGTGAAACTCACGTTTCCAGTCACACGGTCCATGTCATTCTCCTGTCTGTCCAAACGAGCCTCCATCTCATCAAACTTAGATGAGGTGGTGTTATCGTGATCTCTCTGGTGGTCCATCAGCTCATGCAGGCTCTGGCCATGCTCCTCACTAACAGCTGAGGTGTTCTGGATTTGGCTGGCTAGTGTGCTGAGCTGAGCCCCCAAGTCATCCAGAGCTTCTCCATTGGAACGGGCCAGGGCCGAGTTGTTGGCTGCCAAAACCTGAAGGTTCTGGACCTTTTCTTTTAGCCACTCTGTGTCAGAGCGTGTCTGTCTGGCTGTCTGCTGCAGTCCCTGATAGTCATTCTTCAGTTTCTGCACCGCCTGGCCCGCATCTTCGACCGTCTTCTGCAGCGTGCTGAGCAGACTGCGCTGCTGGGACTGGGTGATGTTTAGTGCACTGATACTGACCTGGGTCTCGCTTTGCACTTTGACCTGGCCCTGTATCTCAGACTGAAGCCATGCAGTGTCTGTCTGGAGGCTGTCAATCATGTCACCGTAGGAGGCCAAGGTCTGGTTGACTCCACGTAGTGAGGCCTCGTTGCTTTGCAAAAAATTCTGCAGGGAGACGTGGCCATTTTGCATGTCGTCTCCTGTGAGCTGAAGCTCATCCAGCACGTCCCTGTTTCTGGTTGCCCTGAGGGCAATATCATTCAGTTTGTTCTGTAAGGCCTCCAGATCTGACTTGAAAGTCTTGATGTCACTTGTGGCATTAACCGACTTTTCTCCTGCCTGATCATCTGAAGAGGTGTCACACAAAAAATTCTGTTAGTAGAAAATGTTTGTGTTCACAGCCTTTTGCAGGTTAAACCTATGGACAGTATTGTGCAAACATTTTAGGCAGGTGTGAAGAAATGCTGTAAGGAAAGAATGCCTTTAAAAATATAAAGTTTAATTGTCGATTTACAAAATGCTAAGTGAGCGAACAGAATAAACATATAAATCAAATCAATATTTAGTGTGACCATCCTTTGCCTTCTAAACAGCATCAGTTCTTCTAGGTACACTTGCACATAGTCAGGGATATTGAAGAATCATAGTCAGGTGTATGTTTACCCAATTAAAGCATACAGGTGCTAATGATCATCAATTTCATATTGGGTTGAAACACAGTCATTAACTGGAACAGAGACAGCTGTGTAGGAGGCTTAACACTGGGTGAGGAACAGCCAGACTCTGCTACCAAGATGAGGTTGTCGACAACAGTTTCATGTCACAGGTCGCACAACATGACAAGCCTGAGCACAGCAACAAGACACAAGGTAGTTATACTGCATCAGCAAGGTCTCTCCCAGAGCAGACTAAGGTTTCAAGATGTGCTGTTCAAGCTCTTTTGAAGAAGCACAAAAAACGGGTAATGTAGAGGATTGTAGACGCGACGGTTGGCCAAGTAAACTTAGTACAGCAGATGAAAAACACATTATGCTTGCGATGTCAAGCAGTGCTATCAGCTCAGAACTAGCAGAAACCCAGGTGTACCCAGGTACACCCATCTACGGTGCAGAGAAGTCTGGCCAGAAGTGGTCTTCATGGAAGAATTGCAGCCAGAAAGCCAAACCTCCGATGTGGAAACAAGGCAAAGCAACTAAACTATGCACAGTGGTGCAGAAAAATGGCATCAAACGCTCTTGTTTGAAATACTTGGTTGTAGCAGAAGGTCGTTTGATAACTGAGGGGCTGAAGAGCAGTACAATAATGAGCGTCTGTTTGCACTTCTGCAAACTGAGTTAGGGATTGGGTCAGGATTAATGGTGTCCTCAATGCTGAGAAATACAGGCAGACACTTATACATCATGCAATACCATCAGGGAGGCATCTGATTGGCCCCAAATTTATTCTTTATTGTCACTCAGAACTATCTTCAGAAATAAAGAAGAACAAGGAGTCCTGGAAGTGATGGTATGGCCCCCACAAAGCCCTGATCTCATCATCATTGAGTCTGTCTGGGATTACATGAAAAGACAGAGGGATCTGAGGCAGTCTACGTCCACAGAAGATCTGTTAGTTAGTTAGTTAGTTCTCCAAGATGTTTTGAACAACATACCTGCCGAGTTAAAAAATTGTGTGCAGGTGTACCCAGAAGAACTGATGCTGTTTTGAAGGCAAAGGGTGGTCATGCCAAATATTGATTTGAAGTAGATTTTTCTTTTGTTTGCTCACTTTGCATTTTGTAAATCAATAAAAATAACCAATTAAACTTTATATTTTTGAAAGCATCCATACTTCACAGAATTGTTTCACACCTGCCTAAAACTTTGGGGCAGTACTGTATTCATAAGCTACTCTTGTGTTAATAAGACTTACCTAGTTTCTTCAAATCTGTCTCTACAGCGTTGATCTTGCCTCCATAATTCTGCATGCCCTCTGTGACATTGTCCATTCTCTGGACCACTGTCAGAAGAAAAAAGAGAAGGTGTAAATACATACATATAGTTAAAACACTAACAGGGACAAAGGAAATTAAATATTTAATGACAATCTCAGGATGCTGAGGCAGTATTTTCTCTTACTGATGATAACAGGAACTCTTACACATCCATCACAGATACTGACACAGGAAGTACATTTCCTGTGAAATGTGACCTTCTACTGACTCTAGAGGTCTATATGAGATGGATAAAAGTGTAAGTACATTTACTTTTGGTCATGTAAGTAAATTGTGCTGGTACCACTTACATACTGTCACTTTAGAGAGTTTAAATGCAATATTTTTACTTGTCATAGAGTAATTTTGCATGGCATTGCTACTGATATTTCAATTACGAATCTGAATACCTTTCACCAATTATAAATACCGATCAATCTCCTTAATGTGTAAACAGAGAATTTACTCGGCTAAGCTGACTGTGAACAGCAGAGGGTGCTGCCGTATTCATTCCTCTCCAGTGAATAGCTGGAAACTCAAACAGCAGACCTGAACGCAGGATGTTGAACACAGTGAAGAGTTTCCTACGTTTATTTTATTTTTTTTGTAACCTGGCAACTGCGTATCTGTTGATCAATACAGATCTCAATTTTCAGAGCACATTCACAAATTCCACTTCATGAGGATAAACAATGTCAAACACATGATGAATACCACACTAGTACACTCTGACTCTGGTCCCACTTTCTCTCTCCTCCTCCTCCACATCTGCAACAAAGAGTCCATCTCCTCTCCTCCGCCGTTTGTTTTTCTGTCGGTATGTGGGCGTCTAAAAACTGCACTGGAAAACATCCTCAGCTTTCACTGTTATCATTCCAGAAGTGAGAAAAACACGAAACAATAACATGCACTTGGGACAAACAAAATCACATGGGCCCAGTTTCAGAGTGCTGTTGGTAAACTGCTGAGAATAAGCAGCTTGAGTCTGCTCTCTGTCTCGCTACCTCTAAATTGCTAATATCTTTATCTCTTTGAGCACTGAGAAATACTGCTGTTGGCTTATTTGTTGCCCATATCAGTGATCCAATAATACTAAATTGCTACAGCACTTATAATAGTGACTGAAAAGCCTGTCACACTATCTTCCTCCCTGATGTCGAGCATACCTTCTTACTCCCCTCTGTTAATCTTTCCATCCCCCACAGTCCTGTATTGGAAAAGCATTATGAGTTATATAAGGTTGCTAATTTGAGCAAGGCTTATTGGCTGCCTATTGTGAAGTTATGAGCCATACTGAGGGCAGTTACTCAACACGAGGCCCGGCAGATTTATGCTGATCAATGCCGCAGGAGCAGACACTTAGTGACACAGCAGGTTACACAAACAATGCTTTTAACTTTTAACAAACTGGGTCATTCGGTTAACAGTATGTTTTGTTTAAAGGGTGCTGTAGAGAAAAGAAATCCAACCCAGCACTCAGCCTTCGTTGGCTTCTTGCAAACTATTTTGGACACTTGCACCCATTTGTGAGTCAACCTGTGGTTCATGAGACAACAAATTGCTACCAAGCCATAAAATCTCCTCTGGGTTGTTAAGCCAGGGTAGTCGCTGCATGGTCATCTGGCAGACATTAGAGCCAAACCACCAAAATCACATGGGCTCCATACAAACACAGACCCAAAGCTGGAAAAACCAAAACAACCCTGACAGCACTTACAGGGCATGATTCAGATTTAGATCTTAACTTGGAGACCTTCACTTGTTTTTTGAGTAAAATCATTCCCCACTGGGTGAATGCAGTTTTTGTCTTGTGGCCGAGCTGCATGGTTCACCAGATTAGGGCGCCTGTGGGGCAGGTGGACTCCAATGTTTTTGCTCAAGGATATTTTGACAGGTTTTCTGTGATTGATTGGGGCCACAAATGTGTAAGACTGAACAATACATAAAGTGCATTCCATATTGAAGGCGCGTGAGATATGTGGAATTCCTTTCTGTTTCTATTTAACATTACAGCCCTGGTTCAAACAGGGAGAAACGGCGAAACGGGTTGCCGTAAGGACAAAGTTTCACAAACAACTGTGTTTTCAATCTCGAGCTTTGGACAATCTCCGAAAGATATCAATTCAGTGGGTAAACAATGACTTCTGTCAAGGGAGTCTCTTCAAGGAGTAAATCTTAGGCTGAACTCTCTGACTTGGTTGGACTTAGTTTTCAATTTGATGCAGTGATGTGACCCTTTGACTTTCATCAAACCTCACAGAGGAGGACAGAGACAGAGAGACTGCACATGGGGAGCAGAGGATGAAGAAGTAAGGGGAAAATCAGCTAAATATAGTTCTCATATTTCTATTGTGAGATGTTATCTATATATTCATTTGGTCTCTCTCAGCTGAAAATAAGAACATCAAAACTTAAATAGTAACTTTCATCAGGTGAGCCTTTTTGGAATTGTTTTTTTCTAACCATGAGGCTAACCATGTTTGGTATTCATTTTTAATTTCTCCTAGCTTTGGGATTAGTACCTGATAAGCATAAAAAAAGCAAAATACTGTCAACGGCAATAAAGTCCCAGTATCCTCAAATGAGACGGTAATAAAGTCCCAATGTCCTCAAACGAGTTCTTCCTAATCAACAGCGTCTTAGCCTGTTACTGCTAAAATTGGTCAAAACTGTTGCCATATCAAACTACAACATTATTAATCCTAAATAAACAAGTTTCAACCATAAAACGTGATCAGGTTTTGGATCTGTCCAATGGCTGCCATCTTGATTTTACACAGATTAGTGTATTGTGCCCTTACTACCACTAGATGACACAAAAAAGTGGACACAAATGACGACATTTGTGTCCACAAATGAGGACAACAGGTCTAAGCTCAGTAGAATGAAGCATAAGGTCAGGTAAACCCAAAATGTGATGTCCTTATGAGGACACAGGGTCTCAGGAGGATATAACAACTTATTTATGCCTGAAACATGCACACTGACTTTTTAAAAACCTTTGGATATGAACAGGTTTTAATGAAAGTGGACTTGTGAAAGTGGATCAAGAGACTGTGGGTTTAAAGCCCACTCTTATTGTCTTACAATGCATTTTATGTTTATTTAAAAAGGGACCATGCACATTGATCAACATGAGCACTTGAGTGCATTATGGAAATGTGCCAGATTTAGACATACAGGCTAAATTTTCCGGCAGCCTGATGGAATTCAAAGAAAATATACCAGAGCACAAATGGTAAAACAATGACAAATCATTTCTCCAGACTATGAAAGCATGTCTGATTGTCCAGTAACTACTGTTTTGTAGATCTGGAGAAGGTATTGACAGATGTGATGCTCCGTCTGTGGGTATCGTGTTCCAGGTATGTGCTGCTTGATAGGAAAAGGCTGTCCAAAGGTACTTTTTCTGTGTGGTATTTTGTTTTTTCCTTGAGTAATTCTGTCCTGAATGTAAGATTAAATATACACTGATTTGTGTAATGTGACCACAGCTTTACAATCTGTGCTCTGGAGGTCAGGGTTTGCAGCAGAGACATAAAAAACTACAGTACAAAAAGCAATTTATTCAACTTCAGTTTTGACTTACCTTTGTATCCGAGGACAGCCACTGCTATGGTGAGCAGGGCACAGAGCACATAGAGCAGTGCAATAGCCGCCCTCAGAGCCCAGTCATTTTTACACTTGGTGCACTCTGTACCCTCCTGAATTCCTGCAACATACAATAGAATATGTGTCATGAATCGTACATTATGCAGTAAGTCTGCTTCATCCTGGTTACAGAGCTTGCACAAACAAACAGTAGTAACTCAAATATTGTGCAACTGGAGCAAGGAGTTAGTAAAAATACACCAAAGGTTTTCATTCAAAAATGCAATCACATGGGATGTTTTTTCATTTCATAACTAAGTTTAGTACTGCGTGTCTAAAGCGGGACACGCTGTGCCTTTCTTCAGCCAAGTATCAATTGAAAACATTTGCCCTCATGAATAAGAAGACTCAGAACAAAACTTTGAAAACACTGCACATGTGTTCGCCATACGGCAGAGAAACTGAAACAAAACAGTACCATTACATTTTCTGTGTCATTCCTCATTGCCATCCAACCTAAAACCATGGTGCAGTGAAATCTTTGGTCATTCATGTCACAGATGTTCACGAGTCTTAACACTACGTCCTGAAAACCACCAACGCTGTGTGAGACAACGCTAAACATTATACTATAGGCAGGATGTTTACTTGACTTCATTAGAAGTGACCATGTAGCCTCTGGCAAGCAGAAAGAGAGCAGCTGGTGTGTATTCACAACAGGCAGTACAATAGAGATCCGTCTGTAGATGGAAGAAACCTTCAATCACAATATCTAGGAAACCTGTTAACACTTAATTAGACCGGAAGGTTATAACATAAAAAGCCTGAGAGAGAAACAAAACAGTTTGACACCTTTGACAAGTTTATACTTTTATTGTCACTATATCAAACTTGTATTAAGATTAGAGCAAATTAAAAATGTGATTTATTGGAAAACTATGGTTTGGTGCAACATGGGTATTATTTTCTTGCTGGCAATGATAACATTGTACTCACAAATGATATAAAAACAGAATGACAGACAATCATTCAAGTTGTAAACAGGGCGACAGTTTAGCCAGATTAGCTACTTCACCACTTTATTTGGACGATAAACAAAAATGTGAGCACACCTGAAATGTCAAAATCCCCCATTATACAGAAAGTAGTTATTGTGAACAGCTATGGCAAGTACGGCAGGTAAAATGATTTGGTCTTTGGCTCTGTTTACACCTGGTACTAACATGTGTCTTGGGTGATCGAATCACAAGCGGACAGCAGTACTATGGAGCTATGGAGCTTGTAATTAGATCTTACTTTCCTGGTATGCAGATCAAAAGAAGAGGAGGAAGAAGAACAAGAAGAACAAGAACAAGAAAAAGAAGAAGAGCACTTCCCATGTGTTTGCAAAGACCTTGGTGCCGGCAAAATCAAAACACTACCATGCACTTTCCATGACTCATCTGACAGAAATTCAAAGAAGAAGAAGAAGAAGAAGAAGAAGAGGGTAAGAAGAAGAACATACAGCATATTCTTATAACATAACATATTCTCATTCCCAACGCGTAACTACAGACGCTTGGTCAGTGGCCTTACATGTCAAACTATGACTCTAGGTAACCCCTCCAGAGTCAGTTTTGGATGCTCAGGGAAGGGGTTGTGATTTACATTTGTTACATGCACTGTGTTTTCAAAATAAACTTCCGTTACCACAGGAAATGTATAGTCTCTGCTTTAGACGGTCCCCGTCTTTTTGCTGTCATATACCAGCATCGTGCTGCACTGGGGGATATATTGTACTAGCATCGTGCTGCACAAAAGTCACACTGCTGAAAGCAAATATGGCCACATGTGGCTCAGACCACCTCCGAATGATGGGTGATTGGTTATCAAGACTTACTGAGGATGCACGTGGTGCACTAACACCTGTAATTAGAGCTTTTTACTTGTGATCCTATCACCCAGGCCACATGCCAACTTGTATTACCCATAATGGAAGAGAATGTGTAGCCACCAGAGGCCCCATGCTTCCCAGTCAGGGTGGGCCAGGGTACTGGGTGCGTATTGGATGCCTTTGCTAAAGGGCACCTCAGCGGTGCCCAGGAGGCCAGCTGACACCTTTCTGGCTGCCAGTCCTCAGTCGGTCTGAACAGGGACTGTAACTGGCAACCTCCCGGTCCCAAATCCAAGTCCCTGTGGACTGAGCACTGCTGCCCAAAAGACACTCCTTCGAGCCGGATTTGAACCAGCGACCTAAGGATACCTGGTTTAATCACTACAGTCCTCCGCTCTACCAACTGAGCTATCGAAGGGAGTATGTGAATTCTGGTAATCTTCTGTGCTGTGTCAGCCTTGATGCTTTTTGGCATATGCATCAATTACCCCGTATGACTGGCAGCATTGTGCCATCTCTGCAACCTGCCTGATTACCTGACTGCTTGTGTTTTGTTTGGCTGGTTTTAGAAGGTTGGCATTAAAGTCGGTCTTCTGAGTACAACCATTTTCATCATTTTAAAAACACATGACACATGACTTTCCCCCCTAAGAGTATCAGAGGCCTGTCTCTGTCCCTGTAACTCGTATTACCCATAATGGGACTGAACGTGTAGCCACAAGAGGCTCCATCCTTCCCAGTCAGGGGTGGGCCAGGACCACCAGAGGGGTACTGGGGGTTTGGCCTCTCGGCTTTGGACCCAAACATCTGTGCAAACATCACGTCTGACCACCTCAAAGGGGCCCAGCCGTGGACACAGACATGGATACGCAGGCCACTGTTGTCCTTATGTGTGCTTGAGAGCGTCATGTTGGGATCCAGTGTGGAGAGCTCCATCAGAGAACCACCCCCCCACTGGTCCTGACCACATGCTGCTTAAAGGACAACATCACACCGTGTAAACAAGCAGCCAACCGTCTGCAGGTTCTGGGTCAAGGGCAAAGCGGGGGGTGGTATTTTTGTGTTCATTACAGTTCGAACATGGTGGCAGTTTATATAAAGTCCTATCGGCCAAACTGATGAATCGGTGACTGTGATGATGACTGGACTCATTTTGAAATTCAGATCTATAAAGAAAAATGCTTGGATTGATAAAAGATCAAATCCCTGTCCACTGTCTGACTTTGATATTGTTACAGGAGTATAATATGAAATAAGTCGAGTGCTCTTTTAAGACAGGATTCAGAAGTTGCAACAGATGGGGAAGACCTAAAAATCAATTTCAGAAAGCAATGGAAATTACTCAATCACCTCTGGATTCTGACTTGAAGCCAGGATGTTCAAGCTATTTGCACACCATGGGAAAGGTTTTCTGTGATGGTAAAATCATAACCAAATATGAGAGTCTTTACCTGGCAGGACATAAACTTCAAAGTTCCTAGAATCAACACAATCACATAATGTGCCATAGAACTTGGCAGGGAAAGGTTACTAACCCAGACTGTCATGTTCTCACAGAAATGATGCTTCCACTGAACTAACATGGAAATTAATTCTGGGCAGAGCAGCCAGCAGCTACTTTCAAGGTCGCAACATTTTCCCACCGCTTGTCACTGCAGTGTTTTCTCTTCCCCTCTAAGGGATTTTGCTTAAGCAACGCTTCTGTCAGCGATGTGGCACACAGTGATGATGAAAAGCAAATGCTTCAAGGTAGCTCCAGTGTTCTGTTACATAGAATATAGAAAGAAAATTAAACTACTGGGTTTCTATATTCTGTCTTTGTCACACGCAGCGGATTTTAAAGGTAGACGATGCAGGAACTGTCAGTCACTGTTTCTGAACAGTATTGCCAGTGAACTTAAAATCAAACCCCAGATTGACTCTCGTTTTGCAGCAAGCTTTGTGTTTTGCTTTACTATATTTGTGTTTTTTAAATGCTGTGTCTGATTTTTATAGCTTCCCCTTAAATTAGAGCTGCTCGTGGTCTGGCACCTGGTCGCTACCTTTACATAAAGCCCTGGCCTTCCTTGCGTGCTGTGCTCAGGAACATCCTGTACACAGCAAAATACAGGCAGAGGGCAGAGTCTCTGCAGAGACCCACACACTTGTAGTGGGTCATAACATGTGATGGTTGAGAGGGATTATTTTCGCATAAGCCTATACATTGCTTTATAGGAAAATCCTACATAGTATATTTCAGCCTGTTCTCATTCCAGGGTTGTCAAATACCAAGGCTTTGTCAGGGCCCATTGGCGTGTGATGTAGACGCCAAAGGTACACTTTAGCATCTCTATGAGACACAGAAGGCTTTCAACTTACTCCATGGTAAACCCACTTGCTGCAATACTTGATGCTGAGAGCAAGTGACATCATTTTAAGAGCAAGAAGGTAGGGGAGGTGCAGTTTCTGCAGACAGTTTATTTGGTCTGTTATTTTTTCACTCTGAAAAAAAAATTCACTGTGAAAGGTTTAATTAAGTTGAACCAATTTAATATTTATCCAAAAGTTGTGGTGATATTAAGTGGTCAAATTATTTGATTTTAGATATTCTAATTTTTTTTTTTAATTCAACCAAACTCAAAAATGTTAAATATGTCTTTGATTTGACCAGCTTCTTAAAACTAGTTGAAAACTGATACTAAAACACTTAAATGTAAAAAGTGTAATTTTGTAATGCCGAAAAACTTCTTTATTTTAAGTGTTATCCACAAACCCCATGAATATTTTTTTAGAGTGTGCAGGGGAGACCAGTTTGTGTCTTGTGTGAAACCAAAAGTCAGTGTTGTTTTAACATAATGTTACCTAACTCACGCTCTGACGTCCTGTATGAAACCAAAAGTCACTGTTGTTTCAATGTAATGTGATGTAGTCATTACGTAACAAAGACACTTATTTTAATTCATGATCCTTTTTCTAAACCTAACCAAGTAGTTTTGCTGCCTAAACCTAACCACTACCATTTCACAACATCTACCATGTGTTACAATGTGTTTTCGTCTGTGGGCCTCATAGATCTGCTAAAGGGTGCCCTGTGCGTCAGTATCAGACGCCACAGGGGCGTGACAAAGCATCAGTGTTTGATGACTTGGGGATAAGAACAGGTTGTATACCTGTAGGGTAGGTTAAGATAATCATGGTGAAGTATCATAAACATTTCTGGGACTGAAATCACAGTGTGTATTATGCTGATGATAATAATCCAAGAAAGCTCCAGCAAAGTCTTGGACAAACAAAATGTACAGTCTTTTCAAAGCAAAGTCCAAGGGTCATGAAATTTTTGATAAAAGAAAATCAAATCGAGCTTTCAAATCTAAACGTCACCAAATACTTCATTTTTTCTTTGCATGCACGGCTTACTTAGTGTTGTGTTACAACCCCCCATGATGTACCTCACCACTCAGTGAGTGTGTCATGTTTCATATCCAAAGGGCCTCTGAGAGTTTTTGCTGTCTACGCATAAACTCCCTCAGTACATAAACATGCTGACACATACATGTCATGAGCTGACTGAAAACACATTGCTAAACCAAACGGCCCGGTGCAGAACACCGGGGTACTGAGCCTGCTGAGAGTTAAGAAGCTGGACGGCAGCCAGGACGTCCCAATCAACAAGATGGAATCCAGCCAGATTATCCCCAAGAGCTACATAAATGCCAGAAAGCCTAGAAAGAGCGAAGGTAACATGGAGTGTACGGTATCCTTCATATTATTGCTGTCAAGTGAGAACCATGTGTCCCCAGTTTTGGCCTGTTTTTTGTATTTGTTATGGGCTGAGTTTAGGGACTAAGACAAAAATAAATATCCACAAAAATCTATCTCAGAACTGCTTCATTAGCCAGCAGCGTGACTCTAAGGATGACATTGTTGGCCAGTGGTTTGGTTCACCACTTATATCAACAACTGAATATATTACTATAAAATACACAACAATAAAACATTCATGGTGTTCAGAGGATTACTCCGAATGGTTATCCCATGAATTTTCTTCTAGCACCCACAGCAAGTCAAAATGTTCACTTATCCAACAAAATATCCCAACATCCATTAGATGGATTGTCAGGATGGATTGAAACAGCTTCAATGATCCCTGAGCATCTAGAGTCATCATCAGGTCAAGGGGGGCGCATATATCCGTATCAGTTGATATCGGTATCGGAAATTCAGAGTTGTACAATATTGGTATATCGGATATTGGTAAAAAAGCCAATATCGAACATACCTAGTGTAAATGCAATCACCAGAAGTAAAAAGCTAACATTAGGCCAATATTGAACACCGCATGACTTAACGTTGCCACCACAACGAGGCTGTGAAGGTGGTGTTAAGCCTCCCTGACAACCTCTCTCCTTTAGCCACTTGTTAACAACCACCTTTTTAAAGACACATAAAAGCTTCGCAGTTCACGAATTGGGGTATGTACTGATGTATTTTATTTATCGTTAAGTTCGTATTTTGTTCCTTTCTGTGTATTTCCTTGTGTTGATTTTCTTCATTTTCTTCTATGTATTTTTCTCGTATGTTTCTTTTATGAACAACAACCTGCCTTAGGGACAACAGATGGAAATTAGCCTCGGCTATAATCTGGCATATTTACGTTTTGTATAATGTTCATTAATATGCTCTGTCCCTAATATAAAAAAATAAAAAAATAAATAAAACAAAATGTGGGAGTCTCTTCAGCTTCTACTAACCACAGACCTTTTTTCAGGTATCTAACCAAAAACCCATTAAAAATAAACATCAACTTTGTGCCAAGGAAACTGAAAAAGTGCTAAAATGCAAACTTAAGTCCAGACTCTTCCCTGCACCACTCGATACACTGGTTTATGACCAAATACCTGCAAAACTAATGACATCAGCCTCGGCTGTACTTAAGAATACTTTATCAATCCCCAAGGGGACCCCAAACATGCATTACCTGGGGGGATGTCAGAGAGAGGGGGGTGCCTTGGGGTTGGATGCCTTGTTCAAGGACGTCTCTGTGGTGCCCAGGCGTGCTCCATGTGTGTCTGGACGGGGACTGCACTGCCCTATGGACTTAGCTATTGCTGCCATAAAAGTCACTCCTTCGAGCCGGATTTGAACCAGCGACCTAAGGATGCCCACTTTAGCCACTACAGTGCTCCGCTCTACCAACTGAGCTATCGAAGGGAGCACTAATAACCCCTGTGCTTTCTGAAATAAGCATCAATTGCCCCACATGCACAGCATTTTGACATCTCTGCATTTCCAAAGCTCCGAGCTGTCTATATGGCCCAGGATAACACTCATGAAACACTACTGTACAAACTGCTGAAAGAGAATGTGGCCTCATATGGCCCAGACCACCTCTGAATGTTGGGTGATCAGATCTCATGACACACTAAGGATGCATTGGGTGCATTAACACCTGTATTTAGAGCTGTTCAACTGTGATCCTATGATCCAGGACACATGTTAATATCAGGTGTAAACAGGGCCTTTGTTTTCTCTTGGCTAACCTGGCAGTTTGATTCCAATCTGTCTGATTACCTCTTTACATGTGTTTTGTTTTGCTGTTTTTAGAAAGTTGGCATTTAAGTCAGGCTTCTGAGTACGACCATCTCCATCATGCTACATTTTTGCATTGGTTTCATATTCAGGCTGATCTCTGAGTCCAAATGGGGGAAGATACAGAATTTCCCCTGTTGAACTGAGATCTTCATATGACTTTCCCCCCTAAGTATTTGGGTACTGTGGTAGTGTTCAGGAGGCCAGCTGGCACCTCTCCAGCTACCAGTCCACACTCCACATTTAGTCTGAATGGGGACTGTAACCAGCAACCATCCGTTTCCCAAGCCAAGTCCATATGGACTGAGCTACTGCTCCCCCAAAAATCTCTCCTTCGAGCCGGATTTGAACCAGCGACCTAAGGATACCTGGAACAATCACTACAGTCCTCCGCTCTACCAACTGAGCTATCGAAGGGAGTAATTATAATCCCTGTGCTTCTGTACACACTGCCAAAAAGTGACTGTATTGGGTGCATTAACAACTGTGATTAAAGCTGTTCACTTGTGACTAATTTAACTTGTATTACCCATAATGGAAAAGAATGTGTAGCCACCAGAGGCCCCATGCCTCCCAGTCAGGGGTGAGCCAGGGTACTGGGTGCGTATTGGATGCCTTTGCTAAAGGGCACCTCAGCAGTGCCCAGGAGGCCAACTGACACCTTTCCGGCTGCCAGTCCTCAGTCGGTCTGAACGGGGACTGTAACTGGCAACCTCGAAACCCAAGTCCCTGTGGACTAATACTGCTGCCCAAAAGTCACTCCTTCGAGCCGGATTTGAACCAGCGACCTAAGGATGCCCATTTTAGCCACTACAGTCCTCCGCTCTACCAACTGAGCTATCGAAGGGGGTACAGGTTTTCATCCCTGCTGTGTCAGTGCTTTCTGGCAGAAGCGTCAATTGTGTCACAAATGCAGCATTGTGCCGTCACTAAGCTCCTAAGCTCCAGGCTGTCACTATGGCCCAGGACAACACTTATGTATGCACTGCTGAGAGTGAATGTGGCCTCATGGCAACAACTGGCCCAGCAACTCCCTATTGGTATTCAGTGCAGGTAAATATCAGTGTGCTAACAGGCTAAACAAAAAATGATAAACATGGAAAACATCAGCAAGTTAGCATTGTCACTGAGAGCACGGTTGCATGCTGACTCGCTCAAAGCACCACTGCACTGAAGTACAGCCTCACAGAGACTCTGAATAGTCTTGGTGAAACCCTTTCTGACAAAGACACTTTGTAAAGAAACATTTGCGGGCAGAAGTATGTAATTTGTGCAGCTCTCACACTGGTCAGATACATTACAGTCTAGTTATCTAATTTGATACTGATACTTAGAAGAGGTTATGGTCAGTTTTGGTTCACAGGCAGAGAACCAGGGACAACGTGAAAAGAGGCAGAGAGAGGAAGATGGGGGCAGTCCAGTGTGGTGTCTGTAAAACAGCTGTATTTCATTTGGACTGTGAGTCAGTCAAAGAAAAAAAAATCTCAACACTTATTCCCTTATTCCATGTACCTGCCATTAGACTAGCCTGCATGCCCCGTCTCACTCCTGGCTGGCAGTGGAAACTTCCATAGCAACACAAAGAAAGCCTGTACAGACTAGAGCCTTTTTGTGTGAAGACCCTTTGTGCAGAGTGTTAATGCTATGTTATATACAGTAACTGGGTGGCGACCACAGCAGAATGTGGTCACAAGCCAAGAACCAGTAGTTGCACAGGCAGGCCATGCCTCTCTGCTCCACCTGGATGGAGCCTGGCAGATTATAATCCTGCCAAATGCTGCATTTTCATCTCACGTTTCCAGAGGAAATGGACATTTTTCTTTTAAGTGGTCGCGCTACTCTTTGGTATCTGTCTAGAAACTGTCAAAACTACAATTACATCTGATTGTGGCTCAAGTTACAGTTTGTAATTTCCACAAACAGCCTTACTGAAACAGTTCAGTTGAAAAACTGTCTCATCAAACCAGAACACACACAAGCAAACACGTGAATGTATATAAAAGAAACCACACTGGTTCACTGAGGATGAAATACAATTTTCAGAGACAAACAGTAATCATCTTTTTCATATTCCCATGACAAATTAAATTAGGTTAATATATCTCATTGTGGTAACCCACTTAAATAAAGGCCTTCAATAAATACTCAGTTTAGCAATTGCTAACATGATGGCATTGTTCCCTACCATCTTTTATTTAGTGTGTCAAGGCTCAGACATACTTTCAGAATTGAACATCTATGGACAGCTGTGGTCACACAGATGCAGTTCTGTTCATAGAAGAGTTTAAGATCATCATCCTCTAGCAGTAAATGGGAGGGCTTTTAAGTGAGCTTACCATCATCCTACTGCCGACATCAGGACGGAGTGAAACTCTGAAGATGCTGCAGGATCTGGAGTAAACTTATGTTGAATATCCGACTTAAAAACTAACTTCACTGTGGTGAGGTAGGTGCGTCCGGCTTGACCACAGTGTGTTGGACTGGACTGGAGTGTGGAACAAGAAAACTGGAACATGCACAGTTGATTATGAATTGGCCCCTAGCATGTTAACATTTGCTAATTAGCGGTTACCACAAAGTACAGCTGAGGCTGATGGGAATATCATGTGTAAAAGCAGTCAATGAAAGCACTAGACTAACTGTTTTGACCTCAGGTGAAGTCATGGGGTCACAAAAGTCATTGAGATTCATCCGTCAGTGACCGTGTAGGTTTGTGCAATATTTCACGGCCAAAAGATGTTGAGATATATTTCAGTCAGTACGTTTACATGCACAGTTAAGTCGAGTTACAGTTGTACCATTTTCCAGTTGACCTATTACGCCACAACCAAACAATCGAGCTTCGTCCAGCTGTGCCAACACTTTTTTGATCAGGTCGCCATTCAGTGTTTTCCTCCCATATTTGAAATATCTAACTCTTTCAGCTGACACAGCATGAATTGTATCGCCTCGTCCGTCCAAAAAATGCAAGGCTCTGGATGTAGATTTCACCATGTTGTTACCCGCTTCTTCTTCTTCTGTTACGCATTTAATGCTATTTGACTTTCAGGTCAAAGTCTGGAGCGGAAACTGTGGAGCATGCGCAGAGTGCCTAGGCCAATTTGGGTCCAATTGACTGTATACATGCAGGAGTAATTTGACTTCCTATCGCATTATCTAGGTGCTAGTCCAACTTTGCTAAATTCAATTAAGTACAATTTCAGTCAGACTAACATGTTTACATGTATTTTAAAAGTCCGATTTTAGTCCGGCTAACACAATAATCCAGTTTCTCTAATGTTATGTCAATGTACTGAGTCTGGACCAAAGTGGTGGACGGTTGTTTAGCAGACAGCTTGTCTTTCACCCACTCCAGAGTTTGGTTTTGTTACTTCCTGTCAGCAGATGTGTCCAAGTTCTACACTTGAATCAAAGTAAACAATCTCTTTTGCAATACGCTGCAACTTAGACAACTAATACTGATGTAATTGTGCTTATTTATCTCGCCTAATCCAGCTTGGGCTTGCACAACTGAGAAGTGACATCAGTCATGCAGCAATGTTGAACCTTTAACTGAGCTAACAAGGTGTGCTGGGGTCGCTCTGTCCCCCTCTGGCCCTTAAAGCTACCCCAGTATTAACAGTCGCCAACTGGAATGTTAACAAGTAAACACTCTCCAACAGGGGAAGTTACCACTGAGACAAATTACTAAGACATTAGGGTCCTTGAATTGCTGAGCTGGCCTGGGCTGTGTTTTTTTCACCCTCTGCTAACAGGTTTATGACACTTTAAATTGGGCCCCGGTCCTCTGGAACATCTGGACCTTGTTACAGTGGAGCCGAATCAAAGGACGCATGCAAACATTTGATACATAATCCCTTCATGCCAAGCATCATACCAATAAGGGGACTAAGTGTTTTTTATTTTGCCTTCTGTGGGCTATTTTGGGTGTTTTTATAAGAAACCCTCTCAGTGGTGCTCATGATGAGTAAGGACATCAGTGGTTTGCAGTATGTTGGGTTGTTTAAAGAAAAATAACATATAGATGGCTGCATGTCTGAACAGGATGAGATGCTCTCATTACACATACTACACACACACACACACACACACACACACACACACACACACACACACACACACACACACACACACACACACACACACACACACACACACACACACACACACACACACACACACACACACACACACACCGCCTAAAGCTGGCTTTGAAGGCCTCGGCCACAGACTATAACAACACCACCATACTGGGACATACAGTACGATGTGGGCCGGTGTCTCTGGAAAACAACCTCTTCAACATGTTATCATCCCTCAAGTCTTCCACAAAATAGGCCTGTAAAAAATGTGCTTAGGGACTGTACAGAAATGAACAGGGGGTTAGAGGGGGTCCTTCAGTGAAGGAAAGGTAACTGAAGCTTTGGGGAGGGCAGGGTGGGATCTTTTAACGTGTTCTCATCCCAGATTCATTCTTGTCTTGTGAGATTTAATGCCGTTTTGTTTTAATATTTAACACTGTGCTTTGTGAAAGAGCAATCCAGAAAAAAATGCAATATTTTATTTGTTTTATTTAATTAACCTTTATTTTACCAGGCAGATTTGCTTGATCAAATGATCTCTTTTACGAGCAAGACCTGGCCAAAATGGCAGCATTAAAGAACAAAACATAATAAGACACACATAAAGAAGAAAGCACAGACATGAGAAAATATGTGACTCAGGCATCATGTAACTGACTAGAGAAACAGTCAGACATCTGATCTCGTACATGTCAGGCTGTGCATTTGATTGAATAATTAAATCCATATATGCAGTATTTTCATTGAGTGGGATCCCGGGCCCTTCACTCATTCTGCAGCTGTAATAACCATTGACCTAGCAGCTATTTATTCATAAATAGATTGGCTGGAATGGAGGGTCAGGAAAAGTAAAGGGACAGTTCATCCGAAAATCAAAAATACACATTTTGCCTCTTATCCATCATGCTATTTATCAGTCATCAATATTTTATAAGTATTACTATTTTCAACGGTATCACTGCACAAAAGGAAGCGTGCATCTACTCATGGCAAGGATGCAGGTTTTGTTTCTGGGGGAAACACACATCAAACTGGGGGGTAGGAGTCCTTCTCCAGGAGATTTTAAGCATCAAACACTTAATTTCCTGCATTCTGCTGAATTGTTATGCACCAGTTTGTTCCTTTGCTGCATCACAGGTCTTCTTATACATTCATTGTTCCTAGGCCACTTAGTTTGTGAGGCGTCTTGGTTTTGACCTGTGTTTCTGTTCCTTTTCTGGAGATGCACAGTACTCACATGAGGCAGGGAAAAAGATTCACAAGAGGTTTATTGAGAATCTGAAAAAGAAGACAAAATGACAGGCCAAGTTCTTACAAAAAAAATTCATTTTCTGTAACGGCTTATCCTGTTGGGGGCTGGAGCCTATCCTAGCTGAAGTTCGGCGAGAGGCAAGGTACACCCTGGACAGGACGCCAGACTATCACAGGGCCGACACATAGAGACAGACAACCATTCGTGCTCACATTCACACCTACAGGCAATTTATTTCACTGATTAGCCGAAGCTGGGGGAAGCTGGGGTGCCTGGAGAGGGCCCACGCTGACTAGTCAAAAGCCATGGCCATCACCACCTGTTTTGTTTTGTTTTGTTTTTTACGTCAGATTACGTTTTTCCTGCAAAGTTGACATGACTGCAAGTCCCTAAAGTACGCTGGTGTGTTTCTGAGCAGTTGGAAGTTCCTTGGAAGTTGAATAACAACAAGAGAGAAACATTTGGAAATGATGAACGGTGGTATATCCGTTGACCGAACCGTGCAAAAGGAAAAAAATGGTATCCTTCTGTGGAACTGAGCTCACTGTCGAGGGAAAATATTTATGGCGTATTTCTTGCTAACTGCGCAGGCTCCTGGGTTTTTTTTCCTCCAAAGTGCTTAAAAGCACAAACACAGCCTAATTGGTAGAGAAAACAGTTAGGTGGCCTATTAAAACTGAGATTCAGATCCAATGAAGCAGTGAACATGGACTTGATTAGATCTGGTTTTGTCATCCCATCTGTGCTTGGTTAGAAGAAGACTGACTGTGACAAATGGCTCCTATATCGTAATCTCAAGAGACAGACTTTTAAGCACGCAAGTGTGCCTCATAAACATAGTTAGGCCACTGTGTTGGGGATACTTTGCAGGGCAGGATTGGATATCAAAAAAGTCTTAGTGTTCCTGTCAGCAGTTTCCATCAGAGACGAAACTCCAGGTTCAATGTGTGTCTCCTGGTCTCACGAGTTACATCTGTAGCCACAAGTTTCAGGAATGTAATGTAGGTCCACCGTGAGCTAGCAAACAGACAGTGTTGGCAGGCAGGGATTTTTTGATGTAATTGAGGATTAATATTCCCGGGGAAAACTGTAAAATGTAACTCAAATAGCACCTGCATCTACACTGTTAAAAAGAATGTTTTTAAAGCAGGCACATGCAAGTATGTACACTTATCCAAACACACTGAGGACTTATTCATTTATCTTAAGCTATATTTCATCTCCAAAATCACACATCTCTCATCACTTGTCATTCTAAATAATGATTATGCATCTCTATGGTTACAAAGACGATTACTTTTGAAATTTATATGCCTGTGCTGTAAAACTGGACCTGAACCAACAATGACTTGGAAAACCATTAATTTCGTCTTGAGCTGAGAAGAGGCGACTCAACATTAATGTGCCGTGGTTCTAATAAACAGTCCAGCCTGAAAATCCATTATTACAAAAGTGAATGCAAACAAGTACAACATTTTCATGAATCATAAGTCTCTTTCTCTAAAGGGACTAAAACTCGAGGTTTTAACTCAAGTCGAGGTTTGAAAAATCCATGTAGTTCCTACTCTTGTGCACTATAAACTAATGTATAGTACTGTGTGTGCAGCACTGGACATGCCAAAGTTTTCACCCCTATATGGAACATCACATTCCCAACTAAAATGCAGGACATTAACATTAAGAAAATGCGCTCCTTAAAAACAGACGCTTCAATGACCCTCATTCACATCCATGAATTTAGAAAAACATGGAAGCCATAAACTGACTTTATTGGCCTGAGAGGAGAACTAGAGACCCCCTGGCTTCTGCTGCTCATGTTCCAGTGTTGGCATGTTGGAATGAGGTAATTTCAAGTAAAACAAGACCATGAGAACCTCAGTGAGAGGGAGAAGAGGGGGTTGGTCACTGATCCTCACATTCACCATGTCAGTCACATTACATGAACATCTCGTCTTATGACTTGTTAGAATGAGCAATATACGTTCTTCTTTGCTCACTATGAGTGTAGGGGCACAATTATGCTAACAGCCAAACTGTCCTTGAATAGAGGTTGGCTAACATACCATAAACAAGAGTTTGACTAAAGATAATGCAAAACTGAATAAGTACAAAAACAAGACAACTGGATTCAACAAGGTATACGCTAACTATTACTAGTGACTAGTAGTTAACAATATACAGTACAACCTGTGAAATATCAACATTTCATGCCTTTAAAACGTGTAACAAACTTACAGGTAGAGTTCTTTAGAGTAAAAGTAAAAACAGTAAATACATAACAATAACTCTTGTAACTGATACGAACGCTAACAAATGCGGCAGGATGACAAGTCCAGCTATTACAAAAAACGGAAATGGAAAGTGTTTTGGATCGTTGCTAATTTCAATGGTAATATGGGAACCTAAAGCAAGCCAAAATGTAGCCTTGTGTAATATCTTGGCCAAGGGACTACAGATTAAAAATTTTGGCTAGTTCTGGCATTTTTATACGTGTATTAATTAATTTGCACTGCCCCTTCTTCAATAAACTAAACTAAACTAAACTAAACTAAACTAAACTACAGTTATTTAGGATGTAGTTTTAGCATCACATTAGCCTCAGAGAGTTATGGCTAGTTAGCTTGGCTAGCAGCAACCTGAAAAAACGAAATCAACAACTAACATAAACCTCTATAATAATGTGAATGACCACCTTACGGTTTAATGCGTCTGCCAACCAATAAAGCTATACTTTACATTCATGCCTGTCCAAACTCATATGGCAGTAGACTATGCTTCAAGTGTGGATATTGCTGCAAAGAAGCAACAAATTTTAAACATGGATGCTTCACACACCTTCAATGCCTCAGAAGAGAAGATCTATACAATAACCACAAATTCAAAGTGGACGGCCAAGATTAGCGTCATCAGTTCATTATTCTACTTAATGTCTCCCCTTCTGTCCTGAGTTATGACGTTGAGTAAAAGCCAGAAAAGGATTTTGGATATTATGATGATCCAGGAGTACACCCCCTCCTGCTCCCTGCATGTCCTCTGCTGGTCTCCTGACCATCCCCACCTCACTCCTCCGCACCATGGGTGCCAGGGCTTTCAGCTGCACTGTCCCTGGGCTCTGGAATTCCCTACCCCCACACATCTGACTGTCTGACAGCATAACATCCTTCAAATCCCATCTGAAAACCCACCTATTCAAGCTGGCTTAGACATTTTAACCCTGACTGTACCCTGACCTTTGGCCATTGAACCTCAAATTATAATAATTTAATCATTGAGTTCATTATAACTGCCAAATTCCAGGAAATTCCCTCAAGGCTTGAGTGTTGAGTTCAATTGGACATTTGTGCCAAATTTAAAGAAATTTCTTCCAGGCATTCTTTAGAAATCTCATTGACAAGAGTCACAGTGACATTTGACTACCAAAATCCTTTCAGTCCATCATTAAGCTCAAGTTTGTGCCAAATTTGAAGAAATTCCATGCAATCATTCTTGAGATAGCGTGTTCCCAAGAAAGGGACGGATGGACAATCCGAAAACATAACATCCGGTCACGGTCACAAAAGGCTCTTTGTAAAAGTTTCAGTTAGCCAAACTTAAAATACAGATCCTATATATGTAACTATGCCAGTAGGGGTTGCTATAGCAACTGAAACAAACTGCTGCTGGTGGCAGGATATATGTTTGTTCATACATTTTGTTCTTGGTTCATAAAACCAGCTTATCAATGCCAAAATGTCCCCAGATGAATAATTATCCTGGATCCAGCCTGTCATGGCCTGCACCAGCTGATCAGGTTTGGCTCAAGAACCCAATGTCAATCCTCAAAGCACCTCTCTAATGTGAGAGTTGCTTCATAGCTAAGTGATGTAGTCTGCCAACACATGAAACATGGCCATTATAAAACAAAACACATGGGACAAGCACTGGCCACTCCAATGTAAAATCCCACATTAAATGTAAGACAGTTTCCGTCACTGGTTTAAGTCATTCACAGGGTTAGGCAAAGTGCACAAGTGGGTCTAGTAAAATAAGAGGTTGTGGGATGTTGTATTTTTGGACTGAAACCTCCATGTAGCAATGTGCCATGCCCTTGATGTCATTATTTCTCAAGAACCCATTTTTGTCCAACTCATTTTCCTTAACCAGGAAAAACGTGTCACTGTTTCTGAAATGTGGATTACACAAGTGTGATCAATATCAAACAAATCTATAATAATTGAAACCATGCTGGTCTGACAAAAGATATTATTTATAATGGCTCCCACAGTGAAACCTCACAGAGAACTATCTGTGCCTTGGAAGACATTTAAAAATCTGATGCAGTGAGATCAATCAAAAGGCCTGACACTAATCTCTACCTCACCACAACAACATGAACACAAATAAACTGAGAGATATTTTGTCATGCGGGTTAAGAATATATCATTACACATTCATGAGAACCCAAAACCACTGCTCGGGTGCCAAGCTGAACACTGGAGTTAACTCCACGGACCATCTGTGCAGTTGGGTTTTCGTGTGGTCACGCCTGCTGGGTGGCCCTCCGTGGAAGTACTTAAGATACTGAATCAGCAACAATCATCACCCGGCCTGATCATCATCAGCCCAAGTCTATGCTGCTCTCCATCCCATCATCGCACACCAGTTTCAAGCTTCATCGCCAGTAGAGCCAATAAAATCCCACAGTATGGACCCTGCCAGCCGTCCAGCCAAGTCTGGTCTTACTTTTGGGGTAAGATTTTGACCACAGAGAGGGTGGTCTAACTTCCAGCTCAGGCTAGTGTAGCTGCACTGCGGTCCATGTTGAAACTAGGGTTTATGTAATGTATAATTTAGGTAAATTTTTATCAGTAGATGCCATAATCCAATTATTCAAAGCACAACAAAAAATAACGCATTTTCTTACTGATGCTGGTGCTATTTAGTCATGCAGACTGTTTAAATTGCATCTGCTGGTTTGGAGAAATCCCCTCTGAGGTTTTTATTGCTGTCCACTACAATGGCTATGAAAAAAAGTGCTCTCCAGCCTGGTTCATGACCTCTGAAAACAACTAAACATATCAGAATCTCGAGATTGAGCGTGTCAATTTCCTGTGCCAAAGCCAGATGTATAGCGTAAGAAACACAACTTGGATGTGATTATACAGGTTGTAGATCTTGATCTACATAACAGACGTTAAGCTAACTGCTCCTCACTATAGCTAACCACTTCTGTGTTGGATCTAAACAGCGTCAAAAATGTCCAACATGTCAAACTGAATAATGAGGTGGGATTGTGCCCTTCGTGAGCCTCTCAGTGCTGGCCTGGTGTAACTGGTACCTTTTTGCTGACCTCAACAGGGAGACAAGGCTGTGGTTGGGATCTTTAATGATTCTTCTGGTTGATTCTTGCAGCGACTGGTGTAAACATCCTTCAGGCAGGGTTGAGCAGTGCCTTTGGTATGTTCAGCCAAACAAACCACTCTTTGTAAGGTCTTGCAGTCCTGTTTGGTTATGTTTTCGTACCAGGCAGTGATGTTCCCTGTCAGGACTCTGTTAATGGTGAGCTTTTTGTAGAAATTCCTCTGTACTTGAGGGGATACCTTGAATTTCCTCAGGCATCTGAGCTGAAACAGTCTCTGCCTTGCCTGACACCAAGGTACTTGAAGCTATGCACCCTCTCCATCAAGGACCCCTGGTTATTAGGGGGGCATAGTTTCTTCCCTGCCTCTTCCCAGGGTCCACGATTATATCCTTAGTTTCAGGGGTGGGTTGTTGTCCTGACACCATCGGGTCAGATACTCTTCTTCTTTCAGGTAGGCCTTTTCATTGTTATCCGTGATCAGGCCCAACATAGCTGTGCTGTTAGCAAACTTGATTACAGTGTTGGATCATGGGCAGATTATAAGACAATGGGCCTCTGGGCACAGATAGGAGAGAGAATCATAGATGTTGTTTTATGTCTCTTTATAGTCATTATGCATCTTTTTGTGGTTGCTCTTAGTCTGATCCAGGTAGGTATGTGTCTCTCTTTAATTGATCGGCCCATTCAGTAATCCATCCATATGATGGAGTCAGAAGTGGCCACACAGTCGTGTGTGTGCAGGGAGTACAGCAGGGGACTCAAAACACAGCCCTAGCGTGCTCCGCTGTTAAGGATGAGGGTGGAGGAGGTGTGTCTGCCCACTCTCATCATCTGGTGTCTGCCTGTCAGGAAGTCAAGGATCCACATGCACAGTGCGGGGTTTGATCCCAGGTAGGCCTACTTGAGCTTTGTGACCAGCCAGGAGGCTCCTGGAGGAGCCTGGTGTTGAATGCTGAATTGTAGTCAATGAACAACAATCTTACACAGCTTTCTTTCTTTTCCAGGATAGATAGGGGGTTGTGGAGGATGTGCGCTATCTGGAATGGTAAGCAAACTGTAGTGGGTCCAGTGTGCTGGTAAGTGAAGAGAGGATGTAATCCTTAACCAGCCGTTCAAAGCACCTCATCACTACAGAGGTGAGGGCCACTGGGCGGTAGTCATTCAGGCAGGTTGGTTGGTTGCGTTTTCTTGGTCACAAGAATTTGGAGGTCTTCTTGAAGCATGTGGGTACGACAAACTGAACCAGGCCCAGCTTGAATTATTTTTTATAAACAGTGGCGCAAGATGGTCGGCAGACAGTTTGAAGACCCATACATCGATGCCACCTGGCCCATCTGCTTTGCCAGTGTTCATGAAAGCCCTCCTGACATCATGCTCAGTAGGACACTGGTCCTGGAAAGACATGATGCGGATGTGTTTTGTAAACAAAAAACAGCTTAATGCTTTAAGCTCCATAAATTACATTTCAGGCAGGACCGATTTAGTCAATGTTATTTTTGCTGGTATGGCTCTGTTCTTGGGCCTCTCTGCCTTTACTCGGGCCGACACAGAAAGCGTCTTCCACGTGCCTACGTGGAAAGCATAGGGCAAAGAGAGCACACCTTTTCTGCCCTTCCACGCGCCTACGTGGAAAGCCTATGGAGGAGGGAGCATACCTCTCCGCTCTTCAACGCCCTTACGTGGAAAACCTTAAGGCGGAGAAAACACACCTCTCTGCCCTTCCACTTGCGAACAAGGAACGGACGCACTAATTGAGATGCACCAATCTGTGGCATAGAAAGGAATCATGTGATCTATCAGCTCACTCCCTTCCATCAATCAGCTGCTCAATCAATTGATTGATTGTTTGAGATCAGCTGATGTAGCTGGGATGTGAGCTGAGCTTGACATTGTGTTCTGCCTGGACTAATGTTGTGCTTAGTTTTATCCACCTCCACTGGAGTGGATCAGTGTCAGGAATCTTAAATTATGGCCAAATAACACAAAGGCATGACTAGACGCTACAGAAATAAGTGAGAAAATCAGTTTTTGGGTAATGTGGGTGATCCAACACATAACTATTGTACTAATTAACACTGAGCACTTAATCCGGCAAACATGAAAGCTGCTGTAAATAAGTTCAGGCAGGCCGAGTGGTTCTGACATTTTCCTTTGCAGCAGATGTACAGATGTGAATACACAAACACATGCCTGACTTGAAACGATCATCTGAAACACTTGAGAACTGAGTCAACGGAAAAACTCTGCATGGCTCACTTCTTTGCACAACACGCAT
This sequence comes from Epinephelus awoara, assembly GCA_035609425.1. Classification (NCBI taxonomy): domain Eukaryota; kingdom Metazoa; phylum Chordata; class Actinopteri; order Perciformes; family Serranidae; genus Epinephelus; species Epinephelus awoara. Next base: position 21,036,116 of record CM069306.1, on the reverse strand, counting down.
ATTTCTCAGCATCTCCAAAAATACAAGTACAAAAGCATAAACAAGGAGAGCGGTGCGCTGGTGCGGGGCCAATGTAATCACAGCCAGAGCAACAAACGCAGGCAGGTCTGAGATAGTGAGCAGCACTGAGACTCGCAGCAGAACAAAGAAAAATAGACATTTTTCATTCTAGCTTTCTGCAGTTTTTTAAAGAGAGGAAGCAGAGGTTGATGTTGGCTCTCCCTGAAGCCAAAAGACCTCCATTAAGTGTAACCCTGAAGCTGAGCCATACGCAAAACCTCTTCAGCCTATCTGAGACTTGTTGATAGAAAATGGAGTCAGACACTTGCAGTACTTGTGTGTGTTACTCTTGTGAGTGAGCCAAACCTGCTGTGAAAGAAGAGCTCAACAAACATCCATTATGTGAAAAAAGACACAGTATAAGATGACAGTTGGTTGCAGCCATGTCGTTACCACTGGCCAACGTATCCCTGAGGGACACTTAGCATAGTGTGAGGAAGTTTGATGAGGTGGTTAGGCCGATTTTGGTCAAAAAACTATGGGTATATATAAAACCACTTACTGACAGAAGCTCCACTGCAACTCCAGAACCGTCATGTTTCATCTCTGAAATCTTTTTTCATTGACAAACTGAGTTAATAGGAGCTCATTTTCTAATGCCTGTATAGGAATGGCTGTACTGTGTGTGTCTAATAAGTCCATGCTATAAAGATGAGATGGAAGTCAAGGCAGCTGGAGCTCATTTCGATCTCCCAGCTTGATAACAAATGGAACCGTGCAGTAGTTCAGGCTGACCCATATGTCATCCATATATGAAAATGCCATCTGATACCAGACAGTTCTTATTAACAATTTGGCACTCTTACTATCTGCATACACCAATGATAACTGCGTCCAAGCTGCAAATATAACTTCCTCTACATTCCTAGGTGCTTCTTGTGTTTAGATTTATGTGACTGTTATTCTCAGTTTATGTTAATTCAAATGCTGCCAGGGGGTTCGCTCAGGGACAGATACTAGGGTAAGGATAAGATATGGTTATGATAGAGTTGGTGTGGTTGAGGTTAGGTGACGAAAATTATGGTTAGGGTTAAAAACAACCCAACAGCAATTGTTGGTATTCAACAGTCTGGCCTCCTGTGGGCTTTCAGACTTGGAGTTGTCTGAATCAGGGACTAATTTTGTTACTAAGGTGCATAATTGCTGAGAGTTGGTTCGTGTTCTTTACAAGAACACATTTACAAGCAGACCAGATCAAATGCCTTGCGCCAAAGAGCTATTCTTGATTGGTCAAAATTTCCATGTGAGAAAAATATTTTACTCTAAATAGAGCCATAATTTACTAAATGAAGATCATGCTGTATTAAAGAACACTTAAAACTAGTGATTGAGACCATAAAATCATTAGGAAGGTGTTCATTGGGGTAATAAATCAAGTGAGAAGCAGAATAATTTCCTCATAGACCTCTTCACAGTGGGATATCATTTAGCAACCAATGGAGTCGCCCCCTGCTGGCCATTAGAAGGAATGCAGGTTTAAGGTACTTCATTGGCTTCACTTTTCAGACCTGGAGATAACCCCTTAGTCTGAATCACTACACTTGCACACTCGTGGACTTTATAGGCACGTTCCCGGGAAGTCTGGGATGCTTAGTGCTGTCTGAATCCACAATTCAACCAGTCCACAAGGGGCCTTAGGCGAACTTTCTGCAGACTTCCAGAGAGTCCATTTGAAGTGCAGACTTCAGCAGACTTCATTGATTTAATAACCCACAATTCATTGCAAAAGGCACACAATGTGTATTTTTTTTTTTTTTTTTTTTTTTTTTCAGTTGCCTAAAAACGTATGAACATGAAAAATAGTTATGGATAGTTAGGCCTATTAAAATTCTACTTGGATTGTGTATGCCAAAATTAATATTAAATCACATCATGATACAGAAATATATGCAAGTAGACGGAATCAAAATGCAATTTATTACTGCAGCCTATCAGGCTGCGCAGTGTAATAGGCTAAAAGAATTAGTCAAAAAACAACAAAAGAAGGTTTCTAAATGTCAGTAATACCCAATTTATTGCGTTATAGTCCTGTTCTTAATTACAAACATTTCCGGTTTTGAACGTGTGTGGCCTGTATGTTATATAGAGCTGTATTAATACATTTTTGTTCAGTCACAAAAAAGGCTATACATGGGATTTACATCTTTTTATCTGCAGGAACAAATGAGTAGGCACTGTTCATCAACTGATATGATACAAATGAATATGCAAGCAGCAATAGTCGCTGTTTCTATAGCAACAAGTATTGTCCATCAGCCGCTTGCAGTCTCTGCCCTCGCAGACTTTATGTAATGACAGTAAATACGTTACACTATGTACAACTGAAGTCTGCAAGAGCTCAGGCCACAAGCCCAGAGGGTGGACATTTGGATGCAGCCCTGGTCTCAGTTCATAAAGGACACAAACTTTGAAATACAGAAAACACATTTTCCCTCTGAGATACTCTTTTCTCTTCATATCTCATGGTCAGTTAGTCTCATGTTTGGCTGCATGTACAGTTATATCCCAGCTGAAGACATGCTGACTTGCACTAAGCTTCCGCTGTGTGAAAACATTCCTCTACTGTCTGCTAACATGCTGCAGCAGACTTTGCCTTATTCTTATCACCATCTTCCTTTGAGTCATTATCAGCTGTATTAGGTGGTGTGTTAAACAAAGGGCCGCTCTTGAGTGCAGGGGTTTGTTCAGCTGACCTGCCGCTGACCTAAGCCTGTCCCCTCCACTAACACTCTGAGCAGAAATCCTCATGGCATACTTTACGCTGGCCCCTTGCCGGGACGCAGTGATTTGTGCTGTGTCTGGGATGCATTCCCGCCTGCCTGTCATTGGTCAATCCAGGATTGACCCACCATCCTTTTGACCAGTCACAGACCACTCCTGTAGATCTGCAGGTCTGGGATAAGATCAACAACAAGTCAACCCGGCAGGGCTCTGTGTTGTTTTATCTGTCTTCTTCTCTCTTTTGTTGCCGTGTTGTTAACGTCTACTTCTTTGTAATCCTTTTATGTTTTCTTCTTCTGTCCTCCTCCTCCTCCTCCTCCTCCTCCTCCCCCCTGCGACTCACTCTGCTCTTTATTGAAAACACGAGCGCGTAATCTTTCATTAGGACGACAGAACACGAACTGCATGCATGCATGCCCTGGAGGAGGTTGTAAGTAACAGGCAGGCATTCTGAAAACATTCTTTTCTGGTAATAAAGTCCCCGTAAATTAAAACCACTTGCTGTTGTGCTCCCAAAAATAAGTCGAGCAAGGAATGCAACTCCTCAGACGAAAATAAAAACTGTTGATAAATGCTTCCCCTTTGAATCAGAGAAAAAAATGAAGCATATTAATAAAAGCACAAACAACCACTCAGCACCGAGGAAAGGCAAGATGAAAAAAGCAGCTGTAGAATATAGAAATATATACATTTTTTGTGAAATCATCTTCACTTGAGGTTTCGTTCTTTTTCCATCCCCCCCTCTTCCCTCTTCCCCCTCTCCCCTCGGCACATTGCTGACACAGCACACAGACCCTGAAGGCCCACGGTGCCTACTCCCTCTCCACCTCTCACTCCGAGTATATAGGTTTGGACTGAATAAACTTCCAGTATGGATACGGGAAGTGGCTCAGCAACTTCTCAGGTTTGGACATACTCTCGGTGGGATAATAGACCTCTTGTGGAAAGCAGATGTCAAAATGAGTCAAGGACCTCATTCCTCTCCACACCAAGGACATACGAGAAGCACAGAACGTATTTCTCTGCCAGCACGCAAGTATGTGTGGAGGCCGCAGACAGATGACATTAAAGAACAGTTCAACTTTTAGAAAATACTGCTTAAAGTGAAGTGAGAAGATCGATACCACCCGCACGGTATCAGTCTCATCCAACTCTCAGTATGAAATTCACCGGCTACATTATGTTGCAGTGTTATTTGAGAGGTTTCTGTGAATGCTTTGACATGTTTCAGGCCTGCAGGCTGTGAGTATTTGATATTCAACAGATACATTTTTAGTGGAGTGTTCCTTTAACCCTTGCTCCCATACAGCTGCTGAGTAGCCAGAGGTCAAGCAGCAAGAGTAAAAACTACAGATGTTATAAATAAATAATGTGTCCAGTAAATCTTGTCTGAATCATATTGTTAGGAAAACTGTTTGGTGTTGCGGCCAGAAAATCCAAGCTCTGCACTTCTTGTAAAGAAATTCAAATAAACACACACGCACATTCAGAGGTTAGGCAGTAAGACGTGCACACAGGATGACACACAATGTGGCCTCCTTCTGCACCCACACTTTCTGACATACGACTGCGGAGTGTCTGGATGACACACATTCTCTAAGACACCTCTTAAACCAGAGGGACCACTGTGACCATTTCAACCCAAAGTGGTGAAACTTGATCTCTGCCCTGGGACAGAAGCAAGAGAACATTAGTGTGAGACACAAAAACATCACACTGAAGTTATTCTTCTTCACAGTGATGCCATTAAAAAGAGAAAACTACAGCTGCAAGCAGCAGACAGTTGTGTCTAGGAACAGTGGAACACACTGAATTAATAAAAGTGGTCAGTGTAGTTCATGAAAAAGGTATTTGTGTTGATAAATGGTAATGATATGAATGACAGACCAAGACGCTGATACAGAGTTAAACAGTTCAAGGCAGAAGCTACTAAAAGGTTTTTTTGCTATTGGCACCTTTTCAGAAGTTACCAAACCTTTGCTACCGTGGGTGGATCAAGAGTTATGGGCCTAAATGTAAATTTGCTGCTGTAGATCTCCAGGCCTACTTTCATCTGTCTTCAGGCAGCATTAATCTCTATGTAGGTTGGTCGGGACCAAGTACAAGGTAACCTTGACACACAGAAGAGCATTGTGGGGCTGCAGAGGTGTGATTGTTGGCTAACAGTGGCCAGACTTTGAACCAACAAACCTGATGTTTTAAAGGGATATTACGCAGGATTTTCCTCCAAAAACAATGTACAGTATAGAGCCATATAAACAGTGACTTGGCAGTGTATTTATCTGCAGAGATTCTGTCCTCTGCCTGTATTTTGTTTTTCGTTTTTTGTCTTTTTTATTTTGCTGTGGTTGTTTATGGGGCAGCAACGTTTGGGCATTGGCTCTGTAGCCCAGTCAGGACTTTATTCAAAACCAGGCAGTAGCGGCACGCATCCAAGAAGAAGCTATGAAAATCGCAAACGCAGTGCAAAAAAAGCAAATGTAGTGAAATGATACGGCAAGCGAACAACGCTTGTTCCAAAATGAGAGTGAATCTGTGGTTGGCTTTCACGTTTCTGGACAGCACTAAAGAAGAGGATGAAGAGCCTGCTGGATGTTTCCTGTTGGACGGGTAGGTGCGAGCAGTTAGCTTAATTAGCTTGCTAAAGTATTGTTTTTCCTCATTCATTCATTTTCTGTAACTGCTTATCCTGTTAGGGGTCGTGGGGAAGCTGGAGCCTGTCCTAGCTGACACTGGGCGAGAGGCAGGGTACACCCTGGACAGGTCGCTGAATGAGACAGACAAGCATTCATGCACACATTCAGACCTTGGGGCACTTTAGAGTCATCAATCAACCTGCATGTCTTTGGACTGTGGGAGGAAGCCAGAGTACCCAGAGAAAACACAGGGAGAACATGCAAACTCCCTCACCCTGGGTTTGAACTTGGAATCCTCATGTTTGATGTGACAATGCTAACCACTGCACCGTTGTTTTTTCCATTACAAAAAATGTAGCATTTCTCCGATAGTACAGCAGCTTTCAGTGTGGGGAGGAGGGGCCAAGTTTGAATGTTGCGTTTAAAAAGCAAGACCAAAGTAGAGGAGGAGGAGACTGAGGAGACAAGGCTGTCAACAAGTGTCAAAGAAAATGAAAAAAGCCTGCACACTGCTCCAAGTCACAACTGTGGTTTATTAGGACAACGTTTCGATCCCTTCTGGATCTTCATCAGGTCAAACAGTGCTCATACGATGCACACACCCATATTTATACATATCTTTTTGCTCACCAATGAGCTGTCAAAGTGATGACAGGTGTGGCCTGTTAAAAACATTTGTGTTGTTTTGAGCATCTCCAATTAACCAATTTGGCAAAAATACATGGAAAAAGGTACATACATAGAAATGCACAGAAAAATACATAGAGACATGCATAGAAATATTAATTACAAAGAGTATAAGAGCACGTGTGGCCAACATAGAAAAAACTTCTAAAAATAGAAATACAATATTTTTAAATACATAATACTTAAATATTCTTAAATACTTTTGAATACAAGTTACACCAACACAACCAACTTGAAGCATAAATTGCTCATCTTCATTATCATTTTTGAGATAATTTATAAGAAACTGACACCTCTTAGGTAATAAACCACAGTTTTAGCAGTGTGCAGGCTTTTTTCCTTTTCTAAAAAGCAGTTCCTTCATAGCATACCTAAATACTAGGTTGAAGGCACATCACCAGTATAAATATGACTGGTCATATGGTTACCTACCAAAGCAGCTCCTACAGAGTGAAATTTGAGAAATTGTAGTGACAAATTTAGCACCACTACCTACCGTAAAAATTCAGTTGAAAGCCTAGTCCCAATTAAACACCCAGTCCCCTTTATTAGCACACATTTTGTCTCAATTAGAGGCCTGGTCTGGTTGCTAAGCAGTTAATTTTTTTAATAACAAGCAACCGGTAATGTTTCCTGCTATCATGTGTCAAAATCTCTGCTGTGAAAAAGAACTATTGAAAACTGTCAAGTATGAAAAGTTAGCACAGAACGCTTAGTCATATTCTTAATCATGTTTACTGGTTCTTTGATCAGATATTGCCTGATTTTAATTATAATTCCATCACGCAATCATTTCAACAACACTGAACTTGAATATGTTTGATTAAATGACACCCTGACCTATGCACATCGGCCAGAGGCACCTTAAGGCATATGATCAATTTTCATTAATAACTTTTGATGTTCAAACCCAACTATCGTTCAAGGCCCTGTTTAATATCTCAGGCAAAGACCTCACACTAGTTTCAAAAGTTGGTTTTGCATGTTTTGGTGGAAATGATTGTGGCTTGAGTCAGGACATCCGATAGAACTCAAGGAATGTGTTAATGTAACATTTTTGAACGTGCTACACACAGCTGGAAGAGTTACCAACATCTGGGCAATGGTTATAATTTTTTATTGCCTGATGAGTGAGTGAGATTATGAACCTGTCTGGAAAATTTGGACGTGAGACCCAGATACATTAGAAGAAACGGAAATCAGCAGACCCATTTGGAGCCTGATTTTCTTGGTTTCCGACCAAGTTATTGTGTGTAGTTTTGTGCAGAGTGAAACAAAAGCGCACCGAGATGCTGATAAGGTTGCAAAGTCAGTCGTCTGGTCAGGAACACCCAGGATGCTGTGGTTTCACATTCCACTGTACCCCACTGCTGTTATACCAGAGAAATAAAAATGAAAGCAGCAGCCAAAAATAAGTTTGTTTCTGGGAAATGAGGTGTGGCCTCCTTTTAACCTTGTGGATTATTGTAGGTGGATTACAGCCAAGCACAATACTGTATTTAGAGGAAATATCATTTATGCAATCATTTGGAGGACTGACATCACTGATGTGCCAGAGGGGATATGAACCAGTGAAGGTGGTCCTTTAAGTTCACAGCTGGAAGTCAAGGAGTCACTTGATACTCACCGAACCTCTTATAACCAAAGGACTGCACCTCCTCCTCATCAGCAAAGTCGTCTGGAGGGAGAACACAGAAATAAAGGAGTTAACAATCTTTAAATTCTTGAACAAAAAAACCCCAAAATGAATAAATCTGAAGTCAAGGTCCACTAACAAGCTTTTTTCCAGAGCTTTCATATTCTTCTTTAGCAGATAGTTTGCTCAGTGTTCTGCAACCTCAGCAAAATTTTTCTACCAATGAGGATTGTGAAATGCTGTTTAAAACTCAAGTGAAAAAAAGTTGTAAAAAGCTGATTTTCGTGACCTTTCAAATGAATCTAGTGCTGGGAAATTATTTAAATCGTTTTATTTATTTAGGCTATTAATCTTATTTATGCACACAGCATCAACAGAGGCCGAGTTATCCGTGTTATATATGTCTTTTATATGAAACTTCTGTGTTGAGCTGCATTTTTTTTTAAACAGCTCTGTTGCCTGCATCATGCCGCCAGCCCCTTTTACACTGCCAGATTTTACGTGAATGTTGGGCCTTTTTGCCGGAAACTGCGAGCGTTTAGACACACAGAGCTGGATTGGCGAGTTGATCCGAGGTGCCCAATTTTCCGCCTCATAGGGTAGCCATATTGGCAGAACCCCTTTAGTTTAAACAGACAGAGGCGGCCTCCCGCAACAGGAGGGGCCGTTGATGACTTGTGGGAGGAGCTGCTGATGACGCCACACGTATGAGCCACTGGCCATGGATAAACAGGAGACAGCTGATAGCAGGAATTAGCGAGCAGCTAGTAGCAAGAGGGAAACACAAACCTGACAGACACTGTAAAGATGACCAACTAGGGAGACAAGGAATTGCACGCCCTCCTTGCCTCGCAAACGAAGACGCCATTAATCATCAGATGACGGGAACGGTGAAGGACGGTCCGACTTACGAGAGAATCGCCGAAGGACTGACCAGCCGCGGCTTCCCTACCACGTCACTGTTTACGTCACACGCCGAGCAACACATTTTGTTACTTGTTCACGCCCCCCATTACCCTGAAAAACGCACATTCTGTATGAACAAAAGTAGGTAGGCGGCATTTTGCTGCACTCCCCAATTTTGTTTTTATACTGCCAATGCTGAACGAAGACTGATTGGGCTTCCCTGCAAATTTGCACAATTCCTGTTTAAAAAGGGCAGCTGTCTCCATGTCATTAACAGACTACAACGACCATGAAGAACGGCACACACACAAACTAGCAGCACAGCGCTGTACCACATGTGTGCTGCGGTAATTTAATTCATCTCACAGACTGATTGATCATGTTCAACATATAGACCGATGTTGCACTGTAGATTCATTAACAGACTGGTAGAAAGGAAATAGTTCCTAGATTCCTGGAAAGAGACATTGCTGTTGAGTTTTTCAGATGTATTTTAAGCCGAGTGCCATCTAGCTCCATTATATTTGTGAGAGGACAGACATCCCTACGTCCGATATCTCCAACACTCGGCAACTCACACAAAAAAACTGTAGATTTAAATAGCACCACAAGTACTAGGAAAAATATGTGTTTTTGTTGTCAGGTCAAGATCGAACTTTCACAATCACTTTCAACCGCAATAGTCTCTTCTGTTCCAATATCCTAATGGTACAGAGCTCGTTCCATCCCTTGTTTCAGTTCACTGAAGCCATTCTTTGTGCAGTTATTAATACTGAACACAAAACTACACCCTGTCTCGCTCAGATTAGCTCAGCTCTTTTAAATAAAATCACTTTTTCTTTCACTTTGTGGTATCACTCCCGTCTCCCATGACCTTATAGGCCCCGAGTGTCGCCTCCTTTCAAGCAGCTCTTACGCCTGTAGGAAAGTACTCTGCCAACTTCAAAGCTTTTTTCCTGTGTCATCATCCATGGCCAGAGAAAACAAAGAAACACCACATGGCCGAAACATCTCCAAAAACAAATGTCTTGATCTAGAATGCCAAAAGCAGTGAGGTGTGTCGATATGAGAGCTATTGCTGTCTGTCAGAGAAGTAGCTACAGGTGAATGAAGAAAGCTGACTGTCTTTTTCATGTTGTGCTGCATGTCTGTTCCTGAGTTCAATATATAGGAATGTTCAGAAACAGCTGCTCCTCTGGCTTAAACCTGCAAGAAATCACTGTGACTTTTTTTTTTAGCAGGCATCCCGTGACGGATAGCAGAGCGAGTTAAGAGGTGACAAGAACAATCCAAACAGTTGTAAATAATCTAAAACCACATCTTACTTGAGGAATTTGCCTTTCACAATACCCCCAATACTCTGTGTCCTGTTTGTGTTCCCAAGCAACATGATTGTGTCCCATTACATTGGTAATGTTACCGTAAGTGTGCTTGGCTTTTCAAAAGCTATTCGGGGAAATTGAGCTCATCACATTTTGCTCAGGGGGTTGAAAACTGAGCGGATTTAAAAATATGAGTCAACTCAGCACAATTTGGATTTTGGGATGTACACTGCTGCATGAGGCCATGATATTTAAAGAGTATTTGCTCAACATCATGGGAACGGATCTGAGTGAGCACTGATTTGGTGATTCTGCAGGTCAACAGATGTATCATGATTAAAACTTAACATTTTTTAGATATCTTGTTTACATGTAACTCTTGATTAAACACCATTTTAATGACTATTTCAACATAAAGTTAGCACCCGTTAAACAATCAAATACAGTCAGAAAAATATTTCATGTTTTCTGTCTAAGTAACTAATAGAGACAACAATGTAATCCCTACGAGCAATTGTCGTACTTCCACTACTGCTTGTTTTTTGCCACTGACAGGATCAGACTGACATTAGAAGTGTCCAACAGCATTACAGCAAAGGCCCTACAGAGAAGTTAAACATTTTTCTGTACCTTTCACTGGTCTGTTTGTTATTGTGACCAAGTTTGCTCAAGGTGAAGTCTTGTTCCGAAATCTTGCGAGAGGTGACATAATTGAGTTTCAGAACAAGACTTCTACTGAGCAATACTTGGTTACACACACTAACAAACTGATCGGATCAAGTAAAAGGTAAAGAAAAATGTTTCATTCCTCTGTAGGATCTTTGCCATAATGCTGCCAAATGCTTTTTTTAGTTTTACAAACTGCAGTTTCAAGGGCCTTGAGTTTGGCTTTTTTGGTCATCCCCAACTTGGATTTTTGGAGCCAGAAGTGACCATATTTGGACAAGTGGGTGGAGCTGTGAAGGAGCAAGAGATGGATCTGATGGAGAGCCAGAGGACACTGTCAATACATATTTTAAGCCTTGATAAAATGTAAACAGGTGAGTTACATAAAAATTTTAAATTGAGCTATAGCGACCGACCAAAATAATTTTTTGTACCAGGCTGTAAACATGTTTATTTCTGCTGTAAAGTTGGGGATTTTAACATGAGGGTCTATGAGAACTGATTCACTTCTGGAGCCAGCCTCGAGTGGCCATTAGAGGAATTGCAGTTTTTGGCACGACTGTGTTTGCATCATTTTTCAGCCCTGGAGGATGTTACATCAAAAATTAAAATTCAAGCTCAACAGCAATCAAGCAAACGTATTATAATGACAGAATGATCCCTGCTGCCCTGCCGTCTCACACCAAAGTCATTGAAATCAGGTGCTTGGTCAGTGACTTAACGTGTCAGACAGTGACGAAAAAGCTGTCCTTCAACGTCGGCATGATACACGGCCTGTCGCCGGGGAAATGCGGCAGGACAACGATGAAAGTTAAGGTGTCAAAAGGCCGACTGGGGTGGGAGGGAGTGGTGTTGAATGGGTCCAACAAACACAGACTTTCATCCCAGTCCCATAAGATTATAAAGTTAAAGCCTGTCCCTTTCCTAAACCTAACCACATTCGTTAGTTGTTGAAGCCAAAAAACAACACTTTGTGTTGTACTGATGTAGTGCGTGTATTTTTAAAGCGACTGTACGTAAATGGTAAATTTCCTGTGAAAACAGAAGTGTATTTCGAAAGAAGACAATGCATGTTACAGGCAGAACTTGAAATTGCGTCCCAGAACATCAACAACCAACACATCCAGGGTACCTTTCACGTCGTAACTGGACGTGGAAGGTCCATGACCAAACGTCGATATGTGACGCATGCTGGTCTCACAGTATACCTGCCTACTTGCATGTATGTCGCCTAATGACGCTGCTTGAGTCTTGTTAAACAAAGAACTGGAAAAAGGAAACTTTAGGAAAAAAATCTAGAATAAACAACTAAACCCCCACTACAGTCCTCTAAAAACAAAAACATAATGGTGTTTATGTAAAGTCCCATTGCCTCTCACTGCAATTACAGTAGCAACAGGAAGTGGTCACCATGCCAGTCACATTACAGATGTACTGTGAGAGCAGAGAGCAGGTCATATCCATGCACACAATGCAGAGCTTTGTTTTCTAAGATGGACCACAAGGTGGCAGGAGTCCTGTAGTGTTTATACAATGTGATAATGGACCAGAGCGTGCCTTTGTGAGTAGGTGAGAGTGACATGCACCAAAACATCAGGTCTCCACGTGGGAATCTGGGCACACTTAAAATAAACCTTTATTTAAATTCATGACTTGTTACCCGCTGACCACCATGACTCATGCGCTTTGGAGTCGGTTCTATATTCCATGTAATGTGTTGAAAGGCAGCAAGTCATTGGATTAATAGCCAGGGCTGAGCGCGTGTGTGCGCGCGTGGAATTGTACCACAATAAAGCTGTTCATGCACGGGGGACCAGCCTGACTCAGTGTTTCCTCCGCTGCTTTGCACGTCTATTTGCCAAAACTAACTTTTGATCTGTTGCGTAAAAGTCTTCAAGCACAACATGAAAATAAAAAGTAAGCTCAAATAATGTCTCAGTATTCCTGACAGTCAGCAAGTAAAGAGTTGTTTTCGTCAGGTTGTTGTGGCTCTGCAGTGAATAGCTGTGTTGGTGTAGTTAGTGTTTGATGTGCAGCAGCAGCCAGATGCAAAACAATCCCAAGCAGAGTCCCTTAATTGAAACCAGATGTCAGACGCGAGTTGTAGCCCACGCATTCCTCACGTCTCAGACTGAGACACACAGGCACAAAAGTGACAAAGAAAGTGCGCGAGGAATGCTGCACGAGCAGAAAATACACCAGCAATGAAACTGCCGCGTGTGCTTGAGTTAATTTGAGTTCTCGTGTCTGTGAATGAGCCTACCTTTCATTGTGCTTTACAGGACTGTACCGTAGTGAAGCTGCTGTCTGAAGTCACATCCACAGCATCGCAATGGCATCTGCCCAAAAGCTCCTTTTGAGCGCGCAGCAGCTTGGATCTGCGAGTATCCCAGTATCCTCTGTTAGTTTGAGTCTGCAGGAATAAGAAGTCAGAGCTCCATCGGTGGCTCCTCACACACTGCGGGATGAGCTCCTGCAGCGCAGGTAACTTCAGTGGCGCACCTCAGATGCTGCAGCAGAGAGAGGAGTGAACTTTTTCTGCAAGTAGCAGTTACAAAAGCAAGAGGGAAGAAGTCTTCTTATTTATGTGGTAGTTTGGAGAGATGCTGAGGTGAGGGTGTATCCTTGTCCAGCTCAGCACTGTGGTGGTACCCGCAGCGGCAGCAGTAACCGGAGACACTCAGAAAGTGGAGGAATCCAAACGTGAGAGGAAGTGGTGCGCCTGTAGGGCTGCTCGGAGAAACCACGTGTTCCCACATCTGTGAGCACCGTCTGCACTGATTACTCTGTGTGTGCGTGTGTGTGTGTGTGTGTGTGTGTGTTCATTCTTTTTTATAGTACGCACAATTCCGCTGAATAAGCACCAGTGACAGTACCGGATAACACATTTTGCTCTTGTATAAAGCATTGCATGAGTAATCAACCATTAACAGGTGTAACTAAGAACATGTTCCTGCTTCTTGTGCAACATTTGTGATTATGGATGTCAAAATAAAAGCAGTCCTGTCCACATTAGACATGGCTTAATAGAGACAGTTTAAAACACAAGTACACAAATCAGCTTCACTATAACTCGCAGCATTCACAGACAAAACACTCGTCTTTATCTGGACACATTTTCCCCACAAATACAACATGCTAACATTATTAGCACAAGCCTATGGCATTTTACATTGTATAAATTAGCCTAGTGGCTAGCAGACTTTTCCTCTACTCATATGAAGCCAGGGACAATAGTAACATCTAACAAAGGTTACAGTACAAAATTCGGCTCCATTACAGCTCACAAGATTCACCAACAAAACAACTGTCTTATACTAAACACGTTTTCCAAACAAATGCAACATGCTAATGTTTTTAGCACAAGCCTATACCATTTTACATTGTATGAATTAGCCTAGCAATGAGTGGAGATTTCCTTTACTCATATGAAGCCAGGATAAATCACACACAAGTCTTGAAATGCTATTTTTGTGGAGGCTTTATTGTCTTTATTTGATTCTGATTCTTAACAATTTATTGTTTCTTATCTGTAAAATGAAAGTTAATAAAAGCTTTGTTTCCACTGAGGGAAATGGTTTCAGCTTACAAAAATACACAGGAGGTCTGTGTCACCGCAATTTATAGTTGCATATCTAGGGAGATGCAAGTCCGGCTATGGCGTCGATTGGACGCAGAAGTACAGATCCCACTTTAGAAAAGACTGTTAGTGAAATGCTGTTATACTCTCTTACAAAGATGGCCACTTTTATGATGAAAATATGCCTAATTTGCCATTTTAAGTTTAAGTTAAGTTTAAGTTGCCATTACAAAATTTTGCCGCAGTTAATTCCAAAAGAGGACAAACTCTTCCAGCCTGCACATCAGGTTTACATTAATTATTGTGTTTTGCCACATGGAGGCAGCAACAAGCTGTGAAGCTGAAATGAGGAATGTATCAGTTGCCTATCTACACATCCACGAGACAGAGAGAAGCATCATCATTTATTTGGGGTTGTGTTTCTGGCCCCTTGATTAATATAAGTCTAATACTCACTATTTTTTAGCTGTGTTTTGTTTTTTCTACCAGCTCCTGAGGGAAACATTTGCTGCTAAATGCTCTGTTGTGTCTCTAACCATGTCTGTCTGCTGTTTGAGCAGGTACACTCTGGGTTTAAATGTGCTGACACATAATATTTAAGGGACAGTTCACCCTGAATCAGAAATACAATTTTCTTCCTCTTACCTGTAGGGATATTTATCAGTCTAGATTGTTTTGCCGTGAGTAACCAAGAGTTGGAGATATCAGCCATAGAGATGTCTACCCTCTCTTAAATATAATGGAACTCGATGGCCCTCGGCTTGTGGTGCTCAAAGCGACAAAAATACATTTTAAAAAACTCAACAGCAATGTCTCCAGAAATCATGACCTGGTTCCTCAAGATAATCCACAGACCTTGTTGTGAGCAGCTTCATGTAGGAACCATCCAGTCCAGTATATTTATTTTTAGCATTTGCTGTTAGTTAACCAGACGTTTGCTGAAAGGCAAACATATCCAACGACTGTTACTCTTCTTAATATTAGTTTCTGTCTCTCTCACACTTGTTGCATGCTCATTATCGTATCACTGAGGAAATATGTGCTGCATGTCCCCCTTTGAGCATTTGTGTTGAACAAGCTACAATGAGACGTAATTTACACCGATCCTGCTCCTTCAAACAAAACTCACCACAGCTGTCAGATCTGTTGGTTCCCACTTGTTAACTATTCCATCCATTATACCTCAGGTCTCTGTAAAGCAGTTTATCCCCTGCACCTGTTTATGTCTTCAGCTCAGGACTCGACCCTTTGATCAGTGACACAAAACTTAACACAAGACCACATCGTGAGCCGGTTATCTTCACCTTTAAGTTTATTGACATATATAGCCTGTGAAACTTAACAGTGCATATGTGGAGACATCAGACCAACAAAAAAGTCAATTTCTTCTGAATCAGCTCTTAAAGTCCAACTTAACATTTTTTCAATTTACCTTTCTTCCTCTGTGATTGCACGAACGAAGCCTCATACGTTTTATTGTCAACTGTTTTACGTTGAGGTCAATCCGCAGGAGAACATGGGAAGAAGGTTTCTCCCTGCAGCGTTATAGGAACCAGGTGTTGAAGGTGTCAGCGAGGCTGCAGACTGAGCTAAAGCGCTGGCTGGTTTTGATTACTATCCAGTGAGGACCCTATTTTCTGGGTCATAGCATGCAAAGAGGGCACATTTTTTTAAGGTAGATGGGGCACCAGTGAGTGACGGGGGACAGAGGAACCCTTTCACCCCAAAGTCCCTCACATTCCAGGGGTGGAAATGCTAAACAGCTTCCTGCTGAGAGAGATGTTTCCTTTTACTAAAAATACTCTGGATTCACATCTGGGTATAAGTCTAAGAATAACTGCTGGTAATTTATACATGAGAAACAGACGTTACCAATCACTGCAAAATAAGGGCTGGGGCTGCACAATATGAGGAAAATATGCCGTAACATTGTTTAATGCTACCATAACAACAGTACTCACATTATTTCCAACATTGTTTTTTGTTTAACAAATTGAATGTTGGACTGAGCACAAAATGCACCAATTAAAAAGACCGATAGTTACATTTTAAATTGTGCAACATCGCAGTCTGACATTGACATGATGATAAGATAAAACAATATACTATGCAGCCCTAATTAGCCTTGTGTTTATCTTTACCTATGTGAATATGCGTTAGTTGTATATCTACAGTAGCTTACGTGTTAAAGGGATGAAGCCCTGCTCTCGTGAGATCAGCACTTGGCTCAGGTCCAGCAAAACAATCTTTTCTGATTGTGTGATCTCTACTTATTAGAGTATTACGACACACTTCAAACACCAGAAACACTGATTTAAAGTACAGCTCACTCTGTGTGTGTGCGTGTGTGTGCATGTGTGTGTGTTGCATCACGGATTCCCCACTGAGGGATAATTTAAGAGCTGACATCAGTGCAGCCCAGCCCACCACATCTTGTAGACACATTAATTCAACATGCTTCAATATTTGCGTGTGTTATGAATATTTCCAAAATATTTTGTTACAAAGAAAACAGTTCTTTTGTCACGTTTAATCAATATTTGCACAAGATTCTTTTTCTTAAAAAAAGATGAGTCTTTTGTTTATCTTTAAAGGTCCAGTGTGTAACATTTAGGGGGATTTAGTGGCATCTAGTGGTGAGGATTGCAGATTGCAACCAGCTGGAACTTCTCCAGGTTAGAATTCCCTCAGTGTTCATTGTTCAGGGGATTTTTACTGGGAGCTGATTCATTTGCAGAGGTCTCTTCTTCTCCAAAACAAACAGACCAGGTGATTAAAACCAGTAAAAACACTGAATAGAGAAGTTTCATGTTACAAATCAGTGTTTCTCTAATGCTGTTTAGCATGTTGGAGATGGGCCACTAGCCCAGTACCTGCTAATGTGGGCTCACCTTTCCTTTCTGATAACTTAAGATCCAGACATTCAGGAGGTTTTCCCAAAAGACGAATGACGAGCAGAGGCCTTTTCCTCTCAAAACAAATCTACCCGTTCAAGCCAAATAAAGTTGAAATCATTTTTTTTCACAGCTTTTGTCGCCACAAAAACACTAATGGCCCTATCTAGAGCGAGTGTTTGGTTTGTCCATTCTAGGCAACCATAGAAACATGGCGGTGCAACATGGTGATCTCTGTAGACGAGGACCTGCCCCCCGTGTAGATATAAACGGCTCATTCTAAGGTAACAAAAGCACAATGATTCTTATCAAATGATTATACACTAAAAAAAAAACCCACACTTATTATATTACATTCAATTTCTGCTAATATATCCTTCTACATCACACACACTGGACCTTTAACTGAAATATTATTGGCAGAAATAGTGACTGTGTTACACAAGAAATACTTCTCTGCACTTATTATGAAAGACAATATGACAAACTAAGAGCAACTTTATTAGGTACACTTGTATAATCTAATGTGATCAAGCTGCTTTGCAGTAAATTCTGCCCTTACAAAGATAATAATGTCCAGTTTTTACTGACCCTGTTAGAGAGGTTTTTATTTAACTGGAGGTGTATTACTTAAGTTGTTGTTTGCAGTGGTGTTGAATAGTCAGAACTGAATTGTCAGAATTTTAGATATATCTTTATAAACATAATCCAGTACACACTATGGTCTCAATATTAACATAGACTCATCAGCTTTCTGACAGTGTCTACAAAACAACAAAAAAAATTAATCAAATCTTTGTAAAGGTAGAATTATTGGCAGAGCTGCTGTATTCATCACAGTGAACAGATGCACCTAATGAAGTGTCCGGTGTGTGTGTGTGTTATCACATATCAAATTAATACATATTTTTTACTATATGTAAACAGCAGCCTACAGTGTGTCTAACATGACTAAGCAGCCTCTTATGCAAAGCAAACCTCTCTGACAGCATGTTGGATGCTGGATTAACGGACACTGACATCAAGCAAAGACTGTAATAGGATGAAGCTCGAGTGGAAAGAGCACAAATAGACCTGGACAGGTCAACACAAACTTCATGCCTACTGTCCATACGGAGCACTTTGTTTAGCCCTGCCAGCAGAGAAGCACCGTCAGTCGTCTACTGGTGAGTTTCTTTGCTTTGTTGGTAACTAATGGTCTTGTTTGATCCGTCATAGCTTTGATATTATAATTAATATTAGTTTGACAAGTTCATAGTCTTATTGTTTGAACTGCTCGTTATGTTTGCTTGTTACTTTAAAGTGGTATTTTGGATTAAGATTGCGATGTTACTGCAACATCAGTTTCATCAATGTGTGCATCTTGACATTAATGTTTAATTCATAATTATAAAGTTATGTATATATTATGTAGCTCTCACTCTCATGTTAGAAACAAAAGCTACATGTTGTGAGCAGGCTGCCATGGAGCTGATTGTACCAGCAGCTTAAACCCATAATGAAATAAGTAAAGTGAGTACATCCCTATTTACCTTAAATCCCCGCTGGATGCCAACTTGTGTAACTCCTCGCGTGGCTGAAGTGGGGCAGCTGACTTTAGCTTGTTTACTGGTTACCAAACTAATATGTAACAACATATAATATCAGCTTTTTTGACTTGGACGGAGCCTGACCTCCTGACACAGCAGATGGTCCTGACATAAACACAGCTTGGCAAGTTCTCAAGCTGACACGAGTCCTATGATGTGTCTCGTTAGGTGTCTCACCCCCTACTGCTGACCCTCTGATGGTGTCATTAAATTAAAAAAGGGGGCAAAAAGGGCAAAGAAGTCTCATAAATGACAGAGTGTCCACTGACAAAGGAAAGAGAGGAATCCCTCAGTATTTGTGGAGTTCATGTTACACAGTGTGGACAGACAGCTGAAGCAATACAAACAATAAAATGTAGTAAAACTTACAGAACTTAAACTGAATCTGTAAGTAAATGCTTTAGCTGTGTAAATATTCTCTCATACCCCCAGGGTTGAGGAGTAACAAGTTATATTTAATCGGGATTATGTAATCAGATTGCAAAAAGAAAAAAAAGTAACTAAAATAAACTCAGATTACATTTGAAAAAAAAAAAATGTGTGATAAGATTAGTTACATTGTCAAAGATTACTTGATAACATTTTTGAATCTAGATTTATTTTCTAAATAAATCTAATAAAATATATTAAAAATATGCATTTTTTTTTAAATCATATTATTATTTAAATTAAAGTTATTATCAAAATGTTATTATTTTAAAGGAAAAAGAAAAATTATATTTTACACTTCTATTTTTTCCCATAAAACAAATATTTATCTAGTAGATATATCTAGAAAAAATATTAAAAATATGTATATTTTAAAAAATATATATTATTATTTAAATTGAAATTAATATTAAAATATATTATGTAACAAAAAAATAGTATTTATAATTTTTCCTATTTTTTTCCTATATATATATATATATATATAGATAGATAGATAGATAGATAGATAGATAGATAGATAGATATACCACTAGTCCTGCTACTTGGGAAAATAACAGAAGAGTTTGATGACAAAGACTCTCACTTGATTTTACTAACCATGGTAATAATGGTTAAACAAATTAGAAGGAACTGGTTAAAAATAACTTAACCAATGTTAAGTTATTAAAATTACATGAGAGTTTGAAATCACTGAATATTAAAAATAAGATAAAAACAAAAATATTTTTGAAGAAAGATGGGAAAACATGGTTGAGATATATAAAAGACGATGTTCCCAACGATCTTTGATTATATAACAGCTGACGTAATGAGACTGATAGCACAGACGTGTTTTCTTGTTCTTTATCATTCACATAAATATGTGGGTAACTATGTGTCCATGTTTGGGTACACACACAGTCATGTGTGCGAGCATGTATGATCAGGCATGTGGGTATCGTGTGTTGATATCTGTGTGTACAGTGTACTAGTTGTTATATAATGTAACCTCTAACTTAAATTTGAATTCATGTTTTTTTTCCATTATATTATTGCTGCTAATTTCCTGATATTGCTAACGCATTTGTTTGTTTATGATTTATGTATGTGTTTATGTATTTTCTTTTACCTTATCCTTTTTGTAAATAACCTTCAAATATGCAAATGAAATAGAATAAATAAATAAATAAAATTGCTCTAATGTGGCTCCCAATCATTGTACATGTTGAATATGCAAAGTGCATTTTATTTGGATTGAAAATATTTTGAGATGCTTAAAGTGAGAAAAAATTATAATATAATTATAATATAATGTGGAAAATCATATTTTTATGTCTAAATCAAATTTGTAATACATGGTGCAATATTATCAGTGTTTGGTCTATAAATTATAATTAAATTATTATAAATTTAAATAATCCAAGTATTCAGATTAGATTAAATGTTTTGTATTCTGATGGTAAACATTATGAGTTACAGAAATTTAGTTACAGACTACATCTTAAAGTAATCTGACCCAACCCCATTTACACCTCAGACACCTTTTCTAAAGTTTAAAATCTGATGACATGATGTCTTTTATAAGTCACACTTTTGCTTTCCAACCAACTAAAATGAATTGCTCCTGACATCCAAGTGTTGGGGACATGTGTCTGCAGTTGATTTTTTCCTGAAGTCCAGACAGATATGCAGCACCACCTAGTGGCAGACCTACTTATGACCATGTGCAGCATTGTTGATGTTTAATCATGCTCAAGCTCAAATCCTATTATCTTTCTGGATCAGACACCACAGCACCTGTTGTTTTCTTATCCTATTAAAACCCAGTGTGTGTGTGTGTGTGTGTGTGTGTGTGTGTGTGTGTGTGTGTGTGTGTGTGTGTGTGTGTGTGTGTGTGTGTGTGTGTGTGTGTGTGATCATAAGGTAAATGTTCATCCTGCAGCATTCTGTAACCTCACTCCTTGTGTCCTTTCAGTTCAAGAATGAAGCTCCTGCTGGGTTTGGTTGTTCTGGTGGTGACGCTGGGGGTCCTTCACTCGGCCCCAGAGGACCAACCCACAGGCATCTCGGAGGAAACCTTAAAACGTGAGTCAGCACAGAGGAATATTAATGTTTTGTTTTTTTTTACTTTACCCATTTTTCAAAGGAACATGTGTGATGAACTCAGTATCAGTATCAGCCTAATACAGGCCAAGATCACTGGATTGGATATTGGGAAAACAATTAAGTATAATCCTACGTGATCCATTAGCCTAAACTGTCACATTAATGCTTAACTAAAACATACATGAGTAGAATATTTGTCTTACAGTTGGAGCATGATGCTTTCACATGGCTAAGTTAAGCAAAGTGCATCCATGCATGTGTATTCTTGACAGCTTTGGTTTTAAGATAGGGGACTGGATTGTATCTGCAGATAATTGAGGATGCTGTGTTGATATTGGACATGAAACAGTGGTATGGAGCCATCGTTGGTTAAAAGTACATTTGTTTACCAGCAGTGTTTAATTAGCATCCATTTTATAGAATCAATAGTTTTGACTGAACTGTCCTGTTTGGTCTGTGAAATACGTGGTCATAAGTGTTTATTAAAAACTTCTCAGCCAGTTGATTTTTCTCCTTCTCTCTCAGAGTTGTCCCTGAATGGCGAGAAGCTCGTGGACGAGGAGGTGAGGAGAGCTCTGTACGGGGTGAAGCAGATGAGGGAGGTGATGTGGAGGAACGAGCAGAAGCATGAACACCTCATGAAGTCCCTCCGACACAGCAGCGAAAAGAAGAGGGTAAGACTGACATTATAACCTCTCTTGAGAAAGAAAGAAAGATGGACAAAAAATGCAAGTGAACGAAAACTGTTTCCTTTTCTGCCACTAGGGGGCAGACCAACTGGCTAAGGAGGTGACTGAGAAGCTGGAGGAGGCAGAGGAGCAGTGTAAAGACTCCCTGCAGACTGAGTGGGAGGAGTGCAGACCTTGTCTGGAGGATGCATGCAAGACCTTCTACACCTCCACGTGCCGCAGGGGATTTGGCACTTTCCATGCCAAGGTATGACAACTACACTTCTGACTGTCTTACTTGATCCTCCAAACCTGCAGTATCTTTGCCCAAAAAATTTCAAAGGGGGTATATTACCGAGAAAAGCTTGAGAACCACTGCCTTGAAACGTCTTTTTCGTCCCCTCATCACATCAACGAGTTATGAACACTCGAACTTAACACAGACTGCTTCACTTTGTTTCACATTATATTTCATTAGAAAAGTTTTTGGAGGTCTGATTAGGGTTAACTCTAGATTAGAAAATTAGAAAAAAAGTCAACTTAAGTTTGCTATTGAGACAACAGTAGAATAAACGTATCTTCATTACTTTTCATTCTGTAGGTTGAGAACTTCTTCCGCCGAGTTTCCAGGCGCTTCGGCCCCCGCGAGCCTCCCATGGATGCAGGAGACATCCTGGTAAATCAGGGCCCCGACGTCACTGACACTGAGGTTGACAGCATTGAGGATTCCTTCAACCGCCTGGCCAGCAAGGTGGGCATGCTGGTGAACCGCAGTGTGGCACTGGTCTCCAGGATGAGCAGCAGGCTGGACAAAACCCTCCAGAGAGCCTTCCTGAACAACACTGATATCCCGTTGGAGGAGACCGACGCTGATCCCTACAACCCCAGCCGGGACTCGGGCTTCCTGCAGGGTGTGGGACTGGAGGAGGTGCTGGACTCCTTCTTTGACTTCGGCAAGAGTGTGGTGGAGGAGTTTGGAGCTGTGGTGACGCAGGCGTTAGATGACATCCATGAGGCAGTGGAGGAGGAGAAGAAGAAAGGTAGTGGACAGAACAGTTAGCTGGTGCCAGTGAGGCCTAAATATGTCAGACAAATACCACAGTTACAGATTCCTCTGGTTGTATGTGTGAATTTATAAAATATCTCTGGCTTTGGCACCAAAACCAGTTTACAGAGATGATATTTGTTGCTTTCCATGAATATCTTGACCCAACAAAACACATCTTAAGACAATTCCAATGGACAAAAAATACTGATCCAAATTTTAAACACTTTTATTTGATGTAGGGAGGCAAAGTTTCCCCCGTTTCCTGCAGAACAGGAGGTTGTGCCGAGACCTTCGCAGACAGACTTCAGAGTGCTGGCAGCTGCAGAACCAGTGTGAGTCCTGCCAGGGGGCTCTGCTCACAGGTGAAGCACCACCATCATCACAGCTTGTCATTACCTCAGCTGATGTCTTCTACATACATCTTACAGCTCCTCTTCCCGTCTCCAGAGTGCCCCAGTGTTCGGGAGCTGCACGTGGAGCTGGACGAGGTTTCCCAGCTGCTTGATGTGTCCAAAGAGCAGTATGATGAGATCCTGTCTATTGTCCAGCGCCACACTGATGAGACGGTCAATTGGCTTAGCAACATGGCGGCTGAGTTCAGCTGGGTGGCTGAGGCTGTGAAGAACAACAGCACTCCTGAAAACATCTTCCGCATCACCACGGTGGGAATGTATTTGTGAAGAACACTGTCTTTCTCGCATGCCTCCACAGAGAAAGTTCTTGATGGAGTGAAAGGGGGCTTCAACAGTATAATCCAAGTCCCAGTCGCATGCTCAGTACTTCCCATACACATGCACTTTCACTAAAACCTTACTATTGAAAACACCTGTGGGCGAGATATTCCTTTACTGGAGACTGACAATGGCTGGTGTAAGACATGTCGTCCTTTACCCTCCAGGTGGCGCCAAAGACCAACGATGAGCAGAACCTGTCTGTGACTGACACCAAGGTGCAGGTGAACATCTTGAACTCTCCTCCACTTCTCCTCTCTGTTCCTGGGGAGCTGGAGCTGCAGGACCCAGCCTTCATCCAGTACCTGGCCCAGGAGGCTCTGAACAAGTACAAGGAGATGGTCAGGTGAGAACTTTAATGACCTCCATTAGACCATAATGCACTAGTGGCATCACAGGGTTAAAGAGACAGCCGTCATCCATCTTCTCTTCCCCAGACTCTTAGACTCTTTTGTCCTCCTACCTAAGATTTTCTTGAAATAAAAACAGGCACATGTTGTCTTGAAATAATGAGCTTCAGGAAAAATAGTGCTTCTGATATTTGGCTGCAATGTTTTCTACTAATATTAATTCTGACCTAAATGCATTATCTCTTCCTCCACAGGTATGAGGATGAATAAAGCTACCATCTCCTTTTCTAAACTTCTACCAGCACTTTCTTTATGAACAGAACTAGATTGTGTTCCTGTATAGTTGGCATAATCTTGATGAAATGTAAATACACTACAATTGAACTATGTCAATCGTTGCTATGTGTTGAATGTAAAAACAAGAAAATGTACTTCACACCTGTTGTCAAATGGTGTACAGAAATAAAAACAAATGAAATAAAACAAGCTATCCAGTCCCTGTATGACTAAAGTGAGAGCTGCGTCCACATATTCGGCATGAAGTCAAACACGTTCTCAAAGGGTTTCCCCATGTCACCAATCCTGTTTGTGATATTCATGGACAGGATCTCAAGGCGCAGCCGGGGGGGAGGAAGGGGTCTGGTTTGGGGTCATCAGAAATGCATCTCTGCTTTTTGCAGATGATGTGGTTCTGTTGGCTTCATCACACCATGACCTCCAGCATGCATTGGGGCTGTTTGCAGCTGAGTGTGAAGCAGTCAGGATGAAAGTCCAAGCTATGGTTCTCTGCTGGAAACCAATGGATTGGCCCCTCTGGGTTGGGAGAGAGTTACTGTCCCAAGCAAGGGAGTTCAAGTATCTCTGGTCTTGTTCACTAGTGAGGGTAGAATGGAGCATGAGATGGGTCAGCGATTTGGCGTGGTGTCTGCAGTGATGCAAGCTCTGCACTGGAGTGTCGTGGTGAAGAAGGAGCTGAGCCGAAAGCTTTATGCCCCAACCCTAACCTATGGTCATGATGTCTGGGTAGTGACCGAGAGAATGAGATCGCGGATAGAAGCAGCTGAAATGAGTTTCCTCCGTGGGGTGGCTCGGCTCAGCCTTAGAGATACGTTAAGGAGCTCGGACATCCGGAGGGAGCTCAGAGTAGAGCCGCTGCTCCTTCGCATCAGAAGGAGTCAGTTGAGGTGGTTCAGGGCGCCTCCTGTTAAGAGGTGTTGTCCCACAGGTAGCAGGCCCCGGGGCAGACCCAGAACACGCTGGAGAGATTTAATATCTCATCAGGCCTGAATCTGAACGAGGATCATTGTCAATTGGTGAGAACAAGAGAGCTAAAGGAAACGTTTGAGTAAAACTTTTATTTTTTTTCTGTACAAAATCATATTAGTTACCATTCTCAGTAATTTCATTATCATCTCCCCACTAGTTCAAGTCCCATCTTTAGGAACAATCACATATTAGGTTCTTGTGAGTTACGCACAGAAAGAAATACAAAACAACGTTCACATCTTTGTCCAATCCTTAAGCTTACTTATTAAAAGACAATACCAAGATGCCTTTACATCTCAGATTTCCCATCATACCACTGGACAGACAGTGGAAGTACCTCAAAGAAGTTGTTATTTGACTTTTGTATTCTTTATATCTATAAAAGCACGAAAGTCCTGACCTGACCACAGCATGTGCAAGGTGTTTGTTTTGTCCGATTCTACGAAGTAAGAAAACCATAAAGGGCAGCTCGACACAGGTAAATACCACTGTAGAGTTTTTGTTCCATGAAACAACACTGGTTGACTTTGCATAGTTGCATTCACAAATTAAAGAATGTGTTTTGTGTTGTTGGCTTTGGATTAAACTTTCCCTCCAGCAGACACAGAACTAAAGACATTGACAGTGTTAATCAAGAGTTTCGAGGGATTTTACTCAAAGAACAAAACAGCTGCATGTATGATTTACATGATGATGTCAGTTTAATAGATGTGACAGTTTCCTGGACCATCTATGACGGGATAAGTCACCTACTGTGATGTTAAACTGTGTAGATGTGTGCAACATAAGTACAAATACATTAGAGTCTTTTACAGCAATCAGAAATGAAGACAAGATGCTAATTTCATACAGAAATGACCTTAAACTTAAATTTCACAGCTCAAATGTCCATTTCAAAACATTTATAAAATGTTAAACAGGAAAAATGTTTTCGCACTTGTATATTATCAAAATACCTCTTTATGATTTTAAGTCCCCGTTTAAATAAAAAAATGCAAAAGCACAATAAAATCGACGTGATTCCCCATTCAAGTGGCCGCACTAAATACAATTTATAGGATTTTTAACACGGTCTTCTCATGTTCTCATTCACCCACCTGATCACACCTGCTAAAAATACATCTGTTTGCACATACTGTATGTACATCTGCTTTGATCTCTCGGTACATTCTTTCATCTGTAAAGTACAACGCTTCTCATTTGCTTCGCCTCACACCTCCATCGAAGCTTTACAGACACTGCACAAACTTGACAACTCAACCACAGCTGTTGGTCACTTCAAAAATCACCTATCAACCTACGTATTCAAACCAAACTCATGTACATACAAAAGATCTTGACTCCAATATCAAAGAATTGTGTTGTAAAATAAAATAAAAGGGGGGGGATTTGGAGAAAAGGGAGGAAATGTATCATTTAAAAAAAGTAAAAAAAAATGGTGCATCTCCAAGTAGCTGTTGATTTGAAACTAGAAGACAATCCCTCTCTCTCTCTCTTTTTTTTTTTTTTAAATCACAGTGTTGTGGCCAGTCCATATGGATTATTCTGATTAGCAAGGTTCCCAGAGCTTAATGTACCAGCACCAATCTGCACAGTTGGACACTTCCCCAAACATTTGGTCCCCTCGTACACAAGGGACAAACCTCTACGTCAGAAAACAATTTCTTCTTGCAGATATACCAGTGTGGTTGTAGACTAGTTTGTAGCATTAAAACCTCTTTCTCTGCAGCCTCGTCAAGGCTTTTCCCCATGTTGAAGTCCTCTGTTGTCCCAAGCTTTGCTCTCCGCTGATGTACCTCTGTGTGATGCCAGAGTTCACCCCCCAAATCCCCCAGACTAGAGGTTGTCCCCTGGCTGGTACTGTGGCTCTGTGGCTGTGAAGTAGTCTTCCAAAAAGGACTGGATGTATTCGAAGGTCGGCCTTTCATCTGGATCCTTCTTCCAGCACTGCCTCATCATCTCGTGGAGGGACTCGGGGCACCCCTGGGGACAGGGCATGCGGTAGCCTCGCTCTACCTGCTCGAGTACCTCTCGATTCACCATACCTGGAAAAAACACAAAGGAATATGGTGTTAATGGACTAAATGGAGTGCACTTGTTAAGTGTGCTGATCCATATCCATTAAAATCTGCTTAATTCATCCATTTGCACACACAAGCCAGCTATGATGCGAGGCAGGGATCAAATCTTTACTTAAAACTGGGGCTCAATGTCTTGCTCAAGGATACATCCACATGTGAAAAGCTAAAGCTGTTCCCTATAATAGAGGTTATTCAACCTCTAAACATGCTTCGTTTCATAAGTAACAAGTGTTACATTCGTTTTTAAAAATATTTTGGTTTGTAGCTTTAATTTTGACATTTCTATATAAATCAAAGTTCCTTTTTTGCAGGAAATTGATGAAATGGACAAAAAAATAACGAGACAATGAGAGGAGCAGGGACAGAGATTAAGGGCAATATGATGTTGCTCTTCCTGCATTTAGTGCCATCATTCGAAGTGACAGTGATGTAGTTGGAAGGAGCCTTTGGGTAGCCAAGGGACGTGCCTTCAATGCCATTAAAAACCAAACACCCTTATGGTCTTTGCATATATTACAAACTAGTTGCGTTTCTAGCAGCAAAAATGGCATCCCAAAATGTAAGTGCATATAGTGTTTTGGCTGACTTCGATATTCAACTGTATTTTTTCTAGCCGGAGTGAAACATCCTGGCCGGAGAAATGCAGCGTAGAAAGGTTGACACTGTGACTGCGTAAGAGGGAATGACCAGCAGGAACATTCGAGAACCTTTTGGCACAAATTGCTCCCCAATGCCGACAGAAACATTGTGCTGCCAACAATGGCAGTTCCTGTTGGATGCTGTCGCTGATGCTCGGAGAGTCCATGCGTGCGTCACTAAGCACGAAAGTTTACTTCTCACTTGGACGGAGGCTTGCTGGAGAGCTTCCACAAGATGAACTGGAAAAGACAACCAAGACCAGCAGGGCCGAGAGGACCCTGAGACCGCTGAGTGAGAACTTTTTCACCAAATGCTGCTGTAAGCTGTTTTTTGTTGAGTTGCCTCTTAACAGAATGCTCGGAGTAATGTAATTTGGCCTTTTATTGTGAAAGGTAGAAAACATTTGAAATAAAGTGGTAATGCACTGCTGTGGACAAAAATATCCTGCTGCTGTGGCACACAGGAGGATTTTGTTGGCTCAATTGACGAAATTTACCTTCAACACTAATTTGACATCCACATAGGAGGTGACAAATTTTCCCTTGAAATGAAAAACTAGCTCCCAAAATCGTCAATATATGTTGAATTTCTTTTGTTCAGTCAAGACAATCATGTCAATGTGGCTTTGTCCTCTGTAGGTTGACAGAAGTTACTTGAGAGAACCTATGACAAGTGGATTTTTCCAAAGTTTTCTAGTCAAGAAAACATGGTAGAAGTTTTGATTAGGAAACAGCCCAGTTTGCAGCCTGAAGCGGTAGCAAATGTTGGCATCATGCAGCTGACAGCAGGAAAGAGAAAATGCCCACGCAAACCACTGTGTTAAAGAAAAACGATGAAGGAGAAAAACTTCATCAACCTAGGTGGAACATGGGTCATTATTTCCTCTAAGACTTGTAGTCAATTTCAAGGTCAAAACACATGCTGGGCAAAACACAGTATTTTGTAGAAATAAAATCTAATTATAAATTATTTGATGTCCCAGTGGTCTCTGACTAAAATACTCATAACTCTAATGATCACACAAGGAGAAGCCCCACGAGAGCAGCGGGGTCGTGAATTCCTTCCCAAGACAGGAAGACAGTGATCCTGAACCCTGTGACACGGCGCTGAAACTGCTCCATGGGGAGCTCAACTGCAGCTAAAAGAGGTTATGACACAGAGACAGGGGTATGATCACAACCGCATCCTCCCCCGCCTCCGCTCCATCACCCCCCACCCTCCCATCGCTGTGTGGGAGAGTGGGTATCAGATTATCTCACACACTTGGGGAGAGGAAAAGGCCCAGAGCTACTGCTGAGACCAGGATATGATAGCGTTGGTGGTGCATCGGATGCTGAGGTGTTTGCGTGATTTATGTCTTGGATCTGAAATTCTCCACTCTCATAACATGCCTGTCATGAGTGAGCGTATGTATCTATATACGTACTGACTAAAATAGAATAAAGATGATGTGTTCCCATGCTTGGTACGTGCTTTACCTGCCTCATACTGCTTCTACGTTATCAAACAAGAGAATAGAAATAGAGCTCCGCAGCACAGCAGGACAAGAGCCACAAATGTCCGGTGAGTCATACCACAATTTGAGAAGGGAAAAGTGGGGGTTCAGCTTCCAGAATCTTCGGCTCTGGGGTGAATAATTAGACCAGACGGTTTGCACTAAACCAAGAGGTCCACGGGAGCCAGATGGCCCTTTACAAGAGATGGTGGTTAAGTCTGCCATATGGCACGCTCTGTAATCAGTGCCAGTCAAACAGTCATCACCTCTGCAGTACTGTGCTCAACCAGCAGGGGTCAGGATAGAGGTGACAGACGACAGGAAGCAGGAGATCATGTGTGAGAGAGTAAGTGGTATTTTCCCATGCACTGATAAATCATTAGACATCTGCGGTGACTCATTTCAGCTATATGTATCCTGTGTGTGTAGTCTGATCTACAAGAGTAAGAAAACACTATTTAAAGCTTCAGATGCTGATGAGTGGCTTCCCAGAATTACCCTGAGGCAGAGCGAATTGTTCCTGTTTTCCATCAAAGAAACTAGAAAACATGAGCAGCATATTCAAATAATGAGGAACTTTAAAACCAGAAACTGACAGAAACGGCAGGAAAAGGCAACCTCCAGTGTAAAAATGAATATCTATAAAGCTGTTATCGTTACCTGGGTATGGTACTCTGCCCTTGGTCACCAGTTCAGTCAGTAGTATACCAAACGACCACACGTCTGATTTGATAGTGAAGCGGCCGTACAGAGCAGCTTCAGGGGCCGTCCACTTGATGGGGAATTTAGCACCTGGAAAGAAGAACAAAAAAGAGTCAAGCAGAAGGAATAGGCTTTGAAATGATATATATAACTAGGGCTAACTGTTATTTTCAGTAGTGATTAACCCTCTGGAATAGGGTCCCACTATATTTCATACATTGTTTCAAGTCAATGTTTAATAGCC
The DNA here is from genome assembly GCA_035609425.1 of Epinephelus awoara. Lineage (NCBI taxonomy): Eukaryota > Metazoa > Chordata > Actinopteri > Perciformes > Serranidae > Epinephelus > Epinephelus awoara. The sequence goes on along the minus strand of CM069306.1, from coordinate 21,005,678 downwards.
GTGCTAATGTTGTTTGCAAACTTGCATCATTTCAGTACATTTTCATATTGGTTTGCTAAAACAAACTCGCAAGATTAGTACTATTTATTTGCTGCTTAACTTTACTGTACTTTTGAAGTTACAGTTACATTGAAATATTAGGTAGCATTTTTTTTTTTTTTTTTTACATGGTTGGTGTTGCTGGTGGAGGGCGTGTGGCTTATTCAACCTAATGAGGCCATGCTATCTTGACAACTGTCTTTGCTGGACGCAGACAATGTCAGACTTCCTTCTCCAAGCTTGAAACCAGAAACAGTCCTAGATAAGAGGTGGGCCTGAGCCTGGAGCTCCGCAGCTGGACCCTTCTCCCATTTTCTCAATTATTCTATTAAGATTTTAGTCTTTAAAGTAGTGGAAAAAGTAGCAAATCCTCCTCCTTTTTTTGCTTGAAAAAAGACAGATATCATGGAGCGATTCTCAGAATACTTGATGATTAATCTTCTGCTAATCTACTGATGACTCAATAAATTAGGAGAACACTGTGGCCTTTAGCGGGATTTATACTTCTGCGTCAACATGGAGCCTATGCTGTAACCTATGCCGTAGCCTGACATACACCTCCCCAGAAACATAACTACTCGTCGCGGAGATGGAGACCCTCCTGTCTATTTTTGGAGGCTGAAACCAGTTCCCTCAATGGAAACATTGTTTTTTTCCCTTTAATTTCACAGATAAGAAACAATAAATTGTCAAGACAATAAAGCCTCCCCTAAATAGCATTGTAAGTCTTGTGTGTGATTTATTCTGGCTTCATATGAGTAGAGGAAATCTCTGCTAGTCGCTAGGCTAATTTATACAATGTAAAATGCTTATGCTAATAACATTAGCATGTTGTATTTGTGGGGAAAATGTGTCCAGCAAAAGACAAGTGTTTTGTCTGTGACTGCGAGTTGTGTACTTGTGTTTGAAACAGTTTCAAGTAAGCCATGTTTGATGTGTGTTTTGAATCAACTAAACTTTACAGCACTTCACAGAAACCCTGCCGCCAACTTATGTTTTGGTGGTGTAACTGCAGTGACACAGACACCCCGCCGCACAAGTATAAATGCTCACAAAAGGCATAGCTATTGCGTAGGCTCTGCATAGAGCTAACGCACAAGTACAAATCCAACTTTAGCATGCAGAATTTATGATGACAGAAATGTGTGTTCTTATACTCGTTTAAGTACGGATAAAATGTTAGTTCTTACAGGAGACAAGACCTGGCAGTGGGGCTCCAAATAATCATTGTCATCATTGATTAATTTGCTAATTCTCTTTTTGATTAATAAATCAATAGTTTGGCTTATTGAAATGTCAGTAAATAGTAAAACACAAAAAATCTCACAATCACCCCTTCATCAGGTCCAACCTGACATATTCAAATTTCTTTGTCTAGCCAACAAACACTCCAGAACTCAAAGATATTTAGTTTACTGTCACACAAAATAAAACAGAAGTACAAGTTTGAAGATGTAACTAGTGAATGTTTTGCATTTCTGCTTGAACAGTTACAGCTGTAAATCCAGTGTTGTAGTCATGGTGAGAGCTAAACTGAAGGTCCTGAGTAGGCGTTAAGGGCTAAGAATACATCCCTAGTGTAGGGATAATAACACAAGTCCTCACAAATGCAGACACACAAACCCGCATGTGTCCACTTCTTACAAACACACACCTTGTCTGGCGGTGTACTCGTTGTCCTCGATGAGCCGAGCCAGGCCAAAGTCGGCAATCTTACACACCAAGTTATCAGCCACCAGGATGTTGGCGGCTCTCAGGTCCCTGTGGATGTAGTTCATCCTCTCAATGAAGGCCATGCCGTCTGCGATCTGAGACGGGATCGGACAGGCAGACAGGGAGGGGGAGGGATCAACAAAGAGAAAATGTCAGGATGTAACCAAAGCACAGAGTCAAGGAGGGATTAATACAGGCAAAAGGAAAATAGATCATATGCAGCTGCAACAACAACAACTGGACCAATCTTTAACAGAGCTATCCACAACTATCTCTTCACGCTGGCTGTCAGGTCCCTCAGGGGCACCTCGAGGTTTCAACCCGCCTTGGTCTAATTCTCAAACACTTTTCCACTCTGCTGAGTGAGGAGAAGAGAGGGAGCCTGGGAGCTCAGAGAGGCGAATTAAGAGCAGATCACAGTATGTGACTGAGCCAGCGAGCTTAAGTGGCCTCTGATGTGAAGTGTTTAAGTGCCACAGTGGCAGTTAAGTGGTGGAGAACGAGGGGAGGCACATACAGTGGGGGAGGAGGAGGAGAGGGAGGGTAGAGATGTCAGGTAGGATATTAAATAAATATGACAGCCAGATGGAGAACAAACTGATGCCGTTATTCACAGGGACTGAATATTTGACTCATACACACCTACACACACACGTCTGGGAGCTTGCACACATGCAGCTCTCTTTGTTTTATTGCTGATGCATGAAAATCCGTCTCTCTCACAGAGTTAAAACAGCAGCTGGGCAGGTAAGAGACAAAATGACTTTCTGTGCTCTGTGTTTTGATCCTACCTGTGCAGCCATGTCCACCAGCTGGGGCAGCTTCAGATATTTACCGTCTCCCTCCTTCAGGAAGTCCAGTAAACTACCTGTCAGAGTTCAGAAGAGTAAAGCAGAATCAATAAGTCTGTCTGGCCGTCGCACAAACACAACACCAAAATAAATGCAGCATCAGTGGAGGCAAGACCTCATCAGAAGACATTCAAATAACCAAAACCACTCAAAGGCAACATGACTGCAAAGATCATAAGAGTCTTTTTTAATTAAGTTCAGTTCTGTTTTATGATTACTGGTCACAGAAACCAATCGAGTTTCATTCTACTTATAATAAGAATCATATTAAGAGTTCTAATCCAGTTTAACAGGCATACTAAAATCACAGCCACAATATGATTTAGATTCTTTTCTATTCAGAGGCAGGTGATCGATATGAGATGATATCAGTTAATATCCTTATTGTATTTTTCTTGGCTGCTTGCCACAGTCTGCCTGGTGCTAGGCTGCTAGCACTGGGAATTTTAAAACAGAGGTGGATCTAAAAGATGACGTTATGTATTGATATTTTCATTTTTGACTTGAGCGGTGGACTTCACTAAAGGCCACTTGGCTATAGAAACCAGTGACGTGCTGGCGATTTGACCAGCTGAGCTGCAGGTGACACCACCAGCCGGCTTAATTCAAGCTCCGACCGGCCAGTTCACACCTCTGCAACGTTTTTGCAAAATGGTTTTGTCTCTTCGCAAATATTTGGTCCGAACTGGAAGTAGCAACAGGCAAAACATATTTCTAGTGCTGGGGGGACTTCAAGATATTGAAGAAAACTGGATGAACATCAAAGTATTACAACCCTGACTTGAGTTGCATATGCCATATGCAAATGAAAGAGCAGTGGTCCAGTCAAAAGAACTATATTTGGGAAAAAAGCTGCCCCCAACTGAGAATTTTCCTTGTCATCCAACAGTCGTCATTTAGGGCCATTAGTTGACTAGTCGCCGCATGTTTACGATATTTATTTAATTATTATATGATATATCTTGAGCGGGGCAACATAACGGCTTGAGTTGAAGGTGTGAGAAAGAATAGTATCAGTAACATTGTTAATACTGTGCTACATTACAGAGAAATACAAAACTGTACTAATGAACCTTCATTAATATAGGCCTATATTTTATCTGCAAGTGCACGTCACACACTGAGCGAGCCAGGATTGGATTTCCTGCCCGACATGTTATTAACTAGCCTGTGTGATAACCGCAGGTAGCAGCCCTGGAAATTAGAGGCCATACACATGTCTTTAACAGCCTGGAAAACGCGAGGTCGGATGCTGGGCGCTACTCTTGAACCTTTCTTGTGCCAGCTTTTAAAAGCGCAACGGCAGGTTGTGTCTGTGTGGTTTTGATATAGGTTTTGATTTATTTTGACAAGACACAGCTCCTAATAGAGTTTCACATTTGTTTTTTTGGGGGTTTTTTTTTCTTGTTTTCTGTGACTAAGCGACCAATGGAATCTTGCCAACTAATGACCTTTCTGGTTGACTAACGTTTGGTCGACTATTAGGGGGAAGCCCTAGTTTGAAGTCACATTACCAGGTCGCACTGACCTGATTCAGTCTATATAATTGATTTACAGCTTTCAGATTTTTCGTTACAAGCGCAGTCATGTCTTTTCATGTGTGTCTACATGTAACTTCTTGACTTCTGGTTTCTAAGAGTGACCCGTCCTTACCTTTGCCCATGAATTCAGTTACAATGTAGATGGGCTCCTCAGACACCACGGCATAGAGAGGCACCAGTTTGTCGTGTCGGAGTTTCTTCATGATCTGAGCCTCCTGCAGGAAGGCTTCTGGGGACATGGTGCCCGGCTTCAGGGTCTTGATAGCCACTTTAGTAGTGCCATTCCATGTGCCTGAATAAAACATAATAAAAACAAAATGATCACTCCAGTTTGAAGCAAACCATAAACCAATGTTGCATTTCTGCAGCTTGAAAGGAATTATTGAGGAATTAATTAATCTGGGGCATTTCCAATTCATTAAATGACACACACTATAACACTGAAAGTACATTTAAGACTTTTTGACCCCTTTTAAGTGATTGAAAAGTCAATCCTAAAATCAGATGGTGTGATCTCTGGCAGTGTTCCCATGTGTGAAGAGTAGCTCAGGAGAGAAAGAGCAGGACAGCTAAAATAATCAGCCACTTCCTGGTCCAGAGCCACTTACTCACGCCCTGCTTGCATACAATGAGCTGAGGCAGGAGATCTACTGCTTCCGTCATAAGGCTGACCTTCATGAATGAATCATGCTGAATAAACTACACACGCACAAGCTGAAGGACAAAGTAGGGCAATGATGATATCTAACAATAATATGAGCTGGCCAGAGCAAGGCAGAACAACCAGCACAAGCTGATACGATACAGTTTAAAAACTAAATGTTAAACAAACACATGAGTGAGGAGGAGGAGACTTTTAGTAAGAAGTCGTGGCTGAGCAGGAAAGCTGTCGAGAGCAAACAGTGCAGGGAGAGACAGAGAGGGATTCCTGGGATTGCACAGTGGAGGCTTGCAGGTCGAGGCTTGCTGCAGGCCAGGCTTAATGAAAGACCGAGTGATGAAAGAAGAGAGTCGTGTTCGCTGAAAGGCCCCTGTCTCACATGCAGGCTGGAGAACTGAAGCGTGGGAGGTGACCTGTGATTACTGAGCTGCCTGCGTGTGTGTGTGTGTGTGCGTAAACCAACAGCAATCAGCATTTACATCAGTATGTGGGCCAGTGAGGCAGCAAGACGAGCTCTTTACTGAAGTCAGTCCCACTCGATTCTAAGCTCAAATGAGTCACTCTGCAAACTAATTCAGTTAATTTGCATTTACTGCTTCTGAGTTGTTGGACATTAAATTTACATTAGTTATGAATAATGTACAGCGGATGTTTTGTTCTTGTATGTAAGCCTAATGGCCGAGTGAGTGTATGGCCATGCAGTTGTTTATATTGTTTACTAATTCATGATCAGTGTTAGCATCAAACATCAGTACAGCAGAATGTATTCATGCATGTGTGTTGCTGACATAGGAAGGACAAGGCTGATCCTGGTGAGTCCTGTCAGGAGTAGCCGACCTTCAACAGCTGCCGTCTAATGCTAAAATATGACATGCTAATGTTAGCATGTTATATTTGTTTGGAAAACGTATTTAGTATAAGACAGTTGTTTTGTCAGTGAACCTTGTGAGTTGTAATGAAGCCAAATTTTGTAGCATTACCTGTTTTTAAATGTTACTGTCCCTGGCTTCATATGAGTAGTGAAAAAGACAATGTATACAATGTAAAATGCCACAGACTTGTGCTAAATACATTAGCATGTTGTATTTGTGGGGAAAATGTGTCCAGATAAAGACAAGTGCTTTGTCTATGAATGCCGTGAGTTATAATGAAGCCTATGTACTGTGTTTGAAATTGTCTCTATTAAGTCATGTTTAATGTGTGCTTTTTGGGTGTGCATTGAATCAACTAAACTTTACAGCATTTCATAGAAACTCCGCCGCCAACTAGTGTTTTGGAGTGAGTTGGAATGAGTTGCATTTTTTTCAATGAAATATACAAAAATAATTGCAACTATTTTCATAATTTCACTTGCTCCTGCAATTTCATTGCCAAAAAATGCCTAAAAACATTCAACATGCATCGCAATTCTTTTAGAAAAGGCATCAGGCATTTTAGGCTGCAACAATCCTGAACAGACTAGTTAACTGTATTGTAATATTGTCCAGTTAGCTACCGAGAGGCACACGTAGTCAATATGGGTGCTTTCACACCTGCCCTGTTTGGTTCAATCGCACTCAAGTTTGTTTGCCCCCTAAGTGTAGTTCCTTTGGGCAGGTATGAACCCAAACCCCCCCCTCAACCTGCGTACTTGTCCCTCCATTGTGACATTAGACAGTGTCACATTTATCTTGCAAGTGTACTCTTCTTCGATGTTTTGTTTACTTCCTGGATTTTTCCCGCATGGAATTTCTGACCAATCATGAGCAGCTTTCTCACACAGACATTTTATCTGGTCCGTTTGTAAAAGCTGCCGTGAGAACACGAACCAACTCTAGGCAATTAAACAACTTTGAGACAAAATTAGTCCTTGATTCAGACCAACGCAAGACAACTTTAGATCTGAAAGAACCCTAAATCACCAAACATCCAGCACCACTTATTTCCAAAGGCTGTGCAGATGAATGTCACAGCACTGGCAAAGACAGTAAAAACTAATGGCAGAAACATTTGTTCGGAGTGGGTTCTGTGGCCTCAAGGTTCATTCATAAACCACTTCACAAGACAATAATTATGTGTGTGTGTGTGTGTGTTTCTGAAACATATACTGTCTGCTGGAGTACAGCAGTAATGGTCTCTTACCCATCCAGACTTCTCCGAAGCAGCCCTGGCCCAGTTTGACCTCCAGTCGGAGGGACTCTCGCGGGATTTCCCAAGCATCCTTAGCTAGTCCCTGAGTCTGAGGCTTCACTGTGGGGCACACAGTTGTCAGCTTGTAGCACAGTCCATCTGCGTGCTCTGGACAGGAACAGATATGTAAAGACAAAAGGGGGGGGGCAGAAAAAGAATGAGCTTGAAGTTGGAGCTTGTTAGTGATCAGTGTGCTAATTCACACCACCACAAGATCTGAGGAGTGAGCAGAGCCACGCTGTGGTAAATGGACTGTAAACACGCAATGAATAAAATATCACATAGCTACATGACAACAGCAGCAAACTGCAATCAAACCACAATGAAGCAATTGCACAGAACTGTTGACCCGCTATTTCCACAGTCATTCCTCCCAGAACAATCATTTATTATTTTTTTTCAATGCTCTGTTCCAGCAATAATCAAATGTTATGGTAATTTCACCGTAATGACATGAACCGTGCTGAACTCAATTTAGTTTCAATTTCAGTAAGAAAGCAAAAGATCAAGAGGTTGTTTTTGGCACTGAAGCCTTCTCAGACGGAGCAGGAGCCTAATGCAGCTGACGGCAGCAGCGCTAACCATGTTGTGAAATGTAATGTTGGCATTCTGCGCACACACACACACACACACACACACACACACACACACACACACACACACACACACACACACACACACACACAGGGAAACCAGCCTGTTATATTTAAGCTACTGAACAGATAAGATGTCATAAACTTTTTCTGCATGACTTCCCACTTATTGTTGACTTGTGTCTGGAGTTTAAAAGGCTGCACTTAGAGGAATACAAAGGACTCAATTAGAAAGAGAACGGCAGTCAGTGAATTACATGAATTATGTGGATAGGAGCAGGCCTGAAATCAAATGTTAAAGAGTCACATAACAAACATCCTCTTGTTTATGGAGTCTGCTTCTGGGAGAGTTTGACTGTGTTCTTGTAAAGTTTTCAATAAACAGTTTGTCCTGCATCTGTGTGTGTGTGTGTGTGTGTGTGTGTGTGTTGGAGATGTGTGTTAGGAACAGCTGCCTGTCTATCAATATTGCAGAGATTACAGCAGGCTTAAGACTGTTTTTTATGGGATATGTGGGATTTCTATATCCATGCCTCTTTTGGCTTAAGTCTCACATGGTTTTGCTTTGTCGTGATAGCTGCGCTGCGACCGTGCCAGCGAGAGCAACCTCTGTAAAACATATTCAATATATATCTGAGCAGCAGATCTGCAGCTGAATAATGCATCTTCTACTGCGAGCGCTGAATTCATTGGCTGAAACACAAACTGTATAAATGACTATAACAAACACTGGCAAGTCTCCAAACAACACTCCAAACATGAGGAAGAAAAAAAAAAACTTGCTTCGAGTCAGAGAGGTTCTCTAGTTGTAAACAACAATTTGTCTAACTGCTTCCTGCATGAGAATAAGATGTTTGCGGGGTCACGCAGACGGGCTGCATACCTGTGTAGTGTTTCACAAGCTTCTGTAGTGTCTCAAACTGGGCCCGCGTGGTAATGTAATAACCACCGTTGTCCAACTTTCGGATCTTGTAGTGTTTGACGTTGTCTCCCTTCACCTCATCCCAGTCCCGGATAGACAGGGAGTAGGCACCTTTCAAAAGAGAGATTAAGTGTGATGTGTGCAACAAAAACCCTCTAAAATCAATCTCTGGCTTTTATTTTACGTCGTAGATAAATATAAAAACACATTTGACTTCCAACCCACATTAAAAACATGTTTTTTTTTTCATATAAATTAACATATGGCTGCAGTAAAATCACAGCTCACATAAGAACAAAGAAAAGGCTTCACGCCCTTATAGTATATCCGAACTGCAGCCTTATCATTACAGTATTGCTTTCAAGAAATAAATCCTCTTACCTTTGGTCGTCTCACTCTCTCGTGCCAAGAAAGTGCCCCGCTGGTTCCCTGGAAGCAATAAGAGGCGCTCTGCATCTTTGCGCCCCATTTTACCAAAGTACCATCTGCATGAACAGAGAGAGAGAAAGAGTCAGACAGGCAGTCACAGGAGGAGCTCTCATTGTGATGTGCTGCACAACAAGTAGGGTTTTTCTATTTATGTAGCAAGAGTATGGCATATTAAGACGTTGGATACTTGGAAACTCTCGGTCTAAATCCCGTCTGTAAAATCGTCAAGTTAAAGATCAAAAACAGACGAACAGGAAAATAAAATTTACTGGATGTAAGTGAGTAATCATTAAACATCAGGACTCTTTATGTGGTTATCTTCATAGTCAGACAGAAGCTACTAAGAAGCTTAAACTCTCATTTAAGTCAGTCAATCATTTAGACCATATCCTTATAATCATAGCTTACTATTAACTTTACTCCAAGAAATATGTCTTTAGCTTATTCCATTACATATAAGGAATATTAGGGTTATGAATTAATAGGTAAAACACTGGCTAAAGGCTATAAACAATCTTAAAATGTAGCTCCTCGCTTCCTTTTTTCCAAAGAGTAGTTAGTCTTTTTCAAGCTATCATTACAAGTTGAGTCATGTTGAATTGTCTCAGCTCACAGGCACATTTTTCCCCAGGAACCAAAAACTAAACACTATTGATCACTGACTCTTTCAGACTGAAGACAAAGTTAGCTGGCTGGTTTACACAGGCTTTTTTATGAGTCATTTAAACATCTAGTATGAGTAAAAATGGCTGTCAGCCAATGAGAAACCAGGCCAAAACTGTGTAAAAGCAGCATCGCAGTCCCTTAACGTTTCTGTCACACCGGATGAACAGCAATGGGAATGCCACCAGCTCTCAGCGACAATACAGGGCTCCATTGTTTAGACTCTCTGCAATGTCGCTACATGATGGGTTAGTCACAATGTGTGACCGCCCAGCCGCATCATGTCTTCTTAATCAGAGGAGAACTAACTGAGCGGGGTGAGAAACAGGAAAGGAATGTGAGGAAGAAAACTGAAAGAAAAAAATATGGAGGATGACAGAGATAGGGAGAGACAGAGTGTTAAAAAAAGGTATTGAGCTCTTACTCTTCAGCCTGTATGGAATCGGCTGGAGCCACGTAGTTACTGGGGATGTAGCCTTTCTGTCCGGTGTTGATGGAGCGAGCCTCCCACCAGTCGCCTTCCCTGAAAAGAGCCGTATATGAGAATTCAGAAACTCACAAAAGCAGGATTGAAAAATACACCGACGCTAAAATGAAGACAGCGGGTGTTAAAAGTTTACACAGACAAGAGAGAAATAAGGTCGTCTTACGCGTCATTCAACCATGTCACAAATCTAAGTCATCACATCATCAAACAGTGGTGGAGGAGGTTTTAAGATGCTTAAAGGCCTACTCACACCGAGGGCGTCAAAGATAATCAACATAAAAATGTGAAATACTCGTCTGCAAATGTTTCTCCTTAACACTACTCATATCGGCTGTGATGCAAACTTTCAACAGCTGCAACACTTCACTCAAATAGATTTTACACCAGCACATTCCTCAATAAAAAAGGCCAACAGTTGAGGTCCTTCTGTGGATGCTAGAGCGGCTTCTGAGGAGGCAGAGGACCAACGACAGCATCCTATTGGTCGTGAGCACACAGTCAGTCTGTCTGAGGTAAGCTGTTGCATAGTGTGAGCTACTGTAAGCTACTTTATTGAGTTTCATAAGTGCTATATCGTAGGCAACTGGACTTGCTTGCGTTTCTTGAAGACGTTTCGCCTCTCATCCAAGAAGCTTCGTCAGTTAGCTACCGTCAGCTACTTTATTGAGTTTCCCTTAAATAAAATGCTCTGAGTGGATTTGAGTTCTCTCTGGTAATCAGTTAAGCAGTGTACATGTCTAGAGCTTTCATTGTGAAAGGGGATGACTGAAGGAGTGGATCTGGTATGTGCTGCCTTTGTCATGGTTGAAAAGAGTAATTAAGTATGCCTTCTTGGTTTGGACTATGGAGCCTCCAGGCTGTTGTCCCACACAAGAGTGTTGATGCCATAATCAGGGTAAAAAAAACTGGTGTGTTCCAAGTCAAATACTTTTTAAAAAAAAAATTAGTACGTATTGCAGCTGCCCTTAAAAAGTGTGTACTGTTACATGCAGCATGCACACAATCTGGACATACTGCTTTCTCATAATGTTGTGCCCTTAACTTTGACCCTCTAATGTTATTTCACAATATTATACCTGCATACATTGTAGATTCTAACATACTAGTACTTATGCCCTTTTGTTGTTGATTATATTTGTGATTATTTCATTCAATTAAACAATTAATATTCCTTTTATTACCAATTGAATGGTCATCAGTTGCCTGAATGCTCTGTCATCCATCATTGCAGCTTCTGACATTTGTCAATCACCTATTAAACAGCTGTTAATGAGTTGACAAGCTGTCATCTGTTTGCAGCTCAGTCAATGTGACGCATCATCTGCTGCGCAGACGATTGTGGGTCAGAATAGCCAGAAAAGCATGCTGTCCAGCATACTGCATGTGACATACTGTGTATACTGTATTTGGACATACCAAATCTTTTTCTGGCATACTATACAAAAATGACATCACTTATCTGCCTTGCAATACTCACATTCTGTGTGAATGTACTCGTGACAAAAACAACAGTTCAAAAAAATGTATTACCATTCAAATTAATTGCACAAAAATGACTTAAATAGTAGCACAAAAGTATCATCTGCGAGATGCTCTCAAAGTATTAAAAATGCTTGTTCTGTGGAAAAATGGCCCCTGATGTTAAAAAAAAAAAAAAAAAAAAAAGATGAACCAATGCATCTCTGACCCTTGATTTTTTATATTTTTGTTCAGGTATGTATGATTTGTGCATTGTCATGGTTTGGCATTTTGAAAGGTCCTTCACACTTGGCATGCTCTACGTGAGGGAGGCTCCGGGTGTCCAGAGGTAAGACGAACACCTTGCAGATGTTCCCAACTCCCATGGTAAATAGTCTGCACCAAGGGTTAACACACTGTTTTGCCTCCTCCCTGGTGGGGTAATTACATGTGATTCTGTATGTTGGGGACATGTGGTATAAAACTGAGTGAATAAAATGTTATTCTAAGTTTTATGTCTGTAACAATGCATACGAGCTGTACCAAGACTTTCTCTGATGCCAGATTGGTGTTGTAAGAGACAATACTCAAGTAAGGACAACTGAGGCTCGTTGACCACAAGTAGGTTTTACATCATTACATTTTATAAGCCTGTTATGTGTTTTAATGTAAAATCTCAATCTGAATGTACGTGCAGCAGTCAAACGAATGTAGCAAATTGAAAGTACAGTATTTCCTTCTCAAATGTGGTGGAAATACCTTAGTAAAGTACTTCAAAATTGTACTGACGCACAGCACTTAAGTAAATGAACTTATTACCACCACTGATGTTCAGTAACTGTAACTGAAATGAAAGTTAATGTTCCTAGGTACCCTACAGTGTAAAAGCTAAATTACTCACTTTCCAGCCTTCAGAAACACCAGGCCAGTAGAAAAAATCTGTGCCGAAGGCGAAAGAAAATAAAATACTACATGTATGGGACCCACACCAGTGACCACACTTCCTGATATGTTTAATAGCAGATGTTTAATCCTGAATTCAAAGAGGAGGAACTGAGGTGTGGGGAAAATCTGTCTGCTGGCATTTTTGTAGAACTGAGCAAATCTGTCCTCCTCCCACCTCGCCTCTGAAAGCAGATGTCATTTTCATCACTGCAAACGCAACGTGTTCGTGGTCAGCGGCTGAAGATGTGTGTGATGAATGACGAGAACACAATTCATGTGGAGCACTTGGAGCTCTGCCTATTTTCACACCTGTGCACACCCGAGAAATAGATGATGCTGCAGCAGCAGAATTTCCCACTATAAATTTTTGTTATTAACTTTATTTCTGTTTTAGAAATAAAGGACACATTATACATATTGTATTGTATGTTGTGGATGAAGTTGAAACCAAAACACCCATACAAGACCAAAGTTAAGGATTTGAGTTTTGCCTTGGCTGAAATTTACTCATGGTTTACAACAATATTCTCTTAAATGGTAAGCTTGGTATTTGTCATCCTAGATCCCATGTTCCCATGTCTTAGATAAACATCAACTATCTTGGTACATCTTTCCACTATCCCAAGCACCATTAACTCTGGTTGGTTTGAAATAAACCCTTAATTCACCCAGTTACTAGCTCTAAAGACGCTAAAATCACTGTTAGTAAATGGCGTCTGGTGGCCTTGGCGATGGCAATTTCCGGTCTGTTTCTGGTTTAATAAAAAAGGATTTTACTCTTTAACAAAAAGGTCTATCTCAGTCCTTTCCATAATATCATCAGATACAATAATGATCTGAGCCTGTCAGGGGCAAAACAAAGCACTTTTAGTGAACACACATTGGGGGTGCATATTGCCTCAAGCGTTTACACTGCAGCCTGTTTTGCGGATGTCGCCTGCAGCCCTCTCACTCAATACTGGACCAGTGTCAAAATTGTTGTTCCCATGAGTCACTTTGACACAAAACCTGGGAAAATAGGGTCCAAATTGAAAAGAGGGAAACTTTACCTTTCGGAATATTTTCAGTGCACTGTTGGTGTCTTTGAATGCAAATTCTGTAAATGCTGGTACTATACTTGTATTTTCTTATGGGCATTGCTTATATTTTAATAAATGAGGAAAGAGTGCCACGTTTTACACTGTAATCCAAATGAGAAACACTAAACTAGAGGAGTGATCTGTGGCGGGAGCAAAGCGATGGGGACTAAACAGATGGCCCATTAGAAGAACCCATTAACCCAGACAGATTTCTGCCTTAATATCAGACCTGAATACAATGAGGGATTAAACACACACACACGCACACACACACACCCACACACACACACACACACACACGCACACACACACCCACACCCATGTACGCACATGTCACCACAGCAGGAGTTTATGAATGTAAAAAAGCAAATGCACTCACGTGTTGTTGATGATCTGGAAGCGATCCCCTTTTTTGAATGACAAATCATCTGACGTCCTTGCTTCATAATCGTACAGTGCAACGAAAAATGTTACACCGCCTGAAAGCGAGAGAGACTGAGCATTAGAGGTGTGTATTATACATACAAGGAATATTTCATACTACAGAGCCTCAAAAAGCTGTTGGATTCATGTAATCGAGCCATTATCATATCTCAAATTGCTGCACAAAAAATTAAAAAAGCACCGACAACATTCGACCTTTAAATAATAAAGACCAAAATGCTTATTTTCATTTTCCTCCTCTCTTACTTTTTTAATATTTCCCACTTTAGTAAAGGTCTCATCGAGTCAGGCGAACAAATTAATAAGCAATTATGGCAGTACATCCAAGACTATACCACAGAATACAAGTATTTATTATGTTGAAAATATCTTTTGAAATGCCCCACTTCCAGACCTCAGGGCCTGGACTAAAAATACAACCAACTCTTTTACTGTTGTTTTAAGAACACATGAGGGCAAACAGGATATTTCTTTCACAATTCTAAAATGCTGGTATCACTTCAAGTCAAACTGGTGTCACTTAATCCCTTTCATATCATGAAGAGTTGATTTGTTTGTGATTTGAAGTGACAGAGTGCAGAGAGACAACAGGAATCTGATATGTTTATCTCAAGGAGGAAATTGAATGGGCAGGATTAGATCTCCAGCGGCCCCTCAGGCCAGATTATCATCCTTGAGAGCAAAGAGGGAGTTGTGTGTGCATGATTGTATGAGTGTGTGTGTGTGTGCTTTGAGAGAAATCATTCATGGCTCTGAATATTTACTGCATAATTTACCCATCTGCATGAGATTAACTTTTCATGTCACTAAAAGCCATTTCATCAGCAACAAATAATCAGAAAGTCCTCCTGAGCAAACTATTGAAAACAAAAACTTGTGCATGTGCACTACTAAATCCATTACAGTCAGTGCATGTAATTGTTTTCTTTGGCTTTGGCAACACCACGCCTGCTGTATTGCTTCCCATATTACAGACCTATCTTGGGTTTCTCTTTGGCCTTGATGTTTCGGCTGACTCATTTTAAATGTCTCATTTGCATAACATCTGCTGTGCATAACAAATGTCGAGCAGAGTTTGTTCTAAAGTTGTACACTGATTTAAACGTAATGACAACAGAATGAAAAGTTAGGAAATGGCAGAAGAAAATGTTTCCTTAGGATTGCAAATTAGTTGAGTTAATTTAAATCCTTCATTTTGGGTTCTATTAAAAACAGCTTTACATTTCTGTTTCTTCTTTGAAGGGGCACAGGGCCCAAAGTTATATGAATTTATTTGAATAATTAAGGACATTTCATTCATGTTCAAACTTTCAATGCCTTTTTTCTGAAATATGCATATTCCCTTGCTCCTGATCCCATGTGTCTCCTTCTGAAACCTTGGCTGAGGCAGAAAAGTCCATCCATTTTTCATCTACTTATCCAGAGTTGGGTCGTGGGGGCAGCAGGCTGAGCAAGGTACTCCAAGGTACTCCCTCTCCCAGCAACACTTGCTGGCTTGCCCTGGGGGAACCCAAGGTGATCCCAGACTAGATGATATATATAATCCCTCCAGTGTGTTCTTGGTCTACCCCGGGGCCTCCTATCAGTGGACGACGTGCCCAGAAAACCTTTCACATGAGGTGCCCAGGAGGCATCATGATTGGATGCCTGAACCACATCAACTAGCTCCATTCGCAAAGGATCAGCAGCACTACTCCAAGCTCAGTCCGGATGTCTGAACTCCTAGCTCTATCGCTAAGGCTGAACACAACCCCCCTATCAAAGAAACTCATTTTAGCCACTTGTATCCACGATCTCATTCTTTCAGTAACTACCCAAAGCTCCTAGACGGACAAGTAAATCGCGAGCTTCGCCTTCCGTCTCGGCTACTTCTTTACCACAATGGTTGGGCATGGCGCACGCATCACTGCTGACGTTGCACCAAACCGCCGATCCATCTCATGACCAAGACCCTGAGATACTTGAACTCCTTCACTTGGGGTAGTAACTCTCCCAACCCAGAAGGAGCAATCCAGCATTTTCCGGGAGGGAGCCATGGTCCAAGACTTACAGATGCTGACTCCCATCCCAACCACTTCATACTCGGCTGCAAACCACCCCAGTGCATGCTGGAGGACATGGTGTGATGACGCCAATAGAGCCTCGTCATCTGCGAGGGGCAGAGATGCAATTCTAAGTCCTAAAAGCAGACACTCTCCTCCCCCCGGCTGTGCCTTGAGATCCTGTCCATGAATATCACAAACAGAAATAGTGACGAGGGACAACCCTGGCAGAGACCCACATCCACTGAAAACGTGTTTGACTCGTGCTGAGTATACAGACACAGCTCTCATTTTGGCTATACAAGGACAGGGTCACCTAAATGTTGATGCAGCAAGGAGGTGTGAGGCGGCATTAACTCCTTTCCTTTCGTAAAGGATAGTTCAGTGTATCCTATGCTGAAGGAGATAAGAAAAGAAGCACCGAAGCCCCTTTCTTTAACATTTAGAGATTTCATCCAGCTCTTATCACGGCTGCCACTCATTTCACTCAGTTAGGAACCTTCCTATTAAAAAAAAAAGAAAAAAGGACAATTTGACTGCAGCCCTTAAATCTCCTCCACAAACTGACCTGTGATAACACCAGGGAAGGGACTGCTCACAGCCACCGAGGTGAAGGAGGTGGAGGCCCCACCAAAGGGCGTCATGACCGAAGATGCTCCGCCAAATGGTGTGAGGGCAGCAGCGTGACTGTTGTAGCTGTTGTTGTGTGTCTTCATAGCTGGTGACTGACCCATCAGGGTGGGGTCGGGCCCGTAGTGGCCCAGGTGGGCGTTGATTGGTGTGGCATTTGAGTTGTCGGGTCGGTACTTCAACGCCGGGCCCTTGTCCTCTTTACTCCTGACGCAACCCATCGTCAAGCCTGCAGGGAGGAGGAGGAAAAGGAAGTTTTGATTAACTAGAGTTTGGTCTTCTTATTGCATATTGATACATTTGTTGGGGGTGTCCACTGTTACACATCTTAGATTCTTGTTGCTGTTAATGACCTAAATGTGACTTGAACACAAGTTCTGGATTCTGGTAGCAAAAGTGAAGCGAGAAGAGTCAAGTCGAGTTGAACAATGCATTGAAAGTGATACAAAACTTCTCTGGCAGTGAATAGACACACTTTTAAGACATTGAACTTCAATCTGGGGATGCTGTGTTGCTCAAATAGGAACTATATAAAAGAAACTAACTGTTTTGAATAAATCCAACAAAGAAACACCTGCACATCAGGCAAGAGGATAATAATTCAAATGGCACATGTCTGCCAGAAATACTTGTGATGGGAAACAATGAGGTGCACACTGTGAAAGCAAGTGATTCATGTGACACTCTTGTTGATGGATAGAGAAACTGGATTTAATCTTGTACAAGGCGTGGAGTTTAATACAAGATGTTGTTATAAACTCAACAACATGAGCCTTAGACACAATCTGAATACTTCTTTAGTCTTTAACAATGACTTCAACACACTGAACAACAGGTAGACTATGATTAGAGCTGCGTCACCAGGTAGCCCACTAAAAATCCTGTACGACCACGAATTATATCTTGTTTCTTTGTATTACTGAACCAATACAGACAGGGATATCCAAAAAACAGTGTGCTTAGCTAACTGTAACAGACCATGTCTAGATTCACTGTAAATGTCACAAATAGTATCAACATTTCCATATGAACAGGTTCGAATGGAGAGAAATAATAATAATATTCTTCATACTGCCCTGGAGCTTTTTTGGGTGGTCTACTAAAACTATAACTCTGCTTTCCAGAAAACAAAGACTGCATGCCAGTGAATGACCTCACATGACTTCACAAGTCCCAACAAAGCCCTGTCAAGCTATCCGAGCTAGAAACTAGATCCTGTTGCAGCCTGTGGCCATTTCAACTCTCCCCTGTGATCACACTATCACTGACACAGATTTGTGAAGGGCAAAAAGCCCTCTGGTGTTAAAAGTCAGTGCTCTGTCCTCCTGAGCTTACTGATAAATGAGACCCTGTGTGTGTGTGTGTGTGTGTGTCTGTGTGTGTGTGTGTGTGTGTGTGTGTGTGTGTGTGTGTGTTTGTTTGCTGTACATCAAGGACTGTTTATTTTACATAAACAGAAAGATAAGAAGAATTCTCTGCTAAGGTTTTGGCTCAGTTGGTTTTTGTCTTTAAATTGGAAAAACTAAATTTGTAAGATTATTTACTGATAATCAGAAGTAGTACTGTGTTGGGATATCCTCACAGTATCCAGTGATAAATTCAGGTCAGTTTATGAATGTGTACGTGTGTGTTGTCATGAGTTGACAGCATCATCTACAGCGCCTGCCCTGTTGATTCATTCTTCTGTCACCTTCGGCCTCTCGGTCAAGTGGCTCTGTGCGTGTGTGTGTCCTTCTGACTGTACACAATAAAAAAAGCTGTCACTGCACAACAGATGGACACTGTAGTCCAAGACTGATCCGCGGTCAATGAGTCATATCCTGGCATTTGTAAAATGTTACGACATAGTATCAAATGCCTGTCAGTGACGGGTCACTTTGGTATTTGTAGCAGAGTAACAGAGGTGTGTGCTGCTGTCATTTACAGAGGAAAGGCTGACAAAGCTGAGAAAGAAAAAAAAGGCAAGACAAGCAGAATACAGAAGACAGCTGTCACACCTCAGTTGCCCTCAGTGGCTGTGCTTACAAAGGCTTTAGCATATGTAGTAATGCATGTAAACGTGTGTTCTTGTGAATCACCAGATGTGAATTCTTAAGTTTCGGTGCAGTCCAATTAATTTGACATTTGGGTTATTAGTTTTATTTTTAAGTTATTATCTTGAGTTAAGCACATGTGCATGTTTTCACATATAAGTGCTGGATTATGTTCGAGTACAAGTGCAAATTTTCTCTTTTGTTTGCTGCTTGATTTTGTCACATGGTTTGAGTGCCTCGGATGACATCATCAGGCAGCGTCATTGTATTTCACAGGGGTTAAAGCAAGAAAAAATTTTGCGCTTGAAATGTGGAGCACGGAAGATTTGTGTGCCTGAAATCTGAAATCTTTTCCGGAGCGGGGGGACTAATGAGAACAATTCATTCAGTTTCTACTGAAAGAATGGCCTCTTGGCTTGTAAAGGGCAGCACTACAGCTACACCTAAAAATCAATGTATGGATACACTTATTTAAAATGGATGGTGTATTGACTTCTTCCTATGAACAAACGGTATTGACTGACAGCCAGTGCTGAGGCAGTGGAAATAGATAAAGTAGGATAAATGACGGAGTGAGAAGGATGGATGGAGATGAAATATCATGAAGGACACTGGGAAATTTAAAGAGCATTAAGGAGAGACAGACTGAGGAAGCATGTCATTTAGAAAGCAAATGTTAGCCTGTCATAGTTCAATAGCTGACATGTTTTTATTCTTTGTGCAGTCTTCCATTTAACTGCCAGACTGTGTCCACATGCCAGATGAAAAATGAACAAGAAGTGGATGAAGACATTATATTATTGTGTTGGAATACAATCAGTCAGTCAGTCCAACTCGTGGGCAGCTAAAGGGTCCACCTTGACAAATAATGGCCTTTTCAGAAACCAGAAATCCTCCCAGACTGTTACCACACACAGAATAACCAATAACAGCTGGTGAGACAGCATGCGAGCTGCGTGAGCAAGGCACAACTTGTCCTGACAATTTGTTAATGTTGGTTCATATGCAATGCAATGAAACATGTCTGCAGTTTTGTAAGACGGACTGCTGGAAGGAGCAGAAAATGACAACAGTTAAAATTTCTCAATCCTCTGGCTTCTCTAAAGCTTCACCAACATATGAGGTATAGCTCAGAATTTGCAGGTGTTCATTTTTAATCTAGTGCAAGAATTTTATTTAAAACAACACAATTTTTCCTTTAAATAAATGTCAAGGTAATTTAACAATAGTTAAAAAATTTGTATATTTCAGTTTTTGTCAGAGGATTATTTTAATACCATCTCAAATAGAGCTGAAATGATAGGTCAGCTAAGTCACCACAAACTATTCTGAAAATTGACTTATCGCTATTAAACTATGTACATAGTCATCTTTCAAGAAAAAAATACCAAACATTCATTCATTCATTAATTTTCTGTAACTGGTAGAGGGTTGCTGGAGCCTATTCAAGCTGACATTGGGTGAGAGGCAGGGTACACCCTGGACAGGTTGCCAGACTATCACAGGGCTGACACATAGAGACAGACAACCATTCACACTCACATTCACACCTACGGGCAATTCAAAAATCAGCAATTAACCTCATATGCATCTCTTTGGGCTGTGGGAGGAAGCTAGAGTAACCGGAGAAAACCCACGCTGACATGGGGAGAAACTTTACACTGAAGGGCCCCAGCCGGCTGGTCGATTTAAACCTGGACCCCTCTTGCTATGAGAGGACATTGCCTAACACTGAACCATCGTGGTACTAAAACAAAAACAAAACAAAAAATAAACTAAATTAAAAAACGTACCATTTTATCGCAGATCGCGATAAATACACTCACAGTAAGCTGATCGTGGTAAATTTCCATTATCAGGCTAACTGTGAATATCATGTCCAGAAACTGAAACTGAAACTGTTGGACAACCAGTAATTTAAAACTCTTTCATATTGAAAGCTACGAAACCATTTCAAATAGCTAAAAATCCCTTAATGATTGTTTGATTCCACTAAAAAGAATGTTAACTAAATAAAGGTGTTTCCTATCTGTAATGCAATGAAGATATTTGATTCTTAACAAAATACAAGGTGTCATACAAGTGATTCTTGTATGTTTTAATGCAGTTTTAAGAGTTTTAAGCTTATTTTTATTCATAATATTTTGATGGTTAATATCGTGAATCACAATTGTTTGAGCCAGGATACTCACATCAGGAAATGTTCATATCATCCCAGATAATTGCTAGATGCAGCTTGGGTCAAGCTCTTCAAACCTCCTGGTGCTACATGTACTCTGCAATACCTCCAACAAGGCTGAACTAAACCAACGTCACAGCAGACATCAGAGCAGGAAGCAAACATAAACATGACTGCAACCTTTGACCTTATCCTGTCGCATGTCAACCACAACATGTTTCCAAATGTCCAAAACACTTAGTGCCTGACCCTAAAGTTAATGCTACAGCAAACGAGTGACTGACCTAAAAGAAAACAAGATGGAGGAGTGTCAGTGTAGTTAAAAGAGGGCATGAATGGTTCAAATCCTCTGCTGTGTCCTGGAAACAAACACTCCAGACTGGGGCTAATCCTGATGACACCAGACTACTGGTGATCAGAATGACCGTAAGTACCACTGATACCGTCTCAACTATCAGCTGAGTGAGCACAACTTAAATACTTAGTGGAATATCTGCTTTACAATGAAGCCAACTATCAGGATCAGAAATGAGAATGATAAGGATTAGGGCACTTTGCGAGTTCAAAACTCTTCCTGTGTCGATAAGCTTAAAAAAACACTGCAGTTGTTTCACTTTCTGTTTAGGAGACTCTTTAAATTTATATTCTCAAATGCTGTCATGGCATTACAGGTCAAATGACATATTAAAAACTCCCCTTTCCTAAATGTCTGGCAACCTTTCCTATTTACACTATTATGCACCCAGAGGATATGCTCCTAAAATGGCCATGAATAGATTGCAAGCCCGAGCAAGTCCACAGGGTTGGCGCGTGATCTGGCGTGTCAAACTGGTTCAACGCCCATAAGTTTTGTCTTGGCTCCCTTCCATTTAGCTCAAGACATACAAGACACAGCCTTCAGTGAAATCCAGAAATGATCTGGTGATATATCATGTCAAAACCTTGATTTATTTAAATCCCCAAAAGGATGCCATTAATAGAAAAAATGAAAAAGTTTTGTTTTTAATGATATAACTAAACTTTTCTTACTGCTACAGAGAGCTTATTCCTCAATGACAACTAAGGGCATGTATAAATACACTGAAAAATGACATTTTGATGCTGTCCTGATCCCAAAACCAGGTCCATACTCAATTCAAACATCACCAAACATCCATCTTTTTTATCTCAGTCCCCTAGGTTCTTGTTAAATTCTTTCTAAAGAAGTCTTTAAAAAAAATAAATAAATAAATAATAATAATAATTATATATATAACAAATGTACTTTCCCGCTTTTGAACCACCCATGGAGAATTGTTCTCTGAGAAGAACAGAAAAGACCACCTCTCCAGGGAAAAGCTTTCACATTCTTCTTTTGTCAGTCTCATCTACCTTTTGTTTTGGACAAAGAGAAAGTACCTCGTGGTGCTCCCCCACACATCACAGCACAGCACACAATCCCCTGAGCTATACAATCCCATACACATGCTAACACTGAGCAGCTCAAATGCTAATCAGGGACTACTGTGCTTACAGTGGTGGAGCAGAAAGGCCCAACAATCAATCAAAGTTATCCAATTAAATATTCAGAACAACCAGATGCCACAATGACAGGGACAGATTTACAACCGCAGCTCTTATAGATGGACAATTTTATTGTTGCGGCAAACTTAATAAAACCACTGTGGAATCTGTGGAGAGCTTTGTCCGAACAGCTTTACAGAATGTTAAAGACACACATTTGTAGCATGGGATTCCTCAGTGGGCATCCACCACCAGTCCTGGTCTTCCCATGAAGGCCACATCCACACTAATATGCTTTTTAGTTATGTAGTGTTTTCTGTGTTTTAACACCTTTTTTAGAAATTATCTCCGTCCATACCAACACGTCTGAATATGCATATCCTGTGACCATACACATCTTCTTTGTAGTTGGTTGCTTAGTTAGAGAAAATACTAAGAAGACGGTGAAAAGTAAGATCAGAGATCTCTTAACTTGGACCAACAGCAAGGCGGTACTGAAAGTAGTACACGAGTATGAGGCAGTCAAGGAGGCGGAAAACAGACAGTAGTGGTAAATAGTTGTAGTCGTTGCAAAGCAAATATGGCGACATATCAAAGCGGCACCTGGAGCACTTTCCATCGCTGATGAAACCATGACAATGGAATAGGAGGGTCCGCACAAGAAGGATAAAATCACAAGAGGTATGCAGACCTAGCAAACAGGGGTGGGAATCACAAGATGCTCCACAATACGACATTATCACAATATTTAAGTCATGATACAGTATTATTGCGATTTTAAACATGTTGCAATATGCAGAGTATTGTGATAAAATATAGTGCCAATTATTATGTTTTTTTCAACTGTAGATTGTATCCCAAAAGGAAAACTCTAAACATTTGTTTTACTTAATACGATAAAGTCTGTTCATCTCACTTCAGCCACTTTATTTGCAGCAAAATGTGTCTAGTGGATTGAAAAATCAATTGATTTTATTATTCTAGTAGGCTACCTAAAGTTAAGTTTGTATTTGTCACATTAACAATTTCTAATATAATAATCTTTTTCAAACATCTCCATTTCCGCCCGTCCAGACATAAATGCAACCCCGGAGTTTTCAAACTAAAACGGGGTCAGAAGCACTTTCAATGGTCTCCATTTTAGCGGTTCCAGAACACCAGAGTAGTGTGGACACTGGACACAACCCAAGCAATAGTTATGTGATTAAAATAAAAATGTATTATGTAGCCTGAGATATAGAGCACTTAAATCAGATCAATGTGTCCTCAAATGACATGTTTCAGTACTGGGAAAGACAAAAAACCAAATGACTCAAATGACATGTTTCAGTACTGGGAAAGACAAAAAACCTCCATGAAAAACACTGAAATGAGTGCGAATATTTGTGGTGAAGAGAATGAACATTCTTGTGTGACAAATGTACCAAAACTAATGATGGCTCAAATCCACTTCGCAACAAATCACATTACGGGCAGATTATTGCATCCTCTCTCAGATGGGTTTCTGAATGAGGCTGTTATGTACACAATGAGATTAGCTGGAAGAAATGTGTCATTCTTTTGGTGGCTCCCAGGGAACACAGTAAATACCGCCTCAGCCCATTCAGAGATGTGGGTCATGGATTTAATTAAGAGATGTTAATTGCTTTTAAGCATTTATTAAAACTTAAACTCAAAGAGATAGTAAGAAAAAACTAAGCTGTGTGAGTTTGGATGCATCAGATGAATTCAATTGCTCACAATTACTTTAGCACACAAGAGACACTACATTTGAAAATTTAAAACAAGCTCTATTGAATATGGCACAAAATGGAAGGACATTCATGCACATACTCCATCACATTTTGCAGGTTAATTTAAATGCAGGCATACTGTACAAGAGCACACAAAAGGCAGTGGTATGTGTTCAAACAAAGCCAGACCCCGTCCAAGGACATGAGACATGTGAGGCTGTGTGCCAGACTGCCAGTGATGCCGTGTCAGATTAAGGAGACACAGGCTGCTGCTTCCCACAGGGCCCAATACAACAATGCTGGAGAGCTGCAGGAGGGAAGCTTTTGCTGTAGCTGGCATGCAGGCAGCACTCAGGAGAAAAAAATCCAAGCTCTACACATAACGAGGGCAAACTGTTGCCTTAAAGGGGCCAGTATACTCTCTGTCAGAAGTGCACATCAGATGGTCAAATATCTTCACATACCCCTTTCCTAGAAGACCTTTCCGGCATCTGATTAGGTTGGCTATGTCATGATTGTCAGCTTCATTGTGAACAACCGAGTTCAACATTATGAATGTCTTTCAGGAGACATTATCTCAAAATGTGCATTCATTTATTCATTTTTCATAACGGCTTATCCTTTGGGGGTTGCAGGGGGGCTGAAGCCTATCCCAGCTGACATTGGGCAAGATGTGGGAAACACCCTTAACAGGTTGCCGTACTATCGCAGGGCGAACACACAGACAACCATTCACACTCACATTCGCACCTACGGGCAATTTAGAGTCACCAGTTAACCTAACCTGCATGTCTTTGGACTGTGGGAGGAAGCTGGAGTACCCAAAGAAAACCCATGCTGACACAGGGAGAACATGAAAACTCGGCACCAACCCTCTTGCTGTGAGGTGACAATGCTAACTAATACACCACTGTGCCGCCAATGTGTACAATTAACTAAATTATTTAATGTCTTCTTCTCCCTCCCTCTTTTCAGTCCACCATCAAATGTGGATCTTCGGAACGACCATAAAAACTCTTGATTTCCAACGTGGGCGGACAACATGTTGTACAAACCACTATTTTACTATAAAAAAGAATGAAATCACTCTGATTGGCAGTTCAGCTCAGTGAACAAGAAGAGCAATGGAAGTGGGGAAAGTAAACAAATGACTAAAGTTAAGAGGGTGTGAGATAAAAACAAACCTGTTATATGAGATAAGATTATTTTTTAGCCATTGTGTACTTTAGCATAAACAGTTACTAATTGTTGTGTGTTACTGTTTGCTAGCGCATGATGAATATCATTTATTCTTTAAACATCAGATTGTGTTGTTAATGTGCTAACTAGCAAACTAGCATCTTGAATCCGTCCTGACAGTCTTCTGGTTTCCCTTATACATACTGGTATGGAGAGTTACTTGCTGCCATGCAGGCGTAGACTGTATGTCTTTATGGTGTGTTCAAGTGCAACTTTCTTACAGAGACACAGGAGACTTAAGGCGATGATCATCGCCACTAGATTTTTGATTTCAGTTGTGATTTCACATCTGTATTAGAGTCATGTTTATTTGAGTAACCCAGTCATACAGGCCTGAATTGTATGAATAACTGACAGCCCTCTTAGTGGAAAAGTGCAGGAAAATGTTGATGAAATCCTGCAATTACAGAAGGAACAATAGTTACAAAACCAAAAAAAGTTTGGAAAATGTTTTGAAAGCTTGGAAATCCCACATCACTCACTATCTGATGAGCCAACAGTCATTGGCTACATTGGAATCCATCTATATTTAGATTTCTTGCACAATTTCCAGAATATCTTCTTTTTCCAATAACGAACATGGGTATGAATTAAATATCTTCGACAGTCAAAGTCTGTGTAATGCATTCATCAAGCAGATCAAGCATGACGCAGCTCTGAACTCCCATTTACCGCTGACCAGTCAGATAAGACGCAACTCTGGAGTGTTCTTGGGAGCGGCCCTTCGACCTTTGAGCCACTGTCTTGTGTAACCTTTGCAGACAGATGCATGTGTAAAGGGTGTATATCCAGTAACTACTATAGCAAATGACTTGAGTTTTTTGTCCAGTTAGACTTTAGCAAATAAGGACAGGTATGAACTTTCAATACTTTTTAGTACTGATCTTCACCTGGCAGTTAGGGTTTTCATTGCTTGTTCTTAGATCTGATTGTTCTCGTTTCACTAGTTCTTGACAATCACTTCCGTAATCACTTATCTTGTTAGCGGTCACGTGGGGGGGCTGGAGCCTATATCTGCTGACACTGGGCAAAAGACAGGGTACACCCTGGACAGGTCGCCAGACTATCACAGGGAGACAGACAACCATTCACTCTCACATTCACACCTACGGCCAATGTGGAGTCACCAATTAACCTGCATGTCTTTGGACTGTGGGAGGAAGCTTGAGTACTCAGAGAAAACCCACACTGACACAGGGATAACATGCACACTCCACACACAGGGGCTCCCCCATCCCGGGTTCAAACTAGAAACCATCTTAAGAGGCAACAATGCTAACCACTGCACCACCACGCTGCCTCTTAACAATTATACTCAGACAGAGTTCTGTGGTTGCATTGCTGTACTGGTCTCTTTAGGTTGAAAGGTATAAGCGGGCTACTGGAAGCATGTTGGTTCCAATGAGATATAAAATAGGACCTATAATGTCCAGTTGATGTGACTGACTGATGTGTTTAAGGCTCGTCAGACTTCAAGACACTCTACAACTCTGGAAAGTTAACCACAGCGGCAACTGTTTTATTAGCACCTTGATGGATGATTGCCAGGATCAACTTTACTGGATGACCCTGCACAGCGGGAGCTCCAATGCAAGGGGGCTCCAAGAAAAAGAAATGCAGGCCTTTGGAGTCAAAATTTAATTTGGCTAAACTTCTGCTGAAACAATAAGACACTCAACCAAACAGACACATGAACACACCACTTGTTTACCTCGTAACATTTCTAATGAAAGATTAAATAACGTCACCATATCTTTCCAGAATTCGTGTGTTTCTGTGCCTTTGCATTGTATCCATCGTCTCATCAGCACCTGAAGCAACACGCCCCCGCCAACTCAGCCTCTTGATTTTTTTAAAGGCTATTTTCAGTCTCAGTGCCCGCCACGCCAAGTCCATTAAACCTCTGACCACATTTAACATAACATCTGGGTATGGTCAGTTGTACTGTGACCACACCCAGCTATGATGTAGGCTGGTGCTATAGTGCCACACTACATCACTGCTGCACAGGCTGAGGAAAAGGCATGTTGTCACAAGTAGTTCAAAGGAAAGGCCAGATGTAGGCTTTATTTCAGAGTAACTGGGATTGAAACTGAGGTACTGTATCAGCAGCAGTATCAAAGCGTTTCAAATGATACTCTGCCCTATTAGAGAAACATGAAAATACTAAAAAGTAGGTATTTTCATACAAAAGAATTTACTGATTAGAATGTGACATGTGAGACATGGATGAAAAACTATCAAAAGGAGCAAAGGCCACATCTTCATGTTTCCGTATTTTGTCCGACAAACAAAACCGAAATCCAAAAGTTCTCAAACTACAGCAATATGAACCAGAGAAAGGCAGCAAGTCCTCAAATGTGAGGAGCTGAAATCAGTGAATGGTTGGCATTTTAGCTTGACAAATTACTGAAACGATTCATCGATCACAGCAATGTTGTTTTCCATCGATCACAGCTCTACAACCAGGACCATCAGGTCACTACTGAGCGTCTGCATGAGTGCTCTCGGAGTTTTACTACATGTCTGAGGCAATCGGCAGCATGTGAAGCCCACAAGCCGAACTTGCTCACGCTATGAAAGACAAATCCAGTGCATACGCCTGAAAGCAACGCTGACCGACTTGCTCCGTAAACAGCGGCCACAATCACAGAGAGATGAGGAGGTACCACGGGCTGCGAACCGCTACTGAAGCGTAACTCAGTAATTGCCCTGGCACACTCTCTGAGGCGCAGCTCGGCCTTATCTTCAGGGCAGCCTGCCATCTCTGCCAATCACAGTGAGTGGAGGGGGGCCGGCGGCGGGGGGGGAGAAGAGAGGAACTTCCTTCCGAATCCATTCATGCCATTGAGGCCACCTGCTGTGCCTGTCAATGGGCAGAGTGAAGCTGCGAGAGAGAAAGGGCCATCTTCAAGCTATAAAATAGAGGAGCTCTTCTTGTTCTCTGTGCTCACATCACTGACTGAGGATATCTGAAATCTGAGGATTCGGTTTTTGTCGCCAGAAAACCAAACACTTGCTCAGTTTGCTAGCATGCGAGTGTTTCAAGTTGAGACTTTGACCTTTCTGCTGTGGCACAAAAGCTTGGAAGCTTTTAATCAGCAAACTGTAATGATACTGTAGAGTCTCATTCGTGCCATGAGGACACTCAAGGAGTACGCGAGGATCCTTCATGCCTCCAGTTTAACTCAAGTCCCTGAAGCTCGGCCAGCACCACCTGTTAGCGCTCCTCACTCCTCTGCCAACAGGCCTCTTCTTTCCAGCTGTGTGTGTGTGTGTGTGTATGTGTGTGTGTGTGTGTGTGTGTGTGTGTGTGTGTGGCAGACATGACTGTCCAGCCAACTGGGTCTGTACTAACAGAGGGATTACCATGGAGGAGGATTACTGTGGCACCGGAGTATATAAGCACCCACAACAGACACATGCACAATCAGGGGCAGCGACTGTATGAACACACACACACACACAACATTACAGCAGCATTCCTGTACTTCATATCTTCTTACACACTTTAATTTTGTGGTGTGTGCAAATCTGAAAAGTACAGTTGCACGACCACAAGAAAAGCGTGCAAGAACAGACTCAGGCTCTGCTGGAAAAGGCTTAAATTAGAGAGGTTTTGTCATTTGGGAAACTCTGTTGTAAGAGTGTGTCTTGCAATAAAGGCCTGGAACAGCTGAGGCCTGCAGCAGCTGATGTGTGTGAGGAGATAGAGACTGGGTGAGGCAGAAAGGAAAGTAGGTGGGTAGGTGGTTGATCTTTGTTGTGTGGAAGGAACTAAACACTCACATAAGAAATAGGATACACAAGTTGTGGACTTATTTGTTATTATGTGTATTTGATGGTTAAAACAATGCAAATGCAGCACTTGCATTGTCCCAGGATGGTTTTGGGAGTCTTTTCCTCATTGTCTTCCTCTCCCATCGATTAATACAAGCAAGTAACCCTTAAACTCAACTCCTGAATCTGAATAAACGCTAAAACAGACCGAGGAAACTCTCTAGGTCTCTTTCCCTAACTTTCTCCAAGTGTCACAGCACTACCAGGCCCTGCTCTCACTTCGCACACATAATGTGACTTTCTCTCAAGCGAGCACTTCTTACCTTATAAGCGACCTTTGCAGAGAAATACTTCGGCTACATGCGTCCTGTGAGCTTTCCTTTTATTTCCTTAACGTTTTGTTGTATCTCACGTCGACAGCCCAGAGAAGTGGAAACAGCCGACACCAGCTCAAGTCTCTAACGTGGAATCTCAGTCTTCCGTCTGTCCCATACCGACTGAGTACTTCACCAGCCCAAAGTCCTCCGCTGGGATCCTTTATATTCCTTAAAAACGAGGACACGCCGCCGCCACACAAAGCCTGGTTAATATGGCGCAGTGAGAGCCAGGCAGAAGTGTTAAAATATCCAGAAATCACCGCCTGCTGATGGGTCAGGGTCGCGCTGAAAGACACACAACAATAGCCGGACTAGTACCGAGGAGCCGACGAGGCCAAAGAAGGAATAATGCTGCGTTCAGGGGCTCAGATTTGACTCGGACAGCTGGGTTTCCTAACTTAAGTTGATTTATTTTATTTTTTATGTTGTTTTTTTTCTTTTTTATTTGATTTGATGTTGTTTTACTTAATGTTATTTCATTATTTTATTATTATTATTATTATTTTTTACATTTTATTTTAATTTTGTTATTTGGTTTGAGTTGATGTTATTTTATTTTATTTCCTTTTAATTTTAATATTTTATTTGGGGTTAATTTTCATCTTCAAAGTTTTTTTTTATTTTTTCTATTACATTTAGTTTTTAAAAAATTGATTTTATTTCATTTCATTTTAATTTTGTTATTTGAGTTGATGTTATTTAGTTTATTTCATTTCAATTTTGATACTTGATTTGAGGTTATTTTTTTATATTCTTTTATTTTTTCTATTTCATTTCGTTTTTAAAAATTTGATTTTATTTAATTTCATTTTAATTTTGTTAGAGTTGATGTTATTTAGTTTATTTCATTTCATTTTAATTGAGGTTAATTTTTTATATTATTTTATTTTTTCTATTTCATTTAGTTTTTAAAATGTTATTTTATTTGATTTTATTATACTTATGTGATTTGATTTGATGTTATTTATTTTATTGGATTTATTTTATTTTATTTGATAGTGACAATGCAATTTAACATAGTTCCAATACAGAGTATGTGACTCATGTGTTGCACAGAGGTTATAGCTGTTGCTAATTTTCAACTCTTGTCCATAGTTGGGCTTTTACATGTAGACCTAAAAAATCACCTCCATGTGAAGGTCCAGACCTCCAGTTTTGGAACCACTAAAAATAAATTGTTTCACTAAAAATAACAGTATGTCTTTTGTCATTGAGGCTGTCCTCTTTACATTAGGGCTGCAGTGTAAGGATTGTTTTCATTATAAATCTGCCAGTCAATATCTTGATGAATGGTTTAAAAAGTGGAAAAGTATTGTGAAATGCTTGTTTTGTATGAGCAAACACCCAAAGATATGTAACTTGCAATAGTATTAAAGAAAGCAGCACATTAGAGAGAACAGAAATATGTAATTGTCTTGATTTAAAACACTCATCATTTCAGCTCTACATTGAATTACTTTATATATAGATACTTTGTAGTGCAGTGCATAGTGACACTTTTAAAGTTATGTTTTCAAAAACAAATTTGCCTAGAATTGTTGATTAACAGTCACTTTTTTTCTTGCTCTGTTGTTTAGTTCACCTAGGCTGATGCTGCTATGTTCTATTATTTTCGATAACAAGTGAACGTCGCATCGTGTCCTATTGAATGGTTTTCCCTTGTGCCCAATATGGCCGACATCAGTGGCTCACACTGAGGACAAAATCCACCATCTGGCTCTCTGACCAACACATACAGATGCAACTCCAGATGAAATAAAATTCACTGAACCCAGTCGTGTCAAACTGTTTTTAAACTGTGTCATTTAGACATAAATAACGACCTTGTATCGCACTGTTTAACCTTTGAACCTTATTCGCAATGAGCAGGTATCTGGCGCCCCCTAGGTTGTGTCAGAGCATAAGTGGTACTGCATATTTACTTGTACATTAAACACAGGCCTGCAGCTGACACATGATGTATGATAGTTCATTTAAGTTCTTGTGGTATCAGTCCCAGGACATTTCCAGAGGCTGGTGAAGTGGGCACAGGCCTACATTACTGCTGAGGACATTTATATGTTACTGACAAATATATATGAGACCTTATGCTGAGATTTTTTTTAAGTGATTCTGAAGTGATTTGCTGACCCCTACTGACTTTGACTGCACTGTGCGCAGGCGGCTCTGCAAGTTTCCCCAGGGGGACGCCTCCTCAAAAGCAGCCAGTGTGGGAAACAAGATGTACTCAACACACACATACACACACATGTACAGCTACAGCACTGAGCTAAAAAAAACAGAGAGCACAGTCTCCTTTTGTCTTGAGCTCAAAACAAGGAACAACCAAAAAACCCAGATCAGAGGATGACAGATTAATTTAATGAAAAACAGATGTCTGAAACATAAGCATACATTGTAAAGGAAATACATACTACAGCGTGTATTGTTTTCCACTTCATTTGTTTTTGTTTTGATTTACAATATGATAAATTAGACAGGAAAGGGAAAAAGTGCTTCACCACAAAATTTTATATATTTTTTCTGTGAATTGTTTCTAATACTGAGAGTGTCGCCTCATCATTTCTTTTAATGAAACACTCTGAGATGTTTAGAGGTGCACAAATCACAACTCAGACACAACACTTGAAACAAGAGGTCGTACCACTGCTTCATTTTAATGGGTCACAACCAAAAAGGGTTTGAACCACTGACATTTAAGAACAATATGCTATAGCTAATTTTTAACATTTATGACAACTGTACAGGGGTCAAATCTTTATATAACTCACCCCTTTACATTCGATTAAGTCTTAAGGTTCCATTAAGTCGGGGAGGGGCTGCTTGAGTAACGGCTGGCTGTCTGCATGGCGTCGTTAAATCCTATGAGTCAGCTCAATCATGCTTATCCATAGCTTCACCCTCTCTTTCATATATGGTCCCTTCTGGCTCCAAATAAATAAATAAATGGTCACGGTTGAATGGTAACAGTAGCAACATTCATTATTTTATGAAGTCTGTGGTTTAAATCAGTAAATATTTTAGGTTATGTGGCTGTTTTTTTGCAATGGTTGAGTGCAACAGTAAATACAATGTTTATTAATTAATTTATGTTTTGAAAGGGTTAATAATTGGGGTCAAAATAAAATATGGTTATCATTGCTTATACTAAAATAACATTTACAATTGCTTGCCTCCATCCCCACACACACTTATGGGTAGCCCTGTCTTCCTGCCTCTATTAGGAGTTCATCTCTTTTCTTTAGCCTTTCACTTATCATCATGACTGACCACACTAGCACATAGCCCTGGCTATTAGTTGCTCAGTCACTGAAATCAGCAGGCCTATATTAAGGACAGGCCTTTAATTCCTTTTATGCAAAAGTTTTTTTTTCATTTCTCATGTTTACCAGCCCGGTGAGTCTCAATGAATCACTGCCTTCTTTAGTGCTCACACTGTAGTTTCAGTAAAATTAACTGAATGATTAAATTGTAGAGAATCTAACCAAACTAACATTATAGCATCTCCATACTGACAAAAGTTTAAACATTTATATTTGTATGTGCCAATGAAGCAGATAACCAACATTGCTTCAAGTGGACAGTTAACAACCTGTTTATATTCATCCAAAGAACTACTATAAAAATGAACTGCTTGGCAACCAGACCAGGGGCACAAAACAAGGCCTGAAAGTGGTGTACACTGATTTCCATGCAAAAGTGATCTATAGATGCAGGCTTGATGGGTGAAACTTTGACTCATGCTTAAAAACATTTTGGATACAGAAAACTGGCGATGCAGATTGGCTTTTGTCCATATTATGTACATTTCTAGTATGGATCCTACGCACTGTTTCATAATTGAGACCCCAGGCCTCTAATTGAGACAGGCCTTTATTTGTCAAAACATGTAGCCACACCGGGCAAGTAAAAGGGACTGGGTATGTAATTGGGACTAGGCTGTAATTTGAGTTTTAATATATTTAGTTTTTGCAGTGCTGTTTCTGTTGTGATTTTATTGAGACATTTTATGCTTTTTTCACTTGCTTTTCCTTAAGTCTTATTTATTTATTTTTAATTTCCGTGTGTGTTTGATGGTTTGCTTTGTTTTGTTTTAGCTTCTTCTTTTTAGTGCTTCCTTCTCTCTATTATTGTTTCATTGTGTTACATGATGTACTATTGCCTTTTATGCACCATGAAGCAGATCCTAACCTATCTGCCTCGACTGAAGAGCACAATGGCTCAACTCCTGTTGCTTTTAGTTAGTTAGCAACAGTTTCTTTAGGACATATAAATAGCAAATAAACAAAACAGTCACACAGTGGTAGACATACTCTACATAAAGAAAAAAAGAGGTTACTAAAGGAGACATGAAAACTGAAAACATCATATAATGATTGTCCAAAAAGAAGTGGGAGGAGCTTATTTATCCCCACCCCTTCTCCATAAATTAATAATAGTCAGTAATGTAGCTCCCCATCAGTATAAAGCTGTACAATAATTAATTCTCCTAGACCTATTCTAATATATTAAATCAATTACAAAAAATATTTGTCTCACGGCACGATACAAATAATTACAAAATACTATAAATTCCTATAGCTATACCTTATTTATAAAAAAATATCATCTTTATATCCTTATCCAATCATGACAGATGTGTTTGCTTTGTCAAACTATGAACACATACACAAGCTATGCACATATACACAAACTCTGTGTGTATATATACATACTCACACATACACACACATACACAAGACTGATGGTAATAAATGAAAAAATGAATAAATAAATAAAGAGACACCTTCGTTTTTTTTATACCTTGTGAAATCATCTCTTTATACCTCTTTTTAAACCAGTTTATGTTTGGACATTTCTTGAGCTCCACATTCAAACGTTTCCATAGTTTCACTCCACAGACAGAAATACAGAATCTTTTTCTTGTCGTACTCACAGACAGAGTCTTGAAATTCAATTTTCCCAAAAGTTGTAACCCCCTTGTCTTAGCATGAATCATTTTGAATATTTCCTGGTAGTACTTTTTTTTTTTTGCTTTAAATATTATTGGTACTGTCTGTGATTCCACAACACTTTTAGATGTGCTGTACAAATAAAGGGGACTTGATGACTATTAATCTACTTATGTTGTCTTATCTAAGCACTGTGGTCAGCATTTGGTGTCTTCTATAAATATTCTCTATAAATAAACTTGACTTTGCCCTATCTGCGATGATGAATGAGCCTCGCGCGCTTCCCTTCTTGTCCTCATGATGGCGCCCTTTGCTCAGCCTACCGAGCCCCGTCCCTGCCGGCTGTAACAGGCCTAACGTTGAGCAGTCTGCTCCAGTTAAAACGTATGGGGTTTAAGTTGTGCTCTTCACAGGAATCACGCCCCGCGAAGAAGAAAAAGTGTTGGATAGGCCTCCTCCAGCCGTGACTGGCTCTGTTCGTCATCTCGCGTCAGAGTAAACAAAACGCTGACGTGAATCTCGGACGGAAAGCTATAGGTGTGATTCAGTGTTGCACAGAGCTCAATCAAAAGGTGCATTGACCCAGAGCTGGTGATTATAACAAGCCTCCATACAAGAATACCAAATGAGGCTTTTTTTTTCACAGGCGTCCACCCTCCAAATGAAAAGTCTCATAACTTGCAGCCTACACACTCTGCTATAAGCAATCAATTTGATGCTCCATGAATATTAATGCCAAGTTTATACTTAACTGCGCTTTTATTTGACTGTATTATTAGCAAATAATATGTGGCATATTAAAGAGACGCTGCAAGCATAAAGAGGTTGGAGTTATTGCCCTGAATGAGTTTCCATCAGGGCGCAGAGAATTAGGCCCGACCGCTCCTTCTTGGTTAATTGCCTCACATATAACAGAACAGCTACAAGCCCCCTTTCAACTGTGTTTTTTTTTTTCTCGTTTTAATATCTAAATCAACGCATTATAACGATGCAGGCAATTTCAGAGCAATGTTGGTAAAATGAGTGAATCGTTCTTAAAGCCACGTAGGCTGATAGCTCTGTGAACCAGCATCCTGCGTCACCGGCTTCAAATCAGATTACGTGGCTCGTTCATTTCAACAATCTGACAGATAGTCCGAGGCCTCAGCGCTCAAACTGCACGGCCATTAAAAGCCACCCATTCGATACCCTGTGGACAATTATTGGAAACGATTAGTGGGGAAAAGTGACTGTAAATACAAGAAAAGCCGCAATATGAGACGAGTGGTTTCAGCACTGGACAGCTCCTGACTCCCCAGAGGCCTTGAACTTGGTCAGCGGATGTCTGGTCCACCTCCAGCTCCACCTCCACCCCCCTCTGTATCACAACCATCCCGTCATACGAAACCACCATCACCACCAGCAAAGACGATCACTTCCCAGCTCTGTCATCATCATAAACGCCTAATTGGACTTATTGATGACGCGTGGGAAACAACCATTGATTCTTCTGAAAAACTTCATGTATTCATGTTTGCATTCACACTTTTTTTTTTTCTTTTAAAGAAAAGGAAGAAAGTTTGGAAGTAAACTTCCATCTTGGGAGGGAGGTGGAGGCAGGGGGGGGGGGGGGGGGGGGAGTGAGGGTGACGGATGCATCGATGAGGAAGGAACTGTACTTTTATATTCCGGGAGGCAAACTTGATGACGTCTATAGCATCCTTAATGTGACATATTGGAGGGAGGAGGGGAGGGAGGCGAGGAGGGGAGGAGGAGGGGGGGCAAGGCTTACGATACACGGATAAAAATCCAAGGCAATCACAGCACAGGACAAAAGTTTTGGAGCAACGATATGTAGACGCACATACGGCGCACTTTGCCCAGACGAGTTTCTCTGTTCGCCGGTGCGACTGCTTGACTCCTATTAATTGTGTCTAAGAGTGAGATAGGCTGCACTGAGGGGAACATAAGGAGACGACGGAGGCGCTTCAGCCAGGGAAGAAGTGCCGTGAGAAAGAAACCGTCTCTCTCACACACTCACACACACTTACCACCACAGCCGCGCCCGGATCACATCCTACAGCACAGCGCTCTGCTCCCCTGCTATAGGTATGTGCTTTATCTGCGGATTCTCTTTAAACTGGGGGAAATTCATTGATGGAGAGCAACATAAAGTAATGGATTTTTTTTCTTTGCTGCACTGCATGGAGATCTGCTGTTTTTTTTAATTACTTTGGCTGCATGCAAAGATGCAAAGGATTCAATGCCAATGCCACAGTGTAAACTTTTACGCAATTGGGATGCGTAAAACAGAAAATCTTCTTTGGTTTGTTTGAGCAAACGGACCCTGTGTGTGTCCAGTTAATATTAAAGCTGCTTTATTGTACTTTGTATTAAGACAAGTAGCACAGCATGTGTATTTGCCAGAACAAAGAGAGCATGTTGTTTCTATAGGAGTGACTAACCTGTTTAATGTTACGTCTGTTTTTTTCGTTTTCTAACAGCATGGCCAGTTCGAGTAAAGCCACTTTAATCTTGCTCGTCTACGGAATCTTAATGCACTACAGCGTCTTCTGCACACCTATCGGACTAAGTTACCCTAAGATTAGGTAGGTGTACGAGTCTTCATCGCCTCTTTATAGTATTTTTTCTATTTCACTAATCCATGTTAAAAGCTGCTGAACATCATTTCTGTTCAATTGTGATACTGCATTGTGACCATTTATATTCTATTGGCACTTTTACTTCAAATAACTGTGCGTAATTGCGCACAAACAATGCGCGCGGTTTTAAAAAGCACAGAACTGAGAGAGAAAACAAAAAGGGAAATGCATTTCAACACAAGCAAACGCAAGGCTTGTGTGGAAAATGACAATGGAAATTGCGTAGAGGCATCTGTCCGGTGGGACGGTTCACAGAACTCCCCTTATTAAAAATGAGAGTGCAGTCAA
Organism: Epinephelus awoara; assembly: GCA_035609425.1. Taxonomy (NCBI): domain Eukaryota; kingdom Metazoa; phylum Chordata; class Actinopteri; order Perciformes; family Serranidae; genus Epinephelus; species Epinephelus awoara. The sequence goes on along the minus strand of CM069306.1, from coordinate 20,968,286 downwards.
TGCAATTGATAGCCCTTGGGATGACGGTGGACTGGCGTCACCAAGGAGAGGCGAGGCAAAACGAATAGGAGAGCTCTACCCATTTAAGATTTATTCTTTATTTTTTTTCTCTCTCTCTCTCTCTCTTTCTGTGAAAATCATATCCATACTTTGGGCGTGGTTCCTTATGGATTTTAATATTTCACTGCTAATTGCGGCATTCTTTTAATAAAAATCCTGGCTCCACGCCTACGCTAAATGTGATCATTTTCACACCCATTGTTTCGATTCTTAAATTATTAATGAGGCTGGAGCCTGTGTTGAGAGCAAGTTGGGATTAAAAATAGATTTTCCCGATGAAAAAAATAAAAAATAAAATGTAATAAAATAATAAAGCTGCACAGTTTTAACATTTTTATCCATTTAGCGGTCAAATTTGAATAATTCGTTTCCTGGTTTTAATCCAAAACTCCTTCACATATTTGCATTTATTTCGTTTCCCTTCCCTGATCTCTGATGCATTCAGCCTCTCAGTGATTTTAGAAACGGATGCAGACATTTTGGCATTCTTTCACTGCTGCGTCCCACTTGTGCACAGATGAAATTTGTGATGAATCCTCTCCCGTCTTATCCCTCCTCTTCTTTATTTCCTGCAGACTTGAAAACGACGCCTTCGATGAGGATGGGAATGCATTATCCGACATGGGTTTTGATAGCGATCAGATTGCTATACGAAGCCCACCATCCTTAAACGACGACGCGTACACTCTCTACTACCCACCAGAGAAGAGGTAAATGTGCTTTCCACATCGCAGCTATAAAAGCCTCCAGCTGGATTCCATTGTAATGACTTTTTTGGGCGATAATGTTTGCTTGCTTTGATTTTTATCCCAGAGTTTCTCATGTTATTTGTTCAGTGTTATTTTCATACGGAGTAGCCTAAAATGTTATTTCAAAATATTGTTTAATAATGAAGATTTATTTAAAAAAAAAAAAAAAAAAAAAAAAGGTCGGCGGGATATAAAAAAAACCTGATGTGATTTTGGAGCTGCGGGTGGGTGTGGGGACATTTTAGGCTACTTTTGATCATTTTGTCTGCGCTTTTTTTTAGTCACTGATGATCTATGTGTTTTGGCGTTTTATCATCTCAGACCAGAAAGGCATGCTGAGGAAGAATTAGATAGAGCCTTGAGGGAGATCCTGGGTCAGTTAACAGCGAGACATTATCTGCATTCTCTGATGACAATTCGTGCAGGGTAAGGGCATTTCTTATAAGCGTTCACCTGCAGTCATCATCACCATTTTTATTTATGTTCCACCGCTGCAAAAGTCCAGGCTGCTGCATCACTGTCTATCATTTGATGTTTTTGTTTTCATTATTTAAAAATCTCTCTGTATATAAAAAAAAAAAAAGTCTAGACATTTTCATTTTCTGTTTTTAATGTGGCGATCATATTAATAAGGAGGGTCTGAGACTAAAAATATGATTGATTAATCCAGAAATCGATTGTTTCCCAAGATCTAATGAAAAAAATGCGTCAGAATATGCAATGTGCTGCAAATGAATAATTTATAACTGCTCTAAAACGCTTAAAATCACTGTTTCTTTTACACTGTCTTGCTTGTTGCCGCCCTTTTTTCAAACGAATAAAAAAAACCCCAGAAGGCCCTAAAAATTCATTATTAATGATGGTAGGCAACTTTGCATTATGGCAAGATGGAGAGATCAGAAAAATCACACACAAAAAAAAGAGGAGGAATCTGTGTAGAGGAGGAGCTGCAGCTCTGACTAATGTTTTTGTGTGTTTGTTTTTTTGCAGTGAAGACAACAGCATGGAGGAAGAGTCAGAGCCCTTATCCAAAAGACATTCAGATGGGATCTTCACCGACAGCTACAGTCGCTATAGAAAGCAGATGGCCGTGCAGAAATACCTGGCAGCGGTTCTGGGAAGAAGGTACAGACAGAGAGTTAGGAACAAAGGACGCCGGCTTGCCTATTTGTAGCGTTGTTACAGCGCCCTTAAACTGCCCTCCTGTGTATATACATCCAGTCGTTAAATCAAAGTCATTCAGATATATCTGACCAACCAGTGGATTGCGCCTGTGTTCTTTCAACATGTATTTATGTATGAAGTAAAGCCATTAAAATGAATATTTTAATAATAATATCGTTTTTTTTTCTTTTTGTACAAAAGCACTTGATACCGCACAGTTATACTTTGTGGACCAATATTTTATTTTCATGTTAAGATGTTGAAAACAAAACAAAATGACTTAAAAAAAAAAGAAGAAGAAGAAGAAGAAATTAGAAAAAAAAAGATAATTGTGCACCTTCAACATTATGCGCTTGAAATCTCTAAAGGTCATCTACATATGCAGAAAATAAATAGATTTTAAAAAGACAATCAAAGTATTGAATGTTATACTTATTTTTGTAACCAACGTTCTATTTTTTTAGTGTTGTTTTTTTTTTTGTTTGTTTGTTTGTTTGTTTTCCAAAAACAGGCCCAAAGAAGCAGTGAGCATGCTATGTGAGGCACATCCGGCTTATTCTAAATGATAGATGTTGCCCTTGTCCACCCTCCTCCTCGCTCCCTTAATGGGAGCTCTGTGGGTTTGCATAGCTTGCTGCCCCCCTCCAGGGGAATTCACATGGCTTTTGTTGAACAGCCTTTCATTTGAAGGCAGAACTGATTGACTTACATGGCCATTCATGTAACTGGTGGTAAAAAAAAAAAAAGAAGAAGAAGAAAAATCCTACACAAATCCGACCCTCTTCTTGAACAGAAATTTAATTGCAGGCTTTTGCAAGGGCATTACCGCCTTCACTAAAGATCAAGGAAGCCCTCAAGTTGCTGTGAACAGTATGCGGCAAACACTGCTTGCTCACTTGCCTCAGAGTCATTTACTGTAGGGAGATCAATCATGCTCGACAGGACTGTGTAAAGAATGTGTCCATATGTGTGTGTATTATGTACAGTGCAGAAATTACACAGTGCACATATTCATCTCAACGTTGTCTGTGTTCAGTCAACATGGATTATTTGGAGGGATGTGCTTCAACTGTTGATTGTATTTGGGCACAAATATCCAGAATGGACCCAGAACATGTAAAGACGCAGGAAATTAAGCATTTTGTTGTGACACGAGATGGAGAGGAAAGGTAGCATCTGAGATACAGTTAGGGATATTTATCTTATTTCTTATTTATTGGTGCATGTGGAGACTGACACCTTGCTAATTTTGCTTAGAAACTGCATGCCATCGTGCTTTTTTGGATTGTGGTGGGCTGTGCTAAGCCTATTTCAGCACCACTCCCCCCTCCACACCCTGAAGATGTGTTGGGAATGTGAACAAGGAGGGCTAGAGGTGGTGGAAACTGGTACTGCACTGACTTGTTGAATTTTTACCTCCCCCCCCTGCTGCTGTCATTGTGGATATCATAAGACAAGACACTGGACCCCCTCTTTGCTGATTGCCTTTGTCCTGGTAGCGGTTTTTAAATGATTCTTTTGCTTCTAGATCGCCGTGCTAAATAGTTGATTTGACAGTGCTGTGATTCATTGTTAAGACCAAGCTGATCTGTGTTAGATGTCTGCCGAGGTTTGTGCAGCGAGGATGTGATGGAGGGTGTTAGTGGGAGAGGAGGTGTGCATGGAGAAGAAGAGCAGGAGACAAAGAGATAACGTGTGTGTGAAAGAGAAGTTACATAAGAGACGTGTTACAGCACCCACAAGCCTGAGAGAGGTTGTCGCACCTGGATACAGGAACAAACACGAGGCGAGAGCGTCCGCCGCCTCTCCTCACCTGCATCAGAGTGACATCAGGGTGAATGAGTCTGATAGGAAATATCAGATGTTGAATTCCCTTCACTTTGGTATCTGCAGAAGGACGAAGAGTGTGCGAGCGAAGCCAGACGAGGCCACTCTGAGTTTCCCTCTCGCACTGGAATGAATGAAAAATTCATCCCTCCCAGCAGAGGGATCTTCCCACTGACTTTTATTGGAAGATATGTATTTATTCAGCATTATGCAAATGCGGCTTTATGCACCCCTGCGATCCTATCAGTGGCCTGTGGTTTCCCCCCCTCCATAGAAACGATCAACACACTCCTCCAATTTGGCTTTACTCTACAGGCTTTGTGTGAGTGTGTGCGTGCTGATGTAGACGTCTGCAAATCGGTGTGCATCTGTGTTCACGTGTGAGCGTGTGTATTCAACGTTTGTGTGAATGGGTGACTGACTGAAACGCGCATGTGGAGGTGGAAACAGCTTTTTGGCTTTGGTGCCTTGCTTCGACGTGAGAAAAAAATGTAAAAAAAAAATAATGAAATAAAAAAATTCGCCACAAGTGACAGATGGCAATTTTAGTGGCCCTACAATGCTGCAGTCCATTAGCTTACATTGAAACTTCCTTTTACGCTCAGCTTAGTCTGCCCCAAGAGTAGTAGAATAAGGCTTTCTTTTAAAGCATGGCCAATGATTTATCCAGTATATTAAAAAAAGAAAAGATTGTATATGTTGATTGATGGAGCAGGCAATGTGTGTGTGTGTGTGTGCGTGTTTGTGTGTGCATGAGTTTGGGGTGTTCAGTGTCTGTGAGAGTTGTGAACAATGACCAGTGTTTGTTACTGTTGATTATGAGGTGTTGTTGATTATTTTGATATTGGTCAGTAATCTATGAATCAGAAAAATAGCCCCGACATATTCTTGACAACTCTGTGCATCACTACTAGAATTAAAAAGGGTTTCAGTACATGACAAGAGATGTTGTTCAGATCCTAGAAAATGCCTGTTGTTGATATTTCTGAAAGCGCCAAACGCCTTACTTCAATGTTTAATCTCTTATCTATCTGAAAAACAATGTGTTTTAAAAGTGAACCTTAGTACAAGTGACATCATTATACACACAGGAGTCCTTATATGGGGTTTTACGTTTCTCAATGTTATGAAAGTGTTGTAAGATTTGTATGAATAAATTTTTGTAAACAACATTTTCTAATCAATGTCTAATCTTTGAAACACGTCGCTTTGTCAAAGATCATACATGTGTTGTGAGGCAAAGACAGCGCAGCAGCATCAGCAGCAGCAGCAGAGGGCCAGAAAAACTGCAGTCCTTTGTTTGCAGCGTGCCAGAATGAAGCTTAAATCTACCTTTCGAAGTTTACACGATCACCAAGGGCCACATATTTGCCTGAGCAGGGATCGTCTCCTGCAAAAAAAAAGAAAAGAAACAAACACAAACCTCAAGTCACATCACAGGAATATAAAGTGAAACATCCTCCAGCGAGCAACTGTTGTTCTCCAGGGGGCTACGTCGACCTGAAGTCCTATCAAGTTAAATTTATCTCTCTGAAGCCAACAGAAAGAGAAAATGAGACGCTTAAAGCACTGCAGAATTGGTCTGAGCCATCAGGAAGAGGAAATAACACTCGATTACAAGCAAAAAAAAGCAAAGTGATGTGTATCTGGTGTTTTTGTTTTACTAATCAACCCCTCACCACATCATGATACGTCCAGGTGGTTTTAGAATTTTAAGCCACAGTTTATAAAATGAAGGAAAAGCTTGAACATAATTCGAAAACGAAGAAGCATCCAACATCTCGGAGGAGAGCTCGTCGAGATAAGCTACGACCCTGCACTGAGCAGCAGAGCTCCTGGAACAGCCCCGCTTCGTTCCCTTCATTCACTCTATCCCTGGCCTTGGAAGTGCAGCTGTGTCCCGCGGGAGAGGAGGATGGGTGTGGCAAAGAGTGTGTGTGTGATCTGATCCTCATCAGCCAGCAGGAGTGTGTGTGTGTATGTGTGTGTGCACATGCACCAGAGCTCAACTAACCCAATCAGAGAAATGTTGCATGGCAACGGTCCACAAAGGGACACGGTTATGTATACGCATGTGTCAAGTGTGTTTGTATGTGTGGAAAGGGAGTTAGGTAGAGAGTGTGTGTGTGTGTGTGTGCGCACGTCCATGAGTGTATTTTGCTACTTGTGTGCTCAACACAGGCAGACCTTGAACAGGCTCTGTATTGGGAAGGAGTTCTACATTACACCTTCTGTGTACACACACACACACACACACACACAGCCTGCAGAACAGAGGGAACAAAGATACACTATACGTCTCTCAGATACCGTAATAACACAGAGAGTCACTGGCACAGTCTAACACAGGTGGTAAATATGATTAATGAAATCCAACAAAATGAATTAGCCACAAGAAACTGCAACACACACACACACACTCTCTCACACACACACACTGTGACATACATCTTTGTTTCTTCCCTGAGGACGCTGATTCGCAGGAGTTGTCCTGTTGCTATGAAAAGCCTGACAGATTGTCGATTGTCAGGGTTTGAGCTACCTGTGTGATATATAGGACGTCTCCATTCTTTATTTATCCATCCATCCCTTCCCCCCTCTGTCTTCTCTTCAGCTGTCAAGAAGCAAAGCAAGCTTCATCCTCTTGACAAGCCGAGATTCTTAGATTCCTCCTCCTGTGACATTTTCTTCACTTTGCAGGAGGCGCGTGGAGTGAGCCAATCAGGTGGAATGAACAAAGGAATGTATTCATAAATAAATCAGATTTGATATTCACGCCCACAAGTGAATATTGAGACAAATGCTCCAATTTGTTTGCGCAACAGTCGGCTTCACGTGAGGGGCCGCCCTGAGCCAATTTGTACATAATGTACATTAATGCCTGAATCAATAAGAGATGGCTCCTCCTCCCTCGTAGCCCCGCATCATTGCTCCTTTATGGCATGCATCACTCCACTTTTTATCTCTCCATTAGTGCCTTCAAGCTGTTTTACAATTGATCTTAATTTTTCAAGTGAGTTGAGTCCCTGGCTTGTTTTGTTGGCGGGTTCTTGGAAGGAAAAATGGGAAGACTGCCTAAAATCCGAGCTGCAAAAACAGCCTGGTCACACTACGCAGAGTTTGGAAACACACACAGCTTTTAATAATCATCCCTCTGCCCTGCGCCTCTAGACACGTCTTAATCATGTATGAGGTATTAGAGGGGGAAGGGGAGGTTGTGTTCAGGGCTTTTCCAGTGGGGATACCCACACTGCCGCCCCCCCAGCACCACAGCCACACCCAGCTTTCTTTGTCGCCATGTGTCCGACAAGCATGCAAAGCCAGGAGTGTGTATGCATATGTAATACTGATTTATTGCTTGTATGATTAACATTGTGTGTGTGTTTATTCACCTACAACACAAACACTGCCTCCTCCTTCTCCCCCGACATCTCTCTTGCGTGTCAGGGTTAAGAATACAGCACTCACAAGAGAGGCCCAGACACAGCAATGATGCAATCACACACACACCTCACCCCCTCTCTTAGCCACCGCCTCCCCTTTGCACTTTACCTCATGAATCATTCAGTGGTCAGATTTGAGGGGACGGTGTGGTCATGGCTGCAATGAAACTTGCGACCGTGAGCGGCCCCGAAGCCCCCCAGTCCCCCTTTCTCTCAAATCTCATCTTGCGGTGGGCTCTGTCACATCAACCATTAAGCAGGAGGCACTCTGCGGTGAACAGTACCCCCCCTGGGAGTAGCGAGAGGGAGGGAGAGGGACAGGGAGGAAGAAAACAGGAGATGTGGGCTTGCAGACATGGACCACTGATCAAGAGTTGCTTCTGGCTTAGAAGGAAACACTTTACCTGTGCTGCTTGAGTAATCATGGGTAACGACAACCATCCACCATTTATCATGAGGCTATATGGCCAGGAAGGAAATGACCATTTCAAATGTCATTTTCTCAGCTACTATATATGTGTGTGTGTGTGTCTCCATGCCAAGTTTGAATATGCGCACCCTAGAATAATCAACAACCTGAGACTTCAACAGTTGGCAAAATGACACGATTAGACTCCAAATACAGCAGAACAGACAAGAAGGAAATAATAATGCCAAAGATGCAGTCATACTATTGTAGACAGCAACCTCTGAGGGCTGAAAAATGACGCCAACGTGTAAATGCCAAAAACTGCAGTTCCCTGAATGGCCACTGGAGGCTGGCATCAAAAGCAAGTAAATCCCTGTAGACCCCCCACATTAAAATGCCCAACTGTACAGCAGAAATAAATGTTCACAGCATAGTACAAAAACAGTTTTGGTCTCTATAGCTAATATCAACATTCACGACAATTGCTCCCACTGCGAAGTGTCACCACTGCCTGTAGCCCATCTTACACTGCCTGTTGAAAACAGGAATGTCTCGCCATTATTTTGCTTCACTGTTCGGTATATAAGGTACGAACGTGGAATCTAGGGACGCAGTTGCTCCACCTTTAAGCTGGCAGTGGAGGAAGCAACAGAGCTGAATCAATGTCTTATTATAAAGTGTGAGCCAGCAGGATGGGTCAGGTGTGACGTTCTGATGACATGTTAGGTGTTCGATCCACCACTAATAGATTAAATGAACCTGCACTTGTATAGCGCCTTTCTAGTCTACTGACCTCTCAAAGTGCTTTTTACACTACGAGTCACACACCTGTGGCCGAGGCTACCATACAAGGTGCCACCTGCTACTCAGTTTTCAGCACACTCACACACCACCCTAAAAGGCAGCTAGAAACAGTTAGCAGATAACTCAAACAAGAAGAACAGCAACTGAAAAGAGGCCACAAACCAGTTGTTTGGTACTGTGTTAAAAAACAAAGCTGGCGTGATGGAGGGTCTTTGTTGTGGCAGTGTTACTGGATCTCTGTGTCGAAGGGCTTATGAAATCAAATCAAATCAAGTTTATGTACATAGCACATTTAAAGACAACTGCAGTTGACCAACATGCTGTATAAATTAAAAGAATGGCACCCAGATATAAAGCAATATAACATGCACACAAATATAAAACAGAATAACATCAGTAAGAACAATTACATGCATAAAAAAGATGATAAAATACTAAAACATTAAAACCACTACAACAACCAAAGGTCATTGAAAACATGTACGTTTTAAGATTTGTCTTCAAAGTGTCAGTGGAGGGGGACTATTTGATTGAAAGCTGAGGGCTATTCTAGAGCTTTGGAGCAGCTACCGCAAAGGTACGATCTTCCTCACCCACCAGCCTCGATCAAAGGACGGTTAAAAGACATTGTGCTGAGGTTCTGAGAGGTCGGGAGTTGGAGTAGGGGCAGAGAAGTTCAGCAATATACGGAGGTGCCAGCCCATGTATGGCTTTAATAACAAATAAAAGAACCTTAAAATCAATCCAGTATTTGATGGTTGGCAGTGCAGGGGTGCTCGCACTGGTGTAATACTGTCTCTATGATGATTCATACAAAAAGAAAGTACAATTGAGAGTGAAAGCAGAAGAACATCAAATAGAGAATGTGTGTGCAATCAGTGAACGAAAGTGAGGGGTACTTGACTTAACTGACTGCACAGTATGGTGCATTTTGTTATAAATATTACAAACTAAAAGCAAAGAAACGAAGAGTCTGACCACTTGTATCAGGATGAAAGGAAAATATGTTGCAGCTCACTTTGGCTTCTGAGAGAAACAGAATTGTAAAATTGTCAAAGTAAGTTATGATCCAAGTAAAATTTAAACCTGCATAAATTGATTTTCAGCCACTTGGGCGCAGTGCAACAACCTGTCAACGCTGACGCATTATAAAATTCTAAAGATGATTTACAGAGTGTGTTAGCAGCCTATTTACACATCAAGCAGACATTAGAGCCAGCCAGTCTGAAGTAAGTCTGAGAATCACTCTCAGCTCACTTTGTTTTGAGGCAAGTGTCTCACTCTTCAGCTGCTCAACGCTCCACTACGTATGTATGTTCACCAGCGAGTCTCTGACTGCGACTGCCTGCTGTTTGATGCTGAGCAGGTAGTGTAAAGTGGGATTATCAGAGACTTGGTGATGAAAACAGCTGCCTGCTGCTGCTGGAAACACGACTGATGAAACTGGTGAGACTGAGCAACCCTGTCTCTCAGAAATGATGTTTGTGTGTTACTAAACTGCTTTCTTAATTACACTGTTGTGGCAAAGAAATCTCTGCCTGAATTATGTTCAGAGATGTTCTTTGAGGTAGCAAAATATTACATTCATTAACCGTGTAGGCTTTGGAAAGAGGTTGTTAGCGAGGATGGCAGTGTTCAAAGTGCAGGACCTTGACACCAGAAGGTTGGGCTCATGCTCAGACTCCTGTCTTAGATTTAGGCAACAAAAACACTCTGGTTAAGGTCAGGGGTGTAGCACCAAATTCTGGGCCCTCATAAGCAGCCTCTGTGGGGCCCTGCCCTTCCTCTCCTGAAGCACCTTTTGATTTTTTTGTTTGTTTTTCACAATTCAACTTGCCTCCTTTCTTTTACTTCCTTTCTTTTCTTCAAGAGATGACTGTTCATTTATGCTCAGGCACCATAAATAGTCGCAGTGCTCTGGCTGCTGTTCGAGATGAATCCTTGTGCAGGGGCCTTCACGGGGTAAGAGGGGCCTTGGAGCGCTTCCACTATTTTTTTAATACAGAGTTCAGTCTTTTAACTGATTTATTCTGCCACTTTTAATTTGGTTATGGCACTGAGTACTTGGAATTTAAAAGACTGCAGACAAAACCAAACCTTTCGTTCCAAGCTTATCGAGGGCCCTGGGTAATTAGTTACACTTTTCCCCCACTACGGTGCCCCTGATAGAGAAAGATCGTGATTGATCGTCAATAAAAAAGGTAATAAAAAATAATGCTGTAGTCACTACGAGTGGATACTATATTGCAAGACTGCCTATTTTTGTAGAAAACAACTGAAATACTTTGTGCATTTTGCTGATATGTTCAGTATTAAGATTTTTGCATCGTGATAGGCCTACAATAATAAGGAACACCTCCTAAATATTTTAATCAAAAACATAAATGTGTTTGGCAGATGAAACACATTTGCAGTTTTGAATTAGTTTTATATTAACCTAACTTCTGGGAGACAGGGCTGGACTGAACCAATATATTCAAGTTGTGTCCTGTAAAACCAAAACAATAACCTTAAAGGAGCTAAAATGCTCCATAGGCTACTGGTAAACATTTTCTAGTCACTAGCGAGCCCTATTTATTTTTCATTAATTTTTTTTAAATTGTAGTTTTCGAATTGACATACTACATATAGCGTACATACTGTTAAACAAAGACAGAACAACCAAATAAATACAATAAAGTTCATTCATGAACCATTTTCCCTAGATAAGATCCAGGGTCCATCATCTCCATGGTCATATTCACAAAGAGCCGAAGCCGCCTGTTCCACTGGTAATATATCCACAGTCTTTTAACCAAAACAATGATTTGTGTGATTTCCAATTCATCATCATGATACGTTTATTGACATAAAAGCTAGAGCAAAAATGCGGTGGGTTAGCTTTGACTGTATATTTCTATCCCTGTGGCTCAGATGCAGACAGATGGACACCGAGGTATTTATAAGTCCTGTATACGTTTTTTTCGCCACTGACCGGTTCAGATCGCCAGTGTTATCTCTGTAAATAGCACAGTAAACACTTCCCTTACCTCTGGGCTGTGTGTGACGGCATCTCGCGAGAGCTTTGCTCCACTGTGTCTGCAGCTCTCTCTACTCGTAGGACAGCCGTTTTCTTGAGGAAGAGGTGTTTGGGGATTGGATGTCTTCTCCTCTTCAGCTGGTAGTAGTCATCTTGGGAGAAGTGAGCACTGCAGACCTGATGGTCTGCAAGGCGCAGTGTCTGGACAGGAGTGTTAGCATCCATTTGTAGCACAACTAGCCACAACTTCAGCATCTCGCCGTCCGACAAAGGCAGCCTATGAAAGCTGTGCGGGGTGTTGCGCGACACCCTGTTCTTGCAATTCGGATAAGCACAAACACGAACCATTGTTTTCAATCGATGCAGTAAAACTCTCAGCTGTACTCCGGGACAACCAGCGCCACTCTGAGCGGCGCTCAGCGTGGCTCCTGTGTTTTCTTCCGGCAAGAAGCAAAGCTCTCGCGAGATGACGTCACAGCCCAGAGCAAGTGAAGGGTGAGGAACGTTTAGTATGCTATTTACAGAGATAGCACTGGCAATGTGAACCAGTCAGTGGCGAAAAAAAGCACTTTTAATGCGCCAACTTATACAGGACGCATTTGCCCCCGTTACCGTTTTAGCTCTTTTCGCAGCCGTTTCCGCCTCCCTTAATACTGAACCAATTTTAGAACGAGTGGTACCTATGAATCATACGCACACATACACATGGGGAAATAGGGCCCAGGTTGAAAAATATGGAAGTTATCCTTTAACTGTCGGTATGACAAAAATTTTGCATCTGTAAAAAGGTACCATATCCCTATCCTTCACAGTCTCGAGGCCTTTTTAATTTTATTCATTGCAAATATAAAAATACTGATTAGAGCAGCTTTTATGATCCTTTAAAAGAAACAAAATAGTCACACTGGTAAAGTATTTTCTCTATAGATGCTTTGACTATCATTACTTTTTATGCTTAGCATTGAGCAGCTCCTGTATAACCCCAGAAAATAATCTGACGTCTTCAGCTCTGACACCATTTGAATTGTCCTGTGGGGTCAGATCCTATCCATCGAAGCGTACAAACACAGGCATTAAGAAGAGTTTGCAAACAACACCCTGGGTTAAATAGTGTTTGCAGGATTTCCCTCCCATGTAAGTCCATTAAGACTGAGGATTCCAGTGCAAACCCTAATTTGTCAGCGCACATTTTTAACAGGCTTATCCTCAGAACTCCCGTTCCCTGTAGTCAGTGGCACTTAACTGGAAAGATCCCCAGAGCTTGTGGCTCTGTGTTGTATAACATCAAACAAATTTCTTTAAAGCCGTCTTCTCCCTGTGTGGTTCTCCAAAAGAGAAACGAACAGAGAACGCTTGTGTCCCATGCGCTGCTCAAAATTCCTGTGGAGAACAATGGCGGTGGGGGTGCGCCACAGCAGGTGGGCCTGCTGGCTTTTGAACTTAATCCAGACAGAGTGGTGATTTGTCTCGAATAGTAAGTTACGTTATGTTTTCCTTTGAATCTCAAAAGTCATGTTTTGCTGCTCAATTTGTTTCTCTTTTAAATTCGGGTCATGCACTATAGCATCCGACGCTGACCTTCAGAGTTCAGTGTGAGGTGAACTGATGGACACTTTGCAGCTTCACTGTCTCTTCGTCTTTCATTCTACCCGCAGTTCATACATTCACACAGCTCTGGATTGGGCGAGGCTGTGCAAACACTGAATAATGTATCATTGTTGGAGCAGTTAGGTGTGAAAACTCAGTGTGAGATAAGTGAGAAGAAACATGTTCATGCTCTTTTTATTCTCCTCCCAGTCTCTCTCGCTTGCCTCCAAAGGAAAGGAAAAGACACCCTATTACTCCTTCGCCCTGCAGACATTCGCTGCTGCACCCCTTTCCACATCATTCACCCTCACTTCTCTAAAGTTGTGACAGATTTCCTGAATGAGATGAGTGTTAATGAATGGAGAGCATTCGACGGTAGACGGAGACGCTTGTCAGGTTCATGCGTCATGGGTTGCGGCTCATGAGAGTCAGATTTACACGCTGACACACATCTTGTGGTTATGTTGTCTTACTTCTTTCCTTTTAATGAACACGATATGAGCGGGTCTGATGTGCGTCTCTGTGGGTGTGAGTGTGTGTGTACGTGTGGTGAGGACTGCTTTCATATGTCTACAAAATATTGGAGAAGACTGCATAACACAGGAATAAAACAATCCTGTTTCTAAGGGTACAGCTCCAGACGTCACAAGTTCTACGGACAATGAAACACAAGTACTTGAAGAAAAAGTTGCTGGAGAATAGAGAAGCTGCAAGTCCCTTTTCTCTCTTACAAAGCCGAAAAGACACACTGATGTTATCTCAGCATCTTATGTTCATAATAGGAACAGTTTCATGTTTTAACATTTACATATCACCTTTGTAAAATGCATCTTCTCCATTCCTACAAACTTCTCACACTTGAAAGCGCTCACATACACAGATCCTGGAGATTGCTCTACCCCAAGTCTCACATGCACACCAAAAGGGTAAGCGTTCACTTTGAGATGCGGAGGCACAAAGCAGGCGAAGGCTTTTCCCATCGTTCACATATTCAAAATAAAAGGTGCTTCCTGTCACCGAGCAACACATAACTCTTTGGGAATTGACTGCGCGGCTCTAAAAGGAGCGAGGCTGTGTGATAAGGAGAAAGGTGTGAGTGGGAAACAGGGAGGCGAGGAAACCAGCCAGGCTCTTCATTCACACCTGTGAACGACATCCTGGGCTCCCTGAGTTACAGCATCCGCATTGCTTCAACAGGCTCTGCGTGTGTCTCCCGCAATTCCTCTTTTATCTCTCCCTCCTTCTGTCGGAGGCTCCCCTCCTACACGACTCTCCCCATCAGGGATCTTTTGTTACGATGATTGACATTTTGCAGAAACACAGCAAAAGACTGGATGGGAAAGTTCTGTGTAGTAACTTCCCTCGAGCCAGGATTTATTTTTAGACTTAAATTTCTATTGATCAATCCCAGGGCGTCTACAGGTATCAGACTGTTAAATATAATGCTTTTTAAGTTCTGTTCAAGACACCAAATTTAGGAGAGATTTTTGGACAAATAATGTTTTACTAATTACTAATTATCACAGGTAAGTACTGCAGGCAAGTAGTATATATGAGGGCTTGTGCAGAGCTAAGTGTTATGTTGGAATATGGTTATCAGAGTTAAGTCAATCTACATTTTGCCAACAGGTAAGTGCAAATATGAAGTAACAGTATTATAGTTTTTTAAAAATGTGTAACTTTAGAAATGCACACTTTTACACAGAAAGGCTTCACTAATTTTCACAAAAAGAAAATGGATAAATTAAATTAGATAAAATGTTTGTAGTTAAGACCTCACAAATTCACATTGAAGATTATTTAATGACTTTTAAGGCCTTATTATTGGAACATTGAATTTAAGACATTTGATGACTTTATAAGGACCTGTAGACACCCTGAATCCATGACCAGATTAGCATTGTAATCAGACAAAATACATAATTAAAAGACAAATCTCAAACATATAAAATTGTAGATGTGAAATTCTTTTTGCTGCCATAAAAGATGGAGAAATGTTTTGTGGATTCTGCACTGCATTTTTGCAAGAATTAAAAAAGATAATTGTATTATTTTTTGCTCTTTTTTTGAAGCAACCTCTGGGGCTGAAAAAAGAAGCCAATGTGGAGGTGTGAAAACCTGCAGTTCCTCAAACGGCCACTTGAGGCTGGCTCCAAAAGAGAGTCAATCTCCATAGACCCCCGTCTCAAAATGCCCAACACCACATCAGAAACAGACATGTCTACAGCCTAGTTCAAAAATTAATTTCCCCCCTTCATGACAGCTGTACCTGAGATGAATTTTAATTTTAACTCCCCTGTTTAAATTGATTAAGGCTTAAAGTTATGCATAATTAGGAGTGTGGCTGCTCTGAGTGACAGGCTGTCTGTGAGGCCTCAACACAGTCTATGAGTCAGATCTACCTCTAAAAATTAATGGAAAAAATTCTCAACTAATGGCAGCATGGATGTCACAGCCACCATTTTTTTATACAGACTTTGGCTTTAAGACCTCTAGCGTACTTGTAACAGTTGTTTCAACAAGTTCTCAAAATTTCTGATCTAATACCACTTTCGATAGAACATCATTCATCTGTGCCTTCCTTTTAGCAATGAAGATGGCGGCGCGCATGGATGCAGCGGCCCCTCCAGGGATCAGCGAGAGTGAGAGTTTTGAGTGTCCTGCCTACCCCAGACATTCAGGTAGCAAAACCTACAGCCGAGGGACTTCACTAAACATCAGGGTAAAGCATGCTGCAAGAATTGTGGCACTTGGTTGTGATTTGGACAAACTGCGCCAGTACGGAATTTTATTTGGAGTTTCCCTCCCCTTTGTCCAAGAACTTCTCCAGAGCCGCTGCAGGAGCAAGGCAATGAACATTGTTAGAGACTCCTCACACCCTCTGCACAGGTTCTTTGAACTGCTGAAATCAGGCAAACGGTTCAGAAGCCTGAAATGCAGAACCACCAGAATGATCAACAGCTTCCTTCCACAAGCTGTTAGACTTTTGAACTGCGAGGTGAGTGCAATAATTGGGTGATGTGTGTTTTAAGTATTTTATTCTTGTGTATTATTGGATCCCCAGTGAGAAACGCTGTCTCATTTTGTGTGCAATACTGCTGTATGTGCAGCTTAATGACAATAAAGATTGATTGATTGATTGATTGATAGAAACCATTACTGTACAAATCACTGCTGAAATCTGCTTAGTTATGTGACAACACTCTGGATAGAGCTTGGTTAGTTTCAGAAAACATCAGGTTTGCAGTTCAAATAAGTACTTTAGTAAGGTAAGGGGATCTCCATCAACATGGTTACAATAATTAACTTGGTAAAAAGATAGGTCATTTGTTGGTTTGAAATGGAAACCAACAGCTGTATTTTGTTGACCCATCTATTCACCCAAACTGCCTCCTTACATAAACTTTGTCTCTTCACTGTCAATGGACTTCCTCCTTTGCTCTCCATCATAATTCCCTCTGCTGCTGAAGGGCCTTGTCGCTTGAACAGGAACACGTCATTCTGGGGTCACTTATTACTCTATTTTACATGAACCAACATCACCATGAATCCCAAAATCCCTGAAGGCATCAGCTGTACTATCACAACGCTCAAGTAATAATTAGGCATTCGTCCATTGATGGCATCCAGGATGGCACATCCATACGTGTGGTCGCAAGAAGGTTTGCTGTGTCTCCGAGCACAGTCTCAATAGCGCGGAGCAGATACCAGGAGACCAGCTGTTACACGAGAACAGCTGGGCAGGGTCGTAATAGGACCAGTAGGAACAGGAACAGGGGGAGCACAGCCAGAGCCCTATAAAATGACCCCCAGCAGGCTACTGGTGTGCATGTTTCAGACCAAACTGTCAGAAACAGACTCCATGGGGGTGGCATGAGGGCCTGGTGTCCTCTAGTGGGACCTTTACTCACAGCCCAACATCATGCAGCTCCACTGGCATTCGCCAGAGAACATCACAACTGGCAGGTCCACCACTGGCGCCTTGTTCTCTTCACACATGAGAGCAGGTTCACACTGAGCACATGTGACAGGCGTGAAAGAGTCTGGAGACGCCATTTTAAAGTGATAAAAATACTGTGAGCAGTCCCTGTCAATATAGTAGCTCAGCATTTGGCCTATTTGCCTGCTATGAACTCTAATAGTAAATGATGTATCTACATTCATATCACATCATATCCTAAAACACACTTATACAGATATTCTTGTCTCTTCAGACGTGGTGCCTGTGCTAATTTCTGCTGTTCTGTTATTTGTAGTCTCAGCAGAGCCCGTTTCTTTGGGAGCTTGGCAGCCGCCGTCAGTCCAGTGACATCACAGTGTACTGGCACAGCGATTACTGAGAAATGCAGTGAAAACAACACGGCAATAACTGCTTAGCACCAAAGATGTCTCCAAATAAATGTTTCCAAATAAAAACAAACACACGGCAGATAATCACTTTAGGCTAATTTCATTGACTGATGTTATGCTACGCGGAGACGCACACTCTGAAGATGAAACACTGATGTAGTACAGTGTGCCCAAAGCTTTTTTCAGTTGCATATATTTCAAGACAAAACACGGAGGAGACCTGGGTCAGGATGGTGTTAATACACCCATAATAATCATCAAACAAAATCAACCTTGCATATGCCTCATGTGGATTGACCACATATTTCTAAGCAATCACAGACAAGCTGTGTATCAAAGCACATCCTCACAAAATGTTATGCATTTGTAACTGGCAGAATATAATGTTGTAGCAGTGTTTATTTGACATGTGACTGATAAGAATTGGTACCAAATGTTGCTTTTAGTGAAGCCATTTCACAAAACACAGAAGCTTTCCAAGCTTCCAGATACCTTTGAGATTCCCCATCAAGTTAATGGCTCAGTTCACAGCATAACATCTAAAGTTGGCACAGGATGTTTAAAAACCAGAAAAAAAGGAAGAAAACTGTCAGAGAAGAAGAACGTATTACTGATTTAAATTAAACAGTGTGTGGTTAAAATTACACTTATCTCACTTTTGCCCACACTAAAATGCTTAAACAGATTCCATCATTACCACATTTATTGTTTTCTCTGTTACTGTCAAACATCTTTCAGTAGTGTATGCTGTGTTTTGTGTTCTTGTCTTTTGGGAAGAGAAAAAAATAGAGCTAGAAATACTGAAAATCTAATGATAAAGATGTTGAGGGGCACTTGATCTAGTTAAGCACATTTGGTTTAAAGGGATAGTTCGGATTTTTTTTAAGTGGGGTTGTAAAAGGTACTTACTAGGGCTGCCCCCTTATAGGCGACCAAACGTTATTCGACCAGAAAGGTCATTTGTCTGCAAGATTTCATTGATCGCTTAGTCGCAGAAAAAAACAAAGATGAAACACTATAAGGAGCTGCACTTTGTCAAAGTACATCAAACCACGTGGGAATTTAATTTGAAAGGACAGACACAGGAAGTGGCCACGCTCAGCAGTCAGGCAGGAGTTGAGTTAATTTCCAGGGCTGGTACCTGCGGTTATTCCACAGGCTAGTTAATAACATGTCGGGCAGGAAATCCAAAGTGTGGGATCATTTTGAGAAGGTGCAGGACGAACCCACGGTGATATGTAAACTCATCTTCATTGGTCGACTACAAAAAGACTACAGTCCTGCCTGCCTCTTCAAACTAGGAGCATGCCAACCGCCATCGACTGTAGGTAACACAGTGACGATTACGTACCTCATACAACCCCACTTCAAAAAATCTGAACTATCCCTTTAAGGTCTTCGCACAGAATGTGATTGAGAGTGTAAACCATGCTGTGCCAGTGCAGATGGGTCAGGTGTTTTTTTATCCTTGCGTTGTTTGTACTTCATGCAGGTGAGATGTGTGCACCCATCTTTAGTTATAAATAAGTCTCACCTTTAAGAGTGTGACAGCTAACATCTGTATGACATGATCTAGTAGAATATCTTGACAGAGGTCCAGCTGTAGTAGGAAATCAAACCAGGCACATTACTTTTGTCACTATGGCTACAACCTGTAATGAGACTGCTTTGAAATGATCCGTACAGTATCTATTTTTAGGAGGAATTATGAAGTCAGTGTTTCATTCAGCTGCAGAAAAACAGCAGAACTTAATGAGTCTATTTTAGTGACTGTACTTTGAATATTAATCATCCTATTTTAAAAATGAAACGGTCCAGAGTATTTAATGTTTATCATCCAGCCTTCTTAGAACAACCACATTTTTACCTATGCAGATTCTGACCATGTCATTACCAGTTAATGATATACACCGAAGGCTGCCAGTTGATGACATCACATCTGTGATTAAGCTGTTGCCAAACCTCCTGCCAATCCGCCCTCCAGGTAATTTCCCCTGATCCGCGGCTGTTTGCACAGTAACTGGACACGTGCTGAGAAACAGCTGTCACTCAGTCGAGTCTCAGAGGTGTCCATCACAATGGCTCGTGGATCCAGAATATTCACCATCTGCTGCTGTTTTGCTGGACGTGTAGCGTAGGCCCATATCACTTCCACTGTTTGGTGTAGGAGGTATCTAGTCACTGGCTGACAGCAGCTTGTGAGCATGTTCAGAGCCATATGGGGAAAGATTGACTGCCGCATGTTGGAGTGTGGCAAAATCATCAGTGTTTAACTCACAGTGTAAAACTCAGCACTATGCCAGACAGATGCCTTCTATCTGTTCATTTAGGAACTTTATTTATAGTTCAAAACAGCCACTGCAGAGGCAAATCACCTTCATCCAGTGTTGAAATTATCTAATCACATGTATGTTTCGATCTAATAACCACAGTGACCCCTGTATCACAGTTAGAGTTATTGCATATGCACATAACAACCAGGACTCCTTCATGAACCAGCAGATCACAGAGCATGAGATTATAAAGGTTCTGCAAGCAGCTAAGAAAGGTAAAGCTTATGAATATGATGGGGTGCCAGTTGATGTACTGAAAAACGGTAACACACCGAATATTTTATATAGGCTTTTTAATTATTGTTTTTCAAATGGTGTGGTGCCAGAGTTCTGGAAGTGTGGTATTATTAACCACATCCCCAAAGCTGTGGGAAAAGATAACAGAATAGCTCTTAATTACCGGGGAATCACTTTGACATCTTCTGTATATAAACTGTTTTGCTCTGTGCTGTATAATCGTATTGTGGAGTGGGCAGAGGCTAATGATATTATAGCAGATGAGCAAAACGGGTTTAGAAAGAAACAGAGCTGCCTTGATCATATTGCTACCTTAACTACAATCATAGATACAAGGAAAAACTTGAAGAAAGCTATTTTTTGTTCTTTTATTGATTTTTCTAAAGCTTTTGATTATATAGACCCAAACATGCTCTGGAACAAGCTGTCTGCACTAGGCCTACATGGCAATGTTTCAAATTGTCGTACTGCTTTGTATGACAATGTTAAACGCTGTGTTCGGGTTAATGGATGTCTCACAGATTGGTTCCCAGTTGATATTGGAGTTAAACAAGGGTGCATTTTTATCTCCTATTCTGTTTGCCATGTATATAAACAATCTGTCTGTAGCAATTAAGGCCTTAGGCAAAGGTGTTTCTATTGATAATGAAAAAATATCCATACTGTTATACGCAGATGACATTGTTTTGATTTCTGAAACTGAGGAGGGGCTTCAGGAGATGCTCAATCTCATCCATAGCTGGTGTCAGGACTGGAAATTGAACTTGAATCCTGATAAAACCAAAGTGGTGCATTTTAGAAATCTATCAATGCCCCTGTCTGAGTTTAGCTTCTCCTGTGGCTCGTTTTCTTTGGAAAGAGCTAAAGAGTATAAATACCTGGGTTTGATGTTAACAGAATTTCTAGATTATAAGGTAACTGTCAAGCATTTAGTAATGCATGCAAATAGAGCTCTAGGTGCAGTCATAGCCAAATGTAGATGTATGGGTGGCTTTCCTTTTAAATGTTACACTAAATTGTTTGAATCCCTGGTCCTGCCTATTTTGACCTATGCTGCTACTGTCTGTGGTTACAAAAGTTATTCTTGTGTTAATGCTGTGTTTAACCGGGCATTTAGATTTTACTTAGGTGTGGGTAAATACACCCCAAATGCTGCTATACAGGGTGATATGGGTTGAAAAACTCCATGGCAACACCAGTGGTCCTGTATCTTTAAAAACTGGCAGAGACTTTGTGGTATGCCTGACAGCCGATTATGTAAACGTGTCTTTCAGTGGGCGGCTCATTTGTCAAATTTAAAAAACTATGTGCATACGCTAACAACATTTCTTAGTTCTATGAACTTATCTCACCTTGCTCATACAGATATGGTTTACTCAAGTAACGACCTTAAATGTTTTGATATGGCAGTGTCAAAGGCAGCCGAGGAATCATGGCTACAGTTAATAAATACACCAGGAGGGAATAAATTACGCACTTACTGCCTATTCAAGGATACATTTGAGACAATGTACAAAATATATTATCAAGACAGCTTAGAACTGCCTTCGCTAAATTCAGATGTGGAGTTGCTCCTTTAGCAATAGAAACTGGTAGATATACGAACACCCCAGTGGATAGACGCTACTGTACTACTACTGTAGATATGTTTTTATCTTTGACTTTAAAGTGTGGAGGCCAGTGGAAGCCAGCAAGACCTGATTAGCGGTGAATGACATTACATTACCTTGTCTTTCCTCCAGTGGCTTAAAAGGGGCAGATTTAACTGACTCAGTGATTGTTCATCACTCAGGGCCCAGGCTCACTGTGTCGTACGTTAAGTGGACAAATCTCTGAACATGCAATCACGTGCACTCGCAACTGATTGAGAAATGAATTCAACATTTCAGGAAGTACTGTTGAATTTCTTCAATATGGATAACAATATTTCCTGGGGATATTGTGCTAAGTTTTCAACTCCAACAATGAATGATTGAGAAAAAAGCTGATTAATCGTCAGCATTTAATCAACAGCTTTTAATTTTTCAAGCTAAAAATCCAGACTTTCTTTGGTTCCAGCTTCTCAAATGTAAGAATTCTCTGCTTTTCTTTGTCTCATATGGTGGTACATTGAATATCTATTAAATTTGGAGTGTTCGTCAGACAAAACAAGCAACTTGAAGATAAGGTTTCAGATTAATTATGTATTTTTTCTCTCTATTTTTCCACAGATGGATAAGACAGATAGATAACTTTATTGTCCACCTCAGGGGAAATTTACCTTTGGATTCTCTCAAACACATCAAAGGTACATACAGACACACAATACACCATTAAAAACATACAATTTTACAAGAGATATGATACAACAGTGCAAGTAGGCAGGCAGGAGCAATAAGTTATATAGATAGTAAAAGAGAGCACATCATTTCAAAGACTAACAATTAATTGATTAATCAAAGAAGGTACTGGTAGACTAATCCATGATGAAAATAGTCCTGACTTGTGCCCCTAATTGTAAATGTTAAATAATAAATGTTTCTGACTGACTGAAAGTTCTGACTGACTATAGCTCCACTCTGCATAACTCCCAAGTAAGCTGACTCTGCGGGCACTACAGTCTTTTAGGAGTAAACTTTGTTAGTCAAAACTATCGTCTCTTAAGTCAAGGCACGGGCGGACACGAACAGGGAAAACAAAATGCAGCGCTCAGAAAAATGCTTTCGGCGTAAAGCAGGGGGCGAGTGAGTGTATCGATCTTCGGTCGCAGCAACTTCCTCTGTCAGCAAAATTCTATTTCTGGATCCATCGTATCTCAGGAAGCCAGCGAGACCTGATTTGCGGTGAATGACATTACATTACCTTGTCTCTCCTCCAGTCCCAGTGATCTATTTCTATCCGAGCACTCTAAACCATATTGTCATTTAAGTTAAATTTAGGTTAGACAGAGAGACTGAGGGAGACAAAACCCCCCGTGTTGTGTTGTTGTGGAGGCTCCTCTGCATGCCTATTAATTGCCGCGCCCCTTGGGTACATTCCCACTCCAATGCAGTCTCATCAACCCGTGTGACACATTACCTACCTAGCGTGAATGGAACCTGAAGGTAATGAGCAATACTTTTCCTCATGTCAGCAGACATTCATGAGCAGTCTGATAAAGCGGCATCCGGAACTGCACACCGAGACAATTTGGACTGCTTTCACAACAAAACTACTGCTAGGAGGTGTCAAAACCTTCCTGCCAAAGCTGGTGGTGCAGTGGTTCCTTCTATCAAGCAGGAGGAGACTCTTGGGGGCTCATGTGCGGTGGCGGTGACAGGTAAGTCTCATGAGAGGAAGGGTCTCATGCTCATGCACTTGGATCCCTTGTGTGTGTCAGTGTGTGTGTGTGTGTGCCGCACTTGGTGACGAGATCATTCGAACAGTGAAACAAACAACTCCTGTAATAACAAAGATGCTCTATTAACTCTATCCCCCCACAACAGTCACTGAGGACATTTTAACTCAACAAAAATCCCTCTCTGGAGAAAAGCCCCGGACAATCAATGACTTCTGATTAAATTGACAACAGCAACGTCGAGGCCGCCGCAAATGAGACGCTCCTGGTCTGCCGGGTGATGCAGCATGATTCATGACAATCTCGAGAGTCATTCATCCCCCATCAGGCAGTCATCGTTGCCAAACCTCTGGGTCAGCCCCATAATAAATATAGATGTTGACACACAGATTCTACCAGTCACAGGAGCAGACAATTCATGTTGTGGGTGGACTGAATCTGGCCCCGTGTCCGCACCTGACACCCTCCAATTATATGTGACAGATGCTTGGCACGTGCACACGCACATTAATGCTCTGCAGCAGGGGATGAGATCTCCATATCTGACACTGCCCCCCCTCTCCGCATCTCCCCTTTGTTCTCTGGGTGTATGTGACCAGATGTGGCCCTACTACAAATTTAATAAAGATGCGGAGATGCAACTGTGTGTGTTTGCCCGTGGGTGTGTGTGATAGACTTTGAGACGCTGCTCGAGTGTGTGACAAACACTGCTAATGTAGTACGCTTATATGAAACTACACGAGTGTTTGTGCAAGAGTGTGTGCATATTTGGTGTGTGTTACACACGCATGCACTGATCCCATGGATTGGGTTCTCCAAACGGCCTTATTAGCAGGCTCCATGTGTCAGTGGTTAATCCCTTGGTCTCTCAGGGGACGCACCCCCTCTCCTCCCCTCCTCCTCCCCCTGTCCTCCTGTCACCCCCTCATCACCACCTCCACAGATGGGTCCTTTTATTTCCCCACAGAATACTAATAATGGCCATTGAAGGATTCCAAAGGGGCTGCTTTACCCTCTTTACACCAGCGCCAGGGCTGAATGGTGTAATGATGCAAGCGGTGGCCGAGGGAGGGAAAGAGGGAGGATCCTACGAGCAAAGACACAACAGCTAATGCAAACAAAGATTTTCTCCGTGGATGTTTAAGTGCTTCCTTTTGAATTCATGAAGTGTTTGTTGTATGTCGGCCGTCATCAAAACTCCAACAAAGTTAACAACAGGAGTTGGACAACTTAACTGCAGACACGCTGTTCTCGCCGAACCATGAGGGAAATGAATGTGCTGTAATAAAGCCGTGGGTATTATAGAGTTTACTTACAGTATATGTCAGGTGGCCATATGGTGGGAAAATATAGCTCATATCATCAAACCAGGGACACCAGCCAACAACAACTAGAAAGTAATAAAGAGGGGAAATGAGGGCTCTACTACAGCTTCTAATTATAGAAAAACATTATTGAATGTCTCGGTGATGCTGCAGTGTATAGCCAAACACAGCCTGGAGTCAAGTCACTTGTCTGTAAGGCAGAGAGGAGAGGAGGAGGAGGAGGAGGAGAAAGAGAGGATGGGGTAGTGCTTTTAAACAGCTTAGGTGTCCCACTGCCAAATCGACTGCTACTAACTCTCAGTTGGACAAAGCTATTTTCATGATTCCTGTAACAACTCACAACACAATCCAAAATTAAAGACACACAAACTGTCTCAGAAGAACACAGATGAAACAAGTGATGGCTGCACAGAGTAACTCTGCACGCCGGCTGCTCCTGCAGGCAGCGATGGAGTTCGATACCAAGACGCTGCCGACAGCTGCATGAAATTTCGTCTAAATGAGGACAAACTGTGTTGTAGACGCCGACATACCTCCACAACAAATTTAAAAATCGACACTTCAACTTCAGACAGGTATGTGATGAAAGAGACAACAAGATCTGTTATTTTTTTACATTTAATAGGTATAAATATGGACTTGAAGAGTTTGAACAATGAAACGAGTAATTTGTGTGTTCATAAGACAAAAGGTTCTCAGTCAGGAATGGTTCCTAAGAGTTGTCTAACCACATCTTAAATCAAAAGTGTTTGTAGTTGTTCCAAATGGCCCCAATCCAAGGCAGCATGAAAAAAAAACAACCGGCACATAGCGGGGACATCATATCGTTTAAATATGGAGACATCATTGCATGTTTTCAGAGCTTCTCCTGGTAGACACTGCGTGAAATCAAAAAAGGAGTATGCAGCTTTTTGCACGAAACCTGCAAAAATAAGACAAAAACAATCCATGTAATTCCTAAAGCACTCAAAAAGGGTTAAATGCACCCCTCACTGCGACGGCACATTTTAATTAGGTAATGTGCATACATTTGACACAAAATTGGCCCCTTTGATGCAAATAGGCCTTGTTGCAAAGGCAGTACAATTCACAAAGATAAGCGATAACAGCCACACACAGTTACAGTGAAATTATTAGCGTCTTCAGGGGGTTGGTAACTGAAGCGCATTGACAGACTGGGATATTAAATCCCAAGTAGGCTGACGGTTTTTCTCTGTCAAGTTTGAATTTCTTGTCTGAAGTTTTAAGGATTGCTTCTGCACCTCATTGGGCAGGACCTGGAGTTCATAATCTGAGCATTTAAATTTCATTTTTTTCTTTGCCATTTGTACTTTGCCACATGATAATTGCAATGAGACAAAAAAGGCCATACTGCACTCAGCTGCAAAACTTAAAGGGTGTGTTTGTGCTTTAATATCAGGGCTGGGCGATATGGCTGTTGGGATTCACAGGACCACAGATGATTTATCATTTGGTAAAATCATCACTGGCTTTTTCCTCTGCATGATCTTTGTCTTCAAACAAAGAGAGCTAGGTGACACCCATCTCCACAGGAGGTCTCACCTCACACCTCAGTGAGACACAAGTCTCACAACTTGATTGGACAGTACTGTTACAGTGACATGCCCCTCTGTGATGTCACCAAACTCTACTCCAAACTCTTTCCGGCCAGGCCTGGAACAGCACAGAAGCCCAGACCCTTGCTCCATAGCCCCAAACCACTAAAGGGAGGGCAATGGATCATAGACTCTCTTGCAAACACAAGGTTTGCAACTAGCTTTCCAGCAACAAAGAGAACCAAGTGAGCTAGCACCCAACGTCTAACTCTGCTCTCCTGAGCGACCAGCTTCCTCGGAGTTTCACCTTTGGAACAAAGGACACAACAAAGACTGCAGCCACCATCTTCTCAGCCTTCTTCTGCCGGCTAACAAAGCAGTACACCACCAAGTGACTCTTTCTCCCATCCACTCAAGGATTGGTAACGTAACAACTGGGCATAGCTTATCACAGCTTTACAGGCCAAGCAGGACTGTTGAACTTGTATGTGATCTGATGCTGTTTACTGAGTTATTGTTGTGATAGTTTGCTGTTAGGTCATTGATTAGTTGGCTTCGCCAAAGCTAAGCGTTTAGTTTGCTAATACTGTTCACAGATTGTTGCACCCAACTAAACAATCTCTGCACTAATCCAGACCGTTTGCAACACAAATCACATTGAGACAGACTCATTAACAAATAGGCTTTCAACAGAGCTACACCCAAACAGGCATCTCAAAGTTCCCGCTTCTTTTTCTTTGTCTTTGTCCTGACCACACGGTCAGACAAACACCTCCCCCGACCTGAAGCCAGCCTTGATTCAGCCATTTTGGTAGTTCTCTGTTGTTAGCCATTTTGTGTTGTAGGCCAAACGGCTCCTTGATCACCACACCCGCCTTTGTCTTTCTCTTTTCTGAATGAACAATCAACCTCTGCTGTGTCTGTTAAATTTGGTTGTTGTCATTAATTTAATTATTAATCAAACTCCAAATTAATAGTTTAGCCTGTTTTATGAGATCTTTAACTGGCTATCATTTTTTCCTTAATTAAGTCACATTATTTAACATAATTATTAATTATTAATATTATTATTAATTATTATTATTATTATTAATAATAATTAATATAAATAATTAATTATTTCTGATAGCCAATTAAATCCCAACATATATGGTGCCCCTTGGTGAGACCTAATATGTTGATCCCAACATATTTGTGCCGCCGTGTGAAGCCCAAATTTATGTTCCCAACATGGCGTTATCCTGACACCTGAAGACACCAAATGACTTTCCAGCTTCCCGCAGCACTTGTAGTAAAGCTGGGGCAAAGCAGTTCGAGAAAAAATATTTCCTTCCTCGGAGCTTGTACCTGCAGTGTAGCACTTTAATTAATGTTTTGAATCCATCTTTCTCCATGGTGCTCATGGGCATCATGTCTTTGGCTAGAAAGTATGACACTGCGTCTGTTATATCTCTGCTCCTTTTTGATCGCTTCTCATACTGGGTTACAACGACAAAAGAGGACACTGTTGATTGCTGTTTTGGTGCAGCCCCGCTAGCGTTGTCCACAGCAGTGGAAGTGCTATGCCGCTGAGCAACACTTTTGGTGGACTTGCTGCAGTTTTGGCCCAGATTTTCATGCTTTCAGTGTAGTCCTGGGATGTCATTTTTCAGGTGATGAAAAAGGTTTGTTGTGTTTTCCGCCCTGGTTGGCATCAACAAAGCACATACTTTGCAGACCATATTTGTCTGTGTGTCGTCACCTTTCAAGTAGACCAAGGGTGAATGATTGACATTGTGTAACCTTTTTTATCCACAATGTCATCCATTTTTGAGGATAAGCTTCACCGCTGCTTTGCTCCTCACTTCCACTCATTTTACCCTCTTTTCCTTATGTCCACGCTACTTTCAAGTCCTCCTCACCTCAGCACAAATTTTGCAGTGAAAAATGGGCGTGTACAATGACGCGCATCCCCAACACTGCAGATTGACTGACAGCCGTCTGTTAACTTCTGCTGCATGACACGCTGTTTGGATCTATCTAGGTCTATCCATATAGAGTAAAAATAACTGTAATATATCATCGACATACATTTTATTGCGATCCCATTTCAAGATCGTTTTATCGTCAAGCCTTATGTAATATCGATAATGCAATATCTACTGTGAATCAGACCTTGAGACAGTGCAGATAGCATTTGCAACAGATGCATAATTCATGTTGCAATCAGTAGTAGTAATCCATTATTTGTGAATTTACTTAGGTGTGACACGTGACAAGTGAAAAAAAATAGTTGCGTCAAGAATGGAAAAAAAGAGCTTCAGGGAGAAGTTCAAACTCTGGCACCTATCGCACCTCCACAGCCAGCTGGCCAATCACAGCATGAAGTGGATTTGAATGTCTGATTGTCAGTTTCCAAATATTACAGAAATAGTTGGACACAATCCCCCTATTCTTGTGCTGAAAAAGTATGGTGGGGGGCGGTTTCAATCATCCAAGAAGCACATCTGTAGAATACTGGCCCCTTGAGGAAAGGATAAGACGTATCATATTTTCTGTCATGTGAATTGCTTATTATATAATCAGCATATTTGTTTATATAGTAAAAACAATAAAAATATGAATGGTTAAAAAAAGCCTGATCTATTTTTGTGTGTCATAGTGTATGGCGGTCCCAACCTGGATACCTCCCTGAGCTCAGTGGTTGTTGGTTGCTTAAATATCACTGGGATCCTGTCATCTCCTCTTTCAGAACCACCATTGCGCAAGCCAACACTTTCCCTCCGCCAACATGATTTTCAGATTGTTCCCCTAGACTCAGACGGGAGGTTTTGTTTTTCAACCTACGTGCTACAAATCCACCAGTGTCTAGACACTGAGGAGATCCTATCTCCTATTTCCATCCTTATGGGCCTATATTGGGCATCTCTCTGTTGATTTGTCAATATGTCAGGATTTAAAACCTCATTGAAGTATGAATATATTATTTATCAAATGATCATTTAATGAGGTGGTAAAAGCTGAGTCCATTGACTTCATATACTAGTGTGATCTTTGTGTTTACATTTTCAACACAGATTGTGCATTTAGGAGGGTGTTTAAGGTTATTTTGCATTAGACTTAAAGTTGTAGACCACATAAGGGAAAATATGAAATAGTGTAATACTTATTCTAGAGCAGTGGTGCACAACTGGTCCAGCCATGTGGTCCAGATTTCTCTTTAGTCACTGGTTCAAGGACTACACAGTGTAATTCACTGAGCGTCATGCTTGAGTTTGGCCATGTCATTGAGCTAGTTTTGCTAGTTTGTCTCTGTCAATAGTCACTTAAGCTGGATTTATACTTCTGTGTCAAATCGAAGCATAGGGTACGGCGTAGGCTCTACGTCAACACAGAGCATCGACGTAGCATTTTAAGTCTTTTGTGTGATTTATCCTGGCTTCATATGGGTAGAGGAAATCTCTGCTAATCACTAATACAATGTACAATGTCACAGGCTTGTGCTAATAATGTTAGCATGTTATATTTGTTTGGAAAACGTGTTTAGTATAAGACAGTTGTTTTGTCAGTGAACCATGTGAGTTGTACTTGAACTGAATTTTGTAACTTTACCTTTGTTAAATGTTGCTGTTGTCCCTGGCTTCATATGAGTAAAAAGTCCGCTAGTCACTAGGCTAATTTATGTAAGGGTTAATGCCCGAAAAGGTGTCCATTATCAGGAATTAATGGAAGACGCAGAGGCGTGAAGTCCATTAATTCCTGATAATGGACACCTCGAAGGGCATTAACCCGATTATACCATGGTCACATACCAAAGAAATGAATATTAAATCAATTATTTATGCTTTAATGTGTTTTACAGTTAAAATCATGAGTTTTTCACAACCCACAGCTAAGCGGACTATTTAATCTCTGTAGTTCACAGGCATTGACATGGAAACCCGCTGTGGCTGCAGCGTAGAGAGCGACTCTGATCAGTGAAGGGAAGTGAGATGATGGCTAAACGTTACGTGATATTATTCAGAAGATGATTATTTCAGAAAGCCAGTGCACTTCTTACTGCTTGTGCGTTACAGACTCTGGTGGTCAGAGGATGATGTGCAAAGATAAGATATTACTTTCATGATTCAGTGGCATTCATTTATAGGCCCAAGAAAATTTGTTACAAATAATTAACATCCAAATAGTAAGCGAGTCAAAATCGCTTTTAATTGCAACAAATAATTCATAAGCATATAGTAGTAGTTGAGATTAAAAGATATAAACACACTGACAAATTAACGATCGTTTCCTATTTAAAATTAAATGCATAGGCTAAACCGTAGGCTCTGCATAAAGCTGACATACAGGTGTAAATCCTGCTTCACTTTACAGCAGGAAACAGCACTTCAGAATAAAAGCTCTGTGCCAGAAACTCATCATACTTTAAAAAAAGTGTGTTTTTTACAAACTTGACACATTAAGAAGTCACCTGTGGTCCATTCAGAATTGGACCCATGACCCACTTTTGGACGACAAACCCACCAGTTGGGAACCAATGTTCTTGAGAGTAGCATGCATGTCTCAGTGAGCTAGAACTAGGGTTACTGTGTACTTTCAAAAGCAAAATAATGGAAAACATATGGTAACTGAGAAAAGGAAAGTTTTGCATTCAAGTAAAAAAATTAATCATCATCACAATTTTAGCGTCTTTGCTCTTGTTGCTAATTCTTTCGTTGCCAGTTTAGATTACACTCAATTTTGAAATCGTGCTTATTACATGCAAGGCTTTGCTGGTGACCATCTTACTCCCTAAAAGGCCTCTCAGATCTGCTGGGATGGGCCTTTTGTTCGGCCAGCTGTTCAAAGTCTAAATTGAAGTCAAGGGGTGATGGAGTCTCTGCTGTACTGGTGCCTCAGCTTTGGAAAAGTCTCAGTTTAGTATTCGGTCTGCTCACACTGTATATAAATCATGTCATAATGAGGAACACCACTGATTTTACAAATAAGGTTCAGTTTACTCGCCAGCCTGTGAAAATAGTTGTATCATGTCTTCTGTGGATGTGGAGAAGCTTTCTCAAGAAAAATACCCTGATCATGCCACAGTGATGCCATTAGGGTTATCTTAGCTTAGAGACTACTGATTCATTTGTTTGTGTAACACAGATCTGCCATGCAACCACCAGATTTTATATTTCTTTTTAATTCTTGTTGATTCATGTGTCAGATTTATTTATGTTCCCCTTATCAATGGTCTTTGGTGTATACTGCAAGTTTCTATCACCCTGCACTGCAAAACACTTTCTGCTTTGTCCTTGAAAAGTGCTGTACTAATAAAATTATTGATTATTTTATCATTTAACAACATTCAGTACTTTTAAGATGCATCACTTGAGCATACTATATTTCCCAAGAGGACAATCGTTAGCATTGTTGCAATAAAATTGGCTTGAAGGTCAACCTCTTAAGGATAATAAAAACAATAGCGCAATCTAAACAGCAGAGAAACTGGCCACAATAACCTCGACATTCAAGCCTCTTTTAGTTTTTTTCTTTTATTTTTTTAAATATATTTTCTCTCCAAGTGCAATCATCCCTTGATTCATGCGTTTGCCCACGAAGGTCTCATTTATGCTTAACATTAGATATGAAAACGGATACAGATGAGGGAGCCTTCTGTTCATACTCTGCGTTCATTTCATCCACACTTGTGCAGGTTTTCTGAAAGCTTACAGATGCAGACAAAATGGAGCCACTAATCAGAAATTGGGGAGGTAATTTCTCCAGAACACTAACTTTTTAGCGCATTAGCTTGCATTAACTTTGATAGCAAAACAAAACAGATGAAAGCACCCACCTTCAGCAATCTTGTCAAATCACGCTGCACCGTCTTTCCAGACGAGTGCCTCGAGCGTGCTCTGCCACTCTGAGCGTGCGGTGCTCGGGATAACCGAACGGTAAATTCACACAGCGCTCTGAATATACGAACAGTTCAGTTTGTACGCTCTGGCACTCGGAACAATTATTTCCAAATGCACCCTATTCAGAGAGACTCTTCATCTTCCTTCTTTGTCAGAAACAAGCCAACAGAATTTGCTAGCCAGTGCTAGCTAATGTCTGTGGAGAATTGTTTTGCCTCCAGCTAAGCCCCGCCCACCAGTAAAAGGGTCACAAACTGACAGGAGAGAGACACTAATGCACATGTGCAGTGGGCCACACAACATGGAGATCATGGAGGCACTGTAGCGAGATATGATGGTAGGGGACCACAAAGAAACTTCAGTAATGATGGAACATAATGAATCAGTAATATGAAAGAGGAAGAAGTGTTCGTCTACATGTTGGGATATATATATATAATGGCCGCAAGATCCACCACCATCTACAAAGCTGCCGCCATTTAAATATTTCGACCTCTTCCATTGTCGTCTTGTTTGTTGTTCTGTGAAACTTTTGACTCCGCCCTCTAGTGCAATTGGCTGTGTCCATGCTAATTATAAAGGATGCATGGAAGTATGAGGGCAGTGACATTTTCAACGTTTGGAAAAGACGTATCTATTTTTGCACGTAAAGGGAATATGAATGAGCTTTAACACCAACAAGAAAACTGTCCTATCAGAGAAAGAAATGGTCCATGGATATGTACAGTTTTTATGGAGAATCTTAATAAAAACCATATGTATCTAGAAAAACTATATTCTTAGGTAACCATAACCCTGATCCAATTTCTTTCAGGTCTGATGACCAGGTACTGTTGGCTTCTCTTTGGGGTGCCCTTTAAAAGGATATATTCACCATTGAGAGTGCTCCAATCAAGCTTGGTGCGAGTTTACCGTGTCCTCCTGGCAGATGTTGTCACCAGCTGAACTCTAACTGATACCCTGTCTTTGTATACTCTTGTGTCTCATAGTCAGAGGAAGTACGTGGCATCCTCTCGGTCCTCCAAGGGCCTGAATGCAATAGAGTGGGACATTTGTCTGTATGAATATTACATTTTTTCCTTCAGTCCAATGCTAAATTATTGAACAGAATGCACTCTGGAAAGCAGTCTTTGTGAGGTGCTCTGCAGATATCGCAAATTCTGTCCTTGTGGGTCCTGTTTTTCTTCTTTCGGTGTAAAGAAGAGACCTCCGCATGAGCTCGAGAGATGGAAAGCGTGGTGGAATTCCTCCCTGTTGGCTACAGCACAGGCCGACTCGTCTGTCTGCAGAAGCAACAGATGGCCATGGTCCTGGGTTGCTAGGAAACTGGTAATCAAATACTTTAATTCAGATTGATTTGGGAATCTGAGGTTTATTAAAAGCAGGGTGAAGTCTTTTGTTATTCAGATGGCAAGATGTCTGATTTCTCCTTCTTATTTTGGTTGGTAAATATTTGATTGCCCTCAGAGTTGAATATAGACTTGGCACTGAGCTCTGGACAGGCTGTGGTTGTGTGTGTACAAGGCTGTGAATACAAATGATTGACAATGTCTGACTAACAGCCACACCGCTATGAAAGGAATGACAATAAAGACAGAAATTTTGACCTGCATGCTGGTCTTTGTGCCTTTGTATATGTCGTGGTCTATGGGATCGTTGCCTTCAGGTCTATTGAAACAGACAAAATATGTTATAATCACCGTTAGGATGAGATGAAAGAACCATATTCAGTTTTCTTAAAAGGGTGAAATTTGCAACTTTTTATACTTTGTTAATCCTTCAAGTGGTGAATGGTCTGTGGCACAAATTGGGACTTTGTTGCTGAAGGCTTTGTGATGTGCCGTTTCTTTTTATTCAGCCTTTGCTAAAAAAGAGGAGAAAAAAAAAAGCAAAATTCATCAGATAACAAAGTGTAATACTTCTGGGCATATTCACGTTGTAAAGTAAGATTATAAATTTGGCAAGAGTAGCAGCAGGACTAGCAGTATGACTAACCATTGCTTAATTCAACACATGA
The DNA here is from genome assembly GCA_035609425.1 of Epinephelus awoara. Lineage (NCBI taxonomy): Eukaryota > Metazoa > Chordata > Actinopteri > Perciformes > Serranidae > Epinephelus > Epinephelus awoara. Next base: position 20,934,211 of record CM069306.1, on the reverse strand, counting down.
CTTGGTTTTGCAGGAACAGTCTTAGTTGGTCTGGTACAACCTGTAGCTTAGCAAGTGTGACATCGCCGTGTGACTGACTTCAAAGGAATACTTCACCCCCAAAATCATTAGTTGTATGTCAGCTACTTGCCCTGTGTTACCTAGAATTTGTGGAGAAAACTTTGTTTTTCTCACATGCCTCCACAATGAACAATAAAATGTAAAAACAGCGAGTGTTGATGAATAAATAGTGGTTTGCGTTTGACAGCAGCAAAATCATATCAACACATCAGCTGACAATCTCACACACAACTCAGTATAATGCAGTATAATCCAAGTCTCATTTACCCAGTTTGCATGTGGAAGGGCACTTGAACGGTTTCCTCCATTTGTTTTGCTATTGAAGCTAACATTAGTTAATGCGCCACTTAATACCTCCCCAATTTCTGATAAGGTAGACATGATAACCCTTAATACACATAATGTTATTCATCCGTACAACAGGAAATACTTTTTCCCTAACCTGATATGAAGTGTGCGCTGCACATGCGAGCATTTTTGATGATCGCTACCGTCCAGTCTTTTTGTCTTATCACATTTAACCACAGTTGTCTTTGTTTTTGTTGACAGGCAGTGGCGGCTGGTTTGTGATCAAATTTAAGTTTTGGGGGCGCCGGTGGCTTAGTGGTAGAGCAGGCGTCCCATGTACAAGGCTGTTTCCTCAGCGGCCCAGGTTCGACTCCGCCCTGTGGCCCTTTGCTGCATGTCACTCCCTCTCTCCATCCCCCCCTCACACTCATCTGTCATATCAATTAAAGGCTTGAAAATGCCCAAAAAATATCTTCAAATAAAATTAAGTTTTGAGCCATGACTCCTCCTATTCTGGCTCCCAATAACACAACAAAACATTTTAAGACTCCTATGTAGCCTACAGCCCTGTGGTGGTGAGTTGTGTTTTGCCTCCAGCTAATAAAATGACATCATTGTGACATCGGCCCTAAAAGGGTCTATATACTTTACATTAGCATGACATCATTAGCTGTTGTAGGCTTTGGGGAAACTTAACAAACATGAAACTTTTATGGATTAGAAATCCTTTTACAAAGAACAATGTTCATTTTCCTTGCTCTTGGGGTGTATGTCAACAGATCTCTCTTTCGTACTGTCAGTCATAATGCTTTTTGGGTCATAGGGCTGTTTTTTTTGTCTCCATCATGCAAGCACGACTTAATACATCAACACTGTTCTCCCGCTGGTCTCAGTCAGGGTGTGAAACAATGATGTCTTTAGAGCAATTGTCTCAGAAAATGAACATTTCTATGAACTAGGCTGTATCTCTTAATTCCCAGTTGTGGCCACAATTCAGCAAAAGATATAAACTCTTGCTTTAATAAGAATTTGTCAATAAGATACAATCCCAAAGCAACATTTTTTAATACCAGAGTATAAAGAGCATCTCAAGCCTTGTTAAAGTGTAAGTGGTTGCACGTCTTTCAACACTCCAAGACTCACAAATGACTGATTTAAACAGAACATATACAAGATTTAATACCAGGATTTTGTGGTGAGGTCGCAGGACATCAGGATTTCTCTTTTGATATCTACAGCAAACATGGGCCAAACACAAAATCTCTGTAAGTAATCTGCCTTATCTGTTTCAACTTTTAGATTTGAGGGTCTGGTCATTTATAAGTGGCCCAGTTCTGGCTCAGTATTCCTGCCTTGAGAGCTGTAATGATATAAAGCAAAAACATGAGAGAGCTAGAGTCTGAATGCCACAATATTGGCAAGCACAGCGGTCTCCAGATGTTGACTGTTTTGCACCAGAGTTTCTATCAGAGAGCAGATTTGTTGATTTTGCCAGCGCTGGTGCAGGAACAGTTAAGCCTCCTGTGATGCTGCAGCACTGCAGCCGGCTCCCTCAGTTAGTGGGACAGATCAGAGCTGATATAACATTCCCCTGGTGGGTTTCACAAATAGATCCAAACACAAGACAGACAAACCTAGAGGAAAAATATACCCGCTGATTGTTGGTGTTGATGCTGATTGTTCAAAAAGCCACATGTGATGTGTTATTTTCTCTTTCATCTAAAAATAAACATAAGATGGTATTCCTCAACTCTCAGTTCTCTTTTTATTTCCTGTAAGAACGGCAGACAGATGAATCGTTTGCGAGGAGGGAGGGGGTATGTGAACACACGAGTAATTGCATATGCAAATGCATGTCTGTACACACACACAAAATCTGTATCATAACCACATGCAGAGAAGGCTCACAACTAAAGACAGTCACATTTGCATTCAGCCCAAATAAACTGACCCACAATCAGCACTGAAAAACCCAGCATGTCGTCACAGGTCCAACACGGCGAATAATGTAATACTGAGCAGAGTGATGATCATACACTGTCAAGTCTTCCAAAGCCAGCTGGAGCTCACAGGGAAACAAAAAATGGCTTCAGTGACAGTGAAAGAGGGACTGAGTGAACGTCCACAGAGACTGGTGCAAGTGTGAGTGTGCCTTGAATTAAGAAACAAAGCGGTGAGCAGCATTTAACACAGATATGTCAGATATATAACCAGAGAATTATTTGCATTAAAGCCTGCAGAAAACAACAGAGGTTAATCAGCCAGAACACCTCTCCCCAAAAGTCTCCTTCACTTACTCTAGGGGAAGGGTCAATCTTTCCCAATCCCCAATCTGGTCGATACAGCACAGATTTAACTGCAGACTTCGGTTCAGCGCTATTGATTTTTAGGACACGTTTAGTCTGACCAACATGGTCTAGTCCACACTGACATGCAGCACTGTTACAGATGAGACAGTTAATGTTGTACTTTTGCTTTTGTATGGAGGGGAGAAACTCGGGGGTCTCTGAGGAGTTGAATCAGCTAAGGCATCGCACATCTGCCTGTCAGAGTTTTGGACAGCCAGGTAGGCTTAATAGGCTTAGTCACTAAACTGTGCACTATATTTTGTAGAGATCTGGATGAGAGGAGTTTTCACTCAGAACAAGGGTGTCGGTGTTGTTTCAACATTGGTGGGGACTAGGGCTGCCTCCTAATAGTCAACCAAACATTAGTCGACCAGAAAGACAGTTAGTCATTGGTTGCTTAGTTGCTTAAAAAAAACACGAGAAACTCTATTAGTGGGCAGCACCTTGTCAAAATAAATCACAACCTATATGACTGGACCATGAGAAAATTTGATTTGAAAGGAGAGACACAGAAAGAGGACGAACCCAAGGTGATATGTAAACCCATCTTCATTGGTCGACTACAAACATGACGTATCATCTGAAACATGTAAGTAGCTACATGCCCATTAGCCACTTAGTAATGTAGCACAGTGTTAACAATGTTACTGATATTCTTTCTCACACCTGGAACTCAAACCATTGTGTTGCCCCGCCCAAAATATATACTTTAATAATCAAATGAATATCGTAAACATGCGGGTGACTAGTCAACTAATGGCCCTAAATGACGACTCATGGTTGACTAGGAAAATCCTTAGCTGGGGCAGCCCTAATGGGGACATACATGAAACTAGGAGTTTTGAGGTTCGTCCCTTGGGAAATTTTGAGCATCAAACACTTAACCTAATTTCCTGCATTTTGGCGAAAGTTTATGCCCCAGTTGTGCCTTATCTGCATCAATTTATAGTGGACATGTCTTTAATCAAAATAAAGTCCTCTGCTTCTGATGCGTTCTAAACATTGAGGGGTGGGTGTTCCCTACAACTCTCCGAAATCTACGCCTGGGACTCTTAATAACAGTGTCTTGCATGAATGTTTTATTCTGCCCCAAATGATGTGGTGCTTAGCAGATATTTCAGGGTACTAAACACTTGTAAAGAGGAAGGCTTTGCTTCATTACATTTTGTGTAACCCTATCCCTTGTTTGTGAAATCCCATTGATTGGGTAGTGGCTTTTCAGAACCAAAGAAACAGGAAGTTACCATAAGTAGTCTGCAGTGGAAACAGCATTACAGACCAGCAATGACAGCCCATTACATTTATTGTTAGCATAATTTCTGGTGGTATCTAATGAAGCTCTAGGGAAAGCTCAATACTTTTCATGCCTAGGCTGTAATTGTTCTTTCTCACCCTGCACACATGCTCACTCACAGTCTCCAGCTGTCATTATCCAGGGCTTTCAACTGAGCCATCAGCTGTTCCACAGCTGATTCACAAACAGCCAATAACACAGAGACACACCCTCTCCGTTTGCCTATCACCTTACTGCTTCTTGTTTTAAATACAGCTCTTTTTCCGCCCATGGTTCTTTCATGCTGCAGCCATGCACACCCTCCACCTCACCAACACCACCAAGTCTTCTGAGATTCATCAGCCTCATCTGCCTCATCAGCCACCACCACCTCCACCAGTGTCTCAACTACATGTGGGAATTTATCTTGCTGAACCTCAGACGGTCCTCAATCACAAAGAATCTCCCTCTGGTTTCTAAGCACCACCAATTGGCTCAAATCACTTGTTAATCTGGACACTCATATTCTGTATTAAATATTATCTTTACTTCATTCTTCTGTATCGACTGATTCAAGCGTCTGTAGACCACAAAAATATCTTTGCATCCAGGTCTTTGCAGAAACAAACTAAGCATTCTCATCATTTAATATTGTTTTTGCAGAATTACTTGCAGAAATACTTACATTTGTCTTTAACAACACAATTCAGACACGTTTATTAATTAATTCTATTTCATTTTTTGCTTTTAAGAATTTCCTTTTGGTATTTTGGATTTATTTGACAGTTCACAGTGGGGATAAACAGGAAGTAAGGAGCAAGTGACATGTAAGAAAGGCCTCCGGCCAGAATCGAACCAGGGACGTTGCGGTAATGGAGATGCTGCATTCTGGGGGGGAAAAAAAGTCTCTTGTTTTATTTGTCTACATGTGCAGAAGCAACCTGGAGGATCATATCACCACTCTCCCTACAAGCGGGGAGCATTTACTCATCAGGAAAATGGAAGAAGTGAGGTCAAAGTCACAGTCGCTGCTAAAAAAACAACTATATGCGCATGCATTGGCAAGTTATTGGTAGAAATCATACCTAACAGATAACAGATCAAAGCGACTAAAGCATATTTGAGAACAACTTTTCTCTGATACAGTAAAAATGAAATAATACTTGCGGTCGAATAATTTCTAATGCCCTTATTTGAGATTTTTCTTCTGCACAGCTGGAGCTTGAGAGATTAGATTTCTTTCTTATTTCCTCTCTCCAAAGAATAGATGTGCAAACTTTTGTCTCAGGGTGATTTCAATCTCATCAGAAACCATTAGACAGTATCAAACCCACATGTCAAATGTTTGTGTCTTCAGAGACGTTTTCCTCGTGGCAACACGTCATCAACCCGGTGACACATCCGGTCCCCATCCGCCCTATTCATGGACCAGTAATCCATGAGGCAGAGAAACCGCACTGAAACTTTGGAATAAAACATGTCCTAGGGATAAAACAGCAGAGAGCCTCTTTGTAAATAGAGGACAAACTCTGTCTTTTTCAAGCCCAGGGTACTGGGTAAACTTCAAAAAAGCAATGTTCAAATATGATGCACTTTTCGTGAAGCTCACAGTGTGTCTCGCAGTGTCTTCAGCCCCATGATAAAGAGCAATCTAATAAAAAAATACCCAGCAAGATGCAGAGGCAGGAAGGTCACACTGCTGCAGGCGCCTCATGGCAGCTGGTACAAAGCAGACTGAGATGATAGTGACTGACAGAGGAGTGTAGTATGTAAATGCGGTCTCACATGAGGGAATAGCAACATGGGTGGGTAATACTGTATGTGTGTGGGTGGCCACGATCCTTTAAAGGGAATATTTCATTTTTAAATTACCCATGATTAAGTTAGAGTCAATTTCATGGGAATAGTTTTTGACTAATGACAAATTTAGTCAGATACTAATTTAGCATCATGTTGAAGTTTTTTAAAAAGTTACTTTCATGTGGTGGTTTCAGTAGAAAAAGACACATCTGGTGTGTTTTTAAGCTGCTCATTAAGCACAAGCGCTCATTATCATGTTCTTCTGTTGTATAGGTCTTAGGGAAACTCTCGAGTCAGGTTGTAGTCTGCATCGTCTAACCTTGCTGTTCCTCTCCTTCTGAACTGTTACAGTATCTCTGAAGTTTCTTTTACACTAATTGTCTGCTGCAGAGAGCAAATACAAACTCACAGTCTTTCCTGAAATATTATGTTCGCTGGAGAAAGCTGCCTTCTGTTTTCTTTTTGTGTGTTTTTTTTTTTTTGCACTGCTCATTTAGGCAAGAATAAGTTGTAAAATTTGTCTTTTTGTTTATCCAGACAGATTTTGTAATATTGCAGAATAGTGAGGAACTTCAGAGAATACATCACAAGCCCCATTCTCTTCTTCTGTTTTATTCTTCAGTCATAAAAACTGTATAGACTCAGCATAAGTAAAATACAAAGACAAGAAAGAGTACTGTTAGCTGAGTGTTCATAAATATTAGGCAAGAGACGCCAGTGAGGGAGGCAAATGGAAAGCACTCCAAGATTCAGTAACCAGGATCCTGAGCACACAGGGTAGAATATCTGCAGTGAAGTTAGCAGAGGGGATGAATGATACGGCTGATAGGTGAGTCCACTTAGTGAATGATGGCAAGTTCCCACAACAGCTCCACAATCAGCACTCTGCACAGTGTCTGTGACTCATTTATCACCAGTTTGGGTGAGTCCAATAAGCTACCATTATGGATGGATAAACTCTAAAGCTAAGGCTTGGTGGTATATGGATTCAACCAAATGTTTGGCATGGCATAAAAATAAAAAAATAACTAATTAACTACCTTGGCTAAATATTTTTAAAGGAAAGCTAAAAACGTATCTGTTCACTTTAGCCTTTAACTAGCTCTGACTTTCATGACACAGGTCTGAAACTCTGTCTTTTTACGCTTCAAGCTGCTGCAACTCTTTTAAAATCTTATTTGATTTTAGGATTTATAGTTTTACAAATCCATGATTTTATGAATCAGTTAATCCATGTTTAAAACAGTTTTACCGTCCTTTTATATTGAATTGCCTTGTCTGTTTTACTATGTCTACTTTCACATAAAGCATTTTGTGCTGCTTTTCTTTTATGGAAGGTGTTATATAAATAAAGTTTATCAGAATGATAATAATAATAATAATAATAATCATTATTATTATTACCTGCTTCAATTCCCTTATAAATGCAGATACAGCTATATCATTTTAGCGTTGCCGTGGCACAAGACAACTGTAAACTTTTATCCATGATTGTAGCCATTATCACTGTACTTGCGTAAGTAGTGCAACAATAAATGATAATGGATATGTTTTGATAGGCCTATTTATTGTAGCCTTGACAGGTCTTCAAATCATGCAACACAAGTTAGTTTTTAACACTCTTGGCAGAACACAATGGAAATAACAGCTGTTTCTTCAACACTTGACAGTAATTTCTTATCACTTCAGGCCTAATGAAATAAGTGATAAAGGCTATTTACACAAACATAAATACACTGAGGTGCATCCACTGTAACCTTAATGGTAATTAAAATCCAGCACATAGACTAGAACTCACAACAAAAAGCCTAATTTGTCCTTTGTTTCAAATGTTTCCATGACAGCAAACTCAAATTGCTGGAACTGTAGAAAAGGCCTCTTGTATTTCCTCAGGTATAAATAACTTACTTGAAATAGTTCACTTTCTCTTCCCCTTTCACTCTCTCTAAATCACACACACACACACACACACACACACACACACACACACACACACACACACACACACACACACACACACACACACACACACACACACACACACTAGGCAGAGGGACTGAGGTCCACTCACCTGACCAGCACATCAATATAGGTGACATAAGATCATAACCGGGAAAAAAACTGGGGAACAGGCTGCGTTCGTCTGCTGTGATCACGACACAAGTAAATCATTTAACTTTTTCAAAAGTGTAAGTAATCTGATTACAGTGTTAGCCCGTAACTAACACAATGTCCACTGAGACGGGCTGTCAGCTTGATGCTGCACACCCTATTAATTTAGACCCACAGCTGTTTCTTCTGCCCATCTGTTTCAGCTGGCACTGTGCTTCCGATAATGCTTTATTGTGCTGTTTGAATCTGATTTATTGTTCTCTATGAATCTTGGGACTCGCCATTAGTTCTCGTCAGCTGAGCCGTGATTGCCTCAATGCATCCAGCGCTGGCAAGTAAACTTTGGGGACCTTTATGTGTCCTCTGCCGTTTTTTGAAATGCTCAGCCATTGAGCATCACATCTAACAGGTCATTGAAGATACACTTGATTGAGCACAGAGACAAGTAAGGCTCTAGTTTCATGACAGCGTATGGTGCGTGCCGCATGGGGCTCCTTGGTAGTGAAGTGGCAGTTTTATCACAGAAAGGGTTTATTTTTCTTTGGTTCTGTATTTTTCCAACTCACTGTGAACGTGAAGCAAGGTGAAGTGGGAGGAGATGCACGACAGGGGGTGTGTCAGTTGTGATCAAGACGATATGATGCAATTTGGGTGTCAAGGGCCACTGGGAAATGATCTCAGGTGGGGTCAAAGGCCCATGTTTTATTAGTCTGTCTTGTGTTTTACATGACATAACCACACCTCCCTACATCCATTAATGCATTTTAAAAGCCATTGAGTCTAGGCTTCTTCTATTTCAATTTAGTTCCTTCTTGTCACGATCTTAATTAAATCGCAACTGATGCCAGATTTTTGAGGCTGAAAACAATAACGACATTCAGTTATTTAAAGAGTGTTCTACTAAGTTGAACAACAAACTTTTCTGTTCTCTCTGGTGGATAAACTATGTGACACAGTTTTTCTAAATTAAGTCAAACTCATCTCTGGCACGTCTATACTGCAGTTCAACCAAGGCACAGATTCATCTAGAAGTAAAACTGTAGTAAAACTGACTGACATCAGTCAGGCTTAAGGCTCATTTATACTCCCTTTAAGTACGAAAATAGATACGTCGGTTTCAAATAGGGATAGGCAAACAATCATAATTCATTATTTGATCATCAAAAAAATTAACGATCAATTATCGATTAAGTCTCGTAAGCACGGGAAACACTAAGACTATTGAGCAAAATTATTTGTGATCGATCAAAATCCTTAGCAATCAATTATCGATAATCGAAAATTGACACCCCATCCCTAGTTTCAAATGTTGTAAATGTCACTGCCCTCATACTCCCATGCGTCCTTTATGATGACATTTATACAGCCAATACATGGCATTAAAGGGCGGAGTCAAAACTTTTATTTTGAAAGAGGTGGCAATATTGTACCTTTAAACAGAGGCAGCGTTGTAGGCGGTGGTGGTCTGTGCACCCACTATATACATCCAGACATGTGGACGGAGAGTTCTATTAACTCTATTAGCAATTTGCTTTGTTCTGCCATTAATTAAATGTCCTTGTCATCTCCTACGAGCGTATGTCCCTTGAAATTCGCTACACTGCCTCCAGGATCTATCTGCGGTGGCACTGCTTCGTTTCGTCCACACCCCTAAGCTTTCAGAGAACGTTTACAAATACAGATGAATGATGATGAAATTAATGCAATATGAACAAAAGGCTTCGTCCATTTCCATATCTAATATTGAGCCTTTAGGGTTCTATTATCTGGTAATTACCGGCTTTTCCCCATGAAAATCTGTAAAAGCCTGACATATCAAAATCAACAGACAGCAAGCAAGCTGTTTATTTTACTGGAAATGCCATATAGGATGTAGGCTGTTACTAGAGATGGTCTCCTTCCAGCCAGTTGCCTTAAGGTCAAAACACACCAGCAATGAACATCGCACATCAAAAAATATGCCCCTAGACTCTCCGCCCCCGGAATTAAATGCATTTTTTCTCTCTGCTTGTACATACCAGCTCCTGTAGCAGCTCTACTTTTCACTCTACAAATCAAGTTTAATTAGGGGCTCTTCACACGTTGTTAAGGTAACGCAGAGGTGGAAGAGGTACAGATCTTTCAGTGAAAGTAGCAATAACTTTGTGTGTTTTGTCTGTTAACGAGCTGCTGTGCGATGTGTCTGGTGTGTGTTAGGGACGGCACTTGATGCACGTCACATGATGCATGGCGCAGCCACAGGGCTGCTGTATTTTCCACGTTATTTAGGTTTTTGTAGTGAAATAAGGAGGCATTGTATCGATAATCCCTCAATTTAACTTGATGAATCTGCCGTTCCTCGTCCACTGCGTAGCTTTCAAAGTGAGCGACAGAAGTAAATAGAAACAGGGCATCTGACAAAGGATCAGCTGAGGCCAATTAGAACAGTCTAGAAACAAACCAATCAAACGTGTTGGTGAAGATTCTCAGTCATCCAGGTCATGTCAATTCTAAGTGATACATCATAGGCAACTGGACCTGCTTGAGTTTCTTGAAGATGTTTCACCTCTCGTCCACTGAAGAATTATTTTAAAACAGCCTGATTATGCATGCAAGTCGACTGACAGGACTTATTTTATTTGAAATATAACGTAAACGCATAACGCCATCTTTTTAAAGCAACAATCTTTTTAAAGCTCAATGAAAAGATAATATTTAAGCAGAATTTCTCCATTTGTTTAAGACATTGAAATTTTTGCTCACCAGCAGTAAATGGAAACTCTGGTCGGGCTCCAACCTTAATTGCCAAGTTCAGACATTTCCGAAAATAAACCTTATCATTTGATTTAGATAACAACCTCAGCTATTGTTTTTTAGTATCTTTTATGTGGGGTGGGGTTGAATAAGTCTGACAAGCTGTCAATAGTTATGAATCAATGTATCATTGTACTGTGCCAGCGGGTGTCCAAATAACAACAGATGGCAGACATGCATACCTCTTCAAAGCCGGATGACCAGTGGGAACAGAACGAGCCTGACTGGGCTCAGCACAACACTGATTCACTACTGCGTTAGTCATATCAGCAGACTGAAAGAATAGCAAGACTCTAAATATTGTTTTTCCTTTCATGAAATAAATAACTGGAGCAGTTTATAGTGTTGTGAGTCCTGTCAGAGACGGAACTCACAGTATGTCAGAGTACCAAAAAAGGACATAATGTATTGTTCCCTGGAGAAAAAAACTCATGCGATCTATCAGCTGTGTTAGTTTATGCTGGGGTTAAGGTGAGAATTAACTTTCTTGGTGAAAGAATTTTTGTTTGCCACAACGAAACTCAAACCCAGAGCTTCTGATTAATTGCATTGTTATCAGTAAGTCAGACCATGGAGAAAGCGAGTGGACATGATAACAAGATCTGCACTACTTGGAGCCATGGTGATGATGATGCAGGGGATGAAAAGCAGTGAGAAAAGTCATTATCAGCAGCAACATTTATATTGTGCCAATTTTCAAACATTTTTTCCTCACATGCAGGAAACTGAGATCTGTGGTGTTGTTGAGTTCATGTCTCTTTTTGATTCTCGTGCATGTGTGATTTATTTATAGCTTGTTTGTTCTCATGTCGTCTGCCATCTCAGTGTGTGCATTTGTCCATGCATTTCCGTTTGCACATTGTCCACATGTGTAGGCGTGTTAAGTCCCTGTATATTATTAAGAGAGCAGGTCGATAAAGCCCCTGCCCACCAGTGTCCCCCTGAAGTCCTACACACCAACTCCCAGCATTGCCCTCCTATAGTCATCTATGGTAATCACTGGGATCACATCACAGCACATCCTTAATCATACTGGAGGCGGTTCTGGGAAGCCAAACACGCAGTCAGTGAACCGCTGACCTGTGCAGACTACGAACTTCTTTCATCTCGGAGTGACAGTTTATACTTTTTCTCCCCCAAAAGTCTAATTTAAAACACATCGTTCACATCATAGAATTTCAAAGAACTGGGTGGTTAAATGAATATGAATAATATGAGTGCAACTTTCTTTTTATGCCTTTTTATGGTAGTGCAGAAGGTAAAGACATTAGCTCTACAGACCTGTTTGCAGTTAAAGGAACTAAGTGCATATACTTAAGTACTGCACTCAAGCTAGGGATGTCAGTTTGAGTTCATTTTGCTTCCATTTTGCGACACCCATTAACCCCTTAACTAACAAGTTAATATTTATAAGAAAAATGCAAAATGACTCACTAGCTTTATTGCCAGATTTCAAAGTGCTATCCATTTTGAGAGGGTCAAAATGTAAATGTGTTCTTGATGTGAATCTTACCTTTTATTTTGTTATCTGTTGGCTTTGCTGGCAGACAACATGCAGTTAGCCTTAGCTGCTTTGCACCGTGCACCAGGTTGAGTGGCAGCTAGGCACCAAGGTTTCCAGAAACATAAAGGGAACAGGTTGAGGAACCAGAGCTCATTTGGTGTAAAAGGGGTATAAATGACAAATTGGTGCAGTAATACTGAAACTGTAATGTGGTAGCTGTGCATTTAGAGTATTTTACAATGGCTTCAGAACACTGCTCAGCCAATCATAAAGACTAGGGGAGCGCGGGGCAGAACCTAACATGGGGTAAATCGTAACATGGACTTTTTATGTGGTTACACAGGGTCAGTCCTTTCGTGGTTCCAGACAGTTGACCATGATACCACCAAACAGTGACCCGAAAAATGTTTCAGTGGAATGTTTTCGGCTGACATAAGTAAATTTCTTCGTCATACTTGGTTTTCAATTACTGAGCTGTCCATGTAAGTCACCGAATCCAACCACATATCATCTTAACAACTGTCCTGTTGCCTAAAACACAGCACAATTTTGAACCATGTAACCATTAGTTTGAACTAATGTCCTTATTTAAATGAGATATACTTTGTATTTTTTAATTTATCAGGTATCTTATCGACACACAGTTTCAGTCTTCTCAATATTCATCGATCAATACTCATATTTTGACATGTGGATCCAGTTTACCCAGTCTATGTACATGTATCGGTCCAACCATTGAATATGGATGATAGACTAACAGATGAATGGATACCTGTACGGATACCTATCCTCTCTTTGATGTAGATGGAGACCTATAGTAAATAGATGGAATTGTATTGAACTAATAGTGTTAAACAGACTTTTCCAGCAGTGTTACAGCTAATCCTCTGCCTGTTACAATTAACCCCACCCATGGGGTATGTTGTAACATTTCACTTCTGCCACTTCTCCGTGCAATTGAAGAAGAAAGGTAAGTTCTATAAAAAAACAACAACTGTTTATTTGTAGCAGAGATGTGCATGTTGTTAGAATAAAACAAACAAAAATATCATCTAAAACAGTTTTCATTTTAACTATTCATTTTATGATAAAGATTAAACCAGACAAAAAAATGCATCCAGTTGAGGCTCCTTGTCTCTGACTTCTATCAAAAGAAAAATCCATACTAAACTTCTCAGATGTTTTATTTTAGCCAGAACTTCATTGTCCTCTATCATATCTCATTAATCATTTCACAACCCCCAGGATTTATCTTGTGATCTTTGGGGAGGAAGCCAGACCTTCATGTTGGAAACCACTGGACTTAACTACCTAACAACCTGACCAGCTCCACCAGTAAAATGCTGCTTGCACATTGGTGCAACAGAATTATCGTAATAATGCCATATACAATCATTTGCTTGTCATTTTCCTGCAGAACAAGTACTTGAAGTACATTTAGCTGATAATACTTTTGTACTTGTGTCAGATGTTTTTGTGGCATCTGAGCACTGCTTCTTGTTTGTTCATGTTTGTTGGTCCATCTGCAGCCATATTGACAAGAAGAAGTGTGTCCCCTGCGTGAGACAAACATCAGTGCTGATGCAGAGATCCTGTTAAGCCTCAGTGAGCCTCCTGATGTGTGGTCGTCCAAACTCCTCTTCCACTTAAGCCCTTGAGCTTCAAATCCACAGAACTCACTGTCTGACTCTTTCAACACAAAAACCTGAATTTTGATTTCCAATACAGACGGAAAAAAAGTTACGACAACAAAAGAAACTCAAATATTGAGATGACTCATTATGTGCTGCAATACCATCAGCACGAAAACGGCGGGGGTCCTTACGAAAGAAAAATGTGAACTGAAGGTGATTGTTACCAATAACAGCTCCAAGCTCCTGATGTATGCAAAATAGAGAGATAGAAGATAATGAAAGATTAATGAGTAAATCTCTGCCCATGAATATTTGACGAGGGGAAGTCTGTTTAATACATGATCACCCTGTGAAAGGCTTCCTGTACATGCCACCGCCTCATTCGCCGATTCAGAGAGGATGCTTATTAGATTTTCAGGCGGATGGCATTTTCATTGCCCTACTCTCCAATGAGCCTCTTTCATAAATCATTTTATATCACTTTATATTTAGGTTTTATTCCTAGACACGATATATACAGAGGGGAAAAAAACCTCAGACTTTAGAAAAACAGGATGATAAATGGCGTTTCCTGGTGGTATTTAATGGCTCTCTTGCTCAGACTTTCGCCTTAGACAAACATATCGGTAATTAAAACGTGCCTTAATCCTACATGCTATTGACAATGAGATGAAAACGCTTCAATCATAATAACTAAAGCATGTTTTTCAACCACACATCCTCTTAGTCTGTGTGCCACACAAACACAGAGCCATCATTTGACCATTTGCATCCCAAATCACTTTCACACTATCGATTCCTGAGCTTTGAGGGCCACACTTGACACAGCATAGCTCTGTAGCTCATAGCTCTAACTGCTTTTGTGACTGACACACGGAAGGGGATCAATGGATTAGTTTCCATGAGATGGGTATTCTTGTGGGCCACGGACGTGCCCGCACATGCTAAGAATGGGATTACGGAGAGGCAGACAGGAGCTCTCCGGTCCGACAAGCGCTCGCCGTCCCATCTCACGGCTCAAGATGGTGACAAATGGAGAACGCTGCCAGCAGAGTGCACTCACATCTCCAACTCAATCACACTGAGTCAACAGGGGAACTCGCACTGTCAATCAGGCTCGCACATTTATGCAAACACGCGCGTACACAGTCACAGCGTTACTTGCCTACTTTTACATCAGGGTTTCATGCATGCCTTCATTCCTGGAGTCCTGGAGCATTACCTTTGTTGTGTGTGTGTGTGTGTGTGTGTGTGTGTGTGACACTGATTCCATTTGTCTTTGCTGTATTTCTATTATGACGTTAGACTGACAAAAAAATCTCTATGATGGAGGATCAGCGACATTCCTTACAGCCACAATCTCTATCAAACCTAAGCGGTGCACAGACTTTGAGAAATATGATGCATGAGAGACACACATTTTTTTCCCCCATCACATCCGTTGCCTTGTCAGAATCTTCAGATTATGTAATTACCCAATAATGCACGTAGACATATTTTATCCAAGCTGGTGGTTAGATTTGTCTCTGACAAAGCCTTAGGAGGGTGTTTCACCATGAAAGATATTTATAGTACAGAGGGGAGCTGTGCGTTTTTTTTGTGTTGCCTGTACAAGGGAAACCCACAGCTATGAAGATGATGAATGGCTTTAATGAACACATTGCATAAATGTAATACCAGAGGGAAAACTGGGTGAAAATAACATTAAGCTAAATTTGATCTTCTTCACACACATGAATAGAATATTTAACACACACACACAGAGAAAGAGAGAGAAATTACCCATGCACATACATGTAAGCACTCATTTACCCACACAAATCTCACCACCGCCACATAACGGCCCCGCCACCCACCCGTACAGTCTCATTTATGATTCCTGTGTTCAACTTGAAGATCACAGCAGCTGGGAAAGCACAGGTGACAGCAGATGTAAGCGGCGCAGAGAGTCTTTCCTCCCTTCTTTGCATGTCATCAAAGTGGTGGTCGGGACTTCCGATTCCCCTGTCTCAATAGCAGAGTATGAATAATGCAGCAGTGCGGGGTTGCCTGCCTGCCTGACAGAGTGACTTGATAAAAACAGCTGGGGGAGACCGTGGGAGACGTCACTACACAGAAAAAAGGACTGCAGTAGCTAAATATAAGCGCTGCCAAAGTCCCAGTAGCTTCTTCCATTCAGAGACAAGGAGAGAAAGGGACATGGAGACATGGAGACAGTGTGTGTGTGTGTGTGTGTGGGTCTTTGCAGTTGCATGTGTGTTTGTGTGTTGGCACAGTGTTCCCCACCTCTGTGCCAATGCACACACCCGGAGTGATCTGCAGGATGTGTATGGCAGTGCCAGAGGCAGGCACGCCGCACCACTCAGGAACAAGGATTTTTCAGAATGCCTCTCCTCATAATGGGGACAAAGAGGTTGTTATTTCAGCCAAAAGAGGGTCGAGAAAAACCCTGACAGCACGTTCAGAAATGGGAAACGTTGAGCTATTAAACAGACGAATGTTTCAACTAGCAGAAAAACAGAGAAGTAATCCCAAAAATGTATTCACTGTCGTGACAGTGAAATCTTCAAGACTGTCTGTTTGATGGATTTGGCAATACTCGAGGCAATCCGGGATAACATCAACTGCATTTTCAGACTATTGATCCCATTCAGAGCAATATGTTTTGTAGCAATTATGTGGTGCATCAGTATTCCTTCTGGCATCTAATCTTTGAAAAATTAATTCATCCAACTGGAGAAACTCATCTGGCCAGTAAATAAAAAACAACCACAACTGAAATGGGAGAGTATCAACTTTTAATAAGAATAATTTATTTCTAGCATTTAAAAAAAGCACTTATGTGGTACCTTATGCACCTGCTACCTTGTAACCAATGCTTCTCCCTGATCCACTGTGGGTTGGATTGTACATGATTGGTACAACGCTTTGGACAAAAAAAAAAACATCTGCCAAATGAATAAATGTAAATGTAATTCACTCTCAGCACTTGCGCTTCACAGTTGACATCCATCACATCACGTCCCATGGCTGAATTGGAGCTGCATATTTTCATGAATGGTGGACCACTAAGTAATTACGCTAACACAAGTTAAATTCATGTCAGAATAATTTAACGTATCATCAACTTTTAATCTTTTCATAATCAAAAGGCTTTTGCTGGATGAAAGAAACTATTTGATATCAGATTTTGACTTTATTATTCAGGTATGTATCTAGCCTTGTTCATGAGTGAGGGTAGAATGGAGCATGAGACGGATTGGCCGTTTGGCCCATCTATGTCTCAACCCTCACCTGTGGTCATTAGCTCTGGGTAATGACCAAAAGAATGAGGTCGTGAATACAAGCGGACGAAATGAGTTTCCTCAGAAGGGTGGCCGGGCTCAGCCTTAGAGATAGGGTAAGGAGCTCGGACATCCGGAGGGAGCTCGGAGTAGAGCCGCTGCACCTTCGAGGCCAGGATGCCTCCTAGGTGCCCCCCATTGGAGGTGTTCCAGGCACATCCAACTGGGTCAGACCCAGAACACAATGGAGAGATTACATATCCCATCTGGCCTGGGAACGCCTCGGGATCCCCCAAGAGGAGCTGGAAAATGTTGCTGGGGAGAGGGACATCTGGAATACTACTACTACTACTCCTGCGACCCGGCTTCGAAAATGGATGGACGGATGGATTTAGGTATGTGACATTAAATCATACTTGTTTTTCCCACAAATAAATGGTTAATGGACTGATTTTATATAGTGCTTTTCCAGTCTTAGTGACCACTCAGCGCATTACAACACAAGCACCAATCACACACACGCTCATACATTGGTGGCGGAGGCTACCATACAAGATACCATCTGCTCATCAGATAATAAATCGCCCACACTCACAGGTTAGGGGTTCGGTATGTTGCCCAAGGACACTTCGACATGTAGACCGCAAAGGAGAGAAGCACCACCAACCTATTCCGATTTATAGATGACTGCTCTTCCTCCTGAGCTGGTAAACAATTTATAGTAAACAATTACACACTATATACTTCACAACTGATGTCCTTGACAAGTACCTAATGAAAGACCTAAAGCTTTTTCAGGTATATAAAAAAATCTATCCAAGCTCTAATTAAAGTGTTTCATCACTCCTCAGGTATAATGATGTTACTGTTGCCAAACAGGAAGGACTTTTCCCCTGACAGACGCCCTTGTCAAGCTCAGTGCTTCAGGAGGTGATGACACAACGAGCTGCTAATTCCACTTTCTCAGAGGCAGACTGGTGAAATAAGAGAGAGACACTATTTAAACGGCAGGAGCAAATTCTACTCACTTAAGTGTGACTTCTTTTCAATGGCATCACTGACACGGTCCATTAGTCACTATGGTGTCAGTGATAGAGACTGTGAGGCGCTTTAGACCAGCACAGCTGATAACACATGACCTGCACCTCTGTAAGGATGGACAATGATATAAAGAACTGGCTTCGAGTTCATAGTTTTTACATGCATTATGCTCTCATAGGACTCATTGGCTGAGGACTGTAGTTAGGAGCTGATAAGGTAATTGGCACGTGCCAAAAATCAACAGTGCAGTTCAGTGAATCCAAACCATCTGTCATGATGAAAAAATGGACTCATGTTGCAAGTAATTGTCAGTTTTCATTAGGCAGCTTCATAATAATCATCATCACAACAAGTGATTTTAGATCATTACTTACTTATTTACAAAGCATTCATTAAACTGATCACAAAACTGACTCATCTGTTTGCCACTGTTATCCCACTGCTTTGGTTTTACAGCAGAGCCCACAGACTGCCTGTTGATTGCTCTAATGTTATAACATGCTCCACTTGAAACAACAGAGAGACAGTCACCACGTTTATGTGCACAAAATATTTCAATTATTGCCCTTATTTTGAAAAAGACAAAATTTCCACTCAGCTGATGTGGCTGGGATGTGAGCTTGACATCATGTTCTGCCCGATTTAACGTTATGCTCAATTTGTGTATTATTAAAACCTGTTAATAGCCACGTCTTTCATTAAGTTTATAAGTAGGTTCTTCTTGCAACTAGAACTGCGGGCTTTTAGGCATGAATCTCTACCCCAGCCATGCAAACTGTTGGCTAATTGGTCTGTGTACAACACATCCATGACATAGCACACGGTTGACCGTAAACAGGTTAGAAGCTGTGAAACTACGGTGAAAACCTCGATTGAGATGCACATTCCAAATGTGCAGCAAACCCATACAATATTGGCATGTCCGAAAGGCCTTAATCAGAAAATTCTACCTTATGAAAAGGCCCAATTCAAAATATCAAAACAAAATATGCTGTTTACATGACCCGGATTAAATTCGGAATATTACTGTGAATGTGAACGTACCCAGTGTAAACTAGTCACTAGTGACAACATTCAAGTATGTACCATTAGTGAGCAAATGATTTAGACATTTTCCTAAGGGTTTGATGTACTAAACAAAAACCCAAAATGTAATCAATTTTGTATTCAGGCAGATCAGCCTTTTTGCCATGATGTGATAAAGTGAATATTAGGAGAGCAGAAGTCCCTTTCTCCCTTCCTCTCTTTCAATAGAACGTCATTGTTTTCTCAAGGCTGCCTTTATAAAAGGCTGATTCTTCAATGAATGACAGATGATTGGCAAAAGAATGTTCATCCTGCCAACAGAAATGACGTGTCTAATTCTCAGGTATGCTCTGTGTGGGCCGATAATGAACAGTCTCCTTTGTCTGTCCTGTATTTTTGTAGAAACATACCTCCCACCCCTGCCTCTCTCAAACATCCCCACAAAGTGTTTGATGTCATGCTAACGATCAGATAGTGCAGAGAGCACATGAAAAACCAGTCACCCTTTTGAATAACACCAGACAATTGTAATGCATGAGTCGTGAGAGGCATTTACTCAAAGGTCAGCCCAAGTGTCACATATCCACGTTTCACTGAGCTACCTTAACTGGAATATCTTCAACACACCTTAATTGGAATCTTGAAGAACTGAGTATAAATGCAGTCCGCAGTAAAAATGTCCCTCTAGAGCCACCGTCATTCCAGATGGGTCTGCCAAATGTATCAGTATTCAATCTGTGGGATTTAGTCGGCTCCTCGTTCTTGAATGTGACGTCAAAGGGTAATTACATCTCTCATCTCCTCCCTGACTTCAGCCTTACCATGGCCAAGTTACACAAAGGCAGAGCTGTGTGAGTTGTAACAAACACTTAAGTGGCAAAAACAATCTGCTATCTTTAACAGTAGTTACTGGATGTAGGCTTAGTTGTATGAGTACGAGAAGTGCAAGGAGAGGAAGAGGGACACAGTGAGAGATGTGACCTGGTGACCACGATTTTTGAAAATGCAGCACAGTGAGAATGCAGACATTTCATTCATGAGACGAAAATAACTGGAGCTTGCCAATGCGCATTTAACCTCCATTGGACTAGTCAGCCGTTTCATCGCTCTGTTCGTCACTGTGAGTATAGATCCAGTCTGCAGTATAGTTCATACGCTTCACTGATAAAGCAGAGAAGTATACAGCAACAGTCATGATGCACATACGCATAACACTGTAGAAAGGCTGTATAAAAATAATGAATGGTGCTACTAGGGGTGGGAATCGTCAAAAGACCCACGACACAATATTATCACAATTCTTATGTCATGATACGATATTATTGCAATATGCTGAGTATTGTCATGAGGTGAGCCCTCATGTTCGTATTTTATTCTCATGTGACACTGCTTGCAAATCACATATGTCATATCCAAGTCCTTACTGATGCTATTCTTTCTCAGACCTTGGACTGAAACCATTGTGTTGCCCCGGCCAAAATATATCATTTGATAATTAAATAGATATTGTAAACATGCAGGTGACTTGTCCACTAGTGGCCCTAAATGGAAAATGGAAAATTCTCAGTCGAGGGCAGACCGATTACAGGTATCCACCACAGCCCCACATGTACTTTATATATATAATTTCATGTGATTTGTATTTGTGTGTGTCAAACAAATGAACTAAACTAAAATGAAATAAAAAAAGTACCTACATTGCCAATGTGATTTTAGCTTTACAGCTGTGTATCTGTGTAATGATTTATAACCTGAGAGTCGGACAAAAGTTGTTAGACAGGGTATGAGTAAATCACAATAAAGCTTTTGAAATAAGTTCTTTATGCATAAATGTTTAATATTTAAAACCTAGTGTGATTATCTGGTCACTTAGCACATACTGAATATCTCTGCCAGTAATTTCTCTAGCCAATAAGCCTCGTGGGGGGCAGTATGCTAGCAGTAAATTGGTTGTTGATACATTTTGATTTATGATTATAGCCCTTATTTGCATATGTACTCAGCTGTAATGTGTTAGGAGTTTCTTTAATTATATTAATATAACTTCCCTGTATCATTGCTACAGACAGCATTAAATAAATAATTATAACTAGAAAAGTCTGTTTCCACGTTCTTCAGGACACACCTCGAGCCAACTCTAACTGCCTAATTTCCTGGAGACCCCCATCTCCATATTGTTGGTTGATGGTTGTATCTTTTGCATAAATAAGATGTAAGGATGTTTATAATCTTGGTGCGTTCAGCTTGCATTTCCCTCTCAGATTAAAATGCCTCAATGGGGAAATAATTAGAGTAAAGATCAAGCTCCAGATTACTTTGGGGCCCCCTCTGGTCTCACATGGCTCTCCAGTAGATTCCAATGCATGCAGGTTACATTCAGTCATCTCTGTTTATACAATCTTGGTTATGAAGCGGGTTACTCCAGTGTACCAGAGGTAAAATAACCATATAACAGTTATGACGTACAGCATAATGTTCCTGTAAGATTGAGTATCACTCTGAGGCTGGGAGAAGATAAAGTTGGCCAATAAACTGCTACACACAGGTTGCGAGTAATCCCCGACCAACAGCGGCATGTTCATATTTAGGCCATGTTCAGGCAGGAAAACAACACTGTGTTAAGAGGGGGGTTGTATTGGGAGATGTCGCCATAGGTACCGGCTAGATGAGGAAACACTATCGAAGGAGGGAAGAGATTGGGATTCTGAGGAGGGCGGGAAACCCTTTGTGGGGAGGAGAAGATGAGAGAAGATACTAAAGCCCTATTTCCACCAAGCACCGTGGCAAGTTTGCATACATTAGTCAACTAAAACTACAGCAGCTCTTACCTGAGTAGGACTCAAAGCACAAAACCAGCTAGTTTAAAATATCCCACGGAGACTCTCACTCTGGCCTATTCTATTTTGCTCTGAAAATGTCGGCGTGCAACCCCATTCTGTGGACAGTAAACGAGGCGCAGACTTTCCTCTGTGTCACCACTGAAGAGGAAATGAGTGACAACAACCCCATCCACATTTAAGAGTACTGTCTGCAGTGGAAACGCACCTTGTTTCCACTTACGCATGTGTACGGAGACGAGGCAAACAGAAGTCCATTCATTCCTATGGGAATCTCGATGATATCCAATGTGCCATTGTCAAGCGAGTTTGTATGATTAAACATACCATATTAACACATTGTGAATCTAACTAATATTATTCTGTTAAAATATTGTTATACATTATATACAGTCAGATTGTCAATATGATTCGTTAAGCCATTCAAACGTTTTTTAAATCAAATATTTTGTAAAGCATGCCACGTACCTGGCAGGTCCTGTTTTTGCCCTGATTATGTCCCAAGCACATATTCCAAACTACTTGATGGTGAAAAAAACAGACAAAAATTATTCTCTCCCCCATGGCTACAGGTAGTTTCTATCAGATTTCTATCCATCCGTAAAGAAACGCAAATCCTTGCGCTGGACACGTCATCTGTTTATTTACCGATCTATGGACACCAGTCACATACGTAAGTGGAAACGAGGTGTAAACCTATCCAGGGTCTAGGTACATGTCCGTAGGGGTTACTTTTGGTTCTAAAGGTACTATGACGAAAGTCTTTGGTGGAAACGGAGCTTTAGTGTCAAGGAAGAGCTATGGACCAAAGCCAGGTAAATGAATAGTCATTTTTAAACCTCTCGAACATTTTGATGACTATTTGAGGATGTTTGAGGAGAAAACAAAGACGAACTCTGTGTCGACCCAGAAGGACCAATGTTTTGGCCATAGAGGTGAGAATTCTGATAACTGACATATATCGGATGTTTTAAAGTTCAGCTGAAAGTTTAAGTATTCTTGCGACGAACGAAGGAAAATACAGAATTATGTTGCCTTTCTCTGAATAATTCAATAAAAAACATTAACAAGAACTAGCAAGGTAAAAGCAGTATGAATTCAAATAGCTTTATCAATGTACAGTTTTAGGACTGACTTTTTGCAAACTTTTTTAATCTATTCCTTTTTTGGTAACAAAAATAAAGTCATCGCTTTTCAGTTTCATAGTAAAGGCCAAACGCGATGCTCATATTATAAAGCATATGTAGGAAGAGAATGGATTGGATTGTTGCAGCCTTGTCCCGTTATTGCAAAAGTTTTAGTTTTTTGCCAGCATCCTTAACTCTGTGACCACAGCTGTACCAATACCAAGTACCTAAAGGTCTCACTGAATTAGGAGGCTGCACATCTGAGGCAGAGCTATTGTCGGTCTGAACACAACCTTACGGTTAACTATCACCTCTGTAGTGACTAAACTATGGTGGAGAGGACAAAAAAACCTGTTCCGGGCACTTGAGGTGGGCCTGTTGCACCATGGACGATAACATCTTGCAGTAAAAGTCAGTTGTTTTTAAGAAACTACATTCTACAGGTCTTCTGTAGTTGTGATATAGTACAACGACAAAGTACCACAGCCTGTCATAAGTTATTGCTAAAGTATATAGTATGGGTAAAGTCAACAAGCAGTGATTACTATAGTGTGATGATGTGGAAGATGCTGACCTGTTTCTTGTTTGTTTCCAAACAGAGCCCAGGACCGGCTCTACAGTAAACACTGTTTGGTCCCATTTTCTCAGTTACATAATCCTGTCTACTTCCCACCACGACATATTGTGCAAATCAGCAAACTCCATTGCCTGAGTCATTTTTTTGTTACATATTAATTCAATATTTGTATATTCATATTTTATAACATCGTAAGCTCGGATGCAGTGAAAAAGGCCCTCCAGTTAAATTTGTTCCAGTTCATTTGACTTGTTGGCTGCGCACTGAACTCTGCTGAGTGCGTGTGTGCTAAACAGGCAGACAGGAAAGAGAGGAGAAAAAAAGACAATAATGAATCCAGCTGTCACAGGAGACCACTAATGTGTGGTGTTTCTCCTCCTGACATCCATACATGATGATTCACATGTTAATTCTCACCTGCAGGCAATCCCTGAGCTTTCTCTTCATTTCCACAGCCATCTCTCACTCTAATGTGCACCATTCGCTTTATTGCAACCTCTCAATTATTCAGTGCCGTCAGCTGAATCCATATGTGAATGGTGCATCTATGCTTGCATGTATACTTCTTGTGCATGTGTGTGAGCAGATGCAATACGAGCGTGTGTGTGTGTGTGTGTGTGTGTGTGTGTGTGTGTGTGGTAGACAAGGGAGGAACAAGAAAGTGAAAAATTGAACAATGAGGGTACACTGGGGTTTCATTTCCACTCTTGGCTGTGCATTTGCAGTAAAAAAATTCATTCCACCGTTGGACTTGGTTTTCCCCATGTATGAGAAACAGACTTGGACCTCATCTGGCCCCTGTGTGCTGCACCACACCGCTATAAAATCATGCCTTCTACCACAGCACCGTGAACATGAATCTTCTTCAGGATTTCAAACAACTGACAGAGAGGTGGGTGGGAATATAAAAGGGCATACAGCACACTGAGCTGGCAGCAGCTTAGAGGTTATTGAAGAGAGTATCTGACCAGAAGGTTGCCAGTTTGAATTCTTGAACCGCTTAGGAAAGTTTGGGCAGGAAAAGTTTTATTCTTTTTTTTTTTTTTCCTTTAATCTCCCTTGTGCCCCTGAGAAAGTTGTTTAGTGCGCAGAGTAGCTGTCTCTGCATAAATGCTGCCTGATGGCCACAACAAACATTTATTGAGGCTTCAACATTGGATGTCTATTTATTCGGACAGTTAATACATGAGGACTACAAATGCCAAATGGCCTATATCAAATTGCTATATCCCTACAGAATATATATCCATATCTCCTGCCTCTATGAGCATACAATTATTGCAAAGTTATTAGAAATTGGTGCACACATTTGCCTTAGTATAATCTCAGACATGCTGTTAATGAAATAACTAGGAGATCATTTTAGACAGAGACGAGGACACAAACATCTGCATACTTGCCTGTATTTCACCTTCAAATACAGCACACACAGGAGACATCTACCCACACGACACTGAATGCACAGCCTTATTCATATATTTTCAGCAAACGCTTCAATTATTTAGCCCCAGTGCTATTTATGGGCCAAATGCTGTCTTCAAATATGCATGATGTGTCTATAAAGGATTTGATGTCTCCTTGCCTCCGTTTTAGTGGAAGAATCATGTGACAGCAGGTCACAACGGGCAAGGAAACACAAATGGTACAAGACAAGAGTCAGGTCTGTGTGTCAGGGTCTTAAGTTTATTTCTGGAGGAGGTATCGTGGCTTGCGTGACACGCTTGGAGCGCCGTGCGCTGACGGAGCCAACGCTACAGACGTGGGCCTTAATGTTCAGAAAAGTTGGAGTGCATAAAGCACTGGACTGAACCAGCTGGGTGACACAGATGCGTTATATTTGGAGGCTCAGCACAGAGGGGAAGATTATCTATGAGGATTACAGTGTAATCAGAAATGTGGGTACTTCAGTGCAGTGGCAAACTAAATTTCATCAAGGGATGGCAGAGTGCAATGGCTGCCTTGGCACCTTGTGAAGCATCACATTTTCTACTTTCCTACAAAGAGGATATCATAAGAATATGGTTGGGTTAATTAAGCTTTGCCAACTCTTTTCCGATGACCCTGCACTGATGGCAGAAGAGCCATGGACTTATATGGAATTATAATATATGTCTCTCTTCTTCCCTGATAGTCTGAATAAGTCTGTATGTTTGTTTTAATTCTCTTTTTAGAAATGAAGTTGCTGAGGGGGTCTAAAAAGTCAGTATATCTAGTTGCCAAGTTGGCAACAGTGGTTGGGTTTCCCTCCAAATGCAGCTTAACTTTGTAGGACTTTGATGGAATTTCCAAAAAATCTACAACAGACAATGCAAATTTATGCGCTTTTCCATCCATATTGCAAATTTTGGGAATGAGGTTATTGAAATAAGCAGTAAGTTACGCTAATTCTTTAGTCAAGAGGTGCCTTTTCCCAGGAAGTTGCAACGAGATGATGTAATCAAAAGAGCAGCAGTCAAACCTCTAAGGAAGGGAAACTTTGGAGCCCGGCTTCATCCCGAAGTCAGGGACAGGCAGAACTTGACGCGGTGTCCCATAACATCAACAACCAACGCACCCAGGGTACCTTGCACATCATATGTGGACGTGGAAGGTCCATGACCAAACGTTGATATGTGACATGGTTGGAGTGAGAATGTGTTGGATTGGAAAATGGAAAAATAGAGTTTTGAACAACTAATATTTCAGCTATGTGCTCTTGGGAGGGTTTTGGTAACGGCCCTGTGTGTAAGCGTGTCAAAAACCATCCAGAGACAATGAAGAGAACGTGTAGTGATCTATGTGATCACAGTATGTCATGACTATACGTCAACATAATTGCCACAGCACAGTAACCTTTTATCGGTACACCAACGCTCCTGCCTCCCCCAAGTGTAAAATCTTTTTTGGGATATGCTGAGTTTTTTTTGTCAATTTCTCCTCATGTGTTTAATGCACAAATTAAAAACAAGCATCAAAAGAGGTGAATAAAAAACACACTTGCGAAATAATTGCTTTCTTGTGAACACACCATTTGCACCTTTACAAATAAACTTTTGTCCTCACTTTAGTCTACTTGTCGCAATCCATGAAGTCATTATATAATCATATCATTTTGTTACCCTGTATTACAGATTGGTACACACACACACAACTGATTCATCCCATACTGAGTTTATGAAAGCTTTCATATTTTCTGAAGCTACTGGTCCCTGGCGGAGTGATAAAAATGTATTTCCCCCAAAAATGTAGTCTCCCTGGGGATGTGTTGCTGCCTCATCTTCACTCAAGGTAAGAAAATAACAATTCTTTGTTTTTGTGGCTTTTTTAAAGGGTCATATCATATCATCATCATCTTCATGATGTTGTAGAGAACAAATGTAGCACATAAAAGCAGCCTATAAAGTTGTTTCATGAAGAACAGCTTGTCTGTGACCTTGTTTTCTCAAACCGTACGGGAGAGAAGTTGTCATGCTATTTATGAATTCCTGCCTTTTCCACTGTGACTATTTTCTTAGCCAATACTTTTATATAACAAGGAGAATATCTGCTTCAAAGGAGTTCATGCAGATTAAACATCAAGCCCCAGCATAAGCAAATGACTGACTGAGTTGTAGAACAGGCTACTGAGCAGCAATATATATGAAAAATGGCTTAACAGACCAAGAAAATGGAAAAACACCTTATTTCAGTCGTATAAAATCTAACAAAAGGTCTAAACTTATTCTGGTCTACCCTCCACTTGACCATTACACGTTCTGACACTGTTTTCACAATGATATGGAAAGCGATCTGTTGCAAGTGTGGTGCAAAAAACACCACAGCAATGACCACTTACCACCACTTGTGATGCTAAAATCAATTTCTCCCAGATTTCCACGTCAGTGTAAAGCTTTTCTCACTTCCTCTGTGATAATACCTCCTTGCTGTGTGCAGTTAACTCACACCCACCTACAGCACGTATTAATATACCCAGTAATGTTGTCACATATGGGACACTCAATCCAACAGTGTTGCAAGAAGATTACTAGTGATTTAACCTGGTTTTTGTACATATAAACTCTATGATTGACTTTGGTTTGTTAACTTGGATAAACACTGAGGTTGTAATGATAAGCTGCCTTGAAAAATAAATATTTTTGATACAAAGTGATTGAAGCTTCATCAGAAAAGCATCATGTCATGTGTGCAGTCAGATTTAGTTACCACACTATTAAAGTCGGTAATAGTACAGTCCAAACAAGTCCAACCTATACGAGCACATAGGTTGGTTGTTCCTACCCTCTACTACAACCAACAGGATTGATTCCTGAATTAGTGCACATACCAGTGGCAGATGAACACATCCTTACACCTTAATGACAGAATAGGTTGTATATGACTGGTAATAGTAACAGTTTTAAACATGCGGTTAATGTTCATGGAATGGTTGCATCAAACTGCGAGGCTAGGTTTAGAAAATACATCATTCTTTGCCTGACATACCTCACATGACACACTACATTATGTAGTTAAATAACATTGACTTTTGGTTTCACACAGGACCTGAACAGTAGTCTCTTGGGTCATAGTCCTGTGTTTGTTTGACCTGTTCACCCTTACCACCTCCCCATGCAGACATTGCCACTCTTTATATCACCCATGGGTCATTATAAGCTGCCTGTACAAACGACCCCTGTGGTGGCATTTTAGAGGAGAACGGTCTCTGACAGTCATGTGTCAACATGATAATTTGAAAATATTCCAGGGACAAAGTCAGATGAAGTAATGACGTCCATTCCTGTTTTCCTGCAACAGTAAACATGACCTGCGAACTGCACCACAAGGACAGCAACGACCCGCCTCATGAGTAGGAGTATGAGATGCTGAGGGCTTGTGAGTCATCCACAAGTCCATCTGAAATGCCTGACCAGGCTTCTCCACTCCCCATCCAGAGGCTCCATCTGTGGGCCCCATGGGCCAGCTGCTGGCCTCTCTCACGCTCCTTCAGCCCAAGCTGCTCAGGCACGATGCCCCAGCCATAATCCTTCCCCTGCCGGCTCAGCCAGCCAGCTCTCATCTGAGCTTCTACCTCTCGGTTTGTTTGCCTGACTTCCTTCATGCCTGGAAACTCAGCTATGGACAGACATCAGTTAACTCCATAGAAAGCCCACGCGAACCCAGCCCCTGCAGCGCAAACATTTGGAGGACAACACGCACCTGTCTAACTCTGTGCACCTCAGAGCATGTGAATGACAGTGTGAAATGAGAAATGAAGGAAAAAGTACAGTGTGTGCGGAAAATATGGTCTCCTGCTACAAGCTGGTAAATGGGAAACGGGAGAAGCTTTTTTGAGCTGTGCAGCCATCACGCTATAATGTGAACATACTGAGGCATTGCATAAGGTTGTGTGCTCATTAAGGGCTAAAAATAAGCCGGGACCAGCAACTTAAAAACTATGCTGCAATTGTATTTGCAAAACACTTTTCATTGGTACGCTGTCCATAAAATGTTATGTTCAAAATTTGCATTAAAAAAATAAAATAAAAATAAAATAGAGGCAATATATTTCCAATTTCAACTTAGGATGTACCACAGATTTGTTGTAGCATTGGTAATGTGGCACTCTGTAGGGTTTGGCCGATTTCCGGTGTTGCAGATTCGAACCAGCATTTGCCGTTTATAGCCCGTTCTCGTTTAAAAAGTAGCCTACATCAGCAACCTGTGCTGACGCTGTCACAGCGCTAAATTTAACTTGTATTACATTAGTAATAAGCAATATGACAACATGAACATAAAATTGTGTTTATAATGGGACTAACAGAGCCACTAGTGTCTGACAGACAGTGCACAATTTACGAAAAGCCCCGTTTCCTTCAAGCAGTACAGTTCAGCTCAGCTGTGCTTTTAAATCCATTTCCACTATGAAAAGTTGTTAATGGTACCTATGGAACCCTTCCTTAACACCCTTATTCTTCGTTAACCCTCTGTTGGGGTACCTAGCACACAGATCTGGTACTAAAAAGGTGGAGCTGTGAACACTCAAGTCCATTAATTGGGTAATAGCGGACGGTCACTCTGCTCAGGGCTGAGTTGTGGCTGGTTTTGAGTTTGAGGCTCATGTAACCACTGCTCATACCGTGGAGAGCTTTATTAGTAGACTATAACTATAAAATGAAAGGATGTTTTGCAGCCTCTTGCAGCAGCTGTAGTCGGAGATAAACAATTCACTGGGCTGACTGCTGGCGACTTTTAAGGTAGAACGTTTACTTTTTATGTCGCTCAATGTATGAGCTGAATCCATCTGCACACCTTAAGTTTCAATGTGACAGCTTTGACAATTACTTTTGTTTTGTCTCTCTTGGATGTGACAGACTTTTAGGAATAAGTGGATCTTCAAGCATTCAAAAATATAACAATTTCAACTGCATCATGTGAAACGCATATATTCCAGTCTTCACTCAGAGAAAAAAAGTGTCGTGGAGCACTATCCCTGTGGGCTACAAAAACACTAAACCCCTAACCCTTGCCTTAGAGGGACTAAATGCACAAACCCCCTATTTTTAAATGTCCCATCAAGAGAGACTCTCACTGCAGCCTGTCTATTTTGGTCTAAAATTGTCGGTGTGCAACCTCCTTCTGTGGACAATAGACAAGGTGCAGACTGATAAAGGAGGGAATACAGTGAGTGCTGGATGAAGCAGTGATTGACAGCAGCCCCACCGACATGAAAGAGTACTGTTTGCGGTGGACGCTCGGGTCTAGGTACCCCATCTGATGGGTTACTTTTGGTTCCAAAGGTACCATACCCAAAGTGTTAGTGGAAACGGACTAAAGTTCATGTGTTTTTGGCGTGACAAGAAAAGGCATGGCAGAGTCAGTCCCTCCAGAAAGCTAAAACTGCTGTTAGGACACAATGTCAATATGTTCCACTCAGAGGCAGCTGCTTCTGAGTGTGACACCTAGTGGTAAAATATCGTATACCAGTCCAGTCCAGTGTTAGGCTCAATATTAAACCGGTTTGATACTTACTGTAAGAAACTTTGTAGGACAAGAAAGCCAAAGACATGTCCAGCTTAGTTAATTCTGTATATTGGTCACAGTTTTTCAAGCTATTTTATGGCCACTGGAAGCTTCTATGAATCTTCAAGCCTGACCGTGACACAGCATTTCATCTGCATAATGTTTCCTATTTCACTTGGGACCTCCTGCCTGTTGACTGTCACGACTTATCACTCTTCTCATATTTACATGTTATTTCACTTTGTAATTCAGTCTCAAGTTGCCATCTCTGAATTAGTTCTCAAAGATGCGAAAGTTGATTGCTTGCTTACTTTAATTAATCAGCAGCATTTGATTCCTTCCTAAGCAGAGTGTCTTTGCAGTTGTGCAATTAAAGGTCCTACTTTACCCTTGTGTGTTTGCTCAGTCAATTGATTTTGAATGCATACTGATTGGCCAGAGCAAAGGTTCACTCTGGCAAAGTCAGCAGGGCCAGACCCTAAATCAATACGAAAATGATATCAGAGCCCCTGCAAAGTGATTTGCAGGCTGGTTCCTGGCTGTGTCCATATCCTACAGGTGGGAATTTAAATCTCATTTCATGTGCTTATTGTTTAATGGGTTAACTCCTCATCAATGGAGATCTTTTTTGGGGGGAGAAGGAGAGGAATGGTTTGCCCTGTTTTAGATGTTTTAATAATTCATCAGTGACATGTCCCCAGGAAATGAGTCTTTTTTAATATATTCCTAATGGCCCACTTAAAGGTTATGTCTATCAGATGGCTCTAGCTGGAGACACTCTGGCATTTTAATCAGCAGAAGAGATGGTAGACTATGTTTTTTTTTTTTTTAAATGAATTCCTATGTTCCATTGATTACATGGAAAATGTGCTGCTGCCTTCAGTGTGACTATGCAGAGCCATTTCAGGAGAAAATGAATCACACCAACAATCAGTTTTATCGCAGTCTTCGTGATGAATGTGGATCACCGTGAGCCCATGCAAATACCTCTATAGTGCACACCCCAACCCTGTGTTTTATAATTAAAACATCCATAAAGTCAATCTGAATTACATTTGGCAATATAAGGAGAAAACATTTTCACTGAGGGAATCTGCCAAGTTGCAAAATGTTAACATTTCTGCAAAATACCCGATGACAACAGATTTTGTTTTTCCGACAGAATCCTCAGTGCCTCACCCAACAGAAGTGCATATTTAACCTGACATTGTGGACGGAGAGATTTTAGTATGTCAGACTTCAGATTTTCTGGTCCAAAACCAGACATCCAAAATCCTGAGCACAGCAGCGCTGATGTTGAAGCTGCTTTCTCTGTGTGTGTCTGAGAGGGACAGAGAAAGACAGAGAGAGGGGAAGAGATGGTGGAAGGTGGACTATCGCACAACATTTCTGTAAATAACTTACCCAGAATGTGCTTTGTCACTTGATAACCCACCCACCCACTCAAAACCTGTAATATTTTCTAACAAGCTTAACCGAAACAGCTATGGGTGGGCCGGTTGACCTGTGCAATGAGCCACGCATCATTACTTATCAAAGTACTATGGTTGCCTAAACATGACCACAGACATGATATATACCGTCATATTGCTCAACCCTATCATCCATGATTTAGTCACTCAGTGTTCACCATGTCAACATCCAGTTGTATATCTTGAGATGTGTATCTGTGATTCCAACGATGTCCACGTCCAGTCCAGAATGTTAACATTTTAGATTTTTAAGGGGAAATTTTTACTTAACACTGAGTGACAGAATCAAGGAATAACAAATGCGACGCTCAGGTCATGGGTGGGGCTGGCGGCCTTTCCTGCAAAACAAATTAATAGTTCATAAACATATTTTCTAGCAGACAGGTTCGCCACCTGAGCTCATGCACATACTTGTACACAAGCATTCAGTCCCACACACATTTTCCCAAACACCCACTTGTAATTATTTGCAAACTCGCACATATGCATCTCTTGGCATTTGTGGCTGTTCACCGATACCACTCAAGAGGAAGTCCCCATATTTTTTTTGCAGGTAATGAAGGTGCTTATTATTTCCCATGACTTTCGACATCACCAGCATTATAGTTATCAACATCCACACTGTGCTGACTAAAGTTCCAAAATTCTAAACTTCTCTCCGTCTCATTATTTCTGTCGAGTTTATGAACTTGTTTGTGAATTTCTCTGTGTCTGCAGGTGGTTGTTCTGATGCAGGGACCAAAGTCAATAGGGCACATGAATTTGTAATGTCCCAGGCACCCTCAGGACTGTGATAATGTCAGTCGTTTGATGCCAGGGTTATAGCGAGATGAATCAAGGAATGGTGGTGGTGATGAAAAATACATAAGGGCCTTGTAACAGATGACCTCTCTGAGAAAGGGCATAAAAAAGCCCTGTTTTTTTGACGATTTATGCATCTCTGGGATACAGTATGTGTCAGCTTGGAAATGCCGGGGTCTTGACAGTAAACACATTTGCATTGTCTTCCTTTGTAAAGATAGCATGGGTATAGATATACTGAAGTGCCTCATAATGGGGTAATTCTGGGGTCACTTGCGACATGTTGTAAGAAAAGGGAAAATGAAAGCACTTTATATTAATGGAGAGAATATTTTTGTAGGGTGGAGCAGAAAGTGGAGAGAAATCCCAGCTACAAAGCACTGAATAAGACCAAGGGACAGATGAAGACTCAAGTGTTATTCAGCTCTTCAACCATCTGGTTCTTCCAGACGGGTTAAGGCAGAGGCATATGGAGCAAGATGTGAGGATGACGCTGTATTTGAATTGTTAATGCTAGCACGCCCTGCCAACTTGTGTGTTAATGACACCACTTCGATGTTGGAGTGCACTCCCTTTATAGCATATTGACAAGGTAACCCATGTAGCTCAAATTTTTATTGGATGCCAGGAGCAGCTTTGCAAAAAAGGAGTTTAAAAATATATATAACAAAGGCACTTTACAGGGAGAATTTACACAAGTGTGGGTGACACATCAGCAGAAGACCCACATGTAAGAAAAAAAAAAAGCTGAGGTGAGATTTAATCTAAAAGGAGTAGCAGCAATGGCATGTTGAAAGGTCATGTGCGCTACTACTTTGTTTCCCATGAGCCACACTGACATGGACAAAGCACCTCATCTAAGCAGCCTAACCCTTCACACGGTGACTAATCAATGGACGTCAGCCGTCTTCCACCAGTGAGATATTTCCACCTTTCTGCCCATCACTATTAAAATATTAATGCACAGATCCCACCTCCAACTTGAGCGACCGAGCTGACGTAATGTACCGTATAGAGACAACATAAGAATCTGCATCACCATGTGAGAATATATATATATATATATATATATATATATATATATATATATGTATATGTATATAAAAAAAATATATATATATTTTTTCCCTGCAGGTGTTTCTCAAAGGCTATCTTAAAGGTAAATATGCAAGTCTGAAAAGCAAAAAGACAGTGGTTAATTAGCTGGCATAATTATTTTTTATTGCCTTTTATGCTAAGTCTATAATCATTTTAATGAACTTGTTAGTGTTGTGCAGGTATCCATCTCGATTTAAAGAAAGTCTCAAGATTTTCTGTCCTAATTAGTGTGGTTTCAACCTCTGAGTCGCTGTCTACATTTGAGCAATTCATACAAAGTCTGGTGTTGTTCTCACTGACGACTGTTTCCCCAGCTGGAAAAAAAAATTGTGCAAATCAGAGCTTTATAGATGGGTTTAAGAGTGGAGATCTCATCTTGCTATAAAATAGAATATAAAATGGTCACAAGCATGGATAAGATTGGCACACCTATATGAATTATTGTAAGTCCAACTGAACTTTTTGCTAAGCCCCGCCCCTTTCTGATGGTCTTACAAGCTGTCCGAGTAAGCATGGAGCCCACACTAACTGCACTCCCTGAAGAAATATTATCATATTTGTGGAAAAAATAGATAGTGATTCCAGAGAGAAGCAGACAGAGGGGTCTACAGTCTGTGTTTGAAGGATATATCCAGGATGTCAAACTGATTCAGCAGCAACAACAGGTTCAAAAGACAAAGATAGTTAGAAGCTAAAACCGAACTATAGGCTACAGATCA
Source organism: Epinephelus awoara (assembly GCA_035609425.1). Classification (NCBI taxonomy): domain Eukaryota; kingdom Metazoa; phylum Chordata; class Actinopteri; order Perciformes; family Serranidae; genus Epinephelus; species Epinephelus awoara. The sequence continues at coordinate 20,899,439 of CM069306.1, read as the reverse complement.
CAGTGTGTGGCTGATCGCCACAGAATACAATGAATATAAAGGGAAACTTTGACGATACTGAACCAGCTGTGTGGCATCGCATTGTGTGCAGATGAACAGTGTTTGGCTTCGCCCCCGTGCTGCTGCTAGCACCCGGACCTCAACTGCTGGAAAAGCAGGGATCTCCATGGGGAAGTCAAACAGCGTTCATCTGTGCACAGTGTGTGTACACATTGCTTTCCCTGCTTCCCTTCACTGTTCCTGTACAGCAGGGTCGGTATTTCATTCACTGTTTTAATCATTAAAAAGCAAAAGCAGCATGTGTATACATTCAGTAGGCTATATCTTCAGTAGCTAGCTAGCTAACCCTACACTTTTCAGGGTCTGATTTTGGTTTTGAAACAGGGAGAAAACGTATATCTTTTTCCAACCTCTCCAGGTAAGGAGTATTATTAATACAAGACATGCCCCAGGCACAACATTTCAGTGTCAATGGGGCACAGCCGTGTTGTTGTTGGACCCTGGTCTGAGCCGGCCCGATGCTACGTTATAATTGGCCAGTCTGCATCGGGGGACGGGACTTAGCGAAGGGTGAAGGGTTATTACAGAAATAAAGTTTTAAACTAGCATATTTCTCAGATCATTAAAGCGTGTTCACATGCCTTGGGCAAGGATCTGTAAAGAAGTGGATACAGAGTTGAAGGCGAGGCCCAGTTCATTCCTATGACAGTTGCTTAGTGACATTAGTGGCCAAAATGTTTGACTTCCTGGGTATAAACTTGTCTAGATTTTATGCATTGTGGGGCCCATAGAGCAAGGGCACTAGATACTTTGCTAGTTGAGCGGCTGTCTTCCAGTTTTACCCCTCCACTAACTTGAACGGTGATAAAATGATGTAAGTGTGCAACTCTTCTAGACTTTGGAAATGTTATCAGACCAAATGCACCAAAACCCGATAGGGAAACGAGTCATTTTGTGGGGATTGTAGCGCTAAAAAAATGTATCCACTGATTTACAGAAGTCTCATTCACAATGTAGGTCTACGGGAAAATGTCTTTCTGGGCCCAATGACATCATGTTATGAAGTGCATTTCCTTCATCATAAAACATTTGCAAAGACGATTTTTTTAATATCTGTAATAGTGCATTATTTACATCCCTTTTTTACTTGCTAACAGTCTTCCTTGCATTTGTTAGCCCATTACTGACAGCAACTATCACTCAATGAAATGACACAAAACCACCAGTGGTATGTGAATCACCAAAACAAAATGGCATTTCAGTCTGATTATGTGCTAATGGTTTACCTGTCAGACACATTTTGGTAAATAACAAGAACACAACAGTAAAATGCACTGACTAATGGCAAAATACTCATTACAACCAGTGAACACTTGTTGAGTCACCGACATCGATCACAACCCTGTGAAACCGTTGAAGCCATTTAGTTGAATAGAGCAGTAAAACACCTCACACATGGCACTATTAAAATGGAAATGATGTGCAGTCCTCACGCCTGTAAACTAACTGCCATTATTTCGGCACCCTGACTCATGAAATGCTCATAAAATGTGGAACTATTAATGCTGCGATAAGTTTCAATGTCACAACAAAAAACATTGCTAAATGCCTTGAAATTATTGATGCAAAGCAGCAGAGTAAGAGCAGATTACCTAGGCTGATATCAGCATACTATACAGTCACTTCCAGCTATTATTATTCAGATGTGAACAGGGGGTCAAACTGAGGCGAGGCATCCACCTGCTTTGCAAAATTGATGAAGGGCACCCTTAAATGAACAATAACACACAGCACTCTCTCACCACTATATATCTCCTGGTAAATTTCAACAAATTGCCCTGCAGGCAATCCGAGCGTATACTCTTTGACACCAAGCTAACCTGTTTTGAGAGGATGGCAATATTGAAACATAATGGGGGAGGAGAGGGTGGACCAACAGACAAACACAATAGACAATTTTATGAGTGTACAGTGAGACCGCAAGGCAGATCTGTCTTCATTTAAAAGTTGTCTCAAGCTGTGATTGTGTCTGGGAGGGCAGATCTGGACCCGTGCTGGTAAAGGTTATGGTGGCTGCTTCCCTCCTGGGAGGAGCTGATAAAAGGGAAGTCTTGTTGAGGTCTCAGGGCCAGTAGAATCATGACCGTGGGCTGTGGGTTCCCTCTAAATGTGTTGGTGACATGATGGAGGGCTTTTCCCATTTCCCATCAGCCAACAGCCTCCATGTTTATTTCTGGAGAATGATTTGGGCAAGTACTGTAACCAACAGTGCATTAATACACATCAATTAGACATGTTGTTATTTGGAAACACCTGTTGTTTTTACTGTGTATTAATGCCACTAATGTTAGTCAAAAAATCTGGATAATGCGATGTGCTGTTTGTGCAAATTAAGTACTGCATAGAGTTAGAATTTATTAATTGTTCAGTCAATATATATATATATACACTCACCGGCCACTTAATTAAATACACCTGTTCAACTGCACGTTAACACAACTAGCTAATCAGCCAATCACATGGCAGCAACTCAGTGCAATTAGGCATGTAGACATGGTCAAGACGCCCTGCTGATGTTCAAACTGAGCATCAGAATGGGGAAGAAAAGTGATTTAGGTGACTTTGAACGTGGCATGGTTGTTGGTGCCAGACGGGCTGGTCTGTCAGAAACTGCTGATCTACTGGGATTTTCAGGTCAGAGGAGAATGTCCAGACTGGTTCAAGATGATAGAAAGGCAACAGTAACTCAAATAACAACTGGTTACAACCAAGATCTGCAGAAGACCATCTCTGAATTAGCAACACGTCCAACCATGGAGCAGATGGGCTACAGCAGCAGAAGACCACACCAGGTGCCACTCCTGTCAGCTAACAACAGCAAACTGAGGCTACAGTTCACACAGGCTCACCAAAACTGGACAATAGAAGATTGGAAAAATGTTACTTGGTCTGATGAGTCTCAATTTCTGCTGCAACATTCAGATGGTAGGGTCAGAATTTGGCGTTAACAATATGAAAGCATGGATCCATGCTGCCTTGTATCGGTTCAGGCTGGTGGTGGTGGTGTAATGGTGTGGGGGAGATTTTCTTGGCACACTTTGGGCCCCTTAGTACCAACTGAGCATGGTTTAAACACCACAGCCTACCTGAGTATTGTTGCTGACCGTGTCCATCCCTTTATGACCAGAGTGTACCCATCTTCTGATGGCTACTTCCATAACACACCATGTCACAAAGCTCAAATCATCTCAAACTGGTTTCTTGAACAGTACAATGAGTTCACTGTGCTCCAATGCAGGGCTTGACGCAAACTGTTTTCCCAAGGAGCACATGTTTCTCCTAAGTTGAAAAAGTACGGAGCGCACAAAGAACTTTAGGGGCACAATGTAAATTGATCAAATAATGTGTTTTCCGTAATAAACGTGATGCAAATAGACATTTACAAGCAAAATTATTTAATGAATTTGTATGCAAAATGTACAGAGAGGTAAAATCATCAAGTTTTGAAAACATATTGCAATTTAATTTTGTCTTCCATGTTATTATCTTATATATATATTATCTTTGACTTATTTCCACCCAGCCGACAGCCTGTCCATCGCGAACGGTCCCTAACTATGGGGAGAATGGAGCAGGTTTCACCGGAAGTCCGCCACTTAACCCAGTCTGTCTCCTCCACACTTTGACTTATTCCCACCCAGCCGACAGTGGGACTTATATTCATTGTGCCGACAGTGGCTTGGAAAACTGCCCATAACAGTGTCACACGGGGAAGAGGGAAGAGGGAAGGCGGCTGGAGTTCCTCCAACATTTGCGGTTAGATTATAATTTTTTTTTTTATTGACAAAAATATAGGCTGCTTCGGCTGATATTTTTTTGCGCACAGGTGCTCCTAAATATTTTTTACAGTTCGCACACACCTATTTTTAGTCGCAAATGCGAGTGAAACGCTCACACTGTCGAGCGCTGCAATGGCCTCCACAGTCACCAGATCTTAATCCATTAGTGCACCTTTGGGATGTGATGGAACAGTAGATTTGCGTCATGGATGTGCAGCCCACAAATCTGCAGCAACTGCGTGATGCTTTCATGTCAATATGGACCAAAATCTCTGAGGAATGTTTCCAGCACCTTGTTGAATCTATGCCACCAAGAATTAAGGCAGGTCTGAAGGCAAAAGGCAATCCAACCCAGTACTAGCAAGGTGTACCTAATAAAGTGGCCAGTGAGTGTATATATATGTACAGAATATACTGTAACACTGCAGTCAACATGTCCTCATAAAACAGTTTGTATGATATCTTATGAATAAGTGCCCCATGAATGGCATCGTGCCGCTACGCACTTAACGTAAAGTTACAGAGTTCATGTAAAATAACAAAGGTGAGGTTTAGGAAAAGAAACAAGGTTTGGTGTCTTAAAGTTATGCAGGTTAGGTTTAGGCTTGTCAAGTTTGGAGGGTCAGGTTTAGGAAAACAAACATTGTTGGGTGTCTTTAGCTTTAGGCTAACCAAAGTTACAAAGGTTATTTTTAGGGAAAAGAAACATGGTGACAACGTACTTTAAAATAATTTAAGGTTCAGTTGGTTTCCTTTCCCCTGTGGGAAAGTCCTGTGCTGGTTTGACCCAGCCACCACCCCAACCCACCTCCTAAGGCAGACTTTTGGTCTTTATTCCTTCCAGTGCATTGGTCAACTGAAAATTTTCAGTTAACATTTTATGGAGGAAAAATTATTAATTGATTGAGATAATAATCAGCAACTTACTCCTTACAAATGATCTCTATTTTGCAGCCCAGGTTTTGTTATGTACACTGAATTGCACAAAAACAAATGTATATAGACTTCAGATGTGCACGGAGCAGAAATAATAATCACAACTGACAGGAATGCAGTCCATTGCCTTCTTTATATTATCTCTTGTCGGCTCATTTCGTCCTTGGTGAGTTCTTTTCTTTTGTGGAAACTGTGCTGATTTACCTGCATGCCAGTTTTGAGCTGTATGTCAGAGTTATTATACCGAGTTTGTCATTCCTGAGTATCATGGGAGAGCATTATATATGTGTTTAGTCTGTAGCCAGTGCCTTGGGGTGTATGTGTCAGAACACCCTCGAGAGTAACAAAGAGAGGAAGTCCAGGTATGAATGTTAGTCTTAGAAAACGTAAGGAATATAATAATATGTGTGCTCTGCTGTTCTCTGCTCTTTATATCAACCTGACACTTTCCTGACATTTCTAACAAACAAAGAAAATTGCACATATTCTATTGTGAGAATTGAGAAAACCATGAAGGAAGGATCAACATCCCTAACGTCACTCATCTTCTCTTCTCTCTTCCCACTGATGTTTTTACAGCATCGGCTAATGTGACAGTGGTCTGCTACAAGCTGAAATCACAGCGAGTCCCGCTTGCTGCAAAGGTGTGTGATTGTGCACTGCAGCAGTGGGTGAGTGTGACTCATAGCTGTACCCGCAGCCAACTCGTCAGCCATGTTGGCACACAGGTTGGACCACATCCCCAGGATAAAAGAGGATGAGCATCTGTCCATCTTGGAATCTATTCTTCATCTTGAGATTTTGCACGTGCAGAGTGCCATCTCCAATCTAATCCAGTGAGCTCATCAGCTACACTAATCAAATGAGCATGATAATTCAGCACTAATGTCAGAGTAAACATGACAAAGGGCATGTTTCCATTAGCTAATTAATGGGCTTCCTCATTACTTTACTCATTTGCTAAATGAAAAAGAGTAGGTAATACATTCTTCGTTTCTTATCAACACCAAGGTTGAATTTTAATTGTTGTAAGCAAGAATATTATTTATGTGTGGAATCAATTGTGTATTTAAAGCAAAACCTGTTGTTGTTTTTAAGATTAACCATAGAATGTCATTACAGGACTCTCTTCTGTTTAGTATTCATGTCCAGCAGGTTATCACACTCATAACAAGCTTTGTTTGTACTGAAACATTTATTCTACAGCCCACTGCAGCTCTGAATTGTTTAATACGAGACACTAAATAAAACCACAGGGATATTCCATTACATCTGCTTGTCAGCTTTTTTGAACAGCTTGGAACCCCCTCCCCCTCACCCTAAAGCTGGGGTAAAACCGACAGAAATGCATCCAGCAATTTGTGTTTACAAATCTGTCATTCACACCTACTTCACAAAGTAATTGGGCAGGTGGAGGAAAGAAAGCAGGGTTTGAACTTTCTTTCTTTCGCCCTCTTTTTTCTTTCTATACAGAACTATTACTGACAGTTTTCATGGTTATAACCAAGATCAACACTATGAATGCCTTCGAGGAGAGACTATCTGAAAATGCGGTCTGTTATCCCCGTATTCACATGCTTATCACATGTCCTCCCTTCCTATGACGACCAGTTTTGAAGCCTGCCTTAAAGTGTGGTCAATTCCCTATGTGGTTGGACAAAACGTCAGACAAAGTAGTTCTCTAATACCCCCTCTACACCTTGCATTAACATGCTTTTTTTTTTTTGATCGGATTGCTCTTGATCACATGGAAGTACAGGTGTAAATACACTCGAAACCCACTGAGGACAGATTGTTATCCAATCTGCCAAACCACTTCTGAAGGTGGTCAGACGCATTGTGACCACATCGAATACAAGTGTAAATGCAAATGCGTCTCCAATCCACATGCAACTCCGTGGGTGAAAATACAAGCGAGGTGCACCACCTGCAAACAGGAAGAAGGAAGAAGACAACAACAACAACAACCCTCACCATGTAGCGACTGCCAAGAAAAAGAAAACACGGATGATAGCCGAGGATGGAGTCACGGTGAGATGAAGTGTCTGCTCTCCATTTAAAGTGTCCATACAATAAAGCAACTTCAAGGGTGGCGAACATCTTGTTATTGCGGCGCAGAGGATATGATGTTGTAGTCTGCTGCTGGACGGAGCGTGATCGGATAGCAAACGGATCTGGATGTGGACACCAGAGACGCATATTATTACTAGGTATAAATGTATGTGGTCAAGCGCTATCCAATTGCAATCCAATCGCAAAAAAAAACATGTTGATGCCAGGTGTAAAGGGGCCCTAAGTCATCATATGCACTTGAGAAACAAATTCAAGTTACCTCTGTTCATAAATTACCAAATAACCTTATTCTTTAGCCTATAAAGAAAGTATATATCAGCGTCAAGTACTTTGTCACATTTACTCATATATTCAATATCACATATTTAGAAAAACAATCTGTACAGCACACAAACTTTCTTTTCCTGTCCTTTGACCCTCGCTTTGGATAAGGAAAAACTCCCCAAATGAGCTTATAACACCTTCAGAACTTTAGGATAATGCATTTCAGCGGATGGTTACTCTTCTTGTATATCTGCACTTAAGCAGGATTTATATGAGAATTTGAATGCTGACTAAAATGTGTCCTAACCTTCATTAAAAAAATTATCCCTAACCTTCAGTAAATATGGTATTTTTTCTCAACCTGGACCCCATTTTCCCATGTTTTTGTGTCTTAGTGACTAATTGGAACAATTTTTGAAACTGGTCCAGTACTGAGCCACATGACTGCAGGAGACAGTCACGAAACAAGCTGCAATGGAACCACTTGGGGCAATCATGCACCATCAAGCCATCAGGCTTGGTTTAGTTTTTTAACCCGGACCCTATCTTCCCATGTTTTTAATCTATGTGACAAATAAGAGCAATGTCCACTAAAAGTGCTTGTTTTTGCCACTAACTGGCTCAGATTGTTTTATTAAGTGGATGATAACATTGTGGAAAGGGTCCCTACAGAGTGTTAGAGAGTAATATCCTTTTTTGTTTAACCAGAAAAAAACAGAATCCCTTCTACTAAAACTACCAAACTCATTTTAAATAAACAATAAATTTAGCGTGTGTAGAGTGTGCATATTTCACATCTCACTAAATGAATTAAGGGTTTATTTTAACCAAACCGGAGTTGGTGATTGTTGGAATAGTGGCAAAAACAAGCACTTTTAGTGGACATTGCTCTTATTTGTCACAGATTAAAAACATGGGAAGATAGGGTATGGGTTAAAAAACTAAACCAAGCCACAACTTAAGGGTGCCATAGGCAGAAACTGACATGATGCTAAGATACAGCTAAGTTAAAAACATAGAAAATGGAGAGAGGAAGGTTTTGGACACGCTGATCCAATACAAGTAATATGTAAGTAATAGTGAAGCCAAGCTTTCAGTCACACAACCTATATCCAAAACAATGTGTGGTTTTCTTATTTTAAAAAATGAAGTTGTCACTGACATTGTTTCATCCATGACAACCTTGCAACCATAATAGATATTGGCTGTCGATTGCAACAATATGAAGACTCTCTATCTAATGTAGGGGGTAAACAGTGGTGTCTGCATTCTTCATTGAACCAAGCTGAAGGTCATCAGCTCCGAGCTCAGCATATTTGCTGGAAACCTCAACATCAAACAGGCCAGTGAGCTACGGCTTACGAGAGTCACCGAGATGACGACTTCAGGGGAGAAATCTTTGGCAGTGAAAGGGAGAGCCGCCAATATGGCACCATCAATTTCATGGCTGAACTGTGTGTGCATGTGTGTGTGTGCGTACTTAATGCTAAACCACCCACAGGTTTATTTCCAAGATCAGTCGCAGTGTATGTCACACAGGACGACCCAATGCGCCTGGGAGACAGGAGTTAGGCGATATCAATATGTATCTAGGCTCTGCTGCTGAGATCAGACATGAAAAGGTCAGAGGAGTGTGCCCCATACTGATTTAGTCAGTGATGAATCGAAGCGACCACATGATGATTATATAAATATAAATATATATATATGTTCTCACACACAAAGGGGAGAAAGCAACATGCAATGTAGCATAACTACATATAATGATCACGTATCTGATCGCGTACATACACACTGTACAAGAGATCATTCAGCAGGCTTGAGTTTGCACACAAGATGTTGGTAGCTACTATACATGAACATTGTTGTACAGGGAGTCTTCCATCTACCCGCTAAATAAAACATACAGGGCGTTTAATACAGTTATAAAATCTCCTTTTCATCCCGACAGAATTGCAGAGTTGTTTACACTCTCATATCTGTGGGTTTTTGAAAAATCCTATACCCATTTTCGGCTAACCTTGCTCGCAATTGAGTTTGGGCCTGAGGGACTTCACCAAAGCCAAGTTATAACTATCATATTTTTTATTAGCTTTATTTTTCTTTTTTATTTGTCTGTATTGTAACGTGGATCCAGCAGCTGAAAGGAAACTGGACAGGTTGAGCCTGTTTCCTCTAGATTCAATTGTGGTTTTAAGGTGCAGTTTCTCATCTCTCTTTGAAAGAATTTTTCTCCCTTTTATGCCCATCTCAGGGTCTAAGGACATGTATCTGATGTTGGCCTTCCTGATATACATGTATGCCTGTGTCTGTGCCTGGGTGAGTCTGTCTGTTTAAAACAGAAGAAAAAGAAATGTCGGGAGTCCAAGAGAGAGAACACGAATGTAGACGATGTTATTATGCAGTGTTGGTATCTGTTTACCAACTGTCTGTCTGTCTGTCGGAGTTCCTCAAGTGTTTCAGAGCGTGCAAAGTTCTGAATCAGACCTAAAAATGACACCATCACTAAGTTGCTAATGTATTAATCCAATTCAGATATTCATGTTAACGAAGCATTTGTCACTTTCAAATTCTTATTAGATACATTCTGTTCCAAATCTCCAAATCTAATTATGCATTCCAATTAATCACTACAAAGTGTAAGACTCTGGGCTTCTGATTACTTTTACACTTTATAACCCCAGGCTCATATGATTGCAGTGAATATCATTTTATAATCATGCTTAATTAAGCTTGTGGACTCAGTTTTGGCCTGAATCTGGCAATGGTTACACAGTGTTCTGGCTGACCTTGTCTCCGTCACTGGCACTGCATCCAAGCCAGTCCCACCTGGCACTAGATGACCAACTGTGGTCCAGAGAGCAGCAGTGGCTGCATATCACTGCAGGAGCCAAAAAGGAGTGAAGCAGGACTTCACCAATTAGGACTAGATGTCGGTTTATTTGTGTTAAAGTACACAAGTAGTAAGGGTGTAATGGTACATGCATTTCTCCTGAACCGTTCAGTACAGAGTGTTTGGTTCGGTATGTGACTTCCAGTGACCGAGTCTGTCTAATAGGGGTGTAACAATACTAGTATTTCTTATTGAACCGTTTGATACGAGGCTCTAGGTTTGGAATGCATGACAAATCCAAACGATTCTTTGAGCTAATCCTATTATATTTGAAAATTAAGTAAACAGTTTTGATTGTGTTAAATATAATGTCCTTAGAGCCACTGCACTCAACAAGGCAGCCAACACAACATAACAAGGAACATGCTGTCAGCCTCTCCCACCCCCAAACCAAAACATTCTACTCCAGTGAGACACACTGGGAGGCACACTATGCTAAGCTGGCTCATTGCAAGATCATAAGAAACCATCACCAGATCTGGGAAAAAAGGATCCTCCAATAACCTTTAGGTATTTTCAAATCAATCAATTCATAGAGTAGCGCCCAGAGCCCGACCAGGCTGTTAGAGACACAGCATGTGTACGGCCCCTAATTTACAGGGCTGGTACCTGCGGTTATTCCACAGGCTAGTTAATAACATGTCGGGCAAAGTGTGGGATCATTTTGAGAAGGTGAAGGACAAACCCAAGGTGATATGTAAACTCATCTTCATTGGTCGACTAATAACATGACGCATCATTTGAAACCTCGAAGTAGCTACATGCCCATTAGCCCTTGTAGATAAAATATAGGCCTATATTAATGAAGGTTCATTAGTACGGTTTGTATTTCTCTGTAATGTAGCACAGTGTTAAAAATGTTACTGATACTATTCTTTCTCACACCTTCAACTCAAACCATTGTGTTGCCCCGCCCAAAATATATAATTTAATAATTAAATTAATACCATAAAGATGTGGGTGACTAGTTGACTAATGGCCCTAAATGAGGAGAACTGGTTTACCAGGAAAATTCTTAGTCTGAGGCAGCCCTTATTAAATGCAGTTACATTTTTAAATAAAAAGGGTGTGGACCATTTATCTTCATTTCCAGTTTTCACATTGTATTTCAGTAGAACAAAAAAAACAGTCAATGTTTTGACACACAGTATACTAGAGAAAGAGACTAAAAACTGTCCACCATTTTCTGTTCAACCAAAAATTACTTTTCAATCAAATCAGATACCTAATGCCAATCAATTGTGAGGCTCCCCAAGATTCCAAAACCTAATATAAGTACTTTTACTTTAACAAGTATCTCACTGCTATAAAGATGGTCTTTTCATAAAACTGGGCTGTCTACGCAGTACAAAGACGAAGAAACTTTGGAAATTAGTGTTATATGACCAGAGAAACAGGAGGGAAAGGGCTGTGGTATTGGCTTTTGCTTAAGAGGTAGAAAACCTACAAATACTAGAATAAACTGCACCGCACCAGACCAATAAACGCTCCAGCTGGTGGGTGATGTAATCTGAGTTGAACACAAAAACAATATGGTGACCAGCCACTGACAAACATTCTCGTATTACAATCAAACAATTAGCTAAAACATGTTTCTGAAAACATTTGAGGCAAGAAAAAGGCAATGCAGTAACAAAATCTTGGGTCATATTTGATCACTACTGCCTACTTCTACAGTTTAATCTGAGGTTTTTCAGCCTCCATTTACACAGCACAAGAAACAGTATGGCATCCACTTCAGGTCTTGTATTGACATGGTTAACAAACAATCATTTCACCCTGAATGTGGTACTTCGTGAAAGGTTATGATCACCAATTGATTTATTTCTTCTCTAGCTATTATGAATGTACCGATACACATGGCGATCAGAGCTGTTCTTGCACACCTCAGAAGATAATTTCTTCCGGTATGATTGGATTCAATATCTCAAAGCAGTGCTAGCAGTGGTTAGCACTTCATAGCAACGGCACTGGATCTTTCCTCACATGTCAAGTGTGGAGAAATTAACTAAAATATTCATTACAGCAGCCAGACCGTCAGAATAACTTAACAGGGTGAGATCACACAAGTCTCTTTGATGACAATCTGAAACTATTAGGGCAAGGTGTCTTCACTATCAGAGACTTCAAGGCAAACTATAAGATGTGGAGTTACTGCAACCGTGTAATACTCTACTTGATCTCCAGTTTTCTTGAAGTTTAAAGATGAGCTGATCAAAGACCCTGAAGCTTGTGTCTGAGTGCGTGCACATACATGTATCTCCATATCGTATGAATGTCTGTGTTCATAATTGTCTTTTAGTTTTAGCATGTTAGCAGGAGACTTGCTGCTGACAGATGATACCTCTGCATCCTCGCAAACCTGAGGACGCAGTATGAGTGGAGTAGATATGAGGGATTTCACAGACGAGAGAGCAGCTCAGAGAGGCACGACGCACGCTGAGCAGATCCAGACCTGAGCTAACCGCGTCCTCACTAACAGGCTTCAGCTTCCTGCTGGTCGCTCTGTGGTGTGTGGATGTCAAAGAGCATCTCCGCTCCCTTTCATATGTTGTGTAATTAGCCATCAGTAGGCATGCATGGCTGGTGACTTGGAGCCGATAAATCTGAATAAAAGATCTGTGGGGCTTTGAAATCCAGACAGTGGTAGTAAACATCCGAGCAAATTAGCAGGACGTCAAATCTGCAATGTGTCTGCAGTTATTTGTATTTCTGTCTGTGCGAGTGCATGTTTACGATGGGCTATGTATACATTCATATTCTACATAAATTGTGGCTATGTTTGCAAATGATCAGATGTTGCTTTTTTGTTTGTTTATATGTCAACGGAAGGGATCAAAAATAAGATTATGAAGAAAATGCTGCAAATAAACACATCTTTCTCTGGCAGTATCTTCGTCCAGCAGTTTGGCTGGAGGCAGACATTCATTCTGTCCATGCAGCTTCATGACCTGGGACCTGTGCCGTTCTTCATTTACAAAGCCTAATGAGGCATGGACTAGTTATTTAAGTGGAGGCAGACGCAACAACACACTCGCAAAGACAGCTAGCATATTTCAATCTCCTTGCACACAAGTGTGTATACACACGCACACACACACACACACACACACACACACACACACACACACACACACACACATACACACACACACACACAGCTACCCTCCACCCTCTGCACACATGCACACATACACAGAGGCCCCAATAAAACTCCACTGCTCAATTATGCTCACAAATACCCACATACCTCACAGCCCAGCGTGGGCCTATAAATCATGGTCTTCTCTCACAACGGGTCTTGAGGATGAGCAGAGCAAGCCTACAGGGCAATTGAAGATGGGGTGGGGTGGGGGGATGAGAAAGGAAGATGGAGAGGTGGAGGCAAGACGTTTAGCCGAGCTGCGGTCACACGTGCTTTCTTGCTAACACACATTTTTCTCAATCTAGCCTGTCACACGGTGGAATGTTCTAAGCAAGATTAATCTCTGGTTTGGGATGCAGGTGACTACTGTGGCATTTGTCATGTAATAGAAGGAGAAAAAGCTGTACTGAACAAACACACAAAAGGCACATATGCCATCTGGAGTGCTGGAATGCAGAGATTGGGAAAAAAAATTGTTCAATCTCCTATCTTGTGTTTGAAGAGCTTTAAAGATCAACAGGTAGGGTTAAGTGTTCTCTATTGAATTGGCGAGCTCTGCTGTCCAGATCTGATCCTCGATCAATTGACTTTTGCTGGCAGCATGACAAAATCAGCCTGCATTTGACACAGAAACATCTTTCACATTAAAAAACAACTTCAATAGCACAGTGGACGCACAGAAGCTCGGATACAAGTGAAAGCATTGAAAGTGTGATGCTTCCTAATGAGAGTTTCTGTGGGTAGTATTGCTGAGAAGTCTGACAGGCAACACTCCATTAAGGGATATGTTAACCTGGGTTTGCATGGTGGGCAAGTCCCCAGCTAGCTGCTAACAATTAGGCGCATCTCAACATGAGACAAGTTAACGGCAAAGAATAATGAGCAGGTCAGCTAACAAGTTGCCAGCAGCCCACATCCTGATTAGCAGAGGAGCCCGTGAAAGGACCACTCACACACTATGAGAGCCATTTAGCATAATTAGATGTCCAGGGGAGAAAAGTGCTCGGCCGAAGGGTTCATCATTTTAGATAGCATCATTGCGAGTGTGTCATCTTATTGAGGAGGAGTGAATGTGACTGTGAGCACTGGCGAGTGCTATCTTTAATTTTTAATGTAATTTCACACATCATTGCCATTGTGTAATGTATTGTGTCTCACCTGCCTCTATACATCACAGCCCGTTAGCTGTTTTCTTTAGCTTAATAATAAACCTCTAAATCTTGGAGTGAAACGTCAATTACTTGCTGTATTCTAGGACTATAACTGGTGATTCATTTTTATTATCAATTCCTCCGACAATTATTGTGTATTAATTGATTGTTCATTTGTCACATACTTATCACAACTTTAAAAAAATGCAAAAAATACCAACCACAGTTTCCCAAAGTCTCATCTGCAAATGTCTTGTTTGGACCATCTACAATCAAAAAGGCATTCTTTTGGTTTTGGTTGTTTGAAGAACTTTTATTTTTACAATCAACCAATTGATGAATTGACTCATTGTTTCAGTTTTACTGTATATCTCCTTGAAAACAGATAAGCCTGATGCCACATCCAGTACATTAGTGGACAGTCGATTCATCAAAAGTTCATTTGAGCAACAACCCAAAGACTCCAGAGATTTTGGGATAAGGGAAACCATCACAGTATCGGTTAACTCCCACTACTGACACACAAAGGAGAAGTTTAACCACTGGAGGTCATCGAAAACAGGAGTTCAAGCATGTGTTGTCTTTAACAGGTTTGGTACAGACCAGGCGTCTCATTTATAAACACTTCATTTGCACAAAACGAGGCCTGAAAGAGGTGTACGCCACTTTCCATGCAAAGGTTGTGATCTATAACAACAGACTTGATGGGAGGAACTTTGACCCATGACCCCAACATTTTTGAAATGGGAAATTGGTATTGCAGATGGTGAGGTGGAAGCCTGATTGTAGAAATCGTTTAGTATTTTTTGCTGGGCACCATTTTTGGCTTTTGCCCATATGTAAATTTTGAGTATGGATCCCACACATTGTTTATAAATAAGACCCCAGATGCAACCGGCTAACGTTAGGCACTGTTTCTTAGTCACTGTTGTCAAAATGTAACAACAACTTCTTTAACCATGGACAACAATGTGCTCCGATTCCAATACTAAAAGTTGAAGCCAGAAACACTGCAGTTTGTTGAGTGGTAAATCACAATGGACTCAATGTACAAACGCACTACTCCACCTATTGTGACAGAGACCTTTAACACTCCAGCCTGTTCTTTTTTGTTCTGAAATTGTCAGTGCACAATTAGTGAGGTGCAGACATTCCTCTCATCGCCCTTGAAAAGGAAATACAGCATAAGCTGGACGAAGCAGTGATGTGGCTATTACTGTCAGGTAACAACCTCGTCTAGATTTTATATTGTCTGAAATGGAAACGCTTAACAGACTTATGGCCGGTATACACTGTGCAATTTTGGGCTGTCCCAGACGAAAGATGGCCATTGTGGGAGAAACGTGACGATATCGTTGGTCGTGGCTCTAAAACGGTGGTCTTACATCGCACTGTGAGACAGGTTCAAGGACGGCCGTTGTCACCGTCTTGCGACCAAAGATACCTTGAGATAAAATGCTGACAGCGTCAGAAATTTAGTATGACCATCTCACAGTGTGACAGCTGCTACAACCACGTCTACTAATCAACCAATAGAAATGCAGCACGAAATGACACAATGGTCACCGCGACACTGGCACTAAACCCAAACAAATGGTCACTTGCCATGGAGGGAAAACGAACAAAAAGAAGTCTGTGGAACTCCCAGAAAGAGGAAAGTTTGGTGGAGCTGCAGCAGCAGAAGCCTTGTTTATTTGATGTTTCCTCCATCATGACCGCGAGAAAAAAGACGCCGCATGGAAGGAAATTGCGGAGGAACTGCAACTTCCAGGTGAGCAAGTGGTGGATGATACATGCTGATGCGGTGCACGCTGAAGACTTTGCATATTGGCGTACGTCGTAACCTGCGATTCAGTAGTTAACGGCCATTGTACAATCTGCACACATCAAACTTGACGTCGTACCAAAGTTTATTAGATCCACGTCTCACAGTGTGTCATGCAATGGTCTTGTAAGATTGCTAAAACGGCACAGTGTATAGAGAGCATAAAGGTTAGGTACATCCCCGTCCAGGTTACAGACTGGTTCTACTAGACCAAAAGTGTTTGATGGAAATGCGGCTTAAGTGATATGTTCAGGCACTGGTATAGGACTGGTTCTTGGTACAACCCAATTAAGCAGGAACAGTATCAGGAGAGAATCGTTTTAATTCCCTGTTTACTGACAGAATAACACATTGGAGCGCTACATATTTCCCCATTTAAAAAGTTGGTCTTTTTTCCAACACATCTGATGGTCAATTGAGATGTCGATACATTACTTTGTGGCCTATCTAGATGTAAGACATTTGAATTCACCATGTGACCCAAAAGTGTAGTGTATATTTTAAGTATTTTTCCTTCAACAGTCAGAGAAAAACTAGAAACTAATCTTTCTCACTTCTTGTTATGTCTCATCCTCTTGGAGAATTCTAAACGTCTGAAAGTAGCACATGGTTTACTACTTAGAAAACATGAATGGCTTTTGCCTTAAAGGGGCAGTTTACCCCCAAATCAAAAATGCATGTCTGTCCTCTTGTCTGTAGTGCTGTTTAATGATCTAGATTGTTTTGGCGTGACTTGTCGGCTACTTAACAGAGACAAGACAGGCCAAACGCAACTATGCCACTGAATATATTAAACTGTGTGGAGCTTGACTTAATGACTAAGGAGAAATCTAGATCCCATGCCTGGACCAGTTGGGAACCACTGCTCTAAATACATCTGTGAAAGATGGTATCAAAAGTGTTTTGTGAAATGAAATGTTTCCGGTTTTTATATAACAGACATCTGTGGGCATGATGGTTGAGATCAGTATCTGCTGAAGCCAATTTAGGCAATTTGTTGACTTTGCACAGCTATAAAAGAGAGCAGTTTCTGGACATCACCAAGTCTAATGTTGTTATGTTGAAACAGGAAAGATAAGTTATCCTCAATTGAGTTAAGACCCATTAAAACCCTTAAAAAACCAATATCACTTCTGTGCCGTTTTGTGGTAATAAATGGATCATCATTTCTTCTGAGTATTTTTTTCAGTGATAGTTATATAAGCTGGCCGATGTTTGTTTGCTGAGCTGTACTGAATGTTTAAAACTGTATGTTAGACTAACTCTGATTGAATGGACCATAACTGCTGGGAAAGTGCTGCTTTTAACACTCTTTAACATTGACAATTTTGCTGAGCAGCCTTTCAGTAAGTTCGCTACTCTCAGCTGAGAAGAAAAGAAAATCATGAGATGTGGAGGAATTGTGTTAAAAGGAAAAGAAGGAAACGGTGCTGAGGGAAAGAGGAAAAATTGAGGGAAGCACCATCAGTTTGAAGAGACAGCCATGTAGGGGGGGGGGGGGTCTAATTTGCTTTGAATTTGTTGCTTGTTATTTTGCACTCATTCAAATTTTTGGCGACATCTGCACTTTTTTTTTTTTTTTTTTACCCCCCTTCTCCGAGTTATGAGTCATCGCAAGCAAAATCCCTGCATTACAAAACAATTAGATCAGAAGCCTCCGGTAATGCAGCAGGGATCCAATGCTCCCTACCTACTGCCGCGGTGAGAAATGGAGGGGGAGAGGGTGTCTGGAAGGGAGGGGCGACAGATCTGAGAAGGCGGTAGAGGAGGGAGGACTGCAAGAACAGGAGTATGACTCACAGATCAACACGGCCACTTTCCAGATATAAAGAGTTTTTTTTCCCCTGCTGAAAATATTAGCATTTTATCTCCTGTCCCTTGTCGCTTTATGTCCATCAGATCAGCTTTGATGCAAATGTTTGTGTTGTGAGAGGTTGATGATGATTGGTCTATTAATGGTTCAGGCAGAAAAAAAAAGAACCACAAAGTCACTCAGTGTGGTATCCTCCTTCAACGCACTCTCTGTCTCCCTCTCCCCGTTTTTGTATTTCTTCTAATACTCAATAATCTGATGCATCAAAGGGTATTTGATATGAATCACTGGTGTGTTCTAATCTAAATTTTGCTCATTCATTTCCATCGTGGATCTCTTCACAAAGCCTCTTAAAATCATTGACTGATAATGAAGCTCATTAGTGCGGCTTCGTATTCTGTCCAGTTCCCCTCCGCAGCTTACTTAGTCTTGACAAGCAACACTAACAAGCAGCTGTGGGTTTTCTTTTTTTATAGTATAGGAAACATCAGACTGGGGCTTGTTATCTTTAAAATACTGGAACTGGTTTTAGATGTTGCAGTGGAGTGGAGTATTAAGTGGAGTATAACTATTTTTATTAAATAACTTATTATTAGAGATGTCAGTTTCGGTTCAGTTTGTTATCGATAGCTGACACCTCTAACTAACTAATAATTTTAAAGAAAATGACGTGACATAAAGAGGCCTTTCATTTATGTCCAGGACTCTATTGACATTTCAAAGCACTGTCTATTTAGAGGTGGTGAAATTTTAATGTTATGTGTTATAGATGTCTTTTATTTTATCTTCTGTTGGCTTTACTGACAAACAAGCAGTTAGCCATGTTAACATGCGGAACCATATAGCCCACTGTCCACTAGGGGTGGGAATCACCAGAGGATCCCGCACGATACTTAAGTCACAATACAATATTATTGCGATTTATTGTGATTTACCTTTTTTCCAACTGTAAATAATGTCCCCAAAGGAACATCTGTCAACATCTGTTTTATATAATAAGATAGAAGAGGTAATGCAAGTTGCATTTGTATTTGTAATATCAATAATTTATATAATTAAAAAAAAAACAATACTTAGCACTGTGTGACGATACGATTATGCCACACAAAAATATCCTGATACTAAACTGTATTGTTTTATTTCCCCACCCGTAGAACCCACCCTCCGCTAGTTAGCTAATATTAACCTTGGCCGCTCTGCCCTACGCACCAACCGGGTCAGGTGGGAACTAAGTTAGCAATCAGTGTCATTCATTTGCGATTACCTCTGGTAACATGGCCTTGGAAACATGGTGGCCACCCTCCTTTCACCCCCCTGTAGCCTCAGTGAGGCAGCAAAACCCATTTGCTATTGTCAGCTATGTTAGCACCACTAGCCATGCTGACACTGCTAACAGCACTAACAGAGCTAACAGTGATGCTAAAGGGTGTTTGCAGCTCAAAAGTGAGCTGCTTACTTACCAGGGTGACACGAGGAGAGGGTGGGTGGGCACAAGTTTTCGACAACAATGCTGTTGGTTTAGCCTGGAAATCATGGCCATGAGTAATGAAAATGGCTCAACACCAAGCATGCATTTGTAAATATCACTGTATGCAATTGGATAACACTACAACCAATCAGAACAATACACGGGGTGATGCCCAGGGTACTGTTGGGTTGGGGCAGTGTTACTAACAGTAATTGTTGAATGAGCAGAGCCGCTAGCTCCCACCTGACCTAACTGATGTGCAGTGCAGAGCAGCCAAGTCTAGTTAACGAGTGGAAACCGAAGGCTGGGTAGTTGGCACCATATTTACACATGTTAACACAGCTAGCCAACTGTCTGTCTCCCACCAGATTCAGGTGGCATGCAGTGTAGTAAATTGAGGGGTAGCAAAATTAACCTTTAGACTGGCATCCATATCCAAAGCAAGAATATTCTTGGTGGTTAACCAATTATTGGTTAACCGTTGACATCCCTACTTATTATATTTACTCATTAACGTGGTGAGTAATTCATCTTTGTTAGACATAATGATGGCTCTGAGCTACACAGACAGATGTATGAGGATCCACATGGATTAACTTTTGTTACACAGGGGGGAAAAATATATTATCTGACTCATCATGCTTAAATTCATTTAGGAAATCATGATGGCTGCTTCTACAGTCATACTTCAAATGACTGCTTCCAATCTGTCATCATTCTGGTGATTACAAGGCAGTGAAAACAACCACAACAGATCCAAATCATCATAAGCAGATATCTTAAAGGCGGTGGCTACGGTGTATCATGTGGAGCACGGTCGATTTGTGTGCCTGAAATCTGAAATCTTTTCCAGAGCGGGGGGCTTGGTGTTGCGGTCACAAAATGAAGAAATAGAAATGTATGTGTTGCAAAGGAACGTGTTTAGTATTAAAACGAACAAAAAGATTATAGCTTTAGTCGTTACTTTTCGGATTAAACTTGTATAGCATAATGAGTTTATAAATAAAGATTAAACTTTCAGTGGTTACCAGACTTTTTGACTTATAGCTCCTACATCTCTTTTTTGCCTTGGTGCTATTCATTTTGCATGGCTTATGTCTACAATTTTCAAAATATAATTATATGTGTGTGTGTGTGTGTGTGTGTGTGTACACCTAAGCTCTTCAACAGAGACCTACAAATGATTCATTTACACCAATAACATAAATCCAACAGGAAATGTGCTAGTGCCTCTGAAGTAACATGAGCAAATGTGTCAGCTGTGAGCTAGACATCTTCAATTTGCCATTTATATCTATGCATTCGGAACCAGTGTATCTCTCTTGTGGTATGTTGAGATTGACGATCGGACCTACGGTTTGGGAATCAGAGGGAGGAGTTGAAAGCCACCTCCATCTGCCTGCTCTTCAACTTGTCTCTCTGTCAGTGGTAGACTTAGGATGTTTGTAGGTCAGGGGTGAAAAGGAAAAAAGGGCACCTACTGCATGACGGGGGGCCACTGATGTGGAAAAAACTGACCCCCTAAACATGCTCAAAAACTCACCAAAATTGGCACGCATGTCAGGACTGGCGAAAAATTTGATACAATGAAAAAATTAACTCCAAAAGTGCCAAAATGGGCTCTCTAGCGCCACCTAGACACACTAAAATGGCCGCTGCCGCCTGTAGGAATGTGACAGAAAGATATCTATCACAGCGGTGCCTGCATAGTGTGACGTGTGTGGTTGTGCTGCTGCCGTGGTCCTGCCAGATGCCTCCTGCTGCTGCTGTTATCATTAGTCATACTTCTGTTATTATACACATATGATTATTGTCACATATGTATACTAGCAGATATTAATATATACTTTCAACATATTGTACCACAGTAGCCAGAATTATAATATTATTACTTTCATTAATGTTGTTGTAAGCTACTGTCATTACCGTCTGTCCTGCATCTCTCTCTCTCTGTCTCCCCTTGTGTCTCATTGTGTCATACAGATTATCGTTATGTATTATGTTGATCTGTTCTGTCGTCCTGGAAGAGGGACCCCTCCTCAGTTGCTCTTCCTGAGGTTTCTACCATTTTTTTCACCGGGCTGTAAAGCCCTGTGAGGCAAATTCTGATTTGTGATATTGGGCTTTTTCAATAAAATTGATTGATTGAGTAATTGAATGATGTGGTCAGCAGTTTGGTTTTCAGAAACCACCAAATATCTTCTCCCAAGTCATGGGTTCATTGCCAAAAATGACCTTGCATTCTATTGACATTGCTTGTTTTATCGACATTTCGACTTACGAATAGGCTAATTCACACTGTCTATGTGAGCTGGAGGCCGACAGCGAGGGTCCGAGGGCCCGACCAATGCCGCTTGTAGCTTTAATGTTATGTTGAAGCTGTGAAAAGTAATTTAAATTAAATCCAATATGTACTCGACAAGTGCAGTTTATGTCTTGTCAGCTGGCGGCTAATGAATTCCAGCAGCATTCGGTACTAATGAATGTCAATGTGTCGTGAGTTCCAGTGGTGAGCAGGTGTGAAAGCTAATGACATCTCAATGACACCCTGAGCTAAATACTACATTGTTAAAATGTTGTATTTTTTTTTCCTCTGAGCTGTGTTATGTCTTTGTTTCCTCTGATTTCGTTAAACAGAACTGCCAATTACATGTGCTTTATGTCTCCAATATCACATTTTCATTACGCAGATGCAAGATGTAATATGGATCTCCTGTCACATCCACGCATTTAGCCTCCCAGATTTGCCATACCTAGAGCAGCATTATTTTGAATGGTCAATCACTCCACCATAATTAGATTTTCCCTGAGTTTTGGCCGACATTCTCCCCCAGCTTGATACTGGGCATTTGTCTGCTGTAATAATATAAAAACAATTCTATGGCAGCTGAAATTGAGTTTATGCCTTCCTCATTTTTAGTAAAAGAGAAAGGCGGTAACCGAATCAATCCTATCATCTAATGCCATTTCTTCTCAGAGTTGAGATTATGTAATATCATATAATAGTGGACATAACCAATATCCTCAGACAAGGGAGCACTGAGGTGCTCCACAAGCTAATAGCTGCTCATTACTCTGGGTTTTTCGTCTCCCATGTTTTCCTTCTTTGTGTGGAACTTGCTTTCATAAATGTTTTCTTTGAGCTAACTTTTCCTTTGTGTCTGCCTGTCCACACACAGCGACTCACACCAGTGTGTTTCCTTGACAGTGAAACTGTCATTTAATTGCCTTTTTCTAAAACTAATCCTGTGGTGTAAAAGGTGTATAGGAGGAAGAGGACATGCAGTAGAAAACCTATTTATAGCGTTTCCTCAGTATGTGGGGGTATAGCGGCAAGCATGCGCAGTGCAACTTGCTTTTAATGGTATATGAGCCATGTAAGAATACAGGCATCACTTATTCATCACAGGCTTTGGTATGTAAGAGGTAATTTGCTAATAATTTGCCTTGATACTTTGGTAAGGGTCAAGCAATGGGTGTTGGGTTTACTGTATATAGTGATCCCCTCAAAGCTTAAAGGAATAGTTCACCGACAAAGTCAATAGGTCATGCTGTGTTAACTTGAATTCATGAAGAATAGGTAGACAATAGGCTTAGGCGGTATCAAGCTACTACAGTATACAACAGTATTTAGAAATCCCGACAGAATTATTTACATAACCATCAAAAATACGCTAATCTTTCTATCAAACCGATACGGAGATGCTGTACTGAGGATGCATTGTATGTAGTGGATATCGTGCTCCACCAGAGGTCAGTCTCTATAGGTGGAACAGGCAGCTGAGCTTACAAACATGGCGATTGCCAGCCGTGGAGATAACATTACAGGACTGTAAACAGCCAGCTAGCAATGGCGGAGAGAGCCCACAGGAGAAGCAGCAGAAACTTGGTCATTAAAGGGTTTATTTTGACCAAACAAGAGTCTGTGGTTGTTGGAAGAGTGGAAAGATGTGGTTTGAGTTAAATGTCTAGTGTGTAGGATTTAGGAGCATCTATTGACAGAAATGGTCAATAACATTCATGACTTTATTTTCTTTAGTTTATAATCACCTTAAAATGAGAATGGTTTTGCTTTTGTTACCTTGGAATGAGCCGTTCACATCTACAAAGGAGCTGGTCCTCTCCCATGCAGTCCACCATGTTATTCTGCAGTGGCCCAGAAAGGACAAAACAACTGAATCTAGACATGGCCATTCGCAATGTCACGTCAGCCACTGTAGTTCTCTCCAGGAGAAGTTTCAGTTCTGCAACCTCTGGATGCCACAATAGTCTCCACACTGGACCTTTAACAAGGCCATTAAGCTAGTTTTAGAGTTTCAAGAGAGAAACTTGAAGTTGAGGTTTATGGCTCATTGTTTAATTTATTGAGTATTTGTAACACACAAACAGCTTATTAGCTGAGACTTAACATACCCACATATACCATCATATCCCGTATACTAGGGGTGGGGGGAAAAACATAGCATAGTATGCATAGTATCGCGATATCGTCACACAGTGCCGAGTATCGATTTTTTTTATTGTATAAAATATTAATATTTACAAATACAAATTAAACTTGAGGTTTAAAGTAAAGTTTTACTCTGGGGGACATTATTTGCAGTTGTAAACAGATACTAAATCACAATATATTTTATTGCAATAATATTGTATTGTGACCAAAGTATCGTGATAATACTGTCTCATGGAGCCTCTGGTGATTCCCACCCCTATCATAAATGGCACATTATCTCACAGAGAACTGGCAACTGCTGTCTCACGTTCTACGAACTAGAGCAGTACAGGAAAGTCACACTGGAGCAAACACTGCAGACTAGGGGTGGGGATCTTTGGGCACCTCATGATTCGATAACGATTCAGGGGCTACGATTCGATTATAAAACGATTATTGATGCATCTTTAATTTATGTATATTGATGCACTTTTTCACAACACACATTTCTTTTTGTCTCACTGAATAAGCATTCAACACTTGCATGCAATAAAAAGGTAACAACAGGTATGTTAAATCACAAGATAAAATGCGCAGTTAGAGTAACATGATTCGGTGGCGACAGACGTCCACGCATCACATGTAACTGCGATTCTACCTGCCTTCAACAGCGAGGCCATGACTTCTGTTTTGGTTTGGTTGTAGAGTGTCGGGATGGCCGTGTCGGTGAATAGCGTCGGGATGGGATGGTGTATCTGGGCTTCAAAGTATGCAGCAGTGCTCAAAATCCCTGATTTTCCACGATGGAATAAGGACGCAAATCCTTGGCAATAAATGCCGCGATGGCCTTCGTAATTCTGGTCGGTAGCACTACTAGTAGCCGCAGCAACAACAGCCTGCCGTCTGCCTGACTCCTCCGTTTGGTGGAATCGAGTTACATGGCTTCTCATGTTTGTTGTGTTGCCAAAGTATTTTACTTTAGCATGACACGGCTTACACAAAACGTGGCTCTTGTCCAGTTCGCTTCCGCCGTCGACATTGTAAAAGCCCAAGTGTTTCCACACGTCTGCTTTTAAATTAGGAGCTGTTCGGATCAGATGGCGAGGTGGGTGGCGGTCAGCCATGTTTGTTTTCCTCTGTGCGCGTGACGGCGTGTCTGGTCCAGGTGCACATCCCAAAGTGTCCCAGAGATGACACATACCGCGCTTCTTAGTTCCGCATTATTTAGAACCTTCTGCATTGCTCTAATTAACAGATTTAAATAATTGAAATTTGGACGTTTGTGAATCGATTCAGATTTGTCCACGTACAAATCGCGATGCATCTAAGAATCACCCCTACTGCAGACCTCCTGCCAAATGCAGCACAAGAATGGGGGATTGGCGACAAAAACCTTATCATTGTAACAGACAATGGGTCTCATTCATGAAAAGTTAGTAAATTTTTGTGTAGATTTGCACATAAAAGCCTACACTACTAAAAACCTATTCCAGATTCAGGATTTGATCGTAAACACGTGTATGATCATGAATGCCAAACCATTGTAAAGTCTAAACGCTCCTGGTAATCAGCAATTAGCATAAATCTCCGTCCATGAATAGCCAATGACCACCATATAAGGAGGTGTAGGTGCATCCAGTCGACCTGTCAGTCATGGCGCAAACAAAGAAAGAGAGAAAGAAAAAAGAATTTCCGAAGTGGAGATCGAAATAATTTGGAGGGAGGTAACAGGTGCTGTTAATGTTGTCTCCGTGGTACAAAGAACCATGTCAGAGGTGAAGCGTAAATGGCTTGATATGAAACTGGAGGCAAAGAAACGCATAAGCACACACACAAAAAATACAGCGGTCACCAAACAAACAGAAGATTCATTTGTGGGGTTTTGAATGAAGTGAGAACGGGAAACCAGAGATGTTTTGTGCATAATGGATAAACTCTAAATCAGTGATGGCTGTCGGAATGTAGAGCTATTTAACATTTATTTTAACAAATGATATGGATAACATATAGTCTACAGCAGTTTTGTATGTCTTCAAATTATTTGAATCTTAATAGCCGAAAGCTCTGTTTTATACAACGTAAATTAAACATTTTTTCAAATCAGATTTATTCATTCAAATGATCAAAAAGCCACCAAAAAAGAAAGAAAGTGTTGTCTCAAATAATTCTTTCAACTGGCGCGTGCTCCTTCGTGGCTCCACCACCTGCTGCCCCTGCTGAACCCAGGCACCGAGGCCGAAGAGGCTGTGATCCCGCTGTCCATACAGATATTTTTATTATCATCAACATGTAGAAAGAACGTGTAATCTATTGTGTCGATTTACATAGATAATTCACAATCATGAACCTAATCTGGATCTTAAACCTGCTAATTGCCTAAATAATTTAACTAAATGTGTTATATTTTTTAATATTTTGTCATGTTTAAATTACGTGTTTCAAAGGCGTCTGTGTATTGTGTACATAACAGAGCGCAATACGAGTCAAAATTGTAATTTCCAGTAGTGACAAGCAATATTTATGTGCTTTACTAAATTTACACAAGCACTACAAGTGGTCAGGAGCAGGAGTAGATTTTGTTAGTAGCTACGAAAAGATCGGAACTACAAAAATATTGATGAATGCGGACATGCACGTAAGTCTGCAAACAGTTTATACACAAATTCCTTCGGCTCACGTTTCATGGATGAGACCCAATGCTTCTAACATAGGTGTTGCCTTCAGTTAGCGGAATACCTGCATGTGAAGTGTTCGCTCACGCGCTTAATCTGGCCTCACAGATTGTGTCAAATCTGCCAGCAGTTTAGTTTGTCAGGTGTATGCAGCATTTCTGACAAGTATTATGATGGTGTTGGTAAGTCTGTTTGTTTTGCATCACATTTTGCTGCAGTAAGAATGACTGAAGTCAGATGAACAGACCTAAAACTTTATCTAATGAGAGAAAAAAAGGAAATGAATCGCAATATATTTTATAGCAATTCTCAGCATATCGCAATAATATCGTATTAGTCCAAAGTATCATGATAATATTGTACCGTGGGTCCTCCGGCAATTTGAACCCCTATCGTATACCCAAGTGAAATTTCAGGAAGGTATGAAGCTATGAAACGATATGTACCGCCCAAGCCTAGTGAACGTATTGATTCATTGATTGACTGGGGCCCACATTTAACAACAGGCAAACTACATCAAAACATCTGCTTACAAACTCTCACACAACTCATGCAGTACAATCCAAGTCTCATTTATCCAGTGGTATGCTCAGTACTTACCAAACATGTATTTTCACAAAAAGAATCTTAGTATTTGAGTCTGGCTTCAAAGAGACGATAGACATTTTACTTTAACTTCAGTTTTAAACAGTAAGATTTCAGTATTTCTTGAAAATTTGTGACCAAACAAATGTCTTCTGGTGCTGTTTATTAGATATTTAAATAACTTTGAACTTTTGGTTCTAAGAGATTAAAAAAAAACAAAAAACAAAGTGTCAAGTTTGAAGACTGCAAGTCAATGAAGTATTTTGTGCATGAAAATGATAATTATAAGCCACAGTGTTTCACACAGCCAGACGCCTAAGCCAAGTTGTTAATTAAATCTATTTCCTGAGGCGAGTGGTTCATGTCACCTAATTAGTGGCAAAGTTAGTTTTTCTGTCAAACTGTTAGTCAATGGTTTATAAGGTTACATTTCAACAACAGATATACATATGTATATGTTGTTACAACCTGCTGTGCTGATGGGAGTCTGAAGTTTTACTATATATACATACCTGTCATAAGTCCTCCACAAAACTACTGGACATGTTTATCATTTGAATTTTATCTACAACAGCAAACAGTAGAGTATATATGGCAACATTATGACAGATGGTTAGGGGAATATGTTTATGAGTAATTAAACTATCCTTCATAGTACAGAAAGATATGAAGCACCTGCCGAACCAGCAAAGGCTGATATGTATGTAAATCCATACAGCTCAAGCAAGGCATTGCAATTTTCTCCCATGTATGTGGGGGAGAGGATGAAGCACGCTGCAAAATGCACAAGATTTCCTCAGAAGATTTGCCAGAAACCCAATCTTTATCTGCAAGTCATCTCTTCTGGAAATCAAAGAATTTCAGTTGGATTTGTGTCAAGCAATGCAAGGGTCTTCATGTGAAATGCAGATTTTTTTTTTTCTGCACCGGAGCTTTGCCAACTACAAACGACTTCTGGGGTAACCGAGAAAGTCTGGATCCCCTGAGCTGCAGATGTGTATGTATTGGATAATGAGGATTCGGGGGGAGTGGAGGAGGACCGTGGCAGTGCTAGTAGATCTATTTTTGTCTACAATAATTCCTGTTTTTAGACAGACACAGTCATTGAGGAACTTTGATGAAAAGCATCTTGCATTCCTGCTTCCGTTCTATCCGTAAATCTCACAAAAGACTCTTCCTCTGTGAGAGATGTGAAGCTCTGTCGAGGTAGTCTTGATAAAAATGGGAGCCTGCCGCAGAATTAATGAATTTTTGAATGAATTACTGCCTTTAATTTATTCTGCAACAAACCTATAATTATCTTCATGAGCAGGAAGCTACACTATTGCTCAACAATACTGTGTGTTTGCTTAGATTCAAGTGTTGCATTACAGAGCGTTCATCTTCTCACACAGGTCAAGGCCGTGGCCTCTGCCGGACATTCTCTGTGCCGGCGACCCGCTGTGATAACTTGTGGCAGCATCATCTGCCACAGCTCATTTACTATTCCGCATCAAAGAGAAAACACCACGACAGCTGCAAGTCCATCCACGACAAACACCCACACACTCACTCACGTGTCTATTAAACTCATCTTTGAGCAGAGAACGGGATTCATTAGTGAGACCAATGGTGTGCTCCTCACTAATACTGATTCTCGTGTCTCTTTGATACATCTCCCCTGTTATTCTTCTCGACACTTCAATCCCGTAATTGTGATCCCTGAAGGTAACGAGAATGATATTAGAGTGACAAACACTATATTTCCCTCTGTCCATCAGCCAGGTGAGATAATGGAGAGTAATGGGCAAGTCCCTTTGTAACTTATTGACTTTTGAATAAATGCTAATAAATAAGATTAAAAGTTGAAGTGAGCTGCATATGAACTCCGGGGAAAGTCGGCGTTCATCCTTTGAGGCGCCAGACCTGAGCCACACAAGAAGCCGCCTTAATAGGTAACAGCACCCTCAATGGAGAACAATTTAGACGTGCCTATAGAAATGATTTGTACAAGGCTGCGCTTACTGAAGGATCAATAGCAATTAGATGCACTGTCACCTCTCTCACCTGGTCAGTATTGACAGAAATGTTAGAGAACTTAAAGGGATCTCAGCAGACTTTGCATTTACAAAGCTCCTCTTCCTGCTTGTTAATCTGGAGGAGTTCCTCTTGTCTCCATTGGGAGTTTGATAAATTATCAGTCAGTCCAAGCCAACAGATCAGGCAAGTGGAGGAAGAAATAGTTTGCAAAGGTTTTCTCAGTGAGCCTACAGCCCCATCAGGTTGGTGCTGTGGTGTTATCGCTGAGCTACTGGAGCTACTGTTTCTCCACAAGTGTTTTTTCCCTCCTTCGCAGACCTGCTGGGATTCCCTGACAGAGAGCTTGAGAATCTTTTTATACCTGCCCTGAAGTAATACTAGAAGCACCACAGGAGCAGAGTGACAGTGTAAACACACTTCAATGTGGCTGTAAAAGGGGACACACTTCCCTCACCAGGTCAGGATTTTTCAGGCTTTGTCTGCATTGGGAACCGCCAGAGTTTCCATTTTGCTGTAAACAAGGTCAACAATAAACTTTAAACCACCTATATTATCACCGCAAGCAGCAATGGACCGCTGTCTATTGCTTTTACAGTATATGTTGATTAATGTGATACAGAGCAAAGCATAATCTTCCCTTGTCACTGATTTAAATTATGTTTTACACTGCATTTCATGTCAAATTAATTAGAGGTACCAATGGACCAAAAGTTGATTCCAACCTGACCCATACCTGCCTCTAGAGATGACATGTAATTAAAATTTCATATGACAGTTTAGTGAATTCAGTGAAACGCAATTTTCCAATGTCCAAAAAGTACTAATACACACACTGAAATCATTAACAATTTGCTGCAATCTCCCCTTAATAAAACAGTAACATAGCTTATACCTTATGTCAACATATAAAAGTCATATCAGATACGCATTTGCTGTAGGGCTGACCCCTAACAGTTGACCAAACATTAGTCGACCCGAAAGGTCATTAGTCGGTAAGATTTCATGGGTCGCTTAGTCGCAGAGAAAACAAACAAACTTGAAATTCTATTAGGAGCTGTGCCTTTTCAAAATAAAGCATGACCTACTATATGACTGCTTAGCAACCTCAGGCGCAACCTGCTGCCATGCTCTTGAAAGCTGGAACAAAAACGGCACAAGAGTAGCGCCCAGCATCAGACCTCGCGTTTCTAGGCTGTTAAAGACACAGCATGTGTACGGCCCCTAATTTACAGGGCTGGTACCTGCGGTTATTCCACAGGCTAGTTAATAACATGTCGGGCAAAGTGTGGGATCATTTTGAGAAGGTGAAGGACGAACCCAAGGTGATGTGTAAACTCATCTTCATTGGTCGACTACAAACATGACGTACCATCTGAAACATGAAAGTAGCTACATGCCCATTAGCCACTTAGCACAATCATTACTGCTTTGCCGGCAGCGTCATTAACAGGCGGCTCGCTCAGTGTGTGACGTGCACTTGTAGATAAAATATAGGCCTATATTAATGAAGGTTCATTAGTACGGTTTTGTATTTCTCTGTAATGTAGCACAGTGTTAACAATGTTACTGATACTATTCTTTCTCACACCTTCAACTCCAACCATTGTGTTGCCCTGCCCACAATATATAATTCAATAATTAAACAACCGGTATTGCTACCTGCACCTTTCAGACCCAATAAAATTGGTACTGTCAAAAGAAGAACTCAACATTAACCTGATATCAGAGGCTAAAGTATGTTTTTGCCTTTTTCCATCCATCACTGGCCATTATCATACCAGGCTACACTTCACTTAGCCTCTTTCCCTTTTGCCGACTGGGCTTCATATGCAACATATGACATGCATCTGTGCAGTTTATTGGCTCAGTTTAGAAAAATTACTTAATGTTACATTTAAAAATAGCAGAACCCAGGAACCAGCCACACAGCATCCCTTTCAGGTAGGGTGTTTAAACTCTAGAGGTAATAGTGTGTAGGGCTGTCACATTCTGGTCGGGTGGTCAACAGGGGTGTAAATCACCAGCTTCATCACAATACGATATTATATCGATTTGTTTGGATGACGATATGATGTTTGCCGATATCACAAAGTCTGTCATGATATGATTTCGTTACGATTCAATTCAGGAGCCTGCGATCGATATGACGCGATATCATATGCCCATCTAACACAATCATTTTCATCAACTCACAAAAACAACTAGAATATGATTTGACCATTTTATTTCTGAGCTTTTCCATGTATCAGGCATTTAAATGAAAAACAGTATTCTTCTGTAACAAAAAATAATAAAAATAGACCTGTTCACTAAAGTCACACACTTCTCATGTTTAAGTGAATTTCAAAATAAAGGTGTATCTTTAAGATGATGATATGGATCGATGTTTTCATTTTGCATCAATGTAATCAGATCGTTAATCAATGAATCGATATATACTGATATATCGTTACACCCCTAGTGGTCAATATACTGTTGCAACACCAGCAATTGTCCAACCAACGAGACTTTGGTCGTATAATCCCTATGTCCATCAAAGCTCTTCTTTTCCCAGCTTCTATTCCATCTTTCTCCACTGTGACTGGATGGCTGGTAACCGTGACGAGCGCAGCGTTTTAACCAAAGTTAAAATTCCAGTTACAGGTAACCCCCGCCCATCACCCCAACCGCATGGCACGTACACCCTTAAAGCTAAAGGAAAGTGCAGAATTAAAAGTGAAAAACAGAACAAACAAACAAACAACAAACAAACAAAGCAAGATGATTGGGCTCAATCCGAAACAATTTGATAGGCCATGCTACTGACATATGACAGAAAAGGATTCAAAATCTTTTTAAATGCAAAACAAGTGCCAGATAGAGTCAACATTAATTTTTTCAGTTTAAGACAATACACCACCTCCTAATCTAGCCTGCATGGGTAGGCAGAATTATGGATTTCCACTTTCACAATATCAGTCTCCTAGCCTTGTTTTAACCAAATTTAAAAACAGAAAACAAATAATCACAGAAGACACTGAGGGTCAGATATATCATTATGGATTTACTTTACCAAGTCTCTCTCACATGCAGGGTTATAGAGATATTGAAGTATAGTTAGTAATATTATGTTGTCATATGAAACTGTCGACAGTGTCCAGGAAGTCAGATTTTTCTCATCAGTCTCAGTGGGGAGACAGACACACGCAGCTCAGCTGGATGCTCTCAGTGTTTATTTTCAGATAATATTGCAATATACATCATATTTATTTTCACTTGAAGCATTTTATTTGTCTAAACACTGACTTAAATTGTCCTGGGCAAGTGTTAATTGTGTGGTGGACAAACAATGCTACCAGGTGGAGTGCAGTCAGTACACTGTGGCCCATCTAGTTAACCTAGAGACAACGTATGGATATTGATATATGCAGATTCAGTAGACATGCCCAAACTTACAGACAACCATACTAAGTAAGAGACTGATCTGAAAGAGCAGTTACAATCTGGAATGATGGAGGATACGAGTCCAAAGTGCAAAACACGAAAGTAATATCTACAGAACCAACAGTGTATCTGAATTTGAGAAAAACATGAACTTTAGCTGTTTTCACTTTATAACAAGGCACTGATATTCCAAAGTCATGCTGAGCACATCTGCCTAAAGCTATTCAGTCAGTAGAATACACACCTTGGGAGTAACCTCGAGAAGGCTGGCCATGCATGTAAAGACGGAAATGCAGCAAAACATGCAGAAATGTAGCTGGCTAAGGTATTATAAAGTAAATGTAGTCATAAATCATTACATGAGCCCAAAGCTGATCAACAAGATCCCTGTGAACAGGTGGCCTCGTCAGAAAGAAAATGCTTTACAACGTGAGGTGATGCCTCTAATTTTGATTAATAACAGATTTTGAAATTAATTTCCTGGAACTGTGAGACCAGAAACAGCCACTGCTTCAAGTTTTGTATTTTAGTTTTCAAACAGTCTCATGAAGAAAACATCAATTCTCTCCTCTACCTCTGCATTATGTATTATTTATTTCTGGGATAAAACTCAGCAGAATGTCAAGATGCTAATTTTAAAAATGTATTGGTTTTTTGTATGCAAGTAACTACTCCTCGAGCATTTTGGGGACACCCAAACTTTCCAGAGCAGCCATTCAACGTCTTAGTTTTTAGTTATTCACAACCCATTCCAACAAGTCCAACACATAAAATAAGTCTCACCGACAGCTAATTTTTTATCTCCTGAATAACGGCAAACGATTTATCATGCAATGCTCAAAATCAAGGCTGCCTCAAGGAAATAAACTGCAAGTGGTCCTCTGGGCATCAGCATGGGCAGCTCCCTAGAAAATCGTGAAATGGGAGAAATATGTTTTCTATTAAAATTCAGTGGATGCCAGTACCAAAGTGACGTGCCTACACTTCATGTTGGTGTGGAAAAATCTGTATGTATAAAGGGGAATTAACCATATGAGGGTGTGGCTGCTTTAGACTAGTGTTAATGTCCCTTAATGGTCGTCATAATCTATTCTTCCTGCCTTTTTAATGATGAATTGTTTCAGTTTGAGCCTTTGTCTAATGTTTGTCTTGTTTATGTTTCCATTTATCAGCATTATTGTAAAAGCACACTAAAAGGGGGCAAAAAAGACAAAATCGTATACACTAGCTTTTCTGTATTTTGTTTAAAAACTAATGATAGCAAGCATTGTGTAAATTTCGTGTGAATTTGGGGCAGAGCTTAATACCTGGAAGAGAGAAACTTCTTGGCCCACCATCATAATACTTCCTGTTGAGTTTGGTGGAAGTTGTTTCTGTTGAATGCTAACATGATTATCAATGTTTTATTGTTAAATGTGCCGATGTTCTCCTTTGTTCTCACTAACTGTCCAATGATGGAGGTTTAAATGTCCCTTTGTTACAAAACAATGTAAAACCATTTGAGACTGCAGTTAATGGCAAAATGGCTACACTAAAAAACTGACCTTATGGCTTATTTATGCTCAACATTAGTTACGTACACAGACATGGTCAGTGCCTATTGTGCACATGGTGTTGCACGGTGGTGCAGTGGTTAGAATTGCTAACCATCACTTGATAGCAAGAGGTTTCCTGGTTTGAACCTTTGGGTGGGGGAGCCCTTCTATGCAGATTTTGCATGTTCTCCCTGTGTCAGTGTGGGTTTTTTCCAGGTACTCTGGCTTCCTCCCACAGTCCAAAGACATGCAGGTTAATTGGTGACTCTAAATTGTCCGTAGGTGTGAATGTGAGTGTGAATGGTTGTCTGTCTCTATGTGTTAGCCTTGTGATAGTCTGGCGACCTGTCCAGGGTGGACCCTGCCTCTTGCCTAATGTCAGCTGAAATAGACTCCAGCCCCCACACGACCCCCAAAGGATAAACAATTACGGAAAATGAACGAATGAATGAATGAATGTCATTTTTCTTTGTCTTTGAGTTACCTGAGGTCGTGTTCACTTCCTGGTTGGAGTTGGGCAAAAGATGTGGCTGAGGGCGGAGCCTGGTTTTATGTAGAAGGCCATCCCATGGACCAAGCCAAGAGCTGTGACAGCATGGGGGGGATTGGAGCATTCTTTGTGTTAGTTTTAGTTACTGTCCATGAAACTTTACCCCTTTGTGTTTAATTTGGTCTGATCAGTTGCCCCAGTGTCTCATTGTGTTAGGTTTGTTTGTTGGGTTAATGTCTAGTCTTGTGAGCCTTATTTTTTTCAGAAGAGCTATATTTTTTTGACCTGTTTTAAGACCCAAATTAATCTGTAATTTAGTGGAAAGAATTCTCTGTCCACATGTCATGATGTATCTAATGGCCTTACAGACCACCGCCATTATAACCTCCTCAACTATCACCTTATTTGCTGTGGTCATAACTTGTGACCCCGCCCTCTAGTGCCATCTCTTGGATGTATCTGTGCCACTGAAAGGGACGCATGGAAGTATGAGGGCAGTGACGTTTACATTTGACGTAATGTGAAATCAGTCAAGCCGTCATGTATCAAATTTATTTTTGTATTTTTTTTTTTTTTTTTTAAACAAATCTCTTTGTGCACTTCCTACATTCAGTATAAGTAAACATCGGGAGAGATATTGGGTCCGATGGGATTGAAAACTGTAACACCAGTAATATTTCATCAAAGCATCAACAAATTTGCCCACACAGAAACATAAATAGACACCGAGAGCATCATCACTGAATGTGGGAATCCTCCTTTCCTGTTCTCCCTCCATTGGCAGCAAAACAATGCACACACACACGACACACAAAAAGAAATGAAAAAAAAAAAAAAAAAGCTATTTCATGGCAGCTTGAATGAGGGTTTTTGTTTACACTTTACATGTAAACAAGTGGGCTTCACTCTGCTGGTTTTTCCAGAACAGAATGTTCCGGTGAATCATATTTTCATCCTTTTTTTTTTTGTTAAATCATATATTGGACGGGTATAAAGTTGTTAGACTCCTGCAGCTATGGAGGATGTATGCAGCCATGTACATCCTCTGTGCAGAACAGTATGTGCATCAAATACTACGCATCAGTTTGCAGTGCGTGTATGCAACTTTTCTATACTATATGTTGGCCCTACAGTCATTTTTCTCAGCACATTATGGTGTTTAATTCCAAAAATCATTCTGTAAAAGATGCAGCACATCTGTCTGTTTTCATAACTTGAGCTCAAAGTGTGAAAGAAGTTTCATAGCTAGTAACACATGGTGTATTTATAGTAAACGGTCTTGAAATTTGCATAAAACTGTAAAAAGAGGGAGGCTCGATTCTCATGCCTCTGGGCTACAGCATTTAAGATGGATGCTTTTCTTTTCTGGGCCAAGTAGAGGGTGTGAAGCTATTAGAAACTAGAGTTCAGATGGGCTCAGGTGGTTATTAATGGAAAGAACCAGGAAGAGATCAGCCTCGGAGGATGAGTCACACAGGCAACGGCCCATCCCCAGAGGCCTCCGCTGGGCAGCTCTTTATTATCCAAGCCTTCCAGTGGTTGGGTGGGATCTAAAGAGCTACCGCAAACTGTGCGTTCTAAAGGCTTTCCTGTGCCTGATGTCTCCTGCTTCTCAACTACTCAGTGTTCAACTCGCCAATAGCTTGTTTGCACAAGAGGCGTTGTTATAAATAAACATGTCTGGTGGAGGTTGCTAGAACAGAAGATTAAGAGGATACAGTGGGAAAACAAGAACGAGAAAAAAAAAACTGAGGGTCATCTGTTTTGTATGTATTGTCCAAGAAAATGTAAAACAGGAGGAAGTATGAAATGCAAGGGAAAGATGTCTTGTCTTCTTTGTGGAAATAATCATGCAAGATTTGCATTTTATTCTCCGTTCCTGTAAAGCTATTAATATGCATTGTTTTCTAAATGAAGCCATTAATTCAGATGAGTCTTTCATTGTGGAGAAAACAGCACCGGCTTCAAGGACAAAAACATCTATCACATTTATGTCTCCTGAGATTATACAACAAATACTTTAAAAAGAGATGGTTACCAGGCACAGGAAATTTCAAGGCTAAAGCAGAGTCAATCTGGGCCACGTCAGAATTCGAACAAAAACTATTTTTTGAGTTGAGATCAACCACGTCTAAAAATAGGTATACTTTTATCTGAATTGACCCAGACGATCAGATACGCTGGTATGATGTGGTTTATACAGGAGGTATTTGAAGTAAACATAAAATAAGACAAACTTAGCAGGACTTTAGAAGTGCTTGCTACAGCGTGATTCATAATTTCAGACAGTGAAGGGGTCAAAGGTTATATACGAAGGCTGGTGAAGCAGGCTTGTGAAGCGGTCCGTGTCTTTTCAAATCCTCTGACTGGCTGGAAAAGTCAGAGCTGTCCTTGAGACAGGTTTAACTTCCAGCTGCTACTCAGCTGCAAACAGCAAACGACCGACATGTGTCAGAATATGGACACTCGCAATGACTTGAGCCCTCATAGGCCTGAGCGACAATGGCGAAAACATGGTTACAACAATCATTAGTATTAGTCAATAAACTGTACATCAAGATATAACTCAAGTCAGTATATTAAGTTAACCTTTACATTTAAAATCCTGACATATCTCAAAGTGCGAGATTAGGGCCAAACGATTCTCATCATGATTCAACTCATCTCTTGTCTTTAATCCATATAATTCGTTTCACATGGATGATTATTACTGTCACACAACGCGCATACACTTCAGACAGCTGATGTGATTTGATGCTGCTGAATTACAAAATATCAGAGGAGAAAGAAAATAATAAGGGGTGAACAGAAGAGACAGGCCAGATGTAACAACAGAAACTGACCAAATTTTGAGATCATTTCAACCTGATACAAAACAAAAACTCTGTACAGTGCATCTGTTGTAACAGCGAACTAGTCCACCATAATGGCACAAGGTTGGTAATGCGGCATCTTTGCAGAAAGCATCCAGTCTACCAAGGGGAGCTGACATGGAAACATTAATGTAAATAAGATTGCTAGTTGCGATCAGGCCTACAGGTGCTGGGGTTTGTGTTGGCTGTTTCAGGAGCTGGCAGCCGATGTCCTCCTGGTGAAGTCGCCTCTGATGTTACAAATCTTAAAACCTACCACTGAATCCAAAACTGTCTTTTTACTATCGGTCTTTGATTTGGTTCCATTATCTTGAAAATGTGTCAAAAAGCATTAAATGTAAGTGTCTGATAGTTGTAGTCACCTTGTATTATCCATTCTCAAGTAGTCTGATCATTTATCATCAACATCATCATTATTATCATCACAGTCAAGTTCAAGACAACTTCTACATCCTGCTCCTCCTCCCACTGATTGCTGCAGTTTGGAACTTGCACCTTTCTGTGCACTTAAGTTTGGTGGCAAGGCTTAGCATTCTTGGAGTTGTAGGTCTGTACACAGTTGCAGACCATAAGCTCCAGGACTGCCACTGGTGCTGTGGGTCCCCACATCCAGTCTATCATCAGCGTACCTGTAAGAATAATGAGGAGCCCAAATATCTAGAAATTACCAAGACAAATGTATACCATTTTATTATAAGGGCAAGATAGTGAACATTTATTTAGTATATTTATTGTAAGCATTCCTTTGTCACCTTTGTACACAACAGAGGGTGACGTACATCATTGACATCACATACACTAAATGATGGTGGATACACCGCACAGACAAATGTATTCATATATCAGAAATGTGGCATTCAGAATCAGACAAGGTACAACAGCATGAGCAACCTCTTGGAAATGACCTGTGATGCTCTTGTAGGTGTACATGTCTTAAGGGTTGTGATCCAATAGTCCCTCAAATCCCTGGGGACATCCTGGGATGCATCAGAGGAATTATACAGCAACATGGCACTGCTGTATGTGACGTCAATGAACTATGTTGCCTGCTGTTGCATACAAAGGTGCCAAAAGGTATGTTTTTTATAAATACAATAGATAAACATTCACCATCTTGCTCTCATAACATTATAGTATAAATATGTTTAGGTTATTTCCAGAAATTAGGCTCCTCATCAAAATGGACAAGAGGTCTGTGGTCTGCAAGTATGTAGAGACCTGCAAGCTTGCAGACTGCTGAGCCTTACCAACAAACTAAAATGCACAGAAATCTGAAAGTTATAAACTGCAGTAATCAGTGGGAGGAGGAGGGATATGTACATGTAGTCATGATACTGCTTGATAATAATAAAGATTAATAAACAGGATACTCCAGAATGGATGCTAGTATGACGCAGGGCTGCCCCCGACTAAGAATTTTCCTTGTCGACCAGTAGTCGTCATTTAGGGTCATGAGTCGACTAGTCGCCTGCATATTTACGATATTAGTTTAATCATTAAATTATATATTGTGGGCGGGGCAACACAATGGTTTGAGTTGAAGGTGTGAGAAAGAATAGTATCAGTAACATTGTTAACACTGTGCTACATTACAGAGAAATACAAAACCGTACTAATGAACCTTCATTAATATAGGCCTATATTTTATCTACAAGTGCACGTCACACACTGAGCGAGCCGCCTGTTAATGACGCTGTCGGCAAAGCAGTAATGATTGTGCTAAGTGGCTAATGGGCATGTAGCTACTGACATGTTTCAGATGATACGTCATGTTTGTAGTCGATCAATGAAGATGAGTTTACATATCACCTTGGGTTCGTCCTTCACCTTCTCAAAATGATCCCACACTTTGGATTTCCTGCCCGACATGTTATTAACTAGCCTGTGGAATAACTGCAGGTACCAGCCCTGGAAATTAGGGGCCGTACACATGCTGCGTCTTTAACCACCTGGAAAACGCCTGG
Organism: Epinephelus awoara; assembly: GCA_035609425.1. Taxonomy (NCBI): domain Eukaryota; kingdom Metazoa; phylum Chordata; class Actinopteri; order Perciformes; family Serranidae; genus Epinephelus; species Epinephelus awoara. Next base: position 20,860,039 of record CM069306.1, on the reverse strand, counting down.
GCGCTACTCTTGTAGCTTTTTTGTGCCAGCTTTCAAGAGCACGGCGGCAGGTTGCATCTGAGGTTGCTAAGGAACCTTAACAAGCATTGTATACCTGAAATCCTGAGTGCAGAGCTGATCTTCTTCCAGGTGCTGTTTATAAGTGTGTAGGCCTACGTTCGTGGGACCAATGTAAAGCTCTGGGTAGCGCTGCACTAACATGATCAGCTTTTCCGTATTTATTAGACTGAATATTTACAGAAGAAGGAAAATATACCTGTCGGCTGGGATTGATTTGTAACATGACTCCTGTCTGACTGCTGAGCATGGCCACTTCCTGTGTCTGTCCTTTCAAATTAAAATCCTACATGGTCCAGTCATAAAGGATTTATTTTGACAAGGCGCAGTTCCAAATAGAGTTTTATGTTTTTTGGTGACGAAGCAACCATTGAAATCTGGCAGACGAATGACCTTTGTGGTCGACTAGCGTTTGGTCGACTATTAGAGGGCAGCCCTCGTGCAATGCTTGTGATGAATTTCAATGATCATTGGTTAAATAGGAGAATGAAAGAGGTAGGATTCTTCATTTTTTCTGTGTACTGAATGACATTTTAAAATGAAAGCAACAAGATTTTTTGATTCTTTGGATGGTTGATGTCACTGAAGGTTGGCACCTGTGACTAAGCTGCCAGTTGGACCTCACAAACACACTAGTACCAAAGAGATTTTGTCACCTTCAGTGGTCCCAAATTCTGGCCTGGTCCAGTTGCACACTCTACCTCGTTGGTAATCCAACCTTGTGGCTACTCAACCAACCCTGTTGTTCCTCTCTATTTAGAACTGCCAAATAGTTTCCTATATACTATTCTGCGAGATGATTGGCTGTGTGTGCACTGTCAAGAAATGTCAACGTATACTGACATTTCCCTATTTTCTATTGTGGATTTTGTTTTTTACTGAGGTGAGTATATACTGTGCCTATCCCTCAGCCCCAGTGTGCAGACACAGATGCATCCAGAATGTGAAGCAGGACTTTTCTTAAAAGAGCAAACTTTTTCAAAACAGAAAAGTTGTGAACTCAAGACCCCTAAGGTGCATTTTACACCTGTGTATGCCATCAGCAGCTGAACACATAATTTCCTAACCCTTGACTGCCCTGCTCCTGCTATCTGGCCTAATATGTCCGTCTGGAGCTCATGAGACAATCTCCAACACAACAGGTCTGCACATTTATTCAGCCTCACTGAACTGCATTTGACTTGTGGTGTGGCGGTTCCCATTATCAGTCCAGCAGTGCAGGTGTAAGAGGCTGGCAGAAGCTGCTACCTATTCACCACTTCTCGGCTGAGCCTAGCACCGCGCTGACACATCAGTTGGACCAATTAGCTTTTCCCGTCACTCTGCTGTCACACCCTGGCTCAGCTTATTGTAACACAGTGGCTGAATGTTACAGCCAGACACCAAAATAGACCCTGTGGGAGGGCTGAATCCAAACCTACAACATGTGGTTTCAATGTAATTAGATTTCATTCAGTCTGCTTCAACTGAGAATTAATGTGTACACAGGCAACATGTTATGGATTAAAGTAATGGAATGACTGTGCTACTGACAAACAATATTTGAATCAACAGGTGTCATCCAGGCCATGTATTCAAAGTTTATATATTCATGTTTGTATGCCTCTGGATGCATACATTATTTTTTCATTCTCTTTTTCTTTCTGTGGCGTTTTTTGTATAACTTTTTTAACGCAACATTTTGGGGGCACATCATTTTCTTTGTAATTTTTTAAAGCAAAATCAGCAAGTCTTCATATTGAGGATGTTGAAACTGCTAAATGATTGTCATTTTTTACTTGATGAATAAATTGATTATATAAAAAAGTCCTTTACCTTTTTTGTAGGAATCTTGGTGTTATTTTTGACCAGGCCATGCATTTTGATCATCACTTTAAATCATTGATCAGTACCTGTTTTATTCAGCTGAGAAATATTGCACAGCTCAGGTCTGTGGTGTCTCAATCTGAGCTGGAGATGGTTATCCATGCTTTTGTGTCCCCCCGTCTGAACTACTGTAATTCTTTTTTTACTTGTCTAAACAAATATCCTGTGAACCATCTTCAAATAATCCAGAACGCTGCTGCCAGCCTGTTAACCAGGTCCAGCAGGTCAATCCAAATCACTCCCATTTTAGTTTCTTTACACTGGCTTCCCATCAGGTTCAGGATTCACTTCAAGATACTTGTTCTTATGTATAGAGCCCTCCATGGTCAGGCACCTGCTCTGAATACCCTTAGGTCTTCAGAACAGGACCTACTGGCTGTTCCAGACTCAAAACAAAAGGTGGTCATGCCCTTGAAGTCGTGGCTCCAACGCTTTGTAGCTCTCTTCCATTAGGTTTATGTTCTGCGGTCTCTTTGTCTCTGTGTTTTACTTTCCTTTTGTTGCTTTGTTTTATTTGTTATATTGCCTATGTTTTTATTGATTGCATCTTTTATTGTTTGATTGTATTTGAGTGAAGCACTTTGTGAATTCCATTTCTGTGAAGGTTTCTATGTCAAATAAATGGTATTATTACACTATTATTATTATATTATTTTCTGTCAACTGACTTATTGAATAATCAGCTAGTCCTGTCAGTATTTATTTGGGGCCTGAATTTCAGTGATGGATTATGGGTATTACAATCAGCCCAGTCGCCAGATGGAAATGTTGCAATTGTAAGTTTCTGCAAACCACAATTGCAATACATTTGCACGTTTCATACACATCATATCAACAGTTCTAATGTGACACCCAGGCGAGACATCTGTCAAGCTACAAACCCCTTTTCGAGACCAACAAACAACAAAACTAGTTTTGATTTAGTGATTCCTTGCTGTCTTTTTAGACACAAAAATGTTGTTTTTGCTGCTAACAGGGGTTATTTTTTATAGAGACATCACTGCTTCTCCTGATGGGATTGAGCGCCCCAAACTGGGTATTTGAAGCCAAAATATGATCTTTTCCAAAATCATAATCAAGTGATTTTTGTGCCTAAAACTAACCACACATTAACCACAACAGCGTATCAAAGTTTCCATTAAATAATAATGTGCAAATGTAACGTACCTGTGGTTTGCAGACTCTACCAATGCCAACACTTTTTTGGGTGATTGGGTTTACATAATTATATCAATTACCACAACACTAGCATTTCATTGAGGAAAATTCCCAAACACAATCACAACAATATCATATAAACTGTCCAACATTTGCACCAGTTCAGCCTATGGGAGGACTGACCAGAACGCTTCATTAGATGGGCTGACTTTTGCTCTGTACAACACACCTGACATGCTCTCTTTCTTTCTACGAGGCTACAAGCTCCCTCTGCTCTTTTAACATCTCTCGATAGCATATACGGACAGGTTTCAATGATGTGAAGTTAATGACAACGTTAACGATACTAAGGCAAAGATGCAGTTCAAAGACAAGTTTCAGGCTAATTGAGCCCACCCCAAAGAGTATAAATCTTCCCTACACATGACGCATTCAAGGGGGGAGTTCGAACATCTCAAAGTAATGGTCTATAATTGCTTCAAATTGATGGTACATTGACAGTCATAGTTATACCTAACATATAATGAGATCCACTTTGTAGTTAAATTATATTTTTCTGCTCACAGTTTTAATCAAAGTTTTAAATCAGTTATAAATTACCCAGAAATATGTGATGAATTATGTTTTTCAAGGACTTGTATCGTACATAACATGAAGTTAAAAACCAAATGGATGTCTCTTACCGTCTATTTTTGTAACATGTTTGGCGCAGAGAATGCCTGGTACAGGAACATTTCAAAATGTCAAAACTTAAATCTGTAACTTTTCACACATTGTCACCTTCTCCAGCAGTGAGAAGTACCTGAAATGCAATTTCAACTTTGACAAAAGGTGGAAAAGTTGTGAATAAAAGTGTGGGGAAAGCCTGTTGTTTCGCTGAATCAGTGCCAGGAAATCCAGAAAAAAAAAAAACAGCTAGCGTGTTGCTAATGAAGCCATGGAGGATGTATTCTTTCATATTTCCTCTTTTGTCCTCCTGCAGGTGAACTCCTGCTGTCTTTCTCTCACTCTCTTTGTTCAATTTCCTGACCTTTTTCAACTGAATTAAATTCTGAGACATTTCCCATTTTCACACAGTCTAAAAGCTTCACTCATTTACTGAAAAAAAAATCTGTTGTCATGAACTGATCTTTATACCTTTCACACTGAATGTTGTGGAACCCCCCACCTTCTTTCATCACCATCGTGATCTTCAGATTGTCTCAGGGGGAATTTGCATCTCCTGTCTTCATGGATCTGCATTTCATGAAGATGCTACGCTTCAGTGACGTCAAATCCCTGAAACGCTTCTATGTAGCTTTAAAATCTACATTTTTTTATGTATAATATTTCCAGTTATCTCTCCTTTTCGACCTAATCTCACATTATAATAAATATTTAAAAAGCATGGTGTCAATCTCATCTCTTTCTCTCTCTCCGACTCAACCAGGATGGGAGCCACCTCCTAAAAACATCCATCAACTGTGCAACATATGACTGTAAATAACATGGATAATAGCAGCTTCATCATCCCAGTGTGCCCTCATGTGTCCTCTATGTACACGCACAGTGGTCTCGTTTGAGGTTTGTTGCGTAGGGAGTGCGTCGTGTTCACCACAGACGCAGGGGGGGACCAGCAAGAAATAAACAAATAACAACAACGCATTAATAAATCATAAGAGTGAACTAACCTGGGACCAAAGGCGGAGGTTTGCAGGCGTATTTAGAAGCAAAAAAAGCTTCAGAGCAATTGGGTTGGGGTGAGGTTACATTCAGAGTTATGTAACATAAAAAGACTAAAACCACAACCAGATCACAAAGACAGCTGCTATGAATAGACAAATACATCCATGATTGCACACTGTGACGTGGAGCTCAACTTTCATTTCTTGATGTCACAAAGTTATACAAGATATTAAAATTTTAGCAGTTTGCCTGAAAGCCTCACCAAAGCCTCGTACTGGGGATAAGACACATCCTCAAGGTCCAATTTGAATTACAAATCTGCCTGGAAGCCTTTTTGTATTATCTTTAAATATTTAACAACAAAAGGATGTGTCTTCCCTGTTCTGACATTAAGATGTTTTATAATAGTAATGTTGCTGTTGTTCGGAGGACAAATGATAACCTAGTAGCACGAAACAGTATTAAACAGCTTCATCCCCCATCTGGCAAATCCAGGACCAGATGTGCAAACACACAAAACAAAACACCCATAATGTCCTACAAAACCTGGTATTCATACGAACAGACCGTGTATTGGAAATGTGCAGAACTTGTGCAGACTTAAAATTTTGTGTACACACAGGTTTCTAAAGGGAGCCCAATGCAATGAGCAAACAATGATTATTGTCCCTATCAATCAAACTGTTGACTACATTAATTAATCAATTAATAGTTGAGTCTATAAAATGTCAGAAAATACACTAATAGAGTGATAAACAGTTTGTGTTCTCTGCCACTGAATAAAACAAAAAAGCAGCAAAAATACTCACAGTGGAAAAGTTTGAAAAAAAAAAAAGAATGACATTTTTGCTTGACTTGAACAAACGATTCATGACAAATGAATGACAAAAACTGTCAACTGACCCTTCGCTAAACCCCACCCTCAAAAGTCAGCAGGCCAATCATAGCATATCATCAGCCAGCTCTGACCAAAGTCCAACAACTGTATAGCTGTGTCCCACAGACTCATGCAGTCGTTACAAATTTTCCAGATTTCAGGATGGGTTTGTGGATTTTGAGCTATTCAGGGTTAAACTCGTGCTGGTATAATGAAGCTATAGCAAAAGTTCAGTCAGGAAGACAATACTTTCCATGCTTAGGTAGTCAGTTTTCTTTCTCACCCTGCCATTCACTCCTTGCAGGCATGCTCACTCTCTATCTCTGTCATTGTCCGAGACTGTCAATTGAGCCATCAGCTGCTCTACGGTTGATTCACAACCAACCGAGAGCACAGCGGCACACCTTTTCTGATAGCCTATCATCTTACTGTGTCTCGTTTTAAATGTGGTTCTTTCTCTGCCATAGCTTGCTTTGATGCTACAGCCATGCACACCCTCCACCTCCCCATCGCCCTTCTTGTCTTCTTGGATTCATCGGCCTCATCAGCCATCAGCCTCAGAGTCATCATCCACCACCACCTCCATCAGTGTCTGGACTCTACGAGAAGATTTATCTTGAGGGCCCTGAGATGTTCCGCAATCACAAAAAAAAAGCCTCTGGTTTCTAAAGACTTCTGTTAAATCTGAATCAGCACAGATCATCTGTTAATCTGTACACTCGTATTCTGTATAAAACATTATCTTTACTTTACATTCATCTGTCTCTCCTGATTGAAATAATCTCGTCACCCAGAGAGGTTGGAAGAAGATCTATGTCAAACATTAAGTTCCTAAGTTAGCACTCATAAGCTATGCTAATTACTGAAGTGGTTATAGACTGGATATATCTTTCAATCTCATATTGTGGACCCTTCTGTCTGACTCTCACAAATTGTGACAGTATTTGAGTGTATTTAGTGGAGTACTTGAGAATCTTTGAGTTGGCAGTATTTTTTTCAGTTAGTGTAGTTAGACAGTGTTGGCTCTTAATTCACTCTGACAGCTTGATGGAGTGGCAGGGGCACAGCAAAGGGGCGTGGCTTAGCAAAAGGTTCATAGGCTTTTCATTCGATTATTGCAGTACTTAACTTACTCCAGCTAACAAAATTATGAAAAATTAAAAAAATGGAAGGTAAGTGAGACAAAAGAAAATATTCAACATTATTTCTTTATCATTTTTTAAATCTGTACTGATTTTATTTATCCTTGTTAGTCAATAGTTGCTAATGTTCGTCTGACAATATTATTCCCCACTTAACTCTGTTTCTGATGGAAATATGTGGCTCTCTAGCTGCTAAATGCTCCACTGTGTTTGGCAGCTAGTCATTCATTTTGTTTGTGTGGTGCAGAGCATCTTTCTCATACAAATAGTTTTTCGCTTGAACCATTGTTAAGATAAAATATTGATGATTGCAGCTTTGTATTCTAATTAGTTGTTAGCAGTAACATTTATATACATTAAAATAAAATTATTTCTGTGCTCATTTTTCCATTTCTTTTAATCTTGTCCACTTATTCAGCTGTTTTATGATTTGAAACACATTATGGAGCACAATGAGGTATTTATATGCAAACATTTAGCTACAGTAAGGCTGTACTCTATTAACTATGTGGTTTATGGTTCGAGAGGTCTTCAGTTACACAATACTGTTCTGATTAAGTTTAACACAAAATGGAAAAATATGGTTTTATGAAGGAACACTTCATTATTGTATTGTCTCCTTTAACACCAGTAGACATGTTCTAACAATAAAAAACAAGTGAATCCACTCTTTTTGTTTTTAACAGCATTTTAGATATATATAATAAACCTACAGGTCCAAGTGTATTTTAGCCCACCTGCCGACTAAACTGTCATATATCATCCACAGTTTCAGCCACTATTCATGCTCGAGTTCTCTTGGAATCCATGTGAAACTACTAAGCACAGTGGAGACAAGTTAAAAACACTGGTGGAGATCCAAGGGGACAGACTCTCGCAGGGAAATCAAAAACCATGGAAACATATCCACATGGGACAATCGAACGCCATGAAAACAAATCCATGTGACGCCACAGATTCAAGCCAGGTTTAGAAGTTTGCAAGCAGGCAAGGTGAGATTCCTCCTGGGAGCCGCTTGCTGAGTGGTAAGCTGGAGAGGAATACAATACATTTTATCACCAAATGCACACACCCTTTTCTCTGGTTCACTCAAAGACCTGCAGAGAATGCTTTGACGCCACACTCGGCATCGCCTTAGATGTTTTAACAGTTTGGGTATCAATGCCAGGATAAAGAATGATGTTTGCAAGTCTTGTGTCATTGTGTGCTGATTGATGTGGGTTTGCCAGATGTCCCACATCCCTGCAGACAGACAGAGGTCAGAAGGATGGAAAACCAGAAGGAGGCCACAACAACTGTTTATATGCTACAACATGAAATAATAATACTGCAATACTGCACAACACAAAGACTTAAATATATGCAACAGAAGGATTACTGGTAGGATTATTAATTTGTGGGAACAAATCCACCAATTTATCTACATGTGTTTGAGGCAATTTTTAATCTAATTCTACTGGTTAATTTGTGGCTGTGAGGACTCCCACTCTCACTCTCAGAATATTCCGGGCCGTCCAGCTCGTGTGCATCGCTGAATGATGCAGCAGTGTGTTGGTGTCACAGCAGACTGGAGCGATGTGATATGTGATATCTCAGAGCCTCTGTTTCAGCATGTTGCCAAGACTGTGAGTGGGCTAAACCTGAAAATAGAAAGGCGTTTATAGGGGGAGGTCAGATTGCTGATAATAGCAGCACTCTACAGTATATGAAGCCTTTCATCATGACATTCACTACTTAAGTTATCCCTCAAGTATCTCAACAACACTAGCTTGGGTAGGGTGAGTCCTTGGGTTTGTTAGGTAGTTGTAGACATATTGATGTGTGTGAACATATGACTTGATGTGGAGCAGCCGATGTCAGTCCAATGATGGGCATGTTATTAATTTAAATTTAAATTCAATTTGTCATCCATCCATCCATCCATTTTCATCTGCTTATCCGAGGCCTGGTTGCAGGGCAGCAGGCCAAGCAAAGCACCCCAGACGTCTCTCTCCCCAGCAACGCTTTCCAGCTCCTCCTGGGGGACCCCAAGGTGTTCCCAGGCCAGATGAGATAAGTAATCCCTCCAGCATGTTCTGGGTCTGCCCCGGGGCCTCCTGCCAGTGGGACTTGCCCAAAACACCTCCAGCTGGAGGCGCCCAGGAGGCATCCTGGTCAGGATGTCCTAGCTCCTTACCGTATCTCTAAGGCTGAGCCCAGCCACCCCATGGAGGAAAATTATTTCTGCTGCTTGTATCCACAATCTCATTCTTTCGGTCACTACCCAGAGCTCATGACCATAGGTGAGGGTTGGGACATAGATGGACCAGTAAATCGAAAGCTTCACCTTCTGGCTCAAATTTGCTTTATGACCAAATACCTGCAGTTCTAATAATATCCCTGTCAGCTGTACTTTGTACCAGATGCTAGTCGGCAAATGTTGACTAAGATGGTGAACCTGCTAAACATTAGCATGTCAGCATTGTCACTGTGAGAATGTTAGCATACTGATGCTCACATTTAGCTCAGAACAACACTGTGCCTCAATACAGCCTCACAAAGCCGCTGGTATGGCGTAGACTGAAGGCTCATTTATGCTTAGGACCGCACAAACAGACGGTACTCTACATTCGTGTCAACCATATTCGTGTGCGTACTCTAAAAGCTTTTGGTTATGAATGAAACAAAGCAGTACCACCAAATACCGTGGGGGCAGTGAGGAGTCGTTCAAGGAAGACTCGACCGTAAAACACAATGAAGACGTTTTTTTAAATGGTGGAACAGGCTGAAACCCTAACATAGTAATTGAGCGTATTGCCGCACAGACCTCCGCCGTCTAAAACACTGCCTTTGTTAAAAGGTACATTATTGAGACCACCGAGGCCATGATCGTTGCTGCCAGAAACTTTTGACTCTGCCCTCTTGTGCCATCAAGTGGATGTATCTATGCCAACATAGAAGATGCATGGAAGTATGTGGGAAGTGACAGTTACGTTTGATAAGAACATATCTAATTTCACACATAAAGGGAGTGTCAATGAGCCTTGAGTGTTGTGTTACTACTTCTGTTGTTACTGCAGGCCTTAGAGTTAGCTGAATATAAATAGAATCTCTTGATCAAAGATATGTCAGTCACAGCCCTTTTCTCTACTCAGTTTATATAAATGTGCCAATGTAAAGTACTTGTCAAATAGTTCAATAGGTACTTTTCTCTGTTGGACAGCTCTTATTAGTGCGATTAAAAACCTAATGAGTTCTGTGAAGCTGTTGAGTTCACAGTTTTTTACCTTGATGACTTTGTCAGTAGATTTGAGTACTTTTCCTGTCTGCAACCATATGAAACATGTTAATATGCTAAGTGACTATAAACACAGACAAAGTGACACTGGCGCTCATCTAAAAAAAGAAGTGCAAAAGGGGCTTCACACTTAGAGATCCTCCTCTGCCACAAGTGGCATCAGTACTGATAATGAAAATATGTTGACATCCGTATTAAAGTGGGATGTCGCTGTGCCTCACACTCTAGTGAGTTTTTGAAAGGCCAGTACTGTAATACTTTTAATACACACAAAAAGTCCCTTAGTGATACTTCTGTTCTACATTTTGCAAAACTGATTTTATGGAACACACAAATAACTATAACATTAAATCTGAAAAATAGTACATTAAAGTAAATTCTCCATGTGGTATTAAAGTTGCTGTATCATTTTGGAATTGATAAATAATTCACCGGTACATATCTAAACAAAAATGTAAGCTGTGAGATGTTTTTGTCGTCACACCTGCGTCGATGCCTTTGGCTGAGTGAGCTGTAAAAGCTCTGAGTCTTGCCACTTAAAAGAGTAGCAATTCAATTGGCACAAAAAAGCTCCAGTTGTCAGGCCAACACCAAGGACATGCCATTCTTTTGCACTGTTGCATTCAGCTGTTTCGTAAACTGTAATGACTTTAACAAGCAAATCACTGCCAAGGATGATTACAGACCTTTTGAAAAGCTTGGATGAATTGCGGTCCTCACCCACGTACTCTTTTGTTTGATTCAGTCAATTGATAAGGTGAAATTTGACTTTTGATTTGATAGCATCACCTCGATGGCAATGAACACTCAAAACTAAATCGTGAGGCATACAAGCTGAAGACAGAAAACATTCTATATTCAGGCACAAAAAAATGGTTATAAAAAAAAGGTACAGTTCACAGACACTATTCTACTGAGTAGAAGATTGAAAAGATACTGTTACACTATAGGAGATCTGGTTCTTGGCAAGGTCAACACACAAGGCTGTTGACTAAAGTTAAAAACTAGAAGTGACATTTTACAGAAAGTTCCAGCACACTTCAATTTCCACTGTTGATCATTTAATTTCCAACTCAGAGTGGAAACCAATTTTGTTAGTCCATGTGCTGTCTTTTGTTTTCCAAAAATACATTCCGACCTATTCTGCATTCACATGAAATATGCACCTTCTTTTGCCAGGTGCGATTGCAAACTAATAGCATTTTTAAAGGGCATGTGGTTCAATCCATCCATTTATTCGCTGTGCCCACTTATCCAGGGTCACAGGGGGGTTGGAGTCAGTCCCAGCATGCACTGGGTAAGAGGAGTGACCTCAGGCATGTTGCCAGTCCATCAGCCTCTTATGTTTCAGAGCATCCCTCTAGTAAGCCATACATCTCCCTTTTAACGTGGTATTTAATCAAATTCTAACTATTTAGCACTGTACCACACCAGATATATACAATATTAACTGTTACTCTGTGTGGGTTTTTTTCCTGCTTCTTGTTCTGTCTACAGTACATCCTCGACTGCACACTGATGCCAAGCTGTGAGTTTTCTTTGGCCTCAGAAGTGTAACCATAAGCAGCCTGCTCTATTTGTGAGCTCATAAAGCAGCTCTGGTCTTTTAATAAAACAACAAAGACCATGTAATGCTTACATGGTCATGCCAAAGGAGTACACATGAAACATGAAGTTGTGTGAAAGAAGGAAAATGATGGCACTGTACGCCAGTAAACAATCAATCACATCACGAATTTGTGCTTTAACCCCATTAACCACACACCTAACATATACCTAACATCACTCTGAACTGTTTTCCAAAGCATACGGTACAAATTTAGATTTTAGGAAGTGCTGAGGGCTGTATGGAAGCTCAGAGTTCATTGGATGGCCAAGAGGAAGCTTTTTGGGTTGTATCCAGACACTGAATGCCTGCGTGAGCTACTGTAAATGGGATCAGTGCCAGGAGCATTGGCAGGATGCAGAGGTTGCAACTGTAATGTAAAAAAAAAAAAATAAGATCATACAGAGTAATTAAAAATGAATACATTGGTACATGGTGCCCCATTCTGATGAGCTTGTACCACATTGGAGTCATTTGTGTCTGCATGTAGTTAATAAAAAGCCCTACATCAACATCTTGTCAACACTGACAAATCACTTGAGGTTCTAGGGGTTACTTAAACCTTAAATGACATGTACATCTATCCATACTGAATGGATTATATTGTGCTGAATCTCTAAAGAGATGCAGGCACCCACTGATGATGGTAAAAGTTGCACTATGGGGTAGAGGTATCACCCCACCTCTGGCGAAAAAACCCGCACCCAGGCAGAATCACCCTACAGGCCATAACTATCACCCTGCCTCTGGCAAAATGACCCTGCGGGGTTATTCTGCACATCTGTCAGCAGCATGTACAGTATTACAGCAGCTACGGCAAACACTGAAACTACTGTACCATATGGCAAGAAGAACTCTAACATCTTTCAAACTGTTTTATGATCATATTATTATTATTATTATATCATATAACTACTAACACCAGTTACAGCTGTTGCTATGTGTTTCAAGGTTATGGTTAGATGTCCTGTGAAACAATGACTTGCAAGGTGGGGTCTGAAGCAGAGAGCAGCAGAATGGTAACTGTGTGATGATAAAATACAAGAGAGCAAGACAGCGTGATTGGCACAGGTATGTCAATACTGCAGAAGTCCTTTTCAGAATAGATATAGACAAATCAATAATTTTGACTATACCATTTCAATGAATAATATTCAATTTTAGATCTAAAAAACTTAATCGATTACATTCTAATCTAAAAAATAACTTGTGTGTTGGGGCGTCGGTAGCTTAGTGGATAGTGCCGGCGCCCCATGTATAGAGGTGATGCCTCGCTGCAGCGGTCGCAAGTTCGACTCCGGCTTGCAACCCTTTGCTGCATGTCGTCCCCCCACTCTCTCTGTCTCCCCATTTCACACTGTCCTGTATATTAAAGGCAAAAAAAGCCCAAAAAAATAATCTAAATAAATAAATAACTTGTGTTGTTCTTTTACATAACGTAGGGTGCTTTCACACCTGCCCTGTTTGGTTTGTGTCAAGGGAACTCAAGTTCGTTTGCCCCCTAAGTGCGGTTTGTCTGGGCAGGTGTGAACACAACAATCGCACTCGGGTACGCACCAAATCAACCGGACTGAGATGTTCTTGAAGACGCCTGGCCGCACACAGTGACAGGGTTCACCGCTAGCGTCACATGGCTTTTCATCAACGAGTTTAACGACAGAGTCAGGACCATTTAGTGGCACGGTGTTGGACGTTAGCTGCTGATGCAGTTGTGTAGCTTGTGCTTATCGGGCTGTGACAGAAAGCCTGCCAATCTGGCGGGGAGACAGGACAGGTCGGGTTCAGAACCCCGGCATTGACTGGAGATGTTTCAATACTAGTTGGTACTGGTTTATTTCGGTTGATATCTTGAAGGTATCGATACCCAGCCCTAATATATACACAGTGACATTCTATTTTATATTTTATATTGTAGTTATGCTATGTAGCGTGTGAAATAGAGTATGGTGAATGTGCTAGGAAAGGTAGTATCAGCATTGCTTCTGCCTGGAGCTTGCATGTACAGAGCCTGGGTTTGGTTGAAGGTGGCAGTGCTGTTTGGGCTGAGAAAGCCATGTGTAAGTAAGGTTAAGGAGGTTATTGGGTTGGTGTGGAGAGCAGTGAGACCTGGCATTAGGGGAGTGTCTCTGGGACGCCAGAGATCACTGTTTAGCCTCCTGGAGGTGTCGTGGGACCAACTAGACGAAACACCGGTGAAAGGAGGTTCCCACCCGATGACCCCAAAGACATGTTAGTTATCACTGCTCATTGGTCTGTATAGTTAAGCCTTGCCATAATAGCTTATCATAGGGCTTAGGAGGGTATTCACTGAGTGTTGATCCTTTTCTAAAGCACAAACTTCTTGTGTTTAATTGAACTCAATAAAAAAATCAGCAGTAATGTGCATATGATAACTAAGTGGGTGAAGGCAAATAATAAACCAGCTACAACTGTTTGGTACATTCAGAAAATTAAATCACTTCACAGTACTGTAGCCTTTAAAACCAGGAAAAGACAAAATACAATATTACGATATGCAAAATCTATGGGTGCATTCAGACCTGCCCTGTTTGGTTTGGTCCAATCAAACTCAGCAATCACACTTGGGTGCGCACCAAAACAAGTGGACCTAGACCTTTTTGAAGAGGTGGTCGCCATCCAGTTACAAACTAAGTCTGGTGCGGTTCGGTTGTGGTGAGAACGTGTTTCGACCTCGATCTGAACCAACTGCAGTCACATGACACATTGTTTGGGTTGAACATGAGCATGTTACAGTCCTGGAGGATTATTAATGTGCGCCTCCTCCTGTACTGCCTTAATATGCACATTCAGCACATCCAATGCATCAAAACATTGTTTTCTAGTTGGAGTCGCGCCTCGTTTTGAAACTGTATGGTTTGACTATAATGAACAATGACAGCAATATAGTCCACAATGACCAGCGCTACAATCAACCTGCGTCGTTGTCCCTCCATTGTGAAATCAGAAAGTGTCGCATTTATCTTGCAAGTGTTCTCTTCTTCAATGTTTTGTTACTTCCTAGATTTTTCCTGCATGAGAACATGAACCAACTCTAGGCAATTATGCAACTTTTTAACAAAATTAGTCACTGATTCTGACCAAAGCAAGTAAACTCTAGGTCTGAAAGCACCCTAAGCCTATTAAAGTGTAAAGAATAGTATTTGTCAATAAATTCCAAGGGACATACACGAGGGGGTCCCCAGTGTCTTTTAAGGGGTCCTTGGTCAAAAGACAATTGAAAACGTCTGCTGTGGAAGAGTCATTTTAATCCCAAATACTAGAGAGCACATACTGCATTTACGAGGGTAAACAAAAACAAAATAAATGTGATTAAACTTGGCCTGCCACTTTATGGTTTCGTTAAATCAGCAGGGTTTCCACACTCCTTTGATCAGCCATGCCATCCCTTCTGTGGATCAGCCAGTTCTCTTTTATTAGCTCAGCCACTAGTGGATAAACACGGGGCATTATATACAGTAGGTGGTCGTGCAATCACAAAGCCACAACAAGGTGTTTTGAGTAAAGGATGTCTTTTCAACTTTTCACTCCCTTTTTCTCCTGACAACAGCGTAAACACGTGTGGAGACGAAACAGACTCCCACACACACACATATGCCATCTGATTCTTCTGACACTTGAGTCTACTTGTCACATTTACATTTACAAAAACATGAACAGACACAAGCAAAAGTCTCTTTTCACTCACTCTTATAATGAACTATACACACAACGCATTTGCTTTAGTAGATAGACGATTAATCCTTTTTAGGTGGAAGGCTGCCTGCCCTTTTATACAGGGGATCGAAGAAATTATAATGTGTCTTTAAAGTGAGAAACTAAAATGGATCACTTAAAAATGATCACAAAATCTAGTTTCCCTTCATTGACTAGGCTATGTAGAGAATCTGTCCCTTTCAGCATCTTGATTGCTAGCGCCAACATTAGTGGGCACTCTGACCTTATGTTTTTTTGAGTGCTAATAACAAGTGTATATCCCTTTTATTATATTGTTTTTGTTAGTTTTATCTTAATTTTACAGCAGTAGGGCTGGATATTGTCTAAAAAATTCTGATACCAGCACCATTAAAGTGATATTGATACCAATAGAATACTTCATTCAATACCTATGATGTAAGTGGAGTGGTATGTAGTATAGCCATACTTCTGCCAACTCTGTCAAGAACTGCGCTCGACTTCACCACACCACGCATCCTCATACAATGGTTTGTATGATATTCTACAATTTACCACCCAACAAATAACTGTCCTTAACATAAAGGTATGTAATCAACAAAAAGTTAGGGAGGTTAGGTTTAGACGAGTAAAGGTTACTGTGGTTAGGTTTAGGAAAAGAAACATGGTCACATGCAACCTTAAAATGACTCAAAGTCCTGGGGGAAAGTTCTGTGTTTTGTGACCAATCCACTGCCCCAACCTGCCTCCTTACTGGGCTGCTCAGAACCACTTCCTTCTTTACTTCTTTCGGCGCATTGGATCCATGATCGCAGCCTTCCAAAATACAGGGATTATGCATGAATTACTGGCCGATCATTGCATGGGATATACAAATTTTGGTACACTACTTTTCGTGTATGAGAACAGCCTGCAACACACCACAGACTGTATGGGTTGTGTTGCTGCTGCTCAGTGGCGTCAGATAGTTGGTGAGAGTCCACCTGTTTTCACATACAGTCACATGGCTCACTGTTAGCATCACACAGCTAATGTTACCTAACAGTTAAAAACAAATTTAATGAAAGATTCGAGCCGTTTCGGTGTCGGTGCCAGTTTTTCGTACTGTTTAACTTAACTTGTACTTTTTAGGTGTTTGGAGAGCAGCTCCACAAACAGCAGCAACAGAAAGTTCCTCTTCCATGTGGCAATCATTTATCAAAACAGATTTTTTTGTTTAAAAAAAAGCTAATGAAAAGCTCATCAGATGATGGTGGATGGGTTCCAAGATGGCATTTACAGTCAATGCCCTCTGGCTCATTTGCTCTTCACACAGACTGTTTACCTGCTACTCAGATATGATTGAACAATACTACTTGGACTACAAACCAGGATGCTTCTGATACCAAAATCTTGTGCCGTTACCTACAGATTCTGCATACAAATGCAGATATATATTAAGAAAGATTATTTATGCGTCTTTGTGTGTGTTTATGGAGCTATACCATGTATATACTGCATGTACAGTATGTGGAGTATAAATTAACCGGACAATGTAATACTGGCATCTTGCTTTGTTTGCCTCACTGGCCATTTCCATTATTTTCCTGCAGTGGCTTTTAAAAATGGCGATTACAGCAGTGCAGCCTGCTAATGAGGACAGCTCGTTTACTAATATCACATTTACATGACCAATCATGTCAAACAGCCCTGCCAGCTCCGCTCGAGGCTCCAGACATTCAGCTTTAGTGAGAAAACCAAATGTGTACATATTTAGAGCTTTTGAATGCATGAGTGGTCAAACTGTTGTTTAGTGTGATGGTGCAGTCATTTAACAAAAGCCATTGATGATGATGATGATGATGATGATGATGATGATGATCTGTTAGAGCAGCACAAAGTAAAGCACCCTAAGCAACAGTCTCAGTTGTGTAAGAACAGGGTTACACAACACATTCGGTTGTTGGTGAATGTGTTGCTTTAATTAACACCATGCTTTAATTAAAGCTTGCTGTGTGACCTAAGCTCCTACTGATGTTATGGAAATCTAACATGAACACAGCGACATCATATTATAGACTTAAACCTTGCAGTTACAGATGGATATTATTATGGGTTGTTTCACTGTTTTGCACCTGCTATCCAGCTGAACATTCAATGGAGCACATAATTTAATACCCAGGAACAGCGTAATTATGTATTAATGCAAGATGGAGGAGTGGGTCACCTCCTCACTGGTGAGGGCTCTTACAGAAAACTAAGTACTAGTGGAATAAACTAAGGAAACAAAGGTTAAAATGCCTTATATACTGCTACCAGCTGAATAATGTGTATGGACACAAGTCAGTAAATCAAAAGTGCGACTACATCTAGTTAAGGAGTTAGTTAGATGGTGAGATATTTAGTAAGTTAAACTGAAAGTAAAACTTTCCATGCTATCTTTAAAGCCAGACTCCATCGACAAAAACGGTCATTTTACCTTGCTGAACACACTGTGTTTACACTGACAGTGTTGCTGCTGCAGAGCTGCCTGCTGTTATGTATGCTGATTTTCAACAATTAAAAGCTGGTACTCTACAAATTTATGGACTGTGCAAGCCACTGCATTGTCAAACACATGGTCCTGCAAATACTTCCCAATAAAAAGCCTTGTGTTGACAAATGAAGGGATTCTAAACAACAGAAGAGTTGTCAGTGGGCTTTTATTTTGAAACAACACAGGAGAGGTCGAGTTAAAAAGAAAGATTTATCATTTGTCATGTCTGTGACAGATAGGACATTAAAACCGTAGTGAAAGGTGGTTTGATGTCAATATGATTATCAAAAGACCATTTCCAGTCTATTTTTGCTAAAAAAAAAAATAGCACGTGTCTCATGGTCAAAAAAGTTGAGACTCCTATTCTCTACATGTGCTACAGCTTAGCAGCAGTCGAGCCATGCCTGAGCAGTCGTGCTCACATGAGCAGTCTAGTTGCACTAAGCTGTTAACATGGGTGCCGAAAGGAAATACAACAGGTTCTGCAATACACACACGCTGAGCGTTTGTTTGTTTGAATTTGCCAAAGTCACACAAAATTTAAAAAAACAACAACAAAAAACTACCAATCCAGATAGTTTTGTTTTGATATAGGATGTTTCGATGTAGTTTTGCTGTCCTTAAATACAGACCACTACGACTTCAATTCTTCAAGAATTTTCTCCCTTTCTGGATTCCTTGTTCACCAAGGCATACAAGAAAAATAAAGTTTTCTTTACGAATTCAACATAAAATAGATGTGTAATGAAGATACAAGGTCATTTTAGGGGTGAAATAATCCTTTAAGCTTACAATGACATATTCAAATGGCCTACTTTGTCCAACCAACAATTCACAGCCCCAAAAGATATTCAGTTTACTATTACACAAGACAAAGAAAAGCAGAAAATCCTCACAATTGAGGAACCAGCAAGAACCAGCATGTTTTTGGTGTGTTTCCCTTAAAACATGTATTAAATGATCAATTGTCAAAATTATTTATTTAATTGATAATCAACTAACTGATTTGACAACCATTTATTTCCAATATTTTTAGATGAACTATATTATTATCAAACAGTAACATGCTATTTTCATCAAGTTTCAATTACTCCATTTCATAGGATTTCTGTAATCTACTGTAGGTGTATACTGTACATCTGGTACAATATGGGGCATTTCAAAGTCAGCCTTTAGACTGTTCTGACACCAGCACTGATCACCCTTCAGAATCAAGTTCATCAAAATTAAAACACTTCTTCGAACATCATGCTTTATCTCTATACTGTATTTTATTCATAAACTAGTCCGTGAATGCAGACAGGTCTGCAATAGGGATGGACTAGGGACTATTTTTGACTGGTTACGTATGTTGCTTTATAGGTTAATTAGCATACATACACACACACACACACACACACACACACACACACACACACACTTGAAAGAGACATGCTGCCACCAGTGTTACACCAGCAGTGTCATGATGCAACTTCTGGGAGGGGATTACCACACCCCGGCACATCTAAGCCACTTGTCAGCCACAGACAGACACAGTCGGAAACAAAACCTCTGATTGGTCGACAAGTCAGGAATGCAACTTCTAATTGGTTTAACAAAGGTATGATGGACAACAATATACAACAAATTGCAATACAATATGTAGTTTCTTTTCAGATAACATTACACAAGACATTACATTTGTATTTCATTTGCAAAATCAGACATCTGCATAAGGCATTACACATGGCTGAACGGTTCACTTGTCCCGAGCAAGCATTAATGTTGCATTTCTCTCTTCAAATTAACCAGTTTGTGGGTTGGGTTGTCAAAAGAAAAATTAACCAAAACTGACATCACTAGTCTGGACTCGTCATGCCTTTGAAATTGGTTGCTATGAGAAGTGCTGTCATAGATACCACTTTAGTTTCTCATCATAATTTGTGTGAATATTGCTTTCTTTGTAAAGTAATGACTTTGATCACCACATAATAACAACAAACCTTTACCTGCACCCTGTAAGCATTCATCTAACCTCATGCCAACTGCCAAGGGCAGACAGCAAGAAACAGATTGGGTGTTTTTTGTTATTGTGTCATGGTGTTACTCATTTGAGAGGACAAACTACAACTTCTATTAAAACTGTTGCAATACAAAGGATATTCACAGTCTCTGCTCTTTTTTTCAATTTCAGCAAGGTATGGGGTTTATTTTTTCACAGGATGAAAGAAAAACTGTTTAATTATTTACTTGATCAATTATATTTAATTTTAAAAAATCTCATCCATGCAGCGTCATGTGCTGTGAAAATACCATTGATGTTAATTGCAACATATATTACCCAGAGTGGTGACTGTGACAGCTCTACAGTGGCCCAAATATTATGGCATTTTTCATCTAATATCCCAGAAAGTACTTCCTGCTTTACAAAAATAATGTGTTATCCCCCAACTGTGAGTCTGAGAAACAAATCTGAAACCACATTTTTAAACACGGGGACTGATCCTGCCAGCAGGGCTCATCACGATCTGGCCCACTGAACAGATTTCAAGGTGATACTGAGTGCTGGCGGAAGTTAAGTCAAGGCCTTTCATCTTTAATTAAAGATGAGTTGATGAAATAGTCATAACGGGGGAGTTGGGGGGGAAGGGTAGCCGTAGCTGTGATGTGCCTCTCTCTGCATGTTTGAACCTGACATCAACCCCCTCATCGGGCAAGGTTTTTTTTCCGGCTCCCTGCAGCACTACATTACCCACAAGTCACCACAACAACACAGCAAGGGAGCTTGAGAAGGTTGCCAATTTAAACGCTGGCCTCACCCCCTGAGTACAGTTGTCAATTCACCAGGGAAAACCACATGGTTTGTCAACAAGAGCAACAGGTAGATGTTTATAGACTTATAGACTGAGCTGAGTAGTGATGCAGGGGTCGACCCGTAACCCACGGGATCCGCAAATGGACCTGCGGGTCGGGCAGCAGTAATCGTCTGTTAAATCGGTCTGTAAATGATATTTTGACATTATTATCATAATATATTAATCTATAATATATTACTGTCATGGCATCCGAAGGTACTGATGCGTTGAGCAGGTGACAGTCCGCGGCCGTTTTCAAAACACACTTGTGTCACGCACTACAAAAGAAACTTGTGGAAACTTAGTGATAAAGTGGTAAAACTTGGCATTGATCCACAGCCTCAGACGGATGCACTCAAGCGTGCCATGCGCACAAGCTCCGTTTGTAGGCTATACTATATTTACACATTTTTAACGATGCAATTTTAAAGTTTTGCTTTTTATTGATAACCTACATTTACCAACAACAAAAAGACTACATTTAGCACCAAAAAAATATGTAAATTTAAAAAAATAAATAAATACCTACCCACAGAAACGAATATTTGAATATCCGAATATTTGGGTACAGCCCTACTGTACTTCAGAAACGGGATGAACACACTGATCTCTGTGAGAATATTTTTGTTCTGTGATTGACAGCCCTTAAGCCATTACTGCCTGTGGTTGCCATGATATGTCACCATGTACGCAGGCAGCTCATAGTGGAAAAACGTGCACTGTGAAAGCCTGCGTCCAACAGAGAGCCTTACTCACATGGGAGCAATATACTGTAGGATTGTGACGGCCGCGGTAGTCAGTGTGAGTGATGAGATGAAACACACAGGTGTAGAGATGTAAAAGCTGAAGGGGAGAAAAAAATCCATGCACAGCCTCATGTCCCTGTGTTTTGCAAGTGCAGCGGGATTCATTAACCCGGTCTAATAAGAACTAATAAAGTTGTTTTGCCATTGTTTCGTATTGATTTCTTTTTTGCTCCTCTTGATGACTCTAACACCAGCCCTTGGAGAGGTGGTGGGGATCCATATGTTGGTTCATATGCCTGTCACCACCTTAGCGGCTTTCTGTGGCTTTTCACGGTGAGTTATTGAATGTGATGTGCAAGGCTTTTATTAAGGCACCTGTGTGTTTGGGGAGATCTCGTCTCAATTGACCTGTGGTAAGTTGAAGTTATTAAAACAGTCGCTCCTTGTCTTTTTCTCACCTACCTTGTCCCTTCATTCCCCTACCTCCCTTGGAGCTGCACACCTACTTGATCACTTTCTTTCTGGTTTGACAGCTCCCTCCCACTTGCTCTCATTCTTCATTATTACTCTTCTCTAAGTCTATCTCTCACCCTCTTCCTCTCCTGCTACCCACTACCCACACTCTCCCCTGGGGTGTTCTCTAACTCTCTGTAAACTGCTTTCAACTCATTCTCTATCCACTGTCCTGTCAATTTACCTGTCCTTTGTTGCCTGAACTTGCCATCGTCTTGTAACAAGGGATCGTTTCCCGGGGTCTTGTGACAGCAAAAGTGAACACTTGTCATATTACTTTCGTGACAGAGTGGCTCTTTCCGGCTCAGAAGTGTCGAGCCTTGCTCGTCTTTGTTCTGTTTGCCATGTTGTCCCTGGCCATCTCCAAAGACTGCACCTGAATTCACAAACACACACCTGTATACACAAAGAGCAACAGTGTGTTCCTGGAGAGTATCTGCTTTGTAATACTTTTAATATATTCATTGTTTTGGGGATGCATCATCAGCATGACTGGATCAAGAAAGCAAAGATTTTCTATGCTTCAAGTGTAACGCGAAGAATTAAACTTAAGAAGCTTACTAAGTCATTTGCAGAGACGTGACTCGGGCATATTGGACTAGCTTTGTGAAGATGACAGAGAAAACAAAAACAACTTTTGGGGGTTTCAACTTTTCAGGAAAGGTTACAGAAATAACCTGCAGGTTTCCAAACACTGCAGTTAAACATGGGCAGTAAAGGGTTACAAAGCACTAAACCTAATAAGTAGCAGGGGTGCTATTAAATGGATCCAGATATAGTCAGGAGGGCATCATGTTGCCAAAATTATAAATGCTTCCCCATGTGTAAGCAGATATGTAAAGGAAACAGGGTGTAGTACTGTTTTACAGACTGGAATTAATAAGATTACCCTCACCAAGTGTATTGTTCTGCTTAAGAGTGAGCTCTAGTGGCAACATGCTGAACCACAAAGGAAGTGCCATGCTGTACTGTTTATGTGCAGCTATAGATGGTAAAATGCATTGTGGGACCATAGCAAAAATGGCATGCTTTTGTTCAGAATTGTAATAAGTTCACTTGCAATATAGCATGAATCTCTTTGTGTTGGTATAATGGTGTTGGTGGTGTTTTTACACATCTAGCAGTTATGACACATTGGTCAATTTGGGTGTTAAGTAATAACAGCACAAACAACACAGTAATCAATTTTTCCCCAGTTGACTCTTGGATACACTTTTCTAAAACTAAATCCATGTCTTAATAACTGCTTGAAGTCTTAAGGTTGCTTATATTGTCAAATTGCTACCATGTCACACATAAACTATAATTCACAACCTTCCTCGACACCAAAACAAACACATCATTCGCTGACAACAAACATGAAAAACGTCCAACGACCAGAAAACACTCATTGAAAATGACTTGGAGAGGGATTCTGGTAAAGGGAATGGTACTTTAATGGCTCTCGCAAAGTGCTTAGGAGAGCACAATCTTCCAAAACAAAACAATAATCAGCAGTGTGGTAGCCTGGAGATTTCACTAATGAGGAAAGATAGTGAGATAAACTATTGACTTATATTACAGTCACAGCTGAAAGCCCTTTAACTGCTTTCACTTGGCAAAGATTGTGGATTCAATGACTAAGTCATTATGTGAATTCTGCAATGTTGAGTGTTTGCTTAAAGACAGACTCAGGAGCAATACTTGATGATGATCAACAAAAATGAAATAAATCTAATTAGAACTGCAGTCTTACTTGTTTTATGTGTTACATTTAGGTGCTTAGGTGCTGTGTCTGACTAATGGCAAACTTTTTAGTGATAAGTAATAAAACAGAATTAAGAGTTTGTTTGAAAAGCACAGGATCTTCTCTTTGGCTCTGTGTTGCCCCTTGACAACGTTTTCTCGCTCCCAACTTGTACAATATGGCAGCTTGGACAGTGGCCCTACACTTCAAACTATATCACTCTGGCTTCAGTTTTGGATGCTCAGGGACAGTGTGTCAATATTATCCTCGCTACATATATGGTGTCTTCAAAATGAACTTCTATGTCCACAGGAAATTAAGGTTTTACCAAAACTACTTTATGTTTAACATAACTACTTAGGCAGGTTTAGAACAAAGATCGTGGTTAGGGTTAAAATAGTAAGTTTGTTAAGAGCAAAATAAAGTCTGAATGTGGCTGTTGAAAACAAATATTTGACTATTTACTCCCTTTTGTCTCCATTTAGAGCTTGAACAGGGTTCAGTAGGACATTAAGGATGAAAGCAACACTGACGTATTACAGCAAACAAGCTAAGTTAGCCCTCCGAGTTAATGTATGCTAACTACGCTAACAATGGATCAAAATGTGCAAAAACAATTTTTGCAGTCAGTAGATATCAAATAATTCACCATTTCTAAGCAGAAGGCAGATGATAGCGTTATCTCTTAGTCTGATCAGGCAACACTTTTCTTCCTCCAAGCAGCTGCCTGCATCTCACTCAGACTAACCCTGGCTCTGGGTCTGCAGCTGCCTGTTCTGGAGAGCAGCATGAAAGTGAGGGGCGCACACTTTGCAGCTAAATCTGGGGACTGATTTGCCTCAGAAATGCCAGGGTACAGAGGGAACAAGAAAATGAAATGAGCAGGGAGGCAATAAGCAAATGCTTGGAAGGAAAAAAAAAAGTGAAGAAGCAGCAGGTAGAGCTGATGGTGAGAAGTGAGGCTGACTAATGTTAGCAAATAAAACCTGCTGTATCTGGCTGAGTTTTATCTTTAAAGCTGCAGTGAAGATACTGGTATCATATCAAACCAGAGGATCTAAAAAACACAATGGTACCAACGATGCAATGCTATTTTGTCAGAAAGGGGGCAAAGTAATGCCCTAAAGTTACACAAAATTTTGGAAAGTCTTGAGAATACACCTGGCCGCACACACACACAGTGACAGGGTTAACGGCTAGCATCATGTGGCTTGTCATTAATGAGTTTTACAAAAGAGCTGAATGTTCATCAGTATTGTTGATATAATGACTAAGATGCAATACAATACTACGATTACCAAAATCTAAGAGTGCTTTCACACCTGCACCTCGTTTTTAAACTGTATGGTTTGACTAAAATTAACAATGCCCAGCAGTATAGTCCTCAATGAGCAGCGCTAAAATCAACCTGCGTAGTTGTCCCTCCATTGTGATATGAGAAAGTGTCACATTTATCTTGCAAGTGTACTCTTCTTCAACATTTTGTTTACTTAAAGGATTTTTCCTTCATGAAAATTCTGACCAATCAAGAGCAGCTTTCTCACACAGGCATTTGATCTGGTCCATTTGTAAATGCTGCCGTGTGAACACGAACCAACTCTAGGCAATTATGCAACTTTGTAACAAAACTAGTCCCTGATTCGGACCAAAGCAAGCAAATCAAAGGCCTGAAAGCATCCAAAGATGATATTTAGTCTCATATCATGATAGAAATAATACTGATATGTTGCCCAGCATTAATTGGAGTTAGTTGAAAGCCTAGTTCTTGTCAAACAGAGGCTAAAGAGTGCACCTTGTACGTCCCAATCAAACACCATCAGCCACTGAACAAGCTGCTGTATTTGACGCTCGGTGAATTAGAACAGGCTGCCCTTGGCTATGAGGATATGGAACTTTCCTTCAGGTAACTGATTGAAAGCAATTCAGCAATAAATCTCTTGCCGATACGATGCTGTACACATCCTGATTAAAAAGCAAAGCTATTCTATTACTTGTTCACCTTCAGAAGATTTGGTCCTTCCTTCCCCACATACAGATCACTGTAGCTGCTCAGCTCTCTCGCGCTGTGTTTGTGTCTCTCTCAACACTGCCTCTGCAAAAAACCCTGTTTATTATTCATGTTTATCATCACACCATGTCTACTGTTTGCTACCAGTTTCATGGATGGACTGGCAGCAATTTGGAGTTGCTACATGAAACCCAGCTTTACCGTCAACACTGTAACAGATCCCACTTAGTTTAACACAGCCAACCACATTGATGTGTGCTCGCAGAAAGGCGTGCGCGCACACACTTATTCCAACTGCCACTGCAACCGCCCACACACCAAACATTCACATACAAACACACACATACACACACACAGATCAGTTCCGGGAAATGCCCGTCAGATGTCCATTTGAGTTCATGTGTTTTCTCAACACCATGGGTTCTGGCTTCTCAGGCGCAGCGATCATTCAGCACAGTGGAGGGAAAAGAAAGGAGAGTAATACTGCAGTCATCTCAAATCCACTGAGATGGTGGGTAATTACCTCACAATGACTTCCTTGCTTATTAAAAACCTATTGAGGGAATAATACCCTTTTCTGTATTATACATTAAGTGATAATAAAAAAAACACAAAGGCAGGTGTGCGCCATTATCCTGTAGCTTCACATCCGAACTCAGTGTTTCCAAACACCCTGTGAGCATCTGTTTTATTGATTTATAGCCAGCACATTCAGCTCTACAAACTTTTATATTTTCTTTATTATCTACAGACTTCTGTTAAAAAGTCATTCTCATACCCTGCTCTTATTTTCCAATGAGATGCAACAGCATGAGAAAGTCAAAATCCAGTCCAGAATACAAACATAATAAAAAGTAGACCTGATAAAGTTTATAAATAAATAAAAAGCCAAACAATAAAATGCAGAACAGGAGACATATTTCATTCTGACATTGATTGGAAGAGGTCTGTACACAGTGACTAACAGCATATGACAAGTGCATGAGATCATCTGATGTTTTCAAATAGAGACAAAGCAACAGACTAATGACTCTGACTAATGAAGGTTTGATAAATTATCTTATCATCCATCAAGTCAAACCCTTTCATGGAGAATCGTGATTACACTGAAAACTTCTCTCGTTCTTTCCCAAACTTAAGCTCTCACGAAAATGTTTAAAAATAGAAAATATTAAGTTGGTTTAAAGTGATGAAATATTTTGCAAAGAAAAGTTGAATTAAAAAACATTTATAAAAAAAAAAGGAACTGAATGAATTGAAAATTATAATCTTGGGGGATTGATATAGCACAGTCTCACGATATTTTACGTGGCAATATAGTATCGATACACGGATGCATTTTATTATAAACATCATTTATTTTTACAAATACTCATTTTGACACTTTTGGTACTGGAATTACAATTTGATTGCTTTTTCTGTCCACTAGATGGTGCTAAAAAAATCCCGGTGAGATCAGCAGAGGTCTCAGTCAGAGGCATTTGGCAGGAAGTTCATCAAAACTACGATGAAGGCACTGGAGAAAGAAATCAGAAATGCACCGTTTTAAATCAAACGTCATTTTTTTTAACATGAAAGGTAAGAAGGACTTGGATATGATACATGTAATCTGTGAGCAGGGTCATATGAGAATACTTGCAATACTGCGAACATGAAGGCCATCCAGAGATAGCATTAGCCGCTGACGGCCAAACTAGCACTAAACCTGCTCCGCTGAAAAATCTACCACCACTGGACAAACTCAGCCTGACCGAAGAAAATAATAAAGTCCATCACCAACTTCATGTGCAAATATCTGCGTCCATGCAGCATCGTTGAAAACAACGGCTTTTGTTACATGCTACAAACACTCTGTTGGTACATGACTCTGTCACAAACACAGCCGTACCCAAGCTCTACAAAGAAGTGTAGCATGAAGCTGAGGATTGCAGCAGGAAGGGTGGCATTAATTTGTGATCCCTGGACCTCAAGGTCAGTGGATTCACATGTGACTATAACACCGCATTATCCTACTGAAGACTGGTGACTGCTGTCCTGCTGTTGTCCTTTGGGGGAATAGTTTGCAGTTGGAAAAAAGGTAATGAATCTCAATATTTATCCAAATATATTGTATCACAATACTCAGAATATCGCAATACTGCAATAATAAGAATCATGATAATATCTATCTCGAGTCGTCTGGTGATTCCCACCTCTAATGTTGATGTGACCTGACTTTCAGCATGGTTTTATATGTAGTGAAGAAAGAGGACCTTCCTGTAATATACGGCAAGATATACGCTTTTCACTGATCTACCAGCCAGCACCATTGAACAGCTGACTGAGCTTTCATGGGACTGAATATGAGGGATTTTCATTTGGAGAAAGAGGGGATTACCCAAAGGTGACACTGTGCCCTTTAGAACTCACAGTTACCTTTGCCAGAACTTAATTGTGTGAAGCTGGATTTAGTGCTCTTGTTTGAAAGAAATCAGTCCTGGTTCAAGCTGAACATGATGGATGAAATGAACTGGGCAGTCTAGGCAACACCTTGTGTCTGTGAAGTATAACATGCAAAACCATCTTGTGAGACATGGCTTTCAATTTCAGTATACTGTGCATTAGGAATAGGCTCAAAATATGCTTATACACGTGGGTTACAATAACCTGAGGTATAAAAACAACAAGTTGCCGTGTTAGAAGAGCACAAGAGTGTTTCTCTGCCCCAGAGCAGTGACTGCTTTTAGTCTTTATGCTAAGCTAACTGGCCACTGGTTGTAGCTTCATATTTAACAGACAGTTGTGAAAGTGGTATTGCTCTTCCCATCTAACTCTGGGCAAGAAAGTGGATTTCCTTAAGCCAGAATGTCAAACTGTGTCGTGAAGAAGCCTACTGGTGCAAAGTAAATATTCTTCATCTAAATCCCTGAGTCTCATTAAAAATTCAAAAGCAAAGAAATTGAGTCATTTTAAAAAACACTGACAGAGTGCTTATGCAGAAACTTACTGGCAACAAAGTTGCACAGCCAGATAGACTTTAGGATTAATGTCATCTAATTTGACAAGTTGACAACTAAAGGAAGCACAAAGGAGATACTGTACTTCACATATCATTTGCTTGTTATTTGTGTCTCGTCAAAAGCATTCAAGTCTATATAACTATTGTTTTGTCTCTGCATTCCAGTACATAGAAAATGAAGTAAAACAATTATAAACTTTTGGTTTTAAATCTGTGTGTGCTGAAATCCATGCTGGGTGCAGAGTGCAGGGATAGTTGTAACACAAGGATGCAAGTCTCGTCAAGGGGGTTGACAAACGTATGGCTCGTGAGCTGGAACCAGCCCCCCAGAGGATCTCATCTGGCCCTTGAGATGACTGTACCGGGGCCACCTCACTAATGGTTGAAACTACAAGCCAGCACAAAAATGACAATGGCCAACATAAGCCACCATGGTCTGAACAGACGCATTATAAACACTGACTTTGTGAAAGTCATATGTATGTCTAGTTCACGGGTCCGGTTGTCATCTAATTAGGCTGCACATGTCCTCCGAACTAAAATGAGTTTGACAACCCTGGTCTACATTGTTCACCCACTATGTAGAAAACCCTAAAAGTCAGAACTTTGCCTTCAATCACCGATTTCATTTATGTGCTGGTATACAAAGACAACAAAACGTAAAACGCATATTCTCAAATACATCTTAAGTTATTTACTGTAAGAGGATTTACAGTATAATTTGGTTAAGTACAGTTAGTAACTTTATCATCTCTTAACAGATTCTGCATATGATTGTAGAAACTGTAGGCAATCTGTGGGGCGTTTGTAGTCCGCACACTATTGAACAATCGCATTTTAGCAACAGGTAAACAGTCTGTGTGGAGAGAAGGAACGCATTAGCCAAAGTACAATCTTGGAACCTGTTGGCTGATGACGATGTAGCTTTTTATTAGGGTTTTTTATTAGGATAAGCTAAAATGTCAGTGAATGGAAGAGGAGGCCTTGGCCTGGATATCCTCCTGCTACACTGGATCTCCCGAAATATTGGCCACTGCCCCCAGAGGCTGATCATCCTCCAACTGATAGCCAGTGGAGATTGGTAACTGTAGAGATGACTGAAATGTCAGTGAAGGTTGGGACTTGCACTGTGAAATGGTGTCAGACTGGACAAAATATGCTGCTTACGCAGCTTGAAATTGAGACATTTAAAAATCAGATTTAGTGGAGAGCAATTGTTCCATATTTACTGAAGTGAACAGAGATATTAAACTACCGAATCCACTCGAATGCTCGCTGAGGACCAACCTCTGCCAGGATTCATTTAAACAAAACACAGTCTGGCTCGACTCTTGCCACCACTGTCATCCACATCAACATCATCATCATCAGAGAAGATATGGGAGTGATAACAGCATTACACCCTTCAAAACAAAATAGGGCTGTCAAAGATATGGCTAGAGCTACGGCTGTAACCCACCCTTGACCAATCCAGCCGCTGCCTGGGAGCTCAAAATAACCCCAGGAAATGGGTTGACCCTGTATGCACCATGGTTTAATAACGATGCCACCGCTCACTACCCCTACTTAACAATAAGAAGCAAAATTTCACACATTCTCTCTGTCCAGCCTACAGTCATTTCCTATTAGATGATATTTGGTAAATCTATTCAGCAAGTAGCCAAATTAAAAATGTTAACACAGGTCATGGTCACTCAGCGAAAGAATCAGTGTGAATAAATCTTGTTGTTGCTGGATGCCTAAAGCCAGAGCATATCCATAACCTACACTTTTTTCCTGAAACAGGGAGGCTGCATCAGATTTTAAAATGATCCTCGAGGCGGCGAGTGATTTCATTTTCTATCGTGCATATTTATTTCATGATGCCTCAAGAGTTCATGTTTCACCCAGCTGATGCTGATATCACCAGACCCACAGTTTGCATTGCTACCTGCAATTACCATTCACTGCACACCAGCCCACCCAGAACAAAATGAGAGCCTGTAATTCCTGACAAGCACTGTGTCTTATTCGCCATCCTCTGAATCTGAGGACTTATCCACCCATCACTCCCTCATCTGTCTGTGTCTTTTCGTCTCTGTCTGGTTATCAAACGGCATTACGGCTGCATCTCTGAGTGTTTGATCCGACCACTCTCCACCACTCCACTGACGGGAAATGAGATGGTGTCATGATGAATGTGGTCGATGCCTATTTTACACTGATGAGCTCAAGGGTGACTGTGGCTTTACTGCTTCCCAGATGTTGAGTATGATGATGTCTGAAAATTGAGCTCATAGCAAATAAAGTGGCAATGAAGGCAAGAGTAAGGGGTATTTAATAGCACTACAAACAATAAACATCACCGTCAGGGTTCTGCTTTTTTATCTTCTCACAATCTGGAACTGTATCATTTGCAGAGTAACACCTAAACGCACACCCACAAGCATTCACACTCACATACGCTCCAAAACAGGTTGTACTTTGTGGAGTAAAAACCTCATAACTAGGACACCACCCTCTTCGAGAACATTACCTTGCCATTCCTTGCCAACACGTTTTGTCTCTATACAATGTACAGTATATCTTCAATTACAATTATATATGTACTCTAAACGGCCTGTGCGAACATGTCAACAATGGTGGAAAAAAGACAGTTAACAGATGGATCTGTAGGAGTCACGATTACAGTGACATGGACATGATCCATCAAACAGCATTTAATGGCCTATTTGTACTTTCAGTACTTAATGTTGTTACAATAGAACTCAGCAAAAAGCAAATGATTTCGACACCAGAGAGAAGAGTTTGTTCTGCCTCCTACCAACAATCACCACGACTTTCCTTTAACCATTAAGTTAATAATACTCTAGCCTTGATCAAGTAGTAGGGCTGCAACTAACAACTATTTTCTAGGGGGTGTCAGGAATCTCCGAATCCACCATTTGATTTTACTTTCATTGCAAACATATTTTGTTTTCATCATGCCTTTTCAAGACTATCTATTCTTGATTCACATGTTGTTATTTTGTTATGCAAATGTGCAACTTTACCTGTCTTCTCCTTTCTGTAATCTTAACTATGGCGGCAGCTTGTCTCGGCTCATGGAATCCAAGACAAATTTCCCTTCGGTGGACAATAAAGTATCTGTTATTTACATTGTGTCTGACATGACTGCTAATATATATATATATATATATATATTCTATGCAATAATAAGTCCATACAGTCAAATTTAAAGAAACTATCTGAAGTATATTAACAATAACTTATTTCACCAGCCAGTGGGAATAAACTGTTACCACAAAATAAAAAGTAGTGTCACTAAATGGCAAACACAGCTTGAGTTTCCTCACCTCCAAAAAGCCACCTTGCTTTACTCTCACTTCACTACCATGGCCTATGCTGTAGTTTTTCTGTTTACATAACACACAGTAAAGGCAAAATGTTGCCACACCAAAGACCTCAGGGAAGCAGGAGGATTCTACAGTTGTTTTTTCTCTGTCACCCACGACAAGACTTCCAAAAGTGCAGCTGCAGGATCATAGATGAAGTGCGTGTGTGCATGTGTGTATCCATTTGTCCGCCGCTACTGTGATCTAGCATACTACTGGAACCATCAGCCTAATATTGTTTGTGTGCATTTATGACTGTACGCTCAAGGACCTCTCATGGTTGCAGTGATTCATCATTTTTGACAATTGTATTGTAACTACTGCTCTGTTTTATGCTGCCATTGACTGCTGAATCTTCACTCCTCTAAATCAGTCGGTAGGGGCTGCAAGTGATCAATAACTGCTTCAGTTTGGAATCTTGTATCTACTATAGATAAACATTTGTCGTGGTCACATTAGTGTTGGCATTTAAACTTTGAAATTGACATTTTACATTGCTGGTGTATCAGCCTGTGTATGAAACAGCCTGTCTACTCTGGAAACACCTTGATAACATAACCTGCATTTTGTCTACCCTTCATTCCATTACTCTCCAGCATGCACACTGGATACACAACCTGCCCTGTCCTCCTCATTCCCTACCAACAAGATCCCAGACCAGGTGTTATCTTAACCACCCTGGTGAAAGCCACTGAGTCAAAAATGTACTAAAAACTAGTAAAACATGTTCAGTTTTGATGGATTTGTTCTCAAACTCGCACTGGTCAGCAACTCCCTGAGCGTACATTCCTACATCTAACAGTACCTCAAGGGCCATATAAATCATTTTTGGAGGTCTGTGTGATGGTGAGTGAATGGATCCCCCTTGTTCTTGTAGGTGTGCTTGTCAGTGCGCTACCTTAACTCACTTGATTGTACTTTTTGTTCAGGCTGAGTTGGTACACTTTGTACCTTATATTGTCAGGAAACTACTTTGTATCTTTAAAGTGCGTGAAATGATATGTTTCATAGTATTTTTGTGAAGTACAGAATGTATTTCACCTGTGCCTCTCCACCACCTCCACACACGAGGTGTTGATTATAATCTATAAGCACTCTCTTCATTGAGTGTCACAACACTACCGTGTAGAAATTTAGAATTGGAGAAAGAGCCTGCTCAGAAGCACACGTTTCCTCTGCAGAGACGTGGGTGCTTAGCTTATCATATAACACACGCGCCAGTACATTGTGATTCTCGATTAGACAGTCACACATTGCGCTGATGTGCTAAAGCACAACCACATCTTCAAATCTACAGGCATAGAGATACATGCTCACAGAGGCCGTTGGAGACCTGTCTTCAGTAAATCATTTTATGATTAGAATTTTATTCGGTGAGATAGTATCTGTGAACTTGCTCCACGTAATGAATTCATAATGGACAACATATACACACACATTAGGGAAAGCATACTTTTTGCTTTCCCTTGCCAGAAACTCAGCAGCAACCAACAAACCCCACTGGAGGGTCATGGCAACAAAAATGCAATGGCAAGCATACCTCCATACCCTGTAGACCAGTGGCTATTCAGCGTCATACTTGCGCTTGGCCAAATCGTTGAGCTAGTCTGCTGTCTCCATTAATAGCTGTTGGGAACCACTGCTGTAAACCCATGACACAAAGTTCTGTTGTCTAGCAGCAAAAAATTAAGAGGCATGTCATTTTTTAAATAAAGATCAGAACAGTAACATCAATGATATGTGGGTGATATGATCAGAACAGTAACATCAATCATCAATGCTTAGCTCCCACATTAACATTAGAAGTTATATTTTAGTTTGATGCTGGCGACACCAGCTATTCAGCTGCTAGTGAGGGGAGGGGCTGTACCTGCCGTCTGCAGCGTGCTGTGTTCACTTCACTAAATATTTCCAAAGAGCGCTTATTCCTTTATCATTTTTGACCAAAACTGGCTGCTCTGATCCTCCTGCAGCCGCGCTGGCCATATTACAGCAACAGAAATGTGTGCATGCCTGCACAGCGCGTGTCCGTCTGACCCGTTGCGCGCACCCGACAGGCGCTGAGGTGGCGTGCACTGTTAGTATTGATACTTTTGTAAATTAGTATTGTATCCGGATACAGCGTTTGAGTATCGATACTTTTCAGAGTATTTTGACAACCCTATTCATTACAACGCTATGCTCAACATTTTCTGAGCAAATTGGCTGCAATCACATCAGCAGGTACAGCATCGCTCATTCAACCCATTATTCTTTTACCTCCCTTCCTAATGATACACACTAATCCTCACAGAACATGGTGGAAGGCTGGACAGGTTTTCAATGACCTGACAAAGTGAAGCCGAAACTTTAAGTGCAGATCGTCTTAATGCCGTCGTTCACTGTGGAGGAACATCTCTGCTATATTCTTTGACTCCAAACACTGACTCAATTAACGAGAGAAGGAAGCCACCCTTTTCCTAATGTCAGCCTAAAAACCTTTCCCCAGAAACCAATTACTGGCGAGTGAGTTCGCCTAATTCATCGTGACATATCTGGCTGCGCAAAAACACAGGAAGACTGAGGCAGAGTTGTGATGAGGGATCAGAGGTTCGGGCCACGGTGAGATGAATTGTCTTTTTTTTTGCTCTCCATTCCCATTTCTGTCACTGCACGCTGACCTTAAGCTATAAGCCAACTGGGGTCGGTGCCTGACACTGGCAGCTTTAGTATTCTGGATTCAGTCCACTCATCCATCACATTTTTAAGGTCAGCTTCTATTTTCAGTCACTCTATCAAATGATATCCAGGCACATACACAAAACCAGACACACACACACACACACATACGACCAGAACATGCACATAGAGCAGGTGTAAACATACACGGACACACAGATGGTCAAATAAAAATAAAGCATGCAAGCCATAGCCATAGCACTCAACCATAGGATAGTTAACCTTAATGGTGCACATTCACTTTAGACTCTGGTTTTAATTGCTCTAAAAGGATGCAAAGTAAATGAGGAAACATTCCCATCACACATTTAATCAAACATTTCCTCCTTGTACCTTTTTAAGTGTTACCGAAAGCATCATCTCTGAACCAGGAGAGATTAATAAAATGTTTCATCAAAAAGGAATTTTTCAATAAAATGTTTTAATGAAGAAAATATGTAATTTGGTAAAATAAAGTCAAAATTAAACTATCCACTGGAGTGTTGTAGAATTAAAGCTATTTCGAGATATGATACTTATAACAACAATCTGATACCTCCTCTCTGGGGGTTTCACACCTATTCACACCTTCAGTGATGATGTTAGGTTTTCAATGCAGTGAGTCCCTGGGACCAACAGGTGGTCATTTGAGTGGGTCCCAGGGTAACTGAGAAGGTTCCCGGTAAATTCTGCAGAAACAGCACTCAGTGTCTCCTGTTTCTTGGGTTTATTGGGGATGTTTCTGGCGACAGATTTCCCTGTCAACTACACAAAAATTTTAATTAAGACTAGTTGACCTGTCTAAAAAAAAAAGGGAAAACACTCAGAAAACAAAAAAAAATTAGCACAATTTATTATTAAGTCTTAAGCCTACTTTACACTACTTGGTTCAAGTGACACAATTCAGATTTTTTCCTCTCAAGTGGCACAGATCGGATCTGTAACGTGAACGTGGAAATAGGAAAAAAACGCATAATATCAGATATTGTCAGACCAGATGCAGACCTCCTTCATATGTGGAAATATATCGGATATGAATCAGATATCTGCCAACAGGTCTTTAATCTAAACAGACAGATCAGATATTTCCTGGCAATCCACGTCGTACGTCATGAATAATGAGACGACAGCACATTTTGATGACGGGTTCATGAGCAAGGGAAAGGAAGGAAAGCCAAATAAATCATACGTTAATCAAAAACTATGAACCAAAAAAGCACAATCTATCCCGAGTGAGACACACTGCTTGATCCCCCCGTCTCCAGTGTACCGAACAAAACTAACTTTCTGTAATGCATTTCAATGAACGTCCAGGCAGAGAATGTCCGAGTGTATGGGAGGGGCTACACGCACTGTGATTGGCTCAACGTGTTTGAGGGCGGGACTTAGCCATAGGTCAATCAGTGGCAGGCGGATAAGATTTATTGATACTACTACTTTTGTCAATACTCTTTATCAATTCAGTACTCTTAGCAGTTCTTCTTCATTGCTAAATAATTGCTTTTTAGAAAATATATTCATTTAAAAAAATATATTCAGAACAGGGTTATTGGATATTTTGAATATAACTCAATGTTTCCAGAGCAGCAACAGTATTTTTTTCAATTAATCACAATACTGAGTGCTGTTTAATTTTTATTAGTCACTATAGGTCATTCCTCCTGTCCTCTGTCCTCCTGTCCTGGTCCCTCTCTGCTGATGTGACTCACGGTGTGCAGCTAACATTAGTGTTGGTAGAGAGAGAGGGGGCTGTTTGTCTCAGCCAGCAGCTAATTTGAAAAGTATTTTAAGATAAGTGCCAAACTAAGTTAGTCTACACAGACAAATGTCATTTGAGCTTATTAGTATCAATTCGCTAACAGCTGAACAAGCTTGCGGTCTAAATCAGCGTGTAAGACATAAAGTTAGTGTCGGTGGATGAGAGACTGTGGATGTAGCATACTGAATATCAGTAGATGTGTTCAGTAATCATGAACATGTAAATACATAGACAGCCATAAAGTATTGGCCTCTTACTCGCTAAGGTTTAATTGCACTTAATTGCAATGTCAACTCTCCGTTGACAGAGTATACCAATTAGCACACACAGCTGTCAATCATGACATCAAACCCCTTTTTTTATAGCATCAAATAACTCATTAAAACCAACTTATCAAAAAAAGAAACATCTGAACAAACAGCAGCCTGATGAGAACTATATAAAATGACAGAAACCATCTTTGGGAAAAATTTGACATGTACTTTGATCTTTTAGATTGATGTCCCATCATCCCATTAGTTAACATGAAGGGGGCGGAGTTTATTATCTATACTGCAGCCAGCCACCATGGCATGATCGAGATGTTTTGGCTTCATTTTTGGGGAGCTGTCATCTTTATATATGTACAGGATGTGTAGCTAGCAACATCATTGCCACTTAACCACTCTCAAGATTTCAATGTGACCTTAACGGTTCTTATGTGGCCTCAACAACTCTCATGTGGCATCATAGTGCTTATAGCTTTGGACTCCCCACAAAAAGCATAGAACAAATCGGTTGTCTCAGACGAGAAATTAAATGTGTTCAACTTTGTAACAACAGTCCAGAGGACGGTTTGATAACAGTTTCACATTGCACCACTGCACCTGGATCAAAGACACAGATTACTTGGCATTGCAGTCATAAAGAGCAGTGGGACTTTTTTGAAATCTCACATTTTAGGTAGTATCCTCAACTGATTTTTGATTTCTGATTCAGTGTATAAAGAGGGCATTAGTTTCAGGTTCTCACTCATGTTCACTGTGTACCAGAACCATGCACTCCTGTCCTCAGTCTAGTGTGGTGGTTCGCAACTGGTGCAGCCACAGGGTCCAGATATGTCCTTAGTCATTAGTTCAAGGTCCACACAGTTTAATGCATTCAGCATCAGGCTTGTGTTTGGCCTTGTTGTCGAGCTAGTTGGCTGTCACTGTTAAGTAGCTGTCTGTTTTTCACTCACTCTACAGCTAGAAACAGCACCTCAGAATAAAAGCTTGTGCCATAAATTCACTATATTTCAAAAACAAAGTTAGTTTTGCAAGAACTTGACACTTTTGGTCCATTCAGAGCGGTCCTGCAACCCACTTTTGGACTGCGACCTACCAGCTGGTCGAGTGAACTGCATGAAACATGACTGCAGTTCAGCTACCTGGGGCAAGATACCTCAGTACACCATAAATCAATGCAGAAACACTTTTAAACAACCATTTACATATCAATACTTGTGACTTGTCGGTGAAGATTCTCAGTCATCCAGGTCATGGTAATCGTAAGTGCTATATCATAGGCAACTGGACTTGCTTACGTTTCTTGAAGACGTTTTGCCTCTCATCCAAGAAGCTTCTTCAGTTCTAAATGACTGGTACGAAGTTGCACACCTGGTGGCCAGGTGGGTCAACGACATTGTGACCTTAACGACTCTGAAACTTAAAGCTCACGTGACCCACGACTCTCATCAGACCTGTCAATGACAAATACTGTAAAGAAAGAGCAATTTTACTGACAGTGTTGCATCAGCGAGGTTATACTACGCTGCCAGAGCAGCCATTGTTATACACGGCTGTGGATATTTGTAGCGTCATTACCAACAATTCATCACATTTCTGCAAACCTTCATGGCGGTAAAATCTCAATCATCATTATCACTTACTGTAACAAGGATAATAAATGATTCATTCATAGCCCTCAGGTGGAAACTGACTTTACAAAGTGCTCCACAGGATGAAATTAAACAATTACTTGCAGGGAGGTGAATGTGAATAAAAATTATGCTGTTTGTCACTCATGGATCATTTAAGATGTTGGCAAGCAACCTCTAAACATTGTTTTCTGTCTCTTAACTTCAAGCTTATTTAATCTCCTTCTCATCATATCACCTGCAGCTATCTCAGCTAGAACTGCGTGAAGAGTGCATGAGGTGCGCACATTCATGAATTGAAAAAAAAGCTTTTTTATTTCAAAAAGGTTAAACTGCATTTATTTGGAAGCATGTTACGGTCCTATTCAAACCGTGAAATGAAAGTGTCATTTCCTGAGCACAATCACTGGCAGATACCTTTGCAAAGCAGAAGCTGCTGTTCTGCAGTGAAAGGGAAAAAGGCTGTTTCGTTCCGACCACTTTATTGATGACATACAACTATCTTTTTTCATATGTCAAATCTTTTTTCCTTCTAATTAGCACAACCAAGTCTCCAAAGCAGACGTTTCAGTGAGTACAGTCAAATAACAAGTTAGTAAAAAAAACTAATAGATTTAGATGTAGACATGAAAACTGCTACGACACTAATTGGTGAAGCTTTTGACTGTGCGCTACTCTCTCTATAAAAATACACTGCAAACCAGTTCCTTAAAATTTACTTGGAGGAAGCTTTGTCTCAATCTAGCCCCAGAGACACCCACAGGATACACAAACAAAATAAGATGCCTGCATCCTTCACTTAAGTCTGCATGTCCGTCAAAGCCAGTATGTGTAGATGCAACAGGGTGAAGTAGCTGTTTGCTACATCTCAAAGGTAGTCAAGGAGACAGTAAATACACAGGGTTTCTCACATGTTTGTAATGGATCAAGATGAGTGTGTTGTTTTGTTTGATTTGATTTGACAGCATTTTAAAAAGAATATACTGCAGCGGCGGTTACGTCTGAGACAGAGAGAGGAGAAAGTGTATTAATACACTGCTGAGATGTTTCCTTGTTTAAAGCAAAGCAGGATAGGCTTGTCTCATTAGCAATGAATCAACAAGATTGGAGGCGGATATGTCCAGATTAGTGGGAATATGCAGAAGGAGCGAGTGTGACACAGCGTTAGCATGCTCCATTAGAGAGCATTGTCATCCTGGTTATGTCTGTGTAATGAAAGCTAAGTGTGCATGTGTGTGTGTGTGTGTGTGTATGTGTGTGTGTGTGTGTTTGACATAACAGGCTGTACACACAACTGCCATCCATCACCCACACACTGTCAGCAGGGGAGCAAAAGAGTACACACATATGCACACACATATACACACACAGCCTCAATGTGTGCTCCGGCTTGGCACGGATTGGAGACAAAATACACAAACACAAACACACACACAGTTAGAAGAAAGAAGCTCTCATCATTTCTCAAGAAATGTTCGTCCTCACAGTCTCAGACCTGATATTTTTGTGATATATTTATACCAGCCAGTGACTGCCATCTCTAAAGCCCTGGCATTTTAATAATCAATAACACAATTAATACCAGACTTGTCCTATTAGGTGCATTGAGTTAGAGATAGTGTAGCATTTAGCCAAGTGACACTCTGGATCTCTGACATCAGGACATGAGGCAAAGGAGAGTGAGCGTTTTTATTTTTGTCATACTGAGCTAGCGATGCCAAAGATGAGGCCTGTATTTATTATAAGAAGTAGCGAGTGTTTACTTTCCATTCAGCCACATCATGATCATTTCCTTACTTTTAATTGGATACACTTTGTAACCTTCTGCTCCAACTGGCTAGTAATTTACTGGAAGGGATATCTCTTTATTTTTGGAGGTTCATTATTTCCTGTGTTAAAACTTTGCAATGGGGTCTACAGCAAAGAAAAATAGATGGCTAAATAAATAAATAGGTGAATAAATTAATCTAAATATCATGCCATGGCTGCCAAAACGTCTCTTGGTATCTCACAGAGCAGCCATCGTTAGCACTTTGTGGCTCTAATTAGACTCGTGAGTTGAGTCTTTGTGGTGGTTGTTTTCTAGGGAGCAGACAGGCATGAAAACTTTGGGAAGGTAAAAGGGTCCCTTCACACTTTCACTCAGTGACAAGACGGGCTGCGTTTGAACTTATCTAATGGTTGCTGCCCATGTAGAGCAAAAAGATGCTGTTTATTAATATTGACAATGCACATCGGGAAGGGGTGATGTGGAAGTGAAACTACATTACACAAGAATAACACTGAAATGTCAGGTTCATGTTAAGTGTTGGGCAATTAATGGCGTCTAAGTATGTGAGATGTTATTAAAGTGATCTTATTGTTGAGATGGAACAAACTATTCCTCTGTGGAATATCTTAGACCGGCTATGCATGTTGTTCTGACACTGCTCACCACCCAGGTCTGGTGGGAGTTAGCTAGCAGCACCACTCATTCACCAGTTACCACCAGTAATGCCTTCCTGTTGCTGTGGGAACATTGTGCTCATGCTCCGGTCTCCCCCCAGGTCTCCCCGGTGATTAAGCAGCTTCACTTTGAGTAGCCAGCATTGCTAATTAGAGCTATGTTATAACTTTTAGCTCTGTTAGCACCATTAGTAGTGTAAGCACAGCTAGTGGTGCTAACACAGTTAACAGTGTTGAGCAGTTTTGCAGCTCTAGATGAAGCAGCTTATTCATCAGGGCTACCTGGAAGGGGACCGAAGGTTGGCCACCATGTTTTCACAGCAATGCCATCCCACTACTAGGATGGCATTACCAGCTGTAATCAACGAATGACTGATGCCACTAGCTAACTCTAACGTCACCTGACTGAATGGTAGGCAGTACAAAGCAGCAAAGGCTAATGTTAGCTAACCAGTGGAGACCAGAGGATGGGCAGTGGGCGCTTTGTTTCTACATGTTAACACCAGGTGTGTAACTATATACAGTGCAGGCAGCACGGTTGCACTGGGGCCCTGTGGGGTGGAGGGGCCCGCTGAGAGAGCAGGCCTTTGCAAGTGATTTTCTAAATAAGCTGTAAAATAAAAACTATTCAATTAAATGATTAATTTCTTACTTTCTTTGATATTTTTTGTCAGATATACAGTGATGATTGCTGGGTAATATGCATGTTGATGTCCAATTTCAAGTCTCTATTTGTGACAATACAAGACAATACATTCATGATCGTGTGTACTAGGGCCCGTCATAATGGTGTGCACTGGGAGCCGTTGTAACTTCCGGATGCCACATGTTAACGCAGATAGCCAACTGTCTGAGAGCAAAGCCAATAGAAAATAAAATAAAGAGTGAGATATTTACAACACAAAGCATTAAAATTTCACCACCTCTAAACGGATAGCGCTTTGAAATGTGATGCTAAACCTCACTGAATCAATGTACACCAGACTAAAAGGAAATGCCAGTTAATGGGTATTGAGCTTTCAAAAGCAAAATTAATTGGAACAGACATCGCCACTCTGAGAGCAGGTTTTCAAGCAATACCAACATCATGCAAGAAACTTGTTGCTCCCATAGTCACATTTTGTCTTGCACTTATGAGTCTCCCATCTTTCATGATCTCCTATGCAATGTATCTTTACAAAATACTTTGATAAAAGGATAACTGCTGTGTTATAGTGCCAGAAAGTATAATTTTAGCTGTACACATATTAGTAAAGAGTACAGAGACAGGGAGGTGTCATGGAGGAAAATAACACAGCTGTGTGCACAATTTCATGATGTGTGCTCTGGAATTACTATCATATGTTTAGCCTCCACCCCCTAGTAGAGGGCAGCAAACACCTCTGGCTCCAGAACCCTGACGTTGAATTTTTATTATCTGAGTGACATCTGCAGTATCATCAAAGTTTTTACAGCAGAACAGCTATCCTGTAAAACATTTAATGGATCTCAAAAATAACACAAACCAAGTATATCCATTAAAATAAACCTTATCAAATCCATAGTGAGAGTGTGAAGGACATGTAAAAAAGGCAATGATATGAAAGTGATAAATTATTTTAAAACAGGAGCAAGAATACAAGAGCAAGAATTATAAATCGTGTCCGTATCCACCGTGACACCTCCCAGCTCTGTAAAAAAGCCATCTGTTATGACAACAAATGCTTTTTTTTTCATAAGGGAATTGTTTGGAGGGTTTCATAGTTACAGGAGCCAAACAAACAACATCAAAAAAGCGGGGACACCAAGTACAATGCTGTTTCACTAAGTCACACATAAAATAACAGCACTGCAACACTAAGATAACATCAATGGTGGAGAATACTATAAAATTAAATAATCAGTTCAATAAAGTAAAACAAAGTCCCAGTGTCCACCATATCAGTGATAAAGGAGGTTTGATAGTGCCCTTCCCTTTGCCAGCAGGTTCAACAAGTCCTATTACTCAATGTTAAAGGGTTTGGCTTCTTGTATTCAGCTCATTTGTTTAATTATGTGTACATTGTTCAGCCGAGTAAACAAATGGGTAGTGGTGGGTGATAGTTTTCTAATCCATCAACCTAAAATCACTATTGTATGGATGACTGTGTAGAATGTCACAGCTGACCTTTTGCTAGCGCCACCCCTTTGTTTTTAGCCACTGCCACTCCACATAGCTGTCGCATGGAGCCCACACTGTCACTTACTTAACTCCCTGAAGAAATATTATGTAAGTTATGGAAAAACAAAAAGGGAGATTCAGAGAGAACTGAACAGATGGGTCTGCAATATGCATCTGAAGGATGTATCCAGGATGCCAAACTGACTCTGCAGTGAAAACAGGTTAGAAGGATAAAGACAATAGCTAAAGCTTAACATATAGATCACAGTGTCAAGAGGCCCGTTTCCAATGAAGAAGTTCCTGGTAGTATTTCGGAGGCAGGAACTACTACAGGAACGTCCTCTCGCTCGGCCCTCTCAACCGCCGTGTCTCCACTGAGAGAGCGGAGTAGGAGTAAGGTTCCGTGAAGTTACCAGGCTCTGGATGTGACGTAATTGTTGCGTGACCATTTTGACCATATCCGACGGGAGCAGGCTTCTTTTTTTTCCAACAGTCACTATACATTATCCCCTATGGAAGGAGCTGAGGTGGTTGCTGTGTTTCTGGCGTGTCTCTTCGTTTACATGGCGATGGAAGCTATGAACGAGCTAACCCTCGTCTCGCGTCTGCCGAGTTTTAAAAATGCCGGCTATTTTGTCGCTTTCTGTTGACATCACATCCAGCCTCGAGTATCTCCAATCAGCACCAAGTAAACCCCAAGCCCCAGCCAGGAGTTTCTCGGGGCCGTGGCAGGGACTTGTTTAGCCCCTGTAAAAGTTCTCGAACTCTGTCCTTCGGGGGTGATTCCTGCGGTGGAGACGGGCCTAAGGTGAATCACCACATCATCTGGTGATCCAGACAGAGGTCAATGAAATGGAGGAGCAACATCCATAGATGACCCAGCTGAACTAAGACTATATAGAACTTATGGATTTGCACAATGTGAAAAATAAACATGGCAACACTCGAGGAAGATAATTGTATTGTCAATTCTGAGATCACAGCAAAAAAAGTGACAGCAGTGCCATCTTAGATGATATGTATCAAGCGCGCCTTGACCATGGTAAGTATGTTTCTCACACTGCCCCTACCATTCCTGCGCATACTGCATTTTGCATGCACACTAACAGCTCAAACAGACACAGGACATGCGAGGCAGCCATCATGAGGCAACAAAGGCGTGTAAAAGTGTGTATACCAACGGCCTTTGGTAACATAAAAAGT
This sequence comes from Epinephelus awoara, assembly GCA_035609425.1. Lineage (NCBI taxonomy): Eukaryota > Metazoa > Chordata > Actinopteri > Perciformes > Serranidae > Epinephelus > Epinephelus awoara. Next base: position 20,815,843 of record CM069306.1, on the reverse strand, counting down.
TTTACAGAAATCTCCTTTCAACCTCTGAAGGTAATAAGTATCATTATTATCCACACCTTCTCATCCTAACTCGCCGCTTTGTCTGTGGACTGACACGTCCACATATGGTGTACTAGGTACCCTCCTGTGTCTGTTTTGGATGTTCAGGGAAGGCATGTCAATTTACGTTTGTTACATTCATACATTGGCTTAAATTTCCCAAGGTGACGGGAGTCAAACTGCGGGCTCCCAGGTGAAAGTCCCGAGTTTGTTGAACTCCTCCACCACCCCTTACCACCCTCTCTATAGAGACTTTCTCACTCATTTTTATTACAGTTGTTGTCTTTGGCATTGTTATCTGCTGCCACCTGGTGTCTCTGTGTGTCTGTGTCTGTGCCCCGTGTCGGACGCCGTCCTCCACAGACAAAGCAGCAGTATTGGACAAGTTGGGCTGTTGTCTTCCGCCTCTGAAACTGACAGTGCACATCCTACTGTTGCGAAAGGTGACTGGCCGATCTGCATTCAACGACATGACGTAGAGAAGGGTCAATTGTCCAGACAAAGCATCGGTACTCTTTATACCAGCATATACAGTGCAATCAGTTTTATTCTGCACACACAGCGTAAACAAAGCTCTTTGTGTTGTTGTCATTTCTGTTAATTTAGTATGCCAGATCAGCCTTTGAACATGGTTGTTCTGGGAATACAAAAAAGGTCAAGACTCACTAGAACATCACAAAGTGAAAATTTGCCCATAAAATATTGATGAAGATACAGTTATCTGTTCCAGCAAATGTTCTTTTCAATTGTTTTTCATTGGGATATCATTTTTTATTATGACTTTACTTTGTCTATTATATAATTCCCAATACATTTTCGGTGTAGTGCCAATATTTCAGTGATAACATAACTCTCAAATCTTCCCTTTCTGCACTAACCCCCCCTGTGAAAATGTACCTTATAGCACTAGCAGGTGAAGGGAGAGCAGTACAATGCCCTTGCTCAGGATGCAGCTGGGCACTCTGACACCTGTCAGAGTTGGCTGTCTGACTTTTAGCCTTGCGGCAGCAACAGTCCCGTTTTAAATGAGCTCATTTGTGGTTACCTATCTGCACAAGGGTGGACTGTCAAGAGGCCACAGCAGGGTGCTAGAAACCGGTGGTTATCCTTACCCAACCTCATCGCAACACAAAACCACAACTGCACTCTTATTTGTCCTGTTCTCAGGTCCACTCGACGTGTTTTAAATCCTCTAGGCTGTTTAAATTCGGTCCATGTTTAAAACATTCACATTAGATATGGGCCAAGAAATAATTTGCTGGATGCAAGAATTTAGTCTTATTTCAATATCACTTTTCATTATCTAACCACTGATCATGACTTCTTCATGTGAGGCTTATCAGTAGCCATGACAACACTCTGGTAGCCTGGACTCCAGCAGTGCATTCTGGTAGAGTTATGATTGATGACGGGCTCTTGTGCTTCTCTCTCCATCAGTGTTTCTTCTGTGTTTGATGTCTCAGCCCTGCCCCAGGCCCTTCCCCAAGCTCTCGCCTCCAGCAAATCATCTCATCACCCGGTCTGGCTAAACTCAGGCCAAGGGGAGCCTGGAATAAGAATCAGCAGATACAATACAAGCCACTGGTGTTCTTTCAGAAATATCTAGAATACACGATTAAACCAGCTGTGGGCAGAGAGATGATGTGCTTAAGGGATCAGAGCACAGGGATGAGCGACTTGATTGTTTGGAGGAAAACACAGCATAGTGAAGATAAATGTTGGGATTATTTCACTGTTAAAGAGAGTGTGCTTTAAACTTTCTTGCCTGGTGGATGGAGCGAGTGCTCATCTGCTGCCCTCTTGCTGCACAGGACAAATCTATACGTAAGAAGAAAGAAAAAAATATATATATATAATGCAGTGGCTGCTGAGTAGAAGTGTTGACTGTCAAATTTGTGCATCAGGTGGCTGTAGAAATGTCTAAGTGAAATGTGTATCACCAAAACAATACTTCAATTTGAACCTACAACCAAGACCTTGGTCACATCTAAAATATATTTTCCTGTGCAGACAGACAGAGCAGACAGACAGACGGAGCTTTTACAGCACACTGAAAGAGTTGTGATTTGTTGAAGGTCAAGTTTTCTTGCCTTACAGGGACGTCTTTGTCTGTGATTTCAATAGCGGAGTATTGACTCGACAACATGTGGTCCGCTATTCAGATGGAGACATGGATCATTTCTTTCCTAGGAGCTCTAAGTGGCCCTGGCCAAATGACAAGCAACAGCTTGGCTTATGAATAAACCCCAGTATGGTGCATGTGAGAATCTTTGATCACTTTATTTCTAACACACAACACATACACACACCGGCTCACTTGCTTCCTCTTCCCTCCATTTCTTTATCTCTCCTCCACACCTTAACTTTCTTCTGGTGTTTTATTTGTCAGTATCGATATTTACCACCCCGTACATATATTTACAGACTCCCACAAACAATGACATACTTGACACTCAAACTATTAGCTTGCCGCTCTGGCCATTTAGTGAATATAAGTGTATACTCTGGAGGGCCCTGAAATGGCAATAGACTTCAAAATGGCATGAGAGGTGAGTTGTCATCATAGGTGGAAATGTTCTTGTCTGGCAATTGATCCGATTACTGTGATTTGTCATAATGCCAAGAGTGACATTTCATCATCCATTAGGGACCATAAAATTGTAGAGAAGCAGCCTCGTGGAATTTAATTAAAAAAACAACCAATACCGCAATCCTTTATGTTAGGCTGAAGCTCGGAGCATTTGGAGGAGACACAGAGTCAGTCAACACAAAGGGAATTGTGCTGTTGTCGAGAAACCATTAGATACTAGAGAAAGGAAAACTATTAGTCATTGTTTTGTGGAAATAATTTGTCTGGGTGTATGGAAGACGACATTACCTTTATAGAAAATATAGGCTTAATATATTTTTGGTTGTTTAATAATGCTGACAAACAGTGACAAGAACAACAATGTATTTATGCAGCTAACACAGTTAGTTGAATATTCAATGGGCAGAAAATTAATCAACGAATAACGCAAGTCATTTTCATCAAGAAAAATTACCAATCATTTCCTAGCTCCAGCTTCCTCTGATTTAGATCATTGTTAATTTAATGCCTTTGGGTTTTGGCATGTTGGTCTGACAAAATAAGACATTTAAAGACATCACTCTGGCTCTGGGAACTTAATATGGGCAATTTTCCGAAATGTTTTGACACTTTAAAGATTAAAGGATCGACTTAAAGATGCTCTTTTTAAAATTAAACTATATATTTTTCGAGCTGTTCAAACTTGTTCATCTTGCGTAGGGACCAATGGTCTTAGGGCTAGGTATCAGTACTTGATACCTTTAAGGGTGCTTTCACATCTTTCCTGAATGATTCCGTTCAATCAAACTCAAGTTTGTTTGCCTGCCTGAGTGCGGTTCCTTTGGGCAAGTGTGAACAGAGCAATCGCACTCAGGTGCGTACCAAAACAACTGGAGCGAGACCTTCTTGTGCGTTTGTGGTGAGAATGTGTTCCAACCTTGATCTGAACCAAAAGCAGTCACATGACACATTGTTTGGGTTAAACATGAGCATGTTACATTCCTGGGGGATTATTAATGTGCACCTCCTCCTGTACTGCCTTAATATGCACATTTAGCACACCCAATGCATCAAAACATTGTTTTCTAGTTGGTGCCACGCCTCATTTTCAAACTGTATGGTTTGCCTAAAATAAACAATGCAAGCAATATAGTCCACGATGAGCAGCGCTACAATCAACCTGCGTAGTTGTCCCTCCATTGTGACATTAGACAGTGTCACATTTATCTTGCAAGTGTACTCTTCTTCAACGTTTTGTTTACTTCCTGGATTTTTCCCGCATGGAAATTCTGACCAATCAAGAGCAGCTTTCTTGCATGAGGCATTTTATCTGGTCCACTTGTAAATGCTGCCGTGAGAACACGAACCAACTCTAGGCAATTATGCAACTTTGTAACAAAATTAGTCCCTGATTCAGACCAAAGCAAGACAACTCTCTAGGTCTGAAAGCACAGTAAGGTGTCAACCTAATTAACCCATTACAAAGTAGTATCTAATCGTCTCCAGTCAAATGATATCTGGTTTCAGTCCTTTGGATCTAGAAATAATGACTACTTCTATGGTGTTGCTCACAGCCAATCTCCACAAGGGTTCTTTGATTTAAGCTACCACGGCAACTACAACCCAAAGTCTGTGATGTGATGAATTTGAGCCCTGTGTTTGACAGAGTTCAGCATGCCGAAATGCCACCAAAACGTTTAAAAGTCTAGCTTTACTGCACGCCTGAGAAAAATAAATGCATAAAATGTGAAAGGTTTATTTCAAATACCTTAATAATTTTAACAGTACTGGAGTTGGTATTGGTATCATATTTTGTTAAGGATACCTAGCCATAGGCTTAAGGTTGCCACAGACAAGCTACTCAATTCAGAGAGCCATATCTGTTGAACAATTACCTGATTTATAGCTAAATAAAAAAGATTAATGATTCAATATTGAACACAAACATTATTTTCAACCCTATCCGTTATCCAAGCCAAGTCCTTTGGTGTTGTTGTTGTTGTCCTTGTTTAATGTTTAGGCAATCAGTATGCACTGTGAAACTCTTCAAGTTGTCAATATGTCTGTACACCAATGTCACCAAGACAAATCTGTCACTTATTCCCTCTCTGTGATTAAAGCACATCAATAAAGGCTAAGAAAAGAGAAGACACTGTACACTCTGAGTTTGTACAGTATGTGTGGGTTTGACACCTCCACAGCAGACTTCTCCTTTTAGATGAGCACCCACAACTTTTTTGTGCTTTATCACTTTGTGTTTGGTGTGGGAACTTTACTCTTCACAGTGACAGCACAGCCACAATTCGCACATTTGACACCTCTGACACATTCACAACAAAAAACAATGGTCATTGTTCTGATGTGAAGGGAGAGCAGATTACTCTCCAGTCAACCTTTTGCGCTTGCCAGGTTACACCTTGGCACCACCACCGAAATGATTGTTGACCTTTGGCTCTCTTAACCCCGCCACAACAAGCACTTAAATTGGGGAGTGAAGGAAAGTTTCACGGGAAGATTAAATAAAACTGAAAAAAATAAAATCCTTTTTTCTTCCTTCTTGCTTTGTTTGACTCCAGTCGAGAGAGTGGACTCACCTCTGTGTGCGTGTGCTATTAACCTAGCAGAGATATTGGCGTTTTGAGCCTGGCCGTTCAATGAATCTCAGCATCAACCGATGAGGGTTAAAAAAAACAAACAAGACCAAGTTGCAGACCTTCAAGCCCTCTTGTCCCTTTGGCTCACACCGACTGCTCCTCAGACCTGAGTGCTGAGAGGTAGCCTGCTAATCAGGCTGACCATAATGCTTTCAATCAGCCCTTTCACTCAGCCTTTCTACTCATTTCTCCCTTCCCTCCCCCTCGTGGCTCCCACCTCTCCCACTCTCTGTTTCTTTACTTGGCTCATTCTCTCCTGCCATCACTCCCACTTAAACCCAGTACGCAGGAGGCCTGACCGAGCGGATTGATTTCCAGTAAGGCGGTGTCTGGAGCGCGTTCTGGAGCTTTCCGGATGCGTTCATCCTCCTTTATTGCACTGTAATCTCCAGGGGCGACCGTGTCTGCTCCTTAGGCTTTGCTGTAGACGCACACACACACAAAATACATAAAAGCGAGGACACAAAAACACACACACATCCACATGGAGCCCAGTACAGTAATTTCAGTATTTGGCTCTTCCCTCCAAAGGCTCCCGCTTAATAGCTAAGCATTGTTATTGCCTTCTTTGTCTTAATGAATTTTATTGGCCTTTCACAGTCGAGTCTTATTGAAGAATAAATAGGCATTTCATTTATAGCAATAAATTACACCTATATCAGCAGTAATGCTCCAATACAGGAGGCTCATACTCAGATCAGTTAACCAAAGCATGCGAGAGAGAATGCAATCTCCTTTGACCCATGCGCTGCATCGATGAACCCTCACCCCTCAGCCCACCAGCTGTCGATGGGAAGAGGATCCTCGCAGTGAGAATCCCTCAGCCTTTCCCACTGTAGGCACACACCAAGTCATGCCCAATTAATGCCAGGGTCAAAGTTTTAATACACTCGCCAAACATAGTTGCTATTCACCCCAGTACACCGAGATCAGGACCCGGAATAATGAGATTTCTTTGCACCTGGTGATTACACCGAGCAGCCAACCAGAAACAAAACAGAACAGGACGGCAGGATATGCCCATTGATGGTTCTATTGCTTGAATCGACCCTCACAGCCGCGATCTATTCTTAGCCACCTTCTGCCTGCCGTTTCCTCCAGGGTTAAGGGTTTTGGGGGAGTATCACTGAAGTCCTGAGGTTTTCACACTCCGAACAGCAATTACCAAGAAGTCAAAAAAAGGAGGGCTTTGACTAGCCCTCACCTCATCACTGAATCAACTGAGGGTTGTGTTTCAGATTAATGGATTAATTGTTTGTCAGTGCAATGTCAAAAAAATCACAAGTTCACACAGGTTTACAAAGCTCACGCTGACGTCTTCAAATTGCTCATTTTGGACGATCGAAAGCCTTAAAAACAAAAGTCCAAATGAAAGCATTTAATTGACAGTGATGTAAAAGCTAAACTCAGTTATTTTCATTGTCAATCATCATACCAATATGACTTTTTACATTATAGTGGAAAATGATCATCACAGTTTCCCAGAGCTCAGTGTGAAGTCTTCAAATGTCAAAACAGCCTAAATACCAATAAACCCTCATGCCTTCTAAAATGAAAAATGAGCTACAAAACAACAATAAAAATGCGTTACATAAGACATAAAGCAGCATAGAATTAGGGATGCAACTAGATATTATTTTCACCATGGATGAACCTGCTAATTTTTTTAGTTTTTTTAGTTAACACCTGTTAATGACACTGTCTGCAAAGCAGTAACGATTGTGCTAAGTGGCTAATGGGCATGTAGCTACTTCCATGTTTCAAACGATACATCATGTTTGTAGTTGACCAATGAAGATGAGTTTACATATCACCTTGGGTTCGTCCTCCTTGGATTCCCTGCCCGACATGCCTGTGGAATAACCGCAGGTACTAGCTGTGTAAAGTAGGGGCCGTACACATGCCGTATCTTTAACAGCCTATAAATATGAGGTCGGGCTCTGGGCGCTACTCTTTTGCCTTTTTTGTGCCAATTTTCAAGAGCATGGCGTCAGGTTGCGTCTAAGCAACCTTAACAAGCATTGCATAGCCTATTTACCTGAAATTCACACATGGTCCAGTCATACAAGTTTTGATTTATTTTGACAAGAAATTTTCACTATCTTTGTTTGCTTTGTCCGACCAACAGTCCAAAACTCAAAGATATCCATTATACTCTTGATTCATTGTTTAACTAATTTATTACTGCTGCCAGCTTCTCAAATGTGAGGATTTGCCTTTAAGAAGCTGGAAGCAGTGAACATTTGGTAGTTTAGCACAATAAATTACTTAAACAATGAAAAGACTGTCTAAATTATAGTTGATTATTCTTTTGTTGGTTGATTGATTGATTAACTAGCTCATGACTTCAGCACTATAAGATAGTTGCTTTGAAACTCTGGGGGCTAAAACTGTGGCAAAACATTTTAATTTCTTTTAAAATGTCCCTCAGTAATTCCAGGCCACTTCTTACCAACTAATTTTTTACTTCCAAAACCTACATGTGTAAAAACTTTTCGGTGCCGCTGACTAAAGTCCAAACCTGGGAGACAAAACTCCTGTTAGGATTCCAAACACATAGTGAAGAGGCTCTCATCTATTGTCGTTGTGTCTGATCCCGCGCACCATGGCTGAGTGAAAACGCTGGCAGTGTGACACAGGCTGATGGGGTGCCGGTCCCCAGCAGCTCAATAATGATGAGATAGATGTATGACAGCCACTCACAGGAGAGTGTCAGCCTATTTGTCTTTCTGTCTCCACAGAAAGATGGATGACCCTTCAACCCCACGCCGGTGGAAATATTCACAGCGCTGCCATGTCACGAGAAGCCAATCATCATCCCTCACCCGCATGCCGGTCAGCCTTCAAGACTTCACAACTTGTTTAGACTAAATTAGTGAGCTGGTGTTGACGCTTGCTGTGGTTTTAACCAGTCTGTGAGCCGCTGGCATTCAGTGGATGGAGAGTCATCATGTTGGAACGGCTAACCTAAAGTGAAGTCTGTCGATTATTACTGATGATCCAAATCGCTAAATTTTTCGATGTATATTCTTTTTTTGACATTATTATTATTATTATTAATATTATTAGTATTAGTATTAGTATTATTGTTATATTCATGATATAGCTTTTTAGAACATAAAAAAGCCACTTGTGTTTTATAATGTGTTTTCCTGCTGATTTTTAAATCTCACAATGTGTCACAACATTTTTCTGTAATATTTCTTTAGAATTAAAACTAGATCTAACCCACACTGCACTACAAAGGTCTCACAGGAGGCATGTTCTTTCTCTCTCATAAATTAATTAAAAAAACAATAGGAAAACACATAGAACAGAATAATATTTAGCTCCATTTACAATTTAAATTATATTTTACAATGCATTTTTACAAATGAGTTTATATGTTTGGTCCTGTAACTTTTCCATAAGTAATAAAAACAAGCAGAGTGGAATAATTAACAAGTTAAATTAACATTTAATAGTTTTTAGTAACAGTACAATCAACACATAAAGGCAGCATGTGAATTTAATTTGCCATTTTCTGTTTTGCTTTATACATCTTCTGTTAATCAGCAATGATTAATTACTGAACAAGAATATTCAGACGCACACACACACACACACACACGCACACACACACACACACACACACACACACACACACACACACACACATACACACACACATGCAGACATACACACAGGTCTCTGGGGAGCAGGGGTCAGTCACAGATGGGACACAGAGGACCAGGGCAGGGGGCAGGCCGGAAGATTGGAGGAAATAATTATCTCCATACATTTCAGTCCTTCATTTCCCTTGGGGAATGCATCACTCATGTTCCCAGCCTGCTTTTCCCAAGATCGCATCAGCTGTACAGCCTTTCTATAGCGGGCCAATCTTGTTCAAGTCAAATTCACCTTCATTTGAAAAAGGACAGGTCACACCTCAACTTTCCACATGTGCAGCTTTTTTCACTACGAGCCCAAAACTCAGGCACTCACTTGATCGACTTCAAGGACTTGCGGCACGTTGTTTGGTTCAGACTCGTGTGGTGGTGCATTACACTCTGATGACTCCCACAGTTACCTTGGTAACAGCAGGTTGTGCTGGGGAGTTCAGAGAAGGTGCGAATTGAGTTTGTCGATGCAACAGTTGCTAATGAGAAAATATGTATGGGTGGATGGGTTTCCTTGTCAGAGATCTTGAGCCTTGACATGCCATTGTGACATCCCGTACATCATATTCCAGACAGTTATCCTATGATTTCTCTTCCATTCAATTCATTCATTCACTCAATTCATTGGACAGGATTCAACATAAACTGTATGCTGTTTTCACTGCTAAATTACAAAGGATATACTCCTTCCTTTCCATTACCTTAGCAAAAAAAAGATATCCATCCAATTTACATTTCACAAGGATGAACAGTGGCACTCTAACCAAGACTTGCAGCACCAAGGTCATACAATGCTTTATAAAATTCACAATGCCATTCATTATGCACACCCTAAGCCCTTAACACTAACCCTCACAAAGTGCTATGCAATTTTTTTTTTTACAAAAAAAAAAACCTTATTTTTATATAGGTGTGGACGGTGTCCAATTTATGCCAGAGATATGTTGATGGTCAAACTAACTACTATATTTTGTAATTATTTGTTGCTGTGTGATGAACAGGCCACATATAAAACCATAAAACAATGCCTCCATCCTTAATTTCTAGCTGCTTCAAACTGCTGCTTTAGTTATCCATTTTAGGAGTTTGGATTGAATTTTCAGCGTTTGACAGCAAAGAAATTATATTCCTAGCAAATGAGAACAAAAACTGGCATAAAGGTTTTAGTGCTGGTTTACATAAAAGCTGAAACATTCTGTAATGCCAGGTAATAGCAACCTCAGTGCTGTGTTCTGAATATTGCTGTGTTTTGTTGTGGTGATTTAAATGTTTTGTGGATCCACTGGAGCTACTCCACCATCCCACAGTGACAGCTTGATGGATGTTGTTTTACGACCGAATGGGATTTGCTTTACAGTTTATGTGCAGTGTCACTGTGTGTGGAACAAGATGTAAAGTTGTGGTCCAGACACAAAGTGCTGTGGAACGCTGTTGTCCAGAACAAAGTTATGGATAGTTAGGTCATTTTTACAATTTATTGTTGATGCTGTGTTTGTATGACTTTATACGATACAAACCCCGGATTATATTCGTTAACAATGTTCATATGTTCAGCGTTTTTTAATATTCTCACTTATTACAATGTCTGCTTGGTGTGGTGTGGTTTAAGGAATAGTTTGCATATTCTGATGAGGATCTTGTCCACAGTCAGTGTATTACATACACTAGCTTGCTTTGAATATGGATTTGCAGCAAAATGTATTTCAGCCACTTAAAGAAAGGCTTACCTAAAACAACCAATATAATGAGAATATTTTCAACTCTTTACCTTGCCAACAGACAGCTCTGGCCTTTGGCACGAAAAAATAAAAAACAAACTGAGTGATTATGACAGTGACAATGTTTTTGCCATTCACTGTGGAGAATAAGGTATATCTCTATGAACCACAGTACAGAGAAGAAAAGCTTTGAAGAAGAGACTGAACGGGCCGAAAAAGAGAGACAAAGAGGAAACTTCTGTGGAAATTGGAAGCCCAGATAGAGCAGAAGTGAAATGTTCAAACTGTAAATGGATGCTCATGAACCCACAGAGCTACTGCTGCCTGGACTTGCTTACAACAAAACTTCAGGATCTTCCTGAATCAGAGGATGCCAGCACTTCAAACTTAACCGGTCGCCTGGTAAGTCGTTTCATTTGCTTTACGTATTAAGTGTTTTTTTAACCTGTTGGGTACTGTAGTGCTCTGCTGCAAGTCGCTCTCTCACTTACCATCAGTGGTTTCACATAATCTTTGTGAGAAATGTTCACTGCAAACAAAGAGTTGTCTCAGTCTTGCAGGTGTTGATGTCTATATTCAGTGCCACTAAGACTGTTAAAAAAAATCAATACTCAGATACTAATCAATACAAAAAAAATTTGTTTTGGATACAATACACATTTGCAACAGTATCGATACCAACAGTGCCTTATTTGGCTCCTCAGTGACTCCTAACTACACACACAGGACCGCTGCATAATCTCTAAAGGACAGTAAAGTTCTGGTTTCAACATCATTTAAGTTTTATGCCAAATGTTAACCTGGCCAGCAGCACACATTAACCTTAGCCATTTTATTATAAGCCATTAGCTGACAGCCACATTAGCTGTCTGTTATGTTATCATTCAGCGAGCGGCTAATGGCTAATTAATGTGCAAGCTAGGCAGCCAATGTACTAAGTCCTGCCTGTCTATAACGTTAATCAGCAGTGTTGTTTTAATAAGCTAACAGTTATTTGTGGGGCTGCCCCCCATTAAGAATTTTTCTCATCGACCCAGAGTCATCATTTAGGGCCATTAGTCGACTAGTTGCCCGCATGTATACTTTGGGCGGGGCAACACAATGGTTTGAGTTGAAGGTGTGAGACCAATGAAATCTTGCTGACTAATGACCTTTCTGGTCAACTAACGTTCAGTCGACTATTAGGGGGAAACCCTAATTACCTGTGTCTGAAAAATGTTATGTTTCTCTTAAAGTCCCAAACTAAAGATGAGAAAAGTCGACCTGCAACTTGACAGAGCTACTCGCAGCCTACCCAACCAATTCTATGTGATTGGCAAAGAAAATATGGTGCCAAGTCACTAGAAGCACAGAAAATGAATGGAGCTGTAGTAGAGTACTTAGAGTCCACAGCAGTACATTGCTTGGCTTCTTTGGTGGTAGTCTTTGGTGGCCTGCTTCTCCAAACTGAAAGCATGTCGAATGCAGTCTACTGTAGATAATAGACTCACTATGGATAAGTAATTCATACAGCCCCACTTCAAAATATCCAAACTATTCCCTTAAAGGAAAGACACTGTGATTCTGGCAAACCAAATGGTTACAGTATGGCTAGGAATAGGCAACTAAAACACTTGGTAAAGTGTTACAGTGTGTGCTGTGGCACTGAATACTGGCATTGCTGGCAATTATGAGGTGGAAATTATCCAATATGAACATAATTATGAGGGATGACGTGTATTGATAAGAGGACGACAAGTCACTGCCAATACTACAGAGTAAGACAAATTCTGTAGCATAACAAAAACTCTTGGCCTTTGTTTAGCCTTTCCTTCCAAAGCAAGCAGAGGATCGGGATTTAACAGAGTTCAGCAGTCAGGTCATCACAACATCACAGCACATTTACACAAACATAAGACGTGGGTTTACCCTGGATCTTTGCTTTGGGCCACTGCTGCTTGCAGTGAGCATTTTTAATGAACTTACAATTTTCAAAGGGTAGTTTTACTGCCTCGACACAGTGCCTCACATAAAGATTAGAGCTCAGGAGAATACACTGCTCATTTAAATGCATAAAAAGCAAACTTTTACACAAGCCAGGGAACTTCAGATGAATCCTTCCATCCCTCTGCCACTTGCCATATGGAAACCCAATATTATGAGCCTTTGTACAAGTGTGAGTCATGACAGTCCATCGCCCAGTAATAATGAAAGCTACCTTCTGCGTGAGAAATGAAAGCTTCGACATATTGCTTCACTATATTAGAGGGTTCTGGGCTACAATGCTGCTTTGAACTCCAGAGACTTTAAATTATCATGTGTCCACTTGCTCCTTCACAGTAGGAATTCAAAGGGAACCATTGCTACGTGAAACAGAGAGGTTGATCTGATCTATAAGATGCACCTAGGTACCAGAAACCAAATTACTATTTCTTAATCATATAGCAAAGATTTTAAAATAATTAAAAAGAAAGTGATGACACACTTGTCATTTTCTGATAGGTGACAACATGTCCACAGTCTTCCCATCACTTCCATCTCCACTCTAAAGTGCTGCACAGCAGCTTATCGACTTGTGGGGGAATCCTGGGCATCTCTTCAGGCTGAACGTTAAACTTCTTGGTAACAGCCAGTGACAAGACATCTATCAGCCTGCAGCCAACGTTGTCTCATTTCTAAAGCCTGATTGATTTTTCTTCTATTTTTCTCTGAAAAGATAAATAGATAAATGTCAGCCGAGGAACGCAATCTCCCACCCAAGTGTTTGATCACAGGCTAACTGGGCAATTCAATAAAATATTTTGCCCCAGCTGGAGTCTTGCCAGACTTTTGTATTAAAATGCAATCCCTCTGAGTCAGAGGTGTTGCTGTCGTTGCTGCTCCAATACCTTTCACATCTCTCCATCCCATTCAGCTGAACCAACCCTGCTGGAAGGTATGAAACTATTGTTGGCAGCAAGGTTGGCCAAAAAGACATCAGTGATCACCGGCTCAACAGAAAATTCATTTTACATTAACATTTACCAGTCTTATTGAATGGATCGTCACTCGTCAGGAGGAAGGCAAACACTGAAATAATTGGTTAGGTTGGTTTAATAAAGTTTCTAAAAGTACAGCTTGGATCTGCTTTCACACTCTGGGGAAATATTCTCTCATTACGACGGCTGTGGGGGAGGAGGGAAGCAGCAATAAGGTAGATTTCATCCGAGGCTCAGGAGAAAATGAAACCTTCCGATGACAGTAGAGCATGTAATGTTTTCATCTGGTTCCACCCATGGAGGAAAATTAAACTAGAATTACTGTTGCATGTGTGTTTGTTTTTACTCACACTGTAAGTGATTGTTTCCTCACTACAGATAACATGAATGGTGATATTCTGTCATGATCTTATTGTATTGGACTTGTGCAACTACCTGTTGCGCTTTGAACTATCCGAACTTCTTACTCTCTGCAGGACATGTGAGAATAGTTTCACAGTTTGTCCGCATCATCAAGGAAGGTGCCATGAGGTCACTCTGCATAATTATTAGCCATTTGCTTCTGTTTGGGAGAGCATGCAGCGTATTTTCAAAGAAATGGCCTTTCAAATCAATATGGGCATTTGGTTTCAAGATGAGAGGTTGTGGTACCAATGGGCTTTTGGTCCACAAGCTCCACTAGCAGCTATTGCTGGTAGTTCTGCGGAAAATAACACTACAGACAGATACAGACTTAAATGAGACACCTGCTTTCGGTTACTGCACAAGCATGCGTCCAGGAAGGAGATGCGTGGGTGCAGCCGGAGAGGAGTTGTAGTGGTGGGACCATGATGTAGAGGGTTTCAGGAAGGAAAAGTTCCTCCAAACCTTAGGCTATCCGGGGCTGCATCCCAATATCTTTGTCAAGGCCTCGTGACAACACTGTCACAGCATGTAGGCAAGCTGTCCTCATCAGAAAGCATCTAGAAGTCGGGCCCTACTAGCTTGCAACTGGGGCAACATACTGCAGCAGCAGTACAGCTATGTCAGCCTACCGTAATATCAACAAATGACATGGAAAATCCAAGGATGTAGGGAAAAACACGCAAATTTCGATATGACTGTTCTCAAAGCAGTTCCACGGCTAGTGATTGGATGTGTATCTGATTTAGGAACACACCGGAAAGTGGCTCCGATCTGATCTACTCTGAAAAAATCTGATCTGTGTCACATGAGAGCAAAACAGCAAACTCTACTGGGTAGCTAGTGTAGGTACAGCGACTTCTCCAAAAATACTTTTTTGAAAACTTAAAGGCCAGTGAAACACTAAGTTTTAAAAAGGATGGAAGCAAAACTTACATTGAAAGGGTCATGCAAAAAGACCTTTATAAAACTTAAATACAAATATTGCAATTTTACAATGTGTGAAATGGACGGTTTCAGAGATCAGAGCCAGACAGTCCTCCTCGACTAGATGACTTTTTCCGGATACAATGAAAGAGTGTATTACTGAGTCATCCTGACAGGAGAAGGGAAGGTCATTATATGACTGGTGAATCAGGTGAAATAATGACGAGATATCAGAGCAATATTAGACAATGGTATTTCCAGAAATATTCTCCCAGAAGAGCTAAAACATCACTGTCAGAATGTTTGAGAATTAACCAAATGTACTTTGGACAAACTGAGAGCTTTGAAATCAGCTATAGCTGCAACGATTAATTGATTAATCAATTGACAAAATCTTCCACTATTTTAGAATCATTATAGTAATTTCATAGGCAAATATTTGTTTGTTTGTTCCAGCATTTCTATGTTGTTGTTTTTTTGTCATACATGATAGTAAATTGGGTTCTGGACAAAACAAGACATCTAAAGAAGTCATCCCAGGATGGAGGAAATTATAACTGATATTTTTATTTCTTAATAATGAAAACAACAGTAGGTTGCAGCCCTTAAAGTACACACTTTCTTATTTAAAGAGACCAACAAGCTGCAGCTATAACTTATTTTTCCTATTTGGTGCAGTGAAAACTGGCAGTTGGGGAAAGAAGCATCTTACTCAGTCCACAGTGCTTGTTATCTCAAGTAATACCTATTTCTTTGCAAAACAGACTTATGGACTCCAGACTGCACCATGGTTTCTTGTGGACCAATTATAGGAAATATATAATTGATTTAGGTCTCAAACACCCTGGGGGAGAAATCAATTTCATACACATCTTCAATAAAACTGAGTTTAATATTTTTCCTCCTTTTCAAAATTTTCTTTCTCAGTCCATATCCATTAGCATAATTCTATTCTGCTGTACGCAGATCAAACCAATCCAAGGTGTCATCACATGGCTTCCACTGGCTCCCAGTGTATCCAGCCGATCTAAAAGAGAGCCCCTTTTTTTAATACATATTTTGCATATCAATATAGGCGTCCTCAAATTGAAATCCCTTTCTATTTTAGGAGATGGCTTTTTGATGGCTTCTCATTACAGCAATGTTGGCTATGGTGTCAAATGAAAATGTCATCACAGGCTCAGCAGAGGCTGTTCAGGGGGAGTCCTCTATGGCTCAGACACACGTCCCTTTACAGTTTAACCTCTTTTCGCCTAGGAGATGATGAATTACAGAACCCATCGGAGACAGGGCACACAGTGACAGGAGGGTGGAAGAGCATTTGAGGAGGTGCCAGTCAGCCCGTTTGTGACAACCTTACACGCTTCCTACGGTGTTACTCACAAGCCATAATCATTTTAAGTTAGAGAGTTAGGCTCAGGGTTGTCATTCTTGCTTTACAATGAATGACACATTGTGAGACAGGTAGGTTTGGGTTTGTTTTTTTGTTGGTGGTGGTGTTTGTGAGTTTTAAAATGACTGGTTGATAAATAAATTGGTGGACTGAAAGAAAACATCGCTGACTGACCCACAAAAAATTATTTAATCATGTTAATCCTTTAAACCTGATTGCCCGGTCATTGGTGGTTCAGTGATAAGAGATGTTAGCCTACCAATGCTGATCATAAAGGATACTTCAGCCACAAAATGACTATTTGTATAAAATTACTAACCCAGTGTTACCTCAAATTCATGAAGAAAACTTTCTGCATGTTCCAATATCCACTCTACCATGCCAGAAAAAGATTTAGTATGTCCCAATACAAAGGATGTGAAATGCAGTATGCAACCGGGATGTTCTACTACATCCGGTCTGATTTTGCAGTAGCATGGTTTTTTGGCTATTTTGACTACGGGTGCACCAAATATTCGGTAACCAAATATATTCGGCCGAATATTGCAAAAAAACCACATTCGGTATTCGGTGGAATAAGTGAAAAGCAAGGCCAAATAATAGCGGCGTGTTTTGATGACGCAATCAAACAGCGTGATTTGTTTTCCACAGAGCTCTACGGTGCAAGCATTTTACTCACAATTGCGACTAAAAATTGTTTTGTGCGAGTATAGATTTCAACCAGCAGCAGAAACTAAAGGCGAATCCTGCCGGATGTGGACTGAACAGGGGTCACAGACACAGACAGGAATGTATTCCTGTCAAATATGGCGGCCATAGTGCTCCGCGGCGCAAGATAACGGCTTACCGGCGACGGAGAAGTCCGGCTCCAGGTCCAATAATTTCCTCTTCTTGGTGTCACGACTGCCCAAAAGTACCTGAACAGCTGAGCCGTGGTGGCACACAGGTATGTGATGTGTCAGAGGAGAAACGAGCCATTCACATTTCTCTCTTTGTGACAGGTAATGGTCCACAAACCTCACCGCACTTAAGGGACCGTTGAGGGACTTATTGATGCTGTTTTTGAAGTATGAATAAGTCAGTAAGTAATTTATTCCATTGAAATATCATTGATGTATTATAGAAAAGTGATTGATCTTTTTATAAATGACAAAAGGCACATCTGCCTCATTTTCACTGTGGTATCGTGATACTACTCAGAACCCTGATACTTTCACTGGTATCGTACCGTGGGCTCCAATTTTTGTACCGTGACAACACTAATCTGGAGGGGGTTCATCTGCAAAAACGAATGAAAAACTAAACAACGGTATTCGGTACTCGGTATTCGACCAAGCATTGAATTTTATTCAGCTTCGGCCACAAATTTTCATTTCGGTGCATCCCTAATTTTGACCCATAATCTTCTGTGTAGCAGATGTTACGTCACATCAACTGAGCTGCAAACATTTGACACTGACAGTTGTCAGATGTCACAATGACGGACAACAGCACATTCAAGTAACTGATGACCAGTCAAATAGTAATAATCGAAATATTAATTCAGTGAACAGAATAATCATAAATATTCCAAACAAGTATAAAAATAACAGAAAAGCAGATGTAATTTAACTGTTGCAAATGTTAGAATCTACAATCTCTGCAGTTATAACTTTAAAGTTAAACTACATTTATTGCAGAGTAACAACAGCAAATCTCTCCAGGTCAATCTCCATCTTTAGCAAACTTGGTAAGTGCCAATTTTTTTTATCTCTAAGGTAATCGATGTAAAAGTAAGAGGGTCAAAGTTCAGGGCATAATGGTATGAGAAAGTAGTATGTTCCAATTGTGTGCATACTGCATGCAACAGTACGTAGTTTTTAAGGGCAGCTGGAGTATCTACTAAAGGTAAAAAGAAAAAGTGTGTGATTCTTAACGCACCCTTTGTTTTTCTTGCATGCCTCCACGGAGGATGAAGAATCCAAAAACAGCAAACACTGATGAATTGAAGTAAAAGGGATTCATGTTAAATAGTAGCAAAACTATAACAAGATTTCTGTTTACAAATAAATTTGAATTTGTATAATCCAAGTCTCATTTATCCAGTCATATGTTCAGTACTTCCCAAACACATGCATTTTCGCTAAGAACTATTTCAAACACTTCCTTATACAGGTAGCATGCATGAGCAAATGCATCCATGAACTCTGCCATGCATGAGACTATTTATTCAGAGGTGTTTTAACTGGTACGGTTTCAACAAAAATGCATGTGTTTGGAAAGTACTGAGCTTATGACTGAATAAGTAAGAATTGGACTTGTTTGAGAGTTTGAAAACTAAGGTTTTGATACAGTTTAGCTGTTGTTAAACGCAGTCCCCTTTCTCTCCATTTCATTAAGAACATTCGCCATTTTTGGATTCTTCTTCATTGTAAGATCACAGATAACATGTAAGATACTTTTTTTTTGCTTGTCCTTCAGTTTGTTTTGGGCATTCACTTTACCTTGTGTCTGCTTTTCTCTCCATTTTATACTTTCTGAAAAGCCACTCTTATAAACTCTCTTGATGGAGTGTTTGTATCTTTACTCATTCTCTCTCTCAATACACCACTGAACATAATCAACTTTTCATGTCTCCTGAGCTTCACATTAGTGGCATCTGAGTCAAGGTTAAAAGTCAAAACATTTCAGAGATTCCACCTGCGTCTCCGTGGTAACGCTTTTGCTATTACCTCAACATACACTGCTCTGAATTCCCATCCTGCTCAGTGCCACCGTCTGTATCCTCCATGATACAATGGAGACATTCCACAGCTAAATGCCACGTTCAGACGCACTCTACCACGCAAAAAATACTAAGTTTATATATTTGCTTGATGAATCATTGCTTTGCCGAGTTTCTGTCATGACAAGCGGGAGGTCACTGCCAGCGATTTTGAATGGGAGAGCTAACAGAGCCTGGTCAGCAAGCTGTAGATGTTTGAGCTGCAAAGAGAAAGTCGAGCGGTAACGAGCAACCTGTGGTGTCGGGGGTGCATGAGCCTGCTTCTGGAGAGTCAATTCGGTAATGAGGTTTTATTCAGACAGCTGTGTCAGGACAGCAGCCCCTTCATGCGGACAAACATTTTTCTGTCTGAATCAGTAAACTATGTTTGTGTCTTTGTATTTGTAATGATGAGCAGTCCTGAGAATGAGATGGCGAGGTGGGGGTGTAATAAAAAGGGAGCAAGGAGGGGGGCAGGAGTATGCTGCATGTGCGTGGGTGGGTGGCATTCAAAAGAGGAAGCGTGCAGTCGTTCCAATCACTGATTAATTAGATCCTCATACTACTCTTTGTTATCTTCTTGTGTGTGTGTGTGTGTGTGTGTGTGTGTGTGTGTGTGTGTGTGTGCGTATGTGGGTGTGTGCGCGTGTCTCTGTGTGTGTAAGTTATCCTTATGGACACACACCAGGCTCAACCAGTTCATTGGGGACCGCTTGTTTAATTGGGGTCAAAGGCCGCATCGCCTAATCGGAAAAAGATGAGTTTTGGGTCAGTGGTTAAGGGGTTAGGTAAAGGTCTGGGTTAGGATTATGCAAGTAGTGGTCAGAGTATGTTTCAAGAAAATTAATGTAAGTCTATAGCCCCGTTTACACTGCTTGTTTAAGGCATGAATGTCACGCCGCTATTTCGCCTCACCGTTCTATTTGAAAAGGTACGATGGCAGAATGTGTTAAAATAATTCTGCAATAATTTAGAACGATGTCTTTTTTATATGAAGATGCAATCGTGAGGTGTGGGGGGAGACAGCGCGTGTGGAGCATGCTGACGAGATCGAGGCTGAACGAGGCTGAGTGAGAGGAGAAAGAGGGAGGCTGCTTAGTGAGAGAGCGGAGGGTGGGCGGAGGGTGGGGTGGGGGATCAACGCCTCCGCCCGCTCGACACAAGCATACTCGGGCGTACTATAAGCGGAGCGGACTCCGCGAGGAATGTCCGCAGTCATTCGGGCTTTCATAGTCGAGCGCACTTCCACGTTGTAGTTTCCTGTAAAAATGTCCATGAGAAATCCCCGCGATGTGAAAAAATACATGCCAAGCAGTCACTGGTGCGCGGAGCGGCGTCCGCACGGTCGTAAAATCTGAGCTTTGCACGCACAGGGCTTGCGGACGTCCGCTTTGAGTCCGCATGGACCTCCGCGAAGTCCGTTCCGCTTATGTTCCGCTTATGTTCAGGCCTTAACGCGCATGTCGCGGAGCAGTGAACAAACCAAACAACACAATGTCAGGAGAAATTGAAAAGATAAGCCGTCTATGTAAAGTCAACTTGCTAATTAAAGAGCCATTACATGTTCAAGAGTTTTATAAAGCTGCTCAAACGCCAAAGAGAGGCTATAAGTGAACATTTCAGCGGCGACGCGTAATGACCCGCCCCGGGTGATGACATCGTTCATCTGCGATTTCACTAGATGGCGATAGGACGATAGGATATGGACAAGATCGCCCAACTCTAGTATTTATCTGTCTCTGTAGGTGTGTTATCACTCTGCCCTTCTGCACTTAAAGGAATCATTCACAAGAAGGAAGTGATAACCTTGAGTATATATTCAACACCTTGAGTGATTATTCAATACCTTACATGTGTCATGAATCAACACAAAGGGTCACAGGTAACAGGTCACATTACACAATTACATTGAACATTCCTGCGTGTGACTTCAGTTCACATCTCTTCATGAAGTACAAAATTTCCATCACAGAATGTGAGGACAGAGATGTCTCACCATTAAGCCGGCAGTGGAGGTAGTAACAGAGCCAAATCGACATCTGTGTGAAAGAGAGAGCCAGCAGGACAGCAGGGGTGTGACATTTTGATGCCATGTTGTATGTGCGACCCACCACCAGGTGATTTAAAATGCAGCTAGCAGCAGTTAGCAGCTAACTCAAAGATAAATATCAATTGAAAATGCTTGCACATTGGCGTTATAATGAAGTGAGGGAGCTCCTTACCCTCTGAGAACAGGACGACATCAACCTCTACATACCAGGGATTGTAAATGATTGTTGTTGTCTTGTTGTGCCGTTGTTATTGTTTAGAAAGCATTGCCAAATGCGTATGTTATTTGTTACACTAGACCTTGACACTGTTGTGTTAAACGCCATATCGTCAGGCCTCTTATACCTCCAGAAAGCTGGCATGATGTCTAAGATCATACACTGGGGTGACACTATGCCGGGGTTGTTTGGTTCCGTGTAAAAAAGCAAAGCTCCATTGCGGGATCTTTGTGTAAAAAGGGTTTATGTTATTTGCCGAGAAGTGACCGAAGTAACCCTGTGTGTGTGTGTGTGTTTGTGTATGTGTGGATTCATCTAGTATTTCTGTGGCTGAGGTCAGCGCTGGCTGACGTGGTGCTAGTGTGCTAATGCAGAAGAGGCATTAACCCCAATCTCTCTGGATGAGAGACCGCTTGGCGAGCATCCGTCCCCCGAGACTGGTGGCATGCTTCTGTCTGCCTGCCAATCTTATTTCCCGGATAGCTTGCACACTTATTTCATTTTGGCCTGTTTCACAGCCCTGTATTGATTTTTGCAACATCATGTTGGTGTGAGGATGAAGGGCCCTCTTTTAAACACAGGATTTGGAATAAGCCCGTTGTGTGTGTGTGTGTGTGTGTGTGTGTGTGTGTGTGTGTGTGTGTGTGTGTATGTATGTATGTGTGTGTGTGTGTGTGTGTGTGTGTGTGTGTGTCTGTCTGCTGCTGTTTGTTTTGTTCTGCGCTGTTGTTAATTAAAATAAATTCCTTTGTGGTCATTGGATTTTGGGATTTAAGGAAATTATTCATTACGATCTGATTTTAATACAAGTCTCACTCCTCTGGTTCTTGTTGCTTTACTCATGTTGTACTTGTTTGTTCTTTTTTGTGCTTTCAAACTATTTTATCTCTATTTGTCTAACCTTTCTCTTCCCCAGCTTTTATTTCCCCTGTTGCTTTTCATACCTCGTGTGCTTGCTCTGTCTGGCTTTGTGTGTCGAAACCAGCGGATATGAGATGGCGGGCTGGGTATCGGAGACGTCGCTGTCTGTCTGTCAGTCCCTGTGGTACATTAGCCGTCCCTTACCATGTATTATTGATTCCCTCTCTCTAATCACTGTCTCCAGTGTTACAGATGAGCCTTTACTGCCAGCAGCGCCTGAGCTCACAAGAGTTTCTGGCAGCCAAAGTCCTGGCCGAGGCACAACTCAGAGAGATACTGCGGTTTTAAAGTAGCAGCAACAACAACAACAACAACAACAACAGGTGATGCATCTGACCTCAAGTCTAAAATGTAATATTAAAAGGAAAATTCCAGCATTTTTCAACCTGGGTCATACTCCAATAATTGTGTACAACAGATTCAGGAAACACGACTCAAAATATATCATTAACATAAATCAAGGCCACCAGTCCGACTTGTATTTTCCCAAAACTGATTCATCATTGCAATTATCAGCTTAACAAGGTCTGTATTGTTGGTGCCAATATACTGTTTCAATAGATGGGAGGATTCAGAAGCAGACCTATCCACAAATTCCATAACTTTCTATGTTTGGGGGATCAGTATTAAAGTTGGGTAAAATACACATATGAACCGATTCCAGTACCAGTTCTAGTGCATGGAATTTGGTACAGGTACCCAACGGCGATACTAAGCTTTCTCTATAATAACAAAAGTTTTACCTTTGAACAAGCTGCAGGGTGACGTAGTAGACTTAAATGCAATTCTGCTCATAGAGCTAATCTATGACTCTGTCTGTTTGCTTGTATGTGTATCTGCTTGTCAAACAATGATAAGTTATGACTAAAATAATATAAAAAAAAAAAAAATAGACCTGACACCGCAAAACTATCGCTACAGCACTGTTCTGCCACGATGGTTTTGGCTTGCTGGGAAGCCAACGAAGCAGCCAACAAAGCAGCTGCCATGGCCTGCTTCCCAACTTCGGGCTGCTTCCGCTTCCTGTCTGAAGCCAATCTCGGCAGCTCTGCGGAGCTCAGTTGCCAGCTTTGGAGCTCCATGGCTGGCTTACAGGCTTTGTGGCACTTCCACTTCGAGTTTAAAGTTATCGTTCTAGCCCTATTCCGCTGTCAAGTACCGGCATTTGGCAACAGAAGATTTAACATGAACTGGTACTTGGTAGAACTGATATAATGCAGTTGGTACCCTTAAAAGTACAGAGCATGTGTATTCAGAGTACTCTCCAAACTACTACTAACATTAGCTAAATTGCCTCGTTAACTCATCATAAAAGACACTTCATTCAAATAGGACAGATACTGTGTTTCCATTGCAGTTTTTTTTTTTCGCAAAATAAAAGCGATATTTCTAAAATTTTGACAAAGTACATTTACTACTTGTAGGTGTTTCCATTGAAGGGTGTTTTTGTGTTATGAGCCGTAATTCTCGTAAAATCTTGTCCCACGTCCCGCGAGACTCCACTTTGAGGAAGATGGACGCTTTGCGTTTCCATGGTTTTGGAGCTGTGATTTCAATTGCAGCCACTGCTGTTGCCGTGATTGTCAATAGAAGACGAAGGCAGCAGGTGATCGCTCAAAGGCAAAGTCCTAACGTATGGCAGCGGCCACGACTAAGCCACATCTGTGTGGGAACCCCTGGATGTGCTCATGATGCTGTTGTGTTTGCCACATCACATCTGTTTAGGTAAAACTTCAAATCTCACCTGGTATATTTGTCTAATTTTTAGTCAAATATCTCATGCTTAATAAGCCAAAACCATCTAATTTGTAACATTTCAGTGAGGTATAGAGTATTTTTTGCTTGTAATATATATATATATATATATATATATATATATGTATATATATAAATATATATATATATATATATATATATATATATATATCTTTTTAAAATAAATATTTTTCACTTGTTCCAGTGGCAGCTTTTTAAACCTTGGTGCTTTAATGTGAAAAGTTACTTCAATTATTTTGGCCTATATTGAGTGTGATTGAGTCCCACACAACAAACATATTTGTGCCGTTGTCAGATATCCAGCTAAACACCCCCAAGCAGTGAAGGATGTAGAAGGAGTCCAAGTGCCACTACTCCTCACTGGTGACCCTACATACCCACTACTACCCTGGATCATGAAGGGCTTCTCTGGTCCCAATTTGACAGGTACACAGGAGACTTTCAATGAACACTTAAGTGCCATCCCTGTGAAAGTTGAGCACGCCTACAACTTCATGCCAGTGGTGGTGGCCACGCATTGTGTTCTCCACAATATATATGTGAGGAGAAAAGACAGCAGCTACCACCTGCAGCATTACATCCTGCAGTGCCCCATGGTCAACAGCCCCAGAGACATCATCAGGACCAACCAGACCCAGGAGTGCTTGTGATTAGAGAAGCTCTTACCCAACATTTGGTCACAGCTCAGTAGTTTCCCCACACAAGCAAACAATCTAAAATTACTTTGATCAGAAACAAAGTTAAGTTTGGCTTTACCCTACTTGCATGAGTGTACATAGTTATTACAGCAACACAAGGACACAGCAATGGTTTACTTCATGTTTAATGAGTGTTTCACACAACTTTTTTGAACACAAAATGTGTCATATAAAAGTGCACTTTCTGAGAAAACTTTCAACTTATTTTTTTATCTTTAAACAATATTTTTGCTTTGTTGCCTGCTTAGAAAATAGCCCAATGTATAGGCTGCTGCAACACAAAATAAAACATTGTCTGTGCTATATTAAAGTGCCTTTTCAAAGAAAACATGTATGGCTAGATCTTGAAACTGCCATTACACAAATAACAAAAAAATAACACTTTGCAAACAGTTTAAACTTTTTCTTCTTCTTTGCACAATATTTTGCTTTGTTGCCTGCTTAAATAGCCCAATGTATAGGCTGCTGTAACACAAAACTTTCACACAAAATAAAACATTGTGTTATATAAAAGTACCTTTTCAAAGTAAAGAGGTATGGCTCCATCCTTAAGCTGCCATTACACAAAAAAATCAATACTTTTGCAACAGTTTCAGCATAATGTGACCTTGAAAGACAATCTCAATAAACATTCTTAAACTTTGTGCAATTAACTGCCAACCTGCAGAGAAATAACATTAGTGACGAACATGGCATTTCTAGGGGTAATGGAAACACACTTAGAGACACCAAAACTGTCTTTGTTAGTCTTGTTAGTCATCTAGTTAGTTAGTCCACTGTTCCAAACATCACCAGCTCTGGTTTGGTCAAAATAGATCCTTAATTCGCTGAGTTAAATGTTAAAATACCCTGTTTTTCCACAGCGGTCTCTCTCTGCTGTTGGTAGCCGGCTGTTTACAGCCTGGTTACGCTATCCCCACCCCTCACCACTCAGGGTCGCCATGTCTGTCAGCTCAGCTGCCTGTTCCATTAGAAGAGACCAGAGACTGACCTCTGGTGGTACGTGATGTGCACAGCATACAATGAGTTTAACAGAGAGAGGACCACCTGTATTTTTGACAGTACTGACAATCATATCGTCAGGATTTCTAAAAACCAATGTATACTATAATACCATGATAACACCCAAGCCTAGTTTTAAAGCATCCAAAAGTAGACTTTTCCACACATGCCTAAATAACCAGGCTCTTACAGTGCTCAGTGACATGATGGCTTCTGGTGCAGTAACCAAATGTGCCCTACGCCCCCTTTTGGACGGACAACTTTCTATGTTTTGGGGAATAATATGTGGAACTCCTTGCTCACATAACTTGCTGTTAGCCTAATCAGGATAGGGACCCTTGAAACCCAGATTAACACCATCTGTAAAGGGAGATTCAGTTGTCATGAAGGACCAGGTACTATTTCAAAACTTTCTGTGGTATTGTTACCGTACCAATGTGCTGTATATTGTTTTGTAAGCAATTTCTTTTAGGGCACTCCAGACTGACTTTGGCTATAAACACTGCAGCATGCTATATACTTGTCCCTACAACTGTAATGAAGCCACGATACACATAAGAAGGCCATGTGTGCTATACTTTGCCTGTGCATTTGACGCAGATAAAACGGATGTAGACAGAGCTGTGAGATAAACCCCAGATTTTCTCTGCCCTTTCAACTATTCAGTCAGCGTTTGTTCTGCGATTCTAAGAGACAGATTCCACACAGCGGGAAATCAATTAGTCACACCAATATGGATCAGAGACCAATGGTGATCTGCATCCCCCCCCCTTCCCCTTCTTCTCGTCACTGCATGTCTTGCTGAAGAACAGAAAACTCTGAGGGTTTTGTTTTTTTTAAAGAGATGACTACTTTTGTGTGAATCCCTGCTGGGTGGCTTGGCACAGAGTGAAACACTGCACACAACAGGGGGGTGCTGCATGTGGGAGGATGAGTGGGGACACTGGGGGAATATGTACAGTAAAAGGGAGTGGTGATGTACAAAGTGGGTCAATTAACTTATTGCATTACAGACCCCTTCTGATGTAATGCTGACATCATCACCCCGAGCCCCACCTGCCATACGCTCAACACAAAACATATGTACATCACTCTGAGACATGCTGCAGCATAAAGTTATGGATCAATACTCTGCTGATGTCACTCACAATGACAGCCTCGTATCTGAAAACTGCATTATCATTTAGCTACGTTATCTAAACGATAATGTGCACTGAAATAATTCACACTCTGCTCAAGTTCGAGGTGAAATGAAACTTGAGAAAGTGCGTCAGATTTTTGGAAACCTGAGTCCTTTTCAAACAAACACTGAGGCATTCAAGCCAAAGCTCAGGGTTACTGCTTTCTTCACACTTTTCACACAAAGCACAGACGGAGAAGTGTTTGTTCCCTCTGAACAACAAAAGGACAAAATCTGAAAGAGGGTTACATCACTTACATCTGATTCAGAGTAGTCCTTGACTAACTTACGTTAGGACGGAGGCATGCGACTGATTGACGAAGGACTGAATAGAAAGTTGAAGACATATAAAAAAGAAAGAGAATCTAAAAAGGACGACACACAAAAGGTTGATGTTGACTGATGAAGTGCTTCTTGATTGATGAAAACTCCTTGAGATGTTGAAAAAATTGTATAACAGACAAAACAGATTTAAAGTGAGAGGAGGAGAGCGTCACCTCTCGTCTGTGTGAAGAGATGAACTTGATAAACTCAGCAAAAGCAAACATCATTACGACTCTGCTAAGAGTCGTAGAGTAATAGCTGTGTTTGTCCATTGCCAACCTACAGTAAGGTTGTTCTGACAATGAGGGTTATGAAAGGCGTTTTTTTTTTTTTTTCCATTTCTATCTTCTAACTCACATTCCATTATGTATATTGAAAGCGCAATTGTTCGCTGTTTTTATTCCTCCTGCACATACTGGCTCTAAAGTATTCACATCACTACAGTGGAGCACATATCAATTTCAGTCTTTTCAGAATTACATTTTGAAACTTTGAGTTTCTCCACGCGAAGTTGAAGGAGAGCCACATCAATTTGTCTATAAAATAAAATTTTGGAAGGAGCTTAGACGTCCAGTGTGCGGGATTTACAGAGATATAGTAGCAGAAATGGAATATAATATTAATTTATAAAATTGTTTTTGTTACTTTATAATCACCTGAAGGAAAGAATTGTGTTTTTGTTACCTTGAGCTGTTTGTATCTACATACGGAGCACATTCTCTACCACAGAGTCTGCTGTGTTGCTTCTATAGTAGCCCAGAACAGACAAACCAAACACTGGCTCTACATAGGGCCATTCGAACTTTCAGGTTGGCCACTATAGTTAGCAGCACCTCTGTGTTAGTTTAAATCACTGGGTCTGTTTGTTTTGGAGAGGAGGAGACCTCTGTGGATAATTTGACTCTCGCTACAACCTCCTGAACATTTAAATCAGAAAAAGGGTGAGCACACATGAAGTTATTACAGAAAAAAGCTGAGCACACATTAGCAGGTGCTGAGCTGGCGGGCCATCTCAAATGAGCCCAACAGCGTCTGACAAACACTGATTTGTAGTGTGAAACATCTTTATTCAGTGTTTTTACCTGGTTAAATCACCAGGTCTGTTTGTTTTGGTGAGAAAGAGACCTCTGCGGATAATTCTGTTCCTAGTAAGAGCCTCTTGAACAATGAACCATAAAGGAATCTTAACAGGGAGTTCACGCTTGGCACATGGGAGTTGCCACTAAATCATACACACTTTTCCTTTAATTACTAAGTTTGAAATATATGTAGGGAGAGTACCTTGTCCGGCCTGAGACTCATCATGAAATCATGTGGATCATTCAGAATGATGAGTGTGTGCATGTCTAATTTATTATTTGTTCAGCTCTGTAGTATCTACTTGACGATGCCTATGAGGATCTGCGTTAAATCAAAACCCTGTTCTGTGAGAATCATATTTATCGGGAGCTCGAGTATAGCGTGTCGATCTCTTGTCTGACTTTGGCCTTCAGCTGCCGTCATGTGGCCAATCCTTAACAAATCACCCTCAGTTACTGTGGAGAAGAGACTATCTAGTGAACTGACAAGGATATATTGAAATGCAGCAAAGACACACCAGCTACATATGCAGCAGATTATTCACTCACACATCACACAATCATAAATTCATGGCTTGAAGCATACAGTCTCTGGTTATGAAATGTTATGTAGCCTTGATAAGCACCAGTTGACCATCAGTACATGATGAAAGCTTGATGCAGCCACTAAGTGAAGCTGAGTGAGTAAGAGCTCAGCAATTTAGATGTAATTGTGATATGAACCAGCAAGGACTCAGCTTGACCCATTGCTGCTTTGAGTGGATATATAGCTGTAGCTGAATGTAAAGAAAATGAGACTGTGACTTGAGAGCTACAAAAGCAATGCTGAGTTTTCAGTCAATATATGGCCTCTGTGTGTGAATGATGTTAAGCCAATACACAATATTACACTCTACTAGACACTTCAATTTAGTCTGAGCCGTAAAATAACCACCCTAATAACAATGGCAACAACTGGCTTTGAATGTACTACACCAAAATCAAACAGGAGCATTTGACATACACTGACTCAGATTATGAAAAAAAAAATTACCATAATTATGCAGATGCACTTGGCAATGTTAAAAACCACAGACCAAGCCAGAAATCTTGGTGTAGTCATGGACTCAAATCTGAATTTCAGAGGCCATGTCAAGACAACAACAGTCAGCCGACTATCACCTTAAGAACATCCATCCATCCATTTTCATAATCGCTTATCCTCTTGAGGCCCGCAGGGGGGCTGGAGCCTATCCCAGCTGACATGGCAGGGTACACCCCGGACAGGTCACGAGACTATCGCAGGGCTGACACATAGAGACAGACAACCGTTCACACTCACATTCACACCTACAGACAGTTTAGAGTCGCCAATTAACCTGCTATTCTTTGGACTGTGGGAGGAAGCCAGAGTACCTGGAGAATACCCACGCTGACACAGGGAGAACATGTAAACTCCGCACAGAAGGGCTCCCTCCTAGGATTGAACCAAGGACCCTCTTGCTGTGAGGAGACACTGCTAACCACTAGACCACCGTGCCACCACCTTTAGAACATATCAAGGATAAAAGGACTTGTGTCTCAGCAGGGTCTGGAAAAAACTAGTCCATGCATTCATTTTCAACAAACTCGACTATTCTAACAGTGTCTTTACAGGTCTCACAAAAAAATCAGTTGCAGCTGATTCAAAACACAGCTGCTCGAGACCTCACTAAGACAAAGAAAGTAGACCAAATCACTCCAGTTCTGACGTCTTTACAGCAGCTTCCTGTCTGTCAGTGAATCAATTTCGATATATTACAGTTGGCTTATTACGCACTGAGTGATTTCGTGCCCAAATACACTCCTGACCAGGCTCCGAAATTAACAACTGCCATGCACCAAATGCAGATAGATATTACGTGTGGTGAGTAAATCACAGAGGCAACCAACAACCAACAGTGGGTAAATGTTACCAAAATAGACATGTACTTAAAATCTTTGCCGAGTCTCTACCACACTTTGGCGTCATTTAGGAGGGGACTGCTCTGTGGACAGACACACACATACACTTCAGATGTTATGTGTGTCTAAACAATGCCGCTAGCTGATCCTCTCGAGTGCTCCTAGTTTTGGGGCTCCGTTTACCATATGGGACGTCAGCTGATCCACTAAAAATCACTTGCTGCCACTCTGCTGCTCCGTACCACCATGCTAATGTAAAGCTGAGGGTTATGAGTTGCGCCCATAATTGCGACAGTGACAACATAATAACATTGAGGCTCTGTAGTCTGAGCTAAGACGGCAAACTCTTTATTGCCTCCCACATTGTCATCAGCAGCGCCTTACAGGATCACTCTTTTCGGTTCTTACCTTTCAGAATAAAAGCCATCGGCAGATACACTATATCACTGCTTACCTGAGGCTGTAATGATGAGTTCTACAACATATTAAAATTGTTTTGCTTCAGATTTTGCTCTGGCCTCCTCTTTAGTTGATATTCAACGTAATACCTTATTATCTCAACAAAATGCACGAAAATTTGCTTGGCTGCTGGTTTTTATCATCCACCAGCCCCCTTGGCCGGTGAGTCAGAAAGTTTATTTTGGACACTGTTTCTGATCTTCTGTTACAGTATGAACCACCCAGACCTCTCAGGACTTCAGGGACAGGTCTGCTTTGTGTCACCAGAGTCAAGACTAAGCATGGAGAAGAAGAGGTTACTTTTTTTTTTATGAACCACACATCTGGTACAAACCAAGAAGACTGCAGGTCTGCTGCAGCTCGCAGCTCTTTCAAATCAGGACTGAAAACTGTTCTTTTAGCAGCCCTTTTTTCTTTAAATAAAATATTTATTGATTTCTTACAACGCACTGTAACTTTGAGTTATTTTTCATTTTATTTTCTGTTCTGTTCTCTTGCACTTTAATGTGTTTATTTTGCCGGTTGTCTCTAAGCGTTTGATGTTTTCAGTAAAGCACTTTGAATTGTCTTGTTGCCGAAATGTGCTATAAATGCATAAAAAGCCTGCATAAAAAGCATGATGCAAATAAACAATGTGTAAGCATAAAATGCAACAATCACAAGACACAAAAAATGTTTCACCAGTCAAAAGCAAAAAGTCACAATTAGCTGATAAGCTAACGCTGTTCGTAGCTAGCACAAAGAGACGCAACAGAAATTAGCAGCTAGCAAACACCAAAACTCTAAAAACAGTAGCAACAACTGATTTAAAAGTACCACACCAAGTTAAAACATTAGCATTTGAAGGACATAAACAGTTTGAAAGCATTAAATTCAACAACAAAAAAGAAAGATTAGCTCAGCCGTCCAGAGTAGCTAATACCAATGCAAGTACTGTGGGTTACACAGCTAGCACACCAAAACTCTAAATACAGTAGCCAACAACTGATTTAAATGAATTTAACCCAATTAAAACATACAGCATTTCGAGTAAATAAAGAGTATAAAAGCATAAAATTCAACAACCACAAGAAAAATATGCTCAGCCACTTCAAACCAGGAGTTTACAAGTAGCTAACACCAATGCCATTACTGTAAACTATGTAACGTTAGCTAGCACATAGAGGCACAACAGAAATTAGCAGCTAGCAAACATCAAAATAGCAACAACTTATTTAAATGTATCAAACTCCATTAAAACATTAGCATTTAAAGTAACAGTTGAAAGCTAGCACGTAGAGGCACAACACAAGTTAGCAGTTTATACGTTAGCAAACCTTAACCAGAAGCCAAAAGAGCTCAGCCTCTCAGCCTACAGACACTTACAAAACACAGCCAGGATACCACTGACAACATGTGTGTTAGCATTAGCAGCAAACACTTACTTTAGCCAGGTGAAGAGTTGCTATCATCCGAGGTCCTCTGGGATGACGTTGCAAGGTCAGAGGCTAGCATCACAAACAGCAAGACAGGTGACGGTTTGATATTATTCCTCCTTAAAGTCGTCCCGAAGCACAATTTAACATTTGGCAGGCTAGCTTGTTTATGTGAAGCTACATTAGCCACAGCAGTGTTTGAAACAGCTAAGCTATATCAGGGTTAGCTAACAAACACCTGAGCAGGAAGCTGCACTGACAGTGCTGAGAGAGTGCTGATGGTTTAAACAGTCCGCCTTGTTGTGAAAGGGTGCGTTAGATATATGGTCTGCTACAGCCAGGAGATAACTTAGTCTGAGCTGAGGAGGAAAGTAATTAAGTACATTATTACAAGTACTGTGCAATTAAGAGGAACTTGTACTTGTCTGTTTTGCTATTTTCATTGTTGTACTTTTTACTCCACTACATTTATTTGATATGTTTAGTTACTAAGTGTGGATTTAAGTGTATCATTCAAAATAAAGCCTAATTAACAAATAGATTATGATGTATTACTGTGAGAATAATACTTAATTGACTCCTGAGGGGAAGTTTTACACCTTAAACCCAGCAGTAAATAAAGTATTTAAACTATATTCCAGTAATATAATATACATATACATCCTGAAATGTCACATTCTCCATAATTAACATATATGTTTCACTTAAACCTTGATTAAAACAATTTTTGTGACATTGACATGTCAGTTACAACAGCATATAAAACATAATAAAAACATTTTTACGGCCTTAAGGATCAGTGTATATATAGATTATTTTTCCAGTCCAGTGTCGTCTTTTTGAGTCTTGTATAGAGTCCATTTTTCACATTTTCTTTCTAGTTCGGCTTTCTAGTCTCAGTACGTGTGTCACTTTCTCCATTAAAAAGATTGCCATTGCTCCATCATTGGTGGTGTTTCTATACCCCAGTTCCTCGTGATAGCTTTCTTGCTCGCTACTAGCAATATTTTGATCAAATATCAATCACTTGCAATGACATTTACCAAAAAACATGAGAGTGGTCGACATCAAAAGACCCGCACTCTGGCCAACAAATCTCAGGTCAGACTATTTCTTCCACCGCTGATTCTTTTTTATTTGTTTCCAAGTATGTAATAGGCCTTTGTTCACACTGTGACTGTGACAAAAGCAAGAATACCCACAAAAGTCAGTGTGCACACTGGATTTTGAGGTGTGCTGGTGGTGCACACACCATTGTGCAGCGATACAATCCACAAACTAGAGGTGGTAGTCACAGCTGCAAGTGATAAAAATAAATTGCAGATGGTGGAGAGGCTGCTCCAGAGAGAACACAGAAAATAAATAAATGAAATATTAAACAGTTGGAAAATAATTTGGCGAGTATTTGCTGATTTGGCAGTCGCATCCTAAAGTCATTTTGACTAATTTCACTGCTTGTAAACCGGAGGTGTGTTGATTTCAGATAACTCCTCTATAAAAACAGTATTCTGCAAAGATAAATATGTTGTGTATAATTAGTAGCCTATTTATGGAATTAGGACACAGGCTACGTTCTGCAGTGCAGCCTCACCTGTCTGTTGCAGCCTTTTTTTTTCTCGTAGAAGGGGTGTAAATAAAGCAAAGTTACTCAAGTATTGTGCTGAACAGAGCCTCCACTTTGTGCTGTTTCATGCACTCCATCACATTTCAGAGAGAGTTCAGATGCTCTACTATAATTGACAGCACGCTGCTACACTGTGCTTCACAGGTTTTACATACAGAACGTATAATGAGCATAGTGAATGGTGTGGCTCTTATAGATAAATTACCCAGCAGTGTGTTGCAACTTGACCACCTGCAACATTAATTATTGTCAAATAACTAGATGCCTCTCACAGCAGATGCTTTGACTTTTCAAACACAGGTGTTTCTTATTAAAAATTAATGTTTTCAGCTGTAGCAGGTCTAAATGTTTTACTTTATCATCATTAAAACATCTTTATTATTTGAAACATGTTTAAAATATCACTCAGGCATACAGTGGAGTTAAAAACTTTTTATTATGTTTTATGGAGGATGGTGTTAAAGGGACAGTTCACCCCCAAATCAATTGCCTCTTACCTGTAGTGCTATTTATCAATTTAGATTGTTTTGGTGTGAGTTGCCGACGTCAGTGGTGTAATACGTTTTCAACAGCAATGTCTCTTTACAGAAATCATGGCCATGTTACTCAAGATAATCCACAGACCTTGTTGTGAGCAGCTTCATGTAGGAACTATTTTCTTGCGACCGAACTGAACCCGCCAACTGTATCACCGCGCAGTATCTACTGCTAGCTCACCTACTACCACTGAGCTAGCTAATGTTACAGCTCAGCCAAGGACGACGTCCCTAATGTTTAAATCCTGTGCTATCATAAGCATGGGCCTTTTCAGGTGGATGCTTCCCTCTGTGCAGTAATACAGTTGATGGGTGTAGTTCGGTAAAAAGAATATAGTTCCATTATATTTGAGAGAAGGCAGACATCTCCAACACTCTGCAACTTACACTTAAACAATCTAGACTGATACATAGCACCAGGACCAATATGTATTTTTTTATTTTGGGGTGAACTGTCCCTTTAAAGTCATTAAAATAAAAGTTCCATTATTATAAAATTGGCATGAATGGCAGTGGACCCCTGCTGTTTGGTGTTCAAGCTGCAGTGCATGACAAACAATACTACTCACCCTCTCATGCCATTCACTGACTGCAAACACAAAGGTGAACACCACTGAGCACCACAGGACATCCTTCCTCCCACCAGCCATGAGTCTGCACTGCTCCTCTTTCAGTGCTGGACACATAATTGGGAATTATTTAAGAATTATTATCGTGCACTATTACCACAAACCTTGTATCTTATCCAAGATATAAAGATACTTTTTACACCACTGATTAGTCAGTTCGACCAGGACGACACAAATATAGACCGGCTGATGGTCAAAATGGATTATATTCATCACTCACTTTCAGTATCACAACGGTTAATTCACACACCACCATTCATTAATTTAATTACTCCATGGCCGAATGGGCACGACCCATCTCAGGTGCCCTCAGCGTTTCTTATTATAGCGTGTGGGGGGTCTTGTGGATCCAGCTCATCTGT
The DNA here is from genome assembly GCA_035609425.1 of Epinephelus awoara. NCBI lineage: Eukaryota > Metazoa > Chordata > Actinopteri > Perciformes > Serranidae > Epinephelus > Epinephelus awoara. Next base: position 20,780,587 of record CM069306.1, on the reverse strand, counting down.
TGTATTTGCACAGTGGCTCACAGAGACCTCTCTGCCCGACGCAATCTCACCTCATTAACATTTTAGGTGACGAGTCTGTCACGGCCTTAATTAACAATTCATGAGCACGGCTTATAGCTATATTAACATTTTACAACCAATAAATCAGCTCTAGTAATCTGCTGTGTGTGTCCGCACGCATGGGCCCATGTGTTTGTGCATGTGTGAGAGATTCAGGGGGGAGACTTTGCGTGGGCGGGTGCGTTATTTGTGTACATCAACAACAGGCAACTATATCTCTGCCTTTGTCTCCAAGTCTGTCTCCCTGTCTGTCTCTGACCATGACATTTGTTTGAACTTTCTCTTAATCTTATGTTCTGATCATGACAGTGTAGTGAATCATACCCGTTGTGCTTTCTTTCTGCAGCAAAACAAGAACAAAAATCCAACCTACAACCTGCTCCAGAGGAGGTCATCCGCAGTGTTATGCCAATTAATGACCTAAAAAGATAAATCCGACTAAGCAAGCGGCGCACATAATGAAAAGGTTGACTAATTAGGGTGCTATTTTCAATCAGTCAGCTATTACAAAGCGACGATACCAGTCAGTCTCTGTCAGGACTTTTTTTTTTTGTCTGTGGGAAGCAAAATGAATGAGAAGGGAAAGAAGAGACGAGGAGACAGGAGGGATAAATCTGAAATAATGGTGGAAGACAATCTGGTAGAGTCAATTCTCGGAGGTATCATCATTTCTGTTGCTCTTACACCTAACACAAAGCCTCTGAGAGTGGGTGTAACAGCATGAAATGAGACCAAGGAGTCTTTAGCTGCTTCATCATGCTATGAAATCTGCCTTTGTGTGTGTGTGTGTGTGTGTGTGTGTGTGTGTGTGTGTGTGCATGTTCATATACTATGGTATCTATCTAAAAAGGGACACCCAGCATCTTCACATCAGGGGTGATGCACAGGATTCCTAAATCTGTCGACTATAATTTAGGCCCATATTTGACTGCATTTCAGCACAAAAATGTCTCACAATGAGTGAACAAAGTAGAGCGTGTGATAAAAAACAAAATGTTTCATGCTCTGTGCTTCAGTGTTTGGAGCCAAAGGTGAGAAACCGAAGTAACAACCCCACTGCAACAACCTTAAGCAGCCCCTTTGACCCCACTTTGAAAACTCCCTGTGTGGGCAGAGTGTGCATGCCTCGGTTCCCCCCGCTGAGTCACCCTGTGTAAGTGCAGCGGTATCATGGTGTAATGCGCGTGGTGCATAGCTGTTGCTTGCCAAATGAAAGCGATCTCTGCAGCACTTCTCACTCTCCTGGGTGACACAAAAAGCCTTTTTTCCTTGTAAGTTATACAATGGCACATTTACTGTAAGGAAGCCACAGTGCCCACAAAATCCACAGTGCACCTTTCATGGATACTTAGCTGTGGCTGAGTTTAATTTGATCCACATGATGTGAGGCCGTGTGTTCCAGGACGTACAGTTTGCAGTGTCATGGCGTGACAATACAACAGGTCCTTTTAAAGAAAAACCTTGCTTCGTGTTGCCTGAGAAGCAGCCTTGAACACACCACACGGCACACCTGCACATTTATTATAAGTTAAAATAAAGATTGAGGTCATCGCTTCATTGCGTTTAAAGGATTCAAAGGCAGTCGTGGTGAGGGGCGGCCTTGCAGAGTGCGTGTCTCAATGACAAATGCATTGTAGGCTGCAAAAGACCCACCCCTGGCTCAATGCAGGCTATTCCAATTTCAATCAGTCCTCCAACTTCTGCAAAGTCGAAAAATAAGAAATCGATCCGAGAGAGTTGAAATGAGGAAACGTCCCCTGGATTTATGGGCGAAATCATGGGGAGTTTTTTTTTTTTTTTGTTAAACTGAAAGACGTGTCTCAGTGTTTTTCCCTCAGTCATGACTCATCTTACTTCCCATGCTGCATGAATGTCCGGGCATATATGAAGTTAATGACTATTTTTAGCCTCTGCAGGACACAGTGGTGTGAGGTGTGTGGCTTGATAATGTCATCATGGAAAGAAAAGTACAGTAATTACAGACAGAGGGGCTTTTTTAAGATAAAATCAAGCTGCAAGTAGACCAATGAAACAGATTGTGTGGCTTTTTGGTGCGATTTTAAAACAAAATAATCACCTGGTGACGATAATCTCTAAATATTAATGGCTATGGTGTCACTGATAAATAAGCAAAAACTAAAATAGAGTATGGCTGATGATGATTTAGTCTGACATACCATATTTCCAATAAAATATACAGTATTCAGAGTGTATAACACAGATAACTGACATGAGCATTGCATGGCAAGGTGATGGAGCCGGAGAAATTCAGGCGCTCACTCTGCCTCAGTAATGAAATGTCCTTTTCTCTCTCCAACACTTTTGGAAAGGAATTGCCATGACTACAAGAAAGAGTTTTTGCTTTCTTTACTGCTGCTGTGCTGCCCTCTCCTGGTGACTCGACAAACAGCCGTACACAGGCACAAATATGCCTCACATAAACCCCCCATTAACAACCTGTTCCCCCCACTTGTCTGCAGCAGATGTCAAGCTCTGCCAAACGTAATAACGAGGGTTAATGTACAGGTTAGAATTATGTGTAAATACAAGAAAGAGAGCGGAAATGAACAAAAGCAAATCAATGAAAGTATCAATAATCTCATTAAAGCTTCATGTGGGAGGAGGTATGGATTGCATTAACGACGTGTCAAATCCCCCTGATGCTCATGTTGATAAAACACTTGAAAATCAAATCCCTGCAGACATCATTCACTTACATAACCAATCCAGGCATCTCTCACTTGGCCGGCCCCAGCGCACACTGCCTGATGAAATAGTGCAGTCTTATTTTGGGAAGGGTTATCTCTGGTCTGGAAGCAGTTAAGGGAGAACAGAGCTGGTTCGATAGTGAAAGGCAGTGGTGAAGTGGAGGGTGTATGCTGGTCTTCTTGTGGCCTACTGTACCTGTCAGCTGAAAAGCCTTGGGTATAAATAGGAGAGTATACCCACTTCCTACCAGCCACCACTACACCACTGGTGAAAGGTTCCTTTGGAGGAGGGTCCAAGTGTGTGTTTATACATCTCTTCTTCCCACAACGCTTTACAGTAACCCTCTGAATCATTATAAAACATCTAGTACTTGAATTCTCCCCTCTGTCTTTAACTCTCAGCCTCCCTTGCCTCTCCCTCTGTCTCCCTCTTTGTTATTCTTTCCACCCACATATTCATGTTTTTATGTTCCCTGACAGAATCTATCTGATCGGGCAAAAGTCATACAGTATGCCCCACGACAGCAGCCTGGCAAACTGGGGGGAAATTGCTTAAGGCCATCTCACACACACACACACACACACCAAAAAAAAAAACAATTTTCACAGCACCACTGTGTGCTTGGATTCTCTCACACATTCACACGGCGCTACAGCACTGACAATGAATTCCTGCCTCAAGTGCTGTGAATTGAAGCTCTTGTGTAACTAATGTGCTACTTTCTGTCTCCCTCCACATTAAGATGTTGCTCAGCAAATTGCTCAGTTTGGCGTGGAGGATAGAATTTGCTCAGTGCAGAGAGAAGAACAGACTATATATGCCCCCCTCACACACACACACACACATATCCCCCCTTTCAGCAACAGAGCAGACAGAATGTAAATTACCACTGTTATCCCCGGCCATGAATATCATCAACACCATCACTACACACACCTCTTTCAACTCTGAAGGTTGCATTCAAAAGACATTATCCTGTTATGTTCATCAGTGAGGTGTGAATTATTGTGCTGGCAGACAAAGAAGTAATCAACTTGGACCCCCAAAATCCTCCCTGATGGTGCCAGCATCATCTACATTAATTAAGCATCTTCTCTAAAGCACAACTTCATTACAGAGAAACATTAACACTATCAAAACACCTTTTTTTTTTAGCTATAAACTTTCTTTTAAAGGCTGTGCAAGTTTTTTTTCCCTCGTGAATCTTTGGGAGGAGGGTGTCGGCCCTAAACGTCATTCCAAGGGAGTTGCAGTAAATGTGGACTTCCCCAAACTTGGAGTTTGATCAGTCACAGGGGCAATGAGACTGTGGCGCATGATAATAGCAGAGTAGCCGTGTTTTTCTATGTTAGGAATATTTATTTTAAGGCGTTTGTTAAGTATGAACTGCAGGAGTGGAGAGATGGACTGGCGGTGGGCAGTTTTCACACTGTTTTTGAACTTAGAGTTCACGTACGGGTCTCCCTCCTCATATGACTTGTTCCACGGGTCTGCATACACTGGAGTGGTACAGAGACACAGAAACAGGTAAGTAACGGGACTTCTTTCTTACGTGGACAGCCATTTTAATGTCTGTGTTTGTGAAAGCCATCATAATAACCAGGGCGTTTCTTTAAACTTCCCCTAAAGGTAGAAGTTGTGCGCTTTTGTTGCGCATTTGCCAATAAAAATGCGATGAAGTCCAAATCTCTCGTTGATTGGGATGATATCAGAGCAGTAAAGATTTATCCACTTATGGTCATCTGTTGCCTGTTAACAGTCACTGCGCTTTTATCAGTTTGTGGCTAAATTTGGACCGAGTTTGTCAGTGTTGCCAAAAGGCGATAACATCCAGATAAACGCAGGCATGTTGGTGATTAGTCCAATCTATCATCTACAGCAGACCATGGCAACTTTTCCCAGATAAACTCAAACAGCTTTTAAATGAAAAATCACACTGAAATGACGCAACCTTAAGGAAAGGCGCAGTCAAGCGTTCAAGTTTCATTATCCAGAATCACTAAAAGAAAATCTAAATAACTAATTCTCTGGTGTTTGCAGTGTTTCTAATAAAGCAGTTCTTGCGTATATCTTTCAGCTCTTGTTTGTTTCTGCCTCTCTCCTCAGGAACTGGTGTGCCTATGTGGTGCGCAGGAACGTGAGCTGCGCCGTGCAGGGGAGTGTGGAGAGCTTCCAGGAGCCCGTAGTGGCCCCCTGCCCAGCCTACCAGCCCGACTGCCAGCCACAAGTGACGTGAGCATCCGGGGGAGCCAGGGGAATGGGGTCGAGGGTGCATGTTTGGATGCATGAGATGAGGCTGGAGTTCTGATACAAAATGTTTCCGGAGGCAGAGATATTCACAGTGGCTGAAGAAACTCCACTGGCACAGTGTTTTCTAGCTGAGGAGGCAAAGGGTTAAACAGGAAATGTAGCCTTCAGCTAATGAGGACTAGAAATCTCTGGAGCTGAAAGGCAATACAAGTGGTTACTTACCTCAAATTACCCTCTAAGGTAGAAGCTAGTGTTAAAAGCCAATAGCAACCAGTGATCACCTGTGTCCTCTTTGGGACACCATACCTGCACTTTTTCCAACACCAAATACAGCGACAACATGCAGCGTGTTGTGTTAAATAGATTGTCATTAACATAAGAAAAGCTGCATAAATGCCATCCAGTTTTTGGAATGTTTCCCATTTAATTTATTTCATTCCTTCGATATGTGAGTGTAACCGGTGGCTGATATGAAGAGGCCCAGACTGTAGATATCTTTGGAGGTGATCTCCGTCAAACACAACCATACGAACTCGAGCCCCTCTTCCACGCAGCACAGTAGCAAAAGGGGCGGCCATGTTACATTCAATTAAGCACAATAAAACACAGAAAACATACCTGACAGCAAGTGGCAAAAACAAAATCCTGAGCCCCTGCGCAAATTAAGTGACACAGGATTATGTTAGCATGAAATCATCTTATAAACATAGTTTAACAGCACTTAAATCCGGACATTACTACAAGAGCAATGTTGCTTACCTCTCCCATGGAGCACAACAGCAAGTGGGAAGAGGTAAGGCAGGAGACACCCCTTTATAGGTGTGGTACCCACAAAGATGAACGTAGGGGTATCAAACGTTTCACATATTGACTACAGAGGCCTAAGCGTGTCAGGTAATAACAACTGAAACAAACTTAATTATAATACTTAATAATACAAATGTACATTTGATTTTGTTACACATATTACTGCTGTATAATTGACCCTGTTACATATGATCCCTTATGTCATCCTGTCCCCAACAAGAAAACTACAAACTACATTTACAGACTTTGAACAATATCTAAAATTCATCCATTCTCTTAATGTGCTTGTGGTGTTCAAGATCACCATCCCAATGGCCAGAATAAATGTTGGCATTGTACGTTTCTGTAAACCACAAATACGTCACATTTGTACGTAATTATGTAGTGGGTATGTTGAAAGTTTAAGTTTCTTTATGTTTCAACAAAGCTGTGGTGAACATGTGGTTACGTGTAGGCACAGAAAAAGGAAGAGGGGGGGGGGGGGGGGTCATGTTTTGGCTTAAAATACGAAGTTTTGGTGGTTTAATCAGAGCTGGAAATGCCGCTGATGTCTCGCTAAAAAATAAACTAGTTTTTTTGTGTGTTGGTCTGGAATAATGGTCCGCAGCTTGACAGCTGTCTCACTTGCGTGTCATGCCATCCACCGTCTCCTCCAACCCTCAATGACAAAGTCAGTTTATATACAGGCTACTGTAACACTTCAATTACAAGTCCTGGCTATTATTTGCTTAAATCACTGAAATCAACAGGCCTGTATTTATGTGGGACAGGCCTTTAATTGCTTTTACACTGTTCATTTGAACCAGTATGAATATTACTTGTACAAAAATTAGGCTTCAGATAATGTATCAATTATGAATCATTCATTTGATCTAGCTCTGACAGACAGCACATCAGAGGGAGAGAGTTACGGCACTCGAGGATTACAGTGTCCAAAACCATTTGATTCTGAGGACCCTTACGGACTAAAGGAATATGAATAACATACAGGGTGATTGAGGAATGGACACATAAGCAAAAACACGGTTTTATAAATCTGAAGAACTTCTGCAAAAAACAAAACAAAAAAAAAAACCTGCTTGGCGACCAGACCAGGCCCAGTGTTTAGGTTATTTGTCAAAATGTGTAGCCACACCTGGCTACTAAAAGGGACTGGGCATTTAATAGGGACTAGGCTTTTGATTGAGGTTTTATAGTATGTAATCTGAACTAAGTTTCTTAGTGTGCTAACATTTGAAATGTACAAATGTAACATAGACATGGTTTGTAGAAAGGTACGTGCCAACATTTTCTTCTGGCAATGTGGCTGGGATCACAGCGGCCTTGAGCTTATAACAGCATGCACTGGATAAAAATCAGTCACGGAGCTGTTTGAGTAAGATATAGGAGGCTGCTGACCTTCCAAGATCACGAATAGCAAGATCACAATAAATGAAAAAGGTCATACATTGGCTTTTACTTGGAATATTCACTTATATCCACGCCGGAGTTTACTTTTACCTTTCTGAATTACCACTTTGCTAAGTTGTACACCTGTTGCATCAAAGTTAATCAAACTTAATAATATGATTTACACCTCCAGAACAGGTGTAGCTCTGCTTTGATACATGTTTTTATAAATCTGACGGACCTCGTTATCAATTAATTTGCAAACCACATCAGAAGAAATCTAAGGAGCTGATTTCACTTTCACTTGGACTGAATACGTGCCTGTAAACAAACAGCTGTGAGCAGTGCATGAGATCCATCATCAGGAAATCTGAAACTAAAAACTTAGTGATTAGATAAACAAAGCAGTCTGTTCCTCTAAGGGTGTAATTGTTTTTTTTTTTTGTAAACAAGAGTATCTACACCAGTAAGTGGTGAGTAATACTTTTTATTAATTCTGTACTGGAACATATTGCATTGCAATTTACCATAGCTTTGTGAATCATTGTTACTTGTGAAACAACACACGCTATCTGTGGTCGAGCTTTGTGATCCCCTCACACAAACACATCCACAGGAGCCACTGTGTTGTGGAAAAGATCCCTGGAAACAGATCATTCTTAGGTCACAGGAGCACGTTTCCAAGTTTCTGCGTAAAGCAAGAAGAGCTGGCAGTAAGGCGAGACACCTCGGGTTTTTCCATTTCTAAGTTATGACACAATGCACTGGCTCCACTTTATCTCATGTGAGGATGAGTTTTAAGGACACAGTTGTTTACAGCCATGATGTTAAAGTTTTCAGTTTTTATTTGTCGAGCTAGAACAGTTTTATCAGTAAAGGTGAAAGTTTGGGAAATATGCAAAGATGATTGTCTCAGTCATCAACTTTCCAGATGTTCTGCATGAGATGACCCCAGCCTTCAGGGAAGTGATGTCATCTATTGTTTCTTTGGGGATTGTTTGCCTTGGCTAGAAAGTTGAAATTTTCGTCTAACGGGGAACAGTGGAGAAGCTCAAAAAAGCAGACGTTTTGGTGATTGCAGGAGACAACAGTTCCCAGTAAAAATACATACAGTTGGAAGAGTTTTGTCTTTTTGGAAAGGCAGAGTAGATGCAGCATCAACAAGCAAAAAGACAAGAATAACACTTCACAGATGGTCTGGATGTGATATTGGAAATGAAGCTCAGTGTACTCAATGTTATATTCATGTTTGTGTGAGATTATGAAAAAAGTATTACTCTGCCCTGTTTCGCAGATACCAAAATCGGTTTCGACCCACGTACAAGATTGCCTTTAAGACAGTCACAGAGTTGGAGTGGAGATGCTGTCCTGGTTACCAAGGTCTGGACTGTAAAGATTTAAAACCACCCCCAGACCGACAAACAGTTCAGGGAACACAGCCTTACCTCCCACCAAATCCTGGATATACACCCAGACACACACAGAGTAAGACATTTTCTGCTCTACCTTAAGTGTTTTTGTCAGTTCATGCTGGATATCAATGTGTTTCCAGATTTTACTGAGTACCACTAAAGAGCAGAGAATCTTTTTTTTTTTGTATTTATTAAGTAAAAATGTTATTTATTTCCTGATGATAGGGCCAGAGCGGAGAGAGACAGGACACCATGAGACGAGGCATGGCGGGACAGATAAGGTGCACCTTCTCGAAGGTGAAGTTCAGCGCTTGTCTCAAACAGTCCAGGATCTCCAGTCCGCTTTGACAGGGTTAACCAGCAACCTCCGCACAGACCTGCAGGAAGACACAAAGAAGATTCTGGTGACACTGCTCAACAACATGCGTCCGCCGGACAGTGCTACGACTGCAGGCACAGAGGAGAGCCCGGCAGTGCTTGACGGTCATCAGGCTACTAGAGGTGGGATCGCTGGAGATAAGGCGTTAGAAAAAATAGTGACCCGGTTGGATGATATCAACAATGAGCTGAAAAGCAAAGATGAAGCGTTGGAAGACCTAAGAGGAACCATGTCAAGTCATGAGGGGCAGATCCGCGTCCTGATGGATGCCTCTCAGTCTCAGACTCCAGCCATAGCGGAGTTTGATGTCATACAGACCTTTATTGATGGAAAATTTGAGAAGCTGAAGAAGGAGCTGGACCAGAGTGTAGAGGAACAGATGGCCAAGCTACAAAGCTCATGCAATGACAAGCTCAAGATCTGTGAAGACAGCCGTGATCAAGGTTTGGCCAGCCTCAGCAAGCTGGTGGATGCCAAGGAGGCTGATCTGAGAAAGGAGATCCGTGCGTTACGTCTGGACATGGCTGCCGCAGATGGACCTGTAAGAACTCAAAGGCAGATAGATCCATCCAAAGTGTCAGAGGATCGTAGTGACCACAAAGACCTGTGGCGTGAGATTGACCGTATTGCAGAGGCTCACCGCATCCTGAATGTGCGCATTGACAATGAGCTGGCGCACCTGTCTGGTCCACGGGAAGACATTGATTTTAACGTTATGATGGAGGAGCTGGAGGCACGCATTAATATCACAGAGCAAAATGCAGAGACTCACTGTTTCTACATCGAAGAGAAGCTCACCCGTACAGTCACCGAAGAAGTGGCAGCACTCCGGCAGCTTCTTCAGGAGGGCCTGAACAACATGGAGGACCAGTTTACGAACACGCTGTTAGAAATGACCAACAGCTCCTTCCCCGGAATGTTTAGTTACTCCATGGATGCCTTGCAGGCAGAGGTCAACAACAATAAGTTCCTTCTACAAGGTTTGGATGATAAAGTCAATGCTGTTGGCGAGATGTGCTCTGCAGGATGTTCAGGCCCGGGAATTAATGTAGGTTCACTGTCCACAAGTTCATCGTCCACGCCGAAAGGTCTAGAGATCTTTTTGAAGGACCTGAGTCGGTATAGGAACGACTTGGATGTTCTTCACACAGATGTCAGCTCCAACACAGACAAGCTTAGGGAACTGGAAGATCTTGCTGATAGACAGTCAGCTGAAAATGATGTTCGCGTGAAGACGATGGAGGACTTCCAGAGGGGGTTGATCAACCTCCAAGACAATGTACTCAGTCTAGCAGGTGCTGTTACCGGATTAAGTGACTCGTTAAGCAAATACAACCAGGATATGCAAAGAATGAACTCGACATGCTGCCATGCTGAACAGAGTGGCACTGGGAGTCCAACACGGACCAACTGGGCATCAATACCCAGTAGTCAGGCAGATTACACCAGACGTGAGGTGGAGGAGCTGAGGAACAGGCTTGATGCGCTCAACAGGCAGGTGTCATCTGAATTGAGCCAGTGTAAACACAACACACAGGGTGTTTCTGATGGCATTTCTGCCGTGGATGGACGCGTGACCAGACTTGAAACGGTGTGTGGAAGGTTAGATGGGGTTTCTGCCAACATCAAGGAGCTGAAAGAGGGACTGGAGAGACATGTTGGCGGTATGCGGGACTGCGTGTCCAGGATGAACGTCACCTGTGGAAATCACGGCGCAGACATCATCGCACTGCAGAATTCCTTGCAGAGGGTCCAGGCACAGCTGTCTGCATTGGCCAAACATGTTTCAAAGGACATCACCGCCAAAGAGCCAGGTGAGTTGTTGGTTCGATGATGCTTTGATGGCTATCTGTGGTAATGTCTTCAGAAGGAAATGGCAGGAGTGATGAAAGGGCCTCTTTGGCTTTCCCTGACATAAACCAAGTCATGGTGCGGTCATATTTATTTATATGATATATGATGTTTTATCACTACAGAACTTCAGTCAGCGTACACACATGGAATGGATTATTATGTGAATGTTAAACATGCACAGCATTGGTATTTGGCTCAAACCTTTTCACTCCCCTGAAGTAAGCAGCCAGCTCAGCTAGGGATTGGAACTGATAAGATTTGACTGATACCAATTCCATTATCGACTCTGTTTATTGATCCAATGCCCTTATTGATTGCTGGTCAATTTTCTTTGTGGGAAATAAAGAGGCCTATACAGGTGTTCAATATCAATGCAATTGTTTTATCATCTCAGAACGCTGTAGAAACAAAGTAGGAAAAATACATGCAAGGGACTCATCATCAGGGACTGTCATCATCTAAAATGGATGAAACGAGAATATTTGCATTCTCATTCGCATTTGTTTTCATTTAGCCTTCAAAGAAAAAAATCTGGTCAGCCTGCATGGCTCTAATGTCATTATAACAGGATATTTGCCCTCGCTAACAGATGTGCTGCTCAATTAGGAAGCAGTGGCACTCAATGCACGAGTGCCACTGTCACGAATGCTCATAATAATAGGCTCAGAATCTCATCACTTGCCCCTGCAATTTCATTTTGCGAAAAACACCAACAAACATTGCAACATGCATCGCAGTTTTTCAGAAAAACTGCCTGCGAAATCCTGGATGGACAGATGAAAGTGTTAAATACATGGCATTCCTGGAATTTAAGCCTATGTTACATAGAAAGATGTTTAAGCTTATTGCTGGTGTTTCCATCTTTATTTGAAATGATCATTTTCCAGATATTACTAGCAGCACTGTTGTCATCTTTCTTTGTGAAGTGAAGCCATGCTTTGGACAGTTTCTTCCTGCCATGACTCCTTGTTGCAAGTTTTCAGCAATGTAGACGCATTAGTTTGACATTGTGGTTTTGCAATGCATAACTGGTGGGCATGTGGTTAGCATTGTTGCCTCACAGCAAGAGGGTGTCTGGTTCGAACCGTAGGGTGGGGTCGCCCTTCTGTGAAGAGTTTGCATGTTTTCTTTTGGTACTAGCCCAAAGATATGCAGGTTAATTGGTGACTGTAAATGGCCTGTAGGTGTGAATGGTTGTCTGTCTCTATGTGTCAGCCCTGTGATACTCTGGCTGAGACCTGTCTACAGTGTACCCTGCTCTAGCACCCCCACGCCCCCCAACAGGATAAGCAACTGTCCGGAAAACACTATGTTGCAGACTTTGCTTCATCAAATACTCTTATTCTCTTTTTTGTTCAGAGTTAGATGAGAAAACAGACACAACTCTATCCATTCAAAGTGAGGATTCAGTCAGCATCAGTTAGTTTAGCTTATCATAAAGAGTGGAAACAGGGGAAAACCTTGAGCAAATCTGCCAAAATCTGCCTACCAGCACATCACTTATTAGCATGTCATATCTTAATCTGTAAGGTTTTGTTTTATCTGCCCAAAAAAGAAATGTAAAACATCAAGTTGTGGTTTTACACAGGGTAATATGCTTAAGGTTTTTTAGTATTTTTGGAGGCAGGCAGGCTGGCCCTTTCTCCCGGGATCCACTCGTACCCCAGGCTAAACTGACCGGGTGCTGCCTTGAGTTTCATACTGAATTTCATCCAACTCCCAGCAAAAAAAGGAAAGCAAATAAGCATATTTATTACTCTTAGGTTTTACTTTTTAGTGTGACTGTAAAGATATATTATATACAGATTATGGCACAGTTTCACCACTTAAAGGTCCTTGGATTTATTAGCACAGTGAGACACTGAAATGACTAAATACACACACTCCTTTGCAGCTTCCTCTCTAACTTCCACCATATGAGTTTATCAAGTGTGATTAACATCTGTGTAAACACAAACTTTTCCTGGAGATAATCCTCCATATAATGCATTCTGCTTGCTTGGTTTACATGGAGGCTTGGAGGGGAGGATAAGATCCCATGAATGGCCACAGGGTATTTCCCGGAGAGGGAGGACACAAGTTCACGGGGCCTCCTGTGCTCGCCTTGAATATGTCATTCAATATGTCCCAGCACCAAGAAGCAGAGGCCCACATTGGAAACTTCCTTTGACTTCCACTCATGTTGTCCTAAGAATTCCCCAGTTTTTATATAAGAAATTAATTTCTTACATGCCGAGGTCAGCCCCTCCTAACTACTCTGATGATTTACTCGCGCTGTTTTGTGCCTCATTGCTCCCTTACGTAAATGTCAGAACACCCGAGCAGCCTGGTCCATCTTTCCCACTCCCTTTATGAACATGTTGAGCTGTGAGGTCTTCTTTCCTGCAGCATGACATTGCCTTTTTACTCATACCACAGGACTGCAGACTTAGATCTCACTTCCCGGTCGCTTCGTACACAGTTACACACCATTACTGTACACACACAGGCTCATACACAATACACCTCCCTCCCTCTCTTTCCTCTTACACATGTACACATACCAACCTCCAGAGATTCCCGTAGGGTGACCTCAGCCTGATGTGTGGAGTCTGGTCCTCATTAAGGGCCCTGACTCACTGCTGGAACCAGTCTTGACGGAGAGGGGAGAAGCAGGGCTCCACACCCAGGACCAGATGCTTCGACTACCCTCAGCTGTGATGTCATGACTGGGGCCCCATCGCCCGTGCCTCCCTTTCTTTAAACCATCGTCCGAAACAATGGTGCGATAGGGACCTGAGGAGAAAAGGAGTGTGGATGAATTAATGGTTGTGGTGTAGAGAGACGGAGAGCGTGAAGGCATTTATATATTCCATTTCACTCTTTGCCAAATATGGACAGTTATTTCCAAATTGTGATACTTGACTTCATTACTGTACACATCACATTATACGGCACCTCTGCCCAGAACTCAAAAGTGTGCATTCTGCAGCAGGATTGTGAAACATGTTTGTCAGGTAACTTTAAATCAGGTCTTAGCTTTCATCATACTTAAAACTTTGAAGATTGAAGATTTGAAGATTGATGCATGTCTTTATAAAACCCAATGTTTAGGTGCAAAAAACGCTTTGTTATGGTTCGGAAAAGATCATGTTGTCGCTTTTGGTGGAACAATCACAGCTGGAAATGCTGCCAACGTCATGCCAAAAAGCACCTACATTTGGGGGCACAATCATGGTTGGAAATGCCGTGGATGTCTCGCCAAAAACACCTGCTTTTGGTAGCACAATCAAGACTGGAAATACTACCAATGTCAACGCGTTTAAATGTGTTGTGTCCATGGTTTGCCAAAATGCACAACACCAACAGTTTCCTTTGGTGAGTGGGCTGCTGTATGCTTAGTATGAAGCTAGTATGAAGCTACTGCCAGGAGCTGGTATTGTATCCAAATGTGTTTTCCCATCAAACAGTGTTTCCCTCCTGTAGCCTATCCCTTGGTGGTTAGGGTTCATGCCTAGGGTAGGGGGAAACACATACTGTTGGGGAAACAGTCTTCGACAATACATCAGCTAATGTAGCTTAGCATGCAGGCTGGAAACAGGGAAACGGCTAGACTTGTTCTGCCCACCAGCACCTCGAAAGCTAATAAACATGTTATTTGTTGTTTGTCTGGGAACCAGTCTTTCACATAGCCCCCAGCAAATTGTTGTTTTTATGCTTTGGTCTTTGTACGGATTCAACAATTTTTTGGACAGAGCCTGCTGAGCTGTTTTCTCTTGTTTACAGCCTTCGTGATAAGATAAATAAGCTGGCTGCTGGTGGAAGTTTCATTTTTACGGTACAGACTTGAGAGCAGCTTCAATAATCTCTTCTCACTCTCAGCAAGACAGGGACTAAGTGTATCGCCTTTAACCATGATTGTACTCTCTCTGTGGTCATAGTTTGTATCATAAATCCCACGAGAGAGGGAGGCGGTCCATGTGGCTGAGGTAGCATGAGGATTTAATGTTTTCCTCAAGTTTGGGAAGGAGAGAGAAATAGTCTAAATGGACATTAAAAAAAAATTCCATGAAAAATCCCAGCTCTGTGGGTGTGGTGGTGGTGGTGGTTGAGATCCTACTGAAATGTTTCCTCTCTGCGTTTGAGCTCATATTCTCGACTCGGTCATATGAAGGCCCCGAGGAGGCTGCGAACAGATGAGGTGTTGTAATAACATAACTGAAAGATTAACAGGAATAGCATTGCCCTTACTCAATGTGACTGCTGAATGGAACTGTGTGACTTTAGTTGCAAACTGTTGGCATTGCTTTGGCCCACAGCAGCTGCTGCAGCAGAGGTCTGCCGTTACAGTTTGTGTGTGTTTGTTTCTGGATGTTTTCTTTCCGATAGGGAGTTGTGGTTGAGCAGCAGCGACTCTGCTGCATATAACACAGATGTATCAAAGTCACTTTAAAAATTAGGCGCGATTAGGCTTGAGGGATGAAGACTATAGACGTTATTAGGAAATGTAAAATATGGTAAATGCTTCTGTTTTCAAAGAACTTACTTGAGCACGCTGTCCCTCGCTCAGATGGTGACTAATCAGCCTTCTTGTGCTGAATTTTCTCATTCGATTCTCAAGATGTTTTTTTTCTACTCCTCCTTTTTCTTTTGGAGGTGATCCCAGTCTCGCTCAGATCACTTCCCTGTCGTTTTCTTTCTCTCTCTCTTATCTCTGGATTGCTCTACTGTTACTCCCTCGTCACTCTCTCCCCGTCTGTCAATTTTTTTTTCTTCCAATTTGTCCTTCCAAGAATGCCAGAGGACGTCTTTTCGTCCTCTCCCTCCACCCTGTCCTGTAAGTGTCTATCGACAGGCGAGGCCTTCAGAGAAGGAAAAAAAAAAGCAGTTGTATTAAAGCGGGTATAAAATGAAGTCTTTGATTTCATGGATCAATGCTTTGCAATTGATCATTCTGACTTTATATAGGAGAGACAGGCAGTAAGATTAACTGTCTGCCGTGATGAGGGAATACAAGGAAAAACAAGATATCAAAGGCTTTTTGAAGTCAAAGGATGTCTGCTGGGAAAGAATGGAAAATTGAACTCGACACCCCCACAAACACACACACTGTATATATTTAGTCAGCCCCAGAATTTTGAGGGGGAACACTGACTGCAGCAGCTTCCCCAGAGACAGATCTCTGAAGCCTCGACGTGAGGTGTTTCCATCTCTGACCCATGAGCCCATCTGGAAGTCTTCAGAGGAGAATGGACCCAGATACACAAAGGGAGTCCCTGAGGTCTGCCATGCAGTGCACAATTTGAACCTCCCATCATATCACTAGAGGAAAACGGGGTGGAGGATGAAATTGTGTCCATGTGCATAGCATGGAAAGGAAAAATGTATGCCAGAGAAGGGAGTGATTGCATTATTGTATGCTTAACCACCACACCCTGCTCTGTGCCCCTTGACACCATTTTCCATCGCATGATCAGCTTGTCTGCTGCAATAATCCTCGAGGCTTTCAGACACTTTTGAACACTCACGCACTGTCACCCGAAGCCGTTGAAACGGCAGTGACTACAGCATCCCTCCCCCTGCAGTGTCTCAATCTGCTTTGTGAGCAATAACATCTGGTTTTGGTGATGCTGTTGGTTGCACCAGCACTAGTGTGTATATGTGTGTGTGTGTGCCTGTCTGTGTGTTTTTCAACTTTTGTGGTTGCCCCCTTAGTGAGACACAGGCTGAGAGCTCATGGGAAATATGCACTCAGGCAACCAACGTCCTGAAGGAGGCACAGGGAGGAAATGAGGAGGAGATTTCTGATTATCTCAGTACAACATGATTGCTGGGTTTAATTTGTTTTTGATTATACATGTGGTTTCTGAGTAGCTTGTGGTATCACTTGCAGTAAAAAGGAAGAATTCAGTTGATGGCTGATGATGTTTTATTTGATAAGAACAGAGTGGCTTTCATAATCCAGAATAACAGGCAGACTCTAATGTAATACAGTTGCTCTCAGGTACTTTAGGATTGATCACTTTGCCTCAGTGCTAGACTGAATTATTAGGTGACTTTTGATTCATTGGCTGTGGTCAAACTTAGAACAATTAAAATAATTATTCTAGTTTAAGGATGCTAAAAAGTGATTTAATTGTACCCTGAGCATTTGAGCACGAACGTGCTTTGTCAAAATTATCCCGCAATTAAATATATATATATTTCCCTCTTACCTGTAGTGCTATTTATCAGTTGAGATTGTTTTGGTGTGAGTTGCCAAGTGTTGGAGATATCGGCCATAGAGATGTCTGCCTTCTATCAAATATAATGGAATTAGATGCCACTCCGCTTGTGGTACTAATGATGGCAAAAAATAAAAAAAGAAAGACTCAGAAGCAATGTCTCTTTTCAGAAATCATGACCTGTTTACCCAAGACAATCTTAACACCTTGTTGTGAACACTTTCATGTAGGATCTATTTTCTTTCGACTGAACTACACTCGGCAACCGAATCACCACACAGATGTATGCTAGCTCACCTACTGTCAGCTAGCTAGCTAATGTTGTTGGTACCTGACCATATTTTATAGGCCTCTGCTCGAAGATTGCATAGTATTGTATAGAGTATACATGTGGAAAGAGTGGAGTCTCAGCTTTCATTTGAGATGAATGGTGTGTTTTGAAAAACGTGTGGTCGAGTTAGAGCCCGAAGTATACCGAGTGGGTCGGGATATCGGTGCTGTGAGTTAGTTGTTGTTGTTGTTTATTTAGTTGATGTCAAAACTGAGTTTGGGGCATGTAACACGTTTTTTTACAGACTTGTAGCTGAGGTTCTGCTGTTACATTTGATTGGCAACATCACTATATTGTTCTGATCAGTGTATTGATACACACCAGGCCTTTATTAGCAGCTCTAGAGGCCCAGCATTAAGGTCAGCCGAGGAGGATGCCATTCATGTTTATATCTTGCACTCTCACAAGCACAAGCCTCTTGCCTATGAGTAGATACGCTCCTCCTTCTGCACATTAAATTCATCCGCTCATCCGGGGCCGAGTCGTGGGGGCAGCAGGCCGGGCAAAGCACCCCAGACATTCTTCTCCCCAGCAACACTTTCCAGCTCCTCCTGGGGGACCCCAAGGTGTTCCCAGGCCAGACGAGATATGTAATCCCTCCAGCATGTTCTGAGCCTACTCCAAGGCCTCCTTCCAGTGGGACATACCCGTAACACCTCTGATGGGAGGCACCCAGGAGGCACCCTGATCAGATGCCCGTACCACCTCAGCTGACCGCTTTCGACATGAAGGAGCAGCGGCTCTACTCCGAGCTCCCTCCGGATGTGGGAGCTCCCTACCCTATGTCTAAATTGTTTGAAATGAAATAGTTCCTATTTCCCTACATGAAACTGCTCACAACAAGGTCTGTGGAGAGTAGCCGGGTCATGATTTTGAGAGAGAGACATTGCTGTAGAGTTTCTTGCCATCTAGTTTTATTATATTTAAGAGACAGCAGACGTCTGTATGGCCAATATTTCCAAAACTCAGCAACTCATACCAGAACTATCCAGATTGATAAATAGTGCTGCAGGTGAGAGGAAAAATATGTACTTCTGAGTTTGGGGTGGACTGATCCTTGAAGGTCCACCGACCAGCCTTCTCCAGAGCTTTCAACTACAATTTGTGGTCATTAACTACAGATAGCGAGATACGTTTAATAACCTCCAGAAAAATCTACAATCGAGGACTTGGAGTGTTTCGCACTAAACTGCAAGTAACATCATCTTTGAGATCTAACAAAGGTGTTCAATGGATTTCCCTCCTCATAAAACATTGCAAAGCCAGTGTTTAGCTGATCAGCTGTTTACTTGATGCATCAGCATCTATTAGCCTGTTTATATGACAGCTAATCACTACCAGCGGAGTAGCATCCAGTCAGATTCATGCAGGTGTACAAACTAGCCTTTATAACAAGACAGCTCGCACTTTTACACCGCTCATACCTTCATATCTGCACTGCTTGCTGCTGCAGCACTTTCCACCTCTCTGTATCCTCAAGTACTGAAGCTTTTGTTTGTATTGTTGGCTTTGCTAAGATTTAACATAATGTAAGTTTACAGTTATGTCTAAATTCAGTATCCTATAGGATCATATTGTTGTTATCCCTGCAGGATCTTTGTTAGTATTCCTCGAGTGCTTCCTACAGGATCAAAGCCTTTTCTGTCTAATCACACTGTGTAATCATTTGGAATAAGTGGTCATTTCCTTGATGTAAGTGTCTTTGGCTGAATGATATTACTGTAATCCTGTTACATGTACTCCAACCTCACCCACAAGGTTTAAACGACACCACAGACTCGCATCAAACAGGCCATTCAATGTAGAAACTTCTTCACTGAATTTTAAACACGGTTTGACACAATGTGTCTGACACCTGGCTGTGAGACAGGACTGACACAAAGTAGGTACTGTAATTATTTTGGTTATTTGTCCCCAGGACGCTCTCGCAGCGTCTCTGCGCTCACCTCAGAGGCCCAGGTGATGTCTGCGCCCTCAGGGGGTCTGGCAGGCGGCCAACTGGTTTCCGTTCAGATGGTTCTCGTTGCCTAAAACTCATGCGGACCGCCTGCACTGCTTTTATGAAGGGTAATAACGGTTGAAAAGAAAAAGCTCAGAGGTGCAGTGAAAACCGGGTCTAATTTGGCCTGTCATCAAAATTTAAGTCGTTAAAAGTGAATTCACTAGAGAAGGAGATGTGGTCTGAATGTGAGAGAGGAAGTGGGATTTATAAACAAAAAAGTAAATTGGAAGCTTGTGCCTTTGCAGTTGAGGCATTTTCCCTGACTTTCAATTGTTGTGACCAGATGGTAACGCCTATCATATGGTTAGACAGTGAGCCGTAATTTGATATATTTACGATCCTACCACTGTCTGTCTTTTTCTTGCACTTTCTAAGGAATGACCTTAAGACCAGAGAGGCCCGCTCCTTTGCCAGAGTCGACTCAGGGCAGAACGAGAATCCAACAAATCCACATCCCTCTCATCATCCCACCGCCGCCATCTAGCCCCAGGCAGCCGTACAGTCCCAGCCAACCACAGCAGCCCAGCTTGCACACGATCAAGATCAGTCCGCCAAGCCAGCCGTTCAGACCCCAGCAACCAGCCCACAACACTCTGCCCCTGGTTCCCGTAAGGCCAGTGGTGGAGACGGGGGAGGCCGGACCTCCAGGGTACAGCCGCAGGGTGACTGTGCGGAGAGGGTCCGAGGACTCGTCCAGCATGCCTGTCAAAGGATTCGCTGGAGCACCAGGTGCGTAGTGCTAATGGTGGCGGTCACTTTGGTAGACCACCGTCACACTGCAGCTCTGATTTACATGTTTTTATAACTGTTTGAAATCTGTGGAATCACTGAACCTCTAATTTTAGTTTTAGTCGAGACCAGTCGAGGGTATTTTTTTGAATAAACCACTTCTAAAAGTGGTTGTTTTGCAGAATATTTTTCACTGAGTACATTTGCGAAAATATATGTTTGTTTGCGTCTACTTGAATCAGTAACAGTAGCAACAGTACTTTTTACTTGGGTACCTTTTTTGTTTAGTCCACCAATTTAAATTATAGCCTGAAAATTACAGTGCAGAAAAATTTATAGATACTAAACTGTAGGTACATAATTGTATGTACAAGAGAAGAAGTACAAGGAATAAGTGGGTAACAAAGGAAATAAATTACACCTAAGTAGTTTTAAATGACCTAAAACAATGATAATAATTACAGGGCACTCACCGGTGGCCAACAGACTCAGCCTATATGTCACAAAAAGGAGCCAAACTACTTGTGGCACATTTCACTAAGTAAAATATTCAATCAATAAATATAAAATATGATGTATTGAGTTTCGTTGCACACACACCAGAAAGGGGGAATAGCCCGCCACAATATTCTTTAACTTGTATGTTGTTTAATAAACCAGTAAGGGGCCGTCCACACCAAGAACAATAACTCAAACCATAACTGTAACAATAATGATGTAAGCATCCACATGATTATGTTTTGTAGAAGACTTAAGCTGTGATGCCCTGAATATTGGAATGGATTGTGATTGGCTGTCAATGTTTCTATCGTTCATCAAATCGCTCCAAAATTGATCCCAATGATATCTTTCACCACTGTTGTTGTTTTTGTTGGTTGTGGCGATTTTAAAACAATAAAGTTATTGTGATAGTTATCGTTGTTAGTGTGGACAGCCCTTTAAGTTTGTCTTTGAGTGACAGTTTGTGTATTTGGCCCCAGAATTATCTGTAATCTGTTAAAATGTAAAATGTAAAAAAAAAAAAGAAAAAAAAAAAAGGTTGTTCATGAACATCCGTTTCATTCTCAGCAGCATTTTATCACCATTCAAAAACAATAAACATGACTTTTATTTTATAGTTACAGTCTCAGAGGTACACCCTTCTTCCCATGCTTCGCCCAATGTTTGGTTCCCCAGAAACAACAATAATGTCCATTATAATATTAATAAAACATTCTGCATATATAAAAGCAATGTCCTTTTCTGAAATGTTTTTTTTTGTAAGTATGACACAATTTTAAAATAAATAATAATATTACTAAATTCATTACAATAAAAATCCAGTTTTCCCCATTCGTCATGTCTTGTTAACCAGAAATATAAAATTGTTAAATAGGTACTTAGTAATATAAAAAATACTTTACAGTGTAATCTAATTCAAAGTCCCTTAAAGAAACGTTTTTTCATTTGATGTATAGGCTGCACATTTTTACAACTGTAGAATGTAGTAATCACTTAAGCCTACAACAATGACAAATAATTATCTGAATGTTAGAAAATAAACATTTTGTATTCCCATATAACTTTATGTCAAAGCTACAAGGAACCACCGTGGCTTCGGAGTCCCAGGTTGCCTACCCCTGTCCTACACGCTTGGCACATTGGGAATAAGTTTCAGTTGGCTGCAATCTGCACCCCTTACCAATAGATGGCATTAAATCCCACACACTAGACCTTTAAACATAATGTTGAACCACGTTATTCCCTAAGATCCCATCTTCTTCCCCCTCACTTAGTATTTGTGTCAGTTTAAGTACCCATAAGTATTTTATTGTTTCTCCATATGTGCTTAATAACCACACTGTAATTAACAGGCTGTAATCTAAAGCGTTAATCCAGATTCTGATGCACAGAGTCTACATGCATGAAAGCTGCGACTAGACTCTGTCATCGCTGCCATGACAAGAGGGGTGTTTTATGACACTGTGTCATAACTCTGGCACCACAGACAGCTCGGCTAGACCAGCATTACCACATGTGTGACATAATATAATGTATGTTCCTCTTCGCAACAGCGCTGTCAAACAGTCACATCACTGAAACTACATCAGCTATGACCGAATTTGGAATTGAGCCTCGGTCTGTTTGTTCTCATTAGCGTTTTTCACACATGGAGCCCATAACAAAGGTTTAATTGTTCTTGTACTTTTTTTGTTGTCATCCACACGTAGGAATGCTACACTGAACAGCTTTTAATTGGGGCTAACTCAAATTAGACAGAAGAGACAACAGATAGTCTGAGAGCCAGTTTTGGATTGAATTAACTGGACTGCATATAGGATGATTAGGCAAACTATCAAAGAACAAAACAAAGGCTTTGCTTCAGCCTCCACATGGTGTGTTGTAGCAGAAAAGGAATGAAGAACAGTTTTGAAATATGTCCTTTTAATCTAGAGACGAGAATCCTAACCCGAGGAACTGTGCATTCAAAATTCATGCACATCTTCAGGCTTTAATATAGAGCTGTAAAAGTTTTTAATTGCTCTTCATCATCGAAGGGTTTTCACATTTTTTCGTTACAGAGCCGTGGATCCTTGTGGTTGGTTTGTTTTATTTCTGTTTTTATGGTTGTTGGTTTTATTTGGAACTCAAACTGCACAAATATCTGCAGGTTTTAATCCATTTCAAGGCTCTGAGGAAACTGTAAACGCCTGAAACTGCTTATAGATCCCATTGTCCCAGAGCAGCTAAACCAACATCAAACTGATTCAAAAAACCACTTGTAAACCCAAAATTGTGCAGCCTAGATTACAACCTGTTTTGTTTTAATTTATACCTTCCCTGGGAGACTGTCCCGCAGTGTTTTTGCCATAATGGTCAGATGGAAAACCAAACAACCGCCTCTGGCAGGAACATTCGCTAACTTTTCTCCTCACATGATGATAAAACATGATGTGTTTGTCATCTGTTTCTTTCACAGGCTATCCACCTCTGCAGCCCGCATCATTCAAGCCTCAATCGACCGGCCGCCGAGGTATTGTAGCAGTTTATTATCATGTTAACAAGGCATGCATCTGCAGGCTTTGCCATTCCACTACATCAGTGTAAAAAATTTGGAGAAGCAGTGAATAATTTATAGCCTGAGAGTGTGAGGGAGAGGGAACTGGATGTGTTTAGTTTAAGGAGGTGTGGGTGGCTGTGGAAGGATTTTAGCTCCTCTGAAGGAAGTTAGCAGAAAGTTTTGCCATGGTGAATGTTACATTTGGTAATCATGAAGGAAATAAATGAAGTAGATAATGGCTTTAGTCACTGGAACAAAGAGCTATTTTTTCTTCCTTTCCAGCTACTTATCAACTCAGAAAAGCACAAGGACACTTCAGTTTATAAATGGATTATGTGTATTCATTTTAAAAACATCATTAGAGATTCATATAAATGACACGTCTTGAAAATAAAAGTGTCAAATCCTCAGCTCACAGCTGTGACTGTGGTAATTAATACAAATTAACACTTTCTTTTATTGTACCTTTGTAGTTCCTGTGGCAGCAAAGGTGCCCTGGAACCCGATGTATCACACTCCAGTTGAAACACCAGGTAAGATCCATCTCTCTCAATCTTACAAACTCTATCAATAAAGAAAAAAGTCATTTGCACAAAAATGACGATCTATGAGGAAGTTACAGGAGCTGAATGAGACATTCAGAGCGTTAATGTAGCAGCAAAACAGTATTTGTTTTGGAAAGATTTAGTGGAATACTGGCGCCCTGAGCAGAGAAATAAGTCACACTGTGTGTGTAGTAATCCGAGCTCCTCTGTTTGTTGTTGTGGTAGACAATCGATCCAGCCATGTCAGTGCATACGAGTCCCTGTGTGTGTGTATCCTACAGGTTAGCTAATTGCCTCTGCTCTGCACTTCAGTCATACAGTGGTCACTGCTGATAATGCTGGCCCAACCCACAGAGGGGAACAACATTGGCACAGAAGCACAGAGCCCACCCTTTGGTTCTCTCTCACATGAAGACTGTTAGCTCTGTCAGCACTGTTGTTACTGTTAGCACTGTTGGCTCAGCTGGCTTAGGCACCGATCACACAGAAAGAGTTTTAGCAGCTGGAGGTGCCATTTTGTAATCGATTTTAATGAGAAGGAAGCTTTTTGCTTGCGGTTTTTACGTTGTGAGATGAGTTTTTGCCAGAGCTCCCTGAACTCCTCGGGTTGAAAAAACTCAGAGCGGAAAAACGCCCCATGTCATCTCTTCTTTCGTCATGGTCGTGACAAGTTTACAGTTGGTAAACTGGTGGTAGTGGTTGCTGGATACCCAGAGCTATGCAGCCCAACGATAGACAGTAGGTTGTCAAACTGCCCTCAGTCATCCTAAAATATGCCTGGAAACATCCATCATCGAGGCGAAGCTCCTGGACCAACTGGTGGTGCTCCCCGGGATCCACCCTCTTTATTAGGGTCTCATGTACCCACACAGATCTTTGTTTCCCTGTGTCCAACTAACTATTTGCTGACAGCCTCTCACCCTCGACCAGAGCTACAGCAAGCGCCCTCTGCCTCAACATTTTAGTAGCTAGATACTAAACACTGGGGAAAGAAATGGTAGATTGGTTGGTTGGTAGATTGGCAACCTGCAAATCACAGATATGCTCTGAATGAAGCATACAGCTCCTTTAAAGTCATGTATTTATTCCAGTTAATGTGCATAAAGTGAGAAATGTCATTCCCTTTAGACATGAAATGCTATAATCGACTTACTTGCTTGTTTTTCCGTTACAGTCTCAGCTGATAGCGGCGCCTTTGCAGATCCTTTCTCCTTCTCTGCTGGCCTCACACAGCAGCCCCACTCTGGAGACTTTGGCTTCATCCGCTTTAACAGAGTTCTAGTCAATGACGGCGGACACTACAATCCCCACACAGGTACACGACAACAACGACAACAACTCAGTATTTGTGTCACTGTGTAACTGCACATGGACTAATTGGATACATTTCATGTCAGTCATACAGAGCATATGAGACAAAATGTATTGCTTTGTGTCTGCAACGTTTGTGGTTTTATTAGTTTGTTATCAGGTCTTCCCAAAATCAAAAATAAATATTTTTCCTCTTACCTGTAGTGCTATTTATCAATCTAGATTGTTTTGGTGTGAGTTGCAGAGTGTTGGAGATATTAGATGCAGAGATGTCTGCCCTCTTTCAAATAATGGAACTAGATGGCACTAGATCAAAGCACCAAAAAATACATTTGAAAAACTCAACAGCAACGTCTCTCTCCGGAAACGATGACCTGGGGTCTCATTTATAAACACTACATACGCACAAAACGAGGCCTGAAAGAGGTGTATGCCACTTCTCATGCAAAACTTGTGATCTATAAAGACAGACTTGATGGGAGAACCTTTGACCTATACAAACATTTTGGAGACAGGAAATTGGCGATGCAGATGGTGAGGCTGAAGCCTGATTGTAGCCTGATTTTTTGGCCCACGCCATTTTTGGCTATTGTCTGTGGATATATTTTTAGTATGTATCCTACGCATTGTTTTATTAATAAGACCCCTGGTTACTGAAGATCACCCACAGATCTTGTGAGCAGTTTCATGCTGGGACTATTTTCTTTCTACCAAACTTCAACTGCCAACTGTATCACTGCACAAAGGAAGTGTGGAGCCACTGCTAGCTCACCTAGGATCTCTACGGCCGAAATCTCCAACACTCTGCAACTCATACCAAAACAATCCTGAGTGATTACACAAAGTGAAACCTGTTTTAATGTTCAAATGGGCACCTGAGAATGGTTTTAACAAAGCTTTGAAAGAATTTGAACCCACTCATTGAATCATCCATGAAGGCTCTGAAGACCCACAGGAGGAGCAACAAACAGTAAACATCTGACTCTCCTCATCGATCACACTCACTCTTCCCCTCTCTCATCTCTGCAGGGATCTTCACTGTACCTATAGATGGCCGATACCTGATTTCGGGACTGCTGACTGCAAAGCAGGGCGACCATGTGGATGCTGTCCTGTCCGTGTCTAACCGCAGCGTCCAGAGGCTGCAGAGCTCAGCGGGGCCCGCGGCTGGTCACCACGGGGGCTTGGCTCATGGTAACTGCGGCTGCGGAGGCTCGGTGTCCTTCAGTCAGATCCTGCCCCTGAGGAAAGGAGACCGCGTGGGCCTGGTGAGGACCGCGGGCCAGCTGGCCACCACCGGGGCCAGGGAGATCCTCTCCACCTACAGCGCCATCTTCCTGTACGCACCACAGGACATGAGATAGCTGGAGCTCAGCTGGGAGGAAACAGCAAGGACTAGTTTGTTGACTGGGGGAGATGCTGAAGCGACCATAGTTTTCACTGATTTGCTGTGATGCGGTGCCACTGTGTGACGATCCTCACTTATAAATTCAGTTAAGAAAAGTCATTAAATTGCAGTTTGTACGGCGTTTGCCAAATATACCTGAATACAAGAAGCAGAATTTGTTTCTAATATATTTGATTATCAAGTTGCCTTTTTGTACCTATTGTGAATGTCTTGTGTAAATAAGTGTTTATAAATTAACATAAAAATGCAATTATTATTTTAACAAAACCATCTCAGAGACTCAGTATACAGTAACATGTCAGCAGAATATGGTATTGTTGGTTGGGCAATAAACAATGATAAATCAAAGTATGAGCTCACTTCATCTTACTGTGTAATCTGCGCTGTAGAGGGAGAGAATGATGATGATTAATAATCATACATGGAGAGACTGACGTCGATTTAGCAACACAACAAGCTTTTATTAATGTTACTAACTTGGCTGCACTGAGAAACAGGGTTAGAAGGCAAAGAAGCCGTTTGGGTCATTACGTAAAGTGGGTGTGGATGAAGAATAAATTTCCCCTCACCTCACTCCTGAGACTTAAAATATTCCGACAGCAAACTGTAAGAAAGAGCAGGAGCGTATTTAGCCTTCAGCTCAGCTTCTGTTAACCTTTAAAAGAAGAGAAAAACACCAATTTCTATCCACGTTTAACTCAGAGGACTCTTATTTGGTTGTTATTCAATAAAACAAACAAATGTGATATTACCTTACCTGAGGTATTTAAGCTGCAATAACCTTATTCATGTGTTGATGATTAAAAACAAGCAACAGGGTAAAAGTTCCTTCTGTAGCCCGTGGGTGTTGTTGAACTTTTTAGCTCCGACTGGACACAGGAATAATGTGGCACACATGAATGTATTCAGTTAGAAACTTTATTTAATACAAATATGACCACAAGCCACAATCTGTTAGCTTCATTAGGCCTGTATTTTTTTTTTCTCTTCTTACAACGTATTTTGTTCTTTAAACATACTTTAAACCACATTTCTGTACAAATCAAACACAGCATACAGTTAAGGTATTTCTGTTGGTCAGACACAATCAGATAGCAAGCGTTACCTCCAAACAGAATGAAACAAACACACGAACGATCATACACTTTATAAGAAACGATAAAACAAACAAACAAACAGAAAAAACAAGGCATCGAAGACAGAAGAATGTGATGATCAGCATATATACCGGATCATTTTTTCCACAGCAGTTGAGTGAGAACAAACAATATTTTATATATATTTATATACCACATACGTATCCCAGGATCATACAGGATGAAGTGTGATTCTTCCACACAAGATGCTTTACTTTCATAGAAAGAATGGAATTCATTTTGTTAATCATAAGATATATATCTATTTGACTTCACCAAACTTTGTCGAGAACAAGCAAATAAAAATCAAAAGCGAAGCACGCATCTTAATCATCACAAAAACATCTGAGCTACAGAGTGAACGCGGAAACACTTAAGCCAAAAATAATGACGATAATAGTGGCAATCTGTATGAAGCCATGATCGGAAATTGTGCTTTTTTCATTGAATGGTTTTCATCTGTTGAAGGGAGACTTTGTTATAATTCAGCCTGGACCCTGTTTTCACATGATTTTGTGTCAAAGTAGTTAATAGAGACAATAATACTTGAAATTGGTCCAAAGTCAGCAGCTGAGAAACATTTTCTGCACCGTCAATGTACATCCATTAAAAGTGCCTATTTTTGCCACTGACAGGCTCAGTGTCTGACATTATCACGGAAAAGAACACTACATTCATGCTTTCATTCATTCAGTCGTAACCACTTATCATGCTCAGGGTCGGGGGGGGGTCTGGAGCCTATCCCAGCTGACATTGGGTAAGAAGCTGGGTACAATCTGGACAGGGCGCCAGACTATCACAGGGCCAATTTAGAGTCAATGATTAACCTGCATGTCTTTGTATCATGGGAGGAAGCCAGAGTACCCAGAGAAAATCCCCGCCCCCGCCCTGGGTTCGAACCAGGAACCCTCTTGCTGTGAGGCGTCAATGCTAAGCACTGCACCACCGTCCCACCCATCACCACAGAGAAATACAATTCTTGTACTGAAATTTTACAACAGGTGTCTTGTTGCTGGATAAACAAAGGCGGAGATGTTTGCGAAAGATGGAAGGTGAAGTGCTGGGAAAAGTTGGAGCACAGAAAGCGTAGCTTAGCATTATCTAAAAGATTTTCAGTGCAATGGATGAATATTTAGCTGATTTCAATAAGTCAGGACGAGACTTTTCCTTGAGCAAGACTTGGTTACACACAAACAACATTCATTTCCCTGCAGGATACTGTCTGTGATGTTATCAGCTGTCCATTAAATGTTCTTATTTTTGCCACTGACAGGCTCGCATTGCCATCATAAGTGTCTACAGAAAATTTAAATTCTTGAGAGATGACTGGTTGCAGGATTAACAACAGTGGAAATGTTAGTGAGAGATCGAAGAGAAAGTGCCAGGAAGAGTTTGTTGTGTTGGAGGACAGAAAACGTCGCTTTGTGTTATCTAAAAGATTTTCAATGTCGGGGCCGAGTATTTAGCTGATTTCAGCAAGTCCACAAGATGTTAGGACGAGACTTTTCTTTGAGCAAGACTTGGTTACACACAACAATAAACAGAACAGCGAAAGGAGAAGAAAATGGTTTCATTTGCCTAACAATCTGAGCCTGTCAGTGGCAAAAACAAGCACTTAAAATGGACGTAGATTGATGGTGCACATTGCCGCAGCGTTCTCTCTGAATACTGTTGTCTCCATTAGTCACTTCAACACAAAAACATCGGAAAACATGGTCCAGGTCCAAAAATATCAAAGTTTCCCTCCAGGTCTCAGTCGGACTCTTTATGTTTTTTAATTCTCACTACCACATGTTGTCATGTTACTGTTATACTTGTGCTGGAAGTATGATCCATGGCACATCTGCCCACATCTTTTTCTATAAACAAACACAATATAATGCCACTGACGTGCTTTCTAATAGCTTCCTCAAGTATTTCCTGTTTGTCTCCGAACAAGATCCAATGGCTCTTCCTCTGGACACCAGAGGCACGGGATCAGTCTTCTGTCTTTTCACATTCACTCACACACACGCACACATGCACACACTATGGGGTAGTGCTGTCCAGCACCCCAAAGCCCCACGTTTTGCCTCGCAGCCTACAAACACAAACCCTCCTTCAACAATTGCTTATATTAACGTATTTTGAGAACAGCTGATTTGTCTGTGGTGTCAGAAGGTCACTCACACAACAAAGAGGTAAAACTAGAACTCTTCATCTTGCATTAATTGCATACTCTGGTCGACCGTCTATGAAGACCTTCAGTGAAGTGCATGTGGGTGAGAGGCGTTCTCAGGGTGCAGCTTAGACAAAGTGCGTTGGATAAGTCTCGGTAAAGCCACTGAGGGAACATAAGCAAAGGATGAATGAATCCTGCCACCCTAACAGCAGCAGCGCTCTGTGATTAGGTATGTATGCGCGCACACACACAAACACACACACTCTTACATCTTCCCATCTACAGAGGACCTTGGAAATGGAAAATCCTTCATTTTAAGCCGTCTCTCCAGATCTGCTTATTTCCACCGTTCCGACTCAAGCGTCATCTTTTACATTTACACACATACTTTAATACTAAAGCTGTGGATTCTGAGGTTTGCTGAGGAATGTGTATGTACCTTACATGTTAAAAGTTTCACTGTAAAACAAGGAATACAGATCGTTGTGAGAACGGGATACAAGGCTTAAAAAAAAAGAAGAAAGAAACAGATCGTACAAGGCCTAGCAGTTACTGTTAAGTGCATGTTAACCAACGACCAATCATACAAAATACCGATTTGAAGTATTTCCACATTGCATTGGTGATAAATTACTTTTTTTTTTTTTTCAGACAAGCAAAGGCATCACGATAGAAATCAATAACTTAAAACATACCAATTATCATAAATAATGACTGCATTGTTAACAAAACACACTTGATTCGCCAGAGCTTGTAGAACAGAATAAACATTAAAATAACAGCGAGACAATATAACATGAAGCTGCTTCATTTTGTTTTTAAGTCACATCTAAATGTGCATCTTCACATATTGTTGGCAAAACGTATATCCCTGGTATGACCTTGAGAATTAACAATACCTAACATGACTCAGTCAGTACAAGTGTCTTAAACTCTACAGGAGGAAAGTGGTGATCTGAAATCTGTTCCAACTAATGACCACGCAGTCGAGAGAGTCGGGAACAAAACTACACTCACTGTAGCTTTGTGTAAACTAACTGCTGTGTATGGTTCGTAGCAGTTGTTTACCTGCCACTATCACTATTTTACTTGATGTTAAAGGACAGAATAAAGAATGGACACGTGCTTCTGCGCAAATACAGCAGTCACAGCAAACTATTTCTGGCGTCTGACTTGTAGCCGGTTTTAACTTCCTACCCTGTGTGTCCTTCCTGCTTTGAACATTTCATATCACTTCTTCAGGGCGTTCAGGAAATGCGAAAAACTTGATTCAAGAAAAACAATGTCTTTTCCTTCTGCGCAGCGCACACTCTGGTGCTAAGGGCTAATGCCTCGCGTGGGGCTTCAGTTGCGTCCCTGATGGCAAATGCAGACCATCCTGTTTGCTAGAAGTAACAGAGAGAAATCTCAGATCTTTATCCCTGTTCTGTGATGAGGGACTACAAAATACTTGCTGGGTTCGGATTCCTTCACAGGCAAGAGGACACATGATCATCTAGGTGGTGATTAGTTTCTTGTCTCCTGGGGGTGACGATTTTAAGGGGATTATTCATCAGGATTTGACTTCCACTCAACTATAATTGCAGTTTACCAGCTTATTTTGTGTTTATGGTGATAACCCTGTTAGTGTGTGTGCACGTCTGAGAACTATATATGAAAGTTTAGGTTTCAGTCCATGTGTTTTCTGGAGATGCATTCAAGTGCACAGCCCAGCTGCATGTATATGAGCACCTGGATATCCATATGTGCTGGATTAGAGCAGTTCATCAGGGTTGAAGTCTGGTATGGGCTGTCTCCAGTAACAGAAAGAGCTGTACTCGGGCAGGACAAAGGCCTCGTTCTGCTCCTTACTCAGCAGAGGGAACACATGCTCCACCAGCTCACTAAGCCGACTGTAACTGAGGTCAGAGAGACAGGAAGAGAGACAGAGAAACGGGGATGGACAGAGCGAGTGAAGAGAGATAATTAAGGGTTGAATACTTAACTGTAGAACAATTATTTACAGCTTGTTGGCAATCATGCAAAAATATTTGACACACTTGTTAAAAGGTTTTACTTAAAATACATAAATGCAGTCACTCAGTCATGCAGTGAAATAAGCTGGCATACACTCAGTTACCAGTTTATTAGGTACACCTTGTTGAAACTAATGATACAGTCAAGCAGTAAATTGTCCTTTCAAGAAGGTTATAATTGTTTAAACTGCTTCAAAGAGTTGTTGACTCAACTGCAGGATCATTTTGTATATCTGAGGTGTTTGTGTTATTTAGCCAACCCTCACTGATACAAACATAATGGCACAATCTCTCAGTACAACAAGGTAAGATAAATTAAGATAAGTAAAGGCTTTATTGATCCCCAGAGGGGGGATTTAGGTGTTGCAGCAGGACAAGTGCCAAAATAAGTACAGGTACATAGAGACAGGTAAAAGAAATAATAATTAGAAGTATAAATAAAAATATGGATGAAAATATAAAATATAAAAGTGAAATTAGACTAAAAATTACAATGCAAGCAGTGTACCAACCATCACAGTTGTACTGCAACATCATCTAATAATGCCATATGGTAGGATTTACTGACTCCATTAGTTTAAACTGAGTGTACCTAATTAACTGAAATCTGGGTTTGTATATTACATCATTAAGTTGTTGCAGCATATGTGTTAGCAAACAATTACTTATTCACACATCCACATTACACTAAGTAACATTAGCATTATGTGAAATTTTGTGTCTGGCAAGCTGACAAAAAAATTAAATCCTGTATCACCCTATTTTTGTTCTGTTTTGTTTTCTACAATATTCCAAGAGAAATATCTTGCTCTTTACATGCTAAATTTTCCTCTATTTTCACCAGCTAGTCTCTAACTTTCTCTCTTTTGTTTGGTGCTGGGCAGGTAGTGCACAGTCACTTAATCACAGTGTTTTTTTTTGTTTTGTTTGGTGAAAAAAGCTGCCTTCTGCTGCTAAAAACAGGATTGATGAGAGAAGTGAGTATAAATCAAAACAAAAGTTTGGAGCTGTAAAACCTAAACAATAGGTTGGACGACTCTAAACGGCTCAATAGAGCTGAGAGCAACTGCACAGTGGCATGATAAATCTCTGTGGGTGTCTCACTACGGTAGAGCACTTTCGCATAACACAAAGTAATTTGAAAAAAATCTTTTATTCATATAAAATATTGACTGATGCAGCTTTAAGTTAATATCTCTTTAGTCTCTTAAAATATTCGATTTGGCGGGAAACTGTAAGATTTGGAGTTCTCATGGTACCAATGTCTTGTGTTTATTATTGTGAAACTTTAAAGTAAGACAAACAAATCCAGACAATGTACTTACGAGGACTTGTTGCCCTTAGTCTGCTCCTGGATCAGCTCTCCCTTTGGGTTGACTGTGAAGATCCGACACACTGGAACTCCCACCTCCTTATAGGCAAACACATCCTGTATGGAGACAAAAGAAATGGAGACATAAAAGAATATGAATAAAACTAGTTTATACATCATGAAAAATTAGCTACTGGGCCTTTAAAAGCCATCTGAGAACACACTCTATCATGTAATTTTCAGAAAGCAGTTCTCATACATAATACACACGGGTACAAACTGACATAAGTGCTTTAATAACATTAACCAAAGATTTCCTGTTTGTGTTCCACCTAATGGCAATATTTCCAGACTGAATGTTCTGATGGGTGAGTGCAAGCCTGTGTGCATTTGTGTGGGTTGTTTTTTTTGTGTGTTTTCTTTTCTTTGGCAAGCGTTACAGACAGACAGAGGTTTGATGGCTGACCCAGTGCTTCATATGGGTGTTGGTGTTTATGCAGCTGAAGATGGGACGCTGTGCCCTGCTTGAGCCCCTGTCAACAGACGATGTCACATGGGACCCGTACTCCTGAACAGTGACCTCAGCCCAGGTTCAGCCCAGTACTGATTTCATATGTTTATGTCTGTTAATTGATAGCCAACGTGTCATGTTGGTCTTGCAATACATCATGTCGGCGACGGCTTCTGGAAAACACGGCTCGCTGTCATGTAAAAAACCAGGGCTTTAACGTCTGGGAGTCTGACATCTTCAAACATTCATTAACTCACATTAGCTCTATTCCCAAAGGCGGCGTAGAATGGCTGCTTGTTATGCTGGAACAGGTTCTTGATATCTGTAAGGCATTCAATCTTGAAGATCTCTGGTTTCTTCTCAATCACCTCCCTGAAGCAAACAGACAGGTTGATTAGAGCGCCACATACATGCATGTCCTTAGCGTGGGTCAAGTCTGAATTAGAGTTAACATCGCAAAATACATGCTGAGCTTCTCTCAATCATCTTCCTCTCTAATCAGATATATTTAGTTTTTTCCTGTAATTACATGTGAATTAATGTGTGAATTATCGAAAAACAAAACAAATATCAGTTTAAAATCATCAGTTTATTAGCTTTCCTGAAGCTCTGATGGTAGGGATGTCTCTGTTAATGCAAATTAAATCAAGAGAACCATATAAATATAGAATAAATGTGAAACTTATGGACATGAAACAAAAATCCACATGCTGCAGGTTGCTATGGTGACACATTAACCATGATGTACAAGGTAAAGGTCACAGAAGAATCCAAATGAAATGATGTATGATTAACATGACAACACAGCAGAGCAGCTTCTCAGAGTTCATCTAAACTAGTAACTAACAAGTTTGTTTACTTGTGTCTCTGACAGAGAATGGAGACAAAGGAGATGACTTTTGGCATAGTTACAGATTAAAATTACACTACACTAACATATGCCATCACAAATTATTTCAACAAGGGATCAGTCGAGTCCTGTGCTAAATCTTGTTCACCAAGAGACCAATCATTTTTGCAATTACCAGCTACATTGTACTTGGTCTCCTATAGAATTCCATCCACATCTCCATGCTGCTGCACAGAAATCTACAGAAATCAGCAGGTTGTCGCTCTCTTTGGTCGAACTAGCTAATTAATAAACATGCCAATCGGCCATCAAAGGCGCTGCTTTGGCAGCTGTCCTCTCTTTGAAGACACAGCTCTCAACTCATTCAGAACCGATTGTGGAAACCAGGAAATGAAGATGAAAAAAATAGAGTTGTTAAGAGAGCAAGAAGATGCTGAACATGTGTAGATTTCTAAGAGCTGATGGCAAGGCTACCAACCGTTAGTAATTCATGAGTTTGAGTTTTCTGTGGCTTTAACATCCTCGGCATATGAAAGGCTTATTATAATGAACAAGGATTTGGGGAGGATTTGGAGTCAGAAACTTAATATTTAATGTGAAATTAAGTTTCCAGACAAAAAGGATTATAGTTTGAAATGGGAACAAATATGGTATGGTTTGAAATCAGATCACAAGATTCATAATAAGGACACATTTAATGTATGTGATAGCTTTGGGAAAAAGACGTACTTGGCTTAGTAACAGTGAAACATTTATGTTGTATGTTCTTGTACCTGTGGAAGGCGGAGAAAAGGCTGCTGGGAGACAGCATGAGAGGTCCTCGGGGTAGAATGATGCCTCCGTCATTGACCCACTGCAGGTAACCTCTTGTCATGTCCGCCATGCCAATAGCCCGCGCTGAGCAGTATAAGAACTTGTAGCCGTTCCTGCCGATGGGGAGAGTGGTGCTCATTAACAGTTGTTCAAATACACTTTAATATCATGACCGTCATTAGCAATTACTAAGAATAGCTCTTTAATAAGATCAGATGCTTTCGTAAAGTGCAGATGTCACACAATCCATCATCCATCCTCTATACCTGCTTATACTAGAGGGTCACAAGGGGCTGGAGCCAATCAATCACATGAGTGACGCATAGAGACAGCCAACTCGCGCTCACATTCACACCTGCCTATTAAGAGTCGCCAATTAACCAAATCAGCGTGGCAAACTCCACACACAAAGGCCCCAGCTGGCCGGTTTGAACCCAAAACCTTCTCGCTACAAGGTGACAGCGCTAATCACTGCCGCCCTGAGGTCGAACCAATTCACTGGAAATTCTACTAACAGGTACAGATGGGTGACAAATTAAAGGGAGGACCAACATGAAGCGTTTCAGTATGGAGGCAGGCCAACACAAGCCTCCAAAACAGCTTCAGTGCTGCTCCTTGCCAAGTCTGTGGTACATAATGCAGGGATTAACACCACTCTTCCACAAGATATTCTCTCATTTATACAACTATTAGTTAATCTAGTAATCTCATTGACTATGTTTACATGCACATTAATATTCCATAATAACTCAGAATATGACAATATTCTGACAATATTCCTTTTTTGAAGAAGTTATCTGACACACTGATGTTATTCAGGTTTTAGGGGCATTTTTTGGACATAAATAAAAGACATTCAGAATACACGTCTCAACTGGGGTTTTTATTGCAGTTACCATCGCATGGCCTCTTGTCTGTTTACAGTTAGCTTTTCTACGTTGTACACAAACCAACAAGCCCACAGTTTTCCAAGCTGTTGTTAGAAATGCATACACAAAAAAGTCCACATTTCTGGATGGACAGAGAAACACACCTACTTTTAAACATTATGAAAGACTTGGATATCAAAAGCTTTTTGGTTATGCACTAATATTGCAATGCCAAGCTTTTCAAGAAAACGACTGAAGAAATGAAAGAGGTAGGCTGTGTTCGCACGGTTAAGCAAAAACCTTATTTTGATGCAAAGAGGCAAAATGACACAAACAGCTCCAGCTGTTCCAAATTTCGACGTTATCAAAGACATGTTGGGGCACTTAAATTGGAGTATGCACGGCTGCATGCAATGGAATATTCATTCATTCATTTTCCGTAACCGCTTATCCTGTTAGGGGTCACACGAGTGCTGAAACCTATCCTAGCTGACACTGGGAGGTGGGGTACACCCTAGACAGGCCACCTGACTATCACAGGGCTGACACATAGAGACAGACAACCATTCACACTCACATTCACACCTACGGACAATTTAGAGTCACCAATTAACCTGCATGTCTTTGGACTGTGGGAGGAAGCCGGAGTACCCAGAGAAAACCAACACTGACACAGGGAGAACATGAAAACCCAACACAGAAGGGCTCCCCCATCTTGGGTTCGAATCAGGAACACTCTTGCTGTGAGGCGACAATGCTAACCACTGCATCACCGTTTAGTGGGAATATTTTTTTATCTAAAATAAGATGTATAGCATGTAAATGTACACATTGAGATTTACTACTCAATCTGATTTCAGCAAATAAGAAGAAAAACAAACCTAGCGAGACACAACAAATTATCAGAGACTATCACAGACATCACTAAATAGATTTGAAGATGAAAGTTTATATGATATTATTGGGTGTTATTGAGATGGTGGTGGAGACTATTGTCTCACATGATGGTCGAAAATCTTTCAAACGTGTGCAACTATTTTGAGTTCTGGTGACTGTAAAGGCTATGGCATTTTATTTATGTCTTTTATGCTCATCAAACCATTTAGCCAGCCCTGATGCATGGAAGCATCTGCATTTGATATGTTTCTCCCGTCTGTTATTCAGTTTTTCCTTTAATTTGTCCTCCATCTGTACAGTAGATTCTATTTATTATCACTACTAATAGCCACGGTAGCCTTTTTCCGCCTGTGTGTTTCAAGTTTCCTTTTGTCTGCATGACTAAAGCAGCAAAAACAGGTTGAAATTAAAGTTTTTAAACCCACAAAAGAAACCACGATGAGAAAAGTGGTCGAACGCTGACATGGAGTTTCATGGTGTTTTTACCTTCTACAATAATTCTGTCCTGGATATAGTTAAACTTCCTGAGTCATCAACCTCAAGCACCCCACGCAAACACTGGGAGAGCACATCAACTCCACAGAGAGACTATTGGGAATCAAACCCAGACAGTGCTAACCACTGACCAACCATTCATCCTTCCTCTGCGATTAATCAATGTTGTCGTGCACTTACTCAGCTACTGAGTGGTAGAGCTTTGCAATGCCCTGGTGGGTCCAGTCCTTCCCCAGCTGTGGCAGGATCTGTCCAAACACATCTGACCTAAACATTCAAACAAACACAAAGAGATATTAGCGGCATAGAGACGGAGATATCTTCATCTGCCAGGTAACAGGCTCCTAAATTGTAGCAGATGTAGAGTAAACGAGTCAGAGGAAACATGTGCTTGAAAGAAGAAACTAGATCGGTCGTACAGACCATTCAAGAGGGTCATATAAAGCACCATAACTACTTTACCATTTCATCATAAACAGAACATTATAGACCATTCTCCACTAATGAGGATTACGGGCCCATAGGGCGAGCACTGTCTCAACCGCAGCTTATGACTGTGTGTGCTTACAGACAGAAATGTAAATGGCCTCATTATAAAAGTCCCTGTGCTCTTCACCCTGTTACTCAAAGAAAGCCACAAGTCACAGGTTGGCCTGAAGGGTCACAGGGATATTAAGCTTCAGTCAGCCTGGACCTGTTTGATGTAAACCACCTATGAACCTCATAAGAGTGGGCGTCAGGCTGATATCAGACTTGTATCAGAAGAGATGGGGCTTGCTTTAGCTAATTAAAAAGCTTAAAACTGGATTATGGACTTAATATCTGCTGTTTGAGAGGGACTTTAATTTATCAATGGCGATGAAATTGCAAAGAAAAGAT
Organism: Epinephelus awoara; assembly: GCA_035609425.1. NCBI lineage: Eukaryota > Metazoa > Chordata > Actinopteri > Perciformes > Serranidae > Epinephelus > Epinephelus awoara. Next base: position 20,742,220 of record CM069306.1, on the reverse strand, counting down.
TCTAGGAAGGGGGAAAACATGCTTTAAAACTATTTTATCATCTTCCTCCCTTTTGTATATTAAGCCGAGCTATCACATGTTCTGCAACAGCTTCAGTCACTGTTTATTCACCTGCTGGCCTCCATCTCTGGTGATCACACGGCCCTTCAAATAAGGAGCGTTATTTCACAGTATGTGGGCAATTTATAGACATGAGAGACTCAAATTAGTATCACACTTGTACACGTGCTGTCTTATTAAAGCACAAATTACTTTCTTTCTGGCGATGTGGATGTTTACAGATCATGATCCAAAACGAACATGCGTCATCTGTTACACAGACACTTTTGCATCATTTCACACTATATATTACAAAAGTGCAAAAAAGGTTTTTACAGGAGTACGAGCCATGTTCACAGCAGAGATTCGCAACGTGACAAGTTGAATCTCACAACAACTTGCAAAGTGCCAGTCAACAATGTTCTCAAAACCAGTTTACACCAATGCAACTTGAGATTTGGTGCGCTGTCTCCATAGCGATGACTTTCTGTGCTTACGGTTTAACTACCAGCTTTTCGGGTTAAAGTAACAATCACAAGTGTACTTTGTGAATATATGTGTGATGTGCACATATAGCCAGCAGCAGCAGCAGCAGCAGCGACATGTTGTGAGGACGAGACGGACTCAGGCTCATCAGGGATGGAGGGCTGTTGTCAGAGAATGCCACAGCAAACACACACAGCACTTGCTGACAGCTTGTAACTAACTTGGCCAGTTGACTTTGCTACAAGCTATTTGGCTGCTGACACAGGTGACGTGCCTTACGCTCTAAAACCAGCCACTGGCGATTTAACAAGCTGAGTCACAGCAGACACAATCAGCTGACTTGAGTTGAGCTGGGACAGGCCAGTTCACACTCTAACAACTTTCCCCTGCGACGCACTTAAATGGTTTCACCTCATTGTTGATCTTTGGTCTGAACTGGGCCCAACAGAAGAATATACTATGAGCACGCACAAGCTGCTGATATTATGTGCAACTTAAGGGAAGCTAAATCCCATGCACTGGTGGAGAACTGATGAGCCCTGGACAATGTAAAGTGTTACAACAGTATAGTAATTTACTGCGCTGTTTAGTGCTGCCCACAATCAGTACAATTACTTTCACTAGAAGCTAGTTTGCCACAAACTGTTGTTCAGCATTTATGTGTCCATTCATACCATAAAAGTAGACTAACACCTCACTGGAAGTTCAGCCCCATTACACTGCTTAGAGGTGTTACCAAACAGTTGTGAGTGACTTGGAGGCACATACTTTGTGATGGTGCCATCGATGTCAGAGATAATGACTTTGTCGTCCCAGTTCCACAGGTAGATGGTGCCCTCGCAGCGACATGTGCCCTGGTATTGAGTGGTGATGCTGAACGTCACATCGTTAGGTCCCTCCTTCAGTTTCAGACTGGCCTGGTAACACAAAGGAAGACGGTGAAGGACATCTGGAGGCGCAGGCGATTTCATTCACTTACTTGTTGCAACAGTGTGGGCTTTACTCTGCACTTTGATTTGTTTTACCACAGTGCAGTGAACATGGACAGGTCTTTAGAGCCCCCTACAGACTGTTAGAGGAGCTAACACAATGTAGTTCATAGCTGGCCAGCAGAGGGAGCTCTAAACTATGAAATAAACCCTTTCAAGTACAAATCTCATTGACTTCTCTACACCTCCAGTTTGTAATCTCATCAATCATGTACTCTGAAAACCAGACAGATTTTTATTTAAAAATTAAACTGTCAAAAAAAGTTCAACTTAAACTTATAAGACTAATTAAGCAGCAGAAAGCTATACTTTTAAAGAGGTTGGCAAGAGATGATTTTGAGGAAGGAAACATGTACTTACTATCTGATCAGAGGAGAGGCGTAGTGACTTCCTGTAAGTGTGTGGGCTGGGGTGGTGCTGACCATCTACTGGCTGCAGTCTCTCCTGACAGGATGCAGCGCTCACCTCCTTGGCCTCTTCATCGCTGGATGAGTCTCCTGCTTTAGGCCTAAAGGGAAACAATATGTATGTATATCTATATATAGATAAATTACTTGGAAACAAATCAAGTCAGTGAAATAGTCCTTGTGGTTGTATATGTTTCAGAACTATTTTTCTGCTCCTATTTAATAATTCTGTGCAACTTCTAAACTGCTCAAGATCTGACTGAATTAAATTTCACTGGACACACTCAGCCCTTCATGATCTGCCAAAACAGCTTGGTTCATTGACAATTCTCTCACAACATAATGAAATTATGCTGAGTTGTTATAAAACAGATTTACAAAGCTGTGGATTTTCTTTGACAATGTCATCCCAGAGTTCAACATGCCACTGGACTCACTTGACTCTAACGAGCACTAATAAACCTTTGGGACCACTTACGGCAAGGGCAGTTTCTCCTGAGACATGGAAGGTCCTTCTTCTTCCAGATGAGACTCCTCCTTGGTTTCAAGCTTCGTCTCTGACTGGAAGAACAAAGGGAAAATGTTGATGTGAGTCTTACAAAAAAATATTTTCAGTGCAAGTTTTAATACTTGTGATAATGTGTGCACACCTGCTTGATTGCACTATCTGCCCTTTTTCGCCAGAACCACCAGCGACCTGACTTCTTTGGCATTTTCTCCTTCACCCAGGCCTCCTCTGTAGCCTACACAAAAAGACAAAGAGAGTTACTGACAATCTAGTTACCAGTTTACAATGATCCATATGTATTGACAACACACACAGCAGAAAACCAAGATCAGTTACCTTTGGTAAGTTCTTCTGAAATGCTTGTAGACTCAAAATCAAGGGTGCAGCTAGTGCCCAATTATAATATCTGGGAACAAAAGCATTACGTAAGAGACACTATCGACCCCGCACTTAAAAAATATAACTCTTTTATATTATATGTGTGAAACAAAAATGCTTACTTACCTATTTCCTATCTTTACAACCAGGTTGGGGTTATCTATAATTGCTGGGTTTTCAGCAAATTCATGATAGGTGATGATGTGCTCCATGAACCTTTCTGCAAACACAAAAGACAGGGAACATTAATTAAGGACAGCACATGAAAAGGTCAGCGGTGGTGAGCCATATCATCTTACTTAACGCCAGACAGAAAGGTCAGGAAACTTTTTCTTCCATCAGCCACATCAGCTGAGGGCTTTTAAAACATGCTCAGAAAAGTCTACAAAAGCACGCACATGTAGATGATAAATACTTGTATTTAATTGGCATCAAGTGACGTTTTGACACTTCCAGAACAGTGTTTAAGACACAAGAGATAAAGTACTGTTCCAGCCCTTGTAAAATAGGCACTTGTGGCCTTAAATGGAAATGTGGGTGCCAACACTGTTACCATTACACAAAGCAGTCTATTTTTTTCTATGTAATAGAGCCTCCACCAACAGTGGCTGGACGCCTTCTAATGACGTTAATGCAGTTGGTACAACTTTGTAGTTACACAATAAATTTAGTTTTTTTTTCTCGACTGGCTGACTTTCTATCTTGCATAAAAGTCCTAAGTGCACTTTCGCCTACATTTTTTATGAGTGCCATTCTGGCGTACCTTTGGATATTTCAGCATTTTCTGTGAGGCCTCCGCACAGAGAAAGAGTGACGTCCGGGAGGTCACTAGCTGAGTCAGACAGACACTCTGTCCCGCTGTCAGCAGCTGCACTGCCTACCGACTGCGGGGACTGTGAACCAGAGTGCATCTCTGAGTCCATCCAGTGCTTTGTCGCTGCCTCAGACTCGCTGAAGGAACAAAAGACAACAACATATCATAATGCTGGTCTAGAAGGAGAATATTTTTGCTTCATTTAGTTTTAAAATAGATTTAATTTATATTTCCATTTTTAATTAGAACAGGTCAAGCAGTGACATTAATTAGGTGCCTCTTTCATAATCTAACCTCTTAGGAAAATATCGTGCAGCAACATCAGGTTCAAGTACATTCAGGTCATCTAGGTAGATATCCTCAGGACCCTGATGCTGGCTCCTCTTTGGGACACCTTCATCAAACAACAGAGACATTTATCAGTTAATGTGCAATCATAACTAAAAAGGAGATGTCTCAAAGAAGGGAAATAACGCACCTTTCTTCTTTGAGGGTGAATCACTCTGTTGGCTGCTGAAAGGGGTGGAGGTTGCCACATTTGGTGGCAAAACATCCAGGGGCTCCGTGGGAGAAACAGGACTTACAGAGGTTATGGTGCCAACAGATGTGAGAGGAATCACAGGTGTCATAGTGGTGATAGGGGTGCGTGGCTCGGGCTTAACAATGGTACACACTGAGGAGGAGGAGGAGGAGGCACCCTCTCCCCTTTCGATCTCAGACTCGTTCTCCATGGCCTCAGAGCTGAGGATGACGCGGAAGTGGGTGCTCTCTGATGGGGTGATGGTCACGGTTTTTAGAAGTTCTGGTTTCTCTTTTTTGGTGACCTGGATTTTGGATATCAGAGGGGAGAAAGTATGCCACTAATAGGAGAGTATGCCAAAACCTGTGTATCTGTGAATAAGGATGCTCTCATTGATCGGCCACCACTGCAAGTGTCTGTTATATAAAGGGGAATGCAGACGTGACACTGTAGCAGGGCAAGTAATGATTCAACCATTTATTTATTTACTGATTTATTTATCAGGTAATGGTAAGAAAAAATCTTAAGGGAAACAACTTTGATTAGAAATTACAAAATTAATAGTTTGGCTCTCCTAGATTGACCAAAATCTTTTATATAATCTGATGACTAAAAAAGGAATAGGAACAGTTTTAATTGACTACAAAATCACTAAAATTCATTCTAACTTGGTGTGTTGTGTTTGTTTTAATTTTATTTTGTAACATTTCATATTATTCTGTAGGAAAGATATATTTCTTATGTTCCAAGCTGTTCCCAATAACCAAGTGCAGGCTGCTGTGGTTAAGCTGTGTCTGTGAGATAGAGCAGATAATATGTTGCACGTGTTGGCTGCCAATAAATAAACAGTTGTCAATTAGTGATTCTTTCTTATCTCTTAGTTGTAATACTTGATTTACAACGTTGTCAATAGTCAAATAAATATATAATGATACATAATAAAAGGCTTCAAATAAACCCAGTGACTGGTATCAGCAGATACTGCTTCTGGCACTTAATTATCTGACCAAAAATCGCGACAGGAGAGAGGTGCTTACCCTGGTTGTTTCTGGAAACTCCCCCCAGGTCCACTGCATGTGGGACTCAGCTCTGAGTAAACTCTCTGAGGGCCTGACCATCAGCTCGGAGTCACTCTTTGGGGAAAAGGCCTGAGACAAGCCGTGACTAAAGGGATAGATAAGCAAATGCAAACAATCAATAAGATAGAGTCTATTTACGTATCTCGGCCACACTCTTGCTGACGGCTCTCTGTTCATGTCAATACATACCTGTCATTCGCTGGCCAGTCCCCATCAGACATTGGATAACCATCGAGGCTGTGTCTAGCTGCGGGTAATTTGGGGTCAATATCTCGCATTGTGGTCACTGAAGGTGACCTTTATAGAGAGAGTGAAACAGATACATAATTAATCTGTGTTTAAACAGATCCCTGCTATAAACAGTGAGCACTGACCCTAAACCTACCTTGAGACATGTGCAGCAGCTTCCTCGTCAGAGCTCATGTCCATCTCAAAGATCTCTTCATTTTGCCCAGCGCTGGACATAGCAGCAGTCGTAGCAGCAGGTGCGTTAGCAGCAATAGCGTTACTGGTAGTGACTGACATGGGCGGGGTCAGCTCCTCTCTTCGGGGGTCTCCTTTATGCTTCTTCCTCCGTCGTTTCTTCTTTTTTGTGGCCACGGTGCTCGGAGCAGGAGGCTCGGGTGGGTCCTCTGGGTCAGCGGGGTCATCCTCCAGATCCTTTGGTGGCCTGTGCTCAACCTCTGAGATCCAGAATAGGTGACTCTCGGTGGGGATTGGAGAGGTGGCCAGGTGGGCAGGGACAATCTGCTTAAGGATCGATGAGAATCAGTGACTTGAGGCTTAGGATACATTTAAACAAGTGCAAACCAAAGAAGCATTAATGGTTCTTAGTGTCTGATCCTAGCCTCAGACTGAAGTCCAGTAAAACAGTGTTGTTGTCACTGGATAGTTGTCACAGTAAGAGTTTGGAAAGCTTGAGCAAAAGGTCTCCAGTCAGCAGCAGCTACACAGCTGTGGAGCCATTATTTCCTCGTACAAACTTTTCCCTACACGTGTGCTTTGCAGTCAGAGTTAAGACTGTTGTTGGTTCTGGTTAAGGCATCGTGATCAGATTTAACTGAATAACAAATATATCAAAGGATGAGGACATGAGCTGCTCGGCTCAAACACAAAACAATCTTACTCTAAAAAGGTCTCTGCTTGACAAGCAACACAGCACATTAGAAACCCTCACAGATGCTGCTGTCTATGCGTGATTGAAAAATAATTTGCAGCCAATTCAATACCTAACTTAACTTTTGCTGCTAAGCTTCTCACAGTAAAGACAAATCTGAATCAAAGTCTGTGTTAATAACCTACAGCTGTATTGTCATTTCATTTTATTTTTCAAACAGCGAGTGACTTAATTACTGTGTGTAGTTAATTGGGTACTTACATTCAGCTGCTCAGCTTCCTGGACAAAAAAGGCCTCTCCATTGTCACCAAGCTTCATGTGCAGCTCTACTGGCTCTCCATTCACTTCAATGTCAATCTGGAAAAATTTGGCAGATTTAAGCAAAACAATGGTACTTTTCATGAGGAAATATGTTTGCTTGATGTCTAATTAGCATGTATGTACGTATATATACATCTGACTATGCCTTTTTAATTGATTTAAAAACAAACTGGATCTTATTTTGTTATACTTCCAACATTTCATGTCAGGCCACATAGAGAGCCTGCAGCTACATACAGCCCCATCTTTCCCTGGGGGCTTTATAAAACCTAATAACTGTATGGGTCCTCTGGGCTTGCATTCAGAGGAGCCTGCCAATAGAACAGGGCCATTCATGTTTGCCGGGCAAACCCCCAGTAGACCCGAGGCCATTCAGAAACTTGACACCACAAAAGCAAAAACCAGATCACGTCTGGCACTGCAGAGACTAAAGAGGAGGCAGAATTTGACTCACAAGCGCTCAGCCTGCTCTGACAACTTGAAACCAAATCATCAATATTAATTCTCAACTAACAGCCACCAACATCATCTGCTTTTTCTGTTTCTCTTGTGATCCTGCATGTTGTATCTTTCCTTTCGCTGATGTCCTTTAATGCTGCTGTGGTTTCTAAACAGCCTCAAGATTTAATTTCACCCCCTCAGGGTTGCTAAGGGCAATTTATGGATGGTGAGTGATGGCTGGGAATTTCAAGGCCCAATTAATAATGAGTTAGAATAAATGAGGGTCCTCTTCAGCCTCTCACAGCCGGTGATAGGTTACATTCACTTGACTGAGTTGTGGATTTGCCAACACCATGCTGGATTACTGGTATTACAAGAGGCAATGGATGCCTGCAGATGCTCAAAATTAAGTCATTGTATTGGGTTGTTTCTCTCTGGCAGCACAATGTGACTTTTGAAGTTTGTGTTTACTTCGGGCCGGAAGAGCAGAAAGCGGATGAAAATAACTATTTATGCATAGCCCAAGTGATTTTAGAATCAAAAAGTACTTAAAAACATTTCAGGTTGCCAACAAAAGTGACTAGTGTATGGGCAGACACACACGCCATCCACAGCCAAAATTTAATTAGTGTTTGGCTGGCAGCTACAACTTAATTCCCACTCTGAATTTTTTAAAAATATCTGCATATCAGTGACAAATATCGCATCATTTATGTGATCCAGTAACTTCTAAAAACATATAAATATATATTGCAGCAGCCCTCGAGGATGTGACAAGTGATCTCAGGGACACACGCATAGCTGTTTGTTATACAACAGCCCTTGTTGTTGAGGCCATCTTTTTCACGTGTCCTCCCCTTCCCACTCATTCAAGTTGTAGAGCTGTTGCCATGGAAACCACTCATTCAGTCATTCCTCTGAGCCCATCAGCATTCTGGGTAGGTGGTGAGACAGTGTCAATCCCCCACAAATCATCACCCACTCTGATCCTCGAGCAAGTGAATAAGCTTTATTCAACTTGGAGCATAACATTGCTCTTCTATTAATAGAATCCGTGGACAAAGTCACCATTGATAGTGATGTGGTCGGAAAAGTAATTTAATTATAAACGCTATCTAGTTTTAGCCTTTTTTAATTAATGGCTGAACACCATGGAATATTCTGAGTCTTTATATAAGATGATAAACTCAAGTAACCTCAGTTTCACACACAAGAAAGTTTGTTTTAACTGATGCTGAGGCAGGTTTCTGTTACAAATCTCTCAGAAGATCTGCTGTTTTAAAATTCATATTTGGCTCTATATTTACTTACAACAACATAAAAACTACTACAAAAACAGGCTTCACTTGCTCTCACTATCCATCAACTAGGCCGACACAAAGGTGCAACAAAAATGTCATTCTCTCAAGTGAGAAGTGGGTGCTATAAATAGCACCGTTGTTCCTTGGCCATGATTAATTGGATCTTATCTCCAGGCCAGAATATAAAGTAAAAACTACTAACAAGGAGGGAGAAAAGCCCAGTACAACCCATCTCCCAAATGCTTTCCTAAATGATTCAAAAACGCTCCACTGAAGCTATTAATTCTGGCAGAAGCGACATGAGAATAGGTAACCTTGTAGTGGTAAATAGGGCAACTTGTATTCAGTGAAGCACACAGCTGACCCAAGCCATGGATCTTCTTTATTTATCCATTTACATACAGCCATTTACATGGCTAATGAAAATGAATATTGCACAGCCATGCATACTCCCATTAAGGTGCCATAACTTGTTGTTTATCACATCAAAGTATGGGAAAGTGAAATGGCTCGAGCCTCAGTTTCTCACTGATGGTGGACTTGTTGGACTTTGGGAACACAGCCTCCCTCTTTCATTCCTTCAACCACCACCAAAAGGTTAGCGCTGCGATATTTGTGCATTTCTAAAAACCTGCTGATATCCAAGTCTTTCATGATGTTTAAAAGTAGGTGTGTTTCTCTGTCCATCCAGAAATGTGGACTTTTTTGTGTATGCATTTCTAACAACAGCTTGGAAAACTGTGGGCTTGTTGGTTTGTGTACAACGTAGAAAAGCTAACTGTAAAGTCTTTCATGATGTTTAAAAGTAGGTGTGTTTCTCATTCTGACCAGAAATGTGAGCTTTTCTTTTGGGGATGCATCTCTACCCCAGCCTTGCCAACCGCTGTTTGGTTGGTTTGTGTACAACGTATCCATGGCAACGTACAGAGCTGACCATAAATGGGGAAGAGAAGAAACCAATTGTCAGAAACTGCAGTAAAACCCCCAATTGACAAGGATATTCTGAATACACTGTCCAAAGAATGTTCCTAAAACCCAAATAATACCGGCATATACCACATATCTAACTCAGAAAATACTGCATTTGGAAATGGGTTTAAATTGGGAATATCCAAAAGGAATATACCGTTTACATGATCGCATCAAATTCAGAATACTTTTGCATTTGGAATAAAAGCGTAATATAAGTGTGCATGTAGAAGTGGTTAATGTTTTGTACAACTTATGAGAGTTTGAAAGTCAAAACTGACATTCAGCAAAGCTTCCTGAAAGAGAAACGAACCCTTTGAAGGTTAATGTGACCTAATGTTCAGGGAGATGTCAATCAATAACTAAAATCGTCTTTAAAATTGAAAGTAGTCCGCCTTATCTTGGGCTCCTCGTGTAGTCCTAGCCACACTTAATGCTTGTCTTCAAGACTGATTATACTGTATGGCTTTTCAAAACATTCAATAAAGTACACATAGTGAGAAACAGGCCTTCTCCTTCGAAGATGAAGCACTCTTACATACACTCATTCTCACAACTACGCATTTAGAAACATTTCCTGAGGGGGATTCATAAACTTGAACTTTCTTGACATGGCGCTCACTAATTTGTATTATTATATGACTTTAAAATGTTAGTGAGACAAAAAACAAGAAAAAAAGATACTAAATTCTTCAACTTACCACTTTCTCTTTGGAGCGCAGTACACCCAGCTTGCCGAAGCGCACATGGAATGGTGAGCACTGGTAGGTGCCATCCCTCTGGCGGACAACCACAACATCAATGCAGCCCGACAGCGTGGCCTGATTAATGCCCTTATACAGTTCTTTGACGGTTACCAGCACCTGACCTGCCAGCTGGCCAACGTAGTTCATCGTGTCCGCCTGTAGGAGGAAGAAGAATATTAGCTGAGTTAGGGGAAAGACAGGATGAGGATGTGCTGCTCAGCATAAGTCCAGAGGAATAGACCGTTTTGGCCCGTACAAGTTGTGAAATGTAGTTGTTTTCCACTTGACTCTCTCAGTCTATCAACTGTCGTCTCGTCTTTAAATATCGTCTTCTGAACAGTCGCACGGTTTTATTTCTCTTTTGCTTTCATCTCTCAGCTCCCTCTCTGCCTGCCTGCCCGCCCTGTGGTGTCTGTTATCTCCTGACCTGTTTACAGTCTGCCTCTGTTACACTGTCACTGGCCGCTGTCCCACATGAGCTGCATCAGAGAGGGGGGCTGACGGCTGGGCTGAAACAATGCAAAGAGACAACCTCACAAAGAGTTCCCACTGCCGCGCTGCAATGGGAGCAGCTGACTTCCTGTTTACATTCATAACCCTCTGCTAAGTATATCAAATAGATGCTAAAAGCCATGGTTGTGTGGCTGTTATTATTCGCACTTGGATTAACCGTGCACATTTTCTCAGAGCACTTTTTTTTTGTTGTGCGGGAGAAGCAGTTTCAAAGACTGTAAAGTAATTTACAAGCAATCTGTTGAAGCTACTATATCAGAGAGCAAATTGCACACAGGCCTAGGCTAATCATACAAACTTTCTGCCTGTGTTACAGAACTAGATTATTTACAGTCTACACAGTATACACAGTCTGCGTCACAGACTGTGTATAACTATTAACATAGCAAACATGATTTTGGTTTGTTCGGGTCAGGGTCTAGTTTAGTGGGGCTTGTAAACATGTCCCCTGCTGACTTCATTGGGTTTATGCAACTTGAAATAGTCCTATCTCACACTGACCTTTTGTTCAGACTCCAGCAATGAGAGCAGTGGGGGGGTGATGTAGAGTAGAGAATAGGGGCATTTGTGCATGGGTGGCATCATGGAATATGGCAAACTGGCATGATATGTTTCATCAGAGCGTGAGCTAATGAAAACAACGCAATAAATTATTAATATACTGCAGGGTACTTAGAGTAATTCCCACACTTCTAACCACACACAGGCAGGCAGCCATTGTGATATCAAACAGCCAACACTGTAAGCTGACAGTTCAAAGGGTCATAGAGGGGTTTAGATGATTTGATACGGGGCCTATTAACAACAGGAAGCTGTCCATTCTTTCAAAGAACTTCACCCCATATTTGTAGACAAGGAGGAGAATGGAAAAATACAAGTTATGCCCAAGTTAAGGGCCTTTGTTCTTCCTTCTGGAAGACAACAAGGAACTATAGGCTAAAGGAATATATTCAGTCATATTGAAACCCTGGAAAAATCTGTCATTCAAAAGTTTATTTTATTATGATTGCCTGTAGGGTGAAAGGAAATTCTAAACTAATAGAGAGGTTACTGAAAAGCTTGTGTACTACAAGATAAAGAGGCTGCCAGAACGATAATAGACTATTCACAGAAGAAAATGTGTTTTATGTTGTTCAATGCAGCGAGGATCGGCACAAACACAATGATTCAATAGGCATCAAGCAAAAAGACAAAAACTGTCAAATCAAACATGGTATAAAAAAAGGCAACACACATTAGCTAAAAAGTAATTTCACTTTGCCACTGTCAGAGGTAAAATGTCCACATGTCGCATGTTGTTGGTCAGTTCTCTGAATGTTTGTTTCTCTATCTGGATTTTTTTGTATCTCTGGAAACCAGAACAGTCTTGTTGCTATCAAGCAAATTACATGCAGCATAAATTTGCACCATTACGTAATAAACTTTCACTTTTAATCTGAAACCACAGAGTCCCACTGCAGGTGTATCAAGTGCAGAGCTCCTGGACTGATAGTATTAACACAAAGTGCAGAGACAGACAAAGACATTTGTCTTTAACAAACAGCCATAAATGTCATTATATAACTGGGAATATTTGACCTTTACACAGGAGCTGTCTGAAAAGCCCCCAGTATTCAGTGATTTATCGAGAGCACAGTCACGTGTGACAAACATGCTTTACCTTCTCATCCAGTGTCTTTTCCTTCTTTAGGTGTCAACTCAAAAGTAGAGGTCCACACAGCAAGTAGCTACACTGCCAGACCCTGAACTACAAATTAAAACAGGACAACCTTGATATTTTGGACATGAATGATGAGCAGATTTCAGAAAAAGGATAATAACACGCACATCCCAAATAAATACTGAAAGGGTGCTGGATCATAAACTTCTAACGTTCCAAAAAAGGAAAAAATGATCCGCACAGCGATAGAGCTCCCATTAATCCATTTAATTTTTTGTCAAGTGACGTTCTGAGCAACACAGGGTCTTCCTCAGACTTGTAGTCAGTGAGAAAATGACTTCTGTACATGTCAGAGGAAGAGCCTGCGTTGCCCGAAACGTCACTTGATAGAAAATTAAATGAAGATGAGCAGATTTAACAGACAATGCAGGCTTCCTGACCAGCCAGATTACTTCAGACCATCTCAAATACAAACACTTCTGTCACAGTCCCTAAAAATAAAACAGTCTCCAATGTAGCCCTAAAGCTGACATCATCCATCTGATTCACTGTATTCAGGTGTCAAGCCACTAGGCTTGGCGACAATCATATGCCAATAAATCCAAGCAGTGAGCCAAACCAAACAAAACATGATGACTAACAGTATACCGGGCTTTCCAGCATCAGGCCAAAACTGTGACCGACTAAGAGACCTGTCAGCACTGACTCACCAGGGACCAAGACGACCTCAGAGACAAGGACTCATCCTGTTCACTGTTGTCTGTGTTGTCATCTGTGTTGTTTCCCAGGAGCTCCCAGTCCCCCCAGGACCTCTGTCTCTTCATCACTTTATAGTAGAGCACCAGCTCTCACTTTACTCAGCTCAGGACACTCCACTGGGACCAATGTTGTCTTCCCTCAGCTTATGATGATAGTGCCGCCCTGCCATCATAAATCTAATTTCAAATGTGGCCCACCTTATCACTTTGAAATAGCCCTCCCAAGGGTAAATACCAGTACACTGCTATCTGACGGGATTGTGCAACACTGTCATAAACTTTGTCATCTTTCTTCTGGGCTATTATGTGCGTGATGTGCACTTGTGCTTATCCAGTCAACTGACAGGACACTAAGGTTTTAGCCAATGGGATGGCCTCTTTAAGGTGGCGGTGTATGGCTGATAAGAGGCAGCTAATTCCTGTGAACGGCTATGCAATGTTTTTACCTGATAAGAGTACAAGCTCAGGGAAAAACAGGCAATACTCTGCAGTGTGACGTTCCTCTCAGTCAGTCACATGTACGATACCATCATTGCTGCATGTGCTTGTTATTGTGCATGACTAAACAAAACAGGTTGATAGCATTCCTCAGCTCCAGGAATACACCAATGGGATATTCAGGACATTGGACTTTAACATGTTGATCTTTTGTTGTGTATTACCCTTGAACTTCTTGACATCATGAGCATGTGATCACAACAGTGAACAGGTGAAAGCTCTGTAAATACCAAGTGTATAATCTCTGCAGGGGTTAGCCTATATTAAATATCAATACAGCTTGCCACAATTAGCCCAAGTGCTAATTTTAGTCATATTGACATCCAATACAGATGGAACTGGTACACTCATGAGACTGCAGTCCACGCCATGATGAATTCAAACATGTTTTGTCATCAGGAAGTTGTCACTGGTCCGACTTCCAGCATCCTCCAGCCTGGTTTAGCTCCTAAGTGAGTGCCTAAGATAAACATAATGCATGAGGCTCCTCCAAAAAGGCCTCTTCCCCACTGTCCCATCTGCTAAGCCTTTTGTAAACACTATCAAACAAAACACACAGGCCTACTGGGTGCAAGGCTGTTGAGTCATCCTCCCCTTGTGCTAGGATCTGTTCTGTGTTTGAATATTTGACAAGATCCATGCATAAATAGATTTATACTTTCCTTTTATAAATGAAATGTGCTGGGTACTGACTGAGTCACAAACAACCCAGGAGAAACTGAATACACTAAGCAAAAATCAATGTAGAGAGCCCTTGTCTTTACATATAGTGTACTGGTACCATTATGAGTCACGAGACAAGGCATCTGAGTATTATGGTCTTAGTTAGTTTGACATTGATTTGTCCACAGAAACAGATCCCATCTGGGCCATCATGACATTTCAAAACTTTTTGGTTTTGCCACACCTGCTGTATTTCCTATCTAGAGTCCTCAATCAAGGAATACTGAAACCAAAACTCCAGTAGCATGTGTAAAGTAAAGGTAAAAACTGGTCAGGTCTGAGCTCCCAAACAACCCATCAAACCACTTTCCCTCTCTTCTAGGATGGCACAACCCACGGTAAATAGAAATCAAGCACAATTTTCAATAATTGAAACAAATAAAATAGATTGTGGTTTACCTTATTCTATGGTATGCATTTTCTTTCCTTACTTTACGTCATTGCTTTATAAAGTTGTTGGTATAAAGTGTTGTACCTCATGTAGGTGGGAAATGTAATGGATTTTCAGCAGAAAATGCTTGACTGTGTACATAAAATACAATAAAAACTTCAAGAACATGCAGGAGTCAATGAGTTCAACTTCTGTCTAGACAGCATTCTCATCTATCACGTTGTCTTTTTGTTTTATAGTTTAACCATTTCCCCAGTCTGTTTCAAACTGTCCTTCATTCATCCGTATCCTGTATGGTCTTTGTTTGTTTTACTGCATAATTATGGTTTTCATCTGTAATGATCTAGTGAATATTTGCTTTGACCTAGTGACAAAAGAATATGTCCTGTGACTGAGTGAGCCAAACACCCAACACATGGCTCATTTTACACTCACACACACACTCAAGTATTAGGTTACACCAAACTGCACCGAAATGAGCCTACTTATTATGTGTGTAACATAAAGCATGACAACCACAACCCCAGACAGAAAGGCGGTGTTGGCTTTCATTACTGCACATTATGTAGTGCAGGAAAAACAAATATTTAAGGATTGAAGAGGCCAAAAGCACTGCAATGTTTTTTTTCTTTTAAATACAGGTACAACAACCATTATTTACTCAATCTTCTAGGCACAAGGCATACTTCTCATGTTTGGTAAACTGCAATCCTCTGCACTGAGATTCAATGCACACTCACTGTGTTAAATCAGTCAAAACCAAAAAACTTGTGGAAAATGTAGCTTTTAAATAGCACCCACAGGCAGGTGGTTTGTTTGGTGAGTTGGCAGCACTGCTTTGCTTAACGTTACAAGCCAAGTAAACACCTCTCACAGTCCACGAACAACAATACGTGAATTACCACAAGATACAAGCTAATGTTAGCTGGATGTCGCAGATTATTTTGGGCTAAAAATGCTAATTTCGGGGATTAAATCTGCCATGTTGCCTGATTGAAATGTCACCAGTGCGCGAGCGCTCGACTGTTACATGAACGGAAAATGCGGAAACACACGAACTGAAAGCAAAAACTGAATTTCAAATAATGTTTACAAAGCATTGTTAAGCCTGGGAATTAGTAGCTTCGGAAAATAAACAGCGTGGCAGTAACTAGCGGAGAGAAAAATAAATGAATGGGACAGGGCTCAGCTAGCTGCTCGCCTGTTCGGTTAACCCGCAGCTAGCTTTACTGTTATGGTGGGGTTACCGTTAACGGTGAAACGGTAACAGGCTAAGAATCAGTGCTAACGCAAGGTCGCCGGTTTCAATGAAAAGCGGTTAATTTGTAACCTTAATGAATGAATTCACAATTACGTAACGTTAGCTGTTTCATCTGGGTTATATTAATGTATAGTAGCTAAAATGTTAGCCAGCATACAAGCTAGCTAACGTTAGCTGACGGTAGATTCAGATATGCATTATCACAGGCAGCAGCAGAGCAAACGGCTATCAAACCGGGTGAAATCATCCTACCGCTGACTACTTACCTCTCTGTTACTCCAGCGGGATGCTGCAGATGAAGGACGTTACGGTGTCCTCAGTGAGTCCCCATTATTTTGCCCGTGAAACTCCTCGGAAGCCTCCTGACGTGTCCGTGGCTGGACCACCGCGGCTGACTGGTTGTGCTGGAGGAAGCAGGGAGCTGAAGTTGACGGGACAGGGAGCCGCACAGTGGCGGCGCACTCTCACAGCCGGTGCCACCCTGTCAGCCAGGGTTACATTAGGATAGCTTCACAACAGTGTATAGGAACTGAGAGGTTTATTTGTCATACTTTGCCCCGAGCAGCTCAGTTTAGAGGACATTTATTGACAGATATGACACAAAGGCTCACATATATGGGTGAGAGGTGACCTCAGTTTAATGTGCAATGCTTGGGACTCTTGGCTCCTCTGTAACAACCCTGCACAACTCATGATGAACTGCACCAGCAATAAAAGCAGGCAGAAATCAGATGCCACCATTAGCTGTTGTCTAATAGGCCATCATCAACCCCCAGACTCTAAAGGTTTTTCAAATCAAATTTAATGAAGGCATTTTTCTCACTGAATGACCCATTTGTGGGAGATTATGTAAAGTCAAAGGGAAACCTCTCTAATGCATAAGCACCTTTATTACAAGGAGTGCCTTGAAGAGGAAACAGACTATTATTTACCTTGTAAAACAGACACACCACCTCACACTAAATGCTGCAGGGCAGCTCTCTTTACATTTTCCTTGTATTGTACTTGAAATACAACATTCCCCCTACTTTCAACACATATTTCTAACAGTGTCTGATGCCCATATGACAAGCTCCATTGACAAACCTTCAAAAGTATTCAAGTTATGCCCGTGCAACTTTACACACAGCTTTGTGTACGCTGCATGAGGCACTTTGAATGAACCAGTTTCAACCGTCGTGTGTGTGTTTCGTCACATTACTGCAGGCTATCAGGGTTTACCCCGCTCCACCTCTCCTACAAACTGCTGTAATTAATGACACTAGCATACAGTACAACAGCACATAAGGTACATGCACACAGTACAATTCAAACATAATAGCCGCTTATAAATAATAGACACCAAGCTTTAATCAGTGGAGCATGTGACATAACAGACACAATTTTTAGTGTCTGACAACACAAAGCAAATGGCTTGCAGGAAGTTTACATATTATTTTTCCTTTATTTTTGTTACAGTGTATAAACCTCAGGCATGCCTTGGTGTCAGAGGTCAGAGGTTTTCCAATGTAATACTGTATTAGTATAAGAAAATTGCATTTTGCTTTGGCTGGCCTTCATTACTGAAACAAGGATTTGTAGCAGCTCTGGTTAAACATAACATTTACTGCTGAAAGTGGCCAGAAGGGACAGAAGACATGTCAAGCAACTACAAGCACACAATTATCCTCTCTGTATCACATTCATTGTTTGCTTCCTTGACGAGCAATGCCCAAAGCTCTTTAGCCCAGCATATTAAAGACTCAGGAGGAAGCAGCTGTATTAATCATTTATTCAAACTGCTCGGTGCACCGGCATGTGCCGGGGTAAAATGCTTTGGAGATGGCCCAGTCATTCATCTTTTCTACTTCATTTCTTCTCCTCTTTCATCTCCTCATCCTCTGGGTTGTAGACACTGACGGTGAACTCGCCAGCTTCTGCACCGTACTTGTTCTTGACGTGGAGGGCGTACTTGCCAGAGTCAGTCGTGGTGACGGTGGCGATCGTGATGCTGGCAAACTTGCCGTGCTCGAACTTGAGTTTGTAGCGCTCGTCAGATACCAGCTCCTTGTCATTCTTCGTCCAGCTCACCTCAGGTGTAGGCTCGCCCCAGACATTGCCAGTCAGGTTCAGGGACTAAAGAGAATAAGAGGGATTGCACAGGTTTGATGTGTCTCATAAGAATATGGATTCCAAAGTTCAGAGGAAAGAGATGCTCCAATGAATAAAACAATGACAAAGACAGTGGAAGGTGAGACACAGAGTTTAATGCAGTGTATGAACACACTGAATGTGTAATCTATTTACCTTGCCCTCTTGGATAGCAACCACGTCTGGCAAGCCTCCAACAACACGAGCGCGATCTAAACAAGAAATACAAGAGTGAGGCAAGACGCAAAGGTCAACCATCAGTCAGTCAAACTTTGTGGAACATTTGACTTTGTTTTGGTGTGAGTTTCTGAGTGTTGGAGATATCAGCTGTAGAGATGTCTACATTCTCTTTAGCTAGATGGCACTCAGTTTGTGGAGCTCAAATTGCCAAAAAAAGTACATTTGAAAAACTCAACGGCAATGTATTCTGTATTCTTTAACTGTAATTATGAGCCTGAGCCCGGTTTAAACCCGACATTTTTTTTTAAGGATATGAACGTGGAAATTGAAGGCTGACTCTCGTCTTTCTTTCCATGGCAATCTTTTGTCATGTGCCTGTTAAGTGTCGAGGTCCCAGGCTTTTTGCTGTCATATACCAGCATCGTGCTGCACTTGGTACACTCGACAAAGCCGACACACATGTTGTCACCGTCGACAACTCACTACTTACCCAACTACTTATAGCCTAGGTCTAATATGAGGAGCCCAACCAGTCCGAGCCCAAGGATAACAGCGGGCAGAGAATCTGAGCTGTAATCCATCTATCACTCAACAAACCATTGGAATATATAGGAGTATACCCACTTCCTCCTTACTAACCGACTCATCTTCCTTGTTGTGCACCCATCTCATCAACTACCACTACACCACTGACCTCGGCAACGCACATCAAAACAATCTAAATTTACAAATAGCACTGCATGTAATAGGAAAAATATGAATTTTTGATTTGGGGGTGAACTGTCCCTTTAACACTGACTTTCAAACTGGTGAGTGAACCATCCTTCATAAAACATATCACAATGTTTTAAACTTAACTTTGAAGAAATATAGCCATTTAATCTCCTGGAAAACCATTTTCCACGAATGAATGAGTTCTTGATATTATGATGACCTACACACTCATGTATCTTCAATGCTACTGAACCCAAGTATAAGATTGTGTTAAAACTAAAATAGCCTCTGGGTCCTGAAAAATGTTACATCATGTCATAGAGTGACATCTCATGGGAGAAACAAAAGAATAAGTAACCACTTACTTCTCTCTGCGATTGCTGCCGCCCTACAGAAGGAAGGAAGGCAGACATTGTCAGAAGCATCTTAAAATGGTATCACAGGCAGAGCGATTGCCAACATTTTTGTCCTGAGCTATACAATTCCAGGAAATGTATTTTGAGTGCTTCTGAAAGGTCTCACAAAGTACACGGAGTCTATTTTAAGTTTGTGATGACATAGCATTTGTGCAAACATCCTCTTCAAATCAAAATCACACAACAGAAGGATCGAGTCAGATGAGTTTGTTTGCTTACTTGAGCCTTTGGAATTCTTCAAATGCCTCTTCCCATGCTGCACCAGGAACAAAACAAAACATTATTATTAATAATTACATAAACAGTAGCCAGAGTTAATGGGACTTCTTCACAAACCTTAAGTATCTCCTTTGTTTGACTTTTAAAGTTTCACTTACCCTTGCCAGACAGATCAAAGACTCTCTTCACACCGTCTTTGCCATCAAAGATGTCCATGGTGTATTTGCCCTTGTCCTTCTCTGTGGGCTCATTGATCTTAAGCCAAATCTGCTCTCCTGTGAGTCCAGACTTAACTCTCTCTGAGGCGGCAATCTTCCCCTCTCTAATGGAGGAACGGTCAACACAAAGATCAATTAATGCAACTGTTTACTGAAAGTAGCAAGTACACTGAAAAGCAAGATTTAGACAGAGAAGCAGTCAATGCAGCTGGCGGTTATAATTAGCACAATCGTTCCAGACAGTATTAAACCAAAATGAGAGATCTGACACGTGTGACCTGTGCAGCTGGTGAGATTTTGTCCCCATCTGTAGATTGTTCTCATATAATTCATCAGGAGATTATGCGGGAGAGCTGAGAGTGTAAGTTATAGTCGAAACAGTCCAATGCAGACACTTTCTTCCTCTGCGATATTAGTTTTCGAAACTATTTCACAATGAAAGCGGAAAAAATCCTTATAAATGGCATACAGCTTTGCTAATTGGACACAGGTGAAAAACCATCCTAAAGCTTATTGAGATGGTATGCATGTGAGATTTGAACGTCTCTGACAAAAAGGCTTTTCTTTCCAAGCATGGAATAACAAATGGCTAAAAAACACTACCAAGTGATTTGAGAGAGACTTAACAGCCTGTTACTTTTTCTAGAAAGCTGACAAATTGGCCAACATGGTATTTGTGATATATTTTGTGCTTAAGGCGTCCTGAGGAATTGCTTGTAAGGATATGTTTGGTTAGTCCTTTGTGATGTTTACTTTCATCTGTTGTAAAGTTCTGATTGTTATTTTTGGTTGTGTGTTCAGGTTATGTAATAGGTTTCACTAGGTTTTCTTTTCATTCATGCTGTATCCTCCCTGGTCTTCAACAGGGGGTCTGTGACTATTTAGGGGTCCTCAGAGTTACCGCAAGGGAGCCGCCGAATTAATGTCTGATAATCTATTTTAAGTTTTAATCTAAGTGCTTTTTCCAAATTAAAATGTGTCTTAAAATCAAACATACAAGTAGCAAAGGTATTGAAATTTATATTTATTGAAATGTATTTATTTTCAGTTTGGTATCTATTGAAAAAAATATTTCAAAGATTATTTTTGGGGGGCTATATTATATTATGTTTTTAGGACACACGGGGGCGCTGCAGCAAGGGCACAGCCTTTGTGCATGGGGCACCCTCTACACCCAATTATCTCCAGTGCAAGTCAGTATATGTGGAAGGGGGTCCCTGCTCGGTCTCTCTATCAGCTAAGGAGTCCTTGGCCTATGAGACATTGAAACCCCTCCTCTTCTCTATATGTGCTTTGCTGTGGCTTGGTCTACTATATATGTGTCATGTTTCAATGTATGACATCAACCTACCCAGAGACAGCAGGTGAAAATTAACCTTGATTTACATCACATTAATGTGTGCTGTCCCTGATAAAGAAACAAATACAGTAAAGTAAAACAAATATTTAATAATACTGGACAAATTAGTTTACATAGTGTAGATACTGGTATAGTTTACTATATATACCATGGACACCACACACAAATTCAGCATTTGCATTAAGCTACAGAGTTTAAGATGGTTGTGTTTGTATTGGTTTATACCCGAATATTTCATGACAAGTGCACATGTCACGACAAGTGTCAGACAGGAGATTTAAAAAAGGATGATAAGTGAATAAGGGTGATTTTACATACTTGTGGAGCCAACCGACACGCAGATCCTCGTGGCCATATGTGACCATGGAGTAGAGGATGATGCCATGTTCAGTACTCATGACACTGATTTCAGAGGAGGAGTTGGCTGGAGGGAAAACAATAAAAAGCAGGCGTATCTACTATCTACTTCCCATGACAACAATATGGATTTATCGTACATAAAACTGCGTAAAATATGTCAGTGTTTAGCTGTTAATAATTCACGGAGTGGAAAAATACTGCACATTCTGCTTCTTAATGTGATTTTCTTTAGTGTCGTGCTTCATTGCTGCTTGGTGTGAAGTTTAATGACTCACCAATAACCCTGAACAGCTCATTCATTACAGCCTGGTATCCTGGGAAATAAAAGGATTAGGAACAGCAATTAATTGCTTTTTTTTATTTGTGAGGCTGACAGCACAGATTTTTCTTTTTCACTCACAGATTCTTGACTTTACCTGCATCCGTCAGATTGAAGGTGCTCTTGTCTCTGCCTCTGTCATCAGTCAGGTAAACATCGTAAATACCTATATCCGACTTGGAAATCTAGAGTTTGAAGTAAAAGTATGTTTAGTACCCTTGAGCCAGGAGATTTACCCTTCTAAATCAAATGGGGGGAATACAGAATAATTCTTGGGACAGACAACAGACGGCAGAACAGCCAGACAGAGACTAACTATAAGCAGAAAAGGCAAGCCTTTCTCCTGCTGTGCAGGCATTAAAAGGAAAACATGAAAAAGGTAAGATGAGGAGGACACATGGGGAAATGACAGGCATCAACTTATGGCAGCAAAGATAATGTCCAGACTTTGGGTCTTGGCGGCGGGGGGTCATCCACGGCAGCTGGCTTATTTCTTTCTTTTTCTTTCGGTTTCTCCTGCTTAATAACCCACTGTGAATTAGACAGATAAGCCAGTTAATGCAAGTGCGACTAACAGGAGTGGCGATGGACAGGCCGCCTCTCCTGAGCTCATGCAATGACACCAACCCTCTCTTTATGAGTAATGGATATACAGTTTCAATGTACAGGTACCTTGAAACATCAATATAACTTCACTGGCACAGACACTGACTGACGGCTTAGATTACAGTGATACTTCACCCTCAAATGATCACGGGCCATGTTCACAAACATTCTGAGAACACAGCTTTGTGAATGTATATCAATTACTCAACCTGTGTTAACGTTGCATTTGTGAAAAAAATTGTTCTCATATGCCTCCACAGTGAACGAAGAATCCAAAATGGAGAAAAATCTAAACAACAGCAAAACTATCTCCAAACGTGTAGTATAATCCAAGTCTCATTCAATCAGTCATATACTCAGTTACCAAACGTGCATTTTGCTAAAACCTTACTATGTAACAGTCTCACATGTTACGCTGCAAATGCCGAGGTGTTTTAAATAGTAAGGTTGAGCAAAAAGGCATGTGTTTGGGAAGCACTGAGAATCCAACTGGATCAATTAAGGATGTGTTAAAGTCTGTAAATGGATGTTTTGACATAGATTTGCTGGACCCCAGTGACTTCAATTCATTACACATTTTCTCCATTACTGGATTCTTTACTGTGGAGGCAAACGGAAAAGTTTTCTTCACAAATTCAATATACGACAGGGTGAGTAACTGATAAACAAATGGTTATCTGGGGGAGTGAAGTATGCCTTCAATATCATAAATATAAGCTTTCCAGTTTTAAATTGTTGGAGTAAACTGGCCAGAAGAGTTAAATTGAAAACATTGTTAGAAATGAAGTGTATCACACAGATAAACCATAAACTGTATCTACATTATATGGGTATAAATGTTGAAGAGCACAACCTGTAAATCTATAATATCAAAACACACAATACCACAGTAACAAAAGTAAAAGCTCCAAAAATAGAGAGTCAGATGTACCCAATACGTCTGTTCTGATTCCCAAGTGCGACATGCTGACGTGCTGCTGACTCCAGCAGCACTCCAGCAGGACTGAATAGGACGTGAATATTTTTAAAAGTGTTCCATCATTTATGATTCTGTGTGTCAGAGAGGGATGGTTGGCAGCGTAGCATCTAGTCTAGGTCTACGACAGAAGCATAGCTGCATCAGAAGCATCGCTTTTAGCTCTTTGCTCATACATCAAGCTCACAACTCCTCACAATGTACAGCCTCTGTCTAATGGGCTGACCTTTCCAATATTAAAGGTCAGCTCGCCGTCCTTCCTCTCAATTTTCTTAGCGGCCTCATCACTCTCAGCAATCTCAATGCTGTCCTTAGACCAGGTGATCTCAGTCTCTGCTTTGACATTTCCTATCTGTGGAGGGAAAGAAAAGAGATGGGATTAAGTTGGGTCACCTAACAGCAAAACAGCAATAAACATTTTTCACTTCTCCGCTCACCTTGCATTTCAACAGCACATCACACTCTTGAGTAACAGCAAAGCTCAGGTACTCGACAAAGTGAGGACCTGTGGATAGTCGATTAAAAAAAGGCAATTGAAACATACTTGCGTGAATTAGTGTTTAACTTATGTCATTAAAAAGTAAGATCTCTGACCTTGTTTCCTGACCCATTCTGCCCTCTCAAATTCAGATTTCTTCTGAAGCTCCCTGAACTCTGGAGAGGAAAAAGTGCATCAAAAAATCAGCTCACAGACACAAGAGTAAAGAAAGGTAGTCTTCTGCTGCCCCTCAATGGACACGCACTTTAACTGCAGCAGATGCAACACACCCAGCACACGTGGCTTCAAGAGTTTAGCCTTCAGAAGTAATTTATTATTAGTCTGCACATCAGTAAGGAAGTGAAAACTTCATTCGAGGTCTTACCATCTCCAATGAGCACCAGACTGGTTGTACCCTTAGCCTTGCCATCCACCAGGTTAAAGGTGAACGTTCCCTCATCAGTGACCTCCAGAGAGTCCATGAACATTTCAATGATACCGGTGGATTGGTTGAAGCTCATTGTGTATTTCTGGAAGCAAAAATATACATAAAGCCCCCCTGACAAGATCAGTTTTTGGAAGATAATCAAAAGGTGCTGATGTTGTATATATGCATGCATCTTCTAAATGCCTTCACTCCTTAGATTCTGTATGGAGGTTCATAACAAGTCTAAAAGCCCACACTCACCATTGCTCCCTGTGTGCTAGGTTTTGGTTGGCCTGCATTGTCCATCTCTACACTTAATCACTGGCATGGCCTTAATTATAAGGCAATTTTTAACTTGCTTCCCTCATATCTATGTAAATTTATCCATCTGAAAATTGCTGGAAGCTACCGTATCCCCTCTGGGACATATTTGCAAGACTAACTCTTGCTATCTGTCCTCAATGTTTGTCTTAAAGTAGTTAAAAGGACGTTTAGGTATGCTGCTCATGCATCTTGGAATTTGTTGCAAACTGATTTGGGTTTAGGGCAGGGATACTGAACTTGCTTTGCCCCAGGGCCAATTCTGTAAAAAGAGGGGAGGCCAAGGACTTTTTTTTGGCACATTATGCAAAAATGAAATCTTTGGACAATTATCTGGACAGATACAGAGATTGTGAGTCACGATTTTAGTGGTAATGCTGATTTTTGCATTTATTTTTACTGAATAAAAAATATGGGAATTTTAGCTGGGGTCTGTACAAAACAAGAATGTTCTCTTACATCTGGAATATGATTTATAGGCCAGAGCATCTCTGTAGCACCACAGGGCTTCATTTATATAAGGTGTATACAGTGACACATTTTACCTTTATCAAAAAGTTACAGCTCCTGTGATTTGGATATTGTACATTTAGTTAATAATAATTATAATATAATAGTTATAATAATAAAATAATTTAGATAAATATATAAATAAGCTTTATATTGATGTTTTTTATGCATTCTGGCATATCATTATTTGTATTAAAGGTACAAAAATCCCATGGTGAATGAATTAATTTTCACTTTAATTTGAAAATGGTTGGTTGGCATCCTATCATGGGACAGATTTGGCCCTTAAGTTGAGTATCACCAGTGTAGGGGATCCGGTTTCTAAAAGCGTTTTCAAAAATAGATTCAAGGAGTTGAAGGAAAGTACATCAGGCATTAGCTGCTTTGACTGAGCTATTTGCCCTGATGTGAACCAGGAAATGATGCCCTTAGTCTTGTGTTTGGTATCCTCACACTGATCTGAAATTTTGATTGGCTGTAACTGTTACATGCTGTTTGTTTGAAGCGTTATTCAATGTGCTGCTCCCTGTCTTGGCCCAGACATTCTTGTAAGGAGGTCTTTAATCTCAGTGAGGCTTTTCCTGGTAAAATAAAATTTAAATGACAAACACATGACAAGAAGTCATGACTCCTACCTGTCCATGAGTAATGATGGCATCGTTAAAGACATACTCCACTTTGCAGGCGGAGGTGCATTTCTCCACCTGAGTCCAGAATCGCACGCGACCCTTCTCAAGCAACTCCATGGCCATTTCATTCTTGAAGGGAATAACTGGAGAGAACCAAAGTTTTGAAAGCTGTTGTCGTGCCCACTGTACATAAATCAATATGGCTATGTATTGCATTTTACAAGACAACCTGTGTTACAAGAGTCTACGTTGAGTAAAATGATAGTTAGTCTAATTCCTATACTACATCTAAAACAGTATCTGTACTTGGTCTTCATGAGTGAGCAGTATCTGGGATGTGGTCGGATATTCACCAGGGAACTTGTGTTCGTGGCTGAGGTCCAGAAGACGCTTGAGACCTGTCAAAAGACAACAACAGCAGCAAAATGAGTGAATGTCAAAACCCTTCACCAACGACTACTAGTCTTACTGATTGTTTCTTTCCAACAGTTTAAAAAAAGCAAATTATTAAAGGGTAACTTTGGCCATTTTCAACGTGGACCCTGTTTTCCCATGTTTTTGTATCTAAGTGACTAATGAGAACAAAAAATTTCAAAAGTTGTTTTTATAAGCGTCTTAAAAAACATTATGGAAAGGATCCCTACAGTGCTTAACCTTTGTGTTTAAGAGTGTTTAACCAGAAACAGCCCCAGATTGCTATCACCAAACCCACCAGACTCCATTTAAATAAGCAGTATGTTTACAATATTTAAACACACTTCCTTTACAGTCAACAGAAACAAAATCAAACTGACAAAAGTTGTCTTGGTTCATCTTTCCACTGTTCTAACAGCAATCAACCCTGGTTTGGTTAAAACAAACTCTTAATTCATCCAGTTAGATGTGAACATATGCTGGCTCTATGTGTGCTAAAATTACTGTTTATTTAAATGGAATCTGGTAGGTTTGGCAACAGCGATTTCGGGACTGTTCCTGGGATTTTAGTCTTCAATAAAAAGATTTATCTCTGTAGGGATTCTGAGCCTGTTAATGGCAAAGACAAGCACTTCTAGTGGACGAACAATAATTGTGCGCAGCTGCTAAGAGCAGTTACACTGCAGCCTGTATGCCCTGGACCAATGTCAGAAATTGTTGCTCCCATTAGCCACTCAGACACAATACCATGGGAAAAAGGGGTCCAGGTTAGTCACCCTTTAACACTGACAAAAATACTCAAGTCAAGCACAACCTTGGCTGTACAACTTTGACAGACACACACAAAATAATCTGAGACATCTTTACACACACACACACACACATACACCAGAGTGTAACAGGGGTCAGTTTGATGCAGCTGTTGAAATGGGATAACAGAGCGGGGTGTATACACAGTCCTTCGAGCCCTCCTCACACCTTTAGCACTGACGTCACCCAAACAAATAACAAGCGCATCAAGTTTCCGACGCACAGGAGCAGAGATGCCAAGACTGTCTGTGGGCTGACTCACCTTCCTCGGTGAGCGTGTAGCTGGAGGAGACGCCGTCAGTGTTGGTGACCACACAGGAGAAGGTGCCCAGATCCTCCAGAGAGGGGCTGTTGAAGATAGCTCTGGACCTGGAGATGAGGACACGTGGGTTTGACAGGGTATGAGGAAAGAGGACGGTCTTTGCATTTGCACACGTGCCTGGAGCAAGAGCAAGAGTGGATATGGTCCCTGGATGATGCATGAAAACATGTGCACATACAGGATACTTACTTGCCACCTTCATTGATAATAGTCAGGCGAGAGGTGTCTGTGATAGCCTGGTAGTTCTTGGACCAAATAAACTCAGAGCCCTCCTTCATCTCAGAGCACTCAAAGACCATAGAGATCACGCCATCATCATCGATATCCACATAAATATCTTTGGTGCCTGAGGAAAGGACAGTAAGTGGTTACAGTGTGTGTGCATCACTAGCATTAAAGATTTTAGCTGTTACACTCACAATTACAATCATTACAGTAGCAAATAATCAAATACAAGACATGACAGTCATCTTAGAGAGATATAAAAAGTAAAGTCATATATCAGTACAGAGAAATAGCCATTTTCACTACTTTCCAGACTTTGGAGACCTGCGTAGGAACACCATGCAACTGAATGTGTGAGTTACATAACAATCACACTCACCAGGGCGAGTCTGGGCCAGGATTGGACCTAAGGCTGCTGAGGGCTTTCCAACTCCAGCAAGATTTTGTGCACGCACGCGGAAGACGTAGGATGTACCAGCCTTCAGCCCCGTCACCTGAATCACCACACAAGAAGTCGAGGGGAGAGGTACTTAGGAGAACTCTGCCGTCATTATATCACGTGAAGAAACATGCAGGAAGGACATGCTGTTCCAGCTCCGGCTTGACCGTCAGATATCAGTTACAGAATAACTACGCTTCAAAACGATCCAGCCTTTCTTACCTTCATGTGTTTCATCCTGTTGACCTTCTCATGAGCAGCCTTCCAGCCTGCGTCTCCGGCAGAGGCCTCCTTGAGGTCCAGGTAGTAGCCGTTGACAGGAGTGCGGCCACTGAATACAGGTGGCTCCCACAGGATCACGGCGGAGGTGTCACGGACCTCCAGCACATGCAGACCAACAGGAGGACCTTGGGGCATAAACAAAGATAACTCTCACACAAACTGTAACTGGTCAAAACAAAAAGGAAAATGAATTTGAAAAAGATTTGCAACAGCAACACTAATGATGGCTTTGTTTTATTCAGCCAGCATTCATGACATCAGAAACCTGATATCAAAGCAGCGAAATGGAATTTAGCCATTATTAATTTCTATATTTACTCCTGTGCTTTTCCTACTGTGACAAGCCAAAGTGTCTTTCATGCAACAGGCCCACTGCGAAATAAACGACAGGGTGATTCACAAAGGGTTTTGCATCATCCTAAAGGGCTTTATTTTTGCAAGGACCCCCTTGTTGTACATTTTCTTACTTACTACACGTCTACTTACTAAAGAAATTAATATTTTGATACAAAATATTGACTTAAAAATGATGTTATTGATTTAAAAATTATTTTATTGCTTCAGCTGAGTGTCTCTTATTAAGAATTATTCCGAAATAACAGACCATAGGGTGTGATGCAATCAGAATCAAGTATGCAGTAAAGCTGTGTAATAAATTGAGGTAGCTGACTATTGTTTAAATCAGCAGTTCTCGACTGTTCTCATGTCAAGGACCCCTAAACTGATTCATATTAGTTAACACACCCCATCTGATAAGACTTCGCTTCAGGGACCTGCACTTTAAAAGACTGTGGTCGTTAGATGCAGCTACAATTGAAGTGATAATTGTGGAGGAAGTGAAACCTCTGATCAGAGTAGTTACTCTTGTGAATCTCTCTCACATTTGACCTACTTCTTAATCAAATAGTGAAAATAAACCATTCCTCATTTTTCTTGGGAGCCCCTGAAACCAGTGGTTTTCAACCAGAGATCCAGGGACGTCCAGGAGTACGTGGACCTGGTTGAGAACGACTAGTCTAAATGTTAATCATTGATTAATTAAATGATTATCCTCTGGATTAATCATTTGGTATATAAAATATCCATTAAAGGATAAAATTACCTATCAAGATTCTATAAATGTCTTCAAAATGTTTGTTTTGTTTGACCAATTGTCCAAAGGCCAAAGATATTTAGTTTGCTATCACAAAAGACAAGGAAAAGAATAACAATGTAACAAAGCTAGAACCAGGTAATGTTCGGCTATTTTACTTAACGAAATAGCTGTAATGATTAACTGATCATCAATACCTGCCAATGAATCTTCTTTTGATCTCCTACTCAATGAATCAGCTCATTGTTTAGTCTCTAATATCTACCTTTTCTTTGCCTTTATTCTGTTTTGGTAAACAGTGTCATACCTGGCACAGTGATGGTCCACTCCTTGCACTCCAGAGTTGAACTAGGCAGAGAGCCTTTACTCACACCGGCCATGTTCATAGCGCGCACTTGGAACTGGTAGAAGACGTTCTCCTTCAGGTTCTCAGCCTAAAAGACACAAATGCAGATAATGAGATATGATTAAAAACCTTTTTCAGGGCAACAAACATAAAATTATATAGCAGTTCAATTGTAGTAATTACCAAGCAGATAAACTCATTTGACCTTCATGACATTAAAGGTCAAACTGCCCGCTGTCTTGACAAAAAGCAAAAGCTATTTTATTAGAGATGTACCCATGGGTGCTTGAAATAAAATGACCTACTTTATAGGAGGTAGAAGTCAATGCCTTGTTGTTCATTTCATGCCATTTCCCAACAACGCCTCCCTTCACAGTCCTGTAGTCTATAAAATATCCCCTGACATCAGCTCCTCCATTGTTAGCAGCCTCGGTCCAGGCCAGCACCATGTAGTCCTTCACAGCCTCCACCAGGGTCACACCAGTGGGCTTTCCAGGGACGGCTGCGGAGAAAGGAAAGGTGTCAACTTTTATTGCAAAAGAAAGAGTGTCTTAAAGAGGATACTTTTGAGGTATTCAGACCCTATATGTTTGTATTTCCTTTAAAGGCATACTATGCTGGATTTTTCTAAAAAAAAATGTACATACAAAAGTAATCCCCTCAGTCATCACTTAAGAACCACGAGAGGCGTGTAGTGGTCTATTTATCTGCAGAGAGCCTGTCCTGTGTCTGTATTTTCTTCTTATTTTGCTGTGTTTGGGATGTTTCTGGCCGTGTAGCCTCCAGCTAATAACAGTGTGTGGGTGAGGTTGGGACTTTATGAAAAGGTAGTGACCAGGGGTGCTTTTCAGTATGCTGACTTATGGTTACTTGCATCCTCTCTCCTCCTATGACAGAGCAATCTTTCTCCCTCTGCCATCAGAGAGGAAGCATATGGGGGGTTGGAATGAGGAAACACAGGTGCATATTATGTAGTCTTGACGTATAAAAGCCACACCTCCATGTAGCACAGTTACTGACTTTGCTTAAGATAGGCTGGGAGCCAGGTCCAGCCCTCATGATGCTTTCTGCTACCTATTTTTCCAGTATTATTTCGTGTTAGCCTATGCCTTGGACTATCGTAATTGATGATGAGCACCACTAACTCAGGGCCGTTTGGTCTCAGAGGGCCTGAAATCCCCGTTTTTGGACATGTTTCTGGCGAAATGATGTAAATGCAAATATTAGGGCACTACGATGGCATTAACAGTCTAAAAAAATAAATAAATTACTGACCGTTTTATGAATGAATATTTTTCATCACTTTGTGTTTAATATCACTGCTTCACTTGTGCATAGACAACTTTCCAAGTTGATAAGCTTCAATTTGAGCCCAAGTTGACTGCTCTATCTTGAAAATTACACTTGCTGTACAGAATGCGTCCCAGCATTTAGAAAATAATATTCGCATTTATATCATTTCACCAGAAACATGTCACAAAAAAAGGGGTTTTGGGTCCCCTGAGACAAAACGGCCCCGAGTTGGGGGTGCTCGTTATCAACTTATGATGGCCCAAGGTACATACAGGCAAACAGGAAATAATAATGACAAAAGGTAGCAGAAAACATCATGAGGGCTGGACCTAGCTCCCGGCCTAAGACTGACTCTATGGAATCAAGGATTTCTTATTGGCAGCTTCGCCTACTCCATCCTTTCGTCTCTTCCTTGCATCTCTCTCTCATATCCTCACTACAAGCAACTGAGATACGAGGAAGAGACATGAGTGAGCGAGGCGAGGAGACATGGTAGCATAATGAAAAGGACCCAAGGTGCCAGACCATAAGCAGCACGCTTTGAGGGAAGGTGGACACAGCGCTTTCGCTGAAGAGCACTGAAGGAAAGGATGACAAGCAATGGTGAGTTGGACTGTTTTCTGTTGGACAGGTAGGTGCCAGCGATAAATGTAATGTTTC
Organism: Epinephelus awoara; assembly: GCA_035609425.1. Classification (NCBI taxonomy): domain Eukaryota; kingdom Metazoa; phylum Chordata; class Actinopteri; order Perciformes; family Serranidae; genus Epinephelus; species Epinephelus awoara. Next base: position 20,710,554 of record CM069306.1, on the reverse strand, counting down.
CACAATAGTACAGAAGCTTGCAGTGTATGTAGGAGAGTTGGGAGGAGGGGCCAAGTTTAAACATTTAGAAACAGTAACCAATAATTCCTGCACAGTAGCTATACATTTAATAATGGTAATTTGAAAACATAATCTCATACAGATGGCCTGGCATTAGGCAAATATAACATAGATCTTAGTTGTCATTGGTGTTAAGCTATCATAGCAATTACAAGTGCTAAATTTAAACATGCTACATGCTTTAGACAAACAAGCAACACACTTTTAGGGTCATTGTAATGGATAAAGTACTTACACTCAAGGCCAGAAGCAGGGTAACTTTCACGCTACCGAAATCTCCCAAAGCCAGACGAGAATCTCATAAGGTTCATGCTCTCTAAAAACACAATGTTTTAGCTTTCACCTTAGCAAGCAAAAACAAATTTATATTTAAATTAATACCTGCAAAACAGCAAAAGCATTGTAAAACATTATCTACTTTGTTATTTAACCTTGTTACTAATAAATGAAGGAATGGGAAACAGTTAAAATGTCAAAATCCAGTGTTAGAGATGAGTATGTCAGGCAGGGACATGCAAATATGTCAGTATAAACATGTGCCACTTGCATTCATGAAGCTCAAGTTATAAAGAAAAAAAAAGATTATTTGGATATCAACTGTATTAGAACAAAATATTGGAGAATATGTTTGCAGTAACTGAGATTTTTTTGGTTAGGAAAAGGAAAAAGTGATGAAAGTTAACATGGTTCATGAACAAAGATGAGTGAGAGGGATCTCAGTGGAGGGCTGCAGGTCATGTGTGTGCATGTGTTGAGTTCTTTAAAAAATATGAGCGTACATTCTCAGCGATCATTCCCTGGATAAATAAATGTTTAAAAATAGCTGGGAGGATGGAGCAGAAGGAAAGTATGGCTTGGACGCTACAGGCAAAGTGAATAATGGAGATAAGTTGTGAGGACACTCACAGATGGCAGCCTGCACAATCACGGGATCAGAGATGGGGGAGCTCTGGCTGTATCCAGCAGCGTTGACTGCCTTGACCCTGAACACGCAGTTTGTCCCGGTGATCAGGCCGTGGCACACAAACCTGGAAACAGGAGTAAAGGGTCATACAGTGTCATTACACTTCGATTTCAACAACAGTAAGAGTAAGAATAGCGAAAGATTTGTTCTTCTGAATATTGATAGCCATAGTAGCTTAGCTAAGTATGGGAGCCCATTTCCACCAGTGATAAAAAAAAAAAAGATGATGCAAGTCAGAATAACATTATATATTTCAACCACCAGAGCAGCAACAATAAATGTTGTATAAAATTCCATTTTGATGACAACCATGAGTAAATTATGGGAGTGTACTTCTGCAATCACTTCACCTTTTTAAATCACTGAACGACTTCTGAATCCATGAAACCAGAGCTATCTTTAACTGTACCAACCTGGTCTGCTTGACAGGTTTGTTGTTGCAAGGCATCCACTCCTCGGTGCCCACCACACTATATTCAATATAGTAGCCAGCCAGGTGTTTGACTTCCTTAGAGGCACTCCAGTGGACCACCACTGAGGTGTCGGTGTTCCTGGTGGCCACTGGATTGCCTGGAGCGGAGGGCAGGTCTGTAAAGAAAGAGGTTTGTATGAAACAATGGAAGAAAAGACAGGAAATAAGACTAACAGTGAGCAAAGAGGTGATATAATGGATTGGGACCAGACAGAATATACTACAAAAAGGACCAGCAGTCTCGAAACTAATTTAGGCTGTTCTCATGTACTGTGCGTATGTTTTCCTATAAAAAGTAGTGCACCAAGAATTGTACATATCACACATAATTGTGAGCCAGAAATTCTTGTATAATCCACTTATTTGGGAGAGCTGTGATCACATGACCAACGTGCTGATGGAGGTAAAGAAGGAAGCAGCCTTCTAAGCAGGCAGGTTGTGGTGGTGGTTAGGTAACAAAACACAGGACTTTCCCCCAGGACACCAGTGTTGAGACCATGTGAACTTTGAGTGAACTTTATGTATATCTAAGATACTTTGTCTCCATGTTTCTTTTGCTAAACCTAACCACAGTAACTTAACTTGCCATTGACTTTAGCTTTACTTACTTTCATTTTACTTATGATCAATACGTAACTTTACTTTAAATACATAAATCTGTAGAATATCATACAAATTGTTATTTGAGGACAAGTTGACAGACAAGAAAGGAATTCAGGCTATGACCTTCGCAGGAACCTCCTGATAAACTGTAACGCATGTCAGATGCTACTTTTCATTTTTTATGCTGATAACACTGGTATATACAACTGTACATCAACATTTTTGCAGATCCCTTGGTTTAAAATGAGCTCCTTTAAACCTTTCTTTTGAAATGCCAGTTCCCTGTGCTTGATTTTTATTTCCTCTTTTTCCCCCCTTTCTGTTTGAGTTTTTCTTTTAATCTGTAACTGTTTTTATTTATGCTGCTGCCTATCTTGGCCAGGTCTCCCTTAACAAACAAATTCTCAATCTCAGTGGGACTTTCCTGATTAAATAAAGGTTTAGGATAAAAAAAAGAAAACACCTATACATAATATAAATGCAAGTCCTGTCGGCTCACCCAGTTTATCTCCAACCGTGATCTCCTCTGTGGACACAGAGGCCTCGCCCACACCGGCGGAGTTGCAGCAGCGCACACGGAAGCTGTAGGATCTACCCTCTGCCAGGTCAAACAGGGCAAAGCGGGGAGACTTGACTGGCATGCCAGTGTTCACCCTCTGCCAGGTGTCAGTCCCTGAAATACACTGTGGTGGTCGACAGAGAGACAGTGAAAGTTTAATTTAATGAATGTCAGTAGACTATAGCTGCAGAAAGCACTGTGCGGTATATAAAAGGAAAGGGGGCTCAAGCTTCCACGTAATACTCTTCACATATCAGTAGTACTATAATCAAACAACAACCTGTAAGAGGTCATAGGGGCTTCTTAAAGCAGCTGTTCTCAAGATATTTATCCTGTGGCTTAAAATAAGGCGATGCGTGCTTTGAAGTGTCAACTCCTCATCACTGATATCATGTGTTTACCGTTTCTCCTCACCTTCTCAATGTAATACATGACTCCTTCATGACCTCTCTGGATTGGGGGCTTCCAAGCAAGCACCACGTAGCTCTTGGTTGCCTCGGTAACCACAACATCAGAGGGTTCTCCGGGGACAACGCCCACTGAGGAGGCAAGAGGAGAGCACTGATATGAAGGAAGTCACTCCAGCTAGGTGATGTGTACTCACGTCGTTTTGGCTGGTTAAAATGTAAAAAATGTCAATGCTGACACCAAGACAAAACTAATTTCAATAGTTTAAGGAATATAATCATGTTTTCATACAAAACCCACAATCGAATAGTATGTAGGAACCTGAAAATAAGCAAAATAGTCCCCTTTAATGTATTTCTTTCCTTCTACCATTAAGTTGTCATACCAGTGGGATCTTCCTCTGTAAACTTGATCATCCCAGTCCAAGGAGCTGAGGGGCCAGCTGTTGGGGAAAATATAAGAAATACATGAAAACAGTGCAGTTGTTGGCTTTGTTGCAGTGCGTCAGCAGGTGTGCCTCTCACCTCTGAGTCGGGCTCTGTCAGACGGATCCATAGCAACCACGGCATCAGAGACACGGGATGGACGGCTGACTCCTGCCTTGTTCAAGGCCCGCACCCTAAAGATGTAAGAACGCCCCTCCACCAGTCCTGTGACGGGGAAGCGGGCGTACTTGATAGGGACGTCATTGCACTGAGCCCAGTGGTGAGTGCCCACCTCGCACCTGCACAGAAAAACACAAATATATTAGATGGATTAACACCACAAGCAACACTGCAATTCACAGGGACTGACTGACAGCTACAGGGGACAGGTAGAGGTGTGTGTGGGAGGTGACATTTATTTGTCAAGATGGCAGTTTGGTGGTAATACAAGAGGAATTTAGGCTAGTGTCACAAGTTTGCAGGATTAGTTAAAGGGGAAGTACACCTATTTTCAAAATTCATACATGGTTTTTTGTTTGGTCTAAAAGGTACATGTTCACAGGGGTGTTTTCGACACGAGGGGTCGCGTTGCTTCCCGACACTGGACACATGCTGGGCGTGCCAGCAGGCTCGTTGGCTGCCTGCTCCCATTGCCTCTTTGGGAAACTGTCTCTTATGAAAACAGTTCACTAAAACATGTTCCTAAAAACATTTGAGGTAAGAAATACGCCATGAAGTTGCTGAATCGGTCTTCATTTTAGATCGACAAAGGTTATTTAAAAAGTTATTAAGGATTTCCAGAGGTGGTGACTCGCGCTGGACACCCCTGATTTGCATGAGGTGACCTAGCTTCAGCTAAAAATGGATGTCCCATCTCTTGTAAGGCGACACAGTGCAGTGAAAATTCTGTGGACACGTACCATAAGACAGTCGAAAACTAATAGTTAACATGAACAACTCTTTCCCAAATTCAAAAGCTAAAGGGAGCTAAAACTCAAATTTGTGATGTCATAGGGTGCCATAGACAATGAACTGAAAACACTACAATATAATAAAGCTCATTTGGAGCTAAAAAGACAACAAAAATCCAGCTCCCATTCATAGTCAGTGGAGAAGCTTTAGACTTTACACCCTATGATATCACAAGTTTCAGACTTGCTCCCCTGATTTTTGATTGAACTTTCCTAGGTCTTCAAAAAATAACATGTTGGAGACTTATTAATTTAGGTGGTGTTCCCCTTTAAGAAACAGCATCATTTAGACCAGTATACCCGGTAGGTAGGATTGTATCACGGCCAAAATAAACAGATGAAACTGAATGATAATTTCTTGGCAAACAATTCACGTAATAAAAGAAAGAGTGAGCCGCCCAACCTGTCAATGTAGTATCCCAGGATGGTGCTGCTGCCCTCCACCGCTGGCTGCTTCCAGGTCACCACCACATAGTCCTTGTTGGCATCATGACAGCGCACATCCAGGGGGGCCACGGGAACCCCCTCCACCTCCACATCGGCATCTGGCAGAGCAAGGCGCACACACACTTGTGAGCAGTGCTGTTTCTAAATTAGGCTGATCTCCATTACATACTCGGTTTCCATTTTCTGACCTACTTACTCCTTTACAGTACAGCATGTGTGGCAGCACTGTAGCTGCGGTAGATTAGGTTATATCTTGGTAACATTAAACTGGATTCTGAAGATTTGCCCTTATGCACACACCTGCTGATTGTTATTTCAGATCACACTCTCTGTGCCGACTTTTCGGACATGCAGACAGATATAGAGGCAACATTCCTCAGAGGAAACCAAACACCTCAGTGAGAGCGTTGTGTCACTTAAAGACACAGCAGAATTGAATGGTTCCCTAACATGTCAGTGTGTGAGGTCATCTGTAATGTGCTGCTTTACTGCATATAACCCTGTTGTTCAAGACCATACAATTCAGCACAGTCATTTTCAATGTAATACTAAAACTAAAAAGCTGCATGCTTGTAATGAAATCAGCTTCACGGAAAATATCCATCAGGGCACCTTACCTCTGACAAACACATAAGCAGAGTAGGAGTCAAAGCCAGATTTGGTGTTGACGCGCAGGGTGTACATGCCCTCATCTTCCTTGTTGAGGTGAACAAGTGTGAGTGTGGCACGATCCCCAGACCAGTGGGTGTGCACCCATTTGGAGGGCTTCAAGGGGACAGCTGATGGGAGAGGTCAAACACAGAAGACATGTAACTAGATACATGTAGTAGACTGAAACAGTGTCTGTAAAGGAATCTGACAACCTATTTCCTTTGTATTTTGCTACTTACCATTTCTGTACCACACAACTTCTGGCTGGTAATTTTTCACAGTGGGATAAATGATGACAGTGCAGCCCAGACTCAGTGTCTCGCCTTCACGGCCAAAGGCCACTTCGAATTTGTCAATGATGGTTGTTTCAAAGGTGACACCATGTTCAGGGCTGTAACCATCTGCATAGAACAAAATACAGACATTAAAAGCTCTACCATTAAACCTGCATTAACTGACTTTTTACACAGATATTATTTGAATTATTATATTATATAGATATCATTTGAAGCTGTGTATCTGACCAACATTTAATCTCCTTTTAGCTTGGTTTTTGGTCCCCACCAGCTCCACCAGCATAAAAATATCTTGCTCTTTAGCTGAGAAGGGAGTGTGCACTGGGTTTGTAGACATAGCTGTCTGCTATGACTGGTGATGGGGCTGATGAAGAAAAATGATCTGAAAGATGCTAAAACACAGAGGGAGACTGGAGACTTTGTAACAAAGAGCAATAACTCGCTGCAAGAATGAGTCCTAAAACCTAGAGATGAGTTACCATTTTTGTACTTCTGGTTCCCTTTTCTAGTAGTCAGTGGTTTTTTTTAAGTTCTGTGTTGAACACAGCCTTAGGAGACTTTCATATTTGTTTTACAACATAAAATACGTCCAAAAATACCCCACCTGTGAATTTTTGTAGCTCTTAAAAAAGGCAGCTGCTAACAAGTGGCTGAATGAAGTAAAGTGATGTTCATTTGTGATTATTTTGTTAAACAAAATGTAAGTATCATAAACTTTTGCTTGCTGCAGAGCTTATTTTCTGCAATAATCCAAAGTCCTATGGAAAAATCCTGTTGGATTTCTGTTGAGGAAACCAGGGTGATGCTAACTTCCTGGTTGGCCTGCAAAAACACAACATCCCTGCACCACTCTATGCCTTTACATTACACATTAACTACATTAATTTACCCTCTGTATGTGAAATGTGAATGTAATACACAAATTAAGTTGCCTGGCCTTCCATTATAACTAAAGAAAATCCTTTAAAGTGACTCACGTGGTTTAGAATCAAGCGGGCCTGCTTCCTTGCCCTCCTGGTACCCTGCAGAGAAATATATTGTCCAGTGACATTGTTGTATCAATCAGATTTCATTGATTTGACAGTAGTTAAGTGAACACTGTTGGCACAAAAAAAATCATTTCACATGTAAGCATGAGCTTTAGGACTTTACTAAAGCCAGATCCTGACTCGACACGACTGTTGCACCTTTAAACTTTGACCTCTAACAGGAGGAGAGGGGAGCAGCTGCAGAGAAGGAGGCAGCAATAATCTGCGAGAACAAACGGTTACCTACTTTTGACAACAATAGAAGCCACAGCAGAGGAGTTCCCTTTCACATTGAGGGCAGAGATGTGATACTGAGCGGTGTCGAGGAAGTCACAGCTGAAAACAAAACATGCAGACGTGGTGAATTACCAGCATCTCATTTGCATTTGGCACGCTGCAGAATATTTCCAACATGAAGCATTCAGTCTGGGGTAATGTGCATGTTTTGGGTACATCTCATTAATCCTAACCGGGGCCGTGCAGTGTGAGCTGAATGATTACCTACTTCTTGATCTCCAGGGAGTGCATGTTGTAATTGCTCTCGGCGGTGTACTTCTCAGGATGGGCCTTGGTATCAATGAGCACATTGTTTTTGTACCTTAAAGACAGGAGAAAGACGGCTGGTTTATTTCCACCGTTGTCATAAGAGTGTGTAATTGCCCAGGAGTTCATGGAAAATAGATTTGGCTGATGACGAGAGCTTTGGGTGGAAACTTCTCTATGACACACACATGACTGATGAGCCTTTTTTTCTTGTGACTCAGAGAAGGTGGGGAACCAGTGAATGTGGAACATATATCTTACCAGGCAACCCTGGGTTTAGGCCATCCAGCCACAGTGCAGTGCAGCTTGACGGTCTTGCCCTCCCAAACAGTCTGTCCACGGGGCTTGACGATAAACTCTGGAGGGTGCATCAGGCTGTCTGGGTTCATTTTCCTCCGGAACTCTGTCCACTCCTCCATCTACAGCAAGAGAGTAAAGCCCGACTACATAAAGCTCATTCATGTGAGAGATTCATCTGAAAATGGACACAACAAGAAAAAAAAAGCTTTACCGTCTGGCTCAGTCTCATGCGTTCGGCAGACTCCCTGATATGCGTTGATCTGGTTTTCTTCTCCACTCTAACCTCCATAGCCTCCCTGGCCTCCCTCACAAACAGGTTCCTCATGGCCACATAGCTAATCCCCTCCTCCGTCATATCCTCCTCCCGAGCCTCCATCAGACCACGAACAACCTCATGACTGGTGCACAACAAACCACCAACATGTGAGCGCAGTTTAAACTTACAGAGAAAAGAAGATATCTCATTTAGTGTAGAAAATGTACATCATTGCTCATCAGCAATAGTGGTATTAATTATTAGTATTTTTGGGACAACACTCTGTCAGTGTTTTGCTGTGTTCTCACTCACTTGGCTCTGAATACGGGAATGACATAGCCGATAACTTCCTTGTCCAAGTCCATCGCCAGGTAGGTGCGTTTGGCTCTCTTGGGTAGCGGGCTCAGTTTAACTACCTCCTGCCCCTTCTCTGTCTTCACAGTAGTTTTCAGGCTTAGAGGTAAGGAGACAACAATTACACAAACACCAACATACAATTGAATGTTTCCAAATAGCATTTATGGTGTATTCTTTTCGACACAGAAGCCACACTGCACATTAATAAACCCCATGAAGCATCAGCAATGATTTAATCCTACTATTAGTGTTGCCTGCGTAGCCAAAGACTGATATACGTTGTTGCATAATAACTGTTAAAAACACGTAAATAAGCCACACTATTACACTGGATGACATGTTTTATCATTGCCATGAACCTGGGCTCTGTAGTGTACTTTGAGTCAATCCCACAAACACAGTCCTGCTGCTGTAAATTTTCAAACATTTACATCTTCAGTAGTAACAACTCGGGACTTGGAGCTGCAGACGGACTGATATATCATTTTGTTTTGATCATTTTATGTTTTTGTTTTTGTTGTTTTATTGAGACTAAATCTATTAGAAAGCACTAAAAAAGACACACTGATCTTCCTTTGCAATTTTCTACATTATTTTTAGGATGTATGGATTTGAAGGCAAAGCGTTCTGACAAATATATGTTTGGTATTTTGATATCTGCTTGCAAGAAAGCCCTCACAAGGCGCCGGTTGCTTCCTGAAACCCTGCACATTAGATGAGAGGATAGATATTGTAAATTATATTTATGTTATGGAAAAAAAATACTTTTTCTCTTCATCTTCAGAAAAATGTGTTTATTAAATTCTGGGTGAGTGGGTGAAATACGCAAGACCCTTACGACCTGACTAAGAGGTATCGTACAAAAGACCCTATGATGTTCAGTCAAGCAGATCTCATTGACTGCTACTTGCTTTTGTCTCTTTAATCCCTCCTCAAGTCTCCCCAACATATGGCACTCATATGTACACTTAATCTAACCCAAAATGTTCTACGAAGTTCTTAAATTGTGAGAAAAAAAAGGTACAGCAGGAGACATTACTTTGTTTATCACAATTTATATTTTGCTATGTAAACTGCTGTCGGAAAATACTGTCAGTGTTATCCTTTAACTGAATACAACTTCCGCTGACTAACTTTTTTATTGTTTAAACTCTGGCAGTCTGAGCAGATATGTGCTTAACATATCAAACTTAATTATGAAACTAATTAGTATATCAGACACTATTTAGCTGATTTAGTTCTGATGAACAGCATTACACACTTGCATGTATTCAACTAAACTAGCAGGAGACCAAATAATTTAAAGGAGCACTTCACCCATTGAATGATTATTTGTATATCAATTATCTACTCCGTGTAAGGTTGAATTCAGGAGGAAAGCTTTGTTCTTCTTGCATGCCTTTACCATGGACGAAAAATCCAAAAACAGAGAAAATTCCTGATGAATTGAAGTCATAGGGGTCTATGTTTAACAACAGCAAAACAAACTCTCACATAACTTGTGCAGTATAATCTGAGTGTAATTTATCCAGTTGTATGCTCAGTACTTCCCAAACACATGCATTTTGTCAGTCTCCTGCTCAACGTGCCTGCGCTGTTCATGCAGAAGTGTTTTAAATTGTAATGTTTTAGCAAAAAATGCATGCGTCTGGGAAGCACTGAGCACATGACTGGGTAAATGAGACTTGGATTATACTGCATGAGTTATGTGAGAGATTGTAAATGGACTTTTTTTTATAGTTTTGCTGTTGTTCAGGGCCCCCTATGCCTTTAATTCATCAAAAAGAAAATCTCAGTTTTTGGAGGGGTTGAAGTATTCCTTTAAATGCAACTTCTACAGTATGTTCCACATTTGCTCCTAAGATAAAAGACACCGAAAGCTGCGTTAAAGTCAAAATATCATGACAAAAATACTCTATACACTCTCTGCATTTATAAAACTTTAAACAAGCATGCTAGTTATATAAAGACATATTCAGAGTATATGGTCCAGTTACTTAGAAATGGAAGAAGTATTTCTGTCCATCCTCAAGGTCCCTGACCCACATTACACCCTGACTCATTTACCTATCAGCCTCTCAGGCCTCCCTATTGTCAGCTGGGTTTATAAATGGAGCCGGAAACTGGTGGATATGCAGCGAGGTGGAAAGGTTCATTTTAAAGCCCTGCTTTCACTCATAATCTCCTCCAAGTCTTTCCTAGTCTATCCATTTGGCCTAGAGGAGTAGCGGCGTAACACGGCTTTGATAAAACTCTATTCCATACAGACGAGGCGGGATCAAGTCGATGGAAGGGGCTGAACGCACAGCGGAGACAGACAGATGGAGAGAGTCTCACAAATGATTTCTGCAGTGTCAAGAAGTTATTTATACTGCTGACTCACCAGGTGTGTTCTGAGGAAGTCTTTGGTTTAGTGTGAAAGAAAGTCAAAGGTACAAAAAGTTTTACTGCTGATAAAAGCTGTCGAGAAGCTACAGTATGTGTCAATCTCCAGATTCAAATCACAGAAGTACCAATTGGAAACTTTTCATGCAATTAACAGACACAAGGTAAAGGACTAGTTACAAATATCTAAGGAGAATGATAACACTGACAACCTGACCAGTATGAGCCCATATTGGCCCAAGAGGTATTAACTATTAAACGCCCATGGAAGCCAGAGTAACCGATTACAATTTCATGACTTCCATACAGTGTCTTTACAGTCGGCCTTAATGGCAACGTCTCATGTCCTGCTCACAGAAATAGCTTGGCTGTCCATGAATATATCTGGCAGCCATTCACTGCAGCTGAAATTCCTTCCCCGACCCCGTTTAGAAAGCTCTCATGGTTCCAACATGTACACTGGGCTGCGCAGCTTGAAGGACAAAGACATGACTACACTACATGTGGACAAGAGTTAGTGACACTATACGTACACAATACATATGAATCTAAGGTGCTGTTTGACTGACAGAGCTCCTTTCACACAACATTAACACCAGGCTTTACTTTAATCAAACCTTATTTGATTCAAACACAGAATTTTACAGAGAAAATTAAATGAAAATTGTATCCATTGTATCCATGTATAGCAATTACAGGTTTAATAACTATTATGTCTAGAGGTGTCCTTGATTTTGCACGTTTATTGCTGCTGTAGTCGGTAACTTTTATCAAAAATATTTTTATTCTATTTGCTGAAACTGTCACTATATTCACACAGCACTAGGCCTGAATCAGACAGATAATCTGTGAAAAAAAAAAATCATATTCCACTGCCCACTGTGTCGTGCTTTTAATGGCATGACCGCATGGGAACAAAAACAAATCAGAGCTGAGGAGTCTGTAACACAGCTGCTAATCATGTCATTACTGCTCATGAACTGCAGTCAAACTAGGCTGCGCAAATATGAATCAAGATTGCATTTCTCGCCTGTTTTCAGAAACATATTTCAGTGTACTGTTTTTAAAATATGTATTTTTAGGGCTGTTTTGCCTTCATTTGGCAGTACAGTTAGCATGAGGGTGGGAAGGAGAGGGTGGACGACATGCAGCACGGGGCTGCAGGCCGGAAAACGAGCCCGCGGCAGCTGCGGCGAGAACAGAGCCTTTGCACATGGGGTGCCTGCTCTACCTCATGAGCTAATGGGCAGTCATTTAGTGTACTGTTTAGATGTTAAATGAGAATGTTTGTCCAGCTGGTGGGTGATGCTGAGTTTTCTGCTTGACAATTTCCAACATGGCGGCCAAATCAACAACTTCCTCATTTAACAGCTAAAAAGAACACTAAAGTATGTTTCTGAACACACTAAAGGTGAGAAACAAGCAATGCAGTAATAGAACCTTGATTCACATTTGATCGGCGCTGCCTAGTTTAACAGTTTGACCGCACTTCACGAGCTGTAACTGACAGCTGTGTTAGAGACTCCTTGACTATGATTGCCTGTTTTCGATGCACCATGATAGATGCAAGCGGATGTCATTAGAAGCAGTGGGAAGGGGAGAAGCGACATGACATTTTCCACAGATTATCTGTCTCATGTGCAGTTTCCAGAATATAGTGACCAAGTCAAATATGACACAAAGTTATTTCCATAAAAGTTACTAACTAGCTTTAAGGCTGAAAAGAGTGAGGAAATATATGTCTCGATATAGGCCTAACAATTATTTTTATCATTGATTCATCTGCTGCTTATATTCTCGATTGATCAATCTACTTTTTGGTCTCTAAAATATCATAAAGTGGTGAAAAACACACAGTGCAGTTTGCAAGCTGATGTCTTCAAATTGCTTATTTTGTCCAATCAACAATCCAAACTGATGCTCTTACATTAAATACATGAGCACCTTACTATTGCTACTTAGATTTAATAGTCACAAACAGCCCTGAATTGTAGACTTGAGACTTGGACGAGACTCCAACTTAAGCAACTTTAACTTCACCACTTTGAGATTAGACTTAGGTAAAACTAGACTCCTTGAAAACCTGAACTGACACAAGTTTTGAGAGCAACATCAAATTTTGACCTGGTAAAATCCTGGAACAGTAAAATTGTAGAACTGTGTAACTGCATATTCGACTCTTAGGCCTTTGCATTGAAATTACTTGCTTTCAGCTTTGTAAAACACAAGTAAAGGAGTTTTGAAAGAAAAATTATACTGGTATCGGTCAAGTCAAGTCAGTTTTGTTTATATAACACAATTATCTCAGGACATTTTTCATATGGAGCAGGTCTGGTCTATACTCTCTAATTTACAGAGACCCAATCATTCCCACCATGAGCAATCACTTTGGTGGTCAGTATTCAGAGACCTGAGAGACTCATGTCTTTATTTCTATTTTGCATATAAGGGCTTGCGACTTGACTTGACCCAAAGGAATAAAAATGCTGTCCCGCAACAGCCTTTAAAGAGAACAATATGTGTTCCCCTGATATCATAAAAGATGAACATCAGAGAGACAGCACCTGCTCTACATAAAAACACACTTTAAGCTGCATGTTCTTTCACTCCTGCTGCCGAACACACTTCACACCAGGCCCAAAGTACAGTGTTGAATATTTGAAAGAGGTCTGCTTCAATGCATTCACCATTTCCGAGCTTACGGAAGTGGCAGGTCACATCAAGAGGACCCCGCTGTTATTTTTAACAGTTTTTCAAATATCAACCATCTCATAAGTATTTTGGACCTTTCGTCTGGGTCACTCTCACCCTCTTACCGACGGCTGGTGGTCTTGTAAGCCGCGAACGACTTCTTGCTAACAGACGACTTGGTGCTCAGGTAAGAGCGGCTCTCATAGTGATGCTGCTGATGCTGCTGATGCTGCTCCTGCTGCTGGTGCAGATGCTGCAGCTTCTGCGTCACTTGTACTGATCCTGACATCCCGAGGGCCACTCCGCCAACTTTAATGTTGACTGTTCTTTACTTTAACCAGCTCTGAAAATCAATCTCAATGTTATCATTTCAGATTGATTTCTAAATTTGGGGTTAGTTTAAGTCAGGGGATGGTGATTAGGTATTAGAAATATGATGGTGAAGTTGTTAAGATGGCGTTATGATTTTTGGTTTTTGGGAGCAGTTAAAGAGTTAAGATCTACTTCTACGGTGTTAAGTGAAAAAGCAGCAGGTAGTACATAAATTGTGGCAGCATCGATTTCTCAACACTCTGTGTGTGTCTTTGGTTTTTTTAAGGATAATCTGAGAATTTAAAAGACAGTCACCTCTAAAGGTGGAATCATAAAAGCTATGAACTTGAAGTGTAACTGATGAGAACATCCAGTTGTGTTTGGGAATGTCTTAATTAAAGGCTTTAATCAATATGTAACAACAGTCTAGATGTACAAGTAATACACATAACAGTTATAGATACTACACTGTGTTAGGTACTTAAGCTGTCAATTTTTTGTTGGCTTAACTGAATAATAAAATCTTGTCTTCACAATTTCCTAAAGCCAGTGTTGACATATTCAAACTGCCTGTTTTGTTTGGCCCAAAGCCCAGAGACATTCAGTTGTCGCAGAAAACAAGCAAATATCTGAGAGTGAATTTCGGAATTCCTTTGCTCTAAAGCATGACTACAATTTATCATAATAATCATTACCTTTTGTGGATTCATCAATTTATCAGTCGACTAATCATTTCAACCTTTAAGCCCACTGCCCAAGTCATACACAGGGTGTCTACAGGTATCAGACAGTTAAATTTAATGCCTTTTAACACCTGTTCAAGACACCTTTGAACCAAATTTAAGACAGTTTTTTGGACTAATCATGTTTTACTTATCTAAGCATCGCAGGTAAGTATTGTAGGCAAGTCATATATATGTGGTCTTGTGCAAAGCTAAGTGTTTTATAGGAACATTAAGTTAAGTCATTCTACATTTTGCCAACAGGTAAGTGCAAACATGAAGTAAAATTACAGTATTATTGCTCTTTAAAGATTTGTAACATTAGAAATGTGGAGTTATACATAGAAAGGCTTCACTAACTTACACAAAAAGACAGTAAAAATGGATACATGAAACAAGGCATCTTGAAAACATGAGCAGCCCCCACTGGGCACAGACCTGTCATGATGTAACCACGGATCACAAAGATAAGACCTGCAGTTTATGAAAATAGACCTTAAAGATGTATTTTATAATGGGTATGTCCTTCAGCAACACCTGCAACAGGCAGCATGTATTATATGACTCCTTATTTATAAAGAGATGCAAACAGTAAACCGGATATGTGAGCTATGAGGGCACAGAGGGCATAAAGGGATCTGAGTCATAAAAGCTTCTTGTTTTGAGGTTAAGCAAATGTTAATGGAGTAGATCAGCTCTTCTTTTACACTCAGTGACACATGCAATCTAGTCTACAAGGACACAGTAGCCATAGATGGACAAAACCCAGTTAGTATAAATGACAATGACAATATCTGACTTAAAACACATTATTAAATCAAAATATAAAGTGGTTAAAAGAAGGCCTCATGCCTTACTGGCTGAAGATTTTTAAAGATGATCAGATGACATAAGTGAGAGCAGTTCCTCAGACTTATCAGTTGAGGGGAAAAAAGGTCACTCACCACAATTAGGAATTCACCAATCCACACCAGTTGAAAGTCAGAGAAAGGGTGTGTTAATTCCCAAAGTAGCTAAAGCAAATCCAGATCCGGGCAAAGCAGCAGCAGGGTGAGGGGCAGCGGACAGGACGGGAGTCCACTGAACAAAAATAATGCTGCCACTCGGCAGAATGCACAAGACACCGTCACGACCTTTTAAGGCTGGGACGGCTTTAAATTTAGACCATGAGAAGGGCCAGGCGAGCTGAGGAGCCTCTGCTGGGCCTGGCCCTTCACTCTGGGCTGTGCTTAAGGGGGAAATGAAGTGGTTTCTAGTATGTCTAATAAATTAGCAGAAGTAGGTCTAACAGCTGCAGTATTTCTGCGGTGAATGGGGTGACATGAATTGCTAGGACTCATCTGTTTAGACGTGTGACTACTCTAATGGCTGCACGAAAATGCGACTATATAGCACTTTAAATGTTGCTCTGAACTTCCATTTCAGCTTCCTGCTTTACTTGTTTGTGACCAATATGCTGTCACTCTGTAGTGCAAAATTATTACTAACACGCCATAATTGGGTCGTAAGGCAGAATCGCAGCAACATCAACCTCATGGTTATGCTTTGGGTACTTTAGTTGGTAACTGCTGCCGCCTAGTGGTGGAGTAGCCTACATTAACTACAGCGCTGGTCGTTTGGACAAATATAAAGATATTAAAATAAGAACTCACACAATTCTTTGCAGTATCCCATTGATCAATATTTAGCTTGCTCATCCGTTTAAATGTAAAAACACAGATATATAAACACGTGAGGAGAAGATGGTACAGTCCATCCGGTGGCTCCGTCCAGCTCGGCTGTGATTGGTCAGTTTGGGAAAGAGGAAATAAAACATTGATGGTGGCTCTGTTCGCTCATCAGCCTGTGGATGGTCTGGTAGCTGTTTGTACAGCCATTTGGTGATAACGCTTTTATTTTCTGAGGTGAGTGGTTTAATTATTGTGTTTGACATCGTGTGCACGTTGAGGCCACAGAAAGTTGGCGTTTTTCATTTGAATTGGTTTAGCCTAGCTGGCTAAAGCTAGTCTGGTCATCATTCAGTTACTGAGGTCAACATGGGGCTAACGTTAGCTAAGTAATGTTAGCTAGTAGATGCAATGTTTAGTTAACGCTAGCTGAGACTGCTTACTTCTCACTCACATCAGTAAATAACAGTTTCTGTTTGTTGTTGTTGTTGTTGGCTAATGTGTGGCAGGCTAACGCTGACATCATGTGTTTGTGACAGGTTGCTGGGCAGTAAACTCATTGTACCGAGTTGATTCTGGTTCTCTGACCAAGTTAAATGTCCTCTTTGCAGTTATTAATATGCAAATAGCCAGAATTGACTAAGTTAAGAAATAATAACTGCCATTTAACAATTGTTCAGCTGTGGTCCTCATCTCTAACCTGGGCCCTGCCCTGCTCTTTGTTAACTTCATTTGACACAAACTGGATTTTTCTAATCTTTAAAGATAGTTTACAATTAAGAAAACCCTATCCTTATGCTCAAACTTACAAAAGTGCTGTCTCATCCACAATGACATTTATGATGATGACACATTTTCAATTTGAACCCCTACACCTGAATTCATTTTTACTTGTCATAACCATTGGACCTAGGTGTAGATTACAGAGGGGACGCAGGGGACATTTTACCCTCAATATTTAGAGCATATTCACTTGTCCTCCTCCTTACTAAGAACGTGCAAGTAGCAGAAGTCGTTATTAGGACAAAATTAAAGATTTAACACCACAAATTAATGCAGAAAAAGCACAAATTGGTGCATAAGAAATAGAAAATAAGGGTATTCATTATGATACTTTAATGGGGAGTCCTAAAGTTGTGTAGATGGTTGAAACAATGAATTCAGTTTAATTCAGATGAAAATGGGTGGATGGATGCTAGAAATTTGTCCCTTTTATTTTTCCGTTCTCCACTCTTGTTGCCCTTATTTTCTAACAACTGTGTTCACAACAACATGAATGTTTAGCTAACATGATCATAGCCTCGATTTATTAAGCTGTATCTGAAGGATGGCGCCATGATCATAATGTTACTGCAATCAATCCAGGCAAAAATATAAACCAGTATAAGAAGCAACATAAATACCTATAATGCCAACATTGTTATTGAGATTCATTTTATGACAGTGATATAGATTTTAGATCATACTGTCAAGCTCTAGTTAACATCCTTCATATGATCTGTATTACAGGAGGGGGTGACCTACCAACTGCCAACATGTCGAGCAAAAGGGCCAAGGGAAAGAACACCAAGAAGCGTCCTCAGCGTGCCACCTCCAATGTGTTTGCTATGTTTGACCAGTCTCAAATTCAGGAGTTCAAGGAGGCCTTCAACATGATCGACCAAAACAGGGATGGTTTTATTGACAAAGAGGACCTCCATGACATGCTGGCCTCGTTAGGTAAATTTATGAATGTATTTATAGTGATGTAAAGATGTCTTCTTCCTTTACCAAGACAAAAAATACTGTTTTAAGTTAATCCTGAACAGTTTGCTCAGGCAACAAATGTTCCATGAGGTTAGAGATGAAGATGCATGGGTGGTGGGTGAGAGTGAGTGTCATAACTTCTCATTACTCTATTTCCCAGGTAAGAATCCCACAGACGAGTACCTGGAGATGATGATGAATGAAGCGCCGGGCCCAATCAATTTCACAATGTTTCTGACAATGTTTGGAGAAAAGCTGAACGGCACAGATCCTGAGGATGTGATCCGAAACGCTTTTGCCTGCTTCGATGAGGAGGGCACAGGTGAGCTGAAGTGTCCTATACATTTCATTTCTCTGTTTCCAGACTCAGGGTTGTCAGGATGTTTTTGTTTTATTAAAATGCTGAATTTTCAAAGGCAACCAAAAAAATGGCATCACTTTTTAATGCCCTATATTCACAGATGGATGTGGATTAAAGCTGCAATTAACGACTTTTGTCATTTTCATTATTAATAGGACAATTTCATTTAAAAAAAAAAAATCATTTTGTCTTCATATGCCAAAAAATGTGAAAAAAATGAATGTCTTTATTCAAATAGAAGATGTTGAATGTTTGTATTTCTGTTGTATTTTTATGTTTGATATAAACTTCCATTTTTTTAAAGAACAAAAAAACTTTGCTTTATTTCAATTACAGAGATGTATAACAGAAACTTGGCTAATTCTTACATTTTAGATGTTATTACCTGTTTTTTTTTCATGGTAAATATCTTGAATGGTTGATAGGTTATTGAATAGCTTCTCCCACAGGTATCATCCAGGAGGAGTACCTGCGGGAGCTGCTCACTACGATGGGCGACAGGTTTACGGATGAGGAAGTGGACGAGCTCTTTCGAGAGGCGCCCATCGACAAAAAAGGCAACTTCAACTATGTAGCATTCACACGCATACTAAAGCACGGTGCAAAGGACAAAGATGATTAGTGACAGAAGCCGCTCTGGACCAGGTCTGCTCTGTACATCGCGTGTTTTCACTCAAGTTAGAACAGCTATATCCTGTTATTCGGCTCTCGACAAGCTTCACTGTGGTACAGCTCACTGAAGGTCATATGTTCAAGCTGCTTGTGGGACCATACCGTACCTCTGGACCCCCCCCCCTCCAACCCCTACTCTCAAAGCTCATTTGCACATCTGTGAAAACACCACTAAAGGTTCTATATAAGCTAGTAAAGATGTATGACAAGACCCTCATGGATAAAGCTGGAAATAAACTGAAACAAGGAGTCTTATCATGGCTGGTTTGGTTTTGCTGAATCATTTGTATTTTGTAGGAAATTAAAGATTAAAACTGTAGTCTGAGATGAATCACCAATGCTCTGTTCATTTTTCAAGGTTTTATTTGAAAACAAAGGAAAATAGATGTGATGTGTCAGTCTTGGTGAAGGCTTAGAGCGATAACAACTCCACACTTCTCATTAATTTCAGCGATATGTGATTAAACAGGATCATTCACTGGATTAAACATGGTGCTGGCTTGGTGCCTACTCAGTGTAGAATAATAAATATACACCATATGGCCAAAAGTTTGTGGACAGCATTATGTAGTTGGTCTATTTTTGATAGTGTGGGCTAGGGTTGGGACTCATGGTTATTTTCTTGATTAGATTATTAATAATTTTGTTTGGAAAATGTTATGGAACATGCCCTTCACATTTTTGTGATGCCATCAAATTGATTGTGTCTAAAAGGCCATTATTCAGTTTACTGTCATATACGATGAAGAAAAGCAGCAAGTCCTCGAGTGAGAAACTGGAATTAGAGAACATTTTTCGTGACTAATCATTAATTGATTATCAAAGTAGTTCTTGATTATTTTTCTTTCAGTGAACAAATGGTGTCAGCTCTAGTTTGTGGTTGGCCCATTTGTTTCAGTTTGTTCCAATCACAATACAACGGCCCATGATGAAGGACCCTTTCCTATTACAACATTAAGATGTCTGTGTACAAAACAAGGTCCTTGAAGAAGCGGTTTTCCCAGTTTGGTTTGACAGGCCGGCACAAAGCCATGACCTCAGACTCACCCAACACGGTTGGTAAGTGCTGGAGCACCGTTGCCCAACATCATTGCCTGACCTCACTGATGATCTGGCAGCTGACTAAGACCAAATCAATGCAGTTATGCTTCACAAGCATTTCCAGAAGAGTGGAAGCTGTTAGCATTGTGGATTAAAGCCTATTAATGTCCACATACTTTTTGGCCATGTGTGTGCAAACTGCCACATGGAGCACTCTGACGTGGGTACATCACAATGAAAAAAAAGTGTCTTCTCTATATTAGGGTACAGTTTGTGAGATGCTGGGTGGTGAAATTAGTTTTCTGACATCACTGTGAGTAACTGGACATATGGCTGTGGCAGTTCGATTCAGCACTTTCTTTGGATGCTTTAAAAGGGATCAACACAATTTGAAACACCTCTGATCCCTTCACAGGGTGACTGTAATTACAATATTGAGGAGCATTTCCCTTTAACACAGAGAATGTATCCCAGCACCATCAGCCTTCTGCTCACAGGATTCTCCATGATAAGGACTGTCTCACGCACATCAACCCAACAATAAATAGACAAGGATTGCATCCACACATGATGCTTTCTGTACACTTTGCAGTTGCTCACAGAGCAATGTATAGCACACGATGTGGGAGAATTTGTAACTCTACTCAGCCAGGGCAAGGTTTTTCGACTGGATCTTTGTTAGGTGGTCTGATATACACGCCTCGATCTTGTCACACTGCGCCAGGAAATCCTATTGACAGAAAAAAATTACACTTATATTAGTCAATAGTCGCAATGATTTTCTATTGAAATATTCTGATGGCACTTAAAGAGTTTACCTGCACCGTCTTTACAAGTCCCTTTTTCTTCATTCTGCAGTCGTTGAAATTCTCTGGAAGACTCTGTTAAAAGAAGAAACACTTCAGGGTTTGTAACAGGTGGCACAAACATACACAGAAATAAACGAACAAAAATTGATTGCAAATTTATTTTGGTCTGCAATCAATAATGGAGACAATAAGAAAATAAACTAAAAAGAAAAAAGGATCACCAAAGCATCGATTTGCTCCAGGATCTTCATGAACTGCTCAGCTGCTACTTTCACCCTGTGGTCGAGTTTATCCAACGCCTCTACCTGGAGGTCTTTGGCCAGGAAGCCCTATAGAAAGTGGGTGATAATCAATACAGATATAGTGGTGAACAGGGCAGACCACTGCAGGAAAACTGATAGCTTACATTCTTGAGTCCAGTCAACTCCCCGTCAACTTTCTCCAGCTTTTTAGCTGTCTGCTCCACAGATTTCTCAATGTCTTTCAGCTTCTTCAGTTCAGCTTCTTCCTCAGGACTGTTCTGTTTGAAGATTATTGTTAGTATTTATTAAAATACACAGTTCAAAACAAAGATATCACACATGTAAAGGCTTTACCCGCTTTCCGATCAGCATGAGTTTGCAACCTTCTTTTATTCCATAGCTGGACAGACTCTCCTCCATATCCTTCAGGGATTTACCTGGAATGGCAGGATAGTTAAGGCAAGGTGAGAGCTGGTTATATAATACGATATACAAGCTTGCTTGGATGTGAAAGAAAAGAGAGCCCCACACAGTCTACCTTTAAAGATAAGTTTCTGTGAGGCTTGAGGAACTCCAGTAGCTTGGGTTAGAGCTTCTGAGAGGTCTTTGACAATGGGGCCCTTGCCATCATCCTGGCCGGTTAATGTGATGCTGTGCTTCGTAGACCCTGGAATGGGAGAAAAAATTATAGCAGTACCTCTAAAACTGTTGGCATAAGCACATCCCACTGGGGCAATTACTTTCTAAACACTGGGAGATGATTTTACTGGAAGAATGAGGATTACTTGGAAGCATGCTCGTTATGTCAATTATTTTCACCCCTAAAGACTGTAAATGATGTTTGTTTATTTAAAACTGAATGTTATTGAACTGAATCACAAGTAAGTAAATGTTACCCTTCAAATTTGAAGCTGTGATTGCAAAGTATCTGGATAAATAATCTGGAAATTACACAGGATTTGCTTTACATTAATGCTTTACTGAGTTCTTATCCAATATAATCATAAATTCAAGAAGTAATACTACAGTCTATGTGGTCAGTGAAGCAGCAGGTTTTACACTTTGGAGATTATTTGTTATTTATATACTGTAGCTATATTCAAAGTACGAATAACTTTCATACGTTCTTGATAAATGCAGCTGTAAAATAGGTTATCATTAATATACAGATGCGAGTGTTACAAAACAAGCCATTTAAATAAATCAAATCTAAGTGTTATATATCTATTCAAGGAAAATGCTTCATAAATGATAGTGAAGTGTATTAAGGCATATCATTTAACTGTGCTAAGCTCACGAGAGCTAGCTACTACAGTAAAATGTTTGGAGAGAGCTAGCTATAGCTACATTAGCTAATCACTTCAAAGCTACTCGAGCAATTGTTCGTAAACTTACATTTATACATCAATCTATAATCTGGTAATTATCGTGTAACAACATTAAAAGCCGTATTACCGTATGCAACTGTCACTGTTAACGTTTGCTCTGACATTTTGGTTTTTGGCGTCCTTAAATCACAACATGAATCACACGGCTAACTACAGCTGTTGCTGATTGCTAACTAACTACTTCCGGGACAGACCGGAAACAGCTCTTCTAACCTCTATTTTAATTTATTTATTTCTCCTTTTTTAGCGGAAGTGTACATACAAACCAAATATGTACAAAAAGTGATCATAACAACGACAAAATAAATAAATAACTGCACACTGTAATGAAGCAAAACATATTGTGAGTTTCACACCCATTTGTGGGGCCAATTCTTCTCCTCAGAACTGTATCACCTCACAGAAGAGTTGATTTTTCCTATGAATAATCAATAATACATTATCCAGATTAACCCATCCTGTATCATGGAATTTACACACTAAAAAAGTCAAGTTAAAGTTGTGTAACTGTAGGCAAACACATAAATAAATCATTAAATCATAATAATTCACCTTGGGATTCAGTATTTTCTCACCAGATTTTTATACCTTGCAGTAAGGAGATGGTTTGAATAAGCATTTGGGTATTAAGAAAAAACACAAGCTCAAAGAAAAGTAGTAATATGCAAGGTGGACAACCTTCAAGAACAGCTTTGCGAGCCAATATTCCCGCAATGCATTAAAAAATGGATACAATGTGTTAAATAGTGAGTTTGAGAGGCAAGCAGATTGTGTTACCTGCAGCCACAGCTAGAGGTGCAACAATTAGTCGATTAATCAATCAGTTGATCGAAAGAGAATGATTCGACAGCTATTCTGATAACTGATTAATCATTTCACTAATACAAATAATGTCAAACATTTGCTGGTTCCAGCTTCTTAAATGTGACAATTTGCTGCTTGTCTATGTCATTTATGATAGTAAATGAAGAGTCTTTGGGCTTTTGAGTATTGGTTGGACAGAGGAAGCAAACTAAAGATGTAACTTTGGGGTCTGGGAAATTTTTATGAGCATTTTTCACAATTGTTGTTTGACATTTTATGGACTAAGTGATTTGTAGATTTATCGTGAAAATAACTGAAATTAAAATATTTGTTAGCTGCTGCCCTGACGTCAGCCAGGCTGGGTGTTCACCTGTTTCCGGTCTTTATGCTAAGCTAAGATTCTTCTTGTGGTATCAGCCCACAAGTCACTTTCACTCCTGGCTCACAGTACCAGTTAATATGCTCCTGGTTGAACCTTCACAAATAATAATAAACCAAAGAATCCAAGGTTAAGTTAAAACACAATTTATTTTGCATGTTTCAAATCACCTGCAGACAGGCTCAGTGGGAATCATCTCCACTGTTAAGAGCTCAAACAAAACGGTAATGACTGAACAACACACAAAACTTCAATACAATAAGACAAATAAAAATAAACACGGTCATACTGACACTGATAAACGAGACTGACGAGGTTAGACGGGAGGACATGAGGGAGAAAATGTATTTAAAAAATCGTTCAGTAGTGTTACAAGGCCTCATGCTAGCACAGTTGTGATAACGACACACAACCCAACACCAGGACAGCTTCAAAATCGTAGTGTCCTCGGGTCAAATGTTTTGCATGTATAAATGTTACTCTACATATAAAAGTGGTTTCAGTTGAAGTGCAGTTGTTGTGATCCGGTTCTTGTTTACGAGGCAGGAATCTGTGGCAGGCCAAACTCATCCACCAAAACACCATCCTGAAATTAGAAAGAAGAACGGTAAGGAAACACTTTAATACATTTAGTGTACATAACTTAAGAGACTGTACCAATAGTATGCTTGATGACTTCAAAGTTTTTTCTGTTGTGCAATCATCTTGGGAAGCTCAAACATCTGAAGTAGGGCTGTGCGATATGAAAAAATCAAATATCCCTGCATGGATTATGATACAATGGACCCCTGGACACAGATATACAAAAGGCCCCACCAACTCTCTTACATAGGAGTAACACACACAGACCTTGGTGTGGTTTTGCCTCTGTTTTGTTGTTGTTTCGCATCTCCCTGTGTTTTTTTGTGTCGCTTTGAGGTCATTTGTTCCTTTTTTGGTCATTTTGTGTATCTTTGTGATTGTTTTGCTCCTTTTTGTAGTTATTTTGTAGGTGAAGGCCACAGGGGCTCTTGACACTTTGGGCCCCTGGGTGTGTGCCCAGTAGGCATGTTTAGTAATCCATCCACAGATAAGTGACACTATTTGTGACCAAATACCTCAACATTTATACTGTGACGATACTGTAGGGTTGACTATTGGTAAAGGCAAATAATAGAACAACTACAACAGTCTGATTCAGAAAATTACATCACTTTATCGCAATGTAGCCTTTAATACCAGGATAGGACAACACTTACCATATTACAATATCCAAAATCTAAGACGATATCTAGCCTCATATCACAATATTGACATAAAATCAATACAATATTGATATATTGCCCAGCTCTGATCTGAAGACTAAGTTTTCTAAATACAGACTGCCAAATCCTGAAGTCTGTATTTGTACTAAAGGTCTGCTAACTGGAGGCAAATCCACAGCTGTGAAGCAGAGACATGCAAAATGCCTGAGAAAAGCCAGTGAGCATCCACAGACATCATGGAGAGGATAATGTGTATTTTTTCATCCTAAATTTAAGATCTTGGAGCTTCCTAACGTTGCATGAATGAATAGCCCTAGATGTGTTTTCAGAGTATGTATAGAAATAATAAAAGATGAAAATAAGATGATGAAAAGGGCTTATTACTGCTGGATTACCAATCACAAGTTTCAAGTTTCTTCATTCCCATTTATGGCAGCTATAGGAACTATTTTTTAAGCCATTTGAGATACCAGAATGCCTAAAAAATCTGTGCAACATTTGGAAAAATCGGGATAGCTGCCAAAGAAAAAATAAATCATCCTGCAGAGTCCATTTTGTATCTAATTATTCACCAGCTTCCTTCATTGTTCTGAAACTATGGCACAGCAAATGTTGAGGGTGACTCATTTTCACACCTGCCACCTAAAAACTGAGAAACTGTCAGATGTTACTTTTTTTAAGTTACATAACACAGGTATGCATCACTAAAACTGAAACCTGTTCTTGTTAGGCCAACAGAAAAACATTCATTCAATTACATTACATAAACAAATGGGCACATAATATTATCTGTATCACATTAAAATCCTAAATAGATTCAAGGCTTTTTAGAAAACATAAGGAGCTGTAGCCCAAGAAGCCTCCCTACCCGCTCTGCCTCTGCCTCACAGTGCTCTGAAGACCGTTACCTTGTTTGTCTTGCTGTCACTGGGGATTCCTTCGGGGATAGACGGGGCAGCCGAGGCCTCATCCAGGTAGGAGCTGTCATCGTCCAGCAGCAGTTCATCACCCAGTGCGTCCAGCTCTGAAACCACAGTTACAATGTCACTGTAGTGCTGTCGAGACGTCAGTTATGAAGTTATCACGGCAAAAAACGTCTAATTTGACTGATTATTAAAAGGGATAGTTTGCTGATTTCCAACCAGCTCTGCATCATATGGATGTGGGTAGCATGTGTAAATAAACTGTGGCAAACCACCTCCATCTTACCAGCGCCCAGACCTCCCTGTTCATTTCCCCAGCTCTACGGCTCTCGCTGGAACTTTAGATTGTACTTCCTCATATTTGTATACCCACCAACACCAACGCAACGACAGACCTGCCCCTCTCTATCTCAAACTCGGAGTTGCTCTATAGACGAAGAAATCTGCGTATAAAGTAAATGCAAGACAAACATGTCAGGTATACCTGCTTCAAGATCGTCCTCGTCTATCTCTGGAGTGCCGTAGCTGCGGCTCAGGGCCTCTTGTACCTCGTTGGCGTCCTCCATCATGTCCTCCAGTTGGTCCTGTAAGTCCTGAAAGTTCAGAGACGTGCGATTACTTGTAACGTCCAATATCTGACCGAAAATTTTACTCACAACCAACATTAAGATGCAAATTCATCCATATTATTTGCTCAGAGGAATTTACTATTTGGTGTACGGCATTTGGAACAAGAAATCATTTGACAGCAGAGGACAATTTGCTCATTAGGCCACATTTTAACATATATTAAAGGACATGTCATGTTTTTTTTTTTAAATAAAGTCTTGAGTCTTCTAATTATCTAACTTTTGGTTGTTGAAATCGGAAGACATTTGAGTGAGAAAGGACTGAGGATCTTGTAAATTCTTCTTCAGTTCTTTATACCAGCAGGACAGCAAAAAAGGAAAGTATCTAATGGTGGTGACTGTGAACAGAATGCCCACTCACTGCCATGTGCGTCTTTACATACTTGTACAAATAGAGATAATTACTTGGTCCTTTCTTCGTACTGATGTCTGGTCTAGCCTTAGCCTTCAATGCACAATTGCCGAGTGATAACAAGCATAGTTTAGAGGTATGTAAGAAACATACGTCAATCTGATCAAGTTTGACGTCCTTGTAGGCCTTCTTCATTTCTTTTGCACCGATCTTCATGGCATCCACCTGAGAACAGAAAATAAATTCCACAATATATATTCAGTGCACTGGTAAAAAGGACTTCATCAGCATCTGTTTTGTGTCTTTTCAGGTACACTTGCTTTCAGATGTCTAGACTCTCAGCTACTTCTAGGGAGTATTAAGTTTACTTGTCAAAAAAAATCCAATCAAAATGCATTCACACACACAAAAATCATTTCTTACATATATTAGACAACATGACAAGAATGTTTTTAGTACAACCGATCATGTCATGTGGCTCTTACTGTTGTCTTGGTGTCCTTTAATGTCTGGATCGTGTAGTTCGCCTGCTCCATGTTAAAAGACTGCTGAGCCAGCTGCTCTCTCTGACCTTCATACCTGCGTAAACAAACAGTACAGCTGGTTTCAAAACATTGCATTGTGCATATAATCTCAGGCTGACACCTGAGTGATAATATATCAGTTAACACTCATGATATATGCAAGCACTTTTGATAATGACACCCTAAATTTAGATTTAGATAGGACAGACAGTGGCATGAAGGGGAGGGAGAAGGGGGATGATGGATGGATGTTGGAATCCTACATTGGATCCTACAGCCGCTGCAGCAAGAGCTTAGCCTTTGTTAGCAGGATGAGCTACTGGGTGCCCCAATGACACCTTAAATTAGACTGCTCATGAATCTCCATCACATCAGCTGAAAAAAAAACAAACGGTAAATACCCTCTCATTGACAAGCTACTTTAATACTGGTTATACTGTATCTCGTGTATTCACCCCACTTTCTGTTTATTCCACATTTTGTTTATTCTCTGTATATGATTCTGTACATTACTCCGCCCTTAACAACATTTATTTTGGATTTAATGGCCTGTCAGATTCTGTGACAGCAGATGATAAATGAAATAGTGTTGACCAAATATTATAATTTCTTCCATCATTGTTTCCAGATCTTAATTTGTGTGTATTCCTCTTATGTTTGTACTGTATTTTAATGTGTAGGACCCCTGGACGACTAGAGGCACATTCATGTGTGTATGATGGGGATCCTTGAATAAACAATAAACAATATATGACCCTCTCTAAATACTAGGAGGCATCATTTTTAACACCAATCACAATAAAGTATGTGACAAAATATAAAACATTTATGTAACAGTGGTCAATCTTTACCTCTCATATCTCTGACTCTGTGTTAAAACGTATCAAAGAGTAAACAATGTGCAGTGTCGGACTCACATTCTCTTCTGCTTCAGGACTCTCATCGCCTTCTGTTTCACCATGTTCTGCATTTAAAAAGGCGATAAATAAATCTGCTGTTTGATATATCTGCAAAAAAACAATCTTGCAACCTTCCCAGCTCCTACTGGTCTTCGTGTGTTGTGTGTGTTACCTTCGAGGGCCCATCTCTCATCTTCTTCATCTGATCCTTGTACTTAACAAGTTCAGCGTCTAGTCTGCCAATCTTCTTCTCAATGGACTCTGATCTTGCGTCCACCTGGATGAGGAGGAGATTAGTCACAGGTGTAATGGACTTTCAGCATTGCTTGCAGACCCAACATGGGATCATCCCGATGTTCTTAAGAGTATAGCCTAGTCTGCATTATGTTTTGAGCATATGTCTCTTAATAAAATCCAACACTGTAAGAGATTGATAAGGGTCATCTTCGCGGTTCAGGAAAACTAAGGGAGATAAATGTTTCAAATGCAGTTTGAGGGGTTAAAGGATATCAATGTCTGCGGTCTCAGTCTCTGTGGGCCCCCCACCCTTCCTCTCTTGATCCATGTCTCTCTCCTGCACCTTTAAGTTTTTGGAACCCCAGTTTTTGTTTCTTGGGGAAAGACATGACATGACAGTGTAAGCATAAGTGGTCACTTACTCGCATCTCGCTGCATTTAGAGACAAATCCTAATGCAGGATTTTGTGCCTTAAAGGTTTGGGAGAGGCCTCAGAGAGCTTCCACTGGTTTTTATTTCATTTTTTTATACACAAAGGTCAGTCTTTCCACCAATCTATTCAGCCAGTTTTAATTTAGTAATTGCACTAATTAAGACGTTCTCAATATTGATTCCCTTTGCACCCTGTCTGAAAACATACCTTTTCAAGCTGGCAGACTCGGTCTGATCTAAGTGTTGTCACGATACCAAAATCTTTGTTTTGGTACCCATACCAATATGAATTTCAATACTTTTCAATACTTTACGGTACTTTTCCTAAGGAAAAGTCCTTTTGGCTACAAACCTTTAGAACAATAAATAGTAGGGGTGTAACGGTACAAAAAAATCGTGGTTCGAAAGTACCTCAGTACGGACGTCACGGTTTGGTTGCTCAAATGTTTCACCAAGTTGGTGTTGTCTCGTGTTGTCTCCCTTTGCGAGGCAGACTTTCTCTTGTCTTTTTTCACGTGCACCAGCTGCGAAAGTTGATACAGGTGTTGTCATACACACCACTTGTGCAATCTGAAAGGTGTTTTTGTGCATAAATGAGTAAAATAAATTAACTAAATTAATGAATTGAATCAATTTCAAAGTACCAGTATTTTCCAAATGCAGTATAGTACGTTTGGAATACTCTAGTACTGCAGTACTATTTTAGTACCGGTATACCGTGCAACACTAATGGGGACACACACACTGAGATTTGCACCGATGATGACTTTATAATACTGATTTTATACCTTGTTTTTTGTGTTGTTACTTAATTTACTTCATACTGAACGTCACTGATTTACAGTTATATTGCTGGTTGTTTTAAATTGTGTCTTGTGAGGTGTTCTTGAGTGCTTCGAAAGGCACATATGAATATAATGAGTTGGTATTATTAATTATTGAAAACAAAACAAAACTTTTCATTCCCGGGTTTCCAAGGGCCCCACTTTCATTGGAGCCCTGCTCAGTATGTCCCACTTTAACCCCCATTTTGATGCACCTGGGTGTAGGTTTCAAGGAGCATAACATCTGTAGGCTATTAGCTGTAGGTGGATGATTTCAACAAACTGACTCAAGAAAACATACACTGAGCATGTGACCAAGGGCAAAACATTGCTAAGAACATAGCCCCCCTATGAAAGACATAAAACACAAGACACTTCATTGTCATTATAGGCATACAAAGAGATTATGGTTGGCAACTTTCAGTGACCAGCAGCAATAAAAACAAGATAAGATAAAAGCAAGGTAATAAAATGCAATAGGTAATAATTAATAAACAACTCTGGAACAACAAGGTCTCTTTAATGTGTGATATCAATAGCATACTGAGGCCTGTGTGTTTATCACTGTGTTAGTTGACGGCTGTGGTTGACGAATATGTCTCTCTTTCGCTGTTTAAACCAGCAGGAAATAAAACTAATAGACGATACTTGTGGTGCTGATAGAGAAAGATGTTTAGTCACTGTGGCTTGATAGCTAGCTCGCATGATATGCTGTCTTTCCGTAGCCATGCTAGCTCAGTGTCGGCACCGTTAGGTCACATAATGAAGACACAAACAACAATACACCTGAGCCTGACATTACTCACATTACCGATACAGTCCGACAGATTGGGAGGAGGCGCCTTCGGCTTTCCGCGTCCGAATATTCTGTTCATTTTCTACACGTTTTCAGGGCCCGCAGCCTTCAGCTTTCCTTTAAAAGACACAAAAAGCATCAAATGCAAAAGGATTTCTTCACTCAAGTCACCCGGAAGCAACGGTTCAGACGCAAACGGCTCTGATTGGCTGGCGTAAACAGTTGTGGCCAATGAGGGTTTTCTTAATACACGCCTGACCCCGTGTGGCGAGCAGAGGGACTGCAGCTGTGATAAAAACACCCATTGTCCTCATGGACTGCATCAATCATCAGTCTTTGTTGCAGCTCCACCCTGCAGATAGGATTAAAATGGGCTTTTCATTACATTTTTATTTCTTTATTAATTTCCCTGACTCCCTATAGGCAAATAAATACTAACTGGTTATGAAGAATGATGTCTACAGATGCAGATTGCCACCGCTTTGTAACAAGACACTCAGTTTTCAGTGCTGGAAGCAGTGTTTAGGTCCTTTAACTGAAGTAAAAGCAAAAATACCCCATTACAAGTCCTGCATTCAAAATCATACTAAAATAAAAGTACAGAGGTATTTTCAACAATAAAGTACTTCAAAATTCAATATAGTACTCATTATGCAGATTGATTAAGTATACTGTATATGCCATTATTAGATTATTAATACTGATGCATCAGCATTTTATTGTTTGCATTGCTGGTGGAGGTGGAGCTAGTTTTAACTGCTTTATATACCTTTAGGATTAGGGTTGCAACGGTATGAGATTTTGATGGTACGATAGCATCACAGAAAGTATTACAGTTTCATGGTACGAAGGTTTATGTTGTTTGTAAGAAGTCTGACAGGCAGTGGAGGAGGAAATAAGATGCACACACTCAGTGTCTCCACCCATTTTCATTTTTCCCCCAATACTCCAGCTAAGCAAATGCACACAGTAAGATAACTGTCAATCTTTATACCACGGTATGTAGATTCATGGTACACCACTGCATCCATTCTTTTTCAAATGTCTTGCTTCAAAACTGATAAAGACAGTTATTTGATTGTCCAGTTAGTTTCAGATTACTTCTGGGTTGCCAGGTTGTGAAAAATCTCTGGCCTCGCTGGCCTCCTTCTGCATGACACTTGTGTTGTTCTTTTAGCCTTTTAATATATCAGGAGGACCCTCCAATGGACTATTACACCACTAGGAGCCAAAAGCTAACTATTAACATCTTATTAGCATTTGTAACCGCAGACACGTTGATTTATTAGAAGCCATTAGGTGCACGTTTGCCAAATGTAAAAGAATCAACATCAGCCAAAGTAACATCTGACAGCCTGGCAAGCCTAAGCTGGCTCACATTATTATCAACCAGTTAACAAAATTAAAAGCACATAAAACTAATAATATGTTTCCATTCTGTTTTTCCCCACCGCTGTTAGAGCATGTGCTTTATGCAGCTGCAGTGAGCGACAGGCTCTCCTCTGAACAATGAAGCCTATTAGAGGCCTATTAGTCAAAAGAGCCTGAACCCGGCTGTATGTGAGGCACACAGACCTTGAGAGACAGTCGCAGAATAACTGCAGCAATCTTCGTCATTATGGCTAATAGTTTAATTAATTCACATAGAGACTGATTGATTTTATTTGCTTCTGAAATCCCTGAGAACCCCTGTGCACCATTAGACCTGTCAGCTGCTGTGGAGAGTGCTGCATCTTTCTCAAGCCTTTGCCAACTAGGAAAACCTCCATCCTTTGTGATACTGTTAACATTCACTCTCTTTTAACTCTGATTTTTGTCTCCACCAGCTCCTGAGGGAAGTATAAGGCTCTTTCTCTGCTAAATGCACCACTTTGTAAACCAGGTAGTTGCAAACTGTGTCTGTCAGCAGTTGGTGCCGAGCAGGTCGTGTCCTGTTGATTATTTTAGAGCTTTTTATCTGAAAACAGCAGCCTGCAGTGAGAGTGTGAGAGTGAAGCAAACAGTCCAGCTAAACAATGAGCTGTGGGTTGAGTAAAGCCCTGCAGGTGTTACATGTGAGGATCAAGTGTGAAGTCAGCAACAACAAGGGCTGAAGTACAGAGAGAATTGGATTATCAGATATAGAAACTAATGCTGAGGGCACTTTGGCTATCTAATCTCTAATATTTGTGGTTGTGCTGTTGGTACCATCAGAAGAGCTTCGTCTTCGAGTATTTCAGTGTGGAAAACAGTGATTTTATCAAATATTGAAGACACCCTCAAGTAAAAACTATGATTTTAACCTGGTTAAAATGTCCATTTGGTGTTTTTTATGCACTACAAGCCGTGTCACGAGCCAGATAAGCAGCCAGTCAGTCAGCCTTGAAGCTGCAGTGCACCAATGACAGTGTCAACAACACAGATTCAGCCAGCAAAGGCTTATTACATCAAAAACCAAGAGAACTAATCCTGTGGACTTGTGAAATGAGGGGTAGGTGTAGCAGAGGACAGACAGGTGTTGGTGTAGCTATAGGTATTTTGCAAGTTAGCTTTCACTTTCACTTGTCAGTGCGGGAGACTGAAAAAACAATTTATCTGACATTAGCACTATATTATTAGCAGTTTGATAATGTAGTCAAGCTGACGGTTTATGTGTTTGATGAGATAGGTGAGGAGCTATATGTCATTTTGATGAACAGAGGTGAGTTTTCTGTACATGTGACACATTTTCTGAGAAAAAAAATCATGTCCCTCCTCCATTTCTTCCTACTGCCTCTAATGACAACAACCAACCAGAGGCGGGGACTCTAATACAGCTGTCAATCTTGTCAATCACTGCAGTCAAACCGTCAAACGAGACAGTGTTGATCAAATATGAATCAAGATTCTGTTACTGCATTGCCTGTTTCTCACCTCGAATGTTTTCAGAAACATATTTTAGTGTACTGCTTAGCTGTACAATGAGAAAGTTGGTACGGCTGATGGGTGGTGCTTGGTACTTTAAACAGCTGTATCCAACATGGTGGTTGGGTCACAAACTTTCTCATTTTACAGCTAAACAGTACACTACAAAAGAAGTGGTGCAACATAATAGAGAAGGATTATCTGTCTCATTTAGTGCTGTGTCAATACAGTTTCAGCAAATATGGCAAAAAATAGGAACAAACATGTAACAGTAGCCACAGTCAGAGTAATTAGTACAAAGTAGTAGGAGAAGGAAAAATATACCCAGCAAGATGCTTCATCGAAAAAATATATCATCGACCTTCGCCTTGAAAGTATTTCAGTACAGGGTCCCAAACCTCTGTGCTATCAACATTCCAAATGAAACAGCCATTTATTATTGGTATTTGCTAGCTGAGAATAAGGAGCTAGTCGCTCCAAGGTTAGCTATGAGTGGATCAGGTTCCTAGATACTGCCTTAGCAAAAAAAATGTGTACAAACCCTATCGCCCTAAACACGCTAAGGCCATGGAAATTTGCAAGCTTTCTGGAGGGCCGAACCAAGTTAACACCACCCCGCACTCCAACTCAAGGGAACCCTGATTTCCCCTCAGGTGTTGAGGACCCTGTGTTTAGGCTATGGCGAGATGGTGGCATAACAACATTAGGAGATTTATTTAACGGCTTTGCCTTGATGTCTTACAGCAAAAATATGTCTTCACAGGCCTCACTTTCTTTAGTTTTCTGCAGGTGAGAGATTTTATATTTAAGCGTACAACATTAACAGTTAATATAGAAACCTCTCAGACTGAGAGAGCACTCTCACTTGGCCTTAGAAGAGGTCTGATTGGCTTTTGCTGTGGTATATTAAGATCTACTTCAACTGTTAGTACTCTGGCCACCAAGCGGATGTAGGAAGCAGATCTTGGAGTGGAAAGTGCAGATGAGGACTGGTGGGAAATATCTGAAAACGCTAAAAGAATTTCTGTATGTAACAGGCCGTGGTCGACACAGCTGAGAATTATACATAGACTGCAAATTTCACCACAAAATGAACGCCACTTTATCTCCTCTCTGCCTTAAATGCAAAACTGAGGTGGGAGACTATACTCACTGCATATGGTCTTGTGTTAAGATAGAACGACACTGGTCAGGTATAGTAGAACAGTTGAGTGTAATTTTTGGCGTGCAGGTTGAGCCTGACCCTGTTTGCCTTGTTCTTGGGCTTCCTGACAGGCAGCTTGTTAATAGACATCACAAATGACGGTTTAATCTTTTAACATATGCTGCAAGGAAAAACATTCTATTATCTTGGATTAAGGAGAAGCCTCCAATGAAGAAAAACTGGCATAAAATCATCATGCAGTGTATGCCCATGGAGTTTCTCACTTGTAAGCTACACTCAACAACTGATACCTTCCACAAGGTTCCACCCTCCACTACACCACTGTTTATAAATATGTAATTTTGATGAACAGGGATGAGTTGTAAGGGGTTGAATCAATGCCTAGAGAGGACGTTACACTCCCCCCTCAAAAATGGTCCACCCCTGTTCACACCTTCACAATTATATTAGTAAATTCAAAGTGAAGCGAGGCACATTAGCAGCAATGTATCCATATGCTCCTCACACAGTGGCTGGTCATTACGAATTCCTCCTCAAGGCCACCGACACAAAACGCCTTACAGCTAGAAAAACAAGCCTTGGACTTCTGCTCCTCAACATTAGCTCTGTGCCTGAGTTAAAGAGAATTAATACAGAAAATAAACTCCTGGACCCTTGGGGAGGTCCGTTGTAGAGTCATGGCTGTTTGTGATGCTACATCATATTTCTCTCCACTGAACCAACCTTGATATCATCAAGGACAGACATGAAACCCTTCTTATACCCAGTGTTTTCTTTCAATGAAGCAAACTCACATTTTACAGCTTTATTGTGACTTTGCAGCACGTGTGTGAAGCATGTTTCAACATTCAAAGCTTAAAGATACAGCAAATAAACAACAGGTACATTTCATTTATAAGGCAGCAGCACATTATACATACAGTATATGGTGCTCAGACCTGGGCTGAATTCATTTGTAAGTACAGTCATGTCTATCGGATACATTAAGAAACACATAGTGGAACCAGCGGCTGGATGTCTGGGGTCTCAGTAAGACTTGGATTTTTTCTCAGAGAGTATGCTACAATAACGTAAAGCAGTGTGCTTTTACCAGGATGTGCTTTCATAGTCTTAAAGTGGGGAGGGGATGCGTTACAACAATGGATGTGGCTAATTGCTGGTCTTAAGAGCAAGCAAAACAGCAGAGTTCGTAGGCAAAGCAAGATAAGGCACACAAAACAAGGCACAAAAACACTTCTGCTATAACTATTAAATCAGATTTATACAGATAAATATATTAACGGTTTGCTTGACATGAAGAAAAACCCACACAAGCTTTGATTTTGTGAATTTTGGTCGACTCCTGTAAAAGCTACAATAATTCAGGAAACCAAGACAGAAAACGAGTCACACGCTTCGTTTCGTTTTACCGAGGGAATTTTCATGAGATAAACGTATAAATGCACGGCCACGAGCGGATATTTACAGTATGAACATTAAGTTCCATTAAACACTAAAAGGCATGTTGTGTAGATACAGCCTGTCGTGTTAACGTCAGCTGTTGCCTTGGAGCCCTCTGCCCAGTTTTTTTACATGTACTAGTATTAAAGACAAGGTGAGAACATGCCAGGTTCACAACACTATATACAGTATTCGACGACACCTTCACCATGAGACGCAGCATCGCAGCTGGAGTAAGTGAAGCCGTGTCAGGTGTAATAATAGATTCCCAAGGACGAAGTTCAGCTTTGAATAACACACTGTTTTGACATTGACGTCTCGACAAACTCTGTCACCTTGTCAAGGAGAAAATACTTCGATTCAGTATCTTTTTTGTGGTGAGTTACGCAGGACGATCC
This sequence comes from Epinephelus awoara, assembly GCA_035609425.1. Lineage (NCBI taxonomy): Eukaryota > Metazoa > Chordata > Actinopteri > Perciformes > Serranidae > Epinephelus > Epinephelus awoara. Next base: position 20,674,249 of record CM069306.1, on the reverse strand, counting down.
CTGAGAGGTTATTCAGTATTCTACATGGGTTTTTACTGCCAATGACACAGAGTATTCACAGATTTACAATACAGCAAAGCACCAAATTACAGTTCACATAAAACACACTCAGTTTAAAACACTCTTGATGCAGTTTGTTCCTGAAACAATCAGGGATAACAACTTGTTTTCAGCCTGTGCACACAATACCGGTTGATCTTTTTCTGCATGTGAGAACTATTTTAATGAGTTTTATGTAAAAGTCTAGAGCAGGTAAACAAAATGTGATCAGGCTACATAATAAAATACTTTTGGTTCTTCTCATCTGGACATCTTTCATCGTAGTTGTGCTGCTGATATCAACAGTGTGCGAAATAATATTAAAAGTATGTTCGAGTTTCAGCTTTCAGATCTTAGCTTTATACAGTCTTTACATTATAAAACACTGTACAGAGATCTAGTAACCAGCTGGGCTGTGACCCCAGAGACATCTTTACACTTCACAATCATTGACTCACAGGCTTTTAATCTAAACTTTAAAGTGTAAGTCAGGTATTATTCCACACTTTTATAAATGTCAACAAATCCCACAGGAGGAAAACTCAATCTCTCTGACTTCGGTACCGTCTGTACATCTCCGCTCAGAGCACATTCATTGTCACCTAAGACACAGACCTGTAGAAAAAGGTCACACACACACATATATATATATAGAGCTTCGTACTTATTTTTCGTGACGTCGTATTTTCAGACAGCTGGGTACTGTGGATTTTTGCAAGCACTACTCAAACAAGTGTCAGTTCCATATTTCTGGGGCGACTATTTTCAGCAGTGGATTGATACATATGTGGTCAAGTGAGTATTTCTGGCAGCGGGAGGGTGCATGTGTGGTTAATTTAAAGAAAGATGATGTGCCTATAGGGCTGTACCGAATGGTTTAAAAATTTGAAGCTTCATTCATAATGTTGACTTTCAAATTCTAAATGAACATTCACTTTTTTTGCCTTTTTATTCCGTTTAAACCCCGTATTTCTGCACATTTGCAGAAAAGTTAAGGCTACACTAATATTATAGATATTCAGATATATGTTTTTATCTGACAAAATATTCTGCTTCAATCCATATTTGTTGTTGTTTAGCCCTCAAAAACAACATTTTGACTGCGGTCAAAAAAGGTGCTATCATGCACCTGTATTAATGAGGTCGTCTAGCAGCATAAATTACATTTATTTGTTAAAGAAAGTTGATTTATCAAAAAGTCTAATTTAATACAAAGGTGGCATGGTGGTGCAGTGGTTAGCACTGGCACCTCACAGCAAGAGAGTTCCTGGTTCTAACTCAGGGTGGGGGGTTTGAGCCCAGGGTGGGGGAGCCCTTTTTTGCAGAGTTTGTATGCTCTCCTCATGTCAGTGTGGGTTTCCCCTGGGTACTCCAGCTTCCTCCCACAGTCCAAAGACATGCAGGTTAACTGGTGACTTGCCCGTAGGACAGGTGTGAATGGTTGTCTGTCTCTATGTGTCAGCCCTGCGATAGTCTGGCAACCTGTCCAGGGTGTACCCTGCCTCTCACCCAATGTCAGCTAGGATAGGCTCGAGCGCCCCTGTGACCCCTAACAGGATAAGCAGTTACGGAAAATGAATAAATGAATGAATTATTCAATCCAGTTAATCACTTTTTTAAATCTAGGACTTTTTTTTAAGGTTGATGACATCATAAAATATTGCGACAGACATTTGAAGCCTCATTTATAAACCTCACTAGAAGCTTCTTATGTTAAAAAAAAAAAAAAAAAGACATTTGGTACAGCCCTGCTGCATATATTCATCATAATGAAGGAACATGCCATGTCAATGGTTTTTGGTCAGTAGTAAAGAAATAACATATCACATCTCGACTGCACAGGTAATACTGGTTAGTAGGATCCATTCTGTGATGTTTAGGTTTTTTTATGTGATTTGTTGACAATAAAAAATTGTAAATATCACAAGGTGATCTTGACATGAACCTGTTTTTGGATTCTCTGACCAACATGCTGGATGAATAAATAACGAGCCCACTCTAGCCTTTCCCTCAGATGGCAGTGGTGACTTGAGTCAACCCAAGGTCATTGGAGTCCTCCCAGCCCTGATAGGGCATAGAGGACACGTCCATGGCTAGTCATACGGGTCTGGCCTGCCTCATATCTCCTCGCGCTTCCGTGGGACACGTGTGGTCCCGTAAAGTGCTCCTCACCCGGCTCACCCCGTGAGAGTCTCCATGTCCTTGGGTGCCTGGGCAGCAAAAGTCTCTGAAGCACCTCTTGAAGTTCTCATCCAGGAAGGCGTAGAGGATGGGGTTGAGGCTGCTGTTGGTGTAGCCCAGTGCCACGCAGAAGAAATAGGCGGCCATGACGGCGGTGGTCTCGGGCACGTTGCCGGACAGCGCCTTGACTAAGATGAAGATGTGGATGGGTGTCCAGCACACCACAAAGACAGCGACCACCACCAGGACCAGACGGGTGATCCGGCGCAGGTTGCGGTCCTTCTCGCGTGAGCCTGACAGCAGGCGCACGCTCTTCAGCCGCATGACCATCAGAGAGTAGCAGACGGTGATGATGATGACGGGTGCCACAAAGCCGAAGATGAAGACGCAGATCTTCATCAGGGTGTCCCAGTAGCTGTAGGGTTCAGGGAACTGCAGGGCACACTCTGTGGTCCCTGTTAGGTACAGGACAACACAGTTAGACGAACAGGTTGGATCGGTCAAATACAGACACACAGTCATATTTTATTCAGGAGAAAATCTACAAGACTAAAGCTACGTCCACACTGCAGGCCTCAGTGCTCAATTTGGCAGCCCAGTTGCTAAGAGAATATGTTGGCATTGTGGATGGCAAGATATCTGCTGAGCTGCATTTCCAGCCTTGATTGTACCACCAAAAGCGGATATTTTAAGCCAAAGCATAATGTTTTTCCATCCATTACTGTGTGGCTTTTGTGCCTAACCACATGTTAACTACAGCGGTGTTGGTTTGAAAAAAGGTATTCGCACATCTAACTGTCACTTGATATATATATAATATATATATATATAATATATAATATCACTTGAGTCCCGTACACTCAGCTTCACAATTTAATAGTAACACTAAGGTTTCGGTCCTCCTGGACCTTCATCAAGAGTGTTCAACAGCATTATTTCTGACACTGAGGAAAGAACAAAGGAACAAGGAAAAACATAGAAAAAAAACTAGAAAACTCTAAATATAAAATAACAAAAAATGTTGAACATATAAGTGTACATAGCCTTGATTGTGTAAAGAGCTTGAGTTTTCTAGTTTTTTTTTAATTTTTTTTAATGTTTTTCTTGTTACTTTGTTCCCTCATTTGTGGGATATGTGACATATGGTGCACAGGCTGTTGTCAACAATTGAGAAACCCCCACAGCTGATTAATTCCCTCACACCTGTGCACACCTGTGAAATGGGTGGAGCTGTTTCTATTTAAGCTAACTGTTGGAAATAATGGTGTTGAACACTCCTGAGGAGGGTCCAGGGGGAGTTAGTGTTACTAATAAATTGTGAAGCTGAGCAAGAACAGTGTGCGGTTCAAAAACTACAGTGTTGTTTCAACATGTTCACTATATAGCCTACAAAAGTAACGTATCCATGGTGTCCAGAGACATACAATGCCAACACTTATTCTGGCGATCCTGTTAAATTCAGATTTATTGCTCTGATCAGATTTTTGTTTGGCTGTTCAGATGAGGCCACCAAAGTCAGCCTTTATGGTTTCATTTGGGAGCTGATGTGCAGTGAAGGACAGCATATTCATGAGCAGATGGTAATGAGGATGAGGATGAGAGATAGGAGAAGGAGAAAGAGGGCCAAAATTTGATGGCTTTTTGTGGAGCAATGGCTGTTACTTCTGAACAGAGCTGTGGGTGTATGCAGAGTCAGAGCCAGGAGTGTTGGGGTTGTGATGTGAATGGCATCACTGAAACAGATTTCCATCCAAAATTTCAGGATGTCAAGGGCCACTTTTGACTACATCTGTCAGCATCTCTCCACAAGACACTCAGCACAGGCAAGTGATGTAGAAGTGGCATGGAATCTGACATGACTGTTCAGGCTGGGGTCACACTGCAAAAAATTAGACCTGTTTCTGATTTAGGATTATATATGAAAATGCCCCATATAGTGCTGTTCACACTGGTATGAAAAAAAAAAGATCTGAGGCCGATATGAGCAAAATTTGCTCAGTGACTTGCGGCACTTTTGCCTGCCTTGCCTATTGTTTATAAGCACTATATAAACATTTTTTGTTTGAACAGTTTATAACACACTGTAATGTAGTTGTGCACTGCTTCAGGGACATTTTTAAGTCTTAATTAATGTGCTATGTTTGTGTAACTTATACGTACATTATATTATATGTACATTATATTGGCATTCATACATCTGCCTCCACTTATTGGTTTCCCTGATGAGAGTTACAGTTGTTGAGAAATACATAACATGCACTATGTTATAGTGTGTTACAGACCAGTGGTTCCCAACTGGTGGGTCGCAGGTTCATTCTGAATGGACCACAAGTGACTCGCAAATGTGTCAAGTTTGTAAAAGCACACTTTATTTTTAAGTAGAGTGAATTTCCAGCACAGAGCTTTTATTTTGAAGTGTCATTTCCTGCTGTAGAATGCGTTACTAATGGACAGCTACCGACAGAGACAGCAAACTAGCTCTACGACATGGCCAAACACAACTGTGTGGATCTTGAACTAATGGCTATGGAGTAATCTAGACCAGTGTTATAAACCATTAATTAAATTTAATTCCCCCCTCCTGTGATAAATTTCATGGCAACCCATTTAATATCTATTGAGATATTTCAATAACTATAGAGGTAAAGACCTGTATCAGATTCATCAGCTGGCCTTATGTCCTCGGGCAAGTGCACTCTGCTTCATGATTGTCAACCTGAACAATAGATCAGACTGTCGCTGGGAGAAATAAATCCTTTGAGCTCTCTTCTCAACCTAGTAGGACCCATTATGCCTATCATTGCTCAATCTAGTCAGGTAGCTGTGATGTAGGGTCTCATCAAACCCACAGACCATCCTCTTCAGGGAATCTGAAGGAGGCTTCCTGCAGCTAATTTAGATAATTCAAGGCAAGGATGTATCATGAAGTGGGCTTCAAGATTGAAATTGCCTATAAGAGACCCTTTGCAGCTGATAAATCTTTTATCTGTGGAGCAGACACAAAGACAGAACAAACCAGAGAGATGTGAGTAGAAACATGAAAGGTGACTGAGTCACAGCAGTGTGAATAAGGGTCAAGGTACCGTTGTTGGTCTTCGTTCCACCGAGCGTCATGGCAGGGATCCCAGCAGCAGACGACAGCACCCATATGATCACATTTATGATCTTGGCCTTAACGGGCGTGCGGAAATCCAGGGCCTTGACCGGGTGGCACACGGCCACGTAGCGGTCCACGCTCATCATGGTCAAGGTGAAGATGCTGGTGAACATGTTGTAGTAATCGATGGAGATGAAGACCTTGCACGCCACCTCGCCAAACGGCCAGGAGCTGAGCAGGTAGTCCGTGCTCTGGAAGGGCATGGTGGTGGTGACCAGGGCATCAGCCACAGCCAGGTTGAAGATGTAGATGTTGGTGGCTGTTTTCATTTTGGTGTATCTGTTGTGGGTTGAAAGAAGGAAGCACGAAGAGGTCTTATTTAAATTGTGTAAAAGTGGAACAAGGTTAATTAAATCACTTTCTGAGATGAAGATTAGTTACCATGGTGCTCAGCTCTTTGACTGAACAGATTAATTAAAGCAGACGAAATACTGTACATACACACGTATAACAGAGTGTAAAATAACAGACTTTTCATCATCTCTTGATCAATTCAAGGCTTTTAAATCTGTCAATGTTCGGTGTTCGTGTCCTGTAAGGTTATAAAGCCAAACCCTGTTCTTTTTTCCTTAACCTAACCATGTGCCTTAGTTGTTGAAGGAAAAAAAAAAGGTCAATTCACATACTTGTTGTACGACGTAGTGCTTTTATTTTGAAAGAGACTGTATGTAAATGTTACATTTCCTGTGAAAACCAAAGTGTATTTTGAAAGAAGACAATGCATGTAGCAGGCAGAGCTTGACACGGCGTCCCAGAATGTCAACTAATGCACTGAGGGTACCTTTCACATCGCATCTGGACGTAGAGGGTCCATGACCAAATGTCGATATGTGACAAGTTCAGAGTGAGAATGTGTTGCAACCTGTTTGATTTGTCCTGTCCGAGCTACTGTAGAAACATGGCAGTGCAACATGAAGATGTCGGATGATATAAACGGCTCATTCTAAGGTAACGAAAACACAATTATCCATATTTTCAGGTTATTTTACACTTAGGTAGACATTGGTATTATATTAAATTTCTGCCAACATTGCCTCTAAATCCTGCACTCTGGACCTTTAAAATGAAAATACCTCATTGAGACTTTAAACAGAGCCACATGACACTGAACAGAGGAGCCTTATTGACATTACAATCACTGCAAACCTTGTTAGGATCTATAATGTCTTGTTATCACTGGTGAAAAAAAAAAACAGCTGAGGATGCTGGATTCAGAGTCTGTTTACCAATAAATCATAAAAAGAAAACATCCAGAAACACGATATAAGGGCACAAACATTAAAACTCCAAAAAATATACATGCAAACATATGTAATTATAGCTTCCCCTTTCTATTTTATCACCTATTTTTTTCCATGCATGGCCCCAGAGAGACCAGGATGTAAGTGATTAACAATTAAATACACACGTTTGCAGCAATTTCACTGCTGTCACGTCATTATGTTGTTCCAAAAATGAATACGCACTGAATTTCCTCTCCTATTATGAGCCAAACGCTCGCAGGTATGCAGGATTTCACACTGAGTGACATGCCTGGCATTGCTTTTGACACAATACGAACAGCTGACATATTCCCAAAGCTGAAAACTCACCTAATGATGACATACATCACCAAACAATTGCCCGCCAAGCCCACCACAAACACCACGGAGTACACCGCGACTATGATGGGGATGATGGGCGACATGGGCTCGGGTTCAGCATCCCAGGTGCCGTTGAGTGTGTAGTTAAAGATGTCCAACGAGCCGGATGGCAAGGTGAAGTTTGGGAAACACTCCTCCAGCTGGCCTGAGGGACACCTGTCCTCTTTGAAGATGCGCACCACGTTGCTCTCCATGGTGCCGAGCGCTGCCTGCACCGGCCGGGCTGCTGTTGCTGCTGCTGCTGGGCGTGAACTGACCGCTCAACTTAAACAGATATCAGCCCCAAAACAAGCTGGATTTCCGATGTCTGCTACAAAAGAAGCACGAAGCAAATTTTTCTATTAGAGCAGATTATGGCTCCGGTGAAGAGGAGCGCAACAGCCCGCGCTCAAGGACATCATTACACAAGTGTAACACCACCTTACCTGTTCTCCTGCCTCCAGAAAAGTTCGGGCAAATACAAAGACACTGATTCAGAGTTTCTCACAGGATGATCAGCCTGAGATTAAATCCCGGATGCCGGAAATGTGGCAGAAACTAAAGGTTTGTGGGTAGTTGTGTGGATGAGAGGAAAATGCACTGCCTGTGCCACCGCTGCGTCCCCGAAGGTGCGCACTGGAAGCCCGCACTGCTCATTCAGTGACATCAGAGGCTGAGCCAACAGATATGACAGCCAGCAGAAGGGATCTAACCACATGCATCACAGTCAGCTGAAAATATAGTTACCACATACATGTCACGCTTTATTCATTGCTTATGTTTTGCATTATTTCTGGTTAAATGAGCCACTAACGACGCCTCACACACTCAGAAGCTGTGGCCACTAAACATCTGCTCGCCTATTCAACCATATTAATTTTTTTTCTTAATGTTTTGCTGATTTCACATACTGCCTTCAAAGCCAGCTGTGCTTTAATATCATGTGCACATCTTTCTGAAAATGTTTAAATTCCCATCAATGCTGCCATGAGATGTTCCCTGGCAACTCTTGTGAGGGCTGCAGTGCAAACACGAGTCCTATCAGATGTTGAAGAGGCATGAAGTCAGAAGGACTCTCAACAGAGACCTGCAGATGATGTGCCAGCTCCACATAATTATAGGCAGTGTGTGCAAGTTTTGCAATTGTTTTTTTTGCAAGAAAATAGCCATTTTCATCATTTCCTTTCAGCTTGTTTTGCTCCCAACTTGCATCTTTTCATGTGCATTTTCTCTGTTTGATCAAATTAGTAATTTACCACTGCCTTAAACCATGAATCTACTAATTATCCCTCCGGCAACACAAATGTGGCAGCACCGAGAGCTCGAAAAAAAAAGAAAATCTGCCTCTAAGAAATCACAGGCTACTCCTTTCTAACAAGTCTCTCTTTTTTCTCTCACCCCAACAGATTTCAACCAGCATGTAATTATGGGTACTGTTCCCTTTCCCTCGTTTCATGCACTAACACTCGTTGCTTGGAGACCCATCATGGCCAGGTGTTACTTGAGTGACAAAGCCTTTCTGTAGGTGTGTTTCCATTGTTAAGAGCTGCACAGGCTTGACCTGGTGATACATGCCTTGTTTACAATATTTGATGCAGCTTCACTGAGGTCCTTATCCATGAGGCAGCAGCAGCAGTAGTTAAAGGGTGAAACACATTTTCCTCCTAATAAAGCTCTAGAAGGTGGGAAAGAACGTTATAGATCACCCTCAGCCCCAACAATGCAGTGCCAAAGGTCTGTTTGCACAAAGACACTTCCTCTGGCACTTGACAGGTCTTTTTATTCGAGTTCCAGAGGAGGAGAGGAAATAGTCGTTATGCAACATCCGGAAGATAAGGTCAAGAATAAATTCTTTTTTGCATTTCACTGCCCTTTCCATAGTGACCTGCTGTCTTTTCAGTGAAACGCTTCAATTATGGTTCCTTGATGAATACAGGTGTTCACCACAAAGATATCAAAGCGTGCTCATTTCAAATTTGGAATGAATGTTCCTCTGCTTCTTGTTGGAGTTTTCTCGTGATTACACTAAAAGCCAGGCTTTTTCAAGTGTGCTTCACCAGCAGATTACTGTCTCTCTTGTTCTGGGGTTTTTCATTTCTCCATCCTGATTTAAAAATTGTCACGGCCCTCCATGTGCATTGCTCGTTTCCTGTCAAATCCCTTGGACATTCATCGCCGTACGGCATCAACAAGAGAGAGCCACCCCAATTTCAGAGATAAAGGAAGGCTCTCTCCACAGTAGCAAAACGTGGAATTCACAAACAAAAAAAAAACCTTGAGCATCCGCATTGCAATACTCATTTGATCTTACTACTATATTATTGATTGCACTTCAGAATATCTCCCCCTCCTCCCACCAGCAGCCTGACCTATTACACAAGGAAGAATTACCACTCACTGAGAGTACGATCCTGCACAAATTACACCTGATTTAAGACTACAGGTCAAAGTCATTTTAGTTCCCTGGCCACATACAGCCCAATTTGATCTCAAGTGGGCTGGGCCGGTAAAATCATTGCATAAGAACCTTTAAATAACAGCACATCCAATTTCTTCCCTTTCTTGTGGTGTTCACATCCTGAAAGCATCCTGCCTGAGAAGTCTTAAGAAGAATGATTCAGTTTTTCTCCACACTCAGTCAGTCTGCCACTCACTGTCATTACATGTGCATTTTTCCAGACATTTCCACTCAAGTGTAGTAACTCTGGCATCACCACACCAGTACAGTGGAAGCTGCTGAGGAAGCAGGTAAAGTTTTGTCATGTTTGACAGTCAGCCATAAGGTTGCAACAATATTATGTTGAGTCTGGGGTGCTACAGTGGGTGCCCCATGTGTAAAGGCTATGTCCTTGCTGCAGCAGCCACAGGTTTGATTTTTGATTCCGACCTACGATCCTTTGCTGCACGTCATCCCCTTCCTTTCACAGCAACACTGTCCGATCAAATAAAAGCTAAAAAAAATGTCAAGACAGATGTTTGATTTTTGTGTACTGAAGCTGCCGTTTGACAGTATTTTGCACAGAGTTCAATATCTTTAAATGTGACGACAATATGTTTTTGTTGTTTTATCAGAGAGCAGTTTTCTGCTCGGGGTAGAAGACAGTTCTTTTCTTCATCACCCACAAATGTCCAACTGGGATAACCACAAGTTTTTAGAGCCTCCCTCAGATGTTCATGCTGTTTCCCTTGGGCCTGAGTATTGGTAGGTATGTTATCAGCTCAGTGTTGTAGGGTCCTGATAACACCTAGCTCGTGTTCCAGTGGGTGGTTATCAGGACCCTACAACACAGAGCTGATAACGTACCTACCAGTACAGCAGCCTGTTCCAGAAAGAACAAGGTGGGTGATGAAGAAAAGAACAAACGCAATGACATTGTCATCCCCTATGTGTCTGGGGTATCTGAAAAACTCAGGAGGATCTTCAACAAACACCGCGTCAAGGGTGTGTTTCAAACCTAGTAACACACTCAGACAAAGACTGGTACATCCAAAAGACCGTACCCAACACACCCAGAGGAGCAACCTGGTGTACGCTGTCCAGTGCAGTGAGGAATGCCCAGACTTGTACATCGGTGAAAACAAGCGCATGGCCCAACACAGAAGGGCTAACTTGTCAGGGTAAGACTCAGCTGTCTATTTACACCTCAAGGAGAAAGTACACTTCTTTGAAGACAGCAATGTGCACATTTGGACAGGGAAGACAGATGGTTTGAAAGAGGTGTAAAAGTAGCCATCTATGTAAAATTGGAAAAACCATCTCTCAATAGAGGAGGAGGTCTGCAGCACCACCGATGCTCCACCTATAATGCTGTCCTGTCATCCTTGCCCAGGAGATTTAACAGCTTAACCTCTAAAAACAATGGTCATTCACAAATGGCATCATGTGACTCTAACGACTCCAACGAACACCATTGGAGCACTAACGAACCAATGACATCATTGGCCTTGTGAAGACCTCCTCAGAGGTTAAATACCTGGGTTGTTTCCACACCAGTTTGACTAGTTCCAGCCTCAGACAAGCATGAACTGATAAAGCCTCTTGGATAAGAGGTGAAACGTCTTCTAAGACAAAACTAAGTCCAGTTGTGTTTGATTCAATTGCCTTGAGACTCACTGTTTAACTTATTAAAACCTACTACCTCTTAGTGCGTCAACACTAGGGGTGCAAAGTCATCCAGTGGGCCAGATTGGACCATTTGGTGGCCTGGTTCTGGGACGTAGGTCGATGTCAGGGGTGTCTCATTTTAGTTCATGGGCCACATACAGCCCAATTTGATCTCAGATTGGCCAGACCAATAAACCCATCGCACAATAACCTGTAAGTACCATCAGCTTCAATAGTTTCCCATTTTTATGTAAAGAATTACAAGTAGACTCTGTAGACGTTCATCTTTCTGAGCATGTGAACATACAGTCCCTCATTTTCAAGAGGTGTAAAGGTCCAAGATGTTCTCCACACTGAAGGTAGGGTTTAGTAATCTGTTCCCATTGAGGAGATGTGGTGTAATTTAGGTTCTATAACTACAGATTACACTCACCAAGATCCATATGCAATCATGGTAGAGTGTCTCATTAAACAAAGATGTACACTCATCACAGCGCTTTGTTTGAAATCTCCTGCGAAGGTGAAAACGAAGAAAAGAGGGGTGAGATGGTTTTTGTTCGTCACAGTCCAGTGAATACCATTTATCTATAAACGGGCCACTTCTCATGAACCAAGAAGCTGTTTATGTTTCACATTTGTGGGATAATCCAATGTGGTTTTTAAAGGTTATATTACTGTAAGTATTATCTGAAAATTATTTTCTATACAAAGTTTGTGAATCATTTGTATTTTCACAAACCTGAATACAAAGTCATAGTTAGGCTGACTTTCCCCATATGCTTTAAAGGGACAGTTCACCCCAAAAATCAAAAATACATATTGAGGTGGTGGTGATGAGACGAGATGGATGAAAAAGGAGCTGAGGATCTGGGTGTGAAGAGGAGTGGGCTTTTTGATGAGGTCGTCCTGGGCTCTGGATAAGGTGGCTGGAGGTGAATGGGATGAGGGTGAGGGTGTGACAGTTTAACCTAGAATGACGGCTGACAGGTGCAGTGACGAGAGCAGATTTAAAGTTTGGCAGCAGCAACAAAGTGGGAAAGTTCGATTGGCTAACCGAACACCCATAGTCAGCTGATTGGTGGAAGTGATGGGATAGAGAGAGAATTGTGAATGGATAAAGCATAAAGAAACTCTTCCTGATTGAACTTATAATGAGCTTCATTTAGTCAGTGAACTTTTCCGTCTACATATGACACACTAGGTTTGCTGGGTGTATCAGCTGATGACATGGTTGGACAATGTGTCAATTTACGCCTGTTACGTGCATTGTGTTTTTCACAATACACTTCAGTTTTCACTGGAAATGCACAGTTTATTCTCATTAGATACATACAGTCTTTCTAAAAATTAACTTACAACATCTGTAAAACACAGCGTATTTATGTTTATTTCATTGTGCAACAAAAACACGTGATTGGTTTAGAAAAAAACATCATGGTTTAGCTCTACATTCATACAGGAAGCGAACAGCCACCTCCTGGGTGAAAGTCCAGTGTTCTTAGACCAATCCACCCCTTGCTACTACCCACCCTTTAGGGACTCTCCGGGGCCTTAAATTACATTGTTGTCTGGTGGCGTTTTAAACTGACGCCACCCAGTATCGTTATCAACTAGTGCTACCCAACAGTGCAACTACAGCCAAGAAAGGATGCATTTATCATTGGTGTCTGCGCAGAAATAAATGACCAAGCGGCGGTATTTGACGACTTTGGAATGAGAACAGGTTGCCTCCTTAGCTGAGCTGTAACGTTCACTCTCTCAGTGGTGCTGGCAGTAGATGCACGCTTCCTTCTGCGTGATGATATAGTTGGCAGGTGTAGTTTGGTAGAGAGAAAATAGTTCCTACATGACAGTTTTTCAAATGTATTTTTGGAGCATTGAACACCACAAATCAAGTGAGATCTTGTTTCATTACACTGGAGAGAAGACAGACATCTCTACGGCTGATATCTCCAGCACTTGGCAACGCACACCAGAAAAATCTAGACTGATAAATAGCACTGCAGACTCTAACTCTGATGGAGACACAGTGGTGTTGAAGTCTGTTTGCACTATTAAAGGCTGTAAATTCTCCCTTCTTCTTCTCCCTTGGAAAATAGCGCTACTGGTAAGAGGGAAAATGTATATGTTTGATTTTGGGGTGAACTGTCCCTTTAAACTAAACATGCCTTTAAAATGGTTCATCGGCATCACATCAGGTCAGCACCCAGAGCTGTTTTCTGCAGCAATTTACTGACTCACTGCTCACTAGGTGTGATTTTAGAAATCTGCTGCCATGGCTCCAGCACGAACAAGATCAGCACTCTCAGCAGAAGATTACAATATTCCTAGCTCTGACCACCACCCTGCATTATCTGCCTTGTGTCAAATGACTATCTAAGCATGAATTCTAGTACGAGACCATTGCATGTAAACCCCAGCAGCATAACTACTCCCTACATGTTTGTGGGTTCCACGTTCTACTTCACAGAGATCATCGCCTTCATTCACAAGTATCCAGATGTGGTCACTTCAGGTGCGCCTGTGTCTGCTCTGGATGAAAATGACTTGGTTTGTGATAATGTGGTCAGCATGTGTTGTGCTGCCCCTGGAGAGAATTCAGCGGCAGTTTGGTGCTGATATCGTGTTTCTGCACTCAGGACAACAATTTGGGACACAGTGTTCTTTGCTTTTGGTCGAGTTTGTTTGCACAAACAGCAGCAGTGGTGACATTACAGCAGGGAGGGCAACACAAACTTTGTCAGAGTCTGGCTGTTACCAAAAGACCATTTCAGTATTTAGAATTACAGGCCTGTAAGCTGTGGTGGCAATGATGGTCTCATGGACAGCGGTGGAGGAAGTACTTAGATCCTTAACTTAAGTAAAAGAAGAAATACCATTGTCTAAAATGCTCCATTAAGTAAAAGTCCTGCATTTAAAATGTTTCTTCAGTAAAAGTACAGAAGTATTATCGGGGAAATGTACTAAAGATGCTGTGTGTAGGATTTAGGGGCATCTATCAACAAAAATGGGGTATAATATGCATAACTATGTTTTCTTTGGTGTAAGATTGCCTGAAAAAAATTGCTCGTTTTTTTTTTTTTTTTTTACCTTAGACTGAGCCTCTATATCTGCATATGGAGCAAGTCCTCAGCACAACGTTCTCACTCTGACCTGTCACATATCGATGTTTGGTCATGGACATTCCACGTCCAGATATGACGTGCAAGGCACCCTGGGTGTGTTGGTTGTTGATGTTCTTGGACACTGTGTCAAGTCCTGCCTGTTATCTGCATTGCCTTCTTTCAAAATACACTTCCGTTTTCACAGGAAATTTACAGTTTACATGCAGTCTCTTTCAAAGTAAATGCACTACATCAGTACAACAACGCAAATGGACTTTTTCCCCCTTTCAACAACTAACACATGTGATTGGGTTTAGGAAAGAATGGACAGGGTTTGGCTTTATAATCTTATGGGACGCGAACACCATTCTCCCAGGTGAAAGTCAATGTTTGGTGGACCCAGCCACCCTACTCTGACTTTCACTGCCTTAACTTTCATTCTTGTACCACTGCATTTCTCCCTGACGCCACTAAGTGCCGTTGAACTTTAACGGCAACCAGCTGCGTATCACGGTGACACCTCTGACGCCGTAAGTCGCTGTCCAAGCGCTGGATTTTGACAACTTCGGAGTGAGACGGGGCTCTCCATGGTGTTGGCCATGTTGCTCTAGAGAAGCCCATAACGGACAACCCAAACATTGCTTTATTTATTTGCATTGACTTCCAGCCCAAAGTGTCTGTATCTGACAGCCTGGGAACAAGACTCAACAATCAACAATCTTTCTCCAGAGTTACAAACAGCACCTTTAAGTAAATAGATGACTGTGTAACTTCCTCAGCGCTATCCAATCCCAAGGGTTTGATTGTGTATCCACAATCACTATTAAATGATCTAGTAACACTTCAGGAGCAACATAAACTAGTGTTTAAACAGGCAGGTCACTTGAGAACGATTTGTTATTGTATAGGGATGATTCAGTGCAAACTCCAACCTAGTGTGAGTGCACACAGCCCAGCAGGAAAATAGCTACTGTGCATCTGCACTCAATCATGAGCGGAAGCAGATCAAGCTCTGAAAACACTGGGAACCGTGTAATTCCAGTGTCCAAACGGCGCAGTTGATTTACAGCATGAGATAGCACATCTTAATGTTACACACAGAGGCAATATTGCCACGCAGCTTGAGCTGTAAATACTCCGGTATTTGTGATTGTCTTTAGATGCAGCCTTAAATCAAGCTTTGTTGGCAGAGTCTTGTTTTGATTGTCACTATGGGAACAGATAGTCTCTGACCCATGGTTACAAGAGCAAGGGGATTTGATCGATGAAGCAAGGCAACAATACTTCTCTCTCAGTAAGCTGATATAACAGTCTGCCAGGATGGGCAGGTGTCAAACACAAACGATTTGGAAGCATGAACCCGGAAACCTGCCTCTGCTACCTGAATAAATTATATGAAAACCCTGGATGTGAAATGCCTTTCTGAGAGCCAGAGAACAAAGCTGAATAGAAACACTGAGCCAAGACAGAAAAAAGACGTTGCCTTTGAGGAGGTTCATCTATAATCTCAACTGTGGGGAGTGACTGTGCACTCAAACAGCCAGTTTCACCCTTTGCCTTGACCCTGAACACCAAATGTGGGTAGCATAATAAAAGAAGGCAGTGGGGGGAGAAAAACCATCTGTTTCAGGGTCCAGAGTTCACTCTGTTGTTGCAGGTGAGCATGCGGGGACCACACAGTGCCAGCCACTGTAAATAGCGTTGGGAGAGCGAAGCAGGGGCAGGCGGCTGCAGCCAGAGGCAGTGAGCCTCTACATAAATATTGACACTGCGTACATCCCAGCTCTCCACACATTTTAGACGTCAAAGGACGGGGGATGAGTGCATCAGAGTTTGCAAAGACTGAAACCTGAATTGAAGGCTCGGTAATAGAGTTGAAGGGCAGGTACACGCTCAAGAACCTGTAGGTGTTAATGCTGAATGGGTGCTCTTTATCTGAAGAAAGTGACATTTTATAGGATGTGGAGGTGTCGTTTGGAAAGTTTAAACAGACTTGTCTTTCAGTAAGAACGTGGGATTTCCGCGGAGGATTCAGAGTTGAAAAACGTTTTTATTCTCCTCATGGAGTTTAACTCCGGCACTGAAGGCATCTGGAGGCAGATTACCCAGGGGTGTGCTGCTGCCAGCCCCGGCCTTCTGGCTGCCCCACATGTAAGCAGATGCAGCAGACAGTAGCTGTTGTAAATACTAATGTCTCCAAAATAAATGTCTGTTTAGTGCAGATCTTGCTGTTTTCATGGCTGCCTGTATGGATTAAATATTAAAGGAGATGTATCTGAGTCGGAGTCGGAGTGAGAAGCCACCAGCTTGAAGCACAGATGAGGAGCGGACTAAATTTGTAACTCAATACACACAAATTTTTGGTTGTTGTTTTAAATTTTAGGATTGTAGTCTTCAGGCCAAGCAGATGCTGACTCAAGTGACATCAATTCAGGCAGCTTACTAGATTTTGCACAGCTCCATCTAGATCCACAAAAGGCTCTATATAACACACATAGTAGCACTCCTCAAAACCTGTAAACACACTCTGACGGGTAGAATCAGTGGACCTCCCCTTTAATCGTGTGCCTATTAGAATACAATGTGCACTAATACAGAAAAAGGAAAATCTGTTAGATTGTTCGGCGAGTTATGTGAAACTGACAAAGTAATTATGTGTTTATTGTGTTTGAGAAAACAAAGCATGAGAATAATTACAATCTGGCTTTTCATACAAATGTGTTCGTGTTGACTAAACTGTATTGTTATTCAGGGATTCATCCAAGAGAAGAAATGAAACACAGCACTTGAAGTTGATACAAAAAACAGCCGTGGGAGTGGTTTCTTAGTTATATTTAAAACTCAGATTCAGTCCCTTATCAACATCTCCTTATTACAGAAGTCATAACACATTCACACAGCTGCCTCTTCCCTCTATAGGGAGAATCTGTCTCTATGTAAACTTTATAACTGATTGTGTGTGCTGATATAGTGTAGGAAGAATTCAAGGACGAATGAAAAGAGGTCAAACGTCTTAGACTGAATTTAAAGTGTGTTGGGAGCACAACACAACTCAGAGCAGCATCTGGAACTTACAGTACAATAGAGTGAGAAAAATGTTTCTTCTTAGAGCCACTCGCCCACAACAAATGGATTATTGTAATTTTTTAAGGGAGAATGTAGATAGAAGCAGTGAATAATATTTCAAGGACTAAAGGTTTCGGCTTATCTGTTCGGTGGTTGGAGAACAAAGCTCTGCAGTGAGAACGTCTGCAAGATGCAATGCATCTCATATCTTCTCAAATAAACCTTCACATATTTGTCAATTTTGGATGTGATGTACTGTGATGTTGTTACAAATGGCTGCTACAATTTCCCAAAGCCCAAGGTGACAACTTTAAATGTCTCGTCTTGTCTGATCAACCGTCCAAAACAATGCCGTACTCAGACTTTTACTCATATTTATTTGGGCTCTTTATTTCAATACCCTTACAGTCATACAGGCAAGGGCATCAGTTTGTCTGAACACTGGTGGAAACAAGTTAAGGTCTGCTTTATAAAGACACGTAGAAGTGGGAAGGCAATTCGGGATCTGTCTCTGCTTGCACCGGGCACTTGGTGCACCCGAATACGCCAGAGAACTGAAGGGGGACGGTGTGATTAGAAGCAACACAAACTTCTTTGTTAAGCTTAATAATGGGTTGTTCCCTAAATTAGTCTGGCTGTATTGAGATGTTGTTACAGTGGTTTAATTTTACACCAGTTACAAGCAATGTCAAGGCTTAGGGCAAACACCCTCATTACCAGGCTGTCCATGAAGGTCACAGAGATGTGGATGCTGCTCTGCAGGGCGCTCGATTTGTGTGCATTAACTGCAGTGGCTGTATCAACAAGGGAAGTCAAAGAGGAAGGGGCAGGGGCTGCTGCGGTCGCACAGAATTAACACTCGAATGCAACGTGCTTTTAATTGAGAATGATGTGAGAGTGATGCCACCGGTCAAACATAAAAACTGAAATCTAAAATTAGAAAAAGAAAGGAAAAAAAGGGCACTTATTTATTCAGAGGCCTAAAGGGGCAGATGCTTGAGCGCCGCCTCGTTCATCTGTGCATGTGCCCGGTCCAAAGTTATTCACTTTACAGTGACGGCAGAGCAAGGACGAAAGCAAATATTCACATCACAAGCTGGAACCACAGACAGTGTACAGTAGATAGTGGACGCTGCTTCTGTGATGTCAACCACTGATTTATGGACTGCTGCTTTAAGGCCTGGAGTTCTGCATTTCAGTCATCGGGAGCAAAAAATGACCATATTTGGACGAGTGGTTGGAGCCGTGGAGCAGCAGGGGTGGATCTGACTCACAGACTGTAGTGACACCTCGCAGACTAAAGCAGCCCGCCCTTAAACATGCATAACTTTGGGTCTTAATAAATTGTAAATGGGTAAGTTATAAAAATACTGTGCAGTTGTCATGAAGGAGGGAATTAGCTGTAGAAACCAAAACCCTTTTATATCAGGCTGTAAACATGTTTATTTCTGCTGTAAATTCAGGCATTTTAACACGGGGGTCTATGGGGATTGAGTCTGTTTTGGAGCCAGCCTCAAGTGGCCATTAGAGGAATTGCAGTTTCTGCTCACTTTCGCAATGGCTTTATTTGTTAGACTCTGAGGTTGCCGCTAGGCTGGAACCTTAATTACAAAAAAAAAGAAAACAATTAACTGATCATCGCAGTTGCATTTTTTCCCATCGACTGATCAATTCCCTGACTAATTTGCAGCTTTACGTTGCTGCTCTATATGGAAAGGCAATACATCCTTTTCTGATTCTGGTTCTTAAGTTTACTGTTTTTTTAAGAACTTTTCAAGATAACTTTTAACCAGTTTACCACTGATTTTTGGACAAGTCTCTTTTATATCTTTTTCTTATTCAAGCACTGCAGATAAAGGTAAGTAGTGTATGTAGTCCCTGCACAGAGGTAGGTTTTTTTGTAGGAATATGCAGCGTTGGGGTTACTTTTGAAATACAATAGGTTACTGATTACTAGGTACCATTTTAAAAATGTAAAAAGTGATTTAACTATTTAATTACTTCCTAAAAATAATATAACTTATGAAGCTCAGTGTGAGTTCAATCAGTAGGACTTATTTGTGCTCATACTTTCACAATTCTCTCCATCCCACCCCCACTGCTTCCTCTAATTAGCTGAGATCTCCATCAGCCAATCACGATGCTACTGCAAAATTTTAAATCTGCTCTCTCCCCTGCTGCTGTCAGCCGTCATTTTAGGCAGAATCTTTGCGCCCTTCTCCATCCTGTTCACCTCCAGCCATCATACCCAGAGTCCAGGACAAGCTCCACAAAGGCTCATCCTCTACTCATCCAGATCATCCGCACTTCTCCATCTTCTCCACACCTTCTTTTCATGTCATTTTCACCACCTCACCGTCTAGACCCCAGGGGGTTCTGTATTCCACAACAGATTCATCACCCTCCTTAAATCACAGCATCTCTACCACGTCTGCTCACCAAAGACTTTTCACATTTTTCATTCTTATGTGCACGTGTTAATAAATATTCTGTTTACTATACTGAAGTGACACTGGATGTTTTAAACTGGGCAATAAAGCCTGTGAAAACTGTGTGGAAATAGGCTGTGCTAAAAGATATTTCTGCACAGTGAAAAGATGCAAAGGAGCAGAATGAATGTTATATTCTACATATGAACTTTTTTTTTTTTTTTTTTACCATGATGAAGACATTCTGTTTTAACACCTTTGTGAGAAATTTAATTATTTATTTATTTATTTTTTATAAAAAATGATTAAAGTCACATTTATTTTGTAATTTAATTATGTAACTCTGTTACATGTACGTTACTCCCAAACACTCAGAGTGTGGTTATTAAAGTGAGTCAGCTTAATCTACATTTTGCCAACAAGTTGCAAGTATCAAGTAAAATGACAGTATTGGGTTCAGTGGTAGGGTTAAAAATCTGTTAATATCAGAAATGTGGACTTTTATGCAGAAGAGCTTGAATCATTTGACCAAAAGAAAAAAAAGATTCAAGGACTGACAGACACCCTGCTTAATTTACACACCTTAACACAATATAACTCAACATTCCTAACGTTCTAAGGCCAAGCTGTATCAAATTGCATTAAATTGCTCAGGTGTACCTAATAAAGTGACCACAGTGTCCCTTTTTCTTTATAACTGTGAAAACTGAAGAATGAGGTGGAGGTATGTTGATTTCTATCTAGGACTTTTTGTATATCCAAAGGGAAACTTTCTCTTTTTTCTGATTTTCTGACAAATGTGAAAAGAAAAGAGAAATCTCGTGTCTTTGCCTCGGTCATATGTTCTGCTGTCACTATTTGGGGGTCAATTGAACATGGCCTGATAAGAGAACTCAATATTCTTATCAAGTTAATCTCAGTAAATCTCATTGTTATTCAGCAGCTGTTAATTCCAAAAACAGCTGAATCCTGGTCAGGAAATGCAACACAGGAAGACCATAGATTAGCATCTTTATTGGGATGCATATAATGTTTTACAGGTAAGACTTAAATAAGTTTCACTTTTGTACATTTTCACAGACACAAAGTGCGACTTCAATCACCACATATCTTAGCTGAGAGACCACGACACGAAGCACGACAGTCAAATCAAGTAACATCGAGGATCATTCCAGGGTGGATGAAGGTTGAAAGAGGAAAACTACACCGTTTTAATCTTCAAGTCATTACACAAAATGAACATCTGATTATTAAAATGGCAAAGACCAACGTACATACAGGACACACTCATCCACACGGTAATACACAAACACGCGTGCACACAGGCACAGTTCAGCTCCGCGGTGCCACGGCTTGAGCTTGCTGCTGATCAGTGGACTGGAGTTGTCTTCCCAGGTACTCCCTGTCAAACAAAGGACAATAGATTACACTTTAGCACTCCATACACAAACAAACTTCAAGCAATACTTCATCATCAATATGATCATTTATACATATTTATACGATGAATATGAAAGGAAACTTCAGGGATATTGAACCAGCTGTGTGTGCAGATGAACAGTGTTTGGTTTTGCCCTTGTGCCACTGCCAGTACCCAGACCTCAACTGCTGGACGGGCAGAGATCTCAAACAACGTTCATTTGCACACAATGCGATGACAGTCTGTGCCCGGGGGCGGGACTTGTGAAGAGTCAATTCATCAAGTGTTTTCTCAGCTTTTAGATTCTTTGTTCACCATGGACGCGCATGAGAATAAATACGTACGTTTTATTTCACAAATTCAGTGCAACACCTGCAGAGAATCTGTGCAGTTTTCCTTTAAGTGTGAATTCAATGTTATTTAATTGGTTTTGCGACAGACTGTGGCTGCGACCAAGGATTATTTTCATCACTGACTAATCTGAAGGTTATTTTTTTCATAACTGGTTGGTCTATAAAACGTTGTCATGCCTGTCACAATTTCCCCTGAACCCAAGGTGACTTCTTAACGGTGCTTTGTTTTTGTCCCTCAGCCTAAAAGCCCAAAGATATTCAGTTTGCAATGATATTTTACAATGAAAAGCAGCAAATCCAGTCATTTGAGAAGCTGGCGCCAGAGATGGTTAGGCAAAAAAAGACACAATAATCTGTTGTAGTCTGTAATAATAGTCTGTTATCAAATTGTAGCTGCTTAACTTTATGACAAACTGACAAATTATTAATCGATGAATTGCATCAGCTCTGCCAGATTATTTCTTGGCCACTTGCAGTGACTTCCTGGCAACCTCACAACAAGACTTTTGTATGGATTAAACAAATGACACCTAACACCAGTGATTCATCTGTGAGCTTTAGAGTTCAGCTTCATCTTGAACAGACACACCACAGTCGTGTTATTCTGCTCCTTTAATGAAATGCATTTCAATCCCCATCCAGCTGATGATAAAGGTGGAGGTAGGTCCTTCAGTATCCCTTAATGTCAGCACAAGTGGTAGTGTTGACTTTTTTCAAAATGTGAGCTTCTGACCCAGGCATGATGTAAATGTTGGAATGTAATGCCATTATTTTTGAAAGGTCACACTCCTCCTTCAGGTCTCTACTTGGCGGTAACATTTCATATGATAAATGATGTATGATTTGATATCAGAGCACTCACCTTTCTGCCACCAGAAATATCAAATACATCACATAAATCTAAAGATGGAAAAGGCTGGGGAATACATTCTGACGCTGGAAATCCACATGAGCAACAAATCTGTTCAGATTCCTTCTCGTAAACTAAGAAGACAGCAGCCAATAGCTTTGTTTGATTCACCGAGATTTTAAGTACTTTTCTGCATGTTTCAATTTCATCAGTTTATCTCCAGTCAAAGCATCCATGCCTGCACTTTAATGTTTTCCACCTTTTGTTCACAGTCAAGTACTTTGCAGACAAATCCAGCAGCTACACGTGATGTTTAAAGGGACAAAACTCAAAAGTGATTTGTTTCTGGTAAAAATGAAAACCTGCAGACTCTATGACAAACGTGTTCCCTCACACCTGCTTCAGATTAACTCACATCTACCAAACACAACGGATTCTTAGCCCGTGATCTTCACATAACCATCCCCTATTTCCTCAAAACTTTCTCACACAGAGAAATTTTAATTTAATTTCAGAGCTTTTAAGAGGAAAATAAATAATCTAACATAAAAAACCACACTTCTCTGATGTTGTCCGTGATAACCTTTAGCTGGTCTGCAAATGGCAGCTATATGTCGCTTCAGAACAACACCAGGGAGTTAATAAAGGCAGATGGCAATAATTGGAGAGATGAGCCAGAGTTATGACGCCGACTCATCCTCCTGCAGCCTCTGCACTTTCTGATGTACACATCTGCAGCTGCTGTGTGAATTGATACCCGTGCAGCAAAATGAGTCTTGCTAATTAAACACAGCAAGGCACTGGTCATCCTTAAATCAAAGGCTTTGTAAGGAGCAATGATAAGGGTGCATTGTGGGAGATGGCACCAGCCAGTCAATGAGAAGATAATTGCAAGATAAATAAAAGGATGAAGTGTCAGAAGTGAATCCAAACACCTTAATGACCTCATTAAGCCCACAGCCTGTGACACCAAGTTTGCAGAAACAGCTTACACATTATTAAAAATTCAAACAGCCGTGGGTGTGCAGACCGAATTCTCTTCCTTAAACACATCAACTTGCCATTACAGGCATGACAGATATCAGAGTCACTCCTTTGAAGTACAAGACCTGCATCTCCAAAACTTATTCACCATCAGTAAATTAATATAAATATAAAATAAAGTAGGAACATGCAAATATCTTTGCTCAAGAGGTAGAAAACCTACAACAACCAGAACATGATGTGCCACAGCTGACTTATACTGGATCAGCACTCAGTTTGATCTGAGTGTAGTCTTAGTTTCTCACTCTCTCCATTTGGGTCTATGCTTGTTTTGTCTGTGGTGGCGAGTATACAAAAATGCAGAGGCACAATGTGTAGTTTCAGCAACAGCCCATGAACCAGCTATGGTGATGCTCCGGATGACCAGTTTCATGTCACACTGGCTGGGAGATGAGCAGGAAGATCTGGGCGCTGGTTAGATGGAGGGAGGTTTACCACAACTCATTTATGTACTACTCACATTGTTATGATAAATGGCTGATTGAAAATCGGCAAAATATCCCTTTAAAACAGAGGCTTTAGAAAAAGATGTAATGTTTGACATTGTGAAGTTGATGCCTAAAACTCAGGGCTGACGGTGTGCGAATATTCAACAACCACAGGATCTCCTGTCACTCAGGGTGCTTTTACACCTGCCCTGTTTGGTTCGGTTCAGTTGAACTAAAGTTTGTTTGCTGCCTAAGTGCGGTTTGCTTGGGCAGGTGTGACTCGGCAACTCTAGGCAATTATGCAACTTTTGCAAAATTAGTCACTGACTCGGACCAAAGCAAGTGAACCGTAAGTGTGAAAGCACCCTAAGTACCTGTCTACATAGTGAACATTAGATAACTATACGATTTAACAATGTCACCAACAAATGTTTCACATTTTGGTGCTGTCTAGTCATAAGAAAGTCTAATTTAGCATGTGAAAGGATATTAAAACGGTAGTGTAGTGATCATATTACAGATTTATTTAATATTTAATACTGTGTTTTTGTTTTTTCCTTTTTTAATTTAGAAAACCTAAAGTAGGGCATGTTTTGCTCACTTTTAAGAAGCTGTATCCACTGCAATTGATAAATACAAATAAAGACAAAGTTATCTGTGAAACAAAGAGTATTTGAACACTGGAACTCATCAGTACATTCTGTTCAGTGATAATTTCAGTAAACTGAGGAGTGGAGAGAAGAATGACCCTGCAAATCCTCACCAAGGTCAATATCCAACTCTTTTCTCCCGTGGTGTTTTAAAGTGATCTACCATAGTGATCTTGAACAGATGTTTGCCTCTAATAGCCAGGCTCGTGAATGAAACGTTCATCAACTCTATTGACTTCTGTAGAAAGCGCTGTTCTTCAGTCTAGACACCGAGACCAGTACAGCACAAGGACAGAGTGCCTCTCAATAGCTGATGGACTTAAACCATTGATAGCAAAAAATGACATTCTATCAAAACTTCTTCAATTTCTGCACATGCGTTAAAGGCAAATAACTTTTCAAAGCAGGCTGAAGGGCAAAATAATATGTAAGAGTAGTTTCTCAGTTCACAGATCCATCTGTGCTGTTGTCATGACAGCAGGGGCCTTCTCATGGATCTTCTCATGGAAACAATGGCAAGGCAACCCACTCAAGGTGACAGTGGGTGTGGTGAGCTGCTTTCTAAAAAAAAACCCAACCTTTCTTTTTAGCACTAGCAGCATTCACACATGAGTGTAGGCACCACATAATCCAAAGTGACAGAACAACCTTAAGACATAAACCTCCCTCTCACAAAGTAGGTCCTGCGGAGGTAAACAAACCAACAGAGAGCAGCCAGTACACAACAAAGAAAACTGATGTGAACAACAGGATTCGAGTGTTTGCGTCATTGTCCCTTTGGAACCCATTATACTATTTCAACAAAAAGACCTATCAATCACTGGGCTGCTGCATTAGCATGGCTTAAGTGCAGCATGAAACCACCTGAAACTGAATTCATCAGAGGGGAAGGTGTGGGAGAATAAAGACTTATAAGGAGCAGAAGTTATATAAAACACAAAAATAGAACAATGTCTTTAGATGTGATTCTTAGGCAGGGCTTTTAAATGACACACTGCTGCGTTCAGGTACCTAAAAAACATGCAATGAGTGATAAAATCCATTTCCATATCAAATCAGAGCAACTCTGTCTTGAGTTTAAAGACGTGTGCTGAATTCTGCATCAGTGCAGAAGAACGCAAAAGAGGCTGCAGCCAAGCCAACAAACGCTATGTTGAAGGTCACGTCTTGGCTCAATCAATGTTGTCTACAGCTGAGTGTTTCGAAAACAGTCTCCAAATGTCACAACACGGATGTAGAGCAACATGCTCACATCTCAGCACAAAGACTACAAGTTGTCTCAGAATACAAATATTTAGAGAGAACATAAAGATTCAAAAGTTCTTTTAGGTTTACCAGAAACTTCCTATCAACTGAAGCAGATGTTCCTCCATTCAATGGTTATCTCCCACATCACCTAGTGTTGGTCTAACTCAAACTCTACAGCTTTAAAGTGATAGTTCAGGTTTCTGGACATTAAGTTATCTGAAACGCTGACCATCGGTAGCTCTGATGTGACGGTGTCACTACTGTCAACGAGCCTACTGCTCTGAGAAATGGCCCGTAGCTTACCGGACAAAAAGTAGTTCTTAAGATATAAGGGGGACACGTAACCAAAAGGTTTTAAGCTACAAAAAAGTATGCATGTGTTTTGTTAGACTATTTCAATAACTTTTAAACATCCCTGCATTATGTCAGACCTTGCTATCAATTGGGACTATTTTCTGGCCAGTATCACTCCGCTGTGCAGGCGCAAGACAGTACGCCAACAGAAATCAATTAGACAGTTCATCACGACGTCGTGCAGGTGCGCGGGGTAGCAACGGCTAACAAAAACTTCATCGGCTGTTTCCAACAGAGAACCAGTAAAAAAAAACAGAGGCTATTATTATTATTGCCGTACTGTCTTGCGGGCCTGCACGGCGGAGTAATACTGGCCAGAAAATAGTCCCAATTGATAGCAAGGTCTGACGTAATGTTGGGATGTTTAAAAATTATTGAAATAACCTAACAAAACACATGCATACTTTTCTGTAGCTTAAAACCTCTTGGTTACGTGTCCCCCTTATATCTTCAGAACTACTTTTTCTCCGGTAAGCTACGGGCCATTTCTCAGAGCAGGAGGCTCATTGACAGTAGTGACACCGTCACATCAGAGCTACAGATGTTCAGCATTTCACACAACTTTATGTCCAAAAACCTGAACTATCACTTTAAAACCACTGGACTCATTTTACAAAGAAGCACTTAAAACTTTGCACAAAAAGACATTCAATTTTCATCACTACCATATTCTAAAGAAATGCTGGGCAGGAGCTCAGCAAAAGACGATTACGCCAATATTCTTTTTATTATTCGAGGCTGCCTTTGTATGTAGCACATTTCTTATTTTACCTGCATTCTTTATTTTAATACTTCATTTTTCTTCCATCTTTGTTCTGTTATTTTAACTCATCACCATCTTTCTCTAACTTTAATCCTGTACTGCCACTAAATAAAATAACAACATGAGATTCAATCCTACTATATAATGACGAAAACTCTGTGTGTGTGTGTCTGTTCCACGTTTTTCTCCTCACTGACTTGGTCAATCCATGTGAAATGTGTCACAGTGGTAGAGGGTCATGGGAGGATGTGAATGAAGAAAATATTACATCAATTGGCCAAAGGGGGGCGCTATAGCAACTGATTGAAATTGCAAACTTTGAATGGGTACATCTCACGCCCCGTATGTCGTAGAGAACCCATAACCTCCAGTTATATAGATTTTCCACCATTTTGAATTTTTTGAAAAACACTTACAATCGATCTCATTCTAGGAAGTTTGACCGATCTGCATGAAACTCGGTGAACATAATCTAGGGACCAATATCTAAAGTTCCCTCTTGGCAAAAGTTGGAAAACTTACTAAAACTGAGCTTCTATAAGGCATAAAAAAAATGGGGACGCTAGAGAGCTAATTTCTTATTTAGGCCTAACCGCCATATTGATTTTTATTAAACTTGGCAGATATGTAGAACAGGATGCCTCAAGGTGACTGGAGAAATTGAACTCTAATTGGCAACTGGGTGGTGCTATAACAACAGAAAAATGCTTTAAAATGGCTAAAATGCGACTGATCGCTGTGACTCCCCCTGTGGCCGAGTGTTGCTGTTTTTTCTTCTAATTTTTGGTATGACTAAGTCATGGTATGGTATGCTGTACATAATAACGGAAACTGTCAGTGTGTCATACTGTCAAAGCTACCAATGGGTATGGACTAGTTTCTGAGATCCGACATATGGCTAAATACTGGATAGATGAATACAGATATTTAAAATATTAGTATATGTCTAAAGCAGGTGTCTGTCTCACAAAGATATCTCAGGGCTTTGAGGCTAACTTTATATATTTATATATACATACATGTAATAACCCTGCACCAGCCCTTTCTTCTTGATTTCAGCCTGTAAAATGTCATTATGGATTTTCTACATATTTATCTTACAGAGAATGTAGCAGTATTCAGGCTGAGGTGGGGAAAGTGCATCTTGCTTTCTATTGTAGGCCTGATACTGGGAATCTGCTTGTTTTGCTTCACAGTCGCCGCAACAAGAATGAAAAACCTTCGGTACGGCTACGGTGGATAAACACACTTCTGCCCACACTTCAGTGAACATACAGTTTGCACGGAACATTAAGGTCACTTAGATGGGAAAACAGCACTACACTGTGATATTAAACACAATGCCTCCATCCACAGTTGCTCAGGGAGCAAAGTGTGTTTTAGATAGTGACGGCAAAACAAACACATTTCCACTTGTTGCTTGATGATTTTTAGTGTTTCCAAGCGATCCAGTGGACAGAAAAAACACACAAAGATGATTGGCATGATGAGAAAATGTGAGGAGTGGTGCTTTACCATTAAAGCTGAGGTACTGAACAGCACTCCAGTAAAATAAAGCATATAGAGTTTGTCATAGTGTTGGTTAGAGATCTGAATAGAGGATTTTAGGGCAGAAACTGATCAATAAATCAGATGATTATATGAATATATATATATATATATATATATATATATATATATATACACACACACATATATATACATACATATACATACATATATATACACATATATATATATACACATATATATATCTCTATATATATATATATATATATATATATATATATATATACATAGTGTTAAATTACCCTTTACAAAAGAGGGAAAGTCAAGGGAAATCTACAAATTTCTGCCTTATTCATTTTACATGACAAGTTTAAGTGATGAAATTACAGCTTCTGAAAAACTGTAATGTGCTTATTAAAGTCAGTGGCTTAGCAACTGTGCTGTTGGCTTAGGAACTGTAACACTGTGACGGCATCAAGCAGATGTCTAGAGTGTCCTTTCAAAGACTGAGAAATGAGGTTTTGAAGTTTTCCTTTAAGGCTGATTTATGGACGGTTGCTCATCTGCTCATGCTCACTTTCATTGTGACTTTAGCATTTGTGTTTTCTGTTGATGCAGTTGTATTTTTCGAAATAGCGAAGCATTGGATGTGCCACGTCTCGGCCACTGTACTAAACAACCATTTAGATGGATCAGCACGCAAGTGATTGGCAGTATCAAATCAATCTGACTCACTTTCCAACCTTGTTGCGTGAGGAACACAAGGGCAAAAAAAGAAAAGTCTGTTTTCTATATTTTTCTACTCCTATTCTCTGTGAATAAATTACAAAGCACACTCAAAACCATTAGTTGGTTGGTAAGTTGTGACCTGTTGAATGTCACTACAGAAAGACACAACAGATACACATATTTAAGCATCTCAGGTCATTTTTGAAGGCCTTGCCATGGTCCTGCCACACAGGTGATTTGACTTAATTTGCTTGATGAGACCTTTTTTTAGGACTGTGTGGGCGTGTACCGACTGAGCTTTGGTGACATCTCTGTGAACCTCCTGTTGGCTTTGTTGGAGCAAATTACATGTTTATCAGTCCTATCAGTACATAGTCCATTAACCTCACATAACACCCAATAAACCCCTCCACCCAACTTCAAACCAAGCAGATGTCAATCAGCAAAAATAGATGAAAATACCTGTAAGGATGTGCAGCCCTTTAATCATTTGTATGTACATGTAGGGATTCTTTTTTTAATGTCACACGGCCTGTTTCAACTAAAACGTTAATAGCTAGTTTTCCTCATGAAAACATCTGAATGAGACATCACTGACTACATTTACACACACACAAATATTCCACAATTATTCAGAATATCATAATATTTCCAATAACACCTGCAGGACATGCTGGCGATAGGTCAGGTTTTAGAAGCACTTTTTCCAATTGGGGTTTTTACTGTAGATTGCTACACCATGGCCTCTTGCCTGTTTACGGTCAGCTCTGTGTGTTGTCATGGATACATTGTACATGAACCAACAGGTCACAAAGTTGGGGTAGAGATGCATGTCCAAAAGAAAAGCCCACATTTCTGGTCTGAGGAACAAACACGGCTTCTTTCAAATATTATGAGAGACTTAGGTATCAACAGGTTTTTGAATATGTGCAAATAACCTCAACCTTTTCAAGACGGTGGCTGAAGGAATTAAAGAGGGAGGCAGTTTTCACACGATTAAATAAGTCCGTCACCGGTAGAAAGCTTGGAAAGAATCCTATTTTGCTCATTAGAAATATTGTCTACTTGGATTTAAAGCTCAAACTGGAATATTTTGTGTATGTAAATGTGTCAATGAAGCTATACAAATGTGTTCATACCAGTTGTGGACCATGAGCTTCTGCACAGCCAGCAGGGCGTTGTAACGGACTAGCTGGTCCTCGTGGTGCATGTGGTTCATCACCAGCTGTTTTCCACCCAGCTGCTCGATTACCCTGAAATAGCAGAAATAAAAAGAAATTGTAGCCACACAGAAAAACAGGTGCCATTTTCACATTTTAGGTAATTCTAGCACCGGGTAATTGAATCCAGCCTGACTGAAATGTTCCATGTATCTTGTGAAGGGTCACTGGCCTGATAAAAGGATATAGTGCTTTGAAGAGGAAAACAGGCCAGGATAATGCATGTGATAACACAGTAAATGGTGCAAGCACATAAAAAAAAAGTATGTGGAAGTGCAGGAACACTGGTACTTTTACATATCAACACTGGGTAAATTGAATCTGGTGGGCTTCAATTATACAGAGAGGGCTTAAAATGGAGTATATCACCTCAGAGACCAGACTAAAGGGTAATGAGAATGACGAGGGAGACAAGAAAAACCTATTATTGACCTGTCAATCAGACAGTGTCTTTAGGATAACAAACATTAAGGGGAACTTAAACAGAACGTGGAGAGGATATAAAAGTGTCCAGACAAGAACTAGCAACATCAGAGGATTTATAATATAACCTTTATGTATCTAGGAATTCATATTGAGATTAAAACCTCTTTTGCAAGTGAGACCCTGCCAGACAGGGTCAAGTAGCAACATCAAATCACAACAGCAACAATAGGTACATCAACAAATACATTACATAATACAGTGCAGGTTTGTCAGTTAATTAAGCAACTGCAGCAAACAGTCACTACTTCCTTTATTCTAAGTTAAGGTTCATTTGAAGAAATAATTGTCTCAAGTCTGCTTGACCTGCAGATCGTTCCAGGTTAAAGGACGGGAATAGATCTGACTTGTTCTGCCACCCTCTGCGCTGATAAAAGGCGCTCCAAACTGAACTGCTTTGCAAAAATAAATACTTCTAGCTTTGGTAAGTCAGAAATTTGCCTGAGATGATCTAACAGACTAAAATGTACCAGTGTTGTAAGCTATGCAAAGTGAGGGATGATCCCACCATGCTGCGTATGGTAACAATCATGGGTCCTATTACTGAAGGAGGACGGGATGTACACCCCGAGCTTTAGCATTATGTGACACAGACTGACAACAAGCTTATTTCCTGTAGGTTTGTGAGCAGGTTGGGTGAGCCTAACGCTTGCAGATCAATAAGTGTGCTCAGATATAAACAAACGTGGCCAACAACAGTCACACTGGGGACACCAGCTACTTTAAACTTGATGTATTTTCCTCTTTTAAATGTGTGTTCTACCACAATGGGGTCCCGAAGTCAGATATTCTACATATATCATATAATCTTTGATACCAATTGGTTTTCACAGCCTTACCGTTTGCCACGTGGGTAATGTCGCACATATTCTCCAATGTCGTGAGCTGCCACCGCTATAACTTGAGGATCATCTGACACCTCCAAAAGCCTTGTCAAGATCCTGTTGAAGAAAGGCATTTTTCTCAGATGCTTTGAGGCCAAGACGTGTCAGAGAAAGCTTCATAAAATCAATACATTAACTACGTAAGATCTGGATGTAGAAATGCACCAACCCAAACTTTAAAATCTGTCCAAGGACAAGAAATAAGGCATCCCCTGAATGAATGACCCCTCTGGGTCCCCCTTTAAGTGAAACAAAATGTGGTTGACAGTCAGGCAAAGACAATAATGATGAAAGAGCGTATTTTAAGCTGAGATGATGCCTGAGCTGATTACAGGGGGAGGACAGTGACGAGACAATGGGATGGGCAGATCAGGATTTTTAACTGAATGTCAGTGGCCCCAACAGAGTGTGTAACAAAGAACACAGACACAAATTGAGGTTTTATCTCTTGTGACCTGTGTCCTTAGATTGAAGACACACACACGCACACACACAACACAAGAGAAAAACAATGTTGAGAGACTGTGCAATTATCAGATGCTGGTGAGTGTGCGGCTTTTCAGGAGCTGTAAAAAGTATGATCTGAAATAGGTGTTACAACCTAACAAAATGTGAGCAAAGAGTTTTGAACATACAGTGGGATTTGATTCTAAGTTTTAAATTCAATTCATTTAAAAACAATTTAAATTTAATAGGATATATTATACTGTATATATGGGTATATCAAATCTTTTAAAGCCTCATATCAAACTCACAAAAAACTTTCAGACACAGAACTTATACTGTGAGGCTGCACTAATGCACACTGGCAAATTGAGCCAAATGTTGATGTCAGCATGGTAATGTGTCCATGATGACAATGCTAATATGCTGATATTTATCAGGTACAACGCTGCCGTATAGCGTATTAGTGTGTTAGCAAAAGCCTCATCTTCATATGCAGCTTATTGCAGCCTTGAGAAAAATTCATTAACTCCAAAAATTAAATGAAACCTATCAAAATTAAATCACATCTTCTCATTTCAGCTCTCACATTCAGAATACATTCACATAATTAGTTATTAATTTGAAATTTAATTCACTTCTCCAGTGGCTACTAATTAGTTTAAAAAAGAGCAGAACTTGTGCCCTCGTGTTTCGTGTCGTTGAAATCCAAGCTTCGTCTTACTTGAGGAGCTCGTAGTTCTTCTCGTTCAGGCGGACGGCGTTCTCGCGCCAGAACTTCTCAGACTTGTGCACAGGGCTCCACTCCAGGCGGCCGGACTTGAGTTCAGAGCTGTACTCATCGAATGAGCTATTCACAAAAAAATAAAAACACAAACATAGAAGATTAAAACTTTTTTTTTCAACAAGTAAAGAGGACAATTCAAGGTTCACTACTTTTATTCATCCGTACACTTCTTTCTTTCAACCCTATTGTGATCTCAGAGATACAGCATATGGACTAGCTGAACTCAGTTCAAGTATAGAAAATATGTAAAGGTCACCCACACAATGCCAAGCACTTATTTTTACAGAATATTAGGATGCATTCATATTCTGCTCTTTCTAGCTGAACTACTTTTGACTGAATATGAATGGTCTGTGATTCATGAAATGGAGCCGACTGGGTACCTGAGATCCTGCACACTCTCTCCCAGCCTCTCCAGCAGGAACTTGATGTCCTCTGTGATGTCCTCGTCGTCGTACTTCTGCTGCTCAAGGTTCTCGAGTTGCTTCAGCACCTTGCACTGAATCATGGCCAGGGCGTACTCCTGACGAGTTTCTCTCTCTGCGGACTTCTCCAGAAGATTCTGTCAAAGAGAACAACAGTGTGAGGGACAGACAGAAAAAACAAACACCTAATCACACCACATGAATTGGTAAACAAATGAGTGCATATGAAACTCAGCGCTGCAACAATCAGTCCATTACGTGAAACTTAATCATAAACATTAACTGTCTAATTGAAAAAGTTGTTCATTAAGCAAATAGTCAAAGAATATCTGTTCCCGATGGCTGTTTTTCTCTCTGACATTATTGTAAATTAAATATTTTAGGGTTTTGGATTGTGTGAATTAGAGGGTGTCACCTTGAGTTTGCTGAAATTGTGATAGGCATTTACTATTGCTATAACTGTTTCCTGACATAGAATAAACTATAAAAAAAACTGATAAATGAATGAATGAATGAATTTATCTTGAGCAAAAAAAACAAACGAAACATTAACAGATATGCTCAAAAGGGAGTAGGAAGAAGTGTACACTTATATAATCCCACCCCCCTCTCACTATTCATGTCTCATTTAAAAAACGCACTAACCCAACACTAACTCAAACTAATTTGCAACCATTAATATTGACAGTCTTAAACAGTCTTTAAATCAATTAAAAAACACTTAATAGATCATTGACAATTAAGATAACTGTGGGTAGAAGGCCTAAAATAATTTTAAAACATGTAGTTTAATCATGTGAGGCTACTTTATTAAAGATCACTGTGTCTTACATTTAAAAATGTTATCAAATAAAGATATTAGTGTAGATAGGATTGAGCGACATGATGACAAAAATTGAAATTTGGCAGTATCATTTATACTGTGATAATTATATTGGTTCTAGTTGTATTAGGCCATTGTACATACCATGCTCACCGGCTGCTGTTTGTCCTATTTATTGGTTCTAAGTAGATTCAATTTCAATTCTTCAATTTCCGTTTCGATTCAACATCGATTGAATTGGGGATATTTCAGTTACAATATAAATTTTTTTCTAAAATGTGAAAGAGATTCTCATATAACTAACACTGTAAATGTGTTAATTTATCACTAAGTGTTGTTCCGAGAGCAGCAACAGTAAAACTAAAACAGCAAAGTCACAATATAAACTCAATATCCACAGTACTGATTGAAGTTTAGACAAAATGAGGAACACAGACAGTCAGTATCAGTGCTTGTATCCTCTGTGCTCCTCCCTCTGCTACTGAGGAGAGTCACTGCCTGCAGGTCACATTATTGTTGATAAGTGTTAAGACACATGGCAAACTGAGCTAAACTGTTAGACATAAACAGATGTTGTTTCAGCTTGTTAATTTGCTATTAGGTAGAAAGCACTCTGTGATTGTTTATGACAATATTACCAGCAGTGGATGACGGACTGCGGACAGAGCAGACTGAAATATCACTTTTCTACATGCTAACATGCTGCTAAACAGCTGTATTGATAAAATATTGACTTCTTGCTCATGGAGGTTTTATTGCACTTAGAGCAATGAGCATAGCTGTTATCAGCTCAAGTTATACACAATGTCTACACCGTGGCATCTCTACTTAGTGTACTTGCTGTGTCTGTGTGTGTGTGTGTGTGCATGTGCGTAAATGTGGAGCAGCAGCCCTGATGCACAGACATCAGAAGGAGAGGCTGCTTCACCATTACAATAAATTACACCAAAACATAAATAAGTAAGCTAACAGTTACAGATAAAAGAGCCAGTATCTGTGTTTCTCAAGACTACGGTCATTAATACTTCAGCGCTGGTGCCTGTTTACTGCTGGCAAGATTAACAGGGTTAAAGCTTCGTATATTAAAAGAAATCTTGGTGTTGATGAATCAATATTGGGTCATTCACATAAAGATCAATTTCAATGTTTTAACCCAGCTCTAGTTCTGAGTGTCAAGATGGTGGTTCTTCTCCAGTATAACCTAAGGGTGGCAGTTTCACAGAGACACTTAGACTGTTCTGTAATGTCAGTTTCACAAAAATAAAACTGACTTATTTATAAGCCTGAAATGAACATCTGTTCCATGGTAACATGGATTGTTTCCATAGTAATAATGAGTGACACCAGTGGCACCAAATGACAAAGAGAAAAACCTGTCTCCTATTTCTGTGGTCTGTTAACGAAGTTGTGAAGCGGCTGTCAATTGTAAATGGCTGGATTCATTTAGTGCCTTTTTCCAGTCAAGGACATTTTGACAACAGAATGGAGGACCTTGGAATCGAACCCTTGTGATCAGCGGACAATCAACCCATCTCCTGAGAAGTCGATTCACATATTGACATGAAAATCAAGCTCAGTGCATGGCTTGACGACCGACACAGTGGATACCAAGCTGGCCATTCAGCCAAGGGAGACACTGATTTGTCAGGTATTGGCCAAAAGCAGACATTTCTGTCAAAGTACTTCATCCAGCACAGCTTCTCAAGTGATTTTAATTAGAGTCAGGAGTTTTTCAAGCTAGATACTACATTCGAAAATACACCTCTTAAATGAGAATTAACCTCCAGGTGTTGTGAATGAGGTGTGAAGGGGATGAATGCAAGGCTGCACTGCAACAAGAACACAATGTCAAGTATTGAAAAGGCTATTTCTCTCACAAAATATCTGAGAGAGTATTCTAGTGGCGTTTTGAAGAAAGTCAAAAGAAAAGTGGCTTCAGCAGTAGAACTGAGACAGAGCAAACCGACCAAACACTTTGATTGAGCCCTGAAGCCACCGCTGAGGGCATATATACAGCTAACTATAAATATCTGGCATTTCTTTTCTTGCAAAAACCTGTGATCTGTGCACAACATCCCTTTGAAATAGAGCAAATAGGCCGAGTCACTACAAATGTTTACAGCCCGCTTGCCTTTGAATGCATATGGCTGAAAGAAATTTAATGTTTTCTGGATCCTAATTGAATATTTAGATAAAAAAAAGGAACTTTTTGGGTTAAGTCGAATCAAAAACATTGCAAACACAGTAGGGCTGCCTTTGAGGATGTGTTCAAGGACTCCCAGATGGTCCGGATAATTTAAGTCACATTGCCAGTCCCATGTGGTGAGCAGAATCATTTGCATAATTACAGCATTTGGGAAAACAGCAACATGCAGAACAATAAGGAATATGGATGTAAAAGGATTTTGTAAAAAGAGAATTCATATTAGATATTTCCTCAAAATCTGCAAGACACACTGTAGGGAGCCCCCATGAAACAATCTGTTTGTTGGCGAGGAACAACATTTTTATAGCTCTCCTCTCCGTATCAAACACGCTCACTGCAAACGACTCTCGGGAAAACCCACTCAACGTCAAGACGTTTCGGGGTCTCCCTTCACTGCCCACCATTGCTTTTAATTAGCAGTAATATAACAGTCAAACTGCAAACTTCTCTCACCAATTAAAAACTGAGTGCCATTCTTTTATGGGCGCATTTATAAAAGCTGGATGTGACAGCTCTGCTGGCGTAAGAGGTGTGATGAATGAGCTTTGGGGAAAATTCAAAGCAGGAACACATGCAGTCCACTGGGGAAAACACAATACAGTACAACATATTCTCCAAGATTTGGTCTCAAACCAATTTCTTTGAGCAGACAAAAGACTAGGTAGTCCTTCAGGAACACAGATGCCTATTTACTCAGCTTACAATGACATGGAATACTGATGGAAACTGGCTGTAAGAGAAATACAAGCAACCTGAAATGTCGTCTTTAAAGTTGGGTTTGAAAATCAGCTACAACTTTCCTCCGCTAGTGTATGAGCTTATGTTTCAATCATGTAATCAATGGCATTTACCACACCATTGTTATGTGAGTGAGACGACTGCAACTGCCTGATGTTGCCAGGCTGGGCAGAGCTATAATATTAGAGGCTTTTCAGGTAAAAATCTATATTCCTTCTGGGCTGTAATTCGTTGACCTGAAATGAATATTTTGTTTGGCATTCAATAAAATATGTGCTGAGGGTGGCCAGGCACAGCAGGCTATCAAATGGACAAATGAATTGTGTTATAGCAGAGGATTATTATAGTTAGCAAGATATATCAGTATTGAACAAGAACAAGAGACAAAACTGCTGGGAATAACCTCGGATCATAAATTATCAAGGTCTAAACAAATTGCTAACATTGTGAGTAAAACGGGAAGGGGTGTGTCCGTTTGTGAGAGTTTTAAAAGTTATGCTGCCAGATGTCATTGGCAAGTTTTAAAGTAATTACCGTTTTGTGATTTGGTCCAGTGCATTAATGAAAGAGAGAAAAAAACAACTAGCTCAAAATAAAGCGGCACATGGTGCATTATAGTGCTGTCACAGAACTAATTTAAAAGACATGCACGACAGAATGAGATGAGTTATTATTAGCAGAGATCTATGTTCTGTTCATGCTATGCAGAAAACAGTCACATACTGAGCCATGGTCGGGTGGAATTTGTTGCCAGGGAATATTGTTCAAGAGAATATCAAGGATTAGGTTCATTATTTTGTTAAAACTGTATTTCAAGACATTTCAGGAACCATAATTGAATTGACTTTTCGTTAGGCCCCGCCCCTTTGTAATGGTCAGACAGGCTGTCAGAGTAAGCATGGAGCCCACACTGTAACTATCTGCACTCCCTGAGAAATATTATCATATTTTTGGAAAAAAGAAACAGTGATTCCAGAGAGAAGCAGACAGAGGGGTCTACAGTCTGTGTTTGAAGGATATATCCAGGATGTCAAACTGACTCAGCAGCAACAACAGGTTAAAAAGACAAAGATAGTTAGAAGCTAAAGCCAAACTATAGGCTACAGATCACAGTGTAAAAGTGAACCACCACATCACTGCTGATCGCCACAGAATACAATGAATATAAAGGGAAACTTTGACCATATTGAACCAGCTGTGTGGAATCGCAGTGTGTGCAGATGAACGGTGTTTGGCTTCGCCCCCGTGCTGCCAGCACCCGGACATTCACCGCCAGACTGGCAGGGATCTCCGGGGCAAGTTAATCAACGTTCATCTGCACACAATGTAATGACAATTCATTGGTTCCTGTACAGCAGGGTCGGCCTCTTTTTCCCACTGTTATAATCATTAAAAAGCAAAAGCAGCATGTGTATACATTCAGTAGGCTATATCTTCAGTAGCTAGCTAGCTAACCCTACACTTTTCCAGGTCTGATTTTGGTTTTGAAACAGGGAAGAAACGTTTATCTTTTCCAACCTCTCCAGGTAACGAGTATCATTAATACATGACGTGCCCCAGGCACAACATTTAGCTCCAAATCCACAAAAATGAAAGAAATCTGAAACAATTGCATTAGAGTCAATGGAGCACAGCTGTGTTGTTGTCGGACCCTGGTCTGAGCCAGCCTGATGCTGCGTTATGATTGGCTAGTCTGCGTCCAAGGACAGATTGTGTGTGTGTGTGTAAAAACAATGAAAAATTGTGTGAGACATAAATGTAAAATTGGTTGAAAGTAGAGATCTACCTTGGCAGAGAATGAGAAATGTATTTTCTTCATATCAAATATGGGAAAGCATGTCTTTAGATTTGTTAGGAATGATCATTTATTTGTATTAGGAAGAAAAATGTAATTTCCTATGATTTCTTGAGGAATTTTGATTGATTTACAATTCTGTATTCAGCCTGATGTTTGTTTAAAGAATGGCCATTTTGTTTTTCCTCCTGTACGTGATTGATAATTCAAAGCACTGAGCTGTTTTATTAGTTGTGTTTATGAGGTTATTGTGTGTCTAGTTCATATGGTTACATGTGTGTGGACACCGAGAAGAATAGCCAATGCTTTTGCTGGTGATAATAAGATAAGATAAGATACACCTTTATTGATCCCATAATTGAGAAATTCCAGTTTACAGCAGTAAAGGGGAAAGAGTCAGATTAAAGATTTCAAAATTTAAACTTAAAAACTTAAAACTTAAAAAACTAGGCATCCAAAATAAGTACAAAAATACAAGAAACGGGGGCGTTGGTGGCTTAGTGGTAGAGTAAGCGCCCCATGTACAAGGCTGTTGCCGCAGTGGCCCGGGTTCAACCCCAGCCTGTGGCCCTTTGCTGCATGTCACTCCCTCTCTCTCCCCCCTTCATGCTTGACTGTCCTATCAAATAAAGGCTAAAAATGCCCTTAAAAAATATCTCAAAAAAAAAAAAAAAAAAAAAAAAATACAAGAAACAGCAATAAACAACAATAATAATAATGATGATGAGAAATAAAGAGAAATAGGGTGCCTGATTAAGATAAAGTATGTTAACTATGACAGGAAAGTGTAGGCTTAAAATGCTGAGCACTGGTGAACGAAGCAATTGTTTCTAGACTTCCAAAATACAAAACTGAGCCTTCTGAAGACCTGAAAGTTAACACATTGATTTTTAATGTATTCTCCAGACCTGTGTTGGTGCCCTGTCAGTCTCACTAAGTCCCTGTTGTATAAAAGCACCACAGCATGTGAAGATGAATAGAGCCTCTGCCATTAATTTCATTTTGTCAGGGTATAGTGTGGGGAATTCATTACCTGGCAGGAAACAGCAGAGCAAGTCCAGGATGCGGCTCTTTGGACTACATTAAATATTCAGTGGATGCATTGAGCAATCACAGCAGGTAGATGAAAGGGCAGCATAATCATAAATCGTATTTATGTATCTTTTATGGG
This sequence comes from Epinephelus awoara, assembly GCA_035609425.1. NCBI lineage: Eukaryota > Metazoa > Chordata > Actinopteri > Perciformes > Serranidae > Epinephelus > Epinephelus awoara. Next base: position 20,634,222 of record CM069306.1, on the reverse strand, counting down.
CTTGGTTGTTTTTATAGGTTGCCTCATCTGTTGTTTAAGAGTTGTCATTTTGGTTTGCTCTTGTTATGATAAAGTATGAAGCCTAATTAAATGCAAATGTGTTGTGTGGAAAAAATGTACACTGACTGCATATATCAGTATGAAAGTGCCGGCATGAAATTATGGCCTGAAAACTTTCGCGAGCAACTTTGGAGACATTTGATAGGAACAATTTTCCCCCAAAACAAACATGGTTTCCAAACATTATCAATCATGGCTCCCCTTCATGTGCCCTTATCTACAGTGATGGATCTTTACATCAGCTGCTCTGGCAGGTGGGTTTTTTTTTTGGACAAATGTGTACATGGAAAGCCTCTTGTGTACTATAATCTTAACTTCTGATTAACTGCATATGCAACAGGTTTTATTTGGTGATCCCTGTGATGTTTATTGTTTATTTCCTCTGTTTAACTGTTTGGAAAATGCTACATGACATGTAAAGCTAATGCAAATATTACCTTGTTATTTATGTAGTAAAATTATCGACTGAATAAAATAATGAACGTAGCTACCGTGACGGCACCCCTTGGTTTGTGTTGTGCGGTCAAAAGCCTGGAGTTCGGCATTTCAGCCGTCACCATCTTGGTCTTTTAGAGGCAGAAGTGACCATATTTGAATAAGAGGGTTGGAGCTGTGGAGGACAGAGGGTGGATTTGCTTGGATAGAATACTACTACAAATGTAAAGTACGAAAAATAAAAAGGAACTAAATCTTGCAGCCCCCTTGGTCGAGATGTGGGAGAGAAATTCGGCCGGTGTGGTCGAAACATTTTCAGGGAAAAGTGGCATTTCAGACACAGCCTGAGTGAGAAATTTTCCACATACCCTGAAGGCAGCCAGAATGATTCGGGTGACCTTCTCCTTGACGGACTCCTGGAGGATGTCGGACAGGGCGGGCACTACATTGTAGCGTCTCAACTGCTCGCAGAGCTGAGGACTGAAGGCCAGGAGCCAAACACAGAAGATCATCTGATACTGGAGCTGGAAGCCACACTTGTTGCTCAGCACTGCCGTGATGCTTAAACAGAAAAGCATAATATAAATGAATAAAAAGTAAAATGGGAAGACGAAAAAACAACAACACTAAGCCCTAGTAAAAGGAACCTCATCTATATCTAACACCTGTTTACTAGCTTTCACAGCTGTATGTCTATATGCTGCTCATCCATTATCTCTGATGATGGTCGAGAATGAAATGTTCAGTCTTTAGATAACGGCAGAGTAGCTTAGAATAGCACTAATAACTATGACAGGCCAGTGAGGCATACATTAGAGAAATAGCTGGTGAGTGCAGAGATGTGGCTCCTCTAGATGTGCAATAATTACTGAATCAAGTCAACTTTTACAATGCTGTATTACGAAAAAAACAAGTGACCAAGCAAAAGATGGTGTCATGAAGTCATTAATAATCTGTACAAAAAACAAAATAAGAAACACTGAGCCTTCTGTGCTGTTGTTTTTTATTCACTTAAACCTACTCCTCTTAGAAATGTGGCTGCAAAACAATATAATGACATAACTGCATCATATTCTTTTAGGTTTATGTTTGCATTAGGGTGGTTTGATTTTTGTTTCTAGCAGAAGGTATATTTTTTCAGCTACATCAACAATGTGTCACATATAGAACATTAAGATATTACTGACATTGTGGCCTTTTAAGATTAAATACAAATTGATTTATGTTGGGAGGCTTAAGAGCATCACACAAAGGCTCGATATGTGCCACACCAGAGCCACAGAGAGCGCTCAGGTCATCTTACTGGAGCACCCTTTACAAAGTGAGTTTAATTTGCTTCCACCAGAAAGGACATTTCACCTCTCTGGAGGCACTAACAGCTACATGAGGTCTTTCATTGAATCGGTAATTGGCTTTTTAAACCGAGTGTAATTTGGCCTGTTGCTAGCTCTGAATCTGACAGGGCTGTCCTTTCTTCCTTTTGCTGCTTTCTCTAGATGGGTTTGGTGAAAAGTGATGATGACAAAAGTGGTGTTGGCGTTAACCTGTGTACTTTTTGTATTTATTATAATCTTTTATGCTGTACTTTTGTGTACTTCCAAACAGACGCCTGTCTTTAAGCCAAATTGCTCCCTTGCTAGCCCCTGTTTTCAGCTGTCAACTATCTACTGTTGTAAAAACACAAAACAGTGCATTTTATTACCATTCTATTACCAGCAGTTTTGCTTTTTTGTCTTGTCTTCTATTTTAACCATGAAAACTGTTATATAGCTACCATACACCCCAGTGAAATGTCAGGAAGGTGTTAAAAATTGATATTGGCCAAGCCTAGTAGGAACCCTGTCTGTAAGGAGTTATCACTCACCAGTTGACTCCATCAGCCTCCACCCAGGCAAACCTATACTCATTCACCCTCAGCATCAGCTGAAGGCACCCAGCCACACACTGGACGTACTGCGAGCTCTGCGAAAGACAGATGCAAACATTTACTCAAAGAGAAGCTTTAGCCTTAGCTGTGTAATCAGGAAAACAAACAAAAAACGTTAGAAGGTCAAATACAATTAGTGCAGATCTGAAACATGGAGTAGTTGACAAGCAGATACAGCACACAGAGGAAGGCCAGTCCAAAACTTGCATAACCGCCACGGATCAAACCTGAGGCATTGCACATGCAGCCTATAGTCTTATACGTCAACACATGCCAGATCACAGACCCAGTAGTACAATACAGAGCAATAGCAGGGAAAAGTGTCCCATCACACCTGAGCAGAACAATGTAAATTGCGATTAGAGTGGAGAAAGCTGAGAGGAGGAAATAGATCACATTAATCTGTTATTTTAAAAGAGGTTGAAGAAAAGCAAAGAAGTCCAGCAAGAAGAACAGGCAGCAGTGAGGACAGAAGAGTGGAGGAGTGGAGGTTACCTGGTTGGAAATGCAGAGGAAAAGATGACGTTCAGTTATTAGAGTAAGCGCTCGCATCAATAGATTTCTGAGTACACTTCTCAGAATAATCACGCTATGCTTGACAAAGTATGGGATACAAAATGGTAGGATGCTGCTGCTGTGCAAACACTATTCCAATTTCCCCTTGTTATCCTAATGTACAGGGAAAGCTGTTTGTCATGCGCTTTCAGCATTAAGGAGAAGAGGCTTACTGCATGCAATGTCTACAGTTAAAACCAATCAGTGGCAGCAAACACCATGCTGTCTACATGGAGAATTCCTCTAAACTTGCTCTAACAGACTCTGGACTGCAACAAATCTGAAAGTATTAATGAGAAACTCGAGTACAACAACAGGATGGGAGAGATAAAGAGGGGAGAGAAAAGATGTGAAAGTCCAGTGACACCTGACAGATGCCAGCTTGCACAAACCCCAGCACTTTCTTCTGTTTGTTTTGGAAGCGCCAGATTGACTGATGCACTTCACTCATACTCACTTCACTGGGGGAAATAGTTCCTGCTCCTGTGCCTGTTTCTGGACCTGTACCATGTAGGTTCTAATGAGAGATAAACAAAACAAACAGGTGCACAATTGTTCACAATCCATTGCTTTGAGCGAAGATACAGCGGCATTGGACTACACAGTATGTGCTGTGAGCTTGACCAGAAATGCATTTCAGTCGCTCACTGATTCGTTGACTGGCTGTTGAGGAGAGAAATTTATATAAAACACAACTTCAAGAAGCAGTTTAAGAACATATTTTGCACAGACTGTTAAAAACAAAGAGACAAAGTCATGCTTTTGGAAGAGCTGACTATATCTGAATTGAAGAACACCTCCGGATGTTTTAGAAGTACTTGTGCGCAATGCAGAAGCACAAAAGAAACTGGGAATCAATATTCCAGTGTTCTATCAGCCCACTCTTTGGTACATGAATCTGCCATGGCAAAGCAAGCACCTACAGTGCTGCTGTCATCAGAGCGTCTCAAGGTCTGACAAGCCTGCTCAGACTCAATATGAACAAATGCATTCAGTCAGACAACGTTTTCAATGTCAGCTCAAACAATAGAATTGAACTAGAGGGAGAGTGCAGACCTTTACCAAGGCCAAATGCCCTATCTCGCATTGTTAACGAAAATGAAAAATAATTTGCGGATCCAGCCGGTGAATCCGCTCCAAAATTTAATGGGATCTTGCTTGGCCCATGCTATACCCTTCCACTAAGTTTCAGAAAAGTCAGGCCAGTAGCTTGTCTGTAATCCTGCTGAAAAACAAACAAACAAACAAACTGAACCGAGAAACATAACTTTCTTAACGGAAATAATTAAGGGAAAATGAACAGAGAGAGAAAATTAAAAAGGAGGGGGACTCCAAATGAGCAAGAAGAAACCATTGTCTCCTGAAGCTTGATGTCCCAAAAACTATTAAACTAATACTCCATGACATGATAAACTTAATTAGCCAATTTATTTCAAAGCTATACACAATATACGGTGTACACACACACTGACACATTTTGATTTAAACATGCATGCTGCAGAGAGGATGGCTCCCTAAGAACTGGACCTTTCCTACAGCACAACCATATAATTAGATTTCAATTTTCAAATGAGCACTTTCAACTCCACACTATATGAAATGGATGAAAATGAATGAATAAACTTTGATGAGCCCAATCACCTTTTTCAGAAGGTATACTATGCAGGTATATTCTAAAAACCATGTAAAAATGAAAAGTAATCCGTCTAAATCATTACTACAGACCTTCTAGAGGTGTCTGGTGGTGTATTTATCTGCAGAGACTCTGTCCTCTGCCTGTATTTTCCAAATTTCTTCTTATTTTGCTGTATTTGAGACATTTCTGAGCACAGTGTGCACGTTCCAGACAGAAAGTAACAAGCATTCAACAGGAAGCAACGAAAATCATGGACACAGCGCTGAAAAAAGCGAACATAGCAAATGAGAGTTAATCTGAGATCAGCTTTTACTTTTACTTAAACAGTAAGCGACAATTACCGCAGAGTATACCTTTAAACTGCCCTCAGGAAAAGTTTTCTCTCAACTTACACAACTACTACTAACTGCACTGTACAGTAGTAGTAAATATGTCACATAAAACAAACAGAATTTACAACTTTGCAGTAGTAACAAAAGGCACTGTAACATGACAAAATATATAACAACTCAGGCGGCAACACTGATTTTTCTATTCCACATGCAGCTCATTACTTTTCCATAGTCTTAAAAACAATTACAGAAGTCACTGTAACCACCTCAGTGATATAGATATGCAAACTTTTATATATCACATGAAATCTGAGCGCCAACATTCAGTGTTACATACCTGTGAACTGAGCTGGCTTTTGATCCAGTTGAAGTAATAGTTCAGATCGCTTCCCTCCATCAGATCACGGCCCCAGGCAGCCAACTTAGCGATGATCCTCGCCGCCTAACGAAGGAAGTAGGACATTTTCGATTCATATTGTTGTGAATGAACAGTCTTTTAACAGGAGAAATTTACAGTGAGGCCATAATAAACTGCACTGAAAGATAAGCATTTTTGTTTTACTTAAGAAAATGGCAGCACTGGCTATCATATAAACTTAGACATCTTCCTAACATACAGTGAACGAGCGAACTCTGGCGAATGGATGGCACAAAACATATACCGTGAGTAACAACAACATTCAGTGAGCCTTATGATCCCTGAGCGAGCCTAAGGAATGGCTAGCTGTTGCTCTGAAAATAGGTTAAAGGTGTGTGAAGCTTTGCAAAAATAAAGCCAAAGCGAGTGGTTTTTGAAGCAACGACGTGTCGCTTAGCCTGTTTGCTGATGCACGGAGCAGGTAAGGACATCTTCTCTGGTGTCTATTTACAAACACTTAAGTATATTTTGAGCAACAATTATGAAACAGACTCATTTTGCTGCTTTGTTTTAGTCCGAAGGTAAGGAGGAGATAAAAAACAAACAGCTACAGCATGTCCCTAATTTTAGCACTGGCTATACAATCACATCTTCTATGATGTGTCTTTACTTTAGATTCAAGGGAGAGGGAGAGATGAAGAAAAGACAGTAGGAATGAAGGCTGGGCAGTGGGCACACAGTACTTCAATTTAAGATACCTTGTCCTGAAACCACAAAACATGAACTACAACCTCATCTAAGTGCAAAAATGTCCGAAGCCACATCAACTATCTCATAAACAATTCAGCTAGTAAAGTGCTTCCTGTGCCCTGTGATGAGACAGTCACAGATTCTGTTCTCCAATTTCCTCCTCGCCAGGCGAAGACCTGTAGAAATATCAAGGCTCTAATTTAAAAGTAAAGACTCAGCACAACAGTCGGATTCAGCCAAAGTGCTGCGTGGCAGACTAGGGGTCACATTATGCCCACCTGCTGGATGCCATCTGGCTGGTGTTTCTAATTAAGCTGTGGGTGCCCTATCATAGTACTCAGTTTGTTGTTGGGTGGTCATCCTTTATCTAAAAAAGGGTGTCAGGTTGAAATCATTACATTAATTGCCTGTTTTTATGGGAAAAGGAGAAGGTTGCTTTGTGAGGAATTATTGATGCCTTGCTATGATTAGAAGCAGAGTCACATCTGTGAAAAATTTATGTCTGTGATAAATGTGATGGAATACACCATCTTCTCTGTGAAAATACGATCTCTGATTTTCTATTCAGTGCAATATGATGTTTCACTGATTATGCTTTATTTGCTCATGTCAAGAACTTTAAACATCATAATGTGCTTGAGTGTTAAGCATGGTCTGAAGACGTTTGCCCACCTAGTTCACAGCCCCCTGTACACATATGTTGACCTTGTTTAATGTACAGACTGACATCGTTCCTCATGATAGTCAAAATCAGTTACAGTAAAAGTAACAGTAAAAGTTGACCAGAGTTGTTGGGTTGTACTGGCTTTGACATTCACCAACTTAAGTTGCAGAGGTAGCTTGAATTCCTGATGACTCTTATTGTCTCTCATTGTTGTTGCAAGGGAAATTATGTACTTTCTTCAATGACACTGTCTGGTTTTATCTATTGTGTAGGTGTCTATGTCTTTGTAGATGTAATCTGTATGTCCTTGTCTATGGCACAACACCGACGCTGTGTTTGAAATCGAACACTAACATACACTTCATACAAAGTATAATGTCGAGTATGTGCTGTGTTCACACTGCAAAGTATGTGCGTTTTTTATGTGCAAGAAATGCCCATTATATACTACATAGGCAGGAATTTCTGAGTATGACACCTGAGTTTACTGGACATACTCAAATGCCCAACAATGCATTGTGTCTCTTCAGACTGTGCAGTTTAGATTCCCAATATGTGGTCACTCACCATGTGGACAGTGAAAAGGTCCTGACGATTCAGCATTGGAAGGAAGTAGGACCAGGCAGTGTTCTTGGTCCTTTTGGCGTAGTCAAAGAAGATGCTGACCCGCTGATGGTTCTCCTGAATAACAGACAAATTAAGATTGTAGATGAGCTTTTGGACCAGAAAGACTTATTTTCTGCACAGCTGGAGAAACTTACTGACTGCATGGAACAAATCTGACCAAGCAAAAATCTATATCGTTATCTCAAAGACAGAAATGTTGTGGAAGTGATTCCCAAAAACGTCAAGATGTCTTTATTATTAAAGGTGCAATTACTCTATTAATAATTCTCTGGCTATAATAGGGGGTATCCCAAAATAATGACAATTCGATCTCCGGAGTCTGATTGGACTCCCGATATCACAGTGAATCAGTGCAGTTGCCGGAAAATGTGGTTATGAAACAAAGGATCATTCCATTCAGGCTATATGGGTTTACTGAATATCTCAGTTTACACAGAATTGTTTGGTTTCTCCCAGTGAATAATGATATACAGCCTATTTTGGTATGAATGTATTTATCACGGCACCTACATAAGAATGTGACACCGTCAGAGTGCTAAGAATTTTTCAACTAATCAACGGTTCTCTGTCAAAATCAGCAGGGGAGGTATGAAGAAACAGCTGTTTCGGGCTTGCTGCTTGCATCTCCCTCTCCCTCTTTCTCTCTCTCTCTGAGAAAGTCGAAACTTCTGTTTACAATCATGGGAGCTAAGCAGGAGCTGAACTCAGTGACCTGATAGGTCTGTCTGTCTGAACTTGGTACTGATGCAGAGATTCAATTACATGTTTAACAGATAAAGTAAAACTAATTATCTATGGTCATAAAAATATCGTCTTTTAGAATCAAGGAAAGCAACTCTAGACAACAGATTACTTAAACTGCAAATACACCAATTCAACTGTTTGCTTTTTAAAAATGTAACTACTGTAAATGGTTTATTTATTTCAGCAACAAAGCACCAGGTGTATTCAATTTGTTTGTTCATTTTGTGGCACTCAAAAATGAGCACAAAAAAGAGAGAGAAATTTGGTCTCAATTACGATAAATGCCAAATCTGACAGGTCTGTAAATCCACCACTTTTTACTTTTGTGTAAAACTAAATGTCCTGTTTTAGAGTGCAGTCAGTATCAAACACATCCCCAGTTGTGCCTATGTTCCAAGCACAAGGAAGAACCTCAATAACTGACAATGATTTCTGAGTTACTCATTAAATTAATCAAAATAATGACACTGTCCAAGACTTCGAATACACACAAAACCTAAATCAAAACTCTTGCTCCATGGGGGTCAAAGATTTTTCTGATCATGGTCCTACTGTCTTCTCAAAAATATCTTTATTTATGTGTGTGCGTGTCCTACTCTTGCACAGTGAGTTGGCCTGTCTGTGTACCTGCAGAGTGTCATCAATCAGAGTCAGGATGTACTGGACTGTCTGCTCCTTGGAGATGTGGGCCATCAGGTTCAGAAAGGTCTTTGCACACTGAACAAAAACAAAATAGATACATACAAAGTCAGAAAGACACATCACCAACACACCTATCGACACACTGAAGAAACTGCTTTTGCTTTTATTCTGCCTAACGGCTCTAAAAACAGTCAAGAGACTTACACAGCAAAATACTTGCTTTCAGGTCAGCAACAGCACTGCAGCAAAACAATGCAAGAGACTGCACTGAGGTGGGCGTGTTAGCACTGGGTACAGGTAGAAAATATAATATGAACTGGGAAGTCTAGTTTAAAAGGTGTTTGAAAAGCCAATATACTGTAGGTAGTTTACAGTCTTTGCACAACTCAGAAACACTGACAGGAGGGCAACAGATTTTCTCTTATCTTGATGCTTACATGGTAAATGGCACATTAGCCCAATGCACAAATGTACATACTCCTTCCACTTAGTGTAAGCACTGGTACAAATATGCACCCACTCTGTGAATCCAAAAGAAGATAATGAAGGAGGATGTCCGTGTTTTTGCTGCAATGCAATTATTTGTCTGAAAGGGCTCCAAGACTTCTTTCTGCAACCTGCTATCTGTCTGCTTTGTTTGGAAGGTTGTGAACTGAAGATTACAAAGAAAAAAACAGTAAAGAAATCTAAGGTGTTGTATGAGAACACACTCAATACCTGATGTCCTTCATTGGTCAGAATGACCTGTTTCTCCTCAGAGTTGGCCACCTCAAATTTCTTGATGAATTCACAGTCCTCTGCTGAGATCATCTGACTCCTGCAAGAGAATTCATCAGGATGTTGCTATTTTAGCACAGTGCTATGTCAGTAAGCAATTAGTTGTATGCATTTTGACCTTGAACAACAGCAAGGCCGACAATGGGTTGGATAATATAGAGTGATAGTTTCTACTGATTAATCATGAGGCATTCAAAAAATTCCCTTTATCTCTGGAGCAAGACATACAACAAACATGTACAGTGAGTATGCCACTGACCCTCTCGCTGAAGGACTGGGCTTTACCTTGTCACTAGCATGCTGTTTCTAATTGCAAGAGCAGCTTGAACAATAATGGCAATTAACCGGAAATACTGCATATTCTATAGGCAAACAACACCATGGGTTGGCCGTGGAGGTAGCTAGTAACATTAAAACATGCTTTTAACATATCCAATGAATGAAACAAGGAATCAAGCCATCAGGGGATTTTTTTTTAGAAATGACGACATGAGTCACAAGCCAGATCTGCTGCATTAAAATATGCAGGACTGAAGAGGAAGTAGCACCCAAGACAGTGAATCACAACACAGGAACTAGAGCTGCTTGTGGACTGGCACAGTACATTCCAATGTGTCCAATTATTAAACTGATGTATTCAGAAAGACCCGTATAATAAGAGCTTTGACTCTCTAAGAACGTTCTGACATGATGCTTTTGGGAAATAATACAATATCACTACAAAATATGCAGCTTATAGATTGCAGATTTTACTAATGTGTCCTGGGTCCTGAAACCTCTCAATAGGTGCGGTTACATGAGGGCTTTTCAGTCGGGTTGGGTGAACCCGACTGAAGTCATTCCGATTAGCCAACCTGTTTACATGGGATGTCTTCTATTGGAATGGGTGTTTACATGCTCCAGCGTATGTAATCGGGTTGGGAGGTATTTAACTGTAGGAAGGGTTCTGATTGGAGTAGGAGGGGGTGTGGACATGTCACATAGCCAACACAGATACATGACCATCGCGCTGTAACATGGGGGTGTAGTTGATTGTTGTGTTGCTTTCAGCCTGCCCCTGCCTTAACTGGCGGATGATCGAGGTAACACTGGGAAATGTGATGTGCTGCTAGCCACGTGTCACTATTAAATCCGGCTTCGTTCTGCAAACTGTGAGCCCTGACAGTAACACTACACCAACAAACTTGTGCGAGTGTGCGTCATGACGCATTATGTCGAGACAGTAGTGAGCATGCGCAGAAAGAACAGAATGGAGGTGTATACAAGACAGAAAAATTGTTCCATTCAGGTTCAAAGGAATATTCCACCCCTGTGCACCCGATTGGATTTTCTTTCGGGTTGGCTGTTTTCATTCGGGTTGAGGTGTTTACAAGGAGCATTTCTATTCGGGTTGGGCTTCCAACCCGAATGCAAAAGGAATACATGACTCCATGTAAACGCACTGAATATCATAAAAGTAGACTTTCTGAAGCAGAACAAAACTTTAGGAACACTTTTCACCATAACAGAGTGCAGTACAGCATCACTCTACTTAATATGATAAACATAAAGTCGGATTATTAAAGCTTTGTTAATGTAAAGGTTATGGCAGAGCTGTTTGTGCTGACTTGCATTAGCACAGGTGTACCTCATAAAGTGTACAGTGTGTGTATCTCAACATGATGTGCTGTTGTAAAGTGTACTTACTGCAGGTAGGACTGCCAGTTGACCAGATTGGCCCGCACCTCAGCTGCCTTTGCAGCAATAATGTTGGTGGGGACTGCAGCGTCCACAGCCCCGCGGATATCCATCCTGTATTATATCCACTACTACAGTATATATGAATGGACAGGAATCCAACTCCACCTGGATGGAAACACCAGAATTAGCATTAGCCCTGAGACTCAACATCAGAGACAATATTGCAGCTTTTTGGCCTGAGTTTGGATAGTGCACATTAACCAATTATAGCCTACAATGATAACACATTATGCTGATAGTTAATGACAGATGGCATGACAAGTAACTAGTTTAGTTAGCTGTTACAAAGGTTTAATCAAGAAGACAGCTTAAATTGTGAGTATAGAGCTGCAAATAATTTGCCAATTATACCGTGGATATTTCGACGTGTGTCAGACAAATGAACTTCATGTTTCATCCTTCTAACTGAATTCAGACGTTATTTAGCAAGCTAACGTTAGCAAACAGCCAACCAGCTAGCAACTGGTCATCCCAGATAACTAGCTTAACTCAATGTCATGACATGTTATGGTGCGTCTTTCCGAGATAAATCACCACAGTGCATATGCCACGACATTAAACAGTGTTAAGTCTGTAGCCAAATATAATGTATGCATTAAAAGCTGTCAAATTATGACGTGAACGGCGACACAGGTACATTCGTTAGCTAAGCGTAAGCTAGCAACAGCTAGCAAAATAAGCTGATGCTAACCCAGGCTAGCTCTGCTTACATAGCTTAGCATCCATTCTGTCACCGTGTGAAAATGACAACGGGTACACGGATAACAACATTTTCAATCCCAGAATCCGACAAACTATATTGCAAGGAAATTTTCCTCTGATAAGGAATAACGGACCAAAAGTCTCGGTTGTTACTCACCCAGCTACAGTCCTGAGGAACCAGCTGACTGACGACAACACAGCTTCACGGTGTATCATGTGACAGTCACATGCATGCACCGCAGTCTGACGCCAGCAGGAGAGGAGACAGGGAAGTTTTTACCTTCAATATGATAAACAATTCAAAATGAGTGCACATGGAAAGCTTAATCTCTAAATATTATCGCTACAATTCGTTTGCCTTAAGACCTAGGCAATAGTTATGTTTCTGACCAATTATAGCACATATAAACAAATCAGAAATGGCTGTAAATGTCATTTAATATGAAAAAGTACAGATATCAGTAAGTAGCTTAGCTACATGTTACCTGTGAGATAGATGTGAATTATAGTTTTTGTCAGGGATAATGACAGTATAGCCTAACTATTATTTGATAAATTATTTCACCATGTTACACTGCTGCAACATATATTAGCTATCAGCAAGGGCGTACATAAAGACAGTGCAGGCAGTGTGGTTGCACTGGGACTCGTGAGGTGGGGACCCATAGCCTCCTGAGACCCGAACTTTTGTTTGGTATGCATTTTTAGTTTCTGCTAGCTATTTGGGATCAGTAGGACCTGGTAAATATAGGAAAACTAACCACCGTCAACAATGATAAAGTCCCATTGTCCTCAAACGAGATGATAAGTCCCAATGTCCTCAGATGAGACAACAATAAAGTCCCAATTTCAAGCAAGTACTTCCTAATTAACAGTGTCTTAGCTTGGTCAAATTTGTTGCTATATCAAACTACAAACATTATTAATCATAAATAAACAAGTTTCAACCATAAACTAGACTGACTTGGCAGAGATGGCTGCCATCTTGCTTTTACATAGATTAGTGTATTTTCCAGGTCTAAGTTAAGTAGAATGAAGTATAAGGTGAGGTAAACCCATAATGTGATGTCCTCTTATGAGAACACAGGGCTCAGAAGATAGAGAGTGGGCCCTCCAATAATGTGTTTGGTGGAGAATGGACCCTTATGAGTGAGTGTCACCTTGAAATCATGCCTGTGTTCCAAGAAGAACTCTCAATAAATTTAAGCGGTGCCATTCGTCATATATGCCCTTGAAAAAGGCAAACCCATCTGTGTAATGTTTATATTTCCTTTATTTTTGTAAAATAGTCAGTGGCATCTATAACAAAATTATATGCCTATTTTATAACTATATATTGACAACTAAAATTGTTTAATTAAATTAATAATTTCTTATTTATTATTGGTATTTTTTATATACATGTACGCAGTGATGATTGCTGAGTAATTATGTATGTTGATGTTATCCAGTGTCAAGTCTGATCATGTGACAAGATGATATGTGCAGAATAGCATGCACTAGGGCCCATCATAACTACCTTAAGCCACTGGCTATAAGCATATGAATATAGAGCAATATAATTAAATTTGAGAATCTTATGTTATTCCTGGGGCTGGTAAAAGTAGAAAAGGTTATTCTGGTCAAATTGGCATTGACAAAGTTTTATAAAAGTTGCTAGTGGTATTGTTTGCCTGAGTTGCTCAGAGTCCAGATCTGAAAAGGCCTGAAAAGGTCACACTACTCTTGTCTGTGGCTCTAGTTACCACTCAGGTGGAAACTGAGCATTTGAGTGTAATACTTTTACATCCATGTGTTATTTAATTTTCTAGAACCACAAGTCAGGGATCTACAAGTTATGATAAGCGTATTAGGTTTAAATAACTATATGGAAGTGCTAAATCTGTCTGTGTGAATTATGCAATAGATGTCATGTGTCCAGAACAGATCAACATAATAAATGTGCAGTGATCCATATGACAAAATGATACATTGAGAGAGAGTGAAGGTGACAGAGTGAGATGCACAGCAAACAGCACAGACTGTAAAAATAATGGACATAGCCACCGTGACGTCACTCATTGGTGTGCGGACTGCTGTTTTGAAGCCTTGAGTTTGGCATTTTGGCTGTCGCCATCTTGGATTTTTGCAACCAGAATATGCAAATATTTGGACGAGAGGGTGGAGCTGTGGAGGAGCAAGGAAAGGATCCATGCCAAACAGTTGCCTAATGATATTTGGTATTTAGTATTTTGGTAGTTGTTATATGTACATATTAATATATGACAGTAAAGGCTATGTTTGTGACAATATTAATCATGTGTATGATAGTAGTAGTAGAAGTATGACTAATAGCAGTAGAAGTAGGAATTGAATTGAATTGCTGACTTTTTGATAATTTACTAGGCTTGCCCAAAATGTGAGGGCTGCTGCAGTGAAATATGAAAGTGATACAACCAAGGGGACTATCTGTGCTCCTGCTGCCAAAGCACGGACTGCAAATAGTCCCCAGAATCAAAACAAACCTTGGAGAGAGAAGCAGGAGAACAGATCAAATGAATAGTGTGTGTCTCTGTCTGTCAGACAACATCCAGCATCCTAATGGGGCTGGAAAATGAGATATACGCCACATGTGACTCCAGCCAATCAATTACAGCCGTGTTATCAGTTAATGGTGTACTTTAACTTTGTGGCTTTGTGAGGATGACGGAGAGCTGAAGTCAGTTGATTGCTCACACTGAAGAGCTTTGATCAGTGTTTATCCTTGTGAGTCTGTAATGAGCAACACAAAGCACAGCACATTAAAAGCTCCTTGTGAAACACGTTGAGTGTATGTCTGTAATAATGGATGTGCATTGTGGCCATATGCTTCCTCTACAAAGTCCATTTACCAATGTGTTTTAATCCATTCTGTTACATGGGAGTTCATCAAGGAGCATATACAATCACAAATGAATCCACGTCTGTCACTAGTCTTCCTCCTCCATCTCACTCAGACACTAAGACCTCCTGGCTTAATCTGTCCTAAGCTGGTGAGACGCAGTAAAGCACAGAGGAATCAGGATTGCATCCAGTAGGGACATTGTCCTAATCCCCTTCTGCCCTCTCCTTTGTAAACACTCTTCTCTCCGTCGGGGTCACTGATGCTTTTTTCCTTCCTCTGTCTCTCCCTATCTCTCTGCCACAATGTGCTTCAGAACAGACGCCGGGAAAACTTAGAGGACAGGAGCAAGGAGTGTGGATTTCTTATGATCTCAAAGAGACTGGAGCCTCACGTGGCGAGTGAGGCCTCATGGTCGGAGCATGCCATGTGCTAGAGCGGTGAGCCAGTGGGAGATCAGGCCCACGTCTGCTCTGTGGGGGATCAGACACTCCAGGGCCCTGATGTGGCAGCGGATACGGGGACTGGTCCGGGCCTGCCGGCACGGTGTGGGATACCCAGTGAACTACAATGACCAGGCTCCAGAGGAACAGGAGATGGTGTGCCTTGAGGTATGGGCATGTTGGAGTTTTTCTCCCCCTGGCAAGCCTTACTATCTTGATGATAGCTTCACTATAATAAACATACCACTGATTACTACTTTGGAGCAAATTAATATGGAACAAATACAATTTAAACTCACCAACCAGTCAAGTAAAACTACAACAGTACAGAAAAGATCTTTGAGCACATATTTCAGAAACGTTTTGGATCAGAGAATAGTAACCAGCATGTTGCTTGTTAGCTGTTTCAAATAACAAATAACACTGAAAGTATTCTGTCAAGATTATTACTTTTGAGAGCATAATAAACTGCAGCAATATCCCCACACTTATATATCAAGTATTTGCTGTTTTTATATTGATCCCCAGTGTTGTTACTGTTGTTGTTATTATTGTAACTAGATTGCTCTTGTCTGAGCATCAGCAGCTCCTTTTCGCTTCTTGCCAAACTTCTTTTTAGGGACGTACTTCCTGTCTGAACGAGGCCTAAGAAGATTAAAAGAAGATGGTGTGTCTTGAAATAGTGTGATACCAGTCATTGGAAATCTAAATTAAGTTGCAGTCTGTCACACAGACAGACACAAGAAAGACAGACTGTAAACATACATTACAGCTAGTATTAATGCCTTAATTAAGTGTATATGTAGCCAGTTGTAAATACATGCAGTCATTTCTAACAATAGTCTGAAAATGTGATTGAGCTTGGCAGCAGAATATTCCTTGGTAATTGGATATATAAAGATTCCTGATAGCTTTCTGTAGTAAAGAGAACTATGTTTATATTTACAGAGGGGAAGGGACTGTAAGAAATCCACAGAAGCTGCTCCCAGAACTGAGTCAGTTCAGATCACAACATATACGTTACACAAACTGTGTATGTAAAGTACTGGAGCTTGTTGACTCAATAGTAATAAATGTCTATGGAACACAACACAACTGACTGAAAAGACTGTGACCCGTGAAATTAAATCTACAGTAGGAAACTATTCTGAAAACTTTTTGTCATATTTGCTAAAACTCTCACTAAATCCATAAAGTAGGCTATTATATGAGACAGATACTCTCTCTGAAAAACAAAACAAAACATGGCCTTCCTCCCCCTCCTACTGCCTATAATAGCATTCGCTAGAATCGACAGCGACGCACCAAAAACAACCAATCAGATCCGAGGAGTCTGTAACGAAGCTGTCAGTCATATCAGTCACTTTGTGAACTGTGGTCAAACTGTTGAATTGGACAACCCGCATCAGATGTTCTCATTCTCACCTCAGATGTTTTCAGAAACATATTTAAGTGTACTGTTTAGCGGAAAAGGAGAAGGTTTAAGGCCCAGCCACCATGTTGAAACAGCTGACTGAAGCACCAAGCACCGCCCACCGGCCGGACCGTCTTTCTTTGATAAGTGCTGCTGAGTTTGACAGTTTGACCGCAGTTCAGGAGCAGTGATTGACATCATCGACAGCTGCGTTACAGACTCCTCTGCTCTGATTGTTTTCTTTTTCCATTCACGTGCGTAAATGCCATTATATACTATGAGGAGGAGGAGGAATATAATGTTTTCTTCATGTACTGCTTTTTGGATATAATAATATAAGTACTCTACCAGCTTGATATTGTTGGACTCCTGATGGACAGATTGAATTAATAATTATGGATCAAAATTGATGCGGCAAAACCAGAGATATTGTCTTTTAAATTTCACGCATTCTTCTCCCGCCTACATCACCCACAATGCAACTTAACTCCAAACAGTTTGATCAGAGATTTGAGCGTTGCTTTTATCTTCAAACTTGTAGCCCTCAGCCCCAACAGATGCTGACACAAGTGACAACACTCAAAGTGATTTATGAGATTTCACACGGCTCCCTCTGGAGCTTCAGACGGCTTTATGAAACTTCTGCCCTCGAATGTAGCAGGACTCCCTAACACCTGTAAATGGACTTGAGAACTTGAGAAAACATGCACTTGTAGATGTTCATATCAAGACTTTGAATTCTGTCTTACTGTATTTTGAATGAATTCACGAATCAATTTGAGGTCCAAACTCATGTCTTCCACAGCAGACATTCTGATTTGTCATTGCAGGAAAAACACAGGTGTTTAGGTGTTACCAACAACACTTTCGATGATCAGTTCCACTAAGTGTCCCCGCAGTGAGCCAGCATGCACAGTAGCAGGACTCTGTAGCTGGCCCCACGGCCCTCGTTAATGTTGTTATTTACACCTGTGCTTTTCCTGCTGTAACATCTCCATGCCACACATTTAGGGCCATGAATGTTCAGAACCAGTGTGGTAGTGTTGGGAACAGAGAGCTTGGCAGCCTCATGTGGAGTGATATCCACCCATCTGTATTTTTTTCACCCGTTTTATTTACTTTATTTAAATATTTTAGCTCTTATTGGATAGTACTCAACAGGACAAGAGACAGGCACTCAAACTAGGGACATTGCAGTAGAGCTTTGTCACAGTAGTCACGGTAGAGAAAGCACAGGTGTAATTAATAACCTTAACGATGGCTGCATTTATCTCTGTTGGTTTTTCACAGCTTATTGGGAGCCTTAAATGGAACAGAGCCACTGTGTAAATATTATTAACACCTTTTCCTACGACGACAAGTCAAAATGTCTGCTGTGAAAAAGACACCGTCAGCATCTTAGACCTCCACCAGGATACCTTGACCTGTCTTTATTTTAGAACTGTGACCGAGTTAACACTAAATCCCAGATTGTATTGATCACCACACATACAGAATATAACATTTGTAACAAAAAGTGCTCATCTTTCACACTAATGACGTGATTGGCCTCGCTGTCAGTTCATAAATTTACCTCCTCGCCCTAAAAGCCTATACCTATTTCCATGTATTATGTTGTATATAGATTTATCCATACTTTATCTTTGTGAAAGTGTATATTTAGCTAGCTTCTCATCGTGGTAATAAAAGTTAGCAGTGCGATAACTGAAATGCATTCACAAGCTATTGCTTAATTATATTCTAATTGCATTTTTATGACCTTTATGATGCGGTTTATTTGTTATTATAGAGTCCAAACAATTACAGAAATGACAAGTGGCATACCCTGATAAAGAAAATGCCTCTTGAGCTTAATGTCAGAGCTCTTGTCAGTAGAGCAAAGAGATGCCGCCCTCCACATAGTGACTATTGATAGTCCCAGGAGCTCCTGTACATTTTAAGTAGAGAGCCGTGCTATCAGTTCGTGCAGGTAATTGAAATTTATACAAGGAGACAGGATATGATTCTCATTTGTATTCTTTTAAGAGCAGCCTCAAGCCACTTTGCACTGCATAACTTGTGTGAGCGTTCTTTTAAAACTTACATCAGGGCCACAGATCAGTGATGGCATTTTGGACTCGGCTATTTGCAGTACTTGTAAATCCATTAAGTATTTGTTGGTTGGTGTTGTCATTTATGTTGAATGCATTTTTTTATTGCCTCTGGCTGTAAACCAAATTTCATCCCAGGGGACGATAAAGAAATAAATGTTGCATCAAATAGCAACACAATAACAATCCCATCCTGCAACATTTATAATGATGCATCAAACAGCATTACAATAACAATCACTTCCTGTAACATTAAACTTTCAAGAAAAAGGTCAGATAGAATCACAATAAGATCCTGTGTTTCCCCTGCAAGGCTCTTCAGTGTCTCTAAATAAAGCTTAATGGAATTGTGTTAACTGTTTGCATGGAGACATGTCACTGAGAGTTAGGTTGATAATGTGATGTTAAAGTAAAAAACAAAAGAAAAGATGACTGTGTAACTTGGTTATAAGGATTAAGACACTGATTGTGCTTTATTAAATTGAGCCTGACATTTACATTACAAAGATCAACTTAATGAACACACCTGGGGGAAAATCATTAGAGGAAAAATATCAGCAGGAAAGCAAAATTAAATGGAGAGAATATTTGATTTGATAACACTTTACTTGAAGGTATCTACATAAGAGTGACATGACACTGTCATAACTATGACATGACACGGACATGAACCTGTCATGAACATTATGCACAGCCATAAACGTTTATGACTGCTGTCATTAAGTGTCATTCGGTTTCTGTAATGACAAGTTGACATTGTTTGGGTTGTCGTGATTATGACAACTTGACATTAGTCAAAGTGACATTACCAGAAGTTGTCTTTGTCATGACAACTTGACATTAACCAGGATGACATTACCAGAAGATGTCTTTGTCTTAACAACTTGACATTAACAAGTAATGCGCCTCTTTTTGTGTTTATGACAAGTTGACATAATGCTTATTATAATTAGATGTGCAAGGTTACAGACCGATTCTAACACTCTGATGTCTGGCAGGATACGACACAAAACTGGCTGTTATGACACCATTATGACAGTGCAATGAATAAATTCTTTGATCTAAAGTAAAGTGGTACCATTTTGATTTGTCATATCATGTCAAGATATCATGAAGGATAAGACTGGCTGTCAAGACAGTCTGTAACCTTGCGCGTCTAATTATAATAATCATTATGTCAACTTGTCATGAACACAAAAACAGGTGCATTTCTTGTTAATGCGAAGTTGTTATGACAAGGACATCTTCTGGTAATGTCATCCTGGTTAATGTCAAGTTGTTGTATTAAGGACATCCCAAACAAATTTAATGTCAGCTTGTCATGACAAAGACAACTTCTGGTAATGTCACTTTGATTAATGTCAAGTTGTCATAATCAAGACAACCCAAACAACGTGAACTTGTCATTACAAAAACCGATGACACTCAGTGACAGCAGTCATAAACATTTATGGCATGTACATAATGTTCACGACAAGTTCATGACCGTGCCATGTCATAGTTATGATAGTGTCGTGTCACTCTAATGTAGATACCTTCAAGTAAAGTGTTACCGAATATTTTATTGCCATCTCTGTTGCTTCAGAATGCTCACAAATTCCAGCCATGATCTCTTGGCATCCTACGGTGGTGATCACACTTCCTCTCTCCAGTGCCTATCTGCATGTTAAGCTCCATTGATGGAATCTACAGTTAATTCTATCTCCATCAGAGCTTCACAATGCTTCGAATCCCCTTAATCGCACACTGAAAAGACTTAATTCATCCTCTCTCCCACTTCTGGTGTCCTACTCCTCCATTTGACCTTGTGCGTTCAGACTCCCTCCTCTACTTGGCATCATGCACTCGGAAGGGAAGAGTCTGCGTGTCCGTCAAAATCACGACGGCATAAAGTATCAGTTGTGGCTTGCGTGTGTATGTATCAATCTCTCATAGCTATTTGTGGGTCTGTGTTGCATAACATGAACACAGGGGAAGGTGTTAAATGGAGTGTTGTGGTGAAAGTCACATGCTCATATCTCTAGAGGGGAATAAAGATGCGTGGATGGTCAGGGCACGCCCCAGTTCAGTACAGTAATTAATCTGGACAGGAAAAAAATCTCCTTTCTCAGAACAAAGGTCTCAGAACAAATGCCTAATCCTGAAATGGTTCAATAGGCAGTATCATAAAACAGTACCAGATCTGTGTTGTGTCAGGCACTATAAGAACAGTCCTCCACTTCGTTTTGTATTATACACACTCACATTTTGCAGCACTTCTTATTACAATGTGGGACATTAATTTCCATAGCATCAAAGAGCATCTTGACTAACAATGTGACCCAGACAGCATAAATGTGTTGGTGTAAATCAAAGTAGATAATTAGATAAAATACAGTATGCTGTAGTACACATTTGCAGAATAGGCGGAGTGCCATCTGGTGTTTGTGCAAAGCAAAACATGATGTGCACCTACACGCGATGCATGAAAAAAAGGCATAGAGTAGATTGCATTAAAAATGTATGTGTGAGAACACGCCATCATCCCCATCTCGATTCTGCATCACATGGAAATAAACTGACACAGTATAATACTCACACGAGCATGTAAAACATCAGGGATTACATCAAGCAGATCATATCTTGCAAACACAACCGTGCCTTTCACAAATTCACATGAGCATCGAGGCTCTATGAGTCAGCCGGTGCTTTACTATCATGTGCATGGAGAACATCATGTTAGTGCTGCAGCTCTAACTGCCTTCAGATGGCAGTGTTGTCTTCTGCATCATTACCAGTGGCAGGCCTGTGCTGTAGATTACAGGGCACAACAGGAGCCTGGCAGTCATCTGTAGGAGAGTTAGACTAAATGCTCCAATGCAAGACACTGTGGGTAACTTGCACGGCAACCTATGATTTAATTTGAAGTGTATTTAACAGGGCCAATGCAGATTAACACTGCTACATAAGGAGAAGCATGTATTTGTCTATGCATTGTACACGACTGTGCATGCATTGACATGAAAGGTTGTGTGTATATGTGTGTGTGACAAGAGGATTAAAGTCATTCACGAAATTAAAAAAAAAAACAGTTGAGTGCTCTTGAGGGATGGATCACTCAGTCAAATGGGAGCATAGGTGTAGATTTTGGGGCGGCGCAGGGGACACATCCCTCTCAGTTTATCAAACATGTGATGTGCTTATGCCCTCCCCAACAACACAAAAGTAGAAAAGAACCTCATTAAAGACATTTTCACCTCAAGTTAGTGCAGAAAATTTCCCCAGAATGCAGGAAAGTTAGTGCCCCATTAACCTACGCCCTTGAATGTGAGACTAAACTCCCCAAATGGTGTAACATTTGCTGTCAAAGTCATGTTATCCTTCAGAGAGTTAAAAGAAGTGCAGCTGCAGTAAGCGTCTGGTTGTTTCAGCACCATAGACAGCGACTTCAGGGTAAAGGCGCATGTGCCAATGAAATGATGGCTTTTTGGTAACATTTCTAGATGTTTACAAGTTTTATAAATAGCTGGAATATAATAAGAGCTTAAGTGAGGTTTAAATGTGTTTTTCTGTCTGGTGCGTTAGTGTGTAAGCTTTATTTTTTTTGGCTCCTTTTCTGTATTACAAAGCCGTCTTCCATCAATGGTGCGCTCCTGGAGTCTCCTGCGTCCAGGGCAGGGTAGAGGACCTGCACTGTAAAGACCTGTGCCATACTGTCAGGGTTTACGCTCCTCACTGAGCTACTACGAGCTGGAGAGAAGACGCATGCGTACTGACTTGAAGCAGCCGGTCGGGGGAAAAAAAGCCTTATGTGCCATCGGATGTAATCAAGGCAAAGAATTACCTCTTCTCGCTGTGCATACATGGTGAAATTGTAAGTACTGGTAGCAAACCGATGTATCATTTGCACGGACATGTCGTGAGCGGAGCATTTGAGGCCGTTTCCCGGTGATTTGAAATGGCATGTCACTATGTTGCTGTATACAGTGGGCTTTTAACAGATCTAGGCAGTGTCTTTTCGGTGGTTGTCCAGGGCGAAGAAGCTCTACGGTTCTTCATGGTGGCACTTTCCATTGATGGTGTTGTGCGAGTTGGTAATTGCAATGGTTTCTGCTGTTGTTGTTTTTTTTTGTAAAAAATGAAATCGTTCAGGAACCATCACACCGTTACAGTGTCGTTCACATTTCTGCTACGGTAAGATTGGAGGAGAGGAGCGGTTTATTTGGTGTTATCATGATTTATCCTTTGAATGGATACGACCACCCCCACCCCCCATTTCATCGTCTATAGCCGTTGAGTCAAGCCATAGCATATACTGCAATTGTGTCAGCTTTGAAGGACCCGACACCTAACGCGTAAAATATGCCATTTGGCAAGACGCACGAAATCTGCAGCTGAAGCCTGCTCTGAATGTGAGTGAACCCGCGCGCGGATCCATTTTAGAAATGACCAAATGGTATTGTATTCACTGAAAGGCTGTGATAGAGCGATGCTGCGGTTATAGATTTGCAAGCTGCGCTTTCGCCCCCCTCCTCCTCCTCTCCCCTCCCATGTACCAAATCTCCTGACATTTTTTTTTTTTTTGAAAGCATCGTTTCTTGTGTCAGGTAGTAGCCGGATGGTGCCGTGTGTTGGAAGCGACAGCTTTGTTACATAAAATGATCTGACAGGATTTGGCAGCGTCTGACCTGGTGATGACACATTTGTTAAAAATCAGACAAGAAGTCATTCTGTGAGCGGAGCCTGTCTGTATCTATAGGCCTGTGATCCTTAATGGGGGCTCTGTTGATAGAGAGCTATCGTCACAGTTAAAACACAGGAATCCCCCCATGAACATGACAAATGTAGCCTAAAGGTGCATGGCAGGGTGACACTTGACAAGTTAAATCCCTAAAAAAAGGACAAATATTTGCATTACTTTCATGTGCATTTAATTTATTGCCCCACTTGGGCCCAGCGAGCGTTGCAAATCCTTTAATGCACTGCTTTTACACTCAGGCTTTCACAAATGGGATGTTTTAAATTTTGGATTATGAACATTGAGCCGATGGTCAACAATCCATCTCTTCTTCACATGCAGTTGGAGCATATAAGGGAACATACAGCCGGTTTGGGATTAGAAGGACTGAAATGTGCTTGATGGGTGTATGTGCATGAGAAACAAAATCAGCAAATTATTCTTCCGTACTTTCCCTCTGAACAGAACAAAACAGCATTCCTTGACAGTTTGACCTCTGGGCATGCCAGCACATGCTCCAGCCCCAGAGCATCAGCAGCACTTCCTGCACACATCACAAATACATAGGTGTCAACTGGTGACTGGTGAAATAAATTAAATCTAATTAACCTGGTGGGAGTGATCAAAGTGTTGGTAAAATGGATGCAATCTTTGGTGTCATCACAGTGCTGTCCATACGCTGGCACTGATTTATATCATACAAATCCATCGCAGGTCAAGAGATTTTCTTACCACAAGATAAAATCTCCTCATGACATACAAAACGCTAAACTCAGTGCCTCTCCTCTGTCTATAGCCCATGGGATCAGAGCGGATGGAGATGCGAAAGAGGCAGATGTCGGTGCAGCAGGAGTCGGCAGCGGGGGGAACTGCACCGGCCCAGCAGGGCCAGCCGGGCCAGGCCAACCCACGGGGCTCAAATGCATGTTGCTTCTGCTGGTGCTGCTGCTGTAGCTGTTCCTGGTAGGTCTTCCCCACCCGAGAACTCACTGGTCGTGGCGCAGCACGGCCGACATTACTGCACACAGGACAGCACAGCCTGTGCTGCTGTGTCTGAACAGCAGGCTCTGGCTTGTGTCTTATGCTCTCAATATTTTTGCATGTGATCTGTGGACCTGCAGCAGCCTTATTAGAGTGTAAAAGCCTGAACAGCAGTTAGCTATCTGATGAGAATGTGAGAAATGTGAGCTCCTGTAATATCTGCAATTCAGTA
Organism: Epinephelus awoara; assembly: GCA_035609425.1. Lineage (NCBI taxonomy): Eukaryota > Metazoa > Chordata > Actinopteri > Perciformes > Serranidae > Epinephelus > Epinephelus awoara. Next base: position 20,609,536 of record CM069306.1, on the reverse strand, counting down.
AGCTGAATGTGGAGGGAATCACACCAAAGCAAATGCATTTACAAGACAACGTAGATTCAGAAACACAGCGAAACAAACATAAGCAAACACATTGCTATTATATACAGGATGAGTATTTATGTATGTATATGTGTCATGAGTATTTACATCATATAGGTATCTGATATATGTCTAATGAACATTCATTCATTTTCATTTCTTGACTGATTGTATAAATGTTTAGTCTATAAAATGTCAGAAGATTGTGCATAATGTTCATCATAATTTCCAAGATCCAAGGTGACATCCTCAAATTTGCTTTTTTGTTCGACCAACAGTCTTAAACTCAAAGATATCTGGTTTACTGTCACATACCCCTTTTCCACAAACATGAAACTGTTCCGTTTCAGTTTTGGCACCTAATTTTGAGCCGTTCAGAGCATTTTGACCAAAAATGAATTGGTTCACAACCTGAGAAGTTGTGTCTCAGCTGGAACCAAAACAGCAGGTTTTCCTCGACCTAAAGTGCGAACCATGACAGTAATGGGTGTGTCATATTCTACAGGTTAGAAGGAGAAGATGGAGAAGGCAACATTGGAGAAGTCAAATGAGAAATCATCAAAGAGTGTGCAGTAGTCTCATTAATAATTGGTCCATGCTTGTATCTTTAATACCAGAACTAAAGTTCACAGGGTAATCCCCGATGTTGCTACCATTGTTTGCTTCTGTTGTGCATTGTGCAACGGCCTCCACCGATGACACATCCTTGATTACAATGGTTCCACTCAAAACTTGTGGAAATGTGAACAGGTTCAGTAGATAGGACCAAGGTTTTAGGCATCATTAATGGAACCAGTTCGCGAGTGTGGGTTTTCTGTGGGTACTCCGGCTTCCTCCCACAGTCCAAAGACATGCAGGTTAATTGGTGACTGTAAATTGTCCGTAGGTGTGAATGTGAGCGTGAATGGTTGTCTGTCTCTATGTGTCAGCCCTGTGATAGTCTGGTGACCTGTCCAGGGTGTACCCCGCCTCTCGCCCAATATCAGTAGGGATAGGCTCCAGCCCCCCCACAACTCCTAACAGGATAAGTCATTATGGAGAATTAATAAATTAATGACTGAGATGAATAATCTATTATCAAAACAGCTACTGATTAATTTTTTATCAATCATCTAATCAATTACTTGAGCAACTGCCTCAGCTCTACAGGTGAGAGTACATGGCAAAGAATAACAAAAAATGATGTGATGAATATGAGCTACTTTATTCACACAGGGTGGTTTTATATGCGTGTATACGACGTTTACGAATTATTGCCTTCTAATTTTATGCCTCCGCCAACCAGCTGAGTTGTAGTTTACATTCATGTCAGTCCAGACTTATAGACATAGATATATGTAGTGAGGACTTTGAAGGAATGGAATGAAAAGAACTGACTGTATTTTCTGGCGAAATGGAAGTTATCAGTATATTTCTATATGATTCTAGTGAGAAATTTCCAGTGAGAGGCATGCTGCCTTCACTCAGAAAATATTTTTGCAAAGGAGCACAGATTCTAAAACGTGGATGCTTCACACACATCTTCAACCCGGTAGCAATCAAGATCTATACAATCGGCACAGTTACAAGGTGGACACGAGGGCTGGGTAGTGTTTGAAAACTTAAAATATCAGTATCAATACCACAACCCTTAAGATGATACCAATACCAATAGAGTACTTCATTTAATACTGACATTTGTTTTCTACTTAATTCGACACCCATCATATGAATGGAAGCTTTCACATAGACAAAATGTCACCATACTTTCAAACATTTTGGTGGCATCTCTGCACTCTAAACTGCCAACACCGTTGAATATACCGTGCTAGACTTCACCACACCACACCACAGGCTGTATGGGAAGTAGCTGCTGCTGTAGTTAGCCAGTTATACATTGCATTAAATCAAAGAGTGTATGTGGTGATTCGCTATGAGCAAAACCTTACCTTTTTTTTCTAGATCTGGGTACAAAAAAGGTCAAATTCAGGTACCATGTGACTGTATAAGTTTTAATACTACCTAGCACTGGGTGATTTCGGTTGATACTTATACTCAGCCCCAATGGTCACCCAAGATTAGTGACACCAATTCAGTATCCGACCAAAATATGGTCACAATCTCCCCTTCTGTTCCTAAATTATGTCCAGGAGAGTGTTCTGCAGAACATTATCATGTCACAGTGCAGTTGACCTTTGACCTCTTTGATATAAAATGTCATCACGTCATCATTTTATCTTATTTGTCATTTGTGTGAAATTTCGTCATAATGTGTGTATGAATTCTTGAGTTATGGCCAAAAACGTGTTTTGCAAGGTCACAGTGACCTTGATCCTTGATTATCAGATTCTAACCAGTTTATCTTTGAGTCCAAGTAGACGTTTCTGCCAAATTTGAATTAATTCCATCAAGGTGTTCACAAAAGTGGGACAGATGGACAGACCGGTGGAGCCTTGGTTGTTGCTGGCGTGGAGGCATAATGATGATGTGCAGTTAATAATCAGTTTGTCTGTCTCACCACAAGGAATGAAGACCGGGATGAAAGGAACCGAAAGACTTCTTATGACGTCAAAGAAGGGACCTCAGACTGTGAAGACTGGTCAGTTGATGTCACTGCTCAAAAATGCCATATCTCCTGAACATATTTGTGAAAGTAAATGTTGAAATCACTCACCCCCATGTTGTCCACGCTCTTTGCAGCCCTAAGCCCACGCTGGAGGAGGTGCGCTCGTGGGGCCAGTCGTTTGATAAGCTAATGTGTTGCCCAGCGGGGAGGAACTCCTTCCGACAGTTTCTTCGCACCGAGTTCAGCGAGGAGAACATGCTCTTCTGGTTAGCCTGTGAGGAGTTCAGCAAAGACACCAATAAGAGCACGGTAGAGGAGAGGGCTCGAGTCATCTACGAGGACTACATCTCCATCCTCTCGCCTAAAGAGGTCAGAGACAACTCTCGATTACACAGTGTTATTAAGAACGTGTTGAATTCAAGGGTGAAACTTCATATCTGACAAATGTTGGTCTCAGTCAACATGACATTTATGGAAGAGTTTGACATTTTGGAGAATGCGCTTATTAGATTTCTTTTACAGAAGTAGATAAAAAGATTGATACCACTATCATGTCTGTATGGTAAATATGAAGCTACAGTCGGCAGCTATTTAGCTTAGCTTAGCTTAGCATAAAGACTGGAAGCGGGGGAAATGGCTAGCCTGGCGCTGTCCAAAAGTAATAAAATTCAACCCAATAGCGTCTTTAAAGCTCACTAGCTAACATGTTTGGTTTGTTTAACCTATGAAAAACAATCGAGAAAAAAACAACAATAATTTTGGTTATTAGCAGACTATTTTTGGCTCTGAGCAGTTGCCAGGCAACCAATGGAGACTACAGGAAGTTAAGCCCAGTTATTTGCTACGAGATGAAAATGGTTTTGGAACGATGCATTGAAAAGTTACAGCAGTGTGAACTGGCTAGTCTGAGCGCGACTCAAGCTAGCTGTCATGGCGCCAGTGGATGGTTTTAGAGTGTGAGGCATGTCCCCCATTTCAACAGCCAATCAGCTTGCAGTGAAGTCTGCTGTGGATGTTGACACGTATGTTAGTTAGTTATTGTGACGTCCATCTAAAGCTCAAGTCGTTTTGTTTATGTTTTCACCGTTTCATCACCAGAAATGTAACGATATCTCACCATAACTATCCTCATGCATATTTTAATGAGCTACAAATCATATTCAGCTACAAAAAAAGCCTGGAAAGCTGCAATTCGGAAGGGTTGTTGCTATAGATACAATGTACCACCTCTACTAGTCACATTGGTGTAAACTGGCAGGGTTTCAGAGCGTTGCAGAGCGACGCATCACAAATAATTGCAAGCTTCAACTTGTATTGTCACCAATCTTTTGTCTGAACTGGGCTTTAAAAGTCTCAGCCAAGAAACAGTTATAGAACCACTAATAATGCCATTTAAACAGCAATTTGTAATTTTGAATTTTTAAACAAATGAGATTGATATGTAAGTTGTTAATTAATGGGCTTTAGGCAGATTTTGTTTTCTTTAGACAGAGCCACGGAAGCTGTTTCCTCCATTTTCAGTCTCTATGCTAAGCTAAGCTAACTGACTGCTAATGGTCGCTTCATATTTACTGAACGGACGTGTGAGTGACATCAAGTATGTCATCTATAGGCATGTAACGGTACACAAAATTCATTGTTTGGAATGTGCACATGCTATCATCCCCAATTTTAACCCCGGTTCTTGACTTGCAGGTGAGCCTTGACTCCCGTGTGCGCGAGGCGATCAACAGGAACATGCAGGAACCCACCTTGCACACGTTCGATGACGCCCAGCTGCAGATCTACACACTAATGCAAAGAGACTCGTATCCCCGCTACATGAACTCCCCAGCCTACAAAAACCTGCTCAACACTCTGTCAGAGCAGTCCCCCGAATCTTAGGGTGGTGATGACCTGTGATATTTTAACTCTCTTTATCCCCCCCTTCCTATTCCCTTTTTTAAATTTTTTCTTTATATGTTCAGTGTAGGATTACATGAAACCGGGCCTCGGGCCTGGCCCCTCCCAGGGATCTCAGCGCTATTGTGATCTGCACCTGACTGAAGACACTCAGGTCTCAAAAAAAAATCTCCCGAGGGCTCGACATCACAAGTACTGCTACAGATCAACATAGCAAAACACTCCAAAGGAATATGAATACATTTTATTTCTGTTTTCTTTCTTTTGATAGAAATAATCTATTTTATTTGTGTTCAGAGTTTTTTATGGTCCGTTGTTTTTTTGTATGATTGTTTGGGGGGAAAATGATTCCTACTGTAGACTATATATATTTATGAGTTTGTAAATAGTAAAAATGGAATTGTGGGTATTTTATGTAGAAACGCCTGGTTCTATTTACTGCGTATGAAAATCAAAGCTCAAGTCAAAAGCTACATGTTAGCTCTACTTGCAGGCAGCTTTGTGGGGTACTGTATGATTTTACCTTGGTTTCACCCTGTTTCGTTACCTAACCTCACACTTTGGTACCTGTGACAGCGACTTGGCAACTCCAGTTCGTGTAGAAACTGTGCGTGATTGAAACTGCTGTAAGTGTGGTTGTCAGTGAAGTGACAGAAAGTGACGATAGCTCTTGTCACGGTGTGCAATTTGTTTCCGTAAGAAACTCAAATCAATGATGAAAGGGTATTTTAACTTTCTTTACTGAACCACAGACGATTGCCTATTTAAGACTGATTTTTATTTTAATTTATTTAAGTGTGACTCAATGCACACCTCATAGGTTTAATATAGTTTTACCAGTGTGACAAAAGAACCTAAGTAATTCTATTTACCAGATAAAGTATTTTTTTATTTATTGATATCTATTGCCAATACAGAAAAAAACAATAAGTACAAATTATATTTGAGTCCTACAGTGGATTAACTATACTGTTTGGTCACTGTCAGAGACGGACGTCGGAATTTGGGTTTATTTTATGGGTCAGTAATTTCCTCATAATTTCTGAGATTTTTTCAAAGTAATTTGGCACTAATTTTGGCAGGAAGTGAGAATATCCTTGAAAGAACTGCCACAGTAAAACTCAAGTAATTATTCATGCATGATTGGAAACTTAAAGGTGCCTTATGTAACTCTGGAGAAAGACAGTTGATTATTTTGTTTCATTCCCAGATAGTTAAATATCAACACTTTGGGTTGGTAACAGTATTTGATGCCCAGGGAGTTTGAGTCAACAATCAAATATCTTTTATCAGAGTTACATACAGCACATTTAAAGGAATAGCATGGCATTCTGAGTAACATGCCTAATCAATCGCTAGAGTAAAGCCCAGCTCCGACCACAGATTCGCAAACGAAACGAAACCATTTTAGAAAGTTGCAGAGTGCAGTTGCAGTTTGTGAACTGGCCGTCTGAGCTGATGGTGTCACCTGCAACTTAGCTGGTCAAGTTGCTGCCAGCTGGTTTTAGAACTTAAGGCTTGTCGCCTGTTTCTACAACCAATCGGCTTGTAGTGAAGTCTGATAGTCGAGTCAAAATGACTGCAGATGGCATGATTGCTTGCTGCTCAATCCCTGCTGAGCCTCTGTTTCTGTCCTTATGTGTGCCAGTGTTGGACAGTGGGTCGCTGCTGCTGCTCGCCGTGTGTGCTTATATTATCAAAACGGTACAGAGAGTTGTTGCATAGAGATGATACACCTCATCTAGTTGCATTGGTGTGAACCGGCAGGTATTGCAAGTGGTTGCACGTTTCAACTCGTCTCGTTGCGAATCTTTGGTCTGAACTGGACATAGGACGGATGGATTTATACTTCTCTCATATCTGTTTGCTAAATCTAAAGCTTGGTTTCGCACAAAGACTGGAAACAGGAGAAACTGCTAGTCTGGCTCTGTCTGAAGGTGACAGATTCCACCTATCAGCAGCTCTGAAGCTCGTTATTTAACACGTCTTGTTTTTTTAATCCTAGCTGTTTCCCTGTTTCTAGTCTTTATGCTAAGTTAAGCTAAACGACTGCTGGTTGCAGCTTCATACTTATTGTACAGACATGAAAGTGGAATTCCAATGAAAGGGAGACAAATTGGACATTTTTCTCATGTTTAGCTGAGAGTTTTTTCAAATTAATCAATTAGAAGTGCATCAATTGTCACTAGTTTACCAATAATTAGTACTTTAATACATATTTTCAGGAAACTTCTTGGAAATTAACAGGAAATTACTTATAAATTACAGATGGGTAAAATAAAGCGTCATCAAAATTTGTGGGATTTTTTTGACAGCAGGTGGAGTCATCTGGGATTTTCACCTAAAGGTCCAGTGTGTAGGCTTTATGGGCATCTATCTGCAGAAATGATGTACAATACTAATAATTGTTTCAATTAATTTATGATCACCAGAAAATAAGAACCAGCAGGGTTATTTGTTACCTTAAAATGAGCCGTTAATATCTACAAATGGAAGCATATCCTCTTCCACTGAGTCCGGCACATTGTACTACAGTAGCCCAGAACAGACAAACAAAACTGGCTGGAGAAGTTTTAGTTCTGCAACTTCACCGCTATATGAGAGTAAATCCTACACACTAAACCTCTAAAAAATCTCACCTGCAATATGAAATTAACTTCTGATTGAAATGGACGCTGGGGTCCAGCCAGGTCAGCAGCAACACCAAAGCTACCATGTAAACTGTGTTCATTCGTTTAACGAAAGCGTTTCCATTGACTAAAATTGGAGTTGCCAAGTATTAAATACTTTTATGTATTCTGATAGTTTTAGTTAAATTACTTTGTTGCCTCACAAACGTCACTCAAAGACAAGATCCTCACATGGGGAAGTGCCTTGACATTCAGTTTTATGACATCTTTCTCATGGGCAACAGTTGTTTTCAGCCTCTTGCTGTATGGGTGGTTACTAGAGCATGAGGCCAGTTTACTGGAAATCGTCCCTCTCTTTGGCCAAATTATTGCATGTGTTTTGTCTTGATTCCTTAGTCGTGACTGCATCGGTCCATTTGGGTGGCGCTACCAAACAGTATGGCGAAGGGTGATGACAACACGTCTTTATTTGCTGAAGACAAAGATCAATGGATAGGCCTGTTTGATCTGAACTTCTTGCCAACCCGTGTGCTTCACGGTGGCACTTCTACTTGTCTTAGAGTTAACTTTAACTTACTATGTGCAATTTGAGCTGATGGATACACCGCGCAGATCAACCTCAAAACACAATCTAAGCCAATGGTTTGGAGTGATGCCTATAAATGTTGTTTCTTCTTCTGTTTACTATATGAAATGTGTTATTTTGCGCTGAGTTTACTGAAGAATACATTTTTAAAAAAACAAATAATGTGAATGTTTACAGTATATGGTTTAGTTTTTTTTTTCTGCTACTCTCCGAGAAAATAATGACTTGTGGGCATTTTGATTAAGATAAAATAAAGCACAATAATTTTACTGACTCTGGAATGATTTGATTTAGCACCATAGTTAACTCCAGGCTGGTCATAAAGCTCACGGAGCTGGGATTCAACACACCCCTGTGCATGTGGATCCTCGACCTCCTGACAGCAAGACCCCAGGTGGTGAGAGTGGGCGGACACAACTCTTTCACTCTCATCCTCAACAGCGGAGCACCCCAGGGCGGCATTTTGAGTCCCCTGCTGTACTCCCTGTACACACACGGCTCTGTAGCCATTTCAGACTCCAACACCATCATTAGGTTTGCTGATGACACAGCTGTGGTGGGCCTGATTACAGATAATGATGAAAAGGCCTTCCTCAAAGAAGTAGAGGACAGCAACCTACTCCTGAGTGTCAGCAAAACTAAGGAGATGATGGTGGACTTTGGGAAGAAGCAGCCAAGGACCTATGGTCCCTTTAATGTCAACCGGCCCTCAGTGGAGAGGGTGCATAGCTTCAAATACTTTGGTTTCCACATCACAGAGGGCCTGATCTGGGTGCTGCATACTGACTCAGTGGTGAGAAAGGCAAGGCAGAGACTGTTTTACCTCAGGCGCCTGAGGAAATTCCAGGTATCCCTTCAAATACTGAGGAATTTCTACTCCGGCAGCATCACTGCCTGGTATGAAAACAGCACCTAACAGGACTGCAAGGCCCTACAAATAATGGTTCAATCTGAACACACCTTAGGCTCAGCTCTACCCTGCATAAAGAATGTTTATACCACATGCTGAAAAACAAGGCAAGGAAAATTATATAAGATCCCAGCCAAAGGCATAACTGCCTTTTTACCCTGTCGAGGTTGGTAAGAAGGTGCCAATTACACCAGGCCAGCACTGAGAGACTCAGGAGGAGTTTCTCATAGCAAACCACAAGAATACTGAATAATAACCCTGGTTTATCCTAAACATTGGCATTTATTGATTACTACCACTACTAAATATTTAAGGGACTGACAACTATTCATTTTACAGGATTTTAATCTATCAGATGAAATATTAAAACATTGGTTTGAAGGTTAACATGAGCAAAATTATTCTCTCCCATTGTACAAGTCTAAGTGTGTTCAGTGGAGGATAATGTTTGCCAGAAACATTAGAGGTGCTTTCCATCAAACAAACTCTTCAGAATAATTTTGATAAAGAAACAATCAAGCTGAGATGGGTTGATGAGATTAAATATCCATCGAACGAGGTACAACTTAGAAAGACTCTAACGGCCATTATTAAACGATATATGAGAACTACAGTAAAGCAAAACTTCATATGTATTGATATAGTGGCCACCAGACCTTGTTCGAGATCAGACTTAGGTCAGTTTGTACTCATCTGCTGTTACGGAGCTGTAAAGGATCTTTTAAAAAATAAATCATAAGAAATGCTGGGAAATAAAGGTAAGCAAGTATTAACTCATTCCCATTGAACAAATGCCTGTGTGTACGTAACAGTAGTGGTTCCCTACATTTTTTGCTTGTGACCCTTGAACTCTAATAATCGGTTTGGGATCCTGGCGACCCCAGGCACTCTGTAAAATGATTAAATCATACATAACACAGTTTTATCACTTTGATAATTGATGACTTGTCTCCTATGATTGCCTATAACCATGAATTAGAAAAAATGCTGCACACAGCTTAAAGGAATACTTCACCCCCAAAATGATCATTTGTATATCAACTACTCATTCTGTGTTAAAGTGTAATTGCGAAGAAAACATTTCTTGCATGCCTCCTGTTAAAACCGGCAAACATTGAGGAACTGAAGCCATTGAGGACAGCATATTCGCTGTCTTTGGCAAACTTCACCAGATGTCCTTCCCCCATATTGTTCTTGTATATGAAAGCATACTGGCATTTCTTACCAAACACATCACATTTCCCTGTGGTCAGCCCTTTCCGACGGGAACCAAAAGTGAAACTTGTCTACACTTTTACTTTCAGTCTTGTTCACATAAGAATTTGTTTTAATTTGAGGAAGACAAATTCCATACATAAAAGGCTGACAGTAAGGTAATGCAATGTGTTTGGGAAGTACTGAGCATACAGCTGGATACATGATTCTTGTTGTTGTGTGAGAGTTTGTAAACAGATGTTTTAATATACTTTTGCTGTTGTTAAATGTAGTCCCCTTTTACCTCAATTCCTTTGTCGATTTTGGATTCTTCGTTGACGGTGGAGGTACACGGGAAAAACGTCTCTTGAATTAAACCTAACATGGGGTGAGTAACTGATATCCAAATGGTCATTTGGGGGGTAAAGTATTGCTTCAATATTGTACTTAAGTACTTGCCTTCTTCGAGTTAAAAGAATAAACAGACTTTTGTGTGACTGGTCTGGGTTCAGTTTGTGTGAGGGTAAGGCAACCCTACTCGTCAACATGGAGTGGCTGCACCTGGCCATTAAAAAACAAAAAACAAAACCTAGAGCAAAGGGAAACAATTGTGCGTCTCTCCTGGTTGTGCCGATGACATTACCCCGTCCCTAGACAGATTAATATGCATACATCAGCATCCACTTTGATGTGATGAATATTCCACCAATAACAAATGTATACTCCTCGACACACGCGCGGTGTTTGTCCTCTCAGATCCCTAATTGCATTAGTATAATGTTCAAGATTCACATAACCAGAAGAGACCGCAGAGTAATGAAAAGCACTTCTTTTTAATCAAATGGATTACACTTTTATTGGGAAATTAAATAAAACAATGCAATGTTGTGAGGGAAAAGCAAAACAACATTGTCCAAAGTGTTAAAACTACATATAAAAAATGCAGACAAAAGAGAATGAGACAAGATTGATCGCATATATCGGACAGTGATAAAACAACTAATCGTAAATAGTAAAAGATTTGGGGGGAAGGGCGTTGGGGGACTGACAATGAGCTCCATCTATGAACAGGATATTTATTCAAACGGTAACCGGTGGCATCTTTGTATGGCATGTTGTGTACTGTGTACCACGAAATACAAAGCTCCAATCTGTTGCAGAGAGACACAACCTGGTCCAGGAATTTTGCTACTTGTCGGAGTGCCGTGCAGATTCAGCAGAACTAGGACACAAAGAAACACAAATTAACACCCAGATACTAAAATATGATCAAGTCAGAAACAAATAGCTGGGGAAAAAACGTTCAAGATCAACAAAGATTTGTAAATACAGTGTGGAGACACTTCAACAATAAAACATCAACTCAATGTACACTTAGCTGAATGGTTCCAAGACTGAGTCAGTGAAGCCCACAATAACAAACATACCTTCCATCTATTTCCGCATTGATTGCAGAAGACAAATGTGGTCATCGGTTCATCAGCACTGCGAGTTTGAACCTGGGAAAGACAGAAACATGCACAAACTATTCATTACGATATCATACTGAACAAAGCACTGTCTAAACTGACTTTAAACCAGGAAAAACTTATCAAGTCACCATTCTGCTCTGAAGTTTATGGACATGCCACATTCTGGTTTTTACAATGCACTGTGTTATTTTAACCTAACCAAGTACACTGAGTGAATGGGCCCTGGCTTGAAGCGGCGCACCGCAGTGCAACCGTCATTGCTAATTTCAGACCAACAAAGTTGTCATTTTCATTGCCAGCATCTATGTTGTGTAAGTACCTGTGCCCATGTGAGGTGTGGTCAGGTGCACTGCTGACATATTGCTATTTTAAGGCAGCAGAAAGTGATTGCAATACTGACCATCAAAAGCCTAGTCAAAAGTCAACGCCATCCACTGATCAACAAGCCTCCCGAGAAGAGAATGTTTATGCTGTCAAGTTTGAAACCATCTGTAACACGGATAGTAAGATGCGCCTACATAGGAGGGTTCACAACATGTGTAGACTGCTTGTTACACAAGGGCGCGCAAATCGGTTGCAGGTGGGTGAATTAATAGATCACTAAATGATGAAAATATTAATTACATTCTTTAAAATGTGAACATAGCGAGAACAGAGCTGCTGTCTGACTCCCCATTACAAGACTTTGCATTTATGCATGAGGAGCAGCGTAACTTTACTGATTATTTCAGAAGCTTGAAGTAAAATTCTGTTTTAACTGTCAAGTTTATCACTATAGTTTTTAGTTTTGCTGCCTTAAGGCCTTTGCACACTGAGGCTGTCTTTTTTCGGATTGTTTTTTTTTAATCCATCGTTCAAAAAAAAAAATCAGTATGCACAGAAACCTTGCACACAGATTCGAATGTGTTTTATTGCTCTATTCGTTGTGAAAATTCACTATGTGTGACAAAATTAAGAGACACACTTCGTCCTATACCTCTCTCCTTTGGAGTTTACTATCTGGCTGTCACCACTCCCTCCCTTTCTGTCTGTCTTTCATTTGGCACCAAAGCTGCCAGAAGGGGTGGAGCTGTCCTCCCTTATTCTGCGTGTAGTCCACATCCTCCACCTCGTCATCATCATCTACCTGATTATACTACTATCTGCCCTGTTGAAATGAGCTATCTGAGTTATTAAATATTCTGTTTTGTTTAAGCTGTGTCCCGCCTCCAAGTTTCTTCACTGATTCTTGGCTAGATGTCTCTAAAGGCTCTGACTGATGCCAAAAATACAGTAAATCGAACCTGTTCTGAAAACTTTAATGATGGACGAATGTGTCAGACTGTGCAAAGGCCTTAAATGTCCCAGGATACTGCTGCAGTAACATTACTGCTCTTACTGCACTACTCTCAGCAGAAAACCACTCACATCTCTAATTCACCAAATCCACCAAACAGGAGTGCGCCAGGTGCAATCACACCTGGCTTGTAAAGGGAACAGAACATTACACTGATTGGTTGAATTCATGCTATGCATTAAAAAACTGATTAATTAAGGGACTAAATACAACCCCATTACCCCTTGTGCCTTACAGATTATGCACCGTTTAACTAGCAAAAGTGGTTGAACACACCCTAATGCAATTAAAACAATGTGTATAAATAGGCAGAGTTGCAATTATGTGACGTTTATGTTGGGACAACTAAAAGAAACCCAAGTGTGTAACAGTGATGAAATTATTATGAGCACACATGTAACTTGGCACAGACTAGATGTAATCTCTTCTTAAACCAATTTTACCATCAGCCATAACATCTTTCTCTCACTGCCACAGTTAAAATGAAGCACAAATGGTGATCTGTACCTGTGTGTAGGTGCAGCACTTCCCCTTGCACTTGCCACAGGTGAATAGATCAGTCTGAGTGCCTCCAGTGGTGGCCATCTGGTGGTCCCTGACAGCCTCTTTGGTCAAATTCTTTCTCATCTCCTTCAGCTCATCACTGGCCATTTCCTACACAAACACAAGAATGTCACTTACGATGCCTTTAGGTAAATTAATTTATATCCAGTACAAGAAATATAAAACCATATGTTCAGGTTATACCAACATGCAAGTAAAAATCTAAATATAATTCACAACAACAGTGTTGGAATAAATAAACTACCGACTGTGTGCAAATTCTAGAATCTATGATGAAGCAACCAACCGCCAACACACCTCTGCGGTCATCTTGGCCATCCGCTCAGGGGTTACACTCCCACATAGCACAGTCCTCCTTAAATTAGGGTTCTTCACATCCTTCAAATTCGAGATCCGGCTCCGCACACGGTTCTTGTATTTCATGTCTGTGTTCTTAAACTCTTGAAAGATAAGTGATAGTAGGTCAAGGAATTCAACTTCTGCAATGTAATCTTTACAGCCTTTTAAGTGTGTTTGTAATGAAACATGAAGTGGATTAACTGGTTTGCTGATTGGCTAAAATGGATCCACAAAGATTTTGATAAATAAAATGTGTAACATTCACGTTTTTTTAACACATCACAAAATATTAAACTAAATAAAGGATTAATAATCATGAAAAGAAAGGTTAGGCATGGCTTTTGTGTACTTCTTTATATCACCGGCATCTAAAAAACCATTCAAGTAATTTAAGTAATTTAAAACACAGAAACATCCGGAATGTAACACAAACATCTGCTTCAGACACATTTTCCATTCAAAATAAAGGATATCTTCCTCGATCTGTGCTCCAAGTTCATCACAATCAGCACCAATAGCAATATAATCATCTGAAAAGAAAGAACAAATCAGAGGTTGGCCAAAAAGTGTTCAAAAATACCATGAATGAAGACAATACTAACTGACCACAATGACAGATATCCTATGTTAATAAGTGTGTTGTCCATATTGTTATATCGGCAGGATTACCTCCAGTTTGCAGAGCATTGGCCAGCATCTCTCTGCACTTGAGCCTGATAGAGTCGGAGGTGTTGGGGGCACGAGGAAAGGTATTGATCAGTGTGTTGGTTGAAACTTCAGCAGGCTCGCTCTTGCTGCTGGAGTTACTGCTGGAGCTGCTGTAGGAACAATGTGAGAAGAGAGCTTGAATCGGCAACTGGAGCAAACAAGTGCAGAAAATGAATTCCATTACTGGAATGTGTCGACCATCAGTTATGATAAAATATATATCATTATCTTTCTTGTTACCTTTCTTCTTTTGCCTCTGGGCTTCCCTGTGAAGGGGAAACAACAGGTGTTGTTTGCTCTTTCCTCTTTTCATCTGAAGGTTTCTCTCCACCACCTGGCTCATCTGGGGCACAAGAGGTAAAGTCAAGCAACTGATTCTTTACAATATACACAATATACAACAAATACAGCTCTGTGGCATCAGTGTCTATTTACAAACGAAAACAAATGCTACATTCCAAATGTTTACAGTCCATCACTATATTCATGGCAAACCAGTGTTTTGTCAGCATGCAATAACACTGAGGCGGCACTGTAGTTGCAGTAAGCTGCATCTTTGTTCAGTGGCATTTACAATTTGGCATTTTAGCCATCATTAAAAATAGATAGTTGAGGCAAACAGGAAACATAGACCGAGAGATAGGAGAGACATGCAAAAGTGGTCCCATGTAGGATACCAAGTACGTACACTGTGATAATAAGGTTTGCATCTTAACCCTTTGGCTACCCTCAATTAGGGATGCACGATAATATCAGCATGTCATTAGTATCAGCCAGTATTGGCTTTAGAATGAACAGAATCAGAATTGGCCAACATGCTGTTTCTTAATTTGCACATTCATTCATTCATTTTCCGTAACCGCTCATCCTGTTGCGGGTTGTGGGGGACTGGAGCCTATCCCAGCTGACATTGGGCCAGTGGCGGGGTACACCCTGGACAGGTCACCAGACCATCCCATCCCACAAAGTGACAGACAACCATTCACACTCACATTTCAGAGTCACCAATTAACCTGACCTGCATGTCTTTGGATTGCAGGAGGAAGCCTGAGTAGCTGGAGAAAACCCACGCTGACACGGGGAGAACATGCACACTCTGCACAGAAGGGCTCCCCCACCCTGGGTTTGAACTAGGAACCCTCTTGCTGTGAGGCCCACAATAATTTGCACAATGAATGGATATAAGTTATATTGAACAGTACTGTATTTCACGTCTTTATCTGCTGGTGGGCCTTCACGATGAGTGTATGCATGCATAATATGATGTAAACTCCGCTACAGAAGAGACTTAATGATCAGTAAAATTAGGCAGGGAAAACAGTGGATGTATCAATATCGGTATTGGTTATCCACCAAATGAGCTGTTACATCGGCATTATTGGATATCAGCAAAAATCCAATCTCATGCATCCCTACTCTCAATGTAGAACTACTGCGGGAGAAAGTTTTTGAATCAAATGGGAGGCCTCTTGTCAACCCCAACATCAACAAAACACGAGCTCAAACTGAATTTTCACAAAAGCAGCAATTTAGCAGAAAAGAACCACTGAAATAAAAGCAAAGTGACATTAATGGCTGGTAAATATGCTGCCGTGTGAAATAGCAACTTTGTAATACTGTTGCCTTTTTAAAATATTACACTATTACACTGATATGTCTGTCATTAATCATAAAAATCACACAATGAAGCAATAATAACGACAAAAGTGGTGATAACTACAACTCAAATCTGCATAGGATCATAATATGATAGTGTGCCTGTATAACACAATAATCCACAACCTTTTATAGATATCTTAATTCCTATGCTTGCTATCAGCGTGAATATCTCTGCTGAAATCATCACTGAAACTGCTGGCTGCTGATGGTTTGTTTGTGCTGCTGAACACCTCACTTACTCACAACACTGTGGGCTGGAAGTGATTTCAGAAACTCCAACAGGACATGTTTGACAGCTGGTGTGCCCAGAGCACGATGTGTTACAATAAGCAAAGACTCAGAATTGGCTTGGGCTCCATAAAGCCAATCAGCTACAAAACAACACTATGATTGGCTCTGATACAGTTACGCACAGAAGCTTGTGACATTAAAAAAATCTCTCCAGAAAAACATACACATAACAAACCAAATCCATACACATTTAAATATAACTGAACGCAATAGTTACCCAGGAGCTTCTTCCATGATTTGATCAAGGACTTGGCTAGGGATGTCACCTCGTCGTCTGTGCTCTGCTTGCGAATGGCGTTAACGGACATCCCAATTCTGGTGGACTGTGGAGAGACACTGTGTCAGTGCGTCAAGATTTGAACGCTGACGACGTGCCTTTAAAAGAAGTGAGCAAAGATACCTGAAGCAGCTCGAGAGTCATGGGGATGTTTCGCAGCTCCTTCAATAGGTCCAAAGCTCCAGCCTGCAAAGGAGAGAGGAGAGGATGGAGTGAGCACGGTCAGATTTCACACAAGTCTTATGAATATTAAAATATACTTCACTATTGTATGGGAGTTACGCACCATTTATTAGCAGTAATATTTCAAATAAAGTGCTTTTTTGTTATTACTGTCAATACAATGGAAAGTTTATCATTAACATTTAGAAGTAGGGAAATAGAAGTAGTCAATTGACAGAAAATGAAACTGCAACTGTTTTCATAATTGATTGCGTAAATATTAAATAAATAACAACTATGATATACAGCTTGCAGTAGCCTTCAAATGTGATGATTTATCACTTTAATGCTGAGGTAAAAAATGAGGTTATACTGCATACCGGTATGTTAAATATTAAAACAATTATTTATGTGTACTATTAACTTTAAGTTCATAATTTAAGACACAGAAAAGGGATAGGACTGCATAAGAGTACACCTCGACATGTAATTTATCTGATTTATTTATTTTCGTTTATTATGAATTTACTGCATGTTTGCTACTTTTGTTGTTGTTGTTGTTACTCTGGTTTCGTTTCCTATGGTTTCATGTTGGAATAAATGTCCATCTATCTTAGTCACTACAACATAAAAAGACCAAGTGATTACTCGATTATAGTCGATAACAAAACTAATACTAAGTTGTAGCCTTAATAACGTTATTACGTTACATTACATACAGTACAAGTTACAGTAGCTAGGCGGCTAACAGTTAAGCGTCCCCCAACAGTTAGTTAACGCACTAGCCACTTAGCCGCTTGCAAAATCCCAAAACACAACTAAAACCTTACAGATAAGTGCATGCTTGTGTTTCAGATATTGATTTCTAGCTGTTTATTTAATTTCTGTTATCTTAAAATGGCTAAACCCAACGTGTTATTGCGCTGCAGGGCACACGGCTAGCACGGACTGGTGGGATGCTATGTGGCTAGCCGCTAGCAGCCCATAGAGCCGCCGTCCACTTTGACAGACTTGCAAGCTAGTTAGCTATGTGCAGCTAGCCAGTTGGTCACAAGTACAGGTATGTTAGCCGTGGAGCTTATTGTTCAGGGTAACCTTGTTGTTGACGGTTGGGAGTAATACTCTGGAGACTCTGTGGAAAACTGTGTTGTCAGTGACTGAACTGGCAAAAGGCACCGCTAGGCTGGACTGTCGGCGGCTAACCCCATAGCAGCCCATTAGCGCCAACGTTAGCTAACACATCAACATCAGCCTGATCGGCAGGTAAGCATCCATTCTTCTCACCCCGTTTTTCTTCTGCGCCATTTTATCCATCTTCTTCGCGATTCTGATGATCTCCTCTTCCTCTTTCTTGCCCATGTTGACTGTGCTGATGAAATCCAAAAAAAATCGGGGACAAAAGGAAAGAAAATTCGCGACAAAGAACACGCTATTGGAGTGAGAGCGGCGGCGGCGTCTACTTGAGGGACCCGGGACCGCACACTGACCCTCCTCCGCTGAGTAGCAGACATGAGTAGTCGATGCATGGTGCGTTCAGGGGAAGTAAATCAGAATCAGATTTATTCACCAAGAGAGTACAGATGGTACACGTATGAGGAATTTGACTCCGTTTTTTGTCATGCACAGACATAGACATACAGCTAAAAACAAGGACAACAAAGCTGCACATTTAAACGCTTGACCACTATGGACAGATAAAGATTTTTACATGCATGCTATGTGAGAACAGCAACAAAATGAAAGTTGGAGACAGAAGAGCAGCATTGCAGTGGTGCAGAGTGCAAAAATACATGTTTGTTCTATTATGAATACCCACATATATTTCTATGTTGCATGTAGTTCTGCACAAACATCTGTCCCTCTGCTACCAAAACAAAAAGCTTGCACTTTGGCAGTATCGCCACTTGTCGTTAGATGGCGCTAAAGTGCCACTTGTATATCTGCTTGGGTCAACAACTGACTGCTGTTGCTGGAAACCTTTGGGTCTTCTAATGTTTACATGTAAAGTTTTACATGATTACTGTCCAGAAATAAAAGCAACAATATTAGTAATCATTGAATGTAGGCTATTTTTGTTTTGGCAAAAATGCCTCAAATGGTAAATTGTTGTTAAATAGTTTTATTTGCAAACAGCTTTATAATGGTATTAAATAGAATTTATTTGTTTTGGGACTGTTGATTTGGAATTGTGGTGTAATATGTTTACTATTTGCGAAATATTTACACTCTATACGTGCAATAATGTAAATTCTGCCACTCTGTTTCTTTCTGTTTATGTATTATATCTGGCTTTTATTTAAAAACAGGATAAGGTAGCAAAAAAAAAGCTGTATGTCTTTTTTTAGATATTACTATGATTTTTTTTCTTGTTAATTACTGGATTAATTTACCTCCTCAGTCCTCTAAACATTAGGCTGTGCAAATAAAACAGTAGGGAAAACATCTTTTTTTAGCAGACAAGGTCATAACATCAGGGTTTACAAGAGTAAAGGGTAAAAAGAACTGATATAGGTTTCTTTTGGAACATGGGTAGTGAAAGTACTTGTTTGGCACTGTTGACATTTTCATTACCAGAATAACAACTCAGTTGCAGCAACATAAAGTTTAACTATACTGTATATATATATATATATATATATATATATATATTCTCCATGCAGCAGTTGACAGTTATCACTGTATTATTCATTGCTTTCAGCAGTCAGTTAAGGGGTTTCAGTCTTACTAAGGGCCTTTAGTAGGACTCATGGCTTTTGATGAAGGAGTGGCTGTTGTGAAGATCAAACCTGTGACCTTTGGGTAGCCGGAGCTGGGGCACGGTGAAGGCACACTGTGTGGCACTGATTGACTTGCTAATTTGGATCTCACTAATCCAAAGAGATCAGCATGTAACATTGACCCTAGTGATTGAAGGTTAGGCTGTCACTGAAAATGATCTGAATTATTGAACTGAGCAAAAATGCAATGTGCTGCTGATTACAATATATAACATACAGGATACAGTATAAAAAGGTTAAATACTGTGCAAAAAAGCACTTTATTTTTCATTAGCTCACAAGAGCTGAAGGCAAAGGTATTACTGAAGCTTTTAGTTTATGCTTTTCCACACTCTGATGGAACTTTTCATATACTGTACTCTGTTTGACCCACATAGACCCCTCCTTCAATCTCCCCCTCCACCAGTCTCCATCTTCCAGGTCTCTGCACGTGCAAGTAGGAGGTGAAACAACTTTTACTCCGTCAGGGGCAGCTGGGGATTGGCACAGTGTCTAGTGTCTCACAGTTACTGCAGTATAGTGACACAGCTCTCGCTCTCACCCCCTGATGCAATTAAATCATTAGCCACTTGAACAAACGTCTACACAACATGGTACAAACATATAGATATACCCTATTAGCCCTCCAACTCTGGATAAAGCTGAAGAATTATAGTCACATTTCCTTTTAATTACATTAACCAGGACATTCAATAAGTAAAGCTGATGGTGGATTTCCAATGTCTGCTGTCAGGTAAAAGTGCTCTCTTAAGACCTTATTCTGCCTCATGCTGTCAGCAAGTGCGCAAAATCCTTAACCTAATCCCTATTAGGCCAAGACTTCTCAAATCTGATTATGTAGGCTGCTTGCAAATTGGAAAGAGTTCGAGCCACCTGTGGTATCTGTTGGAGTGGTCAAGATTTACTAATATCATTTTACCTGGAGAGACCGTCATGAACTTTCACCACCCCCTCCTCTCCTTATTTCTGTAATTATTCTGGTCCTCAGTAATCCTTTTACTGTGCTCATCACCTGTTCACACTGTTACTCACTTTCTCACTTTGTCTTTAAGTGCAAATGATAAGGGGGAACTTAAAGGCTCTATAGGCAAAAGTGACTTTTATTTTATTTCGTTTTTTTTATTGAGAGTTACAGGATCCATCAGCCATGATGAAAACCTAACAGTTGACCTAATAAAACTCAAGTCCTACTCTGTCAGAAAATAAAACAAAACAATATTGCCATCCACTTGTGACTGAATCTCATACTGATAATAAGTCGGTCTGCTTCTTTACAGCTCCTGTTGGTTTCCTTCATTTGTTATCTTGATATGCTGATTAAGTGTGAGCAAAGATTAGGCAAATTGGCCACGATGTTGCATGTCCCAAAATAGCCCTTCAATGCTGCTGAGAGGCTTTGACCAGCGCTTGGAGGAATAACGGATGCACACTTTCTGTTGTTTTAGCCACTATAATTAAGGTGAAATGTGAGATATACGGTAAGTCTTCTTCATTACCTTACTGTTGTCGTATTTGTTCACGAGGCAGTTATTTTCTAGAGGGTGTAATTTCTGTAGTTAGTTGTGTATGGCCTGGCCTTTGTCTAAGTCTGTGTCAACATCTCGTTAGACTTGCTGTTCACAGCAACAATGTGGGTTATCAGTTTGACAGTAATGCTGTAGAATCTGTTAAAACATTGTTACTCAGACTGATACTGTAGAATATTATACACCTTAGGAATCCTCTACAACAGGCTAAACAACAGAGGCTCCGTGCTCTTACACAAGGTGTTATCTCTTAATGTACTAATTACCGGTATGCTCTTTTCTACTGTGCTGTTTTTAGGCCTGCTGATATTATGCAACTATAATGTCAACAACACCTTTATCATGCATTATAGCATAAATATAAATCTGCAAACAACATCAGTGTGTTTAAAACCAGGAAAACAACACGTGTGCTTAAGAAAAATGTTGTTCAGCTGCTTCATGCATGTCTCTAGTTCACTTTATTCCTAAACGACTCAGCAAGTGTTTGCTGAATACTCCTTACAGTGTTGTTTTGAGTCCTCATGTGGCTTTTCCATCTTGAGATGATGGACAAATCTTGCCAAACACTCATCATCTCTCATCACTGTTCAGCTGACTTCCTTAGTGATACAAAAACTGAGATTTCAGTCAGCAGGGTTTTCAAAATCACCACAAGACTTCTTGTGAAGAAATACAGATCAATTGTTAAGAGTCTCGTATTGTGCTTGGGCAGGCTTTATAAGGTTGCATCGGCTATCACATGAGCTGGTGTGCATTTCATTTTGACAGGACGCAGTGTGAATCTAAGTGTAGTTGTGTTATTTCTTAGAAACTGTTTTTCATGCAGGATTATGGGGTGGTGATGATGGATGCATTTGTCAGAGAAAATACACTATAACCTGTAACAAACAGGAACTTTTACCCTGACTGTAGAGGTGTAGAAAGGCACATGGGAGCATAAACGAGGCAAGCGTTTTATGCCTCAGGCTGTATTAAAAAATTTCACCTCCTTATGAAACGCTGAGGGGCTGTAGGATTCCCTTCTCCTTTCCAGTGTTTATAAGCAAATTCATATTTCAGATTAAGTTTATTATTTATTTATTGTCATATTAGTGCTGCATTTTAACACAATCTTAACCACTTACATGACTGTTTGAAACATAATCATCTAACTATCAATGTCAAGAAAACAGAATGTATGTATTTTCATTCCCCTCTAAAAATGCTAATCTATTTCTGGCCCATTCATTTTGCCAATCAAACACTAACATCACAGAAACCTACTCAACTCAACTCACATCTCACTTATCAACACCATATTCAGAACCAAACAAAGAAGCTCAACCAGAACAATAACCAGACCATATCTCACCCCTGCTGTTTCAGACACATATCCACATGCAATAATTCTCTCAACGTTATCCTACTGTGTCTCCATATGGTCCCTCACCACAACGGAAACCACTGAACCCATAGCAAGACTATGCAACAGAGCTTACAAGATCCCATGACAACCACCTCGACTTTTCAAAGCGACACAAATAATCTAGCCATTAAATTCTATTTTCAGATCCTAAACAACAACTTCAATCCCGCACTACTTCCAAGTTACAAGACAACAACACTCACACTAAGATCTGGAATGAGATTCCATACTACATTAGAGCAACAACCTCAATCAAACATTTCATTGGACTACCTATAAATCAAACATGGTTGTATGTAACTGTGTGCATGGCTGTAAGGCTTTGATACCACTTTAATTTGCAAATAAAGTAGTAAAAAATAAAGTAAAATAAAGTAGTTTTTTGTTTGTCTGCTTTGTTGTGCGTTTTTACTTTTAATGTAGATCAGATGCCAGAAAAAAATGCATCAAAATTGAGCTTGTTTATCAGATAAAAAGTGCCAGGGGAGAATCTCCTGGACCTTTGTTAGGGGGTGTCTTCAAATCCTAGAAACACCCCTGTGTACACCTGACATGGGGCTGTTGTGACTAGATTTGCCTCTTGGCAAAGATGAGAGAGGACAGTAGACTTTGAAAGGTTGAACTCATTTATTATATACACTGATAAATATTAATGTTTGTTTATCAGCCTTCTGTCATTTTGCAAAGGTGGGCCAAGTTGATTGTATGGGAAAGGTAGACATTGCTACCTTACCTGTTAATGCCAACCAAATACTCAAAGGACAAAGTATTGCTGATAAGCACAATTAACCATAATTTAAACATTACTGTAGTAACAAATGATCATTTCCCTTCCTCTCTCTGCTTTCTTTCAGCCCCCTCCACTCAACATGAGCAACACACCTGTCCAGGAGCCACCTGCCCAGGAACTGTCCTCCGGCAGTGTGCACACGTTACCTTCCCGACCCTTACAGCCAACCTCTGACCCCTCAGCTTCTAAAAGAGTATGTTTCTACAAAAGCGGTGACTATAAATTCAGTGGGCATCGCATGGTCATCAATGCCCGCACCTTCAAGACATTTGATGCCCTCCTGGACTCTCTGTCAAAGAAAGTGCCTCTGCCGTTTGGGGTGAGGACGGTCACCACACCTCGAGGGACCCACCTGATTAAGGCTTTGGATGACTTACATGACGGGGGATCGTACGTGTGCTCTGATCAGAAACGGGTGAAGCCATTAAACCTGGATGAAGTGAACCGGCAGCAGGTGCCGTGGAATGCCACCAGACCCCACAGCGCAGGGCGGCGGAGACGACAAGGATCTTTGTTTGGTCAGTTTGGCAGGAGGAATGACGTCCTCACCAACAGGCCAGCAAAGGTCACTGAGAGGGTGGCAGTTCGGACACCAAAGAAGCTTGTGGTCATCAAGAACAGGGATCCCACTGTTAAACGCACAATAGTGTTGCAGAGAAGAACAGCACCAACGTTTGATGCTTTGCTGGATTACCTCTCCCAGATTCTGCAGTTCCCAGTGTTGAAACTCTTCTCTACAGACGGCAGGAGAGTAAGTATTTGGCAAACTGAAAATAGATCTTGTCTATTTTGTCTAATTTGGTGAGAAAATCGATACCACTCTCATGTCTGTTCAACATGAAGCTGCTGCTAGCAGATTGTTAGCTTAGCATAAAGAATGGAATTAAACAGGCAACCAGTAGAGACTCCAGGAAGTCACTTTCTGTGCTCAGCTGCTCCTGCACACAGAAACTCTTGCCTTTTGACCACCAAACTGCACCTGCCAACCAAATCAATGAGCAGAAGGAAGTGTGCATCTCCTGCTAGCTCACCTAGCACCAGTTAGTTGCACACTTCCTTCTGCTCATTGATTTGGTTGGCAGGTGCAGTTTGGTTGTAAGAAAAGCTACAGCATCTTTAGCTCCAGGATTGTGATGCATTTCCGAGTGAAACGAAATAATGCGGTACTAGATTTAAATTAAATCATTCAGATTTCATTGGATCTCTCAAAGTGGCTGTGGTTAGGTAGTGGTGTTCACCCTTACCCACACCTCCCGCCACCACTTTGTTAAATGAGGTAGACGAGGGACAAATACATTAAACCTTGACCAACATTCTTTGGAAATTTGAGCAAAGTTTGCCAGCTGAAATCAATATAAATAGATTATACTATGATTTTGCTCTGCTAGCTACCGACTAGCTAACAGTGCTTTTATATGATGGGTGAAGTGTCACCCCAAACATTTGATTGGATATTTCTTATTCATTAGATTCAGTGCAAGATTAATTTCCCCAAGATGCACCACAGGAAGCCATTCCTGCCTGGGGCTATCAAACTTTACAACTCCTTCCTCCGAGTCAATAGACTGGCCCTTCCACTTAATTTACCTGTATTAAGTTAGAATTTCACAATTTATTTATTAGAATGTCAGCTGTGCAATGGTGACTTAATGGTACAATAATGCTGTGCAACACTGTCTGAACTGTACAATAATTGGTGCAATAATTCAACTGGCACAGGACTCTGTGCAGTTATTCAACTATGCAATGATCCTCTGAGTATCCTAATTTATTCTTACTTACAGTGCTCTTGAGTGTATATTTACACATGATGCAAATATGGTATATATTTTTTTTAAATTCCTGTTTCTATATTGTGTTGTACATTGTAGAATAATAGAAATGTTTTCAGAAGTTTTAAAACTTCACGTACTAGCTTTATAGATAGTAGCATATTGCACATATTTTTTATACACTTCTATTATTTGTAGCTACTTATACTTATCCATACTTTTTCTGTCCTCTTATAATTCTCTATACTATATATGCAAGCAGCTTTAACCTTAATCACAATTTCCTCCAGCGGGGTCAATAAAGTATTTCTAATTTCTGATTTATAGAACTGCCCCCTAGTTCATACCGAGTCATCAACAATATTTTCAAATCTTACAGGAAGAGTAAAAAAATAAATATAATAAATAATATACTCAAATAAAATACTCAAAAACTATATTTTTGTGACTTTCTGATGAGCACCATGTGACTGCATGTCACCTCCGCTCTTGTCCTTGAATATTCTTTCTATCGAGGGATACTTAAAGCTATATTAAGCAAACAGGATAGTCTATCTGTTAGGCTGAAGACAGCTGTAGACGGATACAAAGGCAACAAAAACAGTTAGTTTGACAGTTCTCCACAAAACAGTCCATTTAAGGACTGGATGTTAACAAGTTAACACCATTTACTCACCTTACTTTTGTTTTCAAGGGGTTAGCATCCAGATTTAGATGCCATCAAGAAACACCTGATGAATAATTGTTGTTGTGGAATCACGGTATGTCAGACTGAACTTTTTGAACCAAGAAACATCCAAGAATTAGTGGGTGACAAATAACTGTTATGGGCTTTATTTTCATTCTTGTATTGTAACTTGTATTACTAGAAATTAGGAATCAAGGCTTTCACCCTGTTCCAAGAAGTGCTAAGACGTGCTATCAAAATCTCTACCCCCTAGTGATTTATCAGTCCGTAATCCTTCTTGCCCTGTCAACAGGAACAGACTTCCTGTTAAAGGTTAAGAGTGCTGAGAACCTTTCAGTGCATCCATCTTATTCCTCTAGAACGGCTTTATCATCTATGACAAGATAGATAAATAGATAGATAGATAGATAGCTAGATAGATAGCTAGATAGCACCTTGATACACTATGCAAATATGAATATAGTTGAACTACCAGCAAGCTACTGCACAATGTAGTTAAATCATTAGTTTTATTATATGTTGTTCACTGCTCCCCAACACTGTGAGAAGTGCAGATATACAACCAGTTTAAAGTGCCTAGCGTAACAAGAAGTGTTTCTGCTCCTCTCTCAGGTTGACGGTCTCGCAGGACTTATCCTGTGCTCTGGAGTTGTTGTGGCAGCGGGCAACGAGCCATTCAGATTAGCAAACTACAGTTTTCAAGGAACAGGCCAGATGGCACAAGTGATGTACATGGACACTATGGAGCCATCTACGCTACAGCCCAGATCTCGTAAGTTATATTCAGTGCTACTGTAAATTGACAACATAGTCATTATTCGCAAATGCAACAAATACAAAGAAAGAGAAACCTAACAGACAGTTGACCAATTTAACTGAATAAACACTTACTTTGTTTGCAGACTTTTATGCATTCAAACATGTCTTGTGGGGACATTTACAGTGACACAGCTCGTGATCTGTGTGACATAATGGTTGAAAGGAAGAACAAGAATCCCCTCCCATTCAGATAGATTTCCAGTCGCCCTTGCCTCGGCCAGGCTAAACATAACCTTTCATCTACTATGTGGTGGTTTTGAAATGATGATTGACAAAGTAGCATCACCGTTGTTCTGATTAGTTCATCATCTCTAGTCTCCTCCGTCCAGCACAACGCACAAGGCTCACAAAACCTAGATCAAACTACCAAACTAGGCAACGCTGATCAAATATAAATTGAGATTTTGTTACTATACTGCCTTTTGTCAAATGTTTTCAGAAACACTTTTTAGTGTACTGGTTTGCAGGTACTTTGGTTAGCTGTACTTTGAGACAAGTTTGAGACCAGTCTGCTAGTTGTTTCCTGCTTAAAAACAGACCAAGCACCACCTCAACTTGCATGCTCATTCAGCGCTATGTCACACGTTTCATTGCTCTTATTGGTTATGAGTCTTTTCAAATGCACCCAGAGGTAATTTGGTCTGCACCCATTGATAACACGCCCTGAAAATCAAAATAAACTGATAAGTTTTAGACTAATTTACCTTTGTGAATTAGTCTGACAATGCTAGGCTAGTACTATCTAACTGTTGTGTAGTGTGTAATGTTTGTTTTATTTGTCCTGAACCTTGACCTCATTACAATGAAACTGACAAAGGAATAGTTGAGAATTTTTTAAATTGTAAAACAATTCTTTTAAATAGACCTACCAAACCACTATGACTACTCTGTGATGCTTTTTATAATGCCCCTAACTATTTTGTAATGTGTTTCTCTTTGTATCCCCTCTCTTTCATCAAACACCTCCAACTAAAGAGAACAACAAATCTTTGTCAAGTGGAAGAGGCTCAAGGAATTTTTCCTTATCATCAGAGAGATATATTGTCAGCCAGATAAACAAGTCCAGAAATGGAAGCATGAACAGCAAACTGCATCATCACAATACATCATTTGAAACTGAGGTCAACCATCGTCCCACATCTGTAGAGACACGTGGAACTGGGAGGGTCGATAATGAGCATCATTCTTGCATTGTACCTCAGGACGATGACATCGAAAAGTCTTTCCGTGTCAATCAAGATGGCAGCATGACAGTGGAGATGAAAGTTCGTCTGACCATTAAGGAGGAGGAGATGCTCCACTGGACAACCACACTCAGCCGCTCCAGCCTTAGAAAGGGGACAGTTTGTGCCTCGATTTCAGAGTCAGGCAACAGCTCACCTGACTCAAACAACGCCATTGCCAAAGACTCCTCTAGCATCAGTGAAGATGAAGCGAAAGAGGAGAACCATTCCGCTGGAGCTGGAAAGTGTGTCGGCTTTAACAATGAGCGGGCGTATGAGGGCTATGCATCCGCAGCTTTGGGGAAAGCAAAAACTGGTTTCAAACGCACTCCTACTCCAGGTCCTCGACACGTTATGAAGAAGGCGTCTATTGAGAGTGTGAAGACAGTGACTGAATCAGGGGTTCAGGAAAGCACCCTGGGACATTATTCCTACATGGAAAGGACGCCTGATGGTGAGATGACTGAGGGATACTGCGTTGTCAGACAGAGTAGCAGCAGCAACAGGCCAATCCCAAAGCCTCGGAAAACGGCATCTGCTGGGGCAAGCAACAAAGGCTCCCACTCCTCCATCAGGTCGTCAGGAGTAGCTGAAGTCCTTCAAATACAGAATAATGGGATGGAGGTTACAGAGACTGTGATGCATATTTATGAGAGTCAAGGCTGCTACGACAACTACTTTGCAAATGAGGAATATAGCACAGACGGTGTGCCCTTGCAAGGCTCCACTCCGGCACCAGAAAGCAGACCGTCCACTGACTCACTGTGTCGTTCATCCAGCAATGATTGTGATATAGATTTTAGCCGGCAACCACCCTCTATTGACTCACTACAAAGACAGAGAGAGGAAATGTTGTCATTGTCATCAGAGCCAATAACTCCAGCACATGAGATTATTGCAACAAACCCCCAAACACAAGAGACAGTAAAGAATGACAAAACTCTTAAAAGTGAGACAAAGAAAAAGATGAATAAACCTGCTCGGAATCAGAAGGCTTCAACTTCAACAAGCAGCTCAGATAAAAAGCAAAAGGACAGCATGGTTACCCCTCCAAAGAGTAGCAAACATTCATCTACAGACAAGCTTAGCAGCAATGCCAGTGCTGGAAAAAAGACTTTAAGTTCATCAGAAAGTGCTAACGGTGGGCGAAAGAGGAGAGGAGCAGAAAAGCCTCAAATTAAGAAGGGTGAAAAGACAGCCAAGACAGAGCAAGCCTTATTAGCTAGCACCGAAAATGTAAGAAGGACTCCACCCAAGAGACAAAACATAACTAAAGCAGCTGCTAGAGATAATGGCCACAATGTAAATACTCCAACTGTGAGGCCTCCAATGAAGAAGAACATGTCAGACATTTTACAATCCAAGAAATCACATTTGTCAGGCAAAAAGACAGTTAGCAAGCCCAAATCCATGACTGAAAACAGATCACCATCACCTAAAATGGCTTTGGAGTTGGCTGAGAGTTTTTCGATGCCTTCTCTCAATCCTTCACCCGCTGAAATCCACCAATATGTTGAGAACTGGTTAGACAAAGTCAACCCAGACCCAGTGCCATATGCTGAGAAGGCCATCACAGATGAATCAGAGCCCCAGACAAAAGTTGTGTTTCAGATTGGCGGTGATTCTGAATCGGACGAAAAGACAGAATGCCAGTCTCAACTAGATGAGAATGTTCCATCACCTGCTGATAGTATCAAGAAATCAGCTTCTTGTCTATCAGTACCTCACTGTCATGAACCTACAGCTCTGCTGCCCAATGACCAGTATATAAGAGGTTTATGTGTTTCAATGCCGAGTGTCAGAGTCGATCCTGTGTACGAGGAGAACAGACTGAGGCCGCACAAATCTGCAGAGGCCATCGGTCCAGCTGACAATCCGTCATCTTCTTCTGCATCCAATGTTATGGAGTCAAGAGCAAAAATAAAACCTGTCCTGCGGGAACTTTACTCATCGATTCACTGCATCAGAAGCGTGTGTGAAACCAACACAACATCCAACCTTGAGAAGTCAAACAGCCTTCCAGATTTCTCAGCACAGGTGGCGTCAGTGTTTGGCTCGTCATGTAAAGCCTTCATGTCATTCTTATCAGTGATGACCCTGCGAGATAACCTATCTGGGTCTACGCCGGGACTTAGCAGCCAATCAAGGAGCCCATCCGAGGCCATGCTGATGTTGGAATCCCTGCAAAAGATTTCTGCCATCGAGGATGAGGAAGAGCTGAGGGCAAGTCTGACGGATCTGCAGAGTAGAGCGTCTTCTCAGTTGAGAGAACGCTGGAAGGATTTCCAGATCATGAGAGAGCGGCTTGAAAGTGAACCGCTGTCCCCCAGAGTTTCAGAAACAGAATTCGCCCTGGATGTTTTCTCTGAAGGGGGCGATGCATTCGAGGACATTGACGAGCTGATGGACGAGCTCAATATGCCAGAAGACCTTAGAGCAGAGATTTCTTCAACAATCCAACAAGCTAAAAGTTTTTACCCTGTAGAGGAGAGCACCTTTGTAGAAACTGAAGTAAACCAGTCGGACACGGAGGAAGATGTGGAAAAATTCTGTGAAGAATGCAATGACAAAACGAAACAATCACCAGAGCCTGATACTACATGTGCAGCTGAGGATATTATTGCTAATAATTACTTTGAACAGGTTAAAATGCTGAATGAATCAGAGCAAGAAGCTGAAAAAGAATCAGAGACAGAAAAAGATGAGCCCTTAATAGATAAAGGAAATGAAAAAGAAGAAGAGGAACAAGATGAGGATGGTAGAGAGGGGGTGACTGACGGAGAGGATGGAGATACCAAAGAGATAGATGATGATGGTGGGGGTGGTGAGATTAAAGAGACTGAAACAAGTAAAAGAGAAAGGGAGGAAGAGGTAGAAGAGGGGGAAGTGACAGAAGTGGATGACAAGGGGCAGGAGATTTCAGAAACGGCAAAAGGAAGTGTAGAGGAGGAGGAGGAGGAGGAGGAGGAAAAATCTGTTCAGGAAGTCAGGGAAGGGACAGAGGAAGAGATGACAGTGGATGAGGATGAAGAGGAAGAGAAACTGGAAGAAGCAGAGGAGGGATTAATGAATGAAGAAGTTCAAGAAGCAAGAAAGGATGATATTATTGAACAGACAGATGAGAGGGAGGGTGGTGAGGAGACAGAGGAGGAAGAGGAAAGGGCGGATGAGGTTGGTAAAGAAGAAAAGGGGAAGGAATCGATTACCGAGGAGAGGCAAGACCAAGAAATTGAAGAAGAGGCAGATGGGGTTAATGAGGAATCAGATGAAGGAGAGGAAGTAGGAAATATTGAGGTAATGGAGGAGGAGAAAGAAGAGGCAGATGAGGTTATTGGGGAGAAAAGTGAAGAAGAGGGAGTTGAAAATATCAGTGAAGAAGGGGAGGAGGAGAGAGAAGAAGCTGATGAGGTTAATGGAGGGGCGGATGAAGGAGAGGAAGTAGGAAGTATTGAAGAAGTTGAGGAAGAGAAAGAAGAGGCAGATGAGGCTATTGGGAAGATAAGTGAAGAAGAAAATACTGAAGAAGTGGAGGAAGTGGAGGCAGATGAGGTTATTGGGGAGAAAGATGAAGGAGAGGAAGTAGGAAGTATTGAAGAAGTGGAGGAGGAAGAAGAAGATGCGGAAGAAGCAGATGAGGTTACTGGGGAGAAAGATGAAGGAGAGGAAGTAGGAAACACAGAAGAAGAAGAAGAGGGGGAAACTGATGCAGAGGAAGTTACTGGAGAGAAAGACGAAGGAGAGGAAGCAGAAAACATTGAAGAAGAAGGGGAGGGAGAGGAAGAGGAAGCAGATGAGGAAGGAGAGGAAGTAGGAAATATTGAGGAAGTGGAGGAGGGAGAGGAGAAGGAGGACGAAGAAGAAGCAGATGATAAAGACTTTCGGGAGGAAGCAGGGGATGGTATTGAACTTATTGAGGAAAACAACGAGGAAGAAGAAGTTATTGAGGAAATAGATAAAGGAGATGAGGTAATTGAAGAGACGGAGGAGGAGAAGGAAGAAGAAGAAACAGATATGGTCACTGAGAGAGATGTAGAGGAGGAGGAGGAGGAGGATGAGGATGAGGAAGATGAAAAGGCTGGGAAAGAAGATGACGAACATGATGAGGAAGAAGAGCAAGAACAAGAGGTGGTGGAGGATGGTGAGGCTGTTGAGGTTATAAATATTGAAGAAAGGGGTACCCCTACCGATGAGGAAGAGGAGGGAGAAGACATTGACAAGAATATAGAAGAGGAAGAAAAGTGTAGCGAGGGTGAAGAAAGTGGGAAAGAGCTGGAGAAAACAGAATGTAGTCTTGACGAAGAATCGGAGGACGAGAAAGACGTTGTGGAGGAGATTGAGATTAAAGAAAATATGAAAGCAGGGGAAATGCTAGTCGAAGAGGTGGGAGAAGACGAGGAAGACAATGAAAGTAATGAGTTAAATGAGGTTTTAGATGAAGAGGAAGAGCAAGAATCAAAGGATGAGGTAGAGCAAGATAATGCTACAGATGATGCAGATAGTATCACCAGTGGTACAGATTGTAAAAACGTGCTAGAGGAGGCCTCGTATTTGCAGCAGCAGGGTAGCGAAGAAGCAGATGTCGACACAAAGGTAGCAGAACGTAATACTGAATCATCAGCCCAATCCTCAGAGGGTCAGTGTGAGGATGATAAAGGTAATGGAACAGACACCATTAATGAACTTGATACAGAAGACGGAGGGGAGCCTCATGAGGGAGGAAGCGGCAATCTGCCACATCCAGTGGAAATATCACAGGAATTACTTGACTTCGTTAACTCTGCCCTGCAGTCCTCTACACTTACATTCACATACGACCCTCAGGGGAACATCAGGATAGAGCCAGATAAAGCTCGAGTAACTCAGACTAAGCAAATTGTAATCCCAAAAAGCAAAAAGGATGTTTCATATGGCTTAAAGCGTCTCCCGAGTCCGAGCACCTCAGATTTGTCTGACTACAGGCCAGAAACTTCAGAGAGTGGTGGATACAAAACTCAAGACTCTGTAGATATTGTCACAGAGAGTGGAGAAGAGTCTTCTCCAGTCTGCCAACGTAGGACTGATAACTCTAACAGAAGGACAAATGTTGAGCAGGTTAACTCCAATCTGTCCGTTGCAAGTCACTCAGAAGAGTTGCAAAATCCCCAGTTAAAAAGTGGAGGTAGTTTCTCTTCTTTTGACTCAGGCACTAAGGCCTCAAAGGAGGACCTGTCTTATTTCAGTGCTGCAAGCTCACAAAAGGCAGATACCGAACCTGTCAGAGAGGCCACAGGGTGCATTTCTTCCTCCCCAGAAAAAGACTTAGCTGATGGGGTTTTGATCGACCAAGGTAGATGGTTGCTCAAGGAGAATCACCTCATCAGAAAATCTCCTCCAGTCTCCCTGGGAATGTACGGTCAGTTAGACAGCACATCCATAGACACGGGTCAGGAGAACAATAGCGAGGATTCCCCGTCTCATTGTAAAACCCAGCACAACCCTCTTGTAGCTATATCCTCATCAGAGCTTGAGGAGATGGCGAAGCCTCAAACTCCAAAGTGCACCTACTACAACATGCCACATGGAAGTGATTCGGACCCCTTTTTGGATGATTCCAGTGTCAAAAGTGCAAAAAAAGATGCAAGCAGCGTAAAAGGCAGAGGCGTCAGGGTGTCACCTACGATTGATACAACCAAAACCTGGGCGAGTAAAAATGGTAGTCTGTCTTCATTTGCATCAGTAGAGTTTAAAATACCAGACAGGAAAGTGCATCCTGAGGGGGAGCCCTCAGCTGTGACAAGGGCAAGAAGGACATCTAGTGGAGGGGGGAGTGTACTGCAAGCACAAGACTCCCTCGACACTTTACGTGTGAGATGTGGCCAATACTGTCCCATTCTATAACAGCAGGACTTATATCTCACAGAAATAATCACACTCACACTGGTCCTGAGTGTGATATTAGTCTCAGCTGTGGTTATTTTGTTCTAATGCAGGTAGACATTTTCGGTGTTTCCTCAGATAATCATGAACAATTGGAGTGATTGGAGGGAGTTGTGCCTCTTATTTGTGTTTGAATATAGTCAGAAATGTACGTTTACACACATTAACTTCAGTGTTGGTGGCTTAGGAGCTCGAAAACTCGAATATAACGCTATCTGCAAACAAGAACAGCTCTTCTTTGTTACTGATTCAATGCTCCAGACTGTACTTCAGTGTATTATGTATTATTACCACAGTACCAAATGTCATCAGTTTCTTTCTTTTTTTAAATACACCAGAGAAATGACTGTCTGCCAAGAGAAAACAATTTGATTGCTTGTTAGGGTTCTTCCAGAATATGCGATGCATTTTCAGTGATTACTACATTTCCAAAGACAGCTGTGGATGCTCTCAGGGATTTAACAAAGGACTACTGTGTTCCACTGATTATTCTTTGATAACAACATTCCTAAATTCATTATAAGGCAGCTTCTGACAAAATGTTGTTTTTGGCTGTACAAATTTTGATTCAATTACTCAATAAACCATGTTTCATTTTTTAATTGTGTTTATGGTTGCCATACTAAACCCATTCGCAAACAGCTTCTCTCTACCTCAACTCAAGTTTGTTACCCAGGATGTCATCGGGTTATTTTTTCAGACGTTGCAAAGCTCCTTCCAGAGCCAGAGAACATTACTCGTTATTTTTCACAGGCTGCGAAGTATTGCCTGACTGGTAAACTGATCAGGAAGTGTCAGATCAATTAAGTGCATTTTAAAGTTGGGTTGTTTTGACTGGACAGTGTGCATTTCATAACACTTACATGGTTTGGGAAATGAAAGGACGCAAATCTAGGCAGGTACAAATATAATAGTATTGCCAAAAAAATGCATCCCTTTCAGACACTTCGGGATCAAACAGTGTTAACAGCAGATATTTTGAGCTACTTTTGGCTGTGTGATGTGAATATGCAATGTTTATCTTAGCTGAAATACTGATATCAGTATTTCCAAACAATGCCTCCACCTCTTAAAGGAACAGTTCACCCCCAATTCAAAAATACATATTTGTCCTCTTACCTGTAGTGCTATTTATCAATCTAGATTGAGTTGGTGTGAGCTGCCCAGTGTTGGGGTGAACTGTCCCTTTAAGTTCCTGTTCAAACAATGTTAGTGGCAGATATATAGTTTCACTCACCTGGTCTGAGAAAAGAGGGATGCAATTCTCGGCAGGTGATAGAACATCTGCCAAATAATGCACCCAAACTGTAACTTTACACCGAGAGTCCAATGAATCCAGTGGTGTAATCAGAGTATATTTTGGACTATTTGGCTTAACGGGTTAGTATATGTGTCTGAAATGCTGAAAAACAAAGCAGAAGAGAACACCAAAGAGTCCACTGTCAGAAATATTGTGAGATTAATCAAGTAAACTGCAAATTTCAGACCATTCATATCAACAATATGCCACTTATTGAGAAAAACCTGTGCATAAATTAGTTGCTGAAGAGAATTATTAGTACTACTAGCATGTTTCTGAATGGCTTCATAGGTAAGCAAAGTATCTAATTTTCTGAGTCTCTGTCTGAGTTTGAACCATCTGTTATAGTATGTAGCCCAGGATGAATTTCTGCACACGCAGTCATATTTTTAAGTTTATAAAAGGTACCTTTTAAAAAGTTCAAGGATGTACATCTGTGGGTGGTTTTAAAGTTTTAGTTTCAGTATCAGCAACAAAATAGCTGCGAGTTCATTTCAACAATAATTTTAACAGCATAGTTTTTTTTAAATATCAGTAGGTCAGTCAGTGAATGAGGAGGCTGCAGAGAAATGTTTGAATCACAGACCTTATTGTGGGCCTACATTATTTTCAGCATTTATGGTAAATTAGCTATTGAGGCCCAGTTGTGAGTTTATAGCTACTGCACATGCAATTTTGTGAGCAGATTGCATTTTAGGAAGCATCTTTTCATTTCAGGAAAAAAAAACAGTAATCTTTTGTTTCCTGCAAATTTCATTCTGGAGTGAAATGAAGGAAAAAAGTGGTGAAAATGACCCCATTAATGATGATTGCCTCGAAGCATCTCTGTCCTGCAGTGACATTTGACTTTCATGAGGTTATTGACTAAGAGAAGCATGTGAATTTGGAATGAGCCTGAGGCTTACGATATTAACTTTAATCTTGGAAATAAAGTCGGCTACAGCAGCACAGTGCCAAAGTCCCAGCTCCAGCCCAGCCCTGACTCATACAGGGTTTCTTTCAAATCTCTTTAAATGATCACGTAAAGGTGGCAAAAAAGATGATTTACTTCAATATTATTCTGAATTCGGACACAAAATTGTTACAGTGAGGTATAGATAGGTATCATAAGTGTATTTTATTTCTTCCCTCACACTTGAAGGGGTTGTCTCACTGTTATTCACATATCCTGAGGCAGGTGAGTGTGCAGAGGAGAGGGGGGTGTCATCTGCAGCTGTCAGTCAGTCTGGGTGATGCCCCCTGATGCAGTCAGGCATATGTAAGTGACACTTACTGACAGAATGGCTTCAAGTATGCGGATATTCTTCAAATTAGTACTTGTGTTTCTTTGGCTCATTTTAGAATGCTGTATATTTGACAGATTCTACATGTTGATTTTGTGCTAATGACTGAGGCAAATGCTGGGAAGTTATTCTTCCCCTATTTCCCCTCCTGGTCCCTGATCCAATCACTCCCTGCAAACACACACATGCTGAGAGAGACAAAGAAAGAGGGACACAAAGAGAGTGAGAGAGAGGTCTTTACAAAGTGGCCATTCTTGGATGCTTTCCAAGGGTTTTGTCAGTCACTATGGAGATTTGGAAAATAGCCCCCGCAGTTTAATTCCTCTGTTGTTACTATGGTCGAAAGGTATCCAGTGTAAAACCTCCATTCCCCGAAGCGAACGTCGGTCCTTTCTCTGCTCATTTTGTTGACCGCTGACAGAGAGGCTGGCGCTTAAGCTCCAATGTGCTTAAGAAAAACTACTCAGAAGGAGAAAAGAAAATCCCTCATGATAAACAGAGCTGGATAAAGTATTAAGATTCTTTACTTAAGCAAAATTACTAATACAACAAAATTAAAGTGCTCCATTACAAATAATTTATAAGTAAGCCATATGTAGTGCGTCTTCAGTAAAAGTGCAGAAGTATCATCGGCAAAATGTAAATTATCAAGAGTAAAAGTACCTCCTCTGTTGTAAAATGGACCCTGTGACTGCTGTATATGACATCATTGTATTCTGGTTCATTGCTCGAGCAAGTTTTACAACTTTATACAC
This sequence comes from Epinephelus awoara, assembly GCA_035609425.1. Taxonomy (NCBI): domain Eukaryota; kingdom Metazoa; phylum Chordata; class Actinopteri; order Perciformes; family Serranidae; genus Epinephelus; species Epinephelus awoara. The sequence continues at coordinate 20,572,665 of CM069306.1, read as the reverse complement.
AGTTAGACAGTTTAGTCGCATGATTCTCAACCTAAGGGCCCCTTTAAAGGGTCACAAGATAAAGCTGATGGTGAGATGACTAATGAAGTAGAAAGAAGAAGTTTGATGCATAAATTCATTTTAGTGTTTTGGGCTTTGGACCGATTCTTTGCTTTACTGTCAACATATGAGAGTTTGGGCCTTGAAAAGTGATTTAACTAAAACTAGCTGTGAAGTTAATGGGGCAATTGGTGGGTATCTGGTGGAGCTGCGAACAAATCATGGACATGTGAAAGGTGACAAGAGGTACCGACATTATGATATGTTTTTAATGCAAAATCTGCCCTGAATAAAACACCTAGTAACTCCAGCTGTCAGATAAATGTAGTGGAGACAGAAGTACATTTCCCCATAAAATGTTTAATAATGTGGCAATACTGAAGTAAAGTACGAATGCCTCAAATTATCCAGAATTAAAATGCTTGAGTTAATGTACATGGTAAATTCCGGCACTAATAACAGCCGGGCCATTACGCTCAGACTCAACAAAAGCTCACTGGGGTTCCCCGGCTTGGACAGACGTCCTTTCAGACATTTAGATTTACTTCAGTCTGATCTCCACACATTCACTGAGGCGCATTAAACACATTGTACTGCGGCAGTCCCTCTTCCACTAAATCTGCCATGCCACGACCCACAAGGAAGCCAACCCTAACCCTAACCCTAAGCAAAACTAAAAACTGGCTTACTGTAAGGTAAAGACACGCTGTTGCATTCTTTTCTGCAACTTTATAAATAAAATAATTAATCAGTTTCCTGCAAGAGTTCACCTCTGTGAACAGGGCAGCCCCTGAATCTGTCTCTGTCTGTCTGGGCCTCAACACTGGCAAATAGTGTTGGGGTTGATTGCTATGGCTACTGGGCGCGCGGCTTGGTGATTCACCATCATGGGAGATGAAACAAAGGCTGCCTTTTTGCTGCCCAGAGCCTGCGGTTTTGAAGCGATGACACCCAGAAACAAGATTTAAGTTATCTGTTGCCCTGTCCCATTACAGGCCGACTGACTCTGACAAATGTTGTGTCTTATTTGATTCCTCCTCTGGTCCTGTTGTACGATCTTTTTAATGAGCTCCCCTGCAGCGTTGTTGCTTTGGAGAGAAATAGGAACCTCAGCAACAAAAAATAAAAGGGCCAAACGATAAATTCCAAACATTGCCAAGAATGGGAGCTATTTGGCCTAAACTATGGCTTTGGCAAACACCGGGCTACAAACAATAATTACGGCCCACTGTCTGCATTCTGTCGCTGCAGTTAGGTGACAGATCAGCAATACACAATCCCTGCTCTGTCTGTGACAATCCCGGCCTCCTCTGTCTGTCTCTCTGGCCAACACTGGCAGGGCTGGCTCATAATGGGCCTGGGAGTAGGAATTTTTACGGCCCCCCCTGCCTCTAAGTGAGTGTTGATCATGTGAATTTCCATTGCCTGTTTTAGTAAATGGGGTTTTACTGTTTGCTCAAACTGGGGCCCCTGTGTGGGCCCTCTAGTACCACTGGCATTGATGCATTTGTGTAGCACTCCCCAATATCTGTAAACAGACGGTGCTGTGTAAAATCAGTGGAGCTCCTCTGAAATTAAAAGATCCCAGTACTTGGCAAACCCTTTTAATTTTTAATCAGTAGTGATAGCCATTGTAGATATCAACAGTCAGTTTTTGATTAGCTAGAATTCCAACATATCCATGATGTCATTTTGATTCGCTGTAATTACAGTTCATTTGTCACCAGGCAAAATGTAAATTTTTGATATCAGCAACTTGTTACTAGTGGAAATGTTCATTGTAGATATCTCTAATGGTATTACAGCAAGTCAACTTTTACCACTGACATCTATTCAAACTCAATTATAGATATCTATTATTCAAATCTGACATGTTACAATTGACAAGTTAACATATCTGTAATGTAATTTTGAATAGTTACAATTCTGATTAATTACATCTACAACTAATTTCTTACTGGACAAAATGTTAATTTTGTCAATTCAATTATTTTTTAAATTTAATTTATAGAATTGTAGATATCTAAAAATCTATTGTGACTAGTTAAAATGAAATGTTTGATATGTCGTCTTGGAACGTAACTAGTAAGAATATAATTTCACATTATCAACAATACAGTTCTAACTAGTGAAAATTATATTTGAGATATTGAAAACTCCTTTTAGAACTTGCCAGACTCGTAAAAAAGGAATTTTTACAACTCAAATGTTGTTGCAGATATCTTCAATGACACATGCACATATCTGAAATTTAAAAGTCAACCAGTGCCTTTGGGGTACTTTAATATGATGGCGTTATATCTGAAATGATTTGGTGATATGTTGGATGTAATGGAAATGTAATTGTTGATATCTGTAATGGAAAATTACATTACTACTAGTCACAATTTTCTCGACGTGGAAATTCAGTGGTAGACATCAGTAACTGTTATACTTACTGGTGAAAAAGGAATGACTAACATTTATAGTTAAAGATATCTGTAAATCAGTTTTGACAAGTTGAAATGTAATATTTATATGTTAAAATATACCTGTAACATTTCTAAATTGTTTTTCAGATGTCCTAAATGAACATTTTAACTCGCTAAAATGTCATTTACACTAATGAAAACTAAATTGCTACTAGTCAGCCCTGATTACAAAAGGGGCTTGTCACACCACAGCACAGTAACATGCTAACCCAACCCAACCTTATGGAAAATCAATTAATTCAAAGAAAATTAAGAGAAATAAATTAATTCATTTTATTAGGTGTGACTTTACCAGTCTTTCCGTGTTACTTTTAGAGTATCATACCCAGTGGCCACAGTCTTGACTAGATTATTGTATTACAGCTCCAAAATCATCTGTTTCACAACAGATTTGTATCTAAAATAGCTTCAAAGCTGATCTAAGTGGCTTTACCCCTGCACACTCCTGACGCCTCTGACATTATTGGATTTCTTAATGTGATTGAGTACAGAAACACACAGCTTCAGTGCTCATCTCTTCTTGCTGGTACTTTCCAATATGATGTCATACAAACAGGGGTAGAAAGTAGATTTACTCAAGTATGATACTTCAGTACAATTTTAATTTTAATTTTACACTACTTTGTTATTCCATTTTTAGGCTTGAAGTTACTTTTTAGATTATATTCTAACAGACAAAACATGTAAAATATAATGTGCTAATACAGATTAAACTACCAAAAAGTGTATAAAGCCATTAGCATTAGCTCCCTCTCAGCTAATTACAACATTGTAGCACTGATTACATGTTAAACATCACTGACACAAGCCATTCTGGATTATAAGTGATACTAATTTCAATACAAAATGTTCATTTGGTTGCTAAACCTTGTAATTAAAGTGTATGCAGGACTTTTACCTGTAATCACATATTTTGTATTGTGGTACTGCTGCTTTTATTCATAACGGTGATGTGAGTTCTTCCACCACTGCATCAAACAGCAGGAAAAGTGTGTTCTGTTGAGTGAACCAAATTGTTTATACAAGGATACAGACAGTGCAGATAAAACCCTTAATTTGTCCTCTATTTTGCTCACACAAAGCCAGATTGTAGTTTGGTATTCAAAACAATTTTTTTCTTCCAGCCGATGATGCTTCAGAAAGATCCGATCAGCTCCCTGAGTGGCTGGGTCTATTCGTGCACAGTCATATCTCAGGGGCAACATGCCAACTTCCAACCACCGCAGCCACCTGAGCCCTCGGGGCGAAAATGTGAAAATCTCTGTGAAAGAAATATTTGTGCACTCTGGCTGCTATCTAGTCGCCAAACATCGCCAAACTCTTTCATGTTGTGTAAAGGGCACGGTACAGCCAGTGGCACCAGTGCAGTGTGGCTGAGAGGTGTAGAGTGTCACTGGCTCAGCTCTGCTGCCCTGCGTCTCCCTTCACAATCACTGAATCTCAGCTAGTCAGCAGCACTGCAGCAACGACAGCTCTTTATGCAGGGAAGGAGAAAGAGAAGACACAGAAAGACAGGCTGAGAGGGAGAAAGAGAGTCTCTGACATATGTATTATACATTTTTATTATTGCTGCAGGTTATAGTCTCAGGAAAGGGTGAAGCTGCAAGGCTGCAGCAAACCTGCTGGTATTGGATGACTTTGATTTGTACCCCATCCCATCCTCTTTGTCTTTCTTCCTCTCTGTGACAGTGTGATTATCAGACACTTAAGTGCATAAGATTAGTTGGCAGCCTGGGTATGTTTGCATGTTCTGTTTATTGCATGATGCCCTCTAAAACCTGATTAAGGATTGTGAAGCTGCTGCCTTCTTCTTCAAACACAGCATAATAAATAAGCTCCAGTATGCACACACACCAAAGCTGACAAAAATAAAGTACTAGACAAGGGTGGGTGACAATCTACTGAGTAGTCTTATGACACAATGCTTCACAAAATAGATTGGATGAAGCCATGCAGAGTAAAAATGGACAAGGAGTGTGTGTGTTTATCTGGAGTGTGACGCAAAAGGAGAAAGAAAAGGATTAAATGGATGAATCAGATATCAGGAAACAATTCTCAACACAGCACTATGTCGAATCTGTATTGTGAGGATGGAATCTCTCTCCCAGAGACACACATTTTAATATTTCTGATAAATAGTAAGTGGATCTTAGAGAGTAGTTTGAGATCAGACATATTTTTTGTTCAGGGCTGGACAGATTTGGCAAACATCCAAAACAAATCCTCAAAAGAACTATCAATAGCCCAATCTGCATCTCCTGACACTCACGTGCTGCTGCTGAAACCAATGCAATTACCCAAATGTGATTCCAGCTCGTGCACAGCTAGGTTTCAAGTTGAACATCTTGGGTGTGACTGTGACAGGACACGCCACACCTCGCATATTGTGACTTTATTGTGCGCAATAACAGTTTGGCCTAGTTTGATCCAGGATCTGTTATGGACCTGAGAGACGACCTTCGTGTGTGCCGCTCTCTGATTGGATCCTTAAGGTGTCAGTCAGGTCCCCGCTAAGTTATTTGCATGAGGAGGAGACTATAAATAAGTAATGGCTTAGGGAACGCCTTCCTAGGCGCACTCCGCTGATGCAGTTGGGACAAGAGCAACACAGAGCTACTGTCTGAGAAGATACCATCCTGATGTCTTATAAATCAACTAAAATGTCTTCTTACAGGAGGATGTACGGCGGAGAAAGACTCGCGGCTAGGAGCAGCTACTCCAGCCATCAGTTCTCCAGCCCGGTGCGCACCTCCCGCGTATCCTATGGTCTCCCCTCCGCCCCGACCGTCTACGCAACCAAGACCCAGAGGCTCCGGAGCAGCGCAGCCATGCCCCGGCTGTCCTCCGAGCAATTGGACTTCTCCCTGTCCGACGCCATAAACACCGAGTTCATCACGAACCGCACCAACGAGAAGGCGCAGATGCAGTCGCTCAACGACCGCTTCGCCAGCTACATCGAGAAGGTGCGCTTCTTGGAGCAGCAGAACAAGATCCTGCTGGCGGAGCTGGAGCAGCTGCGGGGCAAAGGCACGTCCCGGGTGGGAGATCTGTACGAGGACGAGATGCGCGAGCTGAGGCGCCAGGTGGACCAGCTCACCAACGAGAAGGCCCGGGTGGAAGTTCACCGGGATAACCTGGCGGACGACATCGACAGGCTGAGAGAGAAGTAGGAGGCGTGGCACGTCTCTGTGCTCCACTGTGTGATGATACAGAAACTCAATACAAAACTGTCATGTAGTGTATGCACTTTAATCACACTATTATCCGTGTTTGCATGCCCCTTTGTAACTCATAAACATGTTATAGACTTTAACACAGGCTTGACTCCAGTTTCTAAACATAAAGGCACTGCGCAAAACCTGTGCTGCTGCAGCTCTGTGCCTGAAGATTGTTTCACGCACATGTTTTCATGCATTACAAAAAAAGAAGTGGAGGCAGAAAATGAGGTCATGGCAGTTTTTAAGGTGGAAAAGTCTTATTTGCTGTTTGTCTTTGCAGGCTGCAGGATGAGATGGCCCAGCGGGAGGAGGCTGAGGGCAACATGCAGAGCTACAGACAGGTACAGTATCATTCACCTCATGAAATAGAGAGGTTAAGGTTAATCTTTGCCTCTGTTATGTGTCATAGATAGGGATTTTGCAAAGAGATGCTGATGGCTCCTTCGCACCACCTCCCCTGCTACACCTAAAACCTTAAATTGGTGATGTCAAAGATGTTATATAAACCTCAGTTACCACTGAGAGTCTCACTTCTAGCAGTAAAGTGGTCTAACTGTTCGTTTTCTCTCCTGCTCCCTCCTCTATCTAATTATTGCCCATGAGCTGCACAGACAGGAATGCACTTTTCTGATGGCACAACAGCAGATTCTAGACATGATCCGAAATAACCGCAGAGCAGAACTGACCCCCGTCTCGGTACAAAAGGCCAAGTTGTGGCTCCTGGGTTAAATCAGGCCTGCAATGAGAGGAGATCTTTTTAAGTCTGACTGGTCACACTGAATGAGCTGGACACAACAACAGTTCGGACCCAATGTGGTTATCAGAGCGAGAAGACAAGCCCCCATGTGATCCGGCTGTCTCGTCCGAGGGGGGAGCATCAGCACATTAAAACCTCACTTGTTATGGGCTTGTCAGTGATTGTTCCCTATCACTGGGTTTCATGGTGATTAATGAAGTGGCGGCGAGTCGTGCAAAAAGTTTCAAATGGGTGTCACGGTATGAGAAAAGATGAAAATCAGAACCAAATGAGGTGCATTTGCACAGCTGCAGACGTAGGAACAAGACTTAAATCTCCAGCGATTATGTGCTTTTTAGGAAATGCACTATGTTATCATTACATTGCACCATCATGACCTTGTCTAGATGAATGGCAGGAAGGAAGTCCCCCTGTGGCCTGTCATGGTGGCACTCTGACAACAATGCAGGGCCTGCAGCCGGCTCTCACTCAGTCAGGCAGACAGTCACTCCTCCAGCCCCCGGGCCTGTTTGGGAAACCCTGCTGAATAGCACACTTTGTTTGTGGCATTAGAGCAGGGGGCAAAGCTGCTCCATTTGCTGATACCTCAGTAACCAGCCTGCCAACGCCCTGACAAAGCACGGTGGTGTGGTGCAACAGCGAGTGTGTACATGGTAGGGACAGAAAAACAGAGTATAATGGGATGTTTTGAAAACAGTCTAATGTTTTACATTAAAAAAATCTTAATAAGAGAACATTTGCTTCGTGCTTAATTCAGTAAAGTTATAATATGGTAAGATGCTGTAATTACTGTATCTTAAAGCACATGGTAACAGAGGGATGACTATGCTTCTCCCAAAAGAGCCAGTAGAGACTTTCAGTTTAAGAATTCAGTTAGGTAACAGCAAATGGGATTAAGGGCCTCTTGAATAAGGCTCTATGGCTCTACAGTGCCTCCTTTATTAAATCAAATTCATTTATATAGGGATTGAAACAATCTCCTACATTTAATTTTACATTTTTCCCAGAAGAAAGGACAGGCAGAGGTGGCTTGTTTTTTTTTTTGTACAGTAAATGGCCTCGGGCTCCATTTGACAAACCCAAGAGACGTATTCAGATCCTTTACATAAGTAAAAGTAAGTCCTGTGTTAATTAATTAAGCAAAAAGAAAAATAAATACATTTAAAGTACCAAAAGTAGAAGCACTCATGTTTAAAGACTTATTTCAAAGTGTTATATTATCGATAATATTTTGCATCATTGGTAAAATCTTGCTCCGAAAAGTGATGAGTAACTCTTAATGTCAAAGAAATATAGCCCCTTGAAAAGTACTTTATTTTCCTATACAATAAAAATCATTAAATAAAATTAAAATACTTCTGCAGTTCTTGAACAAATGTAATTTTCTGCCTGTGATATAATCAAGGATTGTGGCCTAAAAGGTGCTGCAGTGTATTCAACACACGGAAATCACGAGAAAGCATCTGCAGCAACACTTGTCATGTGTCTGCAGTTGCTCTCTATTAGATGCACGTGTCTGCGACCTTCTCACGACACACTGGGTCATTCTGTGTAAGTGGCCGTTGCGCCTGTACAGCATGTGAAAGTGCATTGTCTTTCTGTGTCAGCAACACGTAATGCACAAGCCATGTCACCTTCACAAGTCACCTTATTAAGAGTCGCTGTTACTACACAGGATGTGGACAATGCTGCCCTCGCCAGACTGGACCTGGAGCGGAAGGTTGAGTCACTCCAGGACGAGATCGACTTCCTCAAAAAGCTGCATGATGAGGTAAGCTTCCTTTTAACGTGGCTAAAGCTGACCCAGTCTACTGCGGAAAACACTGCACACGTACTGCCTAATAAGCTAAAGGCACCCTAATGAATACTGGGCCAAGCAATCCGAGGTATTTGTTAATCTGCCCAGATTAAGCTTTCAGTGCATCAGAGAAATTTCAATACAGTTATAAAAAAGCACACAAAAAGACATTAAAATAAATAGAAAAAAATGAGTAGTACATACATGCCGGTGTTATTGATTCTATTGCAGGAAATGCTGGAGCTGCAGAACCAGATCCAGCAGCAGCAGCATGTGCAGGTGGACATGGAAATTGCTAAACCTGACCTGACAGCTGCTCTGAGGGACGTCCGTCTGCAGTATGAGAACCTGGCCTCCAAAAACATCCAGGAGTCCGAGGATTGGTACAAATCCAAGGTAAGGATTTCCCACAAAGTTGTAAAGTATGTAATTAGAAAGAAAATGTCCAAGACAATCAAAAGCAACATAATAAATGGACCAGAACTTTAATATAAACCCACATTAAGCACATTAATCATTACAAAGTGTTTCTACGATTGCCAGTCTTCATCGGGGCTTTAAAATCGAAAGCCTGACAAAGACCTACAGTGGTCAAAACATGTCTCTCCTAACGATTTAGCCACTGAAATTAAGGCTTTTTAATATTTTCTCTCGCATTTATACATTTCTGGAATGCCTGGATTGCCCTCCTGTGTGTCCTGTTCCCTGTTTCCCACGAGCACCTGACCTTATGTCTTGAGCTATGTATATAGAGCAAACAATCATCTTTTTTTCCTGGCATTAATCAATATTTTTTATAAGAACAGTTGATCACTTGAGTATTTGAATATGACACTGATGACTCGTAGCAATGAACTTACTAGTTCTACCTGATTCTGCTGTTTGCCTTAGCTCTACGGAGCATTTTAGCATCTTTCAGCTCTTTGTTTTGGCTTTGTGGCCCCCATCTTTACTGTTTGGGTCCAGTTTTGTGGCCCTCACCCAGTAGAGTGTATAGCCTGGGTTTGATTCCAACCTGAGGCCCTTTGCTGTGTGTCATCCCCTCTCTACCCCTTTCCTGTCACTCCTCACCTGTATTATCAAATAAAGGCAAAAAGCCCTCCTAAAAAAAGCATAAAATAATCTGTAGACTCATTCTGTCTCTGAGACTTTTGAATATTCGGTTGTTGTGCGCAGTGCTGCCTTAAAACTGCTTCAGCACAAAGCGGCAGTGTCACGTCTCTTTTTTTGGCCGCCTCTTTCATAATTTACATGCTTCACGCTATCTGCCACAGTCGCTCACCCTCAGCCTGTGATTCATCATTTATTGAGCGGTTGATTTTTCAGTTCTTCCCTCCTCTCTCTATGTTTGTCACTGTTGTTGCCAGTATGCTGACCTCACTGAAGCTGCAGCCAGGAATAATGATGCTCTGAGAGTGGCCAAGCAGGAGGCCAACGACTACAGACGCCAAGTTCAGGGGCTTACTTGTGAGGTGGATGCCCTTAAAGGAACCGTGAGTATGCAGTTTTAGGTTTGCACTGTAGTGTACAAGACAATGATGCAAAAGAAGAAAAAAGAATTTAATTTATGTATGTTTGAAATCAAGGAAATGCAGCACAGAAAGTTCAGAAAAAGCAGCATGCCTTTAAATAAAGACACAGCAAGTAGATATTTATTTTCACAGGTCACAACCCAATAAAATCACCCTCCTATTTGAAACAAGTTATTTTCTTTGCCCGAGTGTCATTTTGCTCCCTCTTGGCTGCCGTCCCAGAATGAGTCCATGGAGCGCCAGATGAGAGAGATGGAGGACAACTTCTCCCTGGAAACGGGCGGTTACCAAGACACCATCGGCCGCCTGGAGGAGGACATTCACAACATGAAGGACGAGATGGCCCGTCACCTCCGGGAGTACCAGGACCTCCTAAATGTCAAGATGGCCCTGGACATTGAGATTGCCACCTACAGGAAGCTGCTGGAAGGAGAGGAGAGCAGGTGAGGGATGTCTGAGAGTCTAGATATGCATAGGAATATTCATGACATGCAACAAAGACACATATGGACTGTATTTTTATTTATTTTTTTGTCTTTTCAGAATCACCAACCCACTGCCAAACTTCTCATCTCTAAACCTGAGAGGTAGTATCACAGTGTGCATGTTGATGTCACAGCAGGAAATTACATTGTCAGAAAATAAAACAACACACTATTTCTTTTTGCTCTTCCAGAAACTATGATTGAAACCAAACCTCATTTTGAATCTACAACAACTAAGAAGGTTCTCATCAAGACCATCGAGACCAAGGATGGTCAGGTAGTATCCACTTGAAGTGATTTTCAATCAATGAAGTAGTTTTCTGACGGTCATTTGCGGCCAGGGGCACAACCCTGCTCACCTTTTCTCTCTGTCCTCTGCCTCCTCCTCGTTCAGGTGATCAACGAGTCGACCCAGAACCACGATGACATTGAGTAATAATGTCTTTGTCTTTGCCAAACAATCAACAAAAGCAATACGAAGAAACACATTTCACTGGGGGCTACGAGCAAGCAAACAAGCCAACAACAACAACAACACAAAAAGCAAACAGCTTCAAAAAGTGCCTTTATATGTGATGATCCAGTAAGCCTGTTAGTTGACACAGACTGTATTTTGCTTCCTCCTCTGCTGAGAGTATTATCTTTTGTCACATTTGTTTAGACACAATAATGAAATCAGCACAACATAGAAATCCTTATTGAGGTCTACAAAAATCTTTCTCTGTAACCAAAGTAGTATTTTTGATCAATACAGCATGCACACTCCGGGAAATCTGTATGCTAAAGATGTCACAATTGCCTGTACGCAGCAATAAACCAGTAAGACCGTAACTCAACACTGTGCACGAGGTGTAGTGCTTTGTGGTATTTGGTATTGATATTTGCTGGTAATATTTTTGTGGTGATGAAGTCGCAGTACATGGAACAATTTCTCATATGATAAAGGTGGAAATTGTCATCATTTTAAGAACCAAAGTGCACATTTTTAAGTAAATAAATTGTGCAACCGGTCTTGAAATCCAGATTTTTCTCAATGAGGTAAAAAAAATACATATATCAGCTGTTTCAAGAAGCAAAACTGATTCAGAGGCTACATTTTCCAGCTGTATTCATATACTTGCAAAGATTTTTATGCTTTTTAGGAGCAGATATAAGACACTAAAGACCAGAATGAACATCTATTCATAGAACAAAGATAAACACACTTTTATTCAGGAGCTTCAGCAGCATCCTGTGGTTGATACAGCATCTACCAGCTCACCGCACCCTTCACCACCCTCAGCCTTTAGGCATTTACATAGAGTTAAATCAATGTCTCTTAACCACAACTCACATTACAAGATCCACAGAGAGGCTTTTTGCAGGGCTGCGGTTTTAGATGACATTAAGATGTACAGCTGTACCTAATAAACTGTTAACTCAGTGTGCAGTGTCACAGCTGAATAATGATAGCTTATTAGTAGCTCAGTAGCCTTGACTCTGCCCTCCTTGACTCTAAAAAAGAGGACAGGTCAAGAGTGAACTTTGAAAGTCAACTTGTAAGCCAACATGGACGAGTGTTTAGAAATTTTTTTGAACATCTGCAGTCCAGTTACAAGTGGGGTAGGGGGGAAATTGATACAGTATTGTGATATTATGCTGGCAATATTTGTGAGGGATGCCAAGTATTATTATTTTTTTAAATTATTATTATTAAATTAATCATATTGCAAATACAAATTAAACTTTTGGTAGCCTACTAGAGTAATAAAATGAATTTCTTTTTCTGTCCACTGGATGCATGATGATAAAAATGATTGAAGTAAAATAAACACAAAGTTCATCTTATTAGATAAGGGGTTTGACAGTTTTTCTTTTTGAAAAAAGTAATAAATCACAGTATATTGAAATATGTTATTGCACATTCTCAGCATATTGCAAAACATTAAATAAATCTCAATAATACTGTAGCAAGACTTGAGTATTGTGATAATAGAATATGGTGGGGCGCTGGACAAACTCTGTCTGATGAAGATCATGTGACGCGATTGAAAGCTTCAGAATGCTCCTAAACTGACCTTGAGGTAAGGTTGTTGTCAACAATATATTAAGCTCATACTGACTGCAATAAGCTTGTAATATTTTGTGTAATATAGATTGTACACAATCAACACTGACATTGCATATTAGATCTAATGTGCTGTGTAGGATGTAACAAAGTACTTTTACTCAAATTCTGTGCTTAAGCTATCCATTCTTGAGCATTTTCATGTTATGCTACTTTATACTTTGACTTTATCTCATTTCAGATTGAAATATTCTACTTTTTTTTTTTTTTTAACTCCTCGACATTTATCTGGCAGCTATAGTCACTTGTCAAATTGAAATTTTACATGTAAAACATGATTGGTTAATAAATAATGATGCATTTTGATAGATTACTATCGACAGTATATAAAGTTTTTAATTTTAGCTCCACCTCATCCAGTTTACTCACACATGTACCGAAAACTCTAATACAACAATAGGCTGTTCTGTGGCCTAATGAGTACTTTTGATGGTGTAAGTGCAGCTTGCATTTTTTTTTTTTGACAATACTACTGTTTTTATTTGAATAGCATTGACTGCAGGACTCTAATTGAGTGATTTAACATGGTTGTATTGCTACGGTTAGCAGAGAAAATGCCAGCATGCAGATAAAAATGAAGCCTAAATTTAACAAAATCACATTTCGTTATCAGCTTTGATGTCAGCTGTTGAAAATACTATCAAGATAACTGATGCTGCCCTGTGAGGTCCAGGGTTGCAGTTTGCAGAGCAAAGAGATGCTTTAGTCAGAATCAATGATATGTCTGGTTTACAGCAGTTGACATGATGATATGCAGAGTATGCTGTATTTGACTGCCATCTGCCGGTTATTAAGGTGAACTGAACTCCCTCCAGCGGCAGGTCATTGACAGGCTATGTTTATTCAGAGTAGCCCGAAGCACCACAAAATCACATTTTAATTGAGCATGTATTTCACCCGGACCAAATCTCGCGATGATTTATCCCAGATACCTTAAAAACGTTATTTTATCGTTATTTTTTTTATTATTATTATTACCACAGAAGATTTTGGGGCTCTTCAGGTGAGTGCAGCTGGATCTCTGCTCATTTTAATAATCCGTCATACTTGTCAGTTAATTAATGTCGCTTGTTTTCGCCGGTCTGCCCCGAGAGATCAGTGTGTTTGTCGACAGAGCAACTTTCTCCATGTGACGTGACTGTCGGAGGAAACACAAACCGAGGGAGATGCCGACATGTTCCGTTTAAAGTCTGTCCCTCGGTTTGTTCATCATTTCCACATCTTGCTGTCAGTTAACTTGGCCGGATATGAAAAGGTAGCGGGCTGTGAGTGACACAGGTGGGCGCTTTCTTCTTCGGCGCTTGAATTTGGCGACTGAAACAAAAATGGAGTCAAGTTTGAACAGGTTTTGAGTAAAATGAGAGGAAAACTCCGAGTGACCGATTCAGACTAAAGCTTTGTGACCTTTTATCCGGGGATGGGCTCGGTGACTTCTGCTCTCACACGGACAAGAAACGCGTTGGTGAAAGTGGGCTCAGAGCCGGAGAACCATGACCCGGAGAGGAGCCAGTCCGCCCCGGAGACGGACCGGGCCAAGAAGAGGAGCCCGCGGTTCAACGTCGCGAGCCAGACTGGACGCCAGAGTTCCCGACAGTCGCTGTCCGAGGTGCTGAGCAGACAGGACTCCGACGGAGCCAGACTAAGTTTGAAGAAGAAGACTTCTGAAGGTCAACAGAGCGGTGAGTTCAACACAGAAGTTACCTGTTGGTGTAGTTACTGCTATAAAGTAACACATAAAATACATTTACTCAAGTACTGTACTTTTTGAGGCACTTTATGCTGCTTTACAGGCTGCTTCTCCTCCTGTGCATTTCAGCTTTCATACGTAACACTTAAATTATTTAAAGATGTTATCCTGCAGTATAATTTAACAGACGTGCCATTCTGCATAATGAACACTTACCTTTTGTTGCTAATACTTATGTAGAAGTACATTTTAATTGCAAGACTTTTAATAGCAATAGAGTATATTTCATAGTGTGTTATTGCCACTTTGAATACTTCCTTCAATGACATAGCAAATTAACTATTTCCACAGCAGACATTTTGTCTCCTCACAGCAGGAAAAAAGCACAGGTGGCTCAGATTCTTTAAGTAGCCCAGTGAACCAGCATGTGCAGTAGCAGGGTCCCAGGCATGCTAATCTGAATGGGACACAGTTGCTATTAGTGTAACTGATTACACCTTTGCTTCTCCTGCTGTGACATGTCAAAGTGTTTCCTGTTGAAAAAGGTGTGTAGGATCAAACAAGCAACACTAAATTGTAGCTACATTCAAACAAAAGTTTACACTGTCATTTTCTAATTTAATTATTCACTAATGCTTTTTAGATTTCAGCTGCAAGCCATTTAACTTGATAACACTGAGAGGGGCCATTTTGCTGCATCATTTTTGACTTTACTCTTATTGCAAATACTTCTCTGCTGCAAATATACTTAAAGTAAAGTCTCCTAAGTACTTAGATATGGTGCATCACTGACATGCAGTGTTCTCATGCAGTGCATCTCTGTTTGGTGTTGTACTTGTTGATCATCAACTGAAGGTAGTGCACAGTCTTTTGACTCAAAGTGAAGTCAGTGAATATAAAGAGTAGGGTATCATGGTGATATGTTCAGTTGCTATTTTAAGTGCAGTTTGCAGTATCTGGGTGGCAGTTTAACTACATAAAGTCTCATTTGCATTTTCAATAGTTAAATAAACTACATATTTATAGTATTACTGTGAAGTTTTTTGCCATACGGTGTGGCACAATGCTGCAGCTCATGGGACATGGCTGTCATTTAGTGACAACCACCTGCTATTTGACTTAAAGCACCTCAGGCCGCTTGCAACCAGGATGTTTGCAATTGAATAAATTAATTAATTTATTATTAAATAAATTCAGCATTTTCCTGATTCCACCCCAACAGCTGCTCCCTTAGGCTACCTAGGTGAGGACTGGTCCCTAAATCAAACCCACCTTCACTAAGTGTCACTTTCTGTCGTACCTCTGTGTAACAATATGATATTCCAACTCAGATTGTGAGCATTTCCCGTGATGTAGTTTGGAGGTAATTGAACTACTTTTTGAAATTAGTTATACTTTGACACGCTGAAATATTTTGACAGTAGTACAAATGTAGTGTAACCTCTTGTCATTGTGAAGTAGCTATAATTTGGTAAACTAATCTCTCAGTTTTAGGGAGCATCCTGGCCTCAAAAACAGCTGGTGTTTTTCTTTATACTGCTCGTCACTGTGGTTCAGTTCATGGCTCTATCTGTAGATGAGAGCAACTGGTCACTTCAGAGGATTACTATGAATATGCTACTGGGGAAAAAAGGTATTCACTGAATGAATGCGGGGCTCTTTGATGGCCAGCCTCAATGCAACATATCTCCACTGCCAAAGCATCTCTTTGATGTGTAAGGTGTCCCCCAGGCTGAAATAAATCAGATTACAGTCCTATTAGTTTGAACAAATTCACATGTGACACTGCCATACTGCAGAGATGTGTTATGTTTGTGAAATTGGAAATATATGGTGCAAAGGTTTACTGAATCAGCATCAGTTGTCTGGTGAATGTGCACCAGAAATGAGGCACTGGTTGTATAATGACAATAGTTTAATTGCATCACTGCGTGGTCTTTTTCAAGGCAAGTTAAGTTAACATGTTAACGTGTGATTAAAGCGAGTTGTGACTTTTATTTAAAGGGATTTACATGGTACAAACTTTATTTCAGCAGTTGACAGTTCAGTGACTCTGTGTTCACTAGCAGTATCTGTGCACCCTTTAACTAGAAGTGCAGCAGTTTTATTCCTTAAACGTTTCTAATGTCGTTTAATCTATGTGTTACTCAGTGTTTCCTTCAGTTCATCCTGTTTATCTTCAGCTGTCTCCTTCTGCCACCTCTAGTTCCAACTCCCTGCATATCTGTCCCAGAGGAAAGCAATTTTCCCTGGCTGACTCCTAAAATACCATCCGCACTGTGGCGTTTCCATGACCGTATGACAGTGTAGACTCCCGTTGAGTTTCCTCCCTGGTCCCCAATGATGTTCATGTGTGTTGAGGAGTCCCCTCCCTGACGCTCAGTGGACTGCACACTCATCTGTTTCCTCCTGAGGAACAAAACACAGACACCTGTCGGCGCAGAGATCCAAACTACTGCTAAGTCATAAAGTTAAGACATTATAACAGTTTGACATCAGCTAACGACTTTAGACCATGGCTCTTATCTTAGCTGTCATGCCAGATGAGACCACACACACCCCTTTAGTTTTTAACAATGTCAACGCTGTTTCAGCCACCCAAAATAAAAGAACCAGTATAGCAGGAGCTTTATGGGAAATGTCTCACAGTCAGTCTCAAAGACTGTACGGTACCACTTCTTACATTTTTATTTTCTTATGCTAATAAATGCTAAATAGGGGCAGTTAAAGTGAGGTTTTATTACGTTATTATTGTTCAGTAAATCTTCATGAGTACCTCATGAAAGTAGCATGCATACATTTGCATCAGACACTGAGGGAAAACCTTTTTAAACAAGGCTTCATGATTGTGTTTATATTGTGAGTAATGTAGTAGGTGATTAATGTTTGAAATGACAGACTAATGTATTTTACTCCTGCTGTATCTACTATATTACATGCTTCATTAATACATTAAGAGGCATTTGCTGGCTTATTTGGCTGGAAATATGTTTTGTAATTGAATACAACAGCAGATCTGATAGGATGGTGAAATAATAATAGTAATAGGCTACAGTATAATGAAAGATTGAGGCATTCAAATTTTAATAATACAACCAGTTTATTGACATTTTGAGCTCTAATTTGGTTTAAAGCTGACTAAACATGTGAGTGTGTAAAATGCAGTTACATATTCAATCAAATTTTGAATGACTGTTTTTCATTAAGTTCCGGATGAAGGGTGTTTGGTGTGAGTGTATGAATAAGTGGGACATTGCACATCAAACTGTTGAATTTGAATGGACAAAATGCTTATTTTATGATAAATTTTTTTTACAAATATAAATTGCCAGTACAAAAATAAATGAAAACAGTTTCTTCTGCCATGTTTATACCAATGCGTTAAACTTTATCAGCACCAAGAACCAAAAACAAGCTGTGAGACGGCAAACAATCCAGAATAATCCTCTACAGGCCAGTGACGTGATGCAGCTGTGACACATGTCATCAATAATTGACGTATATTTAAAATGACATTCGATCCAGCAAGCGTGCCCCATATGGCAAAGACTTGTTCCATCTATTCCTTCATCTTCACACCTCATCCTTTAATCTCTGCCTCACAGCAGAAGGACGACCTGTAGAACAAGGAAAAGATGCAGGTGTAGGAAGAGAAGAAGCATCAATAAGGAACCAAGAAACATTAGTCTGTCTTTAGTGTGGATTTTGGCAACCCTCTGAGATTTATTCTCGTGCTAGTTACATTCAAGTACAGGAAGTAGTGATGTTCATGTAGCACAGTGGTGAAAATTAACTTCAGGTGTTCCTCCTTTAACATGTGTCTTGGTTTCACAACTGCAGTCATAAATGCAGTCAGTGTTGACATTCATGATATTCACCCGTGCTCACAATCTTTTCCTGGCCTTTAAGATACCCTGTGGAGTTTCTGACCACTATTAGTGCTATTTTTGGTTTCACACTATTCCAATGACTTTCAGTCGGTGGTAATGTGCCAGGAATGCAGCAACATGCCTTTAAAGGCAGACAAGAATTAGACTGCTGGCTAGTAAACATGGATATAAATAATGCAGGTTTCAAACACTTGAGGGAAATCAATCTGGTCAATGTTTTATGAAGAGTGAAATGCATTCGACGGGTTTATTAGACTCACAGTTGAACACGCAATGAATTTTGGCGAATAACACTTTTTCTGTTTACAAGAAAACTAGCACTTACAGCACTTCTTTGCAGTAACTGAGCACCTTTGTTGCCAAGTCTTAAAGGGATAGTTCACCCCCAAATCAAAAATACATTACAAAATACATACATACAGGCCATTTTTTTTGGCCGTAGAGATGTCTACCTTCTCTCCAATATAATGGAACTAGATGGCACTCAGCTTGTGGTGCTCAAAGCACCAAAAAATACATTTTAAAAACTCAACAGCATTGTGTCTTTCCAGAAATCATGATCCATTTACTCAAGATAATCCGCAGATACAGCTGCAAGAAGTTTCATGAGGGAACTATTTTCTTTCGACCAAACTACCCCCGCCAACTGAATCACTGCGCAGAAGGAAGCGTGCATTTAATGCTAGCTCACCTAGTACACCGAGTTAGCTAACATTACAGCTCAGCCAAGGAGGACGCCTTAATCATTACATCTTGTACAGTCAAGAGTAGTCCATGAGTAGATGCACACTTCTTTCTGGACAGTAGGGGAGTTGGCGGGTAGTTTAGTAGAAAGAAAATAGTTCCTACATGAAACTTCTCACGACAAGGTCGGTGTATTATCTTGAGTAACCAGGTCGATATGAGTTTATGAATTGTATTTTGGTGCTTTGAGCGCTACAAACCGAGTAACATCTAGTTCTATTATATCAAAGAGAAGGCAGACATCTCTACGTCTGGTATCTCCAACTCTCGGCAACTCACACCAGAACAATCTAGTCTGATAAATAGCACCACAGTTAAGAGGAAAAACATGTATTTTTCATTTTGGAGTGAACTGTTCCTTTAACTTTACAATATACAGTAGTTGCCACAAGCAGTTATTGCAGGAAATACCATTTAAAAACACTGGTACTGAACATTTTACAGATGCCTTTATTTTTCACATATCTGAAAAACATATTATATATAGAGCTGTGTGATATGAATGATATTGGCATTTCTGCTTTTTGCTATCTGAGAATAGCTGCTTATGAACATTCGAATAGGATGAAGTTTATAAGAGATAATGCTACTTTCCCACAGAGGCTGTATGTAGTTAAGGATATTACTGTCTTTTTATCTGTGTTTTAAATATGGAACAAAACAATTTGCAACTAAGCCCATGATTTACTGAATTAGGTGTTATTTTTATAATCAACACCAATGGCAAGTGTTTAGCTCTGGTGTATGAGCTGTGCTATTGCTGTGTGGCCTCTGTGACCAGTCTAATAATGTGCACAGTCTGCTGGGTCGTCAACACTACATGTGTGACACTCTCATGAAAATAGCAGAATTGGTGTCATTTTCTGACTGTCCGAATAACACTGATTAGTTGCTTTGGTCTGTTGGATGGAGGATGTCTGGGGTGTGGAAGACGACTGGTTCTAATCAAAAGGTTTACATTTGTTGGCCCTGCTGACATAACACTCACCCAACTGGTTTATCTTCTTTGATCCGGAAACATGCTGGCACAGAAATCATTAGCTTTATATGTGCACTATAGAGCTCAAGACTCTCTTCCCCGTTTTCTTCAGGGTCTTTGTGCAGCAGGACTCAGATGACAGTTCATGTAGCTGTCTGTTTTGTCAGCTCATTTCCCACAGGTTTGCAACACAGGCTAACATTACCCTTAAAGGTGCCTCTAATGAGTATTTAGCAGGGGAAAAGGCAAGCTCCCTGGCACCCTGTGTGTCTTAATTACATGACTTTGTCACTGTGGTGACAGTGGTGTGGGGACTGACAAAGTGCAGGCCGTTCCACAGTCTAGGGGAGACCTCTAATGAGCTTGTTTTTCTGTCTGATTGCATAGTTGTTGTGTTGAATCGTGATGTGCTACTGGGACAGATCACCCAATCAAAAGGCCCCGAAACTGATGTTATGTTTGAATAAATTACAGAATAAAATGATGGTGAAATATCAGTTTATAAGCATCCAGAAAACTAGGAAAATGTGTCAGACTATAATTCAAATATGCTAATTTATTGGAAAGGACAAGTAAAAGCAGGACTGTTTGTGATTAATTTTGCGCAAAAGGCTTTTTCTAATCCCCAAATTAGCCCTCACCTCTCCTTTATCTTCACGACTAATTAATATGTTTTAGTGATGGCCCATCCTGGTGTTTGATGGCCAGATCAAAGGTGGAGAAATAGTTCACCTTCAATGGACATAACAGAAAAAGCAAGCAGGTGTGTTTTTGTATCAGCAATCCACTGCAGCATCAGTTTGTTAGAAAAAAAACAAACACCAAAGTTTATTTCTAAAAACATATAAAAAATTGCAATGACAATTTCACATGGAAGTTTGAAAACATCCCATAAAAACTGAATGTCTCTTTTGCATTGCTCCAATAAGCACATACAGACGTAAATGAGGAAAACAGACACTGAAAATAACAGTAAAATAACTGCAGTATATACTTCTATAATACTATGAAATCCACACTAGCGTAATGAGTGGTATTTGCCATATCAGCCCCTTGTCAGTGTAATGTATGCAATGTATGTCTGAAAGGTCTCCCTGTTGCCTAGTGACAGTGACGTAGTCCTAGTATTGACCCTTGAAGAAAATGGATCTTGACAAGGACTCAACAGATGTATGGGTAGATGATACACCTCTCAGAGCAGCTGTTGTACTACGTGCTCCTTTTGAAATGTGCTCTGGCATTAAAACCAACATACATCAGATCCTGTATTGTGTATTGTGCTCAACAGGTGTGATCTAAAATTCTTGGCGCACACTTGGCATTTGTGTTGTCGTGCTGTATCAGCAGCCCTGACTCACGCATTTATTATTAAGAAGGCTCAACGCAATTATGTGTAGTGGTGTAATTAAGCAGTAAACTACTCTGTTCCATGTCGTGCCTAACAACGACCCTTAGCTCTTCTAAACTCATTGTTAACTCATGTGGCTCATTGCTTATATAAAACGGTTACTACTACATATAGTAGGCAATGTTTTAAAATTAAAAAAAAAAAAAAAAAAACACAGCAAAAAATGCAATAATTTATTGATCACAAATAATCCTTCTATCATGGAACAGTGTAGCTCTTTTGCGACATTTAGTGTAGCCTGATTACTTGTTGAGTAACTAAGCTAACGTTACGCTATAACAAAAAATAGCACTTGACAACATAGCTAGAGAAAAGTGAGCATAATAGGCTACAAATAAACATATACAGTGAGTTATCCCCGTAGGCTCTGTTTGTTTCTTCGCAGCATCTTTGGGATTTTTTTGTGCATTCTTGAATGACCAAGTTGCGTACTTCTGACCATTGTCGTCCTACAACTATTAAATAACTATGATTGATAGGTGACTAATTGGCATAATAATATTAAAATTGTAATGCAGTCACAGCTGTGTGTTTATAGAGTACTTTACATTGGCCTCAAATGTGGCTTAGTCAGTCATAATCAAAGACTAGAACTATTTGTTTTATGAAGATTTATTAATGGGAACTACGGCATAAATTTAAACAACTAACTGAAAAACAATTAGAATTGAAATAATCCATTAATATTAAATACATGAATGTAAACTGAAATGCACACACTATATTTACTAATGTGCTATTCATATGGCTACAAATGCAAAGCTTGTCCTGAAGACTGAATTAGAAAAAGGCTATGGCTTCATTAAATAGTGTTAATCCTCTGGGTACATGATTTTCCTCAGTTGTGATATTGGCCTGAGGGTGGTGCCAAAGGAAAGCTGATGAAATCAAAAAATGAGAGGGGTTTATCTTGTGGGAAGCATGAATGTGCAGTTTTAGTGTAATCAGTGCATTAAAACTTAATTGTAAGTTGAAATTTTGAAAGGTCAGAGGGTCGCCAAATACATATGGGCAGTGATTCCCAACTGGTCCAGCCACAGGGTCTAGATTTGTCCTTAGTCATTAGTTCAGGGTCCACACAGGTTAATGCATTCAGCGTCATTTGGCCATGTTGTTCAGCTAGTTTCGCTTTCTGTCAAGTAGCTGTCCCTTATTCACTCACTCTAAAGCAGTAAACAACACTTCAAAATCTCTGTGCCGGAAATTCACTGTACTCACCTGCAGTCCATTCAGAATGGACCTGCGACCCACTTTGGACTGTGACCCACCAGTTGGGAACCACTGCATGAGGGTTAGTTCTTTGGGGACTATGAATATCTATCTGAACTTCTTGGAAATCTAAAGCTTTAATGCCTTAGGTACAAAGTTGACAGTCTGACCCATAGGGATAGGCGCCTCAATATTACATTGGGCCCTGGGGCTACGGACACTTCTCCTGTTGTTGGCGCCACTCTGTCTCTTTACATCATCACACTCTCCTCCATCCCACTCCACAGCAGCAGAGGGATTTCTTACTGGCTCTTCCCTCTTCCTCAGCAAACAGCCTGCTCACGACACCACTGCTACCTGACTTAAGATTTGAGATACTACCAAAAACCAAACCAAAACCAAAAACTTGTTCTACAATACGGTGTGGTGGTCATCATGGGAAACCTCTGTGACCTCTCTGTCCTAGTGGCCTGGGGCCTGGGATCCAAGCACAAATAAGTCCTTGCATTAAGGTGCCATGGCCCATAGGTGAAGCTAGAAAAAAATCCATCATACCTACACACCCACACAGTGTCATTCTTTCAGGAATTTCCAATTACTGTGTGGTTAATTTGTCCAGCAGATTATGATATTTCTTGTGTTCAGGTGTAAATTTTGGCCTCATGGTGGCACTTGTGGAGAGCTCATGGGTTCCCTGATATTTTGCTGTTGGCCTCAGCATTACACAGACTGCTGAACACCTCCACCATCCTTACATTAGCACCTACTGATGCTTTTAACTGAATGCTTTTTTTTGAAAATCCTTCATCGCCACAGTTTACAAGGTAATATATAAAACTGCAAAGTCTCACATGGCCTTCCAAAGCATCATAAAAGCAGAAGCACCACCCCTTCAGTTACTGTAAGTGTATTATGCAATCTCCACTCACTTCTGTAACCCCAAATGCATTAAATAGGAAGCTTTGAATATTCTGCAGCAAAATTTGACCATGATATACACACTTGAACAGACACCTACTCTCACAGAATAAACTCTCAAAGAAAACTGTGCCCTTTAGCGCCTTTCTGCTTCTTTAATTAATGTCCCGGATAATTGCGCACATTCTTTTGGACTCATTATTCAGGGATGAATTTAATATTGGCGACAGGATTCTACAGCAATATGATAATATCATTAATCATATTGACACAGCTGTGGCCTCAACAGGCTTTTCATTTTTAAATGTTTGGGCAAATTAAATGGCAGTGTAACCGGTTTTGCCCTTTCAAACAAATGGTTACCTGCTGACAAAAGGAAAGAATAAAAAAGTTGCAATATTCCCACACATGCCCTTATTAACATAAAAGCTAACCGGGAATAATTAGGATCCTCACAAATTGCTACATACAGTATGAACTGGAGGCTGTGGAAAGCAGGGTGGCAGGAGAAAGAGAGGATAAAGAGCTCTTACTGTAGCTCGCAAACAAAATGAGATGGAGTGTAATTATCTAACAAGTGTATAATGTGTCCGCTGGAACCGCACTGCATGACTCAAACTGGCTCTGTTATAATTGGGTAGATCTCCTGATTGTAATCGATTTCCGTTTCAACACTTCAACCACCACATCACTTAGAAATCACGCTTTAATTACTGTCTATAGCATTTTATTATTCCATGTCCTTATTTGACTACGTCCTTGTTTGACGGATCCAGGATTATTTAATAACTGTTGAACAATCACCCTTTGAGACAACACAGTCATTTCAGTGTTTCATGACTCTTCAGTGTGTGATTGTGGTGCAGATTTTTGAAGTAGGTGTTGCTGTTGAGATTTGCAGCTGCACAGAAATAATGCGGGTTTTATTAACTGTTTGTTAATGTGGGGACGTGTTAATGCCTCTAAATCCCCAGTCTTTATTGCTACATCGCTCAGATTATATTGAATGCCACTGAAGTGAAATACATAATTTATTGTGGCTGTTACTGGAAAAGTTTCTTAATTAAAGAACAAAGAGAGAAAAGAATAAACACAAAGAATATATAGGCCAATATTATCCTATAAAATTCTAAAGCATCGGAACGTAATGGAGCATAATTTTAAGTGCTAGATTGCAGACAACTGGACTTGCTTTAGTTTCACCCCTCATCCAAGAGGCATCTTCAGATTTAATGGACTGGTGTGGAGTTGCAGGCTTTAAACTGTTGCTTTGAGCTGTTGCGGTCACTGAGGTCACATGTGCATCATTGACCCACCTACCATCATGTGGGTAATAGAGCATAATTTTCAAATCACAAAAGCTGCAATTGACAAACAACCAGGTTGGAAACAACTTGCCCTGTTGGCGTCACGTGAACACTTGCTGCCCTATGCTCTATGAGACATATGTGTATGAAAAGTAGATGAGGAAAACAACTTTTAAAGTGCCGCGGGCACGCTTTGATTCTTGCAGTGAAAATGTCCTAACCTGCTCCGTGCCTCTGCGAACAGGCTCAGTGACGTGTTGCTTGTTTTAAAAAAAGCACACCCTTGCTCTGCTTTGGAGATGCTTCAAGCACTTCCAACCTATTTTCAGAGCAAGAGCACGCCATTGCATAGGCTTGTTCCGGGCTCGATAGGCACCCTGAATGTTGTTGTTGCTTGAAGTATATTTGAACACTCAGCTAGAGTGCGCTTGCTCACTGTATGTTGGGAAGAGGCGTCAGATTGTTTGTCGTGGCATTTTTGAGAGGGAGAAAGTTGTGGTTGATGAGCTGAGAGAAGACAGGCGTTAGCGATTGGAGAGTCAGTGTGCTTACCGACCAGTCTGGAAGCTGAAGCAGGAAAGGTTAACAACAAGTGGTAGTGCCGGCAGTGTGCACTTTAGTTTGTGTGATTTGTTTACAATGCTGTAACTGTATGAAGGTCAGAAAGATTCACATTTATTTCTGTAAATATAAATGTTCACACCAGGTCTGTTGTTCTGCACCACAAGTTATTATATTCTGCTGCTATTGAAGGTTTCTACAATTCAATAGCTAATAAAGATATGTTATTCATATCTATTCTTGCATCAATTCATCTCAATCCATCATAACACACCAGCCTGGTGTACATGAAAGAACAGTGTATATGCTGACTGTATCCAGTGTTTTGTCGGTCATACTACAGAATGATTTATTGCTTTGTATAGTGAATAAAACAGAATATAAGGAACTAACAAAAAATTGCATACTGATAACAATATTAGTCGTTCAACCCTAATTTCTTTTACGTAAATTAAGCATATAATGACAATCGAAAGACATAATGTCACCTTACCTGTGAGCCTGCCATTATAGGCATGTCTATTGAATTTAAAAGGAGGTGTGAGAACAAGCCAGAAGCCTTCATAAAGAGCACTCACAGACACTAATCAGGGGAGAAAATGAAACACGGGAAAAATTCCATGGCTAAATGTCAGATGGTGGTAATAAGGGAAGCTTTTTATCCTTTGTTGATCTGGTGTGTGCAGGTTTGTGTGTTTATGTGCATGGGCAGGGGGATGTGTGTCGGCTTAAGGTAGTTTCGATAAGCATAAAGGGAAGATTTCTCTAGGATAACATTCAAAATGATGAAAAAAGCAGTGTCCTTGCTCTGGTGTCATTTCCAGTATTCAGTGGGCACTTAAAAGGGAAGATAAATAAATAAATAAATAAAAGCGAGGCAGTTTGTGCACTCACAAATGTAACTGTTCGACTAGGTGATGTGAAGCGTTTTTTTTTTTTGTACTTTGAAAGAGAACAGTATGCTGTTAATGGGCTTCTGCTTTCTGTGCCTCAGTAGCTCCTGCAAAATGAAAAGCAGTGGCATTGATTTAATGACTAGTTTTGACTCAATACACATAATCACTCTGTCGCTATCTTTCTCTCCACTGTTTCCCTCTCAGCACTCATGCACCAATGCATGTGCGGCTCAACACGATTTTAGAGTCAATTTTTGTTTGAGAGTTTGTGAGCAAAACTAGAATAGACTACCACAGGTCTGTGCCATACCAACTCTGAGCTTCAGTTGCTTTTGCTATAAATTCTTGACGGTAGGAGGAGTCACATTCATTTTAAAGACCTCTAGAGATGTCCTCTCTCCACCCAACCTCCACCACCAACGCCACTACAACCACCACCCACCACTCACACCTACTGTACCTCTTGGGGAAGAGAGACGAGGAGAGAAAGCGTGGAGGGAGGGGTGGAGGGAGATCGAGAGAAGAAAAACAAATCAAGAGCCATAAGCTCCTTGAAATGAGCTTGTTGAGGTGTGAGAAACGGAGTGAGGGAGAGAAAAGATATGTACAACAAAGACCAGGGGGTGGAGAAGGACTTGAGATAAATTCTCCAGCTCTGTATCTTTAACGAGAAGTGGTGAGTCTTTGACAGTTGTGTTCCAGCACGAGTCGGAGGACTTCATTTTTTTTCTCTCCTGGCTGAGAGTTACCCAAAGGAAACTGAAACAAGCCAGTGCAACTGACAAGAGGCATTAAAGCAGATTAAAAGGCACCAGGCAAGGGTGGCCGCAGGTTGCCAAAGCGATGGAAGCTAACTCCAAGAAGCATCGGTTTAGGAAGGGTCGGAGTGCCACCTTCAGCATTGACGGCTTCAACATCACTATAGGTAAGATATTGTGGGTTAGGCAGAGCAGCAGGAAAGGTTAAGTGTTTGCATGTGAGCGAGATGCATGAAAAGTGTGCATGACAGGAGCAGAAAACATGTGTGAGAGTGTGTGAAGCGGAGCAATGAGGCGTTTGGCTCCAGCACAGCCACATCGTTAAACACATCACATTTCAGCCTCTCTGCACAACTCGCCACGTTAGTCCATTCTGCTGAATTTGATGCTTTCCCCTGTAATGCAACTACACCATGGAAACAAGCTGGCTTCAGACTAAAGCTGTGTGCTGCTGACGTCACCAGGAATTCATTCTATTGTCTTGACAACCGGAGTGTTGATGAACTTATGTGGCACTTGCCTTGTTTTTTGCCGGAGCGCTTGTGAAAACTCTCGCAAGAGTGAGCGTTGAAACAGTGTTGACAACAGAGTGATGTTAAGATGGTCTGTGCTGGAGACTTTGGAGGAACTGTTCCCTTACATCTGTTTGTAGTTTAGGAGAAGTGGTTTGACAGCTTTGTTGTGTACACAGCAGGGATAATGTCACAAGTGTGATGATGAACAAAATGTGCTGCGTCAGGTCTTATTTATAGTAAAAAAGTTTGCCTGAAACTTTAACCATGAAGCTCTCTTTGTTTAAAAAAAGCAACTTTTTTTTTTAACATCAGCAAGAAATGTGACGTGTAAAAACATTTTGCTTTTGGACATATGTAATTTAACACTGAATGACAAAAGGCAGTAAAGTGCTGCTGCACTTTTTGCCACACCCCAATCAGTGTTGTCACAACAGGGGTTTTACCCCAGATGACAGTAAACACCTGCTGCGACATCACTGGGTCTAAATATCCAACAAGCATGTAAGCCTCACCCCACTGACAGATGTGTCAACTTCAGGATTGACTAACTTTCATTCAGGATGCAGATATTCATCTTACTATTCTTAATCATGATGTTTAATGTGGTAAAGCACTAATAAATATTTTTATTATAACAGTGGACCAGATGACTTGTAGTAGTGTGAAAGTGGTCAAATCCACAACAAGCTATCGCCCAACTTAGTACCTCAACTAAGCTCTGCAGAGCGTTTTACCCTCTTTCAGCTCATTGTTTTGGATTTATAGCCTGCACCTTTAATGTTTTGGTTCAGTCTCACTGCCTAACCTTTTTTCAGATGTAGCAGCTGTTTTTAGCAAACAAGCTCTGTTAAACCCACGCAAGCCACCTAGGCAAACAGCAGTGAGCACAAAATGATGTAATGGTAAACATGTTGGAGCATTTACAGGCTAAAGAGACACATATTTCCCTCAGGAGTTGGTGGGAACAGAAACGGGGCCAAAAGGGACAAATGAATGTCGGACTTAGATTCATAATGTGGTCAGAAACATGACCCTAAGTAAATGTCCACATCTGCTAGATGTGTAGGAAAAAGGTTTTCTGGCACTTTCACCACAACAACTTAGTACGCTGATTATATGTGCTCCCAAGTGGGGAAACATCATGCCAGTGTTAAATGAAAAAGATGGACTCATCTCATACAGGCTCAAGCTGACATGTTCAGGAGCTAATATTTGAAGATTTTAGTCCCAGTTGATTTGGCGACACCTGCAGTTACTGTGGCAACAGCAAATGTGGTTTATTACTGCAGGTCACAGAGTTTTGGGAACAGTAAAACAAACTATTGTCAATTTAATAAAGAAGTCAGGCAATAACTGGCCTTTTCCCATCATTCTGTGAGAAACAGTGACCTGATTTTTTCGCTGCATGTGGCATGAGTCTGCAGACAGCAAAGCACAGTGGAAGTGAAAGTTGGTTACCTCGCCAAGTTGGAGGTGTGCAGACTGTTGCCTGCAGTTCCTCATTTAACAGCTCGCTGTGGCTGTTCCTGACTGGTTAATTACTCCCTGCCATATTTCAAACTGATCCGCTGTCAGTCAGCGCCAAAATTACTGTTGTCGTGTTTTGATGAACAATGGCGGTATGTGCTAAGCTCACTGATAAACACGTTGCATTTCCTGTGACCCCTTCATAACAAGATTGTCGCTTTCCTCCAGAAGTCCCTATACAATTAGAAAGTTAAGACAGCGAGAATCCTTATTTATATTAGTCTGGTCAGTGCTTATTACTGCTGCTATAATAGTCGTAGTAATGCCCATTACTGTTTACTACTTAATGCATGCTTAGTAGTGCTTTAATTAAATTTCACCCAGGTTGAACTGTGAGCCACGAGTTTAGTGCTGTTATTGTGTAACTTAACACACAGGGATTACCTGTTCTGTGGCATGCACACTGCCCACCTAAATTTATCTGGATTATATGAATGCACTGATAAGAAGAGGAAAGTTTCAGTGTTAAGGGCTTGAGAACACAAAAACAGGAAGGGAGATGCTTTCAAATAATTTCCAGATGCCTTTTTAAAAGCAGCCCTAAAAGATTTTATGATCCCACAGAAAATAGACTTTGGATTTTCCGCTCGCTTGGACACATCCTGTTACCTCTGAAAACCTTTCCTCGATCGCATGTGGCCTATATCACCGCCATACTACCCGCAAGCATGGCAGTTGTCATGGTAACCTACAAGTGTCACAATCAATTGCTCGCTGGGCCTGGGATTCAGACTGCACAGCATTTTGCCAATCACCTCCTCTGAAGCGTGACTCCTAAGCGCTGGTAGCTCATTGCCTGGCTGGACACCTTGTGTTCACTCCTCCATTAAACTCTGAGCCTCGACTGTAGTTGGCAGCTCCTACTGAGGTGTTTAGTCTTGTTAGCTTTGTTATGTTTTTGTTGATGGTACAAAGCTCATGGAGAGAGAGCACATTATTACTTTTTAGCTCATCTGCAGCAGTATGGAGCCTTCAGGCTTTAGTCTTTATGTGCACATATATGTTTTTCTTAATTCCATTTTCACACTTACATAGACATTGAAATTATTTAATGTTTCAGAGTTGTTTTATCTTGTACTTTGAGCAAAATTCTGTTTATGTCTGAATTCATGTCAATGTCAAGACAAGCTTGGTCTTGTATATTTTCTCCTAAAAATGGTCACTATTTTATAACTCTACATGAAAAGCAATTTTTTAAACAAACCCCGCTGATAAGCTATTATCCTCCATACCAGAGTGTGTCTCAAACAAGCACATATAATTAGTGAGCAGGAATCAGAAATGCCTATTTGAACCACTTGCCTTCTTCTCATAAAATAGACACAGTAGAGCTGTGCTATTTGTACATGCGTATAGGTTAGCCTGTCTTTGTAGAATATTTGGAATGAGGCTGAGATTTTATGCACATTATAGGGTGATACTTTAATTAAGTTCAATAAGAAATGTATCACTTTTACCATAAGTGATAGACCATGTGTTAACACAACTGAGAAACATCGCACTAATCATCACTGCCCTTTTCTCCAATTTTCATGTGCTAATTTCACACATTCTTAAGTTGTAATTTAGTTTCAGTAACTAGCATTTTGTTGGCAATTTATGTACAGTGAATTCAATTGAACATATTTGTTTCACCAGGATAATCACCTCAGTGTCTATATTACTTTTACGGTAGTTGTGGGTTCATGTGAAAAAAACTTTTAATTAATATTCCCAGTGAAACAGTCGTGTAATTAATACATACAACTTCAAAAAGCAGTAACAGCTTGTTGATTAAGTTCAGATTTCACAAAAACACCACATCTATCTGTCAGTGTCAGTGCAGCATATGAAAAGTGAAATCTGTCAAATAGACCAAAGTAAAAGACATACAATTACACCAATGAGGAACATTAAATACCACTGACAGGTGAAGTAAATAATATTAATCATCTCATCACAATGCAATGTTCTGCTGGGAAACCTTGGGTTCTGGCATTGATATAGATGCCACTTAGACACCACCCACCCAAACACTGTTACAGATCAAGTAGGCCCTGTCAGGGCAATGGTACTCCCCATTAGCAGTGGGTCCTCCAGCAGGAACATTCCCCATGCCACACTGCTTGAACTGCTCTGGAATGGCCAGAGGAATGTGACAAAGAGTTTAAGGCGTCAACATGGACTCCACATTCCCCAGTTCCCAACACCATCAAGCATCCGTGAAATGTGCTTGTACCCCAGAGGTCCTGTGTCCATGCCTGGACAGGTCAGAGGCCCCATCGTGGCTCAGACTTGGCTCTGACCTGTTGAGGCCTGGACACAGGACCTCTGGGGTACAAGCACATTTCATGGATGCTCGATCAGATTGGAATCTAGGGAATTGGGAGGTAAGCAGTTTGTGGAGTGGCATGGTGCATTGTCCTGCTGTGGGGGGCAACTGCCTTCAGGGAGTGCCGTTGCCATTAGGGGTCGTACTTGGTGTGTTACGGTGTTTGGGTGGGTGGAGCAAATCAAGTTGCATCCACATGTATGTCGGGACCGAAGGTTTCCCAGCACAACATTGAGTTGTAACAAGATGATCATTGTTATTCACGTCACCTGTTAGTGGTTATAATGTTGCAGGTGATCGATGTACATCAGATGTAAATACTGACATACTGTATGACATATTAAAATGTGACAGTCTTGTTTCGTTTCACACTACTCTGTCCTGAATATTAGACCAAGTGCATGTTTAGATTTGAAATATGTTGTAGTTTATAACTGATTAAAACTGGTGTGAAATTATTTAATCAGCTTTAATTAATTAGTACTAATGCCATGCAGGGCAAAAGTACAGTGATAATAAACGTTAAGACTGTTAAGTTACATCAGAGTTTGCAAAGCCAACTCTCACTCTCTGTCTGTTTCATATCCTCTCTCGCTTGTTTAGTGCGGAGGAAACGGCAGCTAAAAGCAGAAGGGCACGGAGTCATACTTCTGTAGGCACAGAAATGAAGTTCAGATTCACACAAAAACTTTATTCTCATGAAAGGAGACTTATGTCTGTTTCCATGGTGAGAACATGGTGCTGTTTTTCTGTGTTCAAAACATTTTGTAGTCACTACTGTAACCTACACTTCCCACAATCCAACCATGAGCATCTTTTTTGTTAGACCTTTTCTGTCTGGCAAATGCCCCCTTCTTTCAGACTCGATGTGAAAATTCTGTTTTAGGCAACAGGTAAATCTATGTAATCAGTGTTTTTGGATGCTGTTGCAGGTTCGTCTTCATCAGTTTTGCCTGCAGCAGTGAACAGACTGTGTAACAAACCATGAATCCTAAGCTCTGAGTTAATTAAACTAAACAAGTGGGTTGGGTTCAAAACAAGAGTTTGTTTAATTAAATCTAAGCAAGATCATTCTGAGTAAAGATCATTCACTGTAAATGTTAAAAACCATTGTTAGTTTAGCCAACATTTAATGATTTTCATCTGACAAAAAGAGCAGAGCTTCCTATTTTACTCCAGGGGAGTAACACATATTAATCAATGTTTATTCAGACTAGAGCTGACCTGAATGCTTGGCAGCTTCGATGCTTCGCAGCAAGATGTCGAGAAAGTCAAGCATCTGGAATAGTTTCAAAATTTGCCGAGGTGACCCCCCAAAAATCGAGTTCCAGATATGCCAATGGAAACTGGCACATTAAAAATCTACAATGAGCTTGACAAAGCACTTAAAAACTGTAACTCACAGCTTGGCCATCTTACAAAGTAATCTTTTTTGTAACACTTTACTTGAAGTTATCTACATAAGGGTGACATGACATTGTCATAACTATGACATAACACTGTCATGAACTTGTCATAAACATTATGTACATGTCATAAATGTTTATGACTGCTGTCATTAAGTGTCATTCGGTTTTTGGAATGACAAGTTGACATTGTTTGGGTTGTCCTTATAATGACAACTTGACATAATGATTATTATTATCATCTTCTGCTAATGTCATCCTGGTTAATGTCAAGTTGTCAAATGTTACCTCTTTTTTTCTACCTGTTATGGCTAATGTTACTGCAACCTGCATGCTAACAAAGACACTAATTGTCACAATTTTTTAGGCGTATCGACTGAAAATTGACATTTCAAAAGAGTCAGACTAATGTCCTTGTCTCTTGTCACCTTATCTGATGGACCTAAAGCACACTTGGCAGCAAATCAAAAAAACACAGTTCAAACTCTGGCTAACAGGAGAAAGGTTGATGCCTGAAAAGCAGGTGGGGACCCCTGATGTCGCCCTCACACTGGCTTTAAAGCTGAGCCTCAGTCGAAACAGTTGGAAGGCATCCCTGGTGGCACTGGCAGCATATCAGAGCTGACAGAAAAAGCAGTGCAATTAGCATTTTCGCCAGTTTCTGTGCCTTTTTGTGACAAAACTTGGAACATTAACTCTGACATCTAATCTTCTTCATCTCCCAACAGATACAGATTGTTTAATTTACTGTACACGGAATATCTGTGGACAATCTGATTATTGTTATTATCCTGAATCAAACAATATTGCATATATTTATCACAGGAAGATGAAGAGGCTATATGCTCTGCCAGTGGGAGAGACTTAATGAGGTATACAAACACACACATGCATCTTTAATATTGCAAATGGCCTTTTCTAAGTCTTTTATCCCATATTAAAACTTGCATGCCCTCTGTGTGGCTGCCCATTATCACGACGAGGACTGCCAACCCACTTCCACAGCACAATTTAGCACAGAAAGAAGTTCATTGTAAGACTCAAATTATAAATGTAAAACTGCAGACTGAGATGATACAGAAAAAGACTGTCGGAACAACCTCAAGCTTAGCTGAAGGTCATCCTTATCTGCTCCTCTACCGCCTGCAAAGGTTCATTGGCGAACACAAATGGGAAATGCAATCTCCACATGGAGCACAATAGACTCCAGATCACAAGGACAAAACTAGAAATACAGATACTGGAGCATGAATTGAAGGTGGGTGGGAGAGTGTAGATGATGTTAATTACAGTAACAGAATATTAAAGCATTTTGTCACAGAATTTTTAGGAAAAAGAAGCAAATAAGAGCAAATAAAAGTGAAAAAGTCTTTATTTTAAGAAAACTGTGAGTTTGTGTTGGACCAATTGAAGATGTCATTTCAACAGATCAGCAGGATGATGTGGAAGGGTTTTTTTTTTTGTGATCCTCAGGGTTGGCATCTCTACTAGGGTCAACAAAGGCCAGAATAATGTCACATGACCTATCTGAGATAAATCCAAACAGCGACAGGTTGTAGAACTAAGCTTTGGGCATGCAGATGTTCATCTCAGTCCTAGATTTTGTCGTGCTGTGGGCCAGGATAAGGGTCAGAGTCAGTGCCTCTGCAAGGTTAGTAGCGGCACTCTCTGTCCACTACTACTGCAATCATATAAGGGTTACGATTCCATACAAAAGTGCTGACAACATTTTACTCATACTGTGCAGCTGTCTCTCAGTGTAGATGTACAATAAATATGTGAACTGGAGCCTGGCCACTTGCCTCCAACAGTCGTGATGATGAGAGCTCCATCACGTTTCTTGACTGTGCAGAGGAGTCGTCGTTGTAATTAGTTGCAGAGAGTTTATACTGTGAAGTGAATCTTTCCACAGAAAGACCTGCTCTGTCTTTACCTGCACATTAATGCTGTAAAATGACTTCCCTTTCACAGTCACCTTCATTTACTTTGATGGGTATGTGGGCTTTGTGAGCACAGCCAATTACACCGAGAAATCCTGAAATATAATTAACTGATCCGGTCCGAAAGGCCTTCACATAAAATCATTTCTTATTAAAACTGGAAAAACCTGTGACCTTCTTGTTTTATGAGGCTCACACTTTTAAATCTAAGTTAAAAAGTGCAAAGATGTGCCTTATTATTTGAATGCCGCTCAAATAAATGTTTGGCATTAAAGTACATTAAAACGGTCATTAATCACTACATATAAAACCTAAACATTTGCAAATTATTTGAGCCTAAATGGCTCTTTGATTATATAAGTACATGGTGAAGAAATAACTGAAAGGCACTTTAATGCACACTTAATAGTTTATATGAATTCATTATTACACAGGCAAGCGTGATGACTCGGGAATCATCTCTGGGGAGATCTGGGTTTATTGAAGATTTGATTTAAATGTAGACGACCAGAGTCAGAAAATCTAATATTAGTAGAATTAGTAGTGGAGTTCTGATGACTCTGGTTGATGACCTGAAAGACTGAGCAGTCACACACATTTACCTTTCAGTTTTAATTATCAGCATTAATCATTAATTGATTAATTAACACCATGACACAAATTAACCTTTTGAGTTTCTCTTTGTGGCAAACATCTTCTGACATTTTGTTGTTAGAGGGAAGTTTCTGTCTCTCAGTTTTATGGAGCCAGCATCTTGTGGCTGATAGGTGAACTGCAGCTTTAGACACTTTGTGTGGAGCATAATCACAAACAGTGATGGCAACAGTGAAATCATGTAGTGTTGTAGAAGTGTCATAGTGTAGTTTCCACCTGCCTGTTGTCTTTCTGTTCTTATATCAGCAGTTGATGAAGTAAAATAAATGAAATTAAACTAGTAGTTTAACAGATTTTACAGTGGCTTGCTGGTAGTTCAACTACATTATTATTTACAAAGTAATTCAAGTAGTTAAATGACTTTTTTGCCATTTTTTTTGTGTGTTGAATACTGAAACTTGGCCATTAAACAAAAGGATTTATTTATTTATTTTTACCACTGCTTCTCTTTTGTAATTGAGCCCGCTTTGCAGTGCATCCGCAAATGCATCTGTCAGACAGTCACTTTTTTTTAGGACAGGTTTAGTCTCTGGGATTTTCCAGTAAACTGGATTTTGTCATCATTTTGTATAACATGTATGGTGTTTATTAGATGTACATATATCTCACAGCGTAGTTTGAACTACTTTTTCTAAGAAGCTTTAGTTAACCAAATCAGACTTTTCCTCAGGCTAGCTTTGCTGTGGTTCAACTTCCAGTGTGAAGTACCTGTAGCTTCGACAACACTGCATATCAGTCATCAGTGAGTTGTTTTTGCGAGGACTGCACAATTAATCTAATCATTATTGGAATTGCAATATGGCTTAGTGCAATATCTAAATCACAGGAGCTGCAATTTTTGGATAAAGGTCAAATGTGTCACAACATATGATTAGAAATGAAGCATTGTGGTGCTACAGAGACGCTGTGGTCTACAAGTCATATTCCAGACCTCAGCAAAAACAACATCATCGTCATTTTTATATCTTTTGTTTATTTATATCTTTTTGTCCTCAACACTGCTGCTAGATGTATGCATGTTTCACCATTCTCTCCATACTGTGGGCAGAGACTCCAGCAGGGCACCACTCTGGAACAACAGCAACAATTATAGTACTTTCACTGTCACTTAAATCACACTACAAGGCAGCTCTAGGGTTTAATGGAACAGTATATGACCTTCCTGACTCTGTTTGTATTACACAAGATTCACCATCCCTTTTGTTTTAATCTCAATAAAATACATAAAAACACAGACATACAGGCAAATACAGGCACATGTAAAAAGAAATACACCTCAAGACCACCAAGGGCAGGATGTGGAGAGCCTCATTAAAATTATTGATTGACCTTTCTTATTTAGACTAACATGAAGCATGAATACTCCCACTGTATTTGTTGCACATTTGAAAGTGGCAAATTTCCAGATATCAGACACAGTTTTTAGTGTTTTTAATATTCAACATGGAGCGAATGTGTGTGACAACAAAGCAACAGTTACAGATGATTTTACAGTCACTGGTAACCACTGAAGAATTTTATCTTTTGACATTAAGTTTCAAATAAGCAGGTACACAAACCACATTTCTGACATAACTCGATTATCTTTCATCTATTTTTCCTCCTCTAGTGGCAAATGAAGAAGGGGAGAGCTCCAACAGACCACAGGCCAGTTTTGCACGTAAGTGTCCCCTCTGTTAGTCGTTCTGAATCATTTGTCACTTCACTAAATTCAATCATTTAAATCCATCACACCTCTCAGATCAAAGTCTCAAAGGGTCATTTTACCACGAGTTAATAAGAGATCAGCTGCTGACATTTTAGCACATCACTAAAATTGATGTGTCACTGAAGCAGAAAATTTGATTCCAAAACTCAATATAACAAGATTTTCCAGAAATAATTTTGCCGTTAATAGCGATGATCCACCCACATATCTCAGTTCATATGTTTATAGATAACTAATTTCCACAGAAGAAACAAATACTGTTGGATTATAGTAAGAATGAGTCTATTAAATAATTTTCATCTTTTATATTCCAGGTGGTGCTCTATATTGAAATAGAGAGCAAAAGTATGACACAGTTACTTACATGAAATCTTTGGGGAGTTGATTTAAAAACATTTTTTTGAGCTGATAAAGGTTGGTAATCCCTGTTACAATGACTATATAAGTAGTCTACTACTTGTAGCACTACTGCTACTACTACTACTGCTGTGTATTAAGTGCAAGATAAACTAGCATCATACACCCACATGGGGGCAGCATTACAAAGGAGTACAATTGTTTTACTACAGAGGTGCTGACAGCTATTCAGTGGACATTCAGCAGCTCTGTTTTTTGTTACATAATCTATACAAATGACCATCTGCTAAACAAATGAAAGCTTGATAAATAACTGTAACACTACTAAGGCTTTTTTTCTATTTTGTTTTGCAGGCTCAAAGTCCCAGAGTGCTTTATGGAACGCCATCACCGCAGGGATGGGGATCAAAGGCAAAGAGCAGAAGGCCCCCCTCAATGACCCACGGAGCCCTGAAGAGATTCTGGCCGACGATCTCCCTGCAGCGGACGAACCAGATGCCACAGAGAAAACAGCCATCAGGTTTGATGCCCCTCGGCCATAAAGAGAGAAAAGCAGTTATTTATTATTTGTTAATCATCATGGATTCAATTCTGTGTCAGGCTGCGGTGGGACATCGACAGCCACGTCCAGCCCATAATGTTACACAGGTGTAATTTGCATTCAGTCGATATTCCTTTTAGCACATAGGAAGGAAACAAGGCAACGCACACAACGAGGTGTCATTCTGCAGTGTGTATTCATTCAGTATTTTTGGACTTTGAT
This sequence comes from Epinephelus awoara, assembly GCA_035609425.1. NCBI lineage: Eukaryota > Metazoa > Chordata > Actinopteri > Perciformes > Serranidae > Epinephelus > Epinephelus awoara. Next base: position 20,534,720 of record CM069306.1, on the reverse strand, counting down.
TAACATGAATTTGATTATTAGGTTGGCAAGATTTGAAGTGGTCCCTCTGCTTGCTTTCTATGAAGAGGATAATCTTCTTTCTGACATTTAACATTCTTCATACACACACATACACGCACACACACACACGCAGTGCTAATTGCTATGTATGGCTGCTGACCTCAAGGGACGTAGGCAAGATTGATTCCACCTTGATAACAAGGACTTCAAACCACCATTAACATAATTTGTTGTCACTTTTAGAATATTGAACGTCTTTTAACGCCTGATTCCAATTAACCTTGATGGCTCTGGAGACTATTACAAATGCCGCAGGTGGCAAGAAGTGAGCATTTGTAAGAGGATACTAAAAATTCACCTAGTGTGCGATAACAAGCTTTTGACTGTATGCAAAATAGACAAGGAGTTGCATCAAGCCGATTTGGAGAGGCTGTAGTGGAGAGCATTCACAGAGATTTATAATTTATGGGTGTTTGGTACGAGATTGTGGAAATCCCATTCAACTATTGTCTCATTTTCTTTCTCTGCTTCTCTGCAAAAGTCTCTGTGCAGTAACGCAGGCTTCTTCTGTGGTGCTTCTCCATGATATCTCAAATTACAGCACTGTTGTTCTCTGCCATAGTCTTCCCCCAGAACGCAGGGCCTTTTTTTCCAGAGTGGGGTGGTGACAAGGAGAAAGTGATTTTCCACTTGACTGGACTCAGCCTGTTCCTTCGTTTAAAAGCCACAGCTTAGATTTTAAAGAAAAACACAGTGAGCACAGGGCAGCTAAAAGCACTCTTACCTTCCATAGAGGAAACAGTTCATTTGTCCGTAGAGACAGTGACTTATTTCAGTGTCATATATTAAGACATTGCTATAACTTTAAACAGGGCGGGGAACAAATGGCAAGTACATGCCAAATGCTGCTAAATCTTTGGCTGAGGCTGCACAATTTGCATTTGTCTTCTGGCCTGCAAGGGAGTAATTCATTTCAGCAGCACTAACAGTTTAAACAGAAGTAAAATATGCCAAATAATACCCTACCTGCCAGTTTCTTGTTTATTAAAGTCATTTGACCAGCGAAATAGGGGCTGCACCCGGTGAATTTGGTGATTCACCACCAAACGTGGCCATTACAAGAGAGCTCCTCCTTTTAAAGCATCCCTCAGATATGATTCACACTCCTCAACAGATAGCCATCTTCTTTCTTACATCTTTGTCTGGGGACTCCCGCTAAGGTCAGGGGGGAGTCTTCGGCCAGGCCAACAGTGGTTAATAGAGGGCAGACCCACAGGGAGCAGCGGGGATCCACAACTGAATGACAGATGGCAAGATTATGGCACAAGGTGATTAAATGACCGAGGAACTAGCAGTAATCCATAAAATGATGTAACCACCATGTCACCTCCGAGGCCAGGGCTGGCTGTTATCCTCCAGGCGATGATAATTAGATTTTATTGGAGAACGGAGAGGGATCATGTGTGGTGTGTCGCAGGCAGGATGAGAGTGAGTGTGTTAAAGGACGGTTGTCATTAAGTGGGGTTGAATGAAGGTAAATGTCAGCTGAGGCCTAGAGGTGAATATGACAAAATTTGGAGCATTTTGGCTGCATTTTCTTTAACTGTTGTACTATTTTGATTAAGCTCCACAGTCCATTTCCCTCTAGTATCTTAATGGCTCATTTATGTGCTTTGCTGGCTGCAGTTTTCCACTTTACAAAGCTACTTGATTACGCTTATACCTTATTTTTTATAGCTCAGCTGAATGGTTGCCTTACACTTCAGATACATCACAGGTGTTTAAATTGTTTCAGGATTACAGCTGCTCCTGCAACACATTCGAGTGCTTGTTTAGTCACACAGCGAAGGACAGAAAACAATATAGTGCCATTAGTGTATAAACACAGGCTGACTCATCTGTGTGGTCGGTGTCATGCTGTTGTTTCTGCTCATTAGGGCTGCCTTATGCATTTTAAAACACTTCATAGCTACTGAATGGGCTATACAAGGTTTTCAAGCACAGGGTGAAACCAGCGTTTTTTTGAATGGCGCAGTGTATAAATATTGTGGTGTCATTGTTTATCCTAAATCCCACAATCACTCACAAATTGCCTCTTGTAGCCTACTTATGTTGTTTATTAGTTGTGACTATTCAACTTTGATCTGCCGTATCATTGTAAAGTTGCTTTGCTGTAGATACAGCTTATAACTCTAATGTTTACTTCTGTCATATATAATTTGTGTACCCATCACCTCCCTTCACCAACTGCAATTTATATGTGACAGGACTATTTTACAGTGACTAACTTCATCTTGATGTTTTCCATTAGGTGATATAGCAAGCTGAGGCTTTTTACATTGTCTTCACTCTGCCTGACAAACATTTTAATGGCTCTCATCTAAATATCAGCATGTGATTTGAATACAGCGTCTTCACCGTAATTTCCATCAGCGTCGCTTCTTATCGGGTTTTCACCAGTCTGATTGATTGATTGATTATTGTTTCCATTTAAAATTGCAGCACCGCAAATATTAATTACTTCCCTTTTAGTCCCAAGAGAACAAATGGAAGTGAAAGGCTTTGGGCAAAGGATACATAAGTACTCATTATTAAAAATGACTTCTTTATTAGAAAACAGTCACTGGTGAATGTTCTTGCTACAGATTGATCAACATGTTTTGTAATAACATTTTTATTGATAAAGAATGAAGGAATAGTGTGAGAATAGTGAGTTAATACTAGCAACAAATGCATCATAAGTTACTAATCAGTAATGATTGATGGAGACACATGAAAACGTAACATATGATTTAAAAAAACAAAAGTAACAAAAAACAACTGCTCAATATTGTGCCAGCAAGAATGTTACATGTTATATGTCTTTATATGCATTATTTATTTGCATATGAAAAAACCTGAGCAGAAATGCTGGAAAAATGAAAATAAATAAATATTAGATAAAATGAAATAAAAAATGAAAAAATAAGAATAAATAAAGAAAATGAAAATTAAACAAATAAAATAATAAATAAATAATAAATACGGTGTTTGAGGATCAACTTGACCTTCTCCTTCTGCTATGTTTTAATGAAGAATTATTGCCACAAAAATGTCTCTTGTGATAAAATTCATCACTAGTAGTGCCTAAATAGAGATAAAGTCTAATAAACTGGGACCAGTAAGATTACAAAGATGACTGGAAGCTTACCAAATGGTGACTAGAGACCAAAAAATGTGTGTGTTGCGTCTTTTCAGTGCATTTTGAGCACAAAGTAGCTTTTTAAAAATTGGGTACACAATTTGTTCTTTTGTCACCTCACACAGAGTTATTCACGGTCACATTACTGCTATCACACAAACAGACTTCCATACCACAGTCCTCGCAGACACAGACAATTCACAGTCATGCACACATGCAGCTGGAACTCAGATACTCGTCTGTGGTCAGCTGTGTGATTTATCTACTGGTTAATTGGATGCTGTGTGCCGCTGTGAACTTTACAGTTGATTAAGGCGGCTGTCTCCATCGTTGAAGCCCACAGTTTTGGAGGCTGACCCGCAGGTTCAGAGACCCCCACTGACATCTCCTGTGCAGTAACAACCTCAATCACTAGCCTCACTAGCCGGCTAATGAGCCTCTGCTGACCAGTGTGACTGGAAGCACATGGGCAAATGGCACAGCTATTCATCAAAATGATTGAAGCGTGACCTCACAGTTATGATGTTAAAGAGCTGTATCACTGCTGTCTGCCACATGACGCCACACGTTTCTGGATTGGGCTTTTATACACTATGTACTGTATAAGAACTGCCAGTGTTTTCAGGAACAAGAATTAAATTAAAAGTCTAACTGTGCCAAACCTCGAATAACATCCAAAGTGACCAAACATAAATTTATATTAGCTGTTCGTGCAGTATCATAATATTGTTTGGGGTAATAGAAAAGTTTCCAGCCTTTGCTTTGATCAATATATTTATTCCCTTGTGTGCAGCCTAATAAAATACTTTTTTGGGGTTATTGATTAAAGTAGAGATCAATAGAGGCTATTGAGGTTTTCCAGGTTGGTTTAATCAAGCTCGAGTTTGTGATTTATTATTATTTACAAGTGTAAAGATAAAAGGAGCCGAAACATAGTTCATTCTGAAAAAGAAAGTAATTTGTAAAGTCCAAATGAAAATGAGACCAAATGCTAAAGACCAATATATTTGTGTCTTTTCAGAAGATTTTGAAGGGACAGTTCACTTCAAAATCAAAAGTACATATTTTCCCTCTTACCTGTAGTGCTTTTTATTGATCTAGATTGTTTTGGTGTGAGTTGCAGAGTGTTGGAGGTATCAGCTGTAGAGATGTCTGCCTTCTCTTAAATATAATGGAACTTTGCATTTAGCTTGTGGTGCTCAAAGCGCCAAAAAATATTTTTAAAAAACTCAACAGCAATGTCTTTTTCCAGAAATGATGACCTGGTTTCTCAAGATAATCCACAGACCTTGCTGTGAGCAGTTTAAAGTAGGTACTATTTTCATAAACCGAACTGCACCTGCTGACTGTATCACTTTGCAGAAGGAAGCGTGCATCTACTCATGGACGAGAAGCTCACGCTCTTAACAGTGTGAGATGTAAACATTAGCTAACGTTACAGCTCAGTGTAAGAGGATGTGGTAAATGTTTAATGTAGTTCCAATATATTCAAGAGAAGGCAGACATTTCTATGAGGAAAATACTGTGGGACTGTCCCTTTAAGGTGTATGTTTGCATTGACATCTAAGATCAGGCTGAAAATACAGTAAGGGGATTTCTTTGACTGTGCCCTCACCCTCACCTCATACCTCCTGACCTCACTCATTCACAGTAAATTCACTTTGCGCACCCTGCAGCCTTTATATACACTATGTGAATTGCAAATCATTCACCAATGACATGAACAGCCCCCCTCTCTGTAGGCTTTGCGCACATCTTATTGTCGGGTTAATATAGTAATAGGATCAGAGCAGTTACAGGCTTGAGGCACTCGGGGCCAGCAGAGTATTTTGTCTGCGCAGCATAAATTTGCTGTGATGTTTGTCACTTTGAGCTGCATGACTTACAGTGAGTGTGGCGTTTCCTTAGCCTTGACCCTGAGGTGAACTCTTGGACAGGAAATCAACATCTGTCACAGACTATTTAATGGTGACCATAATTTTTTATCGCTGGTGATAGAGACACAAGGTAGAATGAGATTCAAACGTGTAGACATGGGCACTTGTTTCCACCAACATTGGGTTTTGAATAGTTGCTGCAGACATTACAAACCAACCATATATGGAGTGTGACCTCACTGGATCTTATTACCCAATTTAACCTTAGTTTAAAGATAATATTGATAACATGTTTTTATCTGCTTGGGGATACTTGAAAGTGGACTTAAAATAAGCTGAATCAAATAATATTATTGATGATAAAATTAATCCTTTACAACTTTATTTATTTCCATAAGTGCAAGTGTATGACTAAAATAACTTTTTGTGAAAGGGATTCTAGTACAGCCAGTCTCAGTTAAATGCAACACTCAGTGTCGGAGCTATTTAAACCTGTAAGCCGCTTTTAGCTCTTTGTTTGGGTTATCCATTCTGTTTTTAGACTATACGGTTGCCTCCCAACAGTTGACACTAATGCCCTCAGTTAACCCCTCCTGAAATAGACAGCCTACTGTACTCTACTTGTCCAGTATAAACGACAGATAGTAAAATAAACCAGGTGTTAGTCAGGACAGATGAGTATTTAGTAAGCCACAGTGACAGAATTCATGATCAAACCAGAACTAAAACAGTAAGAAGTTATCAATAAGATGACAGAATTATCAGCTGGCCAGATATATGACCCCAGTGGGATATTAGTGTTGCTGCGTGGTGAGCTGAAATAATGTAATTAGGCAATTGTTTGCTAACATGTCGGCCATAAATACCCACTTAGTTGCCATTAGTGCAGCAGGCTTATGTTTCTGTTTGGTTGCTGTCAGGTCAACAAGACTAAGAGCCTACAGCTCTGCTAGCAGCTGTGAGGATGTACTTAGGCACAGCAGTGCTTTGGACTAAATGCTAATGTCAGTATGCTAACATGGTCATAAATTGGAATTTTAAGTTGATGGTAGTCCTGTCATGATAACTGCTTTGGCTGGACAATATGTTGTCCAAGAAATAACTTTGATAAAATATATTACTGTCATTTTGTGACCATTTTATCCCATTGATGTAATGATAATATAGTAGGATAATGATGAGAATGGACCTTTCAAAAAGCAATAAACTTTTAATTCTTAGGAATATGGTAATATCTACAAGAGAGTATAAAACTAGTTGCCCAAAACCAGTCCGTGTGATACATGATACAAAATTTGACTAAAAAAAAATGTTTGGCAACTAATAGACAAGCTTAGTGAAGCTGCAGAAGAACAGCAGTTACCTCCATGGTTTGGCAGGTGTGCTGCCTGGGATGGACGACCTTGGAGCCAGGCAGTTTGCTGGTGGATTTACAAAGTAGAGGATGAAGTTGTAAAGGATAACACTACAAACAACGTACTTTTTCATGAGTTGCCAGGGGTTTGCAAGCAAACAACTATCAGGACTGTGCCTCTGCTAATTCAAAAGTGCAGCTGCAATTACCAATAAGCTATTTTGCGTCGTCTTTAAAATTTTGTTACATTTTTCTTCAGTCTTGCACAAGTAGGTGGGGGTGAAGAGGATAAAAAGGAAGCATCACTGTACCCAGTAATGGCTGGGGAAACTCTGCTGTTTATTCTGGCATCATGTTGGCAACAAACAGTACACAAACAGTATAAATCAAGCAATATAGAGGTCAGCAAAATGATCAAGGTTATGTTCATGTATCATATATGTCAATAGCATAAATTCTGACAGGTCTACCTGATGGTAGCACAGGATGAAATGTGAAGCAATAATCCTAACGATCACCCTACAAAATTTTGCTCCAATACGTCAAGTAGGTGTTCAGATTTACCAAAAAGTGAAAACTTTGACCTGCTTGTGGCGTTAAAGGAAAAGTCAGAGGATCACCAAAGTTAGTAGAATTCTTTCTCTGGGAAATACAGATGTTTGTACCGAATTTCATGACAATCTGTCCAATAGTTGTCAAGATATTTCAGTTTAGACCAGCGGTGGACCGACCAACCATAGAGCCACGCAGCTAATGTGGCTAAAAATCTCTTAACACTTAAATACCACAGAAAAGTGAAGATTAATACTGTTAATACGGAATTTTCCTTCCTTGTGTTCACATGCCACATATTTCAACCCAATATATACGTGCTGGAAAATAATCATTATATTACAGCAACACAACCTGGCAACACTTTGTACCTTTGTAACTACAGGTGTATAAGAGAAAGCCTCTTTCATTTTTACCTCCCAAGTGCTTCTGAAATGCTCAGCCGAGCTGTTGTATGCATCACCTTTGACCTACAGGAATCCCTCTTAGGATTGAAGTAATAGGAAGTTTCTTCTCCGGGGTATTTTTCCACCTCCATCACTCTGCAAATAAATATAGCTTTATGGCTGGGTGCCCTCATTTTCTCCCACCCATCCTTCCATCTCCACCAGATCCAATTCAGAGGGAGAAATTAAGTATAGATGGGGAACCATACTGTATTTTGTGATAGATGAGCTCCACCAAAATGTGGTCATTACCGCTAAGGCAATTGCTATTTTGATGCATCGATATCCTTATCGACTTGCCTGGAAATTTAAATGAGATTTGAATTTTTCATGTACCTCCAAATGGCCGGGTCTGTTAATGTCTTGATTTCGATGTGTGAGCTTTGAGGGAGCCTGAGCACAGTGACAAGAATACCTCAGCTGAGCGTAATTTCCAGTAGCTCCCTCTGTCATAGTCATACGAATAATTCATCCTCCCAAGACTCGATTCAATAGGTCTTTTTTGTGAGCAGTTGTTGTGATAGTAATTAATCAGGGACATATTTTGATGATTATTATGTGAAGAGGCACAATCAGTTTTGGCTCTTGTGTTAGTTCATCTGTCTTGAAATTGAATGAAATGTTTGCTACATGTGTAAACTCATTCAGACACATATTATCATTGTGTAGCCCCACCAAGGCAAAGCTGGTATTCACATTCTGCTATATTTACTTCTCATCCTTTGAACTCAGTTTGAATATGTGTCAATATGATGAAATTTTTATGCTTTGTAAGAAAGAAAGTAAAAAGAATCATTCGTATAGCACCTTTGAAAGCTTTGGTTACAAAGTGTTTCACAAAGGATAAAAGGTTAAAAAAAAACTAACGTTACAACAGGAGAAAATAGAAATCAAATCTAATAAGAGGAATCATAACTCAAAATAGAGCACATGACTCAAGCACAAACATGCCGACTTTTTTCTTTTAAAATATATCCCTCAAACCGCAGAGTCCTGAGCAACAACGACATATTTAGAAATGAGTAACAAACAAAAGACCTCCATGTATTCTCAATATTTCATAGCTTGCTCAACATTGTTGCAATGTCCCTCCCACCATACAGCGGTCCAAACAAGCCACATGGCCACAGTCTGCATGGTCGTTCATTCATCAGTTGGCAATCTAATTAAAGTATTCTCTGAGATTCCTTGGGAGCAAAGGCTCGGGGCCACATTTCTCTCAACAAGAATGCATTCGTTATCCTGCTATGTTGTGCAACAGAGGACCCTTTTTTTCTAGTAAACGTGTGACGCCAGAAATTTTTCCTTCTTTTACCATTTAATAATATTAGAGCTTATTGTTTTGTGATAAACATCTTGGAATGAAAGATGTCAAAATGTAACAGAGATCCACATCTAAACCAGTGAAGGATGGGAGTAGCTTGGTAACAGAGGGCCTACAGCCAACCAGCTTTCATTCCCAGGTCATCAAATATGAACGCTTTGTCACACCCCCTCTGGTCTGATACCAATGCACAAGGCATCCTTTTGTGTTTGTATGAGAAGCACAGCGATCTCCTGGGTGAAACACACTGTAACGTTGTGAAACGGTTGTGGTTAGGTTAAGGCGACAAAGATTAGGTTTAGAAAAATATTTTTGTTTATTACGGGGTTATGTTTAGACATAAAGTAACATGACATAATGATAACCTATCAGTTAAACTCAAAGCGCAACTCCAAAGCCTGATCAGGAGGGCTGGCAAAATAATTGGTACGCATCCCCATCTTCTCTCAAGGAGGTATTTGAGGAGACAGTGGGGAAGCAGGGCCTAAAAATACCTGTGACCCAAACCAGATCCTTCACACAGAGCATGAGCTGATGCACAATCTGTGCAATGTATACGGATAATTGTCTGTAGATGGAGAATGTGTATGTTCTCTTGAATGCCCAAGATTAATTTCTCTACAACAAAGTTTGGACCTGTCCACCAACCCAACCTCTTCCGTACGCAGACTGTCTTGCTCTTTATGCGACGCCAGTTGCTCGGAGCATCTTATATTGCTAAGGATGGATTTACATTTGTGTTAGTTGAAAGCCTTGTGCGGGTTATTCAGAACAGTATGCATATTGAATGGTTCCACAAATCACATTTTATGTTAAATACCTACATTCAGTGCCAGTTCCTTAAGTGGTGTGCCCATGTATGTAGGTCGTCTCTTGCATTAAGCATCCCGTCACAGCCTCGCAGTTAACATAGGCTTTTCTACTATCAACAACTACCTTTCCCCAACCTTAATGAAATGTTTTAGTTGCCTAACCCTAAAAATGCAGGGTATACTCCAAATTGAGTAATTTGTATGTGTCATGCGACGGCAAAAGTGTTCATGGTCTGAACGACCACGCTTAGAGGTGGGTTAAAAGGCTAGCTGTTGGATACGGGGATAACGGTGCATGGTTTCGTTGGACGGCCTTTCTTCAAGTGCAGTCATGTTGTTGCAAAAGATATATTGAATTGTGCCAGCTTTCCACACTCCCTCACCCTGAGTGTCCATTTGTTAAGTTAGTTGTTGTTGGGAAGGCTTTTGGAAGGGTGTTACAGCCAAAGCATGCTTGTACCTGAACCATTCATTAACCAGAATTTATTTGCCACAGTAGTTGCCTTTCGCAGATGTTGTAGAAACTGAGCATTTTAAAAGTTTTGGCATTGGACGTAAAACAAACAAACAAAAATCCTCAGTCATGCTGAGTCATTCAATACTAACGTTCTTGTGTGGGGGTGGTAGTAATTGAAAAATCTTCTTTTAGTGAGGTGTGCATATTTCTTCTCCTCTTCCCACACCCAGATTGTATCATATGAGTTAACTACTTCTTCTTCAGTCAGAACTTTCTGTGTTTTTTGTTTTTTTTTCCTGTGTAAACACTCGATTCTAAGTGCAATGCAGCTTAAATTGACCTTCCGAGTCTGCAGTGCTTTTGACAGAAACTTTCTCACCAGGCTCAACCTTGTTCTGTGTCACATTTACACATACAGATGACATGCTACATCAGGTCCCTGGGGTGTAAACCTGTGAACAACAAGCAGTGAAAGGAGAGGCTACTGTTTGGTTTCCCCTCAAGTTGACCTGTCAACTTCTGCTTGTGGCTCGCGATCTCCTGGGGGCCCGCATGAAATAGGGAGAAAAACACAGCGATGAAGAGTGGATTGGAGAAAAGCAGCCAGAAAGAGAAACCGAAAGCCAAAGATAGAAAGAGAAAGAGACATAGATAAGTGTGCCTTTGAAGACTACATCAGCAGGCTTCATGGCACTCAGGCAGACCTCTCTCCTCCCTCCTCACGGAGGACCCATCTCAGCAGATGAAAGCAGGAGCCTCTTTGAGGTGGCGCCCTGGCATTATCCCTGCATCCTGCATCAAGTAATTGAAAGACCTAAGAGTATGGTAGGGGGCTTGAAGAAAGGAGGGGTATAGGCTGAGTCATCCTTGCAAGTTCTGGACTTGCAGAAAGGAGAAGACTTAGGCCACGATCAGACAAAGCGCATTTAGCAGCCCGGGGCCCCAATCAGACAGAGCACATTTTGCAGGTTGCAAAATACGAGGCGTGCTGCACTGCCTTTTTTTGTTGAGGCCTGCCCAGATCAGACAGTCCTTTTCACAGCTTCCTGCATCTTTTTATTAATCGTCGCTAGGCAACAACCAAATCGCCTGTATTTAGCTTAACTGCTATTTTGCTGTGACGTAAAATCTGCAGGAAAAAAATGGTCAGGTGAAAGGCACTCTGGCACTTACGTAGTGTGAGAGGCTGTTACCAAATAATATGTTTGTCACAAGTGAATAGAAATCCATGTGGGTCCATCACTGGGAGTACCACCAGCTGATGTAGGAGCTTTGCCTGAATGATGGTCGGTTCAAGGCTTATTTTCAGATGACTTGTGGACAGTTTGACACTCTGCTGTCTGGGCTTATTATGCATGGTAAAACATTAGAAAGCAGTTGAGGCGACAGTTTGTTCAGGTATGTCTTGCTGCTTGCCTAGAATGACATTGAAAGCAAGCTAATGTTAGCGTCACACAAACCACGTACGCTACTACTTGTTGTCATCACCACCAAAAACGTTTCGCCTCTTAATTCCACTGATTTGATGCAAGGTGCGCAGAGCTGAACGAGGCTCAGCAATCCAGAAGCAGCAAACAAATTGCTTCACTCTCATTGAAAACCACAAAAAGTCGCCCCAGGCGTCTAAAACACGCTCTGATTGGGGCCGGGGGATGTTCAGTGAGCGAGGAGCTAGCTAGGAAGGAGGAAAAGAAGAGAAGGCTGCAGCTTTAAAAGTTATAGATGTTTTGAACACAATATATTTCACATATACACCATATAGCAATGTAATGTCTCTTGTCAGGCAAACTGAAAGGGAACCAGAAATGTTGAAATCAAAGACCGGGCATAGAAGTAAAACTGTGGAAACATTTAATTAAACATTTGACTTAGTTATATAGCACTTTTTATAGCGGTTATTGCAATTTAAAGTGCTTTAAGGTTAATAATAAGACAATAGAGATGATAAAATAGAACATTATGAAAGAAGTGGTCCAGACTAGAAACTGCACAGCAACCACAGCTGTGCCATAACTGATGTAGCTTTCATACTGGATGGAATATAACACATATTATATGCAGGAGCTGGCACGCTGTGATGGCTTATATGGCTGCAGGTATAATAATCCCGTCTTAAATTTGAAACTGGCCTCATAACTGCCACATTATCTGACCAAATGAAGCAGAAAGGACATTTTCGCCTAGTAAAATGTAGAGGACACGCTGCAGTGTGTTGTGTGTATGTAAGAGAGAGGAAGAAAAAGAGGCAGAGAGAATAATATTATATCTGCGGGGATTGAATATGGGACAGTCCTGAATGCGCTCAATGGATCAGAGTAATCTCAGTCAAATCAGTGTCAATGCACTGTCTGCACACTTTTTAATCCTCTCTGGCATGACATTTAATATGTTGTACAGCAAGTGTATTATCTACATTTTCAGATGAATACATTGCAGATCTAAAGCTGTTGCATTTGCCGCAAATGTTTTCATCACTTTGAACGTTAATCTGCGCTGCTGATGAGGTCTGTATTTGCTGTATGACATTCCTGATGAAATAAGCACATGTGTGTAAAAGTGTGTATGAATCAGAGGGTAAAAAAGAGAAGGCAAATCTTATGGGCTGATTTCTCACAGTAATCCAGGGCACTCACACCTTCGTCATGTCTTCTCCTAAAGGTCCTTCCCTCTTGTTCCTCTCCATCCCCTCTCGTTCTCCTCCCTCACTCCCTTCCAGTGGATGAAATAGAACATGGTTCCTCATTATCAGCCAGACTCCTCCCTCTCTTTGACTGGTGGTGTTTCTCCTCCCTCCCTCTTGTGTGGAGAGCCCGGCAGTGAGCGTTAATCCCGGATTGCGCTGCCCTGCCGTCTGCATCCCGTTGTTGCTGGGAGAGCATGGCACGGCTCCAGGACCCCTGTGCTCACACAGGAGAGAAGTGAACGAATGAGAGAGAGAGAGAGAGGGAGAGAGGCAAGAGAGGGAGAAAAGGAAGGAGGTACAGTTGGGCTGTTTTACGACTGTCACAGCTGCTTGAGCACTGCACTGCTGAGTGTTGTTGAGTTTCAGTCACACACACACACACTCTCTCATAAACAAGGGAGAAAAGAGAGAATAAGGAAGGATGACGGCTGGTTTGTCGCAGCTGTGGGTGCAATTGTGAATGAAGAAAGAGGAAACCTTGGTCACGTCCCAGGTTCCACCACATCGCAACCTCTCTCCGCTCTGCGCTGCGTCTTCCTCACCGCTCACACTTAAGAGGGATTAAACTTTTTTTTTTCTTTTTTTTTTTTTTGATCTCTCGTTGGCACATCCGGAACTCTTTGACACTCTGACATGGAGTCTCCCACCAAAGAGATTGAGGAGTTTGAAAGCACGGCCCTGAAGTACCTGCAGCCAGAGCAGATTGAAAAGATTTGGCTCAGGCTCCGCGGACTGTGAGTATATCTACTTTTCCTGTTTTCAACAAGTGTGCGTGCAGTAATGCGTGTATGTATGTGCCTCTGTGTGAGTGAGTCAGGCTTTTATTATCTACATGTCAATTTATCTGTAATAAAGTATGTTGTGTAGCATAATCTTATAAAAACATACAGGAAGGACACAGTATAAAGACTGGGTATCATAATAAAGCTTGTCTTTGCACTGATTTTGTTTACAGCATGTGAATATTGTGAGAGAAAAACAGGTCCAAGGATAGACTGATTGTTCAGAGTAGAATGGAAACCTAAAAACATGCAGAGAAAGAGATTGCAATTACACACCAAGCGTCTCCGAGCTACTTCCTTTGATTTATTTTGAATGGTTTGTTTATTAAATTTGACAGCAAGGAAGAAAAGGAAAATAAGTCAGAGCTGATGTGTTAGCTGCATGATTATTTAAGTCAATTGAAGCACTTTTATTTACTCCCAGGCACCAGAATTTTTTAAAGAGACAAAAAAATTATGATGCATGCTTTTAACACCTGTTGTCCATGTCGTAATATGATGCAACAAGGCTTATATGACTGAATTTGCGCGTTTTCGGTTGAGGTATTGAAGCTAGATTCATTTTCTAATCTATTTTTTTTTGTCTTTCCCTTATTTCTGCCATTCTTTTGCCTCTTACGCACCCATACTGTTTCTTTTCACGTGATACAATAGCCTCCTCCCGCCACATTTTTCTCATTTCTCCAAGTTTTTTTTCAAACCTCCACTACTACAATATTACTTTCTCACATCCACCAACCAATCAACACCTCTGTGACCTTTAGCCCCGAGGAAAAAGAAATAACCCACACACCTTACATGCAAGTTGAAGTGGGAATTTTCTCCTTTCCATTTCCAGTTCTCCTCCTCCTTACTCAGCAGGGGGGAGGAGACGGCGGTGCTGCTAGGAGGGTTGCGTTCAGAAAAAAAAAAAAATTTTTTTTTCATGTTAGTGCTGGAGGTCTGAATGAAATGCAGTTTCCTCCTGCACCACAGACGACAACTGAGTGAATGAAGTGTTTTATGGGGCTGCTGTTCATCTATCAGCCTTCCTCCCCTCTCCTCTCGCATCACTCTATTTTATTTTTAGTTATTTTCTTGTCATGGTGTTTCCATTGTTCCATGATTAGTCATTGTTTCTCCGTCTCTGGTGTCAGAAGCCCGATATGTGGGTCCCTCCACCATCATCCTCTGCCACATCTAGTTTCCTCGGATGACTTCATTGTCTCTTCCATTTGGTCACTGTCATAAATCCCCTATCATAACCATCTGTCTTTTTGGATATTTGATGGATAGTGAGTCAGATGAATGTAACAGGGGCCCAGAGTCTTTTTTTTTTTTTTCATCACGACTACGCTGCAGTCTGCTGGGTGCTCTGAGGGCTCCTGTTGCGTGTCAGAGATCACATTAGCCTTTAATCTCACAAAGAGCCTCCGTCAGAAGAGAGGGAGCTCCAACTGACAGGCAGCCCCCACAGATGTTGACGCTTCAGAGTGTATGTTGTGTGTTAAATAGGGAGGGACTGACAGTATGCTATGAATGAGTGTGTGTTTGTGTGTGATTGGGAAAGGTTGACCGTGCATGTGCTCATGAGGCTCATATAGATTTGATGTGTATTGGGCGGCTTGGTGACATTTACTGTATGTGCTGCCAGCTTATCCTCGGAGATTTGTTTGGCAGCTGTATGATTTGTATGTGTGTGTGTGTGTGTGTGTGTGCGCGCTAGATGGCTATCACAGCACTCTCTCTGGCACAGCGTACTCCACAGAGTACACCAATCATCCATGGATAGACAGAGAGAGAGAGAGCATTTGCTTTGGACAGTTTTCCCTTTACTCAACCTTGAATGACGCAGTCTAAATCCTGGTGACATGCACTGATCAAGGCATGAGAACCGTGTTGTGTTTTATTACTACCCTATGACAAATGGCCCACTCATGTTTTTGCGTCGGTGAATGGATTGCAATGGATTTCCATTGATAAATTAGATCACTGCGACACACCCAACCTTTCCCTCACCCACTGATTAATGGAAATCAATGAATTATTTAATCACTTGATCAACAGTTCATCACAGAGAGCTCCCTTAAGGGAACTTAGATTTAGTCCAAGGAGGACCAAGGTGGCCAGATGACTGCTTTATGACACTGATTTGTGAGGCGCTGACTAAAATATAATAAGATAATCCAAGCACAACAAGCTGCTGTTAGCTCTCCAGCCAGCTGTTTGGAAACACCATAAACATGTACTTTACCAGGGTGCAATTTTACTTCTCTGCGACCTTTATGATTACAGTAATTCCTGGAATTTCCATGACCCCCTTCAACCCACATCCTCATTATGCTCAGAACATTGCATTAAAGCTAGAGAATTAGAAGAAGCTCTGTGCTGTTGATACACACATTTAGACGTAAAGCAAGCTCAGTGTGGTGATAAAGACCAGGAGAGGAAGTGAGGAGAATAGAAAATGTCCAGACTTCTCTTTCTCCCTGACCTTCCAGTTCCCATTTTTTTTATTTATCCCTATTTATTTGTATCTTATCAGCTTTTTATAACCACACCCTTCTCTTATTTTTGCATCATTTACTCTGTTTGAAACCCCAGGCACGCTCTTACACAGCCATCTGACTGTGACACTTCATGTCTTCTTTATTTTAATTGCGTGATGGACCCCTAGTGATTGATTTAATCCTTTTTACCCCACAGTCTTAAGGGAGCTCTTAACGTTTCTTTACAGGGAATAACTTCCTTAGCTTGCAGTTTTGCACTGAGCTTCGGGAGAGATTGATACAGAAAATGATTGGGAAACAAATCAAGCAAAGTGCTGTGAATTCTGCCTGACTGGAATTTAAATCCATGTCTGTTGTGGAATAGCGGTGGGTCCGTCCTCCCCTCCACTTGGCTATTATGAGTGCCTTAAGAGTGTGTGTGTGTGTGTGTGTGTGTGTGTGTGTGAATTTAGCTTTTAGAGCCATCCTGTTATCACTTTACAGAGGTGTGGGTGTGTTTTAGGCCAAATGTTAGGGTAAGTGAAAGTAGGTGTGTTTTAACGTGACTGTGTAGGTTCACAGTGTGTGTGTGTGTGTGTGTGTGTTTGTGTAGTAAAGTAAGTAGGATGTCAGGGGGTGGTGTGTGTGTGTGTGTGTGTGTGCGTGTGTATGTGTGAGCGTGTGTGTATGTGTTTTGCATATCATTATGCCTCTCTTAAACTCCTGATCTGCATAAGTGATTGTGAGCATTTGCATTCTTTTTGAATTTGCAATGTGAACACAGCAACACAATATAACTGCTGGGACTGATGTTATCCCCAAAACAAAGGAAAATAAAACAACCAGTGCAATCAAAGGAACTTTACTTACTTACATGTAATTGCTGTAAATCTACCGACTTGGTACAATAGCATTTTCCTTTATTACGTTGCTGATTTTTATTTTTTGGGATAATGTCTGTTGTTGTCAGAAGCACATTGGCGCTCATGCAAGAGCATTTTCGCATCGTTATCTTTAACCTCTCTCACTGTTTTTCGGTGAAGTTTGCTGATACCGTTGTTCCAAGTCCAATTCACAAAACTTATTGCTTGTTTCCACTCACTGAAGGCCACCTGTGCTCGAGTAGGAGTGTGTCCATGAGATTTGGTCATTTGCATAATCAATGCCTAAAAAGGCCACCTGTTCCACTCCGTTTGTGGGCAAGTTCAAGTTATTCAGAAAATTGTTAACAAAAAGTAAAAAGAACAATTTCACGCCTCAGAGCTTTAAGTCCCGCTGTTGAAAATCAGCAGACGAAAAAATAACACATTTAAGCAGTTTCAGTAGTCGTATAATTGGACCCAAAACAACCCAGAGAATAACAAGCTGCCAAGAAAGTGTCATTGACTAACTGTGACAGAAATAAAGATTGAATGGCAGGACATGAAATTAGATGGTCAAAATGTCTCTAAAAAGCTAATTTGTTTAGGACTTAGATGGGAGGTGGTCACAGGGATGTGACAGAACAAGAAAATATTATACAGCAGGTGATGTTATATGATCTGGTGCAATCGTGCATAATACTGAAAAAACCCGAGGCAGCTGTTGGGCACAGAGATTTTTCTAAACTGAACCGCAAAGTTACTTTGTAATAAATAAATTGGTTTAACAAAATGCTAGAATTATGAAAAACTTCCTAAACCACTCAGTTAATTATTAGGCCACGATGGTGATATGGTGAACAGAATATAGTATTTCATATTGAATTCATTTTAGTTATATAATTCTTTTTTTAAATTTCAGTTTTCTATTTTTTAATATTAGCATTGTGATTCTTAAAGGTGCAGTCTGTGATTCTGATCCAGTACACTTGTGAAATTCAGTGAATATGGGTGCTTTCAGACCTAGACTTTGCTCGTTTTGGTCTGAATCACGGACTGATTTTGTTACAAAGAATTTCCATGTGGGAAAAGTAGTACACTTGCAAGATAAATGTGACACTTTCTAATGTCACAATGGAGGGACAACTACGCAGGTTGATTGTAGCGCTGCTCATCGTGGACTATATTGCTGTCATTATTCATTTTAGTCAAACCATACAGTTTGAAAACGAGGCGCGGCTCCAACTAGAAAACAATGTTTTGATGCATTGGATGTGCTGAATGTGCATATTAGGGCAGTACAGGAGGAGGTGCACATTAATAATCCTCCAGGACTGTAACATGCTCATGTTTAACCCAAACAATGTGTCATGTGACTGCAGTTGGTTCAGATCGAGGTTGGAACACGTTCTCACCACAAACGAACCGCACCAGAGTTCATTTGTAACTGAACTGAAACCACCTCGGTCCCGTTGTTTAGGTGTGCACCTGAGAGTGATTGCTGTGTTCACACCTGCCCAAACGAACCAAACTCAGGGGGCAAATAAACTTGAATTCGATTGAACCAAACCAAACAGGGCAGGTGTGAAAGCACCCTTTCCTGGGTCAAGACCATGGAATCTGCTCACTCTACCAAGCTGACAAATTCATCTGCTATTGACGAGTCTAATGCCATTGTCAGGCTGTTGTGATGGGTGTTGCGGAGCACAGAGCCCAATGAGGATTAACAGTGCAACAGACAAGATAGATGCTGCTATCAAGACTTTTCTAAATCGATATGTCTTTTCAATATCGACTGATGCGTATGTTTGTTTTACTGTGGTCCACTCTTGTCTTAAAACCCAGGCAAAACAGGTATGTTGACACGGCTTCACATCAGTGTGGACTTAAAATAGTGTTACATGCGGGCGGATACGTTGTTCTGTCGAGACTGGTTAGGGAAAATCAAATCCCTCTCACTCACAGGAAGCAGTTAGAGTGGACGTAATGTCAGACTGAAGATGGCAAATGGAGTGTAACATGTTGACAATGCTGTCTGATATCAGACAAGCAAATATCTCCTCCAGCCTGCTAGCTGCCCATTCTATGTGTTCGCTGAAAAATAAAATCTGGTTTTCATACACGACCCTGGCTCTGTAAATGGGAAACAAAGAAAGTGGCTCACACCGAGCTACACAACACTCTGCCAGCTACTCTCCCTCTTCCAAGTCACCACCCAGGAGGAACAGAGCTCCATCATGATGGCAATGAAACGTAAATAACACTGGAGGAATTACCAGAGCTGAGTGTATTTGTTTGGGTGCTGAGCTCAAATGTCATCAATTTTTCTCCAGCATTGTAGACTGCACCTTTATGTCAAACAAGTGTTTTCCTTTCTTGTGAAGCAAAGCAGACTATCTGCACGTGATGCATTCAGCCAGTAGTGTCATTTGTATGTACTAGCAATTTGAGTGAATCTGTTGGTATGAATGGTTTTTGCATGGGGCCCAGTGTCTTTTCTTGCTGTCTGTCCATGTTACATAGAAAAACAAATCCAACAAAGATCACAAGACTAACATTTCAATCGATGCCTCACTGTACTCATGTTTGTTTTCTCTGTCAGGCGCAAGTACAAGAAGACATCCCAGAGGTAAGACTTGCTGCTGGGACTCTGGACCTCCTCCTTCTCCTCCTCCTCATCCCTCCCTCCTAGACTTCCCATTCCCTCCTCCTCCTCCTCCTACTCTCTCGATTTCTGGATTTCCTCCCTCTGCTCCTCCCACATCCCCGGACCTCATCCTGGACCTACTCCTACTTGTTTTTTGTCTGTCCTCATTCATTATTCATTGTTGGTTATCTTGCAAAGCACTATGTAACTTTGTTATGAAAGCATAAATTGAATAAAAATTGTGATTGTTATTGTTATGATTATTATCATTATCCCCATTATACCGTCATTGCTGAGGGTCACAGATCTCCGCTGAAAAATTCTCTTTGTCACACTTGTATGCATTCATAAATAATCTTTCTTTCACTCACACTTTCTTTCTTGCGTTGATTTAAGTGTCAGCTCATTGTCATTACCAGATAACTGGCACCCTAATGGATAGAAATGATGGGGATGCAGTTGTTTGAGAGTCATAGACAACTCGCAGGACTTGAAAGCTTGACGAATAACTCGAGTGGCATGCACGGTATCGTCTTTATTTTGAAACTCTCATTTGTTTAGTTCTGTTGGAGAGGCTCAGGGGAAATCAGGCCGTCTGTTAACTGAGACTTGCGAACATTTATTTACAAGCACAAAAGCAGGGATTCATTAATGCCACTGGGTGAGTGTGTGATGCAGATTTAAGTATCATTTGTTAAAGATGTTTCTGTATTGATCTGATGCGTGCTATCAGTGTCCCTCATTATTCATTTCATCTTCCCCCGTGGTTATTTTTTCTCTTACATATATTATGGCTTTAGACAAACCAGGAGACCTTGTAAAACTGTGAAAAATGACAAAGATATTTTTTATTCCAGTATTTTTTGCATGGTCTGATCTTGAAAACAAACGAGCCAGGTGCTTATGAGGTTAAGCCTTCCAGCTTTGAGATTATATTCATTCCTACTGGAAAGCCAAATACTAAAAAACCTTGACTTTTTTTTTATCTTATCTAGCCCGATCTCTCTCTGTTTCAAGGCTTCGATTTGATAAGAGAGAAAAATAATGCATTTGACCCTAATCTGCTCTTGAATCCCAGTGTCACCACTTTTACTACATTCAGAGGCAAAGAAAGGATACCAAATATAAACTGAACAAATTAAAAATACAGAGCTTTGATACATTTTTGGTGAGCCTATAACAAAAACAGAGCTACGCCCTGTGTTTTCTTAGTAAATACAACATGTTGTAATATATATTCAACATAGAACAGACTGGGAAAAGACAAAAAACAACAATGCATTTGAGCATTTGAAAGATGACTGGTCAACACTGGTCACAAATATGTGTTGTTGTTTTTTTTTTAAATGTACTGAAACCACTTGTTGCTGCAATTTTTAGCAAATATTACTCAAACAGGAGTACGCTAAAGCTTCAATAAAACACCCAGTCTCTTTCCTAGCTGGGTGTGGCTACACATTTTGACAAATAAACACCTGTCTCAATTAGAAGCCTGGTCTAGTTGCCAAGCATAGAAGTTCTTCGGATGTATAAAACCGAGTTGTTTGCTACTTCAAAGTATGTGTCCATCAGTGGCGGCTGCTGATCTTTCAAACAGGGGAAGCTTTAAGTTTACATCATAAACTTTGTCATATTGTAGCGAGGCAGTGACTTATAAAAGGAACATTTAATTGAAGCCGTTTTTCAACCACACTCATGCCATAGAACCACAGCAAAACACACCTCAAAGATTTTCAGATGGGTTTAAACACCTGAACGGTACTGTACAAACGGTGAAAATGAGCTGTATTGCTTATGGAAATAAGGAACTCCGGATGGCACTCTGTCAGAAGACTCCACTCGCAAATATCCGGATGGGACTGAGCTCGAAATGCAAAGTGCTGTCAGTCACAAAGAGGTCCAGCCTTTTAGACAATTCCTTCAATCATCATGCATACACTGAGCGTCCTCTCCCGCCTACTGCACCATTAGGTCCCAGGGAAGCTGAGCCTCCCTGGAAGTGACGATTTTGTCGTATTTATCCAATGACATCTGGCTTTGCTGCATGAAAAAAACCTGCTCAGCGCTGTCTCATGTCTCATACATGAGAATGTATGACAGGGAGGTTGCGTTTGAAACGGGTGATAAACAGCTGATAGTCACGATGTTAAACACATCCTAGCGCACGTTTTATTCTATGTAAATTCTTAGTTTAATGTAAATTCAATAGTGCATATTTCTTCTATGAAATTTTTGGGGAAGTTCAGCCTCCCTTGTTGTCTCAGAGCAATCACCCCTGGTGTCCATCCCTCGACTACCCTGTCAGTTATTCATATTCCTTTACTCCATGAGGGTCATCAGATCAAAAATAATCAAGCCGGTTTTGCATAAGAATTAATCCAAATTATGAGTATTGTTTTAACAGCATAAAGAGGTGTTGTGTCAGTTTTCTGGGTGCATATTTAGAGCACCAGGATAGTGTATGTGAGATTGCTTCAAAATAAACAACAGTGCCCCTGTTCATCATAATGTCAGAACGTGTCACATGTCACAACAGTGCAGCACATTGATGGCTTTTTAATAGCTTTTGGGCGACAATGGAGCTCTGTGACACGGAGGAATAAGATGTGAGTATTTTGCTACACAGACAGTACTCGATAGTAGGGTTGTTGGATTTTTTATTTTTGTCTTGGGATTTTTTTTTTAAGAACAGTATAGCACATTATTTCCTGTAAGGGTGACATGGATGGTAAATGTGCCTACAACACAGTGTGCTCTCAGTTTTCCTTCAATATCTTATCTTACTACAATACAATACAGTAACAGCAACTTGGCTTACTAACACTAAGGGCAGTGTATTTCTACATACAATAGATCACCTCTCCTTATATTAACTCCATGAATAGGAAGTTGCAGCAGCTCCACAGATGAAGCTCAAAACAAAAAGAGGTTGCTGCAGTGCCGCACTAATGCTGTTTCATGGCATTTTCCTGTGAACTGTGGGATTGCCGCACAGTTGGAGTAATTGAACCAAACTCTCCTCATGCTACTTATTGGCACAGTGTGTGGTCGTTTGGTATAGAGCTAGCTGTTGAAAACTCTCGTTCTCTCTCCCTCCGTCTCTGATGGGTGGGTGAGTTCCTGTGTGGAGGAGCCGGCTGATTGACAGCTCCATATGTGTCTGTGTAATTACGGCCGGGCTAATTGGCAGAGAGGAACACTGGGACATTGTCATTACTGACACACCAGTACAACCCCTCACACATGCAGATGGAGGGAGAGATAGCCCTCTTCACAGAGGGAGGGATGGAGGGATGGCAGAGAGGAGTATTCGTGTGGAAAGGGAGTTAAGAGAGATGGAGGAAAGGCTGCAAAGAAAGGGAAAATGGTCTGTTTAGGCCTTTGTTTGTGTGTTTTATGTGGGTTTGGAAACAGTTCGCCTGTTCCTATTTTGGTTATCACATGGTCACTATTGTGCTCTTTCAATGGATTACAGTTTGCCAAGCCCGACCCCTCTTGGTTACTGTTGCTATGCCTCTCAAACTTTCCATTTTTGCACAGAACATATACATTTTACTGTCTGACTTCTTTTAAAAATGTCTTAAAGTTGGGATTGGCAGAAATTTGGAGAAGGCAAAATCAGAATTTGAAAATACACCCTCCTCCTGCAGTTCTCCCCTCTGTCCCAAGCCCCTCCCACCACACGACTACAGGCATATGCACACGCTTCATACAGTAACCCACTGTTTCATATACATTGCTTTATTTAACTTTATTTTATTATGCAGTCGCTGCCCGCTCTGCTATAGGTGATGTGGTCTGTAGTGGCGGGAAGTGAGGCATGGGACGTCTCCAGTTAACGTTAGCTACAAAAACTTGAATCGGAAGCCGCAGCTGTGAGCCTTTATCTCGGATCAAAAACCGTTTTACCATGACATAAAAGTTGGCAGCAATCACACCGTGTACATTTGCTTATGCAGGATATTGAAAACCATGAATATGTTATGCCGTTGAAACCCTACTGACATGTTTCATTTTGTTTATTGTCAGACTCTCCTTTAGACTTTGATAAGTTCGTCTTCCTTTTGTGGGTTGCTTTGCAGTGTAGCCAATTGTTGCATACGCTAGAATATTAACCTCCTCTGCAGGACAACATTGAATCTAAAGGGACATGCACACATATTTGCATTTGTACAACAGTCAATAGACACGCCCTCTCTTTGAAATGACCTGTGATTGACAGTGGCGTAATAACACATCGATCTTGATCGATGAATTGATTCCACAATCAACAATCCAAGGTTATCGATGCAAAGTGAAAGCGCTGGTACATATTTGGCTTTATTTTTTATATTCCCATGGCATGTCTCTGTCACCATTTCTGCACAAGCACACCTCTTTCCTCATCATTCAGACACTGTTATTGGCCTTGCGCCAGGCAGGCATTAGGAGGCAGCCAAGAAAAAGACAACAAGGGTATTTACTGATATGATCTCATATTAATCACAGGTTACTGAACTGAATCAAATTGAAATCTTATTGTGTCAATCTGTGATATCCTCAAATACTGTATTATTTTATATATCATATATAACAATGTAATATTGTATCTCGATGAAATTTCTGATTTACACCCTTCCTGATTTCGTGACCCTTCCTGTACAAGACATGGAAATCCAAAAACAAACAAACCAAAAAAACAGCATTGCTAGTTAGATGTATTATGAGTATGATAAGGAAAGAATACACCAGTAAGATAAGGAAAAATATGGATGCTTAATTTGCATACAAACAGGACAGAGGTTAGATTAGTGCTTTATTGTTCTTAGTTTTAACAAGTATGTTTCAGCTTTTCTGATACAACAGAAAAGTCTTCCAGGATGAGGACTAACTGAAAGTGTGTTTGGAAAATGTAACGCTTGGTTATCTCCATTATCAGTTTGGCAGGAGTTGCTGGACTTAAACCTGCCTCAAATCCATTTCCATCCATTGTAACTCTTGGCCTTGGAGGTAACGCTAGGTTAGGTTAGGTAGTAATCTAGTTAACCAGACCTGCTAACATTTGCGTCTTACGTTAGAGCAGACAAATACATTAGGCGTTTCTCAATACCTAGTACGCCAAGTTCGGACTTGCGCACCTGGGAGTTTGGACTTGACAAGTTCGACTTAGGAGTATAAAACCCCCAAGGATGGCTGCCATTGCCGCTGGTCTGTGAGAAATGCATTTTGGGATACCTGGCTGTCAAAAGTCCACACAACTCTCCTCCCAGTGCATCTGCACACCACTTCAGCATGTGAGGAAATCGAAGTTTGACAAACCTGCCGTTGCTAGTCACGGTTGTTAAGTTGTGATTGGACAATAATTGTTCAGGGGATGGATTTGGAGAACAGTCGATCCAAAATTTTTGCTTCTTTGATAAATCTCTGCCTAATCTTGTGCCTCTTAATGTGCCAGAGAGCAATTTGATTCAATCCATGTGCCAAGAAACAAAAGCAGGACCTTCTCTTTATATTTACAAAAAAGGGTATTGATCACTAATGCATCACCACTCACAGTGATTGTTCAACAACAAAGCAACAAGTGAACTGTTTGTGTCTCTCTTTGTATTCTCTGACAGGCGCCTGACTGCTGCACTGAATGAACAGGCTTTTACTTAAGCCTGTAAATATGCTACAGTGGTCACTCCTTGTAGCCCAGCTTATAAAGGCTTTAAGTGTTTTGCCATCTGATCCAGGCAAGCCTCCAGCCTTAAATGGCCTTATGTTAGTCCACCCAGTTGCCAACTCTGTTGAGAGTGTGTGTCTGTGTGTTTATGTGAGAGTTTTTGTGTCTCCTCTCTCTCTCTCTCGCAGGCCTGCCGTGTTTGTTCAGATTGCAGCCTTGGAAGCTTTGCAGGCCTACAGTACATGTTGTTCAGTGGCAGTAATGACTCAGGCTGCACAGGCATCTCCCAACTTTGCTCCAGTCTTCTGGCACTCAAGGCAAATACAGTTCACTGTCAGCACCATAAATTTCGCATCCCTTGCAACCGCTATCTGCCCCATCTCAAGGTCTGATTCTCGAAAGATATTTCAGAGTGGGAGTGGGAGCTTTGTTTTTGTCTTGGTCAGGCAGGTATAGCGCTGAGAGCCATGCAATCATTTTGTGAATTTGCCCATCAGTCTTTGTAAATATGTGTTTGTGCAGGACAAAAGTACTGAGCTTCAGGGGCAGTGTCTCTTTTTGTAGGTGGATTTCTCTGTGCTTAAACCTGTGGTGTTTATTGCAGAGCTGTTTTTGAGTCTTATTTAGACCAGTTCGAGTCTTGAGTCAACTGAGTTTAATCCAAGTCCTAAAGGGCAAGCCCGATTTGAGAATTTGAGACTTAGTTCCTTCAATGCATTTGCGTGACTTTGTGTGTGTGTGCGTGTGTGTGCATGTGTGTGTGTGCAAGTCAATTGCTGTTTTAAGAAGTCTGAATCCAAGTCAAATCTCAGTACAGCCCTACATCTTGGTTGTATGTGCAGTATAGATTTGTAATAGATTTCTAAAAAAACGTTTGAAATTTCAAATTTGTTATTTTTCTTATTTATAAGAAATTGATGTTCTTGCAGTCTCCACCACTTCCTTTAATAAAAAACAATATTTTATGATCTAACTATCGAGTAGGAGGCAGATTTCTTGGGGGAAAGTGCCACCCACAGAGACTCAAACTTGAAAAACAAATAAAAAATGATAAACATCTCAGTGCCAGCTTTTATTTTGGGAAGCAATTTTTGCAGAAAAGAAAAGTCAACAGGTCACTGAATGAATAAAATATGAAAAATCCAAATGCGGAATTTTAAAGATATGTTTTTCCCTTTTTGGTTTCAAAGTGGATGGGTGGTGGGGAATGTATTGGGTGGACTTGGAGTAATGACCGTGGCTGTGCCTCTGGAAAAAACAAAAGTTACCATTTACAATGTCACCAAAATCTTAACAAGGTAAAAAGGGAATTTGCAGATCTTTCCTTAAAGTGCCCTAGAGTAAAATTACTTAAAAAGGAAACACATTCACATGTGTGTATATATTAGGCAGCTCTTGTTCCATGTAGTGCAGCATAATTTGCGTAAAAATACCAATGGAGGAAACATTGAATGAAGAAAAGAGCAATGGAGAGGAGGACAGATATCATCAGGCTGAGAGTCACGGGGGGAAAATTGAACTCTTTGGTTAATGTCAGTAATCAGGGAGCAAATCTTCCAGGCATTGGCTGCCTTTCAAGAACAGCCCATTAGATGCCATTACCCAAGCCCTCTGTCTCCTTGCTCCGTGGTTCAGGGCCATTTGCCACCACAGCTTTTGAGCTATTTATTGGAGATGATTCATTTGGGGCCAACAACGCAATACTGTTATTGGTTTCGCTTTTGGATTTGCTGGCTAAGGAATGAATACAATCAAATCTCATAAAACAGACAATTGTCTCTTGAGTGATAAGGATCAGAAATTACAGAGGCAGCAAAGATGATGATGTGATCAGATAATTAATTAAAAAATAAAGATGATGCACACTGCTTATTACTTTTAAAAAACAGTTGCTCAATGTTTAATTGGGGGGTGGGGGGCATTCACATGAGGCAAAGTCTGTATTTTACTCAAATTTACTGGCCTTATTCACACTGATATGACGTCAAGGCTGTGCATAATATGCACTTCCAAGACAACAGCAATGGTCAGTTTAATGAGGTCAGTACTGACACCAATACCAATATGGTAGCCTTCATCAAATCAGTGCATCTGTGTTCTGTTGTGGGAAGTCGGGTGTTAAATGCAGGGTGGAAGCTCCAATATTAAAGTCTAACTTTGTTATTGTTATGACAGTGCTGTCAAAACTTTCATTTATAACTGCCAACACAGCCTCCGTAATTCCTGACTGGGAAAGAGGCAGAAAGAAAGAAAGCAGGGGTAAACAAAAAGCTTCCAAAAAAATTAAATAAAAACAACCCCAAATCATCAAGATGCTGGTTTGCACAGGAATAATATTATCACATGAGTTCTGTTTGGTGAAATATGGTAGGGAGTTTGCATTGGAATTTTTACCTCACAAATTAAACAAGGTGCAGACTTCCATCTTTGTCACTGGTAATGAGGATATACAGTGAGTGCTGGACGGAGCTGGACGCCCATATTTATGGATACTGTTTGTGCTGGAAATGCTAGGGTCTAGGTACCATGTCTGAAGGGCACTTTTGGTTCCAAAGGTACCATACCGAAAGCATTTGGTGGAAACGGGGCTTCATAGTGCCTATTGTACATCTGAGGAGTAAACTAGCCGGACTGATGACATAGAACAGGTGTTTCCTCACTCATTTCAAGCTTAGTCAACATGTACTTAGATTTTCTCTGAGTTTTGGCCTGTCGTTCAAATGCCACTGTGCTTTAGGTCACTGAAAACAGACTGTTTGTAAAACACTCTGCAGGGTGAAGGTTTCCAGAAACACTGGTTTCAGTGTTGACGTGTAGAAAAGGAAATGTCACAAATGAGGCAACATTTCGTGCATTGGCAGATATGGCCAAAATAGTGCTGGACCAAACTTCACGAACATGTTCACACATAAATGTAGTTATTTTCCTCGTTATTGAGGAACAGAGGTGTCAGAATGCCCATGATGCACCACTTCAGCCAGGTAGCCTTCAGGTAATAGCTTTGTTTTAACTTCTGATTAGCCATCATCTTCTTCTTTGTGTGATTGAATTTTATTGTCACCTGTTGGTTTGGTACGCTCTTGACAGCACTTCAGTTATGTTTTTGTGTTTTGATTTGGGTGCAGATTTTTTATATAATAGTGCTTGTGTTGACTTTTTTGAGAACCAAGGAGGTAAAACCCTGTTTTTAAGAAAGAAATCTGCAACTAGGCTTTAGTCTGTGAGGTCCAGCTGAGACAGGGCAAGACCTCAATTTAAGGCATTAATGACTCACTGTTTCTTCTTTAATTGTTTTCTAGTTGTGGTGATGATGAGTTGTGGCAGGTTTTTAGGTGTCTCCTGCCATTTAAGTTTACATTTGTGTAGAATTCAGCTGTCAATTTATTGTTTTTGGATGTTTAATTATTCTAAAATAACTTAACTTGTCTTTTTGTGTCTGTGGAGGGAATTTGATTTTGTGTTTAATTTTCTCGCTGTGGTTTACAGCGCAGATCCACTAATGATTATGCCTCTCTTGCTGTTTCTTTTCTCTCCTCAATCTCTTTTCCCTTCTTTCTTCCTCCTCCTTCTTCTTTCACCCCATCTCCTCCTCTCTCCTACTACCTGATGATTAGAGGGGTAATTGCCCAGCTCAGATGAATCTCCAAGCTTGGACTAATTACATTCTTCTCAACTGATCTTTTCCCTTTTCCTTCCCCTCCGCTCCACATCAGGTGCTTCTTTCTTTTCAGACGTAACCGACTCAGTTAGCATGATTCACAGTTTTCTAAAAACGCACAGGTGCTGACAGACACTCTTTTAGTTTGTGCATTGGCACACATGCACAAACTAAAATACACAGAGGATACACATTCTCTGACGTACGATACCTGCACGTATGCAGGCAGTTCATGGATACCATGTGTATATATGGACAAACAGCTGCTTGTGTGATGCATTTCCCATTCAGGCCAAAACATACCTCTCAATAGCTGCACACAATGAGGGCAAATCACTTTGAAATTGATTTTTTTCCCTTTGCTTATCTTAAAGTGGCATCAGAGGAGTGTATGAACAAGTAATGCAGTTTCATTCTGCAGCAAAGGGCTTCTACGCTGATTATTTTTTTTCCTCCTTGCCTACTTAAAAAGGACATTATTGACCTAAGTGTATTGCCATTCTGAAGATTGATCACAAAGACCTAAATGATAGGCTTTTATCCTAAGTTGAGGCTATGGCGGAGATGAGAGCAGAAACGTCACAGGCTTTCTTGGTGCCAGCCCAGCTCACAAGGCTTCCCCTTCCTGCCGCCAGCAGCAGATAATATTGCAGATTTATGGTGCAGATTGTCTCCTTAATCTGGTTGTTTATATCCACCCTTCCTCCAACCCTCCTGCCACTCCATCCCACCTCTACCCTGGTCCCTGCTGACTGTTTGTCCGAGGGGTATTTCCCCAGGTGGACTGAGAGACAGAGCAGAGATGTGTCCATTTGTGTATTTCACAGAGAGACATTTGGTCACACTGTGTGAGAATGCAAAAAATAGGCAGTGTGCATCCCATAGTGTTTTGTATGCTGAATGTGTGTACTCATGTGTGATGCCCAGCAGCCATCTGTATGTGCATCTGCTTTTCTTTCCATTCAGCTATCTATCACCTCACCTCATTCATCTCCAGCTAACCCAGTCATTTTGGTCCTGGTGGGAGTCACAGACCATACATAGTGTATTCAAATACCCGCTGAGGCCCACAGCCTCTGTCATATGCGATGTGAGAGACCATGCCTGGAAAATGGGCTTTTTTTTTTTTTTTTTTGCTCAAGCAGGAGATGGATAATGCCAGAAAGAATGCATGAGATGGATCTCGGCAATATTTATGTATACTGAGTCTTCCAGAGCTGTAAAAGTAGGCTGTAGGAGACTCTAAGTACCCAGAGAATGAGCTCTGAATGATCTTGCACGACCGGAACTTGGAAAAAGTTGGATAAAACTTAGCCAATAGAGTGCTCCAGGGATGACATTTTTCTGTAGGATAACATAGAAGTTAGCATTGCCCTGGTTCCCTTGTCAAATGTTTTGTCCGGGGCGAGATAATCTACGTTCAATCACCATAAGTAAAAAGCTAACATTAGGCTATCAATGAACTACGCCATGGTGGTATGATCTAACATCGCCCCCACAACATGGCTGTAAAACCATGTTTGTCTGTTCTATAGTCTCATATAGCCCCTTCTCAGCAACTGCCTTTTTTCGAGGAACATAAAAGCTTCATAATTCAGCAGTGGGATTTTTACTTAAGTATTTTATGTTGCAGAACAAAATGTGAAAGTTTCTTAAGCTCATGTTAACCACAAAACCTTATTTCAGGCATCCAACCAAAACGTATTCAAGAATCCGATTGACTTTGAGACGAGGTGACCAGGAGTGGTAAAATGCTAACTTATTTTCAGGTCCATTTAGGACTCATTCTAAGGGCACTGTTACGGCTGTATGTGTTCTTTGCTGCTGTCCCTTTTCCTTCCACTGTAGATCTGCCCAGATGTGCTGCATTACTTAACGAGGTGCAGTGCACCTGGCATGGAGGAGGTGTGTAAGAGCTCTTGTGCCAGGAGAAGCCTCTGGTGTTGGAACTGCCGGTCCTGCTGCCTTTTTGTGGTTTTGTTTCCTTGTTTTATTTGGTAATGAATTCCATGGATTTGAGTGTTTTAAGGTGTCTTACGTGGTTGTTTTACACCTTGCCAAATTTTAGCCTCGTAGGGCAAAAATTGTAACTGGGGGAAACAAGCCATAGAGCTGCCGGTAACAATTCAAAGGCTTAAAAAAGCTGAAGTCACAACAAGGGGATAATGTATTGCAAGATCAAATATTTTGGTCAAAAAAACAAATGCAATATTGACTGAATATTTCACCAGAATCGTGAACGTTTTGCAGCTTGACAGATACATCAATAGCAACATTTCCTCATTATGTCAGTAGAAAGTGGTAATCAGGTGGCTTTACGTAGTTGCTGTTACAAGTTAGTTGTATATAAAGAATGGTTGCAATTAAGCAGACAAAAGTATGCAGTACATCACAGGAAAAAGTGGATGCTTGGTTTTTATGTGTAAGCATGGTTTCTGGACAGGACCTAATTTTGAGGAGTTATTTACTTGGTGTCTAACAGGCTCCAAAATCAGTGCAATCCAGTATGGCCATATGTGTTTTATCCTTGAACTGCAGGGCTGAGGAAGAGTGGGGTGCACTGCACATGTTTATCTTTAAAACGGCCATTACCAATACTTGTATGAATGTATAAAATGACAATGTAAAAGCAGTGTTGAAGGTAGTGATGATGAGTGAGAATTATCACCTGAATCTGCAGCTCACCAGCTCTCTAGCTGTCCAGCCCGTCACTTTATTTCACTCTCACCACTCTCATAGTGTCATTTTGGCTGCTCAAAAACCCCCAAAAAAAACCATTCAGCCAATGTTGGATGGAAGCCAAGCAGATAATGGCTTGATTAGTGATGTGGTGCTTTGCAGCTTGTTGCTGCTTAGCTGTTATGTAAACAGTAGACAGTGAAGGATTTGGCATCGTAAAGTGAAACATGTTGTTTGTCACTTGGTAGAAAGCTCTTTTGTCAAATATGGAGAGAATGATAAACACTCCAGTTGTGTGCTTCTGTTTGTGCGTGTGTAAGAGAGTATGACATGTTTGCAAATACTCAACATGCCTGCTTTTTCTGTGTGTGCGATAATGCATGAAATGCTTTGTGTGTATGCCTGAGCATGTGCATAAACCTGCTGGTGTTTTCTTTCATGTTAATTTAGGAGGAATGCTGAGATTCACAGCAGTGACGCAGTTCGGTCTCTGTTTTCTGTCACAGGTTTTTTTTAACGCTCCTCTGGACACGCTGGGCTAAACATCCTCTCCAGAAAATAAACATCCAGCACAGTAGTTCACTGTTACACAGTGAAATTTGTGGGGACTTCACACCCCACTGTAAGCCTCAGACATATTGTACACTTCCTCAATCATGTCCTGACACATATGGTATGACAGACACACATGTTAACGCAGTAGGTTTTAGCTCTCCTGCCAAGTTTCAGACTCTCTTTTGAATTATTGAATAAAGAAAGAAGGAGATTTACAGAATGCTGCATCACAAGATTATACTGCAGTGATTAGCTCTTTCTGCGCTGGAGGCTGTTACTTTTTTTATGAATAATAATAATGAAATATTATACAAATTATAACAAAGCTGGGAAAAGATGATTGTTTTTAAATAGAAAATTACTGCTTTGTGACTTTTGCATCATTCTTTTACTAAAAAACAAAACATTTACAATCTGAACGACCTGCAGGCACAGTGTATACAGTTTCTGTAGGGGTCACAATGTTGCATCAAGAGCTTTTGATGGCTTTAATTCGAGTGGACACTTGCAAACACTTTAACCTCCACTCTTTAGCAATTATAAACAGTATACAGAAACACTTAAAATGTTTATAACACACTATAATGTAGTTGTCGGCAGAGATTAGGACATTTTCAAATGTTTATTAGTATGTATTTGCCAACAATACTAATTTCTTCAGTTTTAAAAGTCTTTGTGAATGGGTTGAAAACTCATAAAGACTGTAATGATTTTCCCTATTTTATCTTGTATAATGTCACAATGTAAGATGACATATTAAACGCGGCAAGGTTTTAAATGAGTAAGTTAAATGTAAGTAAAGTAATTCCTCTGAGCAACATCTCCAGGCTTCAGACCGTTCTGAATGCTGTGTTTCCAAAGTTTTATTCCACTTCCCGGACAAGCTGATGTCATTTCGTGACAAATTTCTTCATATAATCATCTGCTCAGGCACCTTCCTTCAAGCGTAGCAATATGTAGCATACATAACTACATGAAGCTACATGTCAGGAAAATGTGATCTTGGTTGCTTATGCTGTTAATTTCTCCCTGATTTTGGATTCTATTCCTGCTGGAACATGTCTGGTTGTGTCTAAGCGTTTATTGGTTATTTTTTCCCTGTAAAAAGTGCCACATCACTACGATATAGTCATTCCATGGCTAAAATGACTGCCGAGATGCCTAGATGTGGAAGACCCAGAGTCCCTGATCACTTAGAGCAGACTGGGCTTTTCGGGAGAGGTGCTTAAAGAGACAGGCACAAAACGTGAACGTTTCTGACCAAAGGTGAATACATGTGTTCCAGCACAGACAGTGCAATGAAAATACAGTGCTCTTTGACAATAATAGCATGTAAACATGCTGCAGTAGAAACCCAAAATACAGATATGAACAATAGATACTCTTTAACATACATTTATAACTCAACCAATTAATCTTATGCACTGCCTACAAATGCAAAATAGTGGAGATTAAAATCCCAAGTAGTGGGATGGTAGTAGTATCATAGGGAGTTCCTCAGCCAGACTGAGCCTATAAAAACCACTTTGCTGCAGAATGGGCTATTGTTTGTTTTTTCATTTGTACCCCCGTTAGTAAATGCACACACACACACACACCATGGGACCAATGTACAATATATTTACTAGAAAATATACTATTATTATTTTGTTGAGCTCTACATGTGCAGCCCTATCTGGGTTCTCGCAGATGTTTTTAAGCATTTAATGTTAAGTTAATGTTAGACTTTTTATCTTATTCAAGAGAACTAAGCTAAATCTGGTTTGGTTGTAAACTGTCTGTGTGCATGAGTGTGTATTGAAGGAAAGGGGATCTGCAATAGTACACACTTCATTAGCAGTGCCTCTCATCAAACTGGTTTTGTCTAACTGAGACCCACTCTGACGATCTGAAGTAAGTAAGTGGCCAGTGAGCTGAACAATCCTCTCATCTCCACACTTCTGTTTACACATAATGAAGCTTGATTGAGTCATAAAAGAAAAGCTCATTTTGCCAAGCGTTGTGTTTGATGGAGACATTTGGTTTTTCTAGATGCCTTGAAGGGATAGTTTGGCTTTGGGGGAATTACTTTTTTCTCCACTTGTAAACATTTGGTAATGGAATATGGCAAAGGATCTTAAACCAGCTCTGTGTGACCAAGATACAGCGAGAGAACTGGCACTGGCATTTTTAAGGTAACAGCATTGTGGCAATCTGAAACGGTCTTGACTTTTATTCACTGGCTTGCCAATTTATCAGTTGTAAAAACAAAATGCTAATGATTATCATTAGTAAAATCCACAAGAACCAACAGAGCAAAACACTGTCCATAGCTCCAAGTGATAATGCTGATCAACACCCACTAAACGAGGCAACATTCCTCTATTCTTATATATTTTACCAATTCCTTATCATCAAAATGAACTCATAGACTAGCTGTAGAGCTGCTACAAGTCTTCATTTGCAGCTTGCCTTTGATTTTTTTTTTTGCAGTGTTCAATGCCTGTTAATCCTTACATTTTGTGTAAAGTTACTTTAATATCTTCTAAAGTGTTGTTGCAGGCTTTTAAAAGCAGCATTTGCAGCATTTTGTCTGCCTGCTAGACACGTTAGACACTGCCAGA
This sequence comes from Epinephelus awoara, assembly GCA_035609425.1. NCBI lineage: Eukaryota > Metazoa > Chordata > Actinopteri > Perciformes > Serranidae > Epinephelus > Epinephelus awoara. The sequence continues at coordinate 20,500,138 of CM069306.1, read as the reverse complement.
GAACAGGGCTGAAATTAGTGCACAGTGAACAGCACAGTAAACAATAAACATGAACACACAATTAAAACACAGAACAAAAGAGCACAATATTGTGATGAATATCTCCCTGTGTGATTATTGAATGAAAGAAAATAAAGAAAATATAAACAGTGCACACTCTAATGCACGCCTGATTGCAGTGGTGGAAAATAATTACATTTGTTTCGCGTTCTATACTTACCATAGTTTGGTATTTCTATACTTTATATATCTATACCAAATTTCAGGGGCAATTATTGTCATTTTTGCTGCACAGCATCATAAATAGCTGAATCAAATGAAATCATATCCATCTTAATCTCTTCTTGTGATGCACTGAACACTTTCTTTTCTGTTGAATTACGGACAACAATTCAGGGAACAGCAATTCTGGTGTAGGCAGGTGTAGACAAAGCTAATCAGCCATTGGTCGAGGAAGTACGGAAGTACAGGGATTTGGATCCAATCACATCACTGCTGCTGGGAGCCAGCGCTAGTTCTATTACAACTTTCCTATGGGAACGTCCACAGACGACAGAGTCAGCCAGCGTGCTGACGTCATTGGAGACTGTGTAAGAGACTAGTGACCTGGCTGTCATGTTGGAAACAAAAATACCATCCACCAGGCAAAACAAACATTCTCATCTCACAGCCGAACAGTACACTTAAAATATGTCACTGAAAACATTTGAGGCGATAAGTAGGTAATGCAGTAACAGTATCGGCTGCATTAGAGACTCTTTGATTGGCTGTCATCGTTCAGACCCAATAGATTCTAGCAAATGCCATTACAAGCACTACAAGGAGGCACTATGGGACTATGTGTCCTACCTACTTATTTTAGAATATAGTGACAGTGTGAGAAACTATGACAAAAAGTTATGCTTATAAAAAGGCTTTATTGATCATCTGGGGACCTTCACAAGCTAGTAAAGTGATTAATTATAGCTCCACCTTCACCAGCTGCAACATGAAAGTGACATACACGTTAATGCATCAATAATGAGAATCCAGTGATGCAATATGGTTCTGAAATGGGCCATTCTGTATAATGAATACTTTTACTTTCAGTACTTTCAATATATTTTGATGCTAATACTTTTGTACTTTCACTTAAGTTAAATATTGAATACAGAGCTGTTCTTATGCTGGTTTGTATGTTTCCCTCTAAAAAGTAACACACCAAAATGCATACATGTCCAACATAATCATGAGCCAGCAATTTGTTTCGAACACACGTATCTGGGAGGGCTGCATCACGTGACCAATGCACTGTTGGGAGTAAAAAATAAAGAGGGAAATAATCGCATGAAGTTGAAGGTTGGGGTGGTAGATGGATGACAAAGCACAGGACTTTCCCAGGGAGTCTCCCCAGGAGGTCGCTGTTCGGAACAGTGTAAACTGTGAGGGCACTGTGAGTACTTTTAAGGTACGTTGTCACCATATTTCTTTCCCTAAACCCAACCACACCATCACCCTTTTGCTCCAACAAAGCAACAGAATTGTTAGAGAAAGAATGGTGGACTGAAAACTGGACTTCAGGAGCTATTACTGTTGTTTTTGTATTGTTTTAGGGAAAATGGGAAATGAAAAGATGAATGATTTAGTATGCGTTATGTTTTTAGAAAAGGAAAAGTTGGAGTTCAAAATATAAAGCAGTGTAATGATAAATGGGAGGGAACATGTATTAATGCTTTATTTTTACAACCCATTTAAATTATTTAACTACTCTATTAATTATTTACGTATTCATTTGTAGTAAAGAAAAGATTGAAATGGTATGGACAAAAACTGTGTGTTCTACCTCAGTTACATTTCCCTATTCTCTATAGAGCTGACTATTGTGTGGAGAGCTCATAATGGGATTGCATGTTCCTGCATGTAGGATACAGTGATGAATGTTGAGCTGCATGCATAATACCCAAGGACACATGAATAACAAACTCTTAACTGGAGAGCTATCTTTATTTGGGTTTTTCAGTGAATTCTGAAGGAAAGCTCGGTATAAATTTGGTGTAATTCATATTTTACCGGGGACCTTTATGGGTGTTGAAATGCTGAAATGCCCGTACTATATGTGAGACACTCTAACTGGATTGAATAATGGTTCAGTGGGAAAAAAAGCTGCGGTTGCAAGGTCCTTCCTGTGTTGTGTGATATGGCCCATTGCCAAATAAAGTGCACTCTGTTGTCCTTGTTTGTCCAGGGGTTGAAGGACAGACGAGTGATGACCTCTCTCACCACACTGCACCACTTTTCAGCTTTTATTGATCCATTTGTGTGGTTGTGTGTTCATGTGTGTGTGTGTGTGTGTGTGACAAGGACAAGGACAGAGACAGCCGTGTTATCATGACCCCCCCCCACCCCCTTTTTATATCTCATTGTCTCTTCTGCTTTGTGTTTTAATGAAACAGAATTATCTCTATGAACATATCAAGCCAATACAGCTTAAGAGGATAGGACACAGTGTTTCTGCTGGTGCACCTGATCTCATCATCAAAATAGTACATAGCAGGACATAGTTGGCTATCACTATGTCTGGATTACTGCTGTAATAACCTCTGATAGACTCAGAGCATTATGCACTATCTGTTATTATGTTCTGGCTTAGAGTCAAACAGATAATCAAATTGAACGCGCTGTTTTCTCTACCTCTCCTGTTTCATTGAGTTAGCTCACTGACCTGAGTGTGTGGCAATTCATAAGTCACCTCGGCCATTTTTTTTGGCTTCAGGGACGTAATTACCTTTATAGTAAATAAAGTATAAGTTACATCAGCCTGACTACCCCTACTGTATTTATCAATAACCTTCACATTTGCACCTCTCAGGGCTTCTGTGTCTTTATTTGTCTCCTACATGAGATAACGCACACGCTTAATTCACCCGTGAAAGGATAGTCAAAGTCAATTGTGATGCTCCATTATAACCAAATTTCCCCAGCTGGACTCTCCCCAGAGTCCTTCTTCTGCCGTGGTTGCTATTATTGCTATTTAGCACATACTGTACACAGCAAATGCATTCACTGTGTACATTTCCAACCATGGATATCCAAATAAAGGTACACTTGAAAAGCTTTCTCATAATTACACCCATTTCAGATCAGCCCAATTCCAAAAGTGTGCTTAGAAATGTGCCATTGACCTTGTTACCACCCTTTTTTCTAGATTCTTTGCCTCACTCTGACCTTTGATAGTATCACAGATTGACCAAATTACTAAACATGATGATAGTGTTTGGAGTTAATTGATAACACCATGTTTGTCAAGCAGCTTGTATTCGGAGCCAACATATGCTAAGTCGCCAGGTGTAGCTTTATTAATATTTCAGAGTGCTCAAACTGTTTGTGCTAAGTAGCTTTTTAAGCTTTCTGCACATTCAAACCTGAATAGAATTGATAAAACATCTGGTTTTATAAGGTTATTTTATCCTGTTGTTGATGGCATGCAGGGGAAATGTCATCAACTGACCATGTACTTTATTGTGGCAGAACTTTATTTCCTGCAGTGATGAAGTCAGACAGGTGTGACTGAGGCTGCGGCCTGGATTTTAAAGCTACGATTCAAATGATGCATGCATGTGTTTTTGTTTGTTTATGGATAATTGTAATCAATTTAATGCTAACTAATCTGTTATTGCTGTAACTATGCTGCTAAAGTGCAGATGGCATTTCTCTTCTGGCTGGGAGTTGGGGCGACCCTAGACTGCATGTAACCGAGTTGAATTGCGATCATATTTGTGGTTTCTCTGGTCAATAGAGACGCATATATGTCGACGCATGTATGTGACTATATGTGAGTGACAGTGTCCTCAATCTCAGCTGGATTTTACGATCTGAGACACGTAACTTGACATGTGTAGTTTCCCTGAGGAGCATTCAAATCAGCACAAAAAAATCCAATTTACCTGTAATGTTTCTTTTATTGTGTGTTATGGGTTTAATATGACTTTAGGAGGCTTGTAATGTACAATATGAAAAGGCTCATTTTAATCTTGTGAGAGAGCAAGGGAAGCAGAGGCTTTTATCAGAGAGGTGTGAAGGAGAGGAAAGTGAGAAGAATACTGTAGAAAATTTGTCAGATGAAGTGGGACATCTTACTGTATTCAAGTATCTTTATCATAAAATACAGTAATCCTTCCTTTTGTAGAGGCTAGAAAAGAAACATACAATAGATTTATTAATGACAGAAAAAGGCCCTTTCCCTGGCAGTGAATATGAGTTGCCAAGAGCAGACTATCACCTTTGAGGCTTTAGAGTCCCTCTGCCAGGCCAACAACTCTCTTCTTCAGCACTTCGAGAAGCTCAGTACACTGAAATGCTTTTCCCACAATGAAGCCCTCACACAACAATAATGCCATCCACAGAGACAAAAAGGCTGCTCAGAAACAGATCACCGACCTCCACCACAATGTTGGCCCTTTCAGAGCACCCTCTGACAACCCAGGTTACGACGAACGACCTGGAGAACACTGACCTTTAACATCAAATGTCTGCTGGAGGAAAAAAACATGACAGCAGGGATTCAGCATGAAACTGAAGACCGAGGAGGAAGAGGAGGCACTGCTGCAGGTCATAGACAACTTTAGCAAAGGGCAGGTCTTGAGCTGCGTTGATTTGACCAACACGTTTGAGGTTAGGATGGAACTTGCTGTCTGGAGGGAACAGCACAGGAGAAAGGGTTTGATTGAAGAGTCAAAAGTTGTTTGTTGAGGCTAGGGATGTCAGTCTCAGTTAATTTTACTTTCAATAGCCGACACCTATTTAATGCTAACTAATTGGTTGATTTTAAGGGAAAAAAATGACAGGAAATACAAGAGGTCTTCCTTTTTTGGTCCGACACTCCATCGACTCAGTGAGCTTAAGCGTGGCATTTCAAAGTGCTTTCCATTTAGAGGTGGTGAAATTTGAATGTCTTGTGATGTAAAGGTCTTGCCTTTTATCATATATTTTGTTGACTTTGCTGATAGACACCCAGTCAGCCACTTAACTTGCCAATTACAGCTGGTTTCAGGACAGCACTGCTACAAAAACATGGTATCCACCCCTTTGGCATTGTTTGCTATGTAAGCACCACTATTCGTGCTAACACAGCTAACAGTGATAACATAGTTAACAGTGTTAAAGGGAAATCTAGCCGCATACTCAGCAGGGCAACCTGAGGAGAGGGCACAATGTTTCCACAACAACCATGTTGGGTCAGGATACTAGTGGTAATCGTTGAATAAGGGCACCGCTAGATAGCTCCCACCGAACCAGTTTGGTGCGCAGTGCAGTAAAGTGAAGAGTAGCAAAATTGACCCATAGGCCACCATGCGTATCCGCTCTGAAACATTCACAGCGGCTAACCCCTTAACAGTTAACTGTTGACATCCCTGGTTGAGGCCTCCAAGATGAAGAATAAGCTGTGCCAGGAGCAGGAGAAAATCCAAATGCTCAACGGCTGTGCACGATTGGAGCTAGCAGGCATTCTTACAGAGCAAGATGAACAATGTACTTCGTGTAGAAATGAAGGACCTCAGAGAACAATGCAGCAAAGAAAGGTTCTAACGAGATGAGACAACAATCTCACACTTGGGTAAATCAGGAAGGAATCAAGAGGAAGAAGAAGAACAACCTGCAGATTGAAAACATCGCAAACAGTTCAGTGTCTCTGGAAAGAAACACCAGGAAGTTCTCAGACTGGAGGACATGTGTCCCTTTATAGGAGGATCAAGGAATTACAAGAAAAAGAAGCATTGCTAACAGCAAAGCTCCAAAACCATCAGGGATGTGCTTGCCACAAGTGAAAAGGATGACCAACAGGGATTTTCCAGGGTCAGAAAAAGAAGACCACCACCAAAACCAAACAAGGATTCCAGCTGTTGAGATTGCACATGTTTATAAATGTTAACCGCGGCTTCTGTCTCTAGAGACCCAGGAAGGGAGCCCACTGTTTTGCAGTATTCCCAGAGGTAGCTTCCATTTTCTTTGAAGATGTTTTGGGGATTTGACTTCCCTGATTCAGGGAGATGTCCCTACCACACTGCATTGGGTGCAATCACCAATCCCTCCTCACTCAAAGCAACAATCTCAACATTATATCAATTAAATCCAGAAACAATTACTCATTTCAGCTTTTCTTGATCATTTATGTTTGCCATTTTCCCTTTTGATTTATTCCCAGTGCTTGCTACTGAAACAGCCCTTTCACAAAGTAGAGTCTAATTTGATTTTATCTAATCTACAATCAACTGAGGAAATGACTTCACATCTGCTGCAACCTGCACATATCAGTGAGCGTGTTCTCTGCCACCACAGTGACCTGCCTCTATCTGCCTGTGCTTTGTTTACATTGTGCTTTGTGTTACTTCCTCTTATTTACTCGCAAGTCTTCAACTCTAATTGTGCTTTTCGAATTGCTCTCCAAGTCGCCTTTACTTTCCACAGCATGACAGAAGTTTTTCACACATCTCAATTATCATAGCTTGTGTTAGTTGTTTTTGTTTAGAGATTTGAGTTTGCTGTACTCATGAGGCCCCGTCAGATTAAAAAAGAAATCCATGTTAAAATCTTTAGCTTATCAGAAGCATTAGACAATGACAACACCTGCTGCTGGCATACAGTTAGGTGCTGGCTAATCAGTGCTGGAAGGATTCCCTAAAAATAACGTCTTATGGTGAAACCAGTGTTCCTTGGTTGATCGCTATTCTTAGATCATTAAGAAGTTTTAAGCGTCGCATAGCAATTAGATCTAATTGTAGAATGTGCGTATTTTGTATTAGATACTGCTTTTTAATCCCAATTAGTTCTGGGGGTTTACCAAGTATAAATATTCTGTTTGCAGCAACACCTCACTTAACATTCATGTCATTACACATTTGACTTTGGGTAGCTGTCTGGTATTTCTGCAGTTTATTTTTTACTGTTGGCCACTGAGCCGCATTAATGAAGCGGCTGGGGGTTAAGTGGTTTGCTCAAGGGCACCCTGGTGGCAATTTGGGGTGGAGGAACCCCTTTTCCACTCTGTGACTCATAAAGCAAATTTGCAGGGATGTGAAGCAGTGAAATGCTTTCAAAATTGCTTTTGCGAACTTTACCACTGCCTGCAGGTTCGCAACTATGCATGAGTGCATGTGCACATTTACTGTGTGTGTGAGTGTCCCTGTGTTTTTGTATTGGACAGAGACAGACACAAAGTCTTTTTTTAATCTCTGGCCTGTATGACTCATCTGACATGGGAATTCAAGTCTGGCTTTACCTTATTAGATTGCTATAATTTAATTACTGGCATTTAATGACCTTGTTATGAACTGCAGACAAGGTGGAAAACACTGAATGAGCCGACATAACATGATCAAACATAATTGACTAAGGATGTGGGAGACCCCGTTTATAGCAAAAAATGTTAGAAAGGTACTTTAATTTTTATTTGGTGGACCCAGAAATACACAGTGACATAAAAGTTTTAATTCTGTGTCCGTACGTGACTTGCTCTGCTATTTGTGAAAATGTGTCATTGAAAAAAAAAAGAGTAATTCTAGAACAAAATCACCTTCTTTACTATATCTGTTGAAATATTCTTGACGATTCTAACCAAATGCGATTTGGGACAGCTAACCTTTCTAATTGGATAAAGCTTTACCCTGTCAGCTAGCGTGTTATATGCCCTTTTTCCACTGTCACTCTTGGCCATTCCGAGTAAAGTCATGCCGTGCCCTTTATTGTTTCCATTGCCAGCCAGCCCTCAAGCGGGTAGAGGTGAGGTCTCGCCGACCGCAGCTGACCCCCAACAACCCCTCTTCTCTCCCCCAAACAGGCGTGTGTGTTGCGAGACACCAATCACCTCTGTCTGCAGGAGACCAGAGAGAAAGGAATTTTTAAAAGTCTCTGAGAAATCTCTGTGGTTTGGAGTTCAGTTTCTCTCCTGCATCCTGTTTTTACTTGAGATATGTACTTTATTTTACTGTTTTATGTTCATTATTTTGCTGCTTTACAATTAAAGTTTATACATAACAAATTAACGGGGGACTTTTATGTGCATAATTTATAATAAATTAAAAGTTTTTCTCTGAATTAGCAGAACTTTGTTAGCGGCTTTTCTCCAATAAAGGTAAGTCTAATAATATGCTAGGGAGGAAGAGTAAAAGCAGAAACAGCCACAGTGAGATGTTGATGAAGAGCTGCAGATGACAGGCTCTTACTGCACCTCTCAAACAGCTCACCTCCAACAGGTAAACTTTTAACTGTCCTGCTGTGGAAAAACATATGCAACAAAAAAAGACAAGCCATCATTAGTTTAAGACACATCTTTAAGAAGCTAGCCCTGTTGTAATGCAAATTCCTGCTGTGCTGGGCTGATGGCCCAAGCCAAGTCAAGCCGGCCATGCCTGTCAAAAATGGGTACAGAGCGATATCATGGATCCGAGGTGTGTGTGTGTGGATATAAGTTCTTGGCAAAACCCTTGTTAACATCACCAAATCTACCATAGTTGCAGTTCAAGTGTTGTAACCCATTAGCCATCGTCTCTGGGGCAATGGCCAGGAGATCTGGTGTAGCTGGTGAATATCTAAGGCTTAGCCAAGACTTAACTCTTCAATGCGCTGCTAAGTGTTAGCTGCTTGATTAGCAATTTGAGACAGATCCATACAACATTTCGACTAATCTCTATAAACAGCATATGATTTATCTAATTTATTGCATGTTGGCCAATGCGTTCCTCTTCTGTTGCACTTCTTCTTCTTAGCTATGCAGCTATCTAAGTTCCGTTAGACTGGTTAAAACTCATAAAAAGTGCATGTGTCAAACATGTAGCAGTATTCTGAGCCACTTTATGGTAAGTAGATCTGACAGCACAGAATGTACTTAGTGACACTCATGCCCACACACAATTTCTGTGTGCCTCTGTCTCCTATAGACCTGGCCATGGGATCTCTCAGGTATGTAAATTGAGCACCACAGTGCATTAGGGATTATATTTCCAGCGCTGACACATGTCATATGAAGAGCATGCTTAACAGGACAGCTAGTGCTGTAGGTATGTTCGCTAGAGAGAATTCAAGGAGCGGATTTGTACATGAGATTAGAGACGTGACGGCGGTTATTTTGTTTTGTGGTATTTGGTTTTATAATCTCTTGTTTCATTCAGTTGCTCTCAGAAAATTCAGTATGTCAGTGCGTTCAGAGTAGATACTGCACTGACACATATGGTACAAGGACAAGGGCGTCATACTGTAGATATAGTGGAGTATATACTTAAGCGAAGCATATGTTCCCTAACTGTTAATGTTTATCAGTTCCCCATGTGAATTGTTGGAGTGACAGGAGCTGTAGCTCTGTGAGGTCAATTAGTGCAGTTGGTTTGTTTCATGTCAGGCCGCTGAATTTGATTACAAGAATGACTGTACCAAAAGCCTACAGCTCAACCTAACATTACACACCAAGTTTTCTGTCATTTCAAAAATATCTAGCTGTCTCTTGCATTTGAACAATCTTGAGTTGCCGTGCAGTAGTGTGTTAAAGGTTTGATTGAGCTGCTTCACTCTGTTGGCTTTGCTAATCAAGTGTAACACAGAGAATAATAGGCATATCATCTGAGTGCTGCTGTAGTGTTTCCAGCTATTTATGCAAATATGCACTACATGTTGCTTCGCAGTGATGATTCCAGATAATGTACTCTCTTCACTTCCTGCAAACAAAAGTTTTATGGTTTGGTGAGAAAAATAACACAGATAGAGTCTGTTAAATGTCACGTTTAGCATATCAAAAGACCTTGATCTTGATTTCACACTGTTATTACACATTTGGTATACTTTGCATCACTGCTGACTAATTTCTAAAGCACACCACAGGTTTTTAGATTATTTCTGGTTTTGTAGAAAGTGGATAATTTATGCAGCACTTGTCATGCAAAAATATGTCTGTATTGATGTTAATGATACCATTGCATGATAGAAGCTTTATTTCCTTCAATTGTGGCTACGACTGCAATTTTTTTTTTTTATACAAAAAGGGTCAAATACACATTTTCCTTAAAACAACGCTGATGTTCAACAGTTATTTGTCATTTAAGGTTTGAATTTCAAACACAGTACCTTGTGAATGTACAGCTTTTGGCAAATTGGTGGCAATTCTAAAAACTAATCTTTTAAATAGCAGCAATCTAAAGTGATTTGTAGTTCATGTGCCAAAGCCTGCAACCATAGCGCATCGCTTCCACACATTTTTTTGTGTCCATATGTCCGTATAGCATATTGAGTACGCCTGTAGTGTCAACATCAGGAAATGCATTTCTTTATGAACAAAAAACCAAAACAAACAAACAAAAAAAAATGCAGTTGCAGAAATGCCAGAAAAGTTTAATTTTGAGCACCAATAATGCATGGCAACAATACGTGAGGAGGCTGGCCTGTTAGGTGTGCAGCCATTTGTAAAATAATTTGTTAAAAGACATAATCCACTATCCATGCACTCTATATAGCCCTTTTTAGATAGGAATTGTGCAAATTTGCAGGGAAGCCCAATCAGTCTTCGTTCAGCATTGGCAGTATAAAAACAAAATCAGGGAGTGCGGAGAAATGCCGCCTACCTACTTTTGTTCATACAGAATGTGCCTTTTCGGGGCAATGGGGGGCGTGAACAAGTAACAAACGTGTAGCTCAGCATGTGATGTAAACACTCACGTGGGAGGGAAGCCGCGGCTGGTCAGTCCTTCTGCGATTATCTCGTAAGTCGGCCCGTCCTTCACCGTTACCGTCATCTGACGGTTAATGTCCTCTTCGTTTGCGAGGCAAGGAGGGCGATTAATTCCTTGTCTCCCTAGTTGCTCATCTTTACAGTGTCTGTCAAGTTTGTGTTTCCCTCTTGCTACTAGCTGCTCGCTAATTCCTGCTATCAGCTGTCTCCTGTTTATCCATGGCCAGTGGCTCATACGTGTGGCGTCATCAGCAGCTCCTCCCACAAGTCATCAACAACCCCTCCCATTGCAGAAGGCCGCCTCGGTCTTTTTAAACCAAAAGGGTTCTGCCAATATGATTACCCTACCAGGCAGAAAATTGGGTACCTCGGATCCACTTGCCAATCCAGCTCTGTGTGTCTAAACACTCACAGCTTGCCGGCAAAGCGGTCCAACATTCGCGGAAAATCTGGCAGTGTAAAAGGGGCTACTGTCACACAGCTAGAATACTACCACTGTTAGCCAGCTAAACATGCTGTCAAACCTAAATTTATAAATACAGCTGTACTACATTCAGCAATTGTTTTTATATTAACTTCCTGTGGCACATTGTATACAGTGGGTCAGATATCTGTTAAATGTTTTCAATATACTGGAGGCAAATTTTGGAGCAAAAAAAAGGGGGAGTTTAGCAAACCCATAGGATCATGGAGGTTCTCATTGGAATGAATGGAGTTTGGTTGACTTTTATACATACAGAGAGCTATGTGGACACGAGGTGTAAGAAATGTAAACATGACATAATGACAGTTTAAAGCATCACATGAATATAAAGGCAGGATCAGAGGCTCCCAAAACTTATTTGTAAAGAAGCACAAGGTGAATTTGTCTCAGCAAACCACATTGTACCTATCTATTGAATAAAGGACCCACTGATTGAATTGCACTGCAGCTGTCCTTTGTGACTGTGATGTGACATAATGGATTTATTACAGCAGATATCAAAAACACTTTCCCTTTCCCGTAATGTGCTGCTCAAGCTCCCTTAAAAAGAAAAGTGGACAATGGTACAATCATTAGTGAGTCCATTAAATCCTTAATTATGCGATCCGGCAGTGGTGTCTACGTTCCAGCGCGCTCGTATTTTTTTTTTTTACTGTAAGTTCGTTTGCTTCTATTTGACCTCCTTTCCCTCGCTACTCATTTCTCCTCTTCTGCTGATTAATGGCCAAAGTCACAGTATTAATTGGCCATGTCTGTTTGCTTGGGTTTCATACATGTTTGGTGAGTTATGTTATTCATGGTAATTAGATTTTTGCAGATATCACCTTGGGAAAGAGAAGAGATGTATACTTGATTTTGTAAACGGTTTTAAAAATGTGCGGTTTAGTTGCACTAATCTTTACCTAACCTTAAGAAAAGTTTTGTTGCCCTAAAGTTAACCACATTCCTAAGATTTGCATGCAGTGATGTTCCTGCACTTGTACAGAAGGCTGCCAGCGATTAGCACATGGTCAAATTAACTGGTGCTATATTCAGATCATGTTTTGGAGTCAGGCAGGGTTTTCCATAAGTGTTGGTTATTAGCTGGATGCCTGTCATTGAAACATTTCTGCCAGCTACTTTCATGCTGTTTCAAGTTATGTCACCTTCACTTTTGAACATTAACCTGATGAAGGATTTTTGTCATTGGACATCTGGAAGTTAAACAAGCTGAGTTAGCGGCAACTCCCCATGGCCAACTGAAGGGTGTCAGAGAGAGACATTGATTTTAACATGAAACTGCTTTATCCCTTATTTTTATGGTTTTAATCCCCTGGTCCATTTGTTTTGGAGGAGGAGGAGACCTCTGTGGATAATTTGGTTCCTGGTAAAAACCTAATGAATGATGAACACTTAAGAAATCCTAATCTAGAAACAAACTGAATTTACCTTAGCAGAAGCTCAGGTAGCAGCTCCTCCTGATGTCTGCCCGCCAAAGAGCGTCAGAGAAACACAGATACAGTACTTAACAAGAAATTGCTTTATTTAGTGTTTTCACCCGTTTCGATTATTGAGTCCATTTGGAGGAGAAGACCTCTGCGTAAAATTCAGCTCCCGAGGCCTGTTTTAGGAAGCAGGATTTAGGGTTAGCAAGGTAACTTCAGGGTTTACCCTGGGTTTTCAGTGCTACAGTACGAAGCTGATTGGAGCAAAGCACCATATTAACTTATGCCAAACAGCTAACCTACTCTGGAACAGGTTACCTTCAGAGAAAAGGATCACAGTCTGTCAACACCCTGACCACTGACCAATCAAATTCCTGGAAAAATAATATCTCGACATGTACATAAGTCCTGAGTGATACATAAAAAGAGAATGTCATTTTATATGTCAGTGGAATTATTTTATTGATCCTGGCTATTATTTTCATGCAACCTGGTTTTAAAACAGAGCCTCTAACAAACAGAGAGATAAACACCAAAGAAGAATAATCCACACACTGTTGACTGGCTCCCTTAAGTATAAATGCAACATTTCAGTCAGATAAACCTCATCAATCATAAGCTATTTTTCCACTCTTTACTTGGGTAACAGAAACAGTCTGACATCACTTTAATGTGTTTTTATGTGACACATTTAGATTAGTCACCCCCCACACCCCACCCCTGTGGTGCCCAGCTGGCTACTTTTCACCCAGCAGGACATTGAATGCAAGTGTGGAAAACACTGGTCAGGCTTTTCAGAATATATAAACCTTTTTCCTGCAACTGCAACTTTAATCTCATAATAGCTTCAATTTTAACCCTGAGATTAACATAAATCTGGACATGACACCTGAGAGAAAAAATGGTTAACTGCTCACACAGACTCTGCTGACACCGTTTTACATTAACCAAATTACATGTTTATTTATTTTTTTAATAATCCCTCCTTAAGTATTTTCCAAGCAGGTGTAAAGTTTTCCTTCAGCTGTGCCAGCAGTGTATTACTCTATATGACCAGTCAGCTGTCAGACTTTCCTCTGGCTGCAGTGCTCTTCTGTGCTCCAGAGGGTGTTGCCAACCGTAGCTACGTAACTCACATGTCACATGATTATGCTGACACCCACACACAGCACACACATATGGCACACTCACACACACTCACACAGGTACACAAAGCTTGATGTTTCTGTGACGCATTGCTGACTGCAGTGGTGCTGTAATGCTGCTTGTGTCTGCGCTCCGTTAAGCTGTTGGCTTTGTTTTATTCCCCTGCAGAACAAATAACTTCCAGAAACCCACAAATTGCTTACTGGGATTAAAGGAAATGTAGTTTGGATTTAGAAAGGCTTTTGATTCTTGCAGACACAACACAAATGCATACTCAGATGCTCATTAACACACATAAAACAGGACAACCAATCATACACATGCACACCCCCACCGCATTCATATTACATTTATTAGCCTCTCTAATATCTTGTCTAAACTGAGTGTCCTCCCTCTATGTGGTCAGTCTGTGTTGAAGATGAAGCACCATACTCTCCATTAAAGAGCCATCCTTTTTCTTAAGATGGTGATGAAATTTCTAATTTGAATAATTAGGACATCGTTAGGATTTTTTGTCACTAACGGGTTTTGGTCTAAAGACTCCATGTGTGAAATTCTCAACATTTTCTGTCCTGCCAACTCAATGGATAATGGTGCCATTAAATTGTTTTATTACTTGCTGAGTGTAATGTATATTCTGTGGAGACACGATGATGGGGCGGAACAGAGCACAGCAAAGGATCAAATTTAAAGTGTAAACAAATGGGGTAACTTATGGAGAAGGAAAAGCAGAAGGACAGGATTTTTTCTTTTAAATATACATTGCTCTCTGCTGCAGTAGGGTTGCAGGTTAGCCAACTTATTTGATGAATGATGAATGAATGAATGATACAATTTCCATCTAGACTGTCTGTTGTAAACCATTAATGTGTGATATTAACTAGATACTGGACCCCAAGATGGCACCTATTCAGTACAGTGGAGTTTCTGGCCTCTGGGCTACTTTTATAAGAGAGATGCGTCTTTTATAATTGCGGTCTATTTGCTGCAATACAGTGAGTGGCCACTGGGAAAAACTGGATGAAATACTGAGCTACTTTACTGCGGGCCTGTTGTAAACAGCCACCATAGTTTACTGACTCTCTGGTTCAACTTTCAACTACCATTTATCCCTTTGTTGTACTCATTCAGTTTTCCTCTGCAGCAGGGCAAACCAACTCACTTCTGGTTTTACATCCATATAAAGCGGTGTAGATAATTTGGCTAAACTTGGCTTATTCACAGATGTCTGATCTTCAGATTTCTCGTGGTTTTGCTCCATCAGACTTCATTGTTGTTGTCATGTTCCCAGGTCTCAACAATTAGTCTGGAGAACACAATGCTATCACAACCGATTGTCAAATAAGACAAAACTTCTCTTTTCTGTGTTTAAACAAACAACCTTTTGTGTCATTTCTTGGATGAGGGCAGTCTTCTCCTTTGTCATCTGCTGTGAAGTAAACCTCATTTAGATGTCAGAGATTGCACTTGAATTAAGATTCTTGGGTTGCGATGTGAATTCACAGTGCTTTATTTCAGAATTAAGCGGGACGATAAAAGCCCATATGGCAGATGGATGCTCAACCTTTTAAAATGATGACTTGGCTGCTGGTAAATCAAACACCCACCCTCTGCTGTTGCCAAACGGTCCATTGCCTCTCATTGAGTCACTGTGTGCAGGCTGGAATCTGCTGAAGCTGGTTTTTCTTACGGCTTTATATCTTTATGTCCACATTGGTCTGACCATGGGCACATAAAAAGATGATTGTTGTCCTGCTTCCAGTGCGTTTTTGTTGAAACTGGTCATATTGTTGACACAGTGAATCTGCAGAAAATTGACTTTTCACATTTACACACTAAATATTTTGCTCACAGACATGTATGTATGAGTACACAACTCCATCTCATAAGCTCACTCCAGAGGAAACATGCACTTCATAAAGCTGCCCAAAGCAGTCTTTGAAAGTCTGGGCTCCAAATGGCAGTAAAAAGTAAATGGTTGAAACTCCACACAGTCTGCTTATATTCACTAACCTGCCTGTCAGAGTCAAACGACTTCTATCCAGTGGTCAAACAAAACACCCTGGTTTCATTTAAGTGAAAAGGGAGAATTCAAAGCATCTGAAGTGACCTTCTTTGCCCTTTCTCAGTCCACTTTTGATAAGACTGTTACATTTTGTACATAAAAGTTCTACCTGGAGCAGCTTTGAAACACAGTTCAAAGGCTACGCAGCTGCATTAAAGGCAATAAAAATAACGATTATAGCCTTACATGGAGCTGACAACTGAAGGTGGTGGTATGCAAGGATGAGGTCATGTAATAACTATTGTAATACTGGCTTGCTGCCTCTGTTTTACGTAGATACACATCTCAGTGTTCTGGCAATTCATCAGCACATTATTAGTATTTATTGGTATTTTGATTACCAGCTGTGATAACGTCACAACAGCTGGTATTGTTTTCATCTTGTGAGTTTGTGTGTGTGTGTGTGTGTGTGTGTGTTCATGGCACAATGTGGTCATGGTGACAGCTGTTGTAGCAGGAAGTAACACATAAGTATTTAGCAGGTGTTTATATGCCTGTCTGTCAGTTTGTGGACAGATTTTGTCAACATGATAGTATCACAACTGTGCAAGAGGCAGTCACAAAACTGTGAAGTTGAGTTTGGGATGATGGCCGAGTTCGGAGATAGTTTTGGTCTGAGTCAGGGTGATGGAAGTAGGAGGGTAAGTAGTGGGGGCTATTGACCCTCATACATTTTACCACTGGCCGACATTTGTTTTAAGTCATGGGGCTCTAGTTTCCACGTCAGAAAAACCTCACAGGCAGGTTTCCAGAATATCAGGCACATTAATAATGCAATAAATATCCACAAAAAACACTATTAATGCAACTATCTGCAATCAGCACATAAATGTGTCTCTATATCAACTGTCACGTCACATCTGATGTCAGGTCAAAGGGGATTGGCACTGTTTGGCACATTGGCATGTGTAATGGAAACCCAGCCTGATTTGATTAACACAGCTGCAAACAAACAGCCACAGCATCAGATAGGGAGTATATATTCAGCATCTGTCATCTTAGAAAAGTAAAAAGAAAAGAAACAGAGTGAGACTGCGAGAGATAGAGAGAGTGCACGCGCGCGCGCGCGAGAAACGCAACATTGATTTACAATTGTGGTGACCTCCTCCCAGGCTACCTTTGCATCATCACCTCGTGGAGGTCTGCTCGCAGTTCTGTATATTCGGACACTGCGAGCTTGGACCTCCCAGACCATCTGACGAGTAGCTGCGCCAGTGCGCACGGTGTGCCAAACTTGCAAAATCCGCCTGGTCACACCCAGTTGGCGAAGCACAGGTGCGCTGCGCCCCCGCCTCTGTGCGAAACTAGAGCCCATGGAGTCAATCGAGGCAACAATTCACACAGGCTCACCAAAACTGGACAATAGAAGATTGGAAAAACATTGCCTGGTCTGATGAGTCTGGATTTCTGCTGCAACATTCAGATGGTAGGGTCAGAATTTGGTGTAAACAACATGAAAGCATGGATCCATGCTGGCTTGTATCAACGGTTCAGGCTGGTGGTGGTGGTGTAATGGTGTGGGGGATATTTTCTTGGCACACTTTGGGCCCCTTAGTACCAACTGAGCATGGTTTAAACACCACAGCCTACCTGAGTATTGTTGCTGACCGTGTCCATCCCTTTATGACCAGAGTGTACCCATCTTCTGATGGCTACTTCCAGCAGGATGACGCACCATGTCACAAAGCTCAAATCATCTCAAACTGGTTTCTTGAACATGACAATAAGATCACTGTACTCCAATGGCCTCCACAGTCACCAGATCTCAATCCACCTTTGGGATGTGGTGAAACAGGAGATTCACATCATGGATGTGCAGCCGACAAATCTGCAGCAACTGTGTGATGATGTCATGTCAATATGGACCAAAATCTCTGAGGAATGTTTCTAGCACCGTGAATATGCTACGAAGAATTAAGGCAGTTCTGAAGGCAAAAGGGGTCCAACCTGGTACTAGCAAGGTGTACCTAATAAAGTGGCTGGTGAGTTTATGTATCCAACACCAACCACCAAACCATTAAAGTTAACCCAGTATAACAGTGGTGCTCAATTGACCCAAACTGGCCAAATTGACATTTTTAGTGTATTATGTATTACTGCCTTGCTAATTTTGTTCTATTTCAGTAATTACAAAAAAAGGCTGCACGATCTCTCAAAATAGCTCAAGGGTGTCTGTTTGGTGCCGAGCATAAAAGGTGGCTACTGAACAAAGACTGAACAGTTAATATATTATGGGGTCTAATCACTGAATGTATCCTTTCTGTCTCTGCTGCATTAAACCACTGAAATCATTTCACCTTCTACAATATGAACAAAGGATTTTGACTCTCTGTTTATATTTTGTGCTCATAGCTATTGAAGTTTTTTTGTTTTTTTTTTACTTTATCTTGTGGATTTGATTGGCAGACTTTGACATGAGTGGGCTGCATTCAGCCAACCACTGATCTTTTTTAAGGTTTCTTCTGTCCCCCGCCATTCTTGTCACATCTGTCATTTGCAACCTCCCACGGGAAAGGCTTTGTTTAGAACAGATATCAGAACTTTTTTGAAGGAGTTACCAATATTCCTCAGCAAGAGCAGCTTGCTTGCACTGCAGCAGTATTTGTAATTTTAATTAGAGCCATTAACAGCAGGAGAAACATTCAGCACAGAGCCTGCTGTTGCTGTTCCCACCCCAAACTGAATGGCCACCAACGTGACAGTGTGGGTGTCACATTAACATTTGTATTTACATACTATTTAGGCATTTTGCTCACGTTCCAGAGCAACACTGAATAAGACAGGAGGGAGGGCATTTTACAGGACACACTGGGTTGTACTGTCTGTACTAGAGATGCTTTGTGAATCAGACGATAATTGGCATTTTACAACAATGCATTTCATTTTTAATATTTTTCTTCTTTAGAAATTTGTGCAGAATAATTTGTTATCAAAAGCTCAAAGGGAACACACATTAACATGTTAAAAAAATCACTCTCAGCTTGCTTTTTCTGTGAAACCCAAATGGTGTTTTGTCTGTTGTGCCCCATATAAATAATGCATTCTTAATATTACTTCTCCTTTTATTCAAAATTCCAGTATAATATGAAAATTTAATTGCTTGTAAGGAAATGAAAATATATATATAATTTTAGTTTTTGTCCAAGCTGATTTAATATGCAGTGATAACTCAATCCAAAGTGTGGAATCATTTGAAGTATCTGCTGCTGGCCTGTGGTGCATTCATGTGCTCATGATGGAGTCTCTAATTTGAGATATCAGTGTTGACTGTTGAAAAGCAAACTAGCTTGACACATAAGCATTAAAGGGATACTCTGCCAATTTTAAACCAGCAATGAACTTAGAGTTCCTCAATTTTGCCAGCGCCCAAATCTTCCCGTTCATCTCCCAGGGAGCTCTCAGGTTGTTGCTTGAACTATGGTTGTACTTCGTTTCATTATCGTGTGCACCATGGATTCAAAGAGTATTGAAGCAGATCAAGAGAGACCTGCCCTTCTCTCTCTCTCTCTCTCTCTGAAACACAGATCACACTCAGATCAAACAGTAAAACTATATATATATATGTGTATATATATATATATATATATATATATATATATATATATATATATATATGTATATACATACGGTATATACATATAAATGTATAACTTCTGCATGTGTTGCTGTCTTTTCACAATGCATCTCTTGAGGTAGAAACACAAGACATTCAAATTAGAGCTGCAACCAAAAATTATTTTCATTATTATTGACATTAATCATTTGCTCTGGAAAAAAAAGGTAAAAATGTACACAGATAAACTCTCTGCCAAAGTTATTAAGTTTATTGTCTCATAATACAGAATGAAGCAGCGAATCATTACATCTGAGAAGTTACTACTTGTAAATGTTTGATGATTTTGCTTGAAAAATATTGAATCAATTCTGTCAGTCAGTTAATAGACTTATTATTTCAGCTCTGTCAGTTCCACTGGTGGGCAGACATGAGAAAACTGCCACACAAATGCAAAGGTTCTTATTTTGGTGCCGTCTGGTTTCAGTAGGGTCGTTTAATTTCCCTCAAAAACAAAATATAAGCCATCAGAATAATTTAAAGATGCTACAGTTATATGCACATTTTTTCATTTAAATACATCATTGTACTCTTTCAACAGCAAGCCATCTCTTCATCAGTCGACTTGTATGATGTAGAGGAAACAACACAAATGAGTTAGAGTGCAACTGAGTCAAACACTGAGCTGTTTCCTGTTGATCAGAGGCCAACTCCAGATTAAACCCTGCCTCAGATTCCTGCTGCACCCTATCTGTCTTGCCAAAACGTAGATGTCCCAGGACTGTAGTATTTTATTGACAAATCTCTCCTCAGCTACGGTCACAAATCACGGTCGAGGCTGCAGAATACATTGTAGTACGGCTTAACTGAGTCATCATGTTTTTACAGGCCTTGTTCTGCTTATCAGCCTGAAAACCTGTGTGTGTTCCCTGAAAGCATGCTAATCTCCCTGGGTGATTACATTGACCCCAGGCCATTGATTACACACTGTCTAGGCTAGAATGTTATTGGAACACAGGCAGTGACCAATTTTTGCATCCTGGCAGCGCTCTTTGCCCAACCAGCGTCGTGCTTTCTGCTGTGCGGAAAATAGGTCCTGACTGTTGCTGCCACCGCTCAAAGCAGAATGGACCTGTTTTTATTATGAGTTTGGTGAGAATGGGATAGGTTTCATTTCTTAAAATGTTTTTCCCTGTGGGTATGCAGGGAGTGTTTTTTTGCTTGAGTGACAAAGCAATTGTTAGAATAAGGCGAGAACTGTTGCTATGTTACCCTCTCCTGTTTAATTTCTCTCTTTTTTTGTGTGCTCACTTCTGGCTGTCACAACAGCTGTTGAGAGGTTGAGCATTGTGGAGCCCCACTATATACTGCAGGGCGGCTCTGGTTTGACACCGGTTCTTTCATTTCTTAAATTTCCATTCTCCTTTCTGAGCAGGTCAGGTGAGGCCAAAGAACTGGAGGCAATAAGAGTAGAGGAGGAAGATGTTGAATACCAACTCTAATCTCCTCTTTGTGCTCTCTGCTCTCCCTCTCTGGGGGAAAACAAATAAATCTCTCATCTTCAGATATAGAGGCAGACAGCTGGAGGCTCATGTTTTCATCTCACTCTGTCACTGGCCTGCTTAACCTAGTGGCCACTGGAATTTGTCAATTTGGTGGGGGAATACACCCATGAGACAATATTAGGAAGTTTATTAGTTGAGGGGAAACACCCCAGGTGAATAGGGTAAAATTTTTAACATATAGATATCACCAAGAAACCTCCTCACTTGATTACCTTACGTTATGACTAAATATGTCATTGAGGCATCGTCTAATGAAATATGCAGTATGCACACATTTCTAGAACAAAAATTTGAACATTGTTTAAAGGCAGTTTCAAAAGGTTTTTACAGATGGGATTTTAGATATCTCTTTGTATCACTCCATAAATCAGGAAGTACTGTCAGTAGCCCTAAAAATCAATGTTTGCCATGTTTTCAGGAAAACAAATTGCAAAAAAATTGGGCCATAAATAATATATGAATGAACCCCATTGTCAAAACTTGCAGAACATCAGTAGGAATAAAATTAATTTTTTAAAATTTATTTATGTATTTATTCATTTATTTCAGTTTCAAAATTCCATGTATTTAAACAATACATAAATAAATGAATACGATAGATTACTACAGGTGAAAACAGTAAAAAATAAATAAATGAAATAAAAATAAAAAAAACCTAATAGATATCACAATGAAACTTCGCCAGTTGATAACTTATATTGAGTGAATAATTTTTTGTAATACAAATTTCATGAAATTTCATGTTTAAATGTGCAAATTCAACATTATCTAATCAAAAAGTTTTTGCATGAAATTTCAGAACAGAAATCTGAACTACAGTATACACCTTAACATATATATTTTGGATGTTTCTTTTCATGCGTCCCAAAGAAGACATGTTTTGTAAGCAAAATAGCCCAGAATCTTAAAATCAGCACACACACAAAAAAACCCCAACTTTGTTTTATCTGGGGTGTCTTGTCAGGTGAAGTTTGTTGGGTGCAGGATTGTAGCTGACGATTAATGTTTCATATCCTATTATAATAATAATCAAAAGTCCATTTTCAACTCAGTTTTAAAGCACAGAGTTGGAAAAGTCCTGAACTCTGATACTTTAGTAAACAAATGTTTGTATTATGCTGTATGTCCTGTGTATATTCTGCTAAAAGCAAAATATTGCTTTCCCATTCATAAGCCATTTGCCTTTTGGTTGTTATGCTCTTGCAAATGCAGTTTCCCTACTTAAAAATGTTACTCTAACCACACCTTTTTAAAAATGTCCTCATCCACTTCCCAGCCAGCACAGACTCCTTGTCCGACCACTTATAGTTTACCCTCAGAGTCTGTGGTGACATATTGAACATGGCACTGCACCGCAATTTCTCATGTCATGACGGCTCAAGTACACATGCCAGGATTTCTAGTGTGTATTTCAACGCCATGCTATCAAAGCTCCTACAGATCAGGCTTTACCAGATGACCCTGCCTGGCTGCAGCTGTCAGTGAAATATTGAGCTGTCAAACAAGAGACATCACATAATAAGTCTGAGAAGCTCACACCAAAGACCCTGAACTCCAGATATAGAGCTAGTCAGGGCTGTGGGTTGTTTACTCCTGCAACTCCAATAAAAAAATCTCTGTCAGACTACATTAGTTTGCAGATGACACAATGTTTTTCAGATTGAACAGAGGCAGCAGTTTAATCTGCTTGTATTCTAGTGCAGCTTTATCAAGTTTAATTATATAACCTTAATGTCCCAGAGGGCTTTACAGTCTGTACAAAACATACAATTGTCCTTTCTTTAGACTCTTTATTCTCTCAAATTAATGTGATAAAAATAGTGGACTCCGGGAAAGCATCCACAGACTACAGGCTTAACCTTTAAATAATACTCCACCCAGAATCTATTTTTGACTTATCAAATAAAAAATAGATTAATCTTTCACAGAAAACAGCAGTTTTTGGATTTTTAATCTTTCAGAGAGAACAGGAACTGTGAGCAGTTTTAATTTATGTTGGTTAGAATGGATTCTAATGGCGGCTCAAATGTCTATAAACCAACTTCCTGCCCTCTTTCTTTATCCTCAGTATGTTTCCAACATTCATATTTTTGCTTATATGAAGCTCGGCTTGTGGCATCTGTGCTGTATAAATATTGAAAGTCCCATTCGGAAGCAGCTCAGTCCAGTGTCTTCACCATATTTATCACTACTGTCAACTGCTTCTCATGTATATGTATTAGTAATATTCTCAGGATAGTAGTTTGAGCAAAATGTATTTCAAAGCAATACACTTGGCATACATACTTGTGTTTATACTTTTATACACCTGTGCCACTATTTACATTTATATTTATAGCTGCACTGTGGTGCTCTTCACAGTCACTGCTTCATAACTTTATCTGCGTCATTAATACTTATCAAATGGTTTTTTAAAATTTAAGGTATAAAGATCTGCATAAGATCAAATTTCCATTTAAACATCAGGGAAATTAGTCGTTATGAACGTCGCTGGTTTCCTTTCTGATTTGACATTTACTGTCATTTTCACAATTTTCTGACATTTTACAGACCAAATAATTAATTAATCAACAATAAGTAATCAACAGATTAATCAATAATGAAAATAATAATGAAAATGATTTGTATTTATATTTATTTAATATACATCTTACTTTTTTCCCCATTGCAGGTTTTTACAACAACAAAAATCACAAAGAAAAAGTAGAATTGCAGTGCAGTAATCAATACAATATGTTGCTGTCAGATTGAAAAATGGGGAGTAACGGCACAAGAAAACAACTGTGGAGTCATTGTGGCTGGTGAACAAGTCATGGACATAAGCATCCCGGTGGAAAGTAACATTATCTTAGGTGACAACACATATCTGTCTACAAGATGCGACACATTCAGTCAAAACTACAAACCCCTGAAATGTCCATAACATAAACGCTATTGTGTAACGACTCAGGAGCTGGAGTAGCAGGCCGTGATTTATGACACGGTCCACCAAAGTGGCCCTAATGTCGTCTGAAATATGTCTCTGTCTGTTGCCAAGTCCCCTTCCTTGTTCTTGGCCTCATACTTCTCCCATTCCTCTCTCTCTTCCTCTTTCTCTCACTGCCTCCATGTTTGCAAAGTTCTCACAAAAAAAGTGAGCTTACCCAAGCTCTATTTGTAGTAGCTATTATCAGACAGATTGGGTTTCAATCAGTGTATAGGTGTTTTTCATGTGTGTTGGTGTTGACAATATCTGGTATGTTTTACATTTTCAATGGAGGTGTTTTCCTAGTGAGCCTAAGGGAGTTTCATTCTTGAATGAAGTTTTAAATGTAAGAAATAATGTTGCAACAAGTGGGTTACAGAGCTGCAAACAAAATGCAAAGCATAAAATGTGTTTGTTCATGTGGTGCCTTTGTTTAGGGCAGGGTTTTTTTTTTTAGAGCAGGGACCCCCTACTACGTGTCGTATACTGTATAAAAATAATTTGCACTTGAGGTAATTTTCAGTATTTGTTTGTTTTTGCCTGTAGCTGCTATGTCAGCAGCAGTTGTAGCACGGCTAGGTGCAGTAGCCTCCCCCTTTGCACTTTCACCAATGGTTTCTTAGATGAACGATGTGTCAGTCTTTTTCTAGAGGATACAAAATGAGCCATTGTAGCTCAAGAATGTACACTTGGAATAACAATACAACTAACTGGCTTATATGTTTCACTAGTACATAAATGTTAGCTTACTAGTTAACCTCACCATTATGGATAAGGGTCACACAATGATTTAGCACTAGCTAGCTCATATGATTGCACAGGGATTCATGGGTAACAGTTAGCTTATCATAAATGTTGTCTACTGTAAATTACACTCCCCTTCAGACCCCCTTTTGAAAAACAGGGCTTAAGGCATGGTTACAAAAGTTAGGATCTTGACTTGTTTGACTTACAAAACTCTTGCAGATTCCTTTTAATTTGCCACCAAGCATTTAAGGCAAGAGTGAGAAGTTGATCATGGAAGAAATTGAGAAAATTAGTTCACTGCCTCACCACTACAAGTGTTAAGCCACAGATAATTACATGGATTTTTCTCTGTCTTAAAATGAATTTCCCAGTTGGCTCTATGCCCAGGAGTCACTTTGGGCTTGACCCGTGCTATTAACCCAACGTGTTGCCTCTCTGGGTAATGACAGCAGGTGAAATGAGCCAATTTTGTTTTGGTTGGCAGAGACACTGATTTTTCATATGTTTTGGCATCATCACATCTTCGTTTTTAGCTTTAAAAAGAAGCCCAAGTTGCTCAGTACTGCACAGTAAGTGATTTAATTTTTGAATTGTTTTGAACAGATTTTAACTTTTCTCCTGCAGCCTGCCAGTGACAAAGGGATGTCCATAAATGTTTAAATTGTTTCTTCTTTCATCTCAACACTTCGAAAAAACACTATATTCTCATTATAAAGCCCTGCTGGATGCTCTACATCTGGTAAATTGTCTTTCAACTAAACAACAAAAATTGATTGGCCATTGAGTTAACAGTATTGTAAGCCAAACAAAAGCAATAAGCCTGTCACAGAGCGTTCTCACATCAGCACTCATCAGAGACATTTTTTTCAGTACATGTACTCATATCCTTCAACATTGGCTTTCCAAGTAAGCACAGTGTGCCAGTATCACTCAAAATGGAAAATCAAAGCAAATGACCAACTGAACACATTTCAGCGTTTATGGTGAATTATAGTCTGACAGGGAGCTTTGTTGAAGGAGGTAGGGTAGTTTTTTCTATTCTTGTATATTAGAAGGGAAGCTCACTGGCGCACAGCTGCTCTTAATAACCATCATTAGTGCCAACCAAATGACATGCGTTGTGATTCTAGACTTGCAGCTCACCCTTCATCCATTCACTTCCTTATGATTCTTAAAACTAGTGCAGTGCCTGTTCAAAATGTGCCTTTTCATAATGGGCCGATTGCTTGGCCTCCAGTATTGCTGCTTGCAGCTTTGTCCAGAAACTCTCATCCAAGCAACTTCACAATCCACAATGCATTTCCTTGGGTCCTGAACAATGCACCTACCATGACGTAGTTGCATCCCTAGCAGTGCTAGAGTATACACGTCATTTGGGTTCAAAAGCTCACATGAACATTTTATGGCCTCATTGAATTCAAAGCCTGGATATTTCTGGCATGAAAAGTTTTCACTCCGTAGGTGCTTGAAATGTTTTAGTCTGCTGCATTGTAAAATCTCTGGTCTCTCTTCCTTCATCTGTTTAATGTAGTGTAGCTAGCCGTTCAGCAGTGTAACAGTTACAAGGGGTCCCCTAGTACACTGTGCAATACACTTCTGGCAGGAGTAATACACTATAAACATGTCCTGTGGATCCCAGGAGACTGCACTTGACAGTGTACTTCCTTTGGTCTTCAGCAACACATATACCAAGTGTAAGTCAAAAGTTTAAGAACAGACATACATACAGGCAGCCAGACACTTCCTCTGTTGTTGTTAGGTAAGCCTAGCTGTCATTATCTTAAGAGAGAGAGTTCAGTATGTGAAGAAGCTGCTGCCACAGGGAAAGGTCCAGTGTGTAGGATATGGGGGGGGGGGGGGGTATATTGGCTGAATGGAATATAATTTAATAAATAAATATGTTTTCTTTAGTGTACAATCACCTGAAATTACAAATGGTCATGTTTTTGTTACCTTGGAATGAGCAGTTTATATCTACATAGGGAGCAGGTCTGTCTGCAGAGATCGGCATGTTGCACTGCCATGTGCTTGCAGTAGTTCAAAATGGATAAGCCAGCCATTCTCATTTTTGCACCGGCCACTGTACTAAGCAACCCCTCTGTGTGAAAAGAGCCTTGGGGAAAAAAACAGATTTCTTTAACGTGAAACTACTTTATTTAGCATTTTTAAAAGTTAAAAAACCCAAGTGTCTGGATCCTAAGTTATCAAAGAAAAAAATAGTGACCACACATTAGCAGGTGCTGGGCCCTGACATGCCAAACAGCATCGTCGAAACACTGATTTGTAATGTAAATCTGCTTATTCGGTGTTTTTACTGGTTCAAATCACATTGGCTGTTTGTTTTGGAGGAAGAGACCTCTGTGGATAATTTGGCTCCTTGTAAAACCTCCTGAAGAATGAACATTGAAGGAATCCTAACAGGGAGAGGTTTCAGCTTATTGCAATCTGCAATCCTCGCTGCTAGATGTCACCAAATCCCCCTAAATCTTACATACTGGACCTTTGAAGGTCCCATATAGTTTGTTGTAATCTTTCTTAGCTCTATGGAGCACTTTTCTTTTGTTTATCTCGAGCAGTCCTACCAACGGTGTCACACTATCCTGTTGATCAAAAGGTGGCTGTAACACACCAAGATATGCTGCAATGTGCCGGGAAAGTCAGGGAAGAAGAAGACTGTAAGCACTAAACATGGATTTAAAGAATTCTGGATTTAAATACCATACTATACTTAAATAACTCAGCTTTGCAAATGTTCTATGATAAAGGAAATGCTCTTGATACATAAGGCCTCAAGGATACACATAGTGCATTTTGGTGAGTAACTGAATGTGAACATAACTTTTGTTGGTTTAGAAAACTCAACAAAAGGAAAAGAATAGGATATTAAATGTATGTGTTGTTCTTTTTTGGCAACATGGTTTTAGGAATGGCAGTGCAGGTCAGCTGGTCGTTCCACCACTTGGTTCAGACTACAATATCTCAATATGGAAAGTACCAGATGCTTTGCCACGAAAGTTTGTGGTTCCCAATGTGTTCTTATGACTTAGATGATTGCATTTTTTTCTGAAGTGCTATCAGAAGTTTACTTTTGATCTGACTTGAGTGAAATGTTTGGACAGCTATGACATAGACTGCCATGGAATTGTAGGAAACAGTCAGTTCTGCATGAATATTGATTTTATGACTGTGTAGCTCTTTTGCAGAGTTGGACTTGGGGAAATACCCAATTATTTTCAACATTTCCCAATGGATATTGTTGCACATCAGACAGTGTGTCAGTCATTCACATTGAAGCTTTGGAGATAGATCGACACAGCTTAGATTGCATGCTATTCCTTTTTTTCTAAGGCTTCTTTCATCATTCATTCATCAGTTCAAAAAAAAGTCTTCCTGCATGTGGAAAATGATGCTATCTGGTAACTTGTAGGGTGTTTAACTGCTGTAGACACAATACAGTCCAGCCCCAATGCCAGTGTTGGCCATGATGAATATCCTTTTTTTTTTCTCAGCCGTCTTCACAGAACCATTTAGGAGGCTTTACTTGGTAAATATTCCAACCACAGCCATGGAATGTAATCAATGAGAGCATCTGAAACCTCCCACTCTCCATCTTTCTGCTTAATAATTCAACAACAAGCGTAGCCTCTGTGGGCATTCACTGTGAAAGGGGAGCGTGTGACCTCCAGCACAGCAGCAGGTGGTATACTGCAAGGGGTTTCAGTGTGCAGAAATTGATGTTAACTGTTCTGCTCTCTAGTGTCTATTTACGGTGGGCTTTTGGCAGGCTTCAAGCATATTTAAAACAACATTACACACATTGATCTATAGCCACAATTGAGTTAGCCTTGGAAAAATATGACAAAGAGAAGGTGGTGTTTGGTCGTTTCAGTGGTTTCACACTGAATACCAGCTGGTTTAGAAAGATGGATGGATGGATGATGGAAGGGTGAATGATGGAAGGATGGATAGATGGATGGACAGTACATTTATGAATCAGCTTAAATTTCATTATTACAGCAGTGTTAAGCAAAAAATGCCAATGATAAAGGGCAAAACATTAAAAAAAAAAAGAAAAGTTTTTCTCTTTTTTTCATGTAAACCTATCCACGGTGAGAAAGTTCCTCACTATGCTGCAATGTAAAGTCAGTCAAGACTTGAAAAAAAACTTAAACAGTAAACCCAACTAGCATATTTGGTCATTATCATTATTTTTAGCTAAAGTTTAAACTGTCACCCACAAAAGCAGCAATTGCTTACAAATGACTGCCACCATTAAAGCTATAATAACTTTATAAAACACTTAAGTGTCTTTATTAATTACTGTCATAGTGCTCAAGTCAAGGGTAAACAAGTGACACTGACCCAGTTATACAGGCAATCTAATAAAAGTTGTCACAATGTTGATGGTGTCAGAAGCCACATGTGGGAGCACAGAGAGCTGCAATATCAAGGCTATTCTAATTTTAGATAGTCAACACATGCAAATGAGTCTAGCCAGAGATTTTTCAGACAGCAGACAATTTGACTTTTCATATCAGGAAAGGCACAGGTGGAACTAAGAGCGTTGATACTGTCTTCAGTCCAATTAAGTGTCCCAGTATTGAGCCAGCATGGAGCTATCTGACACGTGCTTTGTTGTGCATGTTATTTACTACACCTGTGTTTGACAAGACAGAATGTCACTTATGACAAAGTATGCCAAACAAGCAGATATTTCGAAGAAGTAGACAAATCACCAGAGCTGGATTGCATAGACTGCAGAGAGATCAGTATATGAACAAGTTTAAATACTGTATGTCCCACCCTAACCCAATGTGTCCGACATGTTTTGTTTTGTTTTTAAGGGAGATAAAATGCAGAAAATACATTTTTTTCTCTTTTCTGTTGCTTGCCACTTGAAATAATCAATTAAATTGAGTTTATTGGGCAAATTTTGTTGTGTTTGCTGTCTGTAGTGGTCCAATTTTGTGATTTAGTTCAAGAGGACAGGCTGTTTTTCACAGAAAACAAAAATGTCTCCAAGTGCACCAGGAGTCCACCCAGATTAATTTCACATCAGCTGCAAATTAATTTATCATGTCAAGATGGCAGGGGAGTAATCCCATTTGTTAAATGGCCTATTGGATCTCTGTTTTAGATTAAGATGTCTGGTGAAGCAACTGGAGAGAGGAGAGGCTTCCCTCAGTGACCTCAAGAAAAACCTTGAGTATGCAGCGTCGGTGCTGGAATCCGTTTACATCGAGGAGACGAGGTAAGAAAACAATAGCTGTGAAATAAGTATTGACATGGTTCATTTATTGAGAACAACAGTGCAGCTCTGACAAAGGCCAGGCTTTGGAAAATGGATAACTGTCATTAGTATGGCAATTGACCTGTGCTGTAATTGTTAGTCTCATTTTAACCATTTCGTGTTTTTGCTTGGTTGTCATACCAATGTCATACCTTTGTAATGATAAATAGACTAAATGTAAAACTTGTGTGTATGTAAATTTGTAACAGGGACATTCCAAAACCTACACTAATTTTAAAATGCTTATTAAGCAGCCTAATTGCAAGGGTACATTTTGGAATTGTACATTTCTGAATACCACAGTTTTTCAGTTTCACTGATGATGACAAAATCAGCTCATATGTATGTAATTACAACTATGTCACTTCAAAAACATTGGTATGAAACATACAAAATGTAATGTATCCAGGGTTTGAAGAAACCTACAATGCCACCCATTTGCCTTTACATCTTCTGGTGACTAGGCTGTATGACGTACATTTACTGAAGTACTGTATTTACTTATCACTTCCTTTCAGAGGTAAATATTGTACTTTTTATTCAGCTATAGATACTAGTTACCTTTAGATAAAGTATGTATTGTTATAGAGTAAACTAGCCAGTAGCATATAAAGCAGTTAAAAGTCCAGTGTGAAGGATGTAGGGGGATCTATTGGCAGAAATGGTAGCCTATATAATATTCATAACTATGTTTTCATTAGTTTACAATCACCTGAAATTAAGAATTTTGTTTTGGTTCCCTTAGCATGAACCATTTAAATCTACAATGGAGGCTGCCATATTGTTCTACAGTAGCCCAGAATGGACAAATCAAACACTGGCCCTGGATAAGACCATTTCCGTTTTCACGTTAGCCACAGTAGTTCTCCTACATGCTTGGCACAAGGAAGAAGTTTAAGTTCTGCAGTCTCCCCGCTAGGTGCCACCAAAACCTACACACTGGATCTTTAAAATTAACTTCACCTCGACCAACATGTAAATACATCAAAAGTAATGATTTAATATTATAATAATATAACACTAATATAATACTTTTTGTTTTATTTAAGGGGTGAATTTGGTATTTTTCAATCTGGACCTGATTTTCCTCTCACTAATTGAAACGACAATTTTCAGGATTGGTCTAGTGCTGAGTGAGACTGCTGGAGCCAGCAGTGGCAAAAGAGATTGCAAAGTAACCCGCCGTGACATGTTCTCATGTCACTGGTTTTGCCACTGACAGGGTTAGATTAGTATTCCAAGTGTTTGACAACATTATGGAAAGGATAGACCTTTTTTAAGAATAAGGTCCTCATTGTTTAACAAGAAACAGACCCAAAATTGCCATCTCCAAACCCACCAGGCTCCATTTAAATTAACATTAAATTTAGTGTGTATTGTGCCAGCATATTTTTACATCTAACTGGGTAGTGTTTTATAATGATAAAATTGCTATAAATTAATTCAAACTATCCCTGTACCTAAATATTTCTTCCACCCCTGAGTGCGATATTTACAGAATGTGGCAATTTAGTTTAAGTTAGGCAATACACAAGGTCAATGTATGACAATAGTGTAATGCAGGTCCAGAATTCGAGATATGACCAGGCTTATGGAATTATGTAAGCCTCTCGTCATCTAGATCCTACCAGATTAGGGCCAGCGATGGCACGACCACTCCAGGATGGAGGATGATGACCTATCCGGTGCAGAATTTATGTAGCACCATGATTATCAGCGAGATGTGAATGCTTTCTCTTTGCCATAAGAACATGTATTCAGTTCAGAGGGTGGAGACCAACAGGCTTTGCTCTTGATCCTAGTACATGTCAACACAACAGGGTAGCTGTGGAGAATTATGCCACACAATTGGATTTGAATACTCCCCGTCATGGTGTTTCAAGAGGCCTGTTTTGATGTTACATAAGAGGTGATATTATTTGATGGACAGCGCTGGGATTTTCAGTTTGATCCTCTGTGAAAGTAGAGCTGCGATAAATGCTGAATATTTTAGTAAGCCCTTAGTGTCTCAGCATCTGTCTGTTTTTCCTCCCTTTGTTTCTTTTCTGTGTTTCTGTCTTTTCCCCATCATCCGTGCCTTCTTTCAGGCGTTTGGTGGACACAGAGGATGAGCTCAGTGACATCCAGTCAGAGTCGGTGCCCTCAGAGGTGCGGGATTGGCTGGCCTCCACCTTCACCCGACAGATGGGCCTGATGCTTCGGCGCAATGAGGAGAAACCTCGCTTCCGCAGCATTGTCCACGCAGTCCAGGCTGGAATATTTGTTGAGAGGTAAACGTGTGTGTAATGCACAAGCACACAGCCACGCTCACATATTGGCAAGTAGTCATCAATGTTAAATCATTAATATGGATTGTCACCTTTATCTTTCCACTACTGAGGCTGCCCATCTATCATTGTTCAGGTGTAGGCCCAGACTGACTTAAAGTAATTATATCAAGCAACATCTTCAGTTTAGTCTTGAATAATGAACAGACAACCACATTGTTCTTACGCTTTTCAGTGCCTTTTCTGCACGTACTCTTTACTGACATTTTGAAAAGCATTGTGTTTTAGAGTTTTGAAATGAGATTTTCTAACCTCTCAGGCAGAAATTGTGTTGAGTTCATTTTAGTTTGATACAAAAGTGTATATGTCGGGACTTAAAACTTGCTTTTTGTAGGTCATCCAGCACAGTGAGCAAAATCCCTTTTTATTTACTATATACTGGAGCACTGCCACAAATAGTTGATTAATCAATAAGTCAATCAAGAAAATTAATGTGTTTATGTTTTTAGGATTTGGTGCTTTCTTGGTTTAATACTAATGTGAGTACTTTTGAGTTTTTGACTGTAGGTTGAACAAAACAAGATATTTAATGACACCATATACTCGAGGATATTGTGATGGACATTTTCACTTAAGCCTCTGCACCAGCAATAGCCGTGTCCGGAGGCATTGTGCGGGTTGTCCGTCCCAATCTCAAGAATGCCTTGAGGGAATTTCTTCGTCCACTTGGACTCAACTATGAACTGACTAGATTTTGTGGTCAAAGCTGTTGCCTCAGAAGCAAAGAATTCATTTTCTTATTATAACCAAATTTCACACAAATGTCTAACAGGATATAGTGATGACATTTTGTACCAAAGAGGTCAAAGGTCAGCTCCACCGTGACATCATCATGTTCTGCAAAAATCACTTTTCTCACCATTACTCAACATCATAACTCAGGAGCAGCAGGGGAGACATTTGGTCAGATACTGAATTGGTGACACTAATCTTGGGTGTCGTTCTTGAAGCTGTGCTGATTGTACAGATCGTCTGTACTGCTGCGTTGAAGATGTGTGTGAAGCATCCACATTTTAGAATATATAGCTTCTTTGCATCCATATTGGTAGTACTGTCAACTGTCATGGCTACATATGAGTCTGGACAGACATGGATGTAAACTAGTTTGTGGAGTCATACAATAGCCAGGCGATATTTCTAGTTTCTGACAATCACAATAACAAGCAGATTCATAAATAATGAAATTAACTGTTAGTTACAGCCCTAATACAGTTCACTTTATTAACTGTGCAGTATTTTATTTAAGTGTCTAAATTAGGGCTGGTAAAATGGAGAAAAATCAATGCTTTTGACGGAAGACCTCTACAGTACATCAATATTGCGACATATTGTTGGATCAATTATTGGTGCTTTTACAAAATATTTACTTAATAAGGTTTTCAATAGACATCAGTCATGTAGATATAATGACTAAGTAGGTAAAGTAAATATTAAAACAGCCAGTTTGCTGTCATGCAGCCTTTAAAACCAGAGATTTTTAATACGGAGGCTCGTGTTCGCCTTCAAAATTTTGTGAAAAAGTCCACAGGTAAGAGAGGAGAATTCTTGCACTCTGTCCTATTAATGTGCAGGAATTTTCTTATCTAGCCTTTAAAACCAGCCTTTATTGCCCAGCCTTGGCAGGTACACTCTACCTAATGTCCACAGTGGAATAACAACAAAGTAGTGATTGTGGCATTCGCACTACCTCCTGCTGACAATCACACAGTGCAATGTGTTGCTTTTCATATAAGCGAAATTCATACAAAGAGACGCTTCACTCAATGATTGTGCTAAACAAGATTTAAAAGCTTCCCAAATTGCAATTTACCGTTAACTCTACAGTAAATAATGGAGGTATTTATAGGGAGTGGTGATAACTTGAAGTGAAAGTAGTGATTCTACTGTGGATATAGGAAATTGTCAATAGAATATTGTTGATTGGTTTAGTTTTAGTTTGGTGTAGAAAACTTTATTGTCCTCAGAGGCAATTTGTAGCACAGCACTTATAGCTGCTGCGCAGCGATGGGTCGGGTCCGGGCATTTTTAGGCAATTCTGAGCAACAAGCAGAAAAATCGGAAGACATTTAGGAATTTAGTAACACAAACTGCCTTTTGCATCAGCTGAGACTTGAACTCACAACCTCTGAGACTAAGAACCAATTTCTATCTCACTGAGCTAACTAGTCAGTGACAGTTCATCCGTACAAATTGACTAAGCCAGACGTGCAGGTTTAGCAGCCGTCCGTGCATGGAAAAGCAGATTTCAAACCACTGTAAAAAAAAATCAGTTATCGAAACAATAATCTGAAAATACATATATTGCATCTAGACAGCATGGAGATGTTGGTAATTTATTTTAACAATGATTGATTTGCTTCATAAGTGAAAAACTGATGTTTAACTAGTTGAGCCTTGTGCAAATGGTTTCACACTGAAGTATTGACACTGGATCTTTGCGCAAAGTTTAAGCATAAGCATAAGCATGAGAAGGCAGATTTTCTAGCAGAAAAAAGACTTGAAGATGCGGCACAGTGATCAGTCACGCTCAGGTAATTTTAAGCAATAAGCTGGAGCACAAGAAGATGATTACACTACAATGTGGATTCTGCACCAGTTGAGGCTCAAACTTGCAACCTCTAGAACCTAAGACTGTCATCTACCACTCTGAACTAATTGACAAGTAGCAACTCAACAGTGGCTTCACAAACTGAGTAAGCCATTCACTGTTGTGTAGGAAGCGTCCATGCATGGAAAGGCAGATTTGAAACCACTGTAAAAAATTCAGTTATTAAGACAAAAATCTGAAAATACACACAATGCATCTAGACAGCATGGAGATGTTGGTAATTTGTTTGTAACAATGATTGATTTGCTCCATAAGTGAAAAACTGATGTTTAAAATTGCCATTTTTACATTGACTCCAATTGTTCACATTAGAGCAAAATTCAAAATGCTGTCAAAAATTCGGTTTTGGAGATAAAATTCTGAAATTTGCCACACGTCATCGACCATGACTCTAGAATTTTTTTTTTTCATGAACATCGAAGATTTATTTAGCAAGAATTTGCATGTATATGTTTACAGTACCGATTACAGTCAAACATTTTGATGCACTGTAGGCTCAATTTTTGATAAATCAAAAATCTGAGAAACATAGTTTTTGTAGGACAGTCTGAAGATGCTCTGTAGCAAGTTTGGTGTCAATTGAGCAAAAATTGTGGGAGGAGATAGGTTTAAGAAGTTTTACAGTTTTTGAAAAAAAAAACAGAGTGATGAACTTCATAATTTCTAATAGGTTTAAATGTACTAAAGTTTCTTCAATATTGGGGCTACAGTTTGAAGAAATGTGAAGTTGTAGCACGTATGGTTGATTTGTTAAGAATTTTCAAAGTTTTTAACTTTAGATGCTTGCTGTAGGGCCACCATCAGGACTATTGGCTTGAGTTTACAGCCGAGGATATCTGGCATGAGGCTGGACCTTTGTGCAAAGTTTGGTGAGTTTTCACCCATGGGAAGTATGATTTCCTTGGAAGAAGAAAGAAGAAGAAGAAGACCTAGGACTACAATAGTAACGTCAATAACAACAACACGCTGCATCCTTGGGCAGGCAATTCAAATCATGAATACATAAAAACAGTGCATATTTTTCGATTTTCTATTGTAACATGTATGTGCACTTGACTGAATAGAAACTAGTGGCAGTCGAGAAGGTGGAGAAGGCAACTGAAAGCTCTGAAGCACTACAACTGGGTTTGAAAACTCATATGCTCCTTTACATTTCAATCTGTTAGAAATATGTGTGCATCCTCCGTGCAGTGACTCACTCACCTGAGTCGACCATACATCATCACAGCCTTGGCGAGCCCGGCTAAACACAATCATTCAGAGAGTTGCAAACAGCTCCCGCTCCAAGGCTGTGCTTTATCACACACTAACATGCAACATGCATTTGTTCGAACCAGTAAGCCTCAAACATGTAAGCTATAATCTGTCTTAATCTGTTTTTACAGAGGGACGTCTGTTTTCAGACATTTACAATGAGGAAAGATTGGGAAAGGGGGGATGAGAATGAAAAGGTGGAGCATTGATGAAGCATGAAGTGAAAAAAAATCTGTTCTGAGTGGCCAACTTGAATTTGGTTGCACTCTGGTAGCTATTGTGAGGCATTTACTTTCAAAATAATGACAAATTGTGCTGTATTACACTATTTTTCTGAGATGTGGAACAAAGTACACCAACCTTTCTGCCTTCCAGCTGCCTCTAATGACTCCACTAATCTCATGAAGACTTACAGGGCTTGTTTCGTATTTTTTCTATTAAAATGATCTATATTCTATCCCGCATGTTCAACAAGACCTTGAATATTGATGTGAAAAAATGACAGACATGCAAGTGCAGCTGCCTTTTCTCAACTTAGTCCACCTCATACTGAGTCGTGCTGATCAGAGGGTTTATAGTGGGTCTTGGTGGGGAACCTTCCAGGCTGTGGTTCGGGGCCAGTGTGGTTGGTAACCTCTGGTGTTTAAACCCAGCGGTGCGCTTCATTTGATGTTTTTATCTCGTCCAAACAGGATGTACCGACGCACCTCCAATATGGTGGGACTCAGCTACCCCCCTTCTGTCATATCTGTGCTTAAGGTATTAACATGCGCACACACACACATCCAAGCAGAAGATATGAAATAACAAATTTGTACTCGTGCAAAAAAATCAAGACTACATACCCTAAGTTCAGCTGGGCTCAGACTACAGGAGTTTATGCCTGATTCACCCCTCACGACTATCAGAGGAGAAATGTGGTCTGGGGCCTAGTTGGTACCGATGTTCAGCTCAGATTATCTGGTACTGTGAGAGGTTTACAGAGCCCATCTTAAACCTCTGTTTCATTCAAACATGTTTGATATTTAGGAGTTAAAGTCTGGATGATTTCCTCAGTATGGGCTGATGTTGTTGCCAAGCAGGCTAAAGTTAGTTAGCATGCTACTGTTGACAGATATCACAGCTGACAGTTAAAATCTCACCTCAGGTTCTCACTCAAGAATAGAGACCTGCGTTTACTATTTTCCCATCCAGATAAGTTTAGGCTTCTGCTTTTGTTTTTCTCACTGCAAAGCATTGTTAACATTACTGCAAGTTGTCGCACCATGTCAGTCTTCATTTTTTTCCCATCTGCTTCCCCTTGAGATCACATGAGGCGGTGCATTCATGCTTCCTCTGGCAAGATAGTCTTAATGGTATCCTGTGTGATGTGCCATTATTTTCAAATCTTGTAGCATGTGCATGTTTGAGATTAGCGATAAATTCTCAGTTAGGATTTCTCCTGTCGTCTGAGCCTGGTTTTATTTACAGGAACATGACTTCCAGTGTCGTGACCTTCACATGTTTTTGAGAAAATGAATACATTGTTTGAGTGGTGGCATGTCATCATTTGAATTTTTTTCTCCCCCACACAGCATGTTGACAAGTGGTCTTTTGACGTCTTCGCTCTAAATGAAGCCAGCGGGGATCACGCACTTAAATTCATATTCTACGAATTGCTCACAAGATATGACCTCATTAGCCGTTTCAAGGTAAAGCCACAAGGATATAACACACATATGTATCGAAATGTATATGTAGCATTGCACCACTGGTGACCGCCATACCTTTGTCTCATTAAAATGAGGAGAAACTACAAATATTCACTATAGATCTCTAGAGCTTTTAGAGTCCCCTTCACCCTGCCTGATTTGATGAAAGTCAGCACCCTCACTTCTCTGTCTCTTAAGCATTAAATCTCGTTGTTGTATTCCAACAATGACCACATTATGAAGGGGGCTGGACACACTTCATCTCATCTGATGCTCGTGAAGCTCATTTTCCACAGCATCTTATAGCTGAGGACACTTCACTGTAAGTGACAGCATCTTAGAGTGGAGACAGGCAGTGGAAATGACATGAATATGTAATCACAGTCTGCAGTAGCCTAAAGGACTCACGATCCATTATTTTATTACATCAATTTCAGGCGCTGAGGGGAGTGTGCGTGCATTGAAATTGTATGGACCCATCATTTAAATCACCAGATAGCTTTGAGAAGTTTCTGTCTGCAGTTTTTTTGTTTTGTTTTTAGCTCGTGGTCATATGCTGTTGTTTTGTCTGCTGTCAGATCCCAATCTCTGCGGTGGTGTCATTCGTGGAGGCCCTAGAAGTGGGATACAGCAAACATAAAAACCCCTACCATAACCTGATGCACGCTGCTGATGTCACACAGACTGTACACTACTTGCTACTCAAGACTGGCATGGTGGTGAGTAGGATTTGATTGTATACCTTGTTGTTTTAAAATCCTACAGAGAGCACTTTAACATATACGTAGACGCTGGTTGGTTCCCAGTAGGTGAAATCATTTTATGCACATGATATTCAGAACATCTCTATCAGCTGCCGTATGCTAGCTTAACTGTAGCTTTGTCTGACATGTCAGCATTTTCTTGGAGAATCCATGAGTTGGTCTGTCATTAAAAAAACAACACATCCTATTTTCTCTCAGGGCTAGTGTGAGAACATCAACTCGTACTTGTAAGAACATCTGTCAAAATGTGGCACTTACTAATGTTCATTGTCTCAACATTTCAAGTCAAATGTTTTCTGTCTTTTTGCCCAAATGTTGCTTCATGTTCAATCTTTATACTTGATGTTGCTTTTGTTCTTTTTCCATCTGACCTATATTTCACTGCTTCCCACTGGAGTGACTTTAGGGCATTTCTGATGCTGCATTCATTCCAAAAAAAACAAACAAAAAAACACTAGCCTCGCTAAAGCCGAGTTCAAAGTCCCCAACCAGCCGGCCGCCCCCGCTTCCAGTGTTTCTATTTAATCACCTTAATAAGGTGGCTGCGACAGCTGTCGACATAGTGAGTTTTTTTGGGGCGGTGCCTTGCGGAGTAAACCACATTACTGCTAGAACCACAGGCTCCTGGGAGAGCAGGAGAACAGCATCTATCATTTTGCAGGCCCTCCAGACTCCATTAAATCAACAATCAACAGGTCATTCATAAAGCCAGCCCCGTGAGGAAATATACTGAGAGATGGACCGGCCATGTTGCCCCCACCCACCCACCTCCCGACCCCCACACCCTGTTCTTAATGACTCCCCCATCCCCCACTGTTGATTAGTCACCAATATCGACTGCGCATCCCGAGCTAAATCCCCACTCTGTACGTGAGTGCACACAGATGCGTGCACATCACAGCGGTGTGTGGAGGCTGCAAACACAAACGCCCATGAATAAAAGCACACACATGCAGGTACAGTCCATATTATTCATATTCTTTTGGCCATTGACATCTTTATCTTTAGGTTGAGGTGATGGCGTGGGTGTTGCTCATATGATGAAAGTCTATTTTCACGATTTATGTTTTTCTGACAGATAGTTCCACATTTTGGGACAGAACGCTTCTTCACTTTTCTTACTGAGAATAAGATAAAAGCATCAGTACAACTCTTATGACTACAGTCTTCATTTTGCTGATGCAATTGACAAAGATGTTGTTGATAAAAAAAGAGGTTACTAAAAAAGAAACAATAATAATAAAAACAGAAAAATCAGAATTACATAGACTTTGTTTTCACCTATTCAAATCTAATGCAGCGGTGCAGGTTCAATTTCTGGTCAGGGAAATTTCCCTTTATTACCAGATTTCCCAGCTTGGGATCAATAAAGGTTTAACTTAACTATATTTATGCAAATGGGTACAACCTATTCTAAAAATATATGAATATAACATCTAGTAGAGTCTAGTACAACACTTCAATTAACACATTGCAGAATTAAATAAACAGCTCTTTAAAATATCTAGAAATTTAGTTGACTAAAAATAAAAAGAATGAGGTTGACTTAATATGACTAAAACAAAATAAAAATAGCTGACAAAGTGAACACTAGCCTGTACAGTGCACATGGAGCTAATACCAGTGGCCAGTTAGCTTAGCTTAGCATGAAGAATGGGCAGAGGGGGGAACAGTTAGCCTAGCACTGTTAAACGGTAACAAAATCTATCTACCATCCCCTCTAAAGCATAGACTGACACATTCGAGTTGTTTGTGGTGGCTTATGTGCCAGGCACAGCTATCCAGACTGGCTGTTTCCATCTCCCTATTTCCATTAGGCCCCAAAGAAGTGCCAATTTGACATTGTTTGGCCAAATCGTGTAACTACAACATCTGGGTTTGTGACGCGATGCCATTTGGCCCAAAAATCTTTTTTCCCATAGACTTACATCATGAAAGAGATGTTTGTAAATCAGTGGGTATATTTTTTTTAACGTAGCAACCCCTGCAAAATGACTTGTTTCACCATCAAGATTTGACCCATTTGGTCCAATAACATTTTTAAAGTCTAGGAGAGCTGCTCGATTAAATCATTATATCCCCATCCAAGTTAGCCTGCTCGTCAGTGAAGTCAAACTACTTTGGTTTCACTTGCCACTGAGCTCTTTCATAGGAATAAACCGGGTCCTGCCTCCAACACTGTATCCAGCTTTGTTTATACATCCATAAGTTAACTGGCTGCCTACTGTGGCTACATATTGACGGTACAGACATGAGAGTGGTATTGATCTTCTCATTTAACTCTCAGCAAGAAAACAAATTGGTACATTTTTTCAAAATATCAAGCTACTCCTTTAAGAGTTGCTGCTACTTTCATATCATCCTCTTTTTGCTGTCGTCATGAGTCGTGCCTAAAAAGGTTTTGAACTTGACCTGAAAAACTTAAATAGAAAATATATTTGGTAACAGTGACAAACCAGACTGAGACACTGTCTGAGAGACAAAGAGGAAGTGGTGTTAAAGTGACAGTTTTAGGTGTGAGTCTCAATAGAGCTTGTCTTATCTCAAGCTTCCTTTGTGCTTTTCTGACCTTTCCTCTATCTTCTCCTCCCCATTTGTTTCCTCTCATCCCTGACGGTAATGCATTCCTCATGCCAAATACTTCCCTCTGCATCCTTTATATCACTTTTCTCCTCTACATCTTTCTGTGGTGATGTACCATTCCCTGCATTTCCCTTTTTTCCATTCACTGGCTTCTCATTTCTCTTCTCTAATTTCTGTTCATCCTTCCTCATCTGTTCATTACTTTCCCCTCCTTTCCTGTCAATGCCGCTGTTTTATTCCATCTCATTGCTTCCCCTCCTCAACACCCCCTCTCTATATACTTCTCTTAATATCCCCCTCCTCCTCATTATCTTCACCTCGCACCCCACCTTTTCCCTTCCATCTCCTCTCCTTCTCCTCCTTCTTCTTCTCCTCCTTTTTTGCCTGCAGCATTGGTTGACTGAGCTTGAGATCTTTGCCATGATCTTTGCGGCGGCAGTGCACGACTACGAGCACACGGGGACCACAAACAACTTCCACATTCAGACAAGGTAATGGATCATAAAATCAAAAATGCATGGCAGTGGCTCACCCGATCAATGTTTTCATTTGCAGCGGGGGGGCTTTACAATCACGCTGAGATCGCCTGCAGTGCAGTAATAACACTGGGGCAGGACGAGAGTCCAAATGAAGTCCGAACCCTTTACCCTGGAGAACTTGAGTTGGAGGGAACACATTGGAAAAAAAACCTTTTGTTATTATTGTAATTAAAGTTTCAATTGGTTGCCAAACACTGTCTTTATACCCCTTATTATTTTCAGATCTATTACACTAAAAGTTCATTTTCTGCAGCCATTAGTATAATTGTCCAGATTTCTGTAATTCAGAAATATATAAATTCTAAAACTTCATATAATTAATGTTGTCCAGATATATACTTTTCTGTACATGATACATTTCAGAGATGAAAATCTCTTAATTTTAATCAGATTCACAAACAGTTCAAACTTCTTACTAACAGTGGCCAGTTTTCAGTAATAAACTGAGGGTCCTCATTTGTGGAGCACTAGTAGTTTAATCATTTTGTGCTGTGTAAAACCTGTATATGATTGACATTGTGAATATTGCTTTATATGTCAGTCCCTCCAGGATTTTGTGGTTTCACAGCAGCTTTTCTAACATTCTTTTTAGCTGTTTTTTGAAATTGTTGAATTGGAAATTGTCAGAGCAAGAGAAAATTGCAAATTTAGTTGCAGTTATTTGTATTAATTAATTGAATAAATTAATGATTTGCATTTCTCTCGCTTTTCTGCCTCATTCAGTGATGTCTCACACAAATAATCTCCATCTCTGATTTTCTCACACATCCAGCTTGACATTTCAAATAATTATTTCACACCATGTTTAAATATTTCATTCAAGACTTCTTATTCCTAAATTATTTTCTTACTCTGCCTCACACATATACACACAGAATTGGTGACACACACAGGAGAGCATGCCTCGATCACTTTGTGATTTATGCTATGCCAACGTCACCACTAACCATGCATATTTAATCTAACTCACCTTGAGTCTTTCAGCAGATGCAATAGATCTGGATGCGACGGCCTCGGTCACGGTGATCTGTCTTGTCTATTGTACACATGTTTCAGTCATTCTCACCACAACATTGCACACAGTGCAAACATTTTACCCAGAACATCAGGGAGTTCCCTTGTACAATCCTTGGCTCTAAGTTTTGTTGGTAAAGGTGTTGCTCGTCTGCATATTCACAACCAGAAATAACAAGGAAGTGAGTTTGTTAACGTTATGCTGGGGAATTCTATGATTAGTGATACTCGTGGGAAACTATGATGATTGGTCAAATTTGTGGAAAAGCTGATTGGACAAAATTGCAAGGTTGCACAGAATTTACAGGGATTGGTTCACTATGCATTAAGGGTCGCAGTCGCAACATCCTGAAG
Organism: Epinephelus awoara; assembly: GCA_035609425.1. Classification (NCBI taxonomy): domain Eukaryota; kingdom Metazoa; phylum Chordata; class Actinopteri; order Perciformes; family Serranidae; genus Epinephelus; species Epinephelus awoara. The sequence continues at coordinate 20,457,075 of CM069306.1, read as the reverse complement.
GGGCTGACATATATTATTGTTATAGAGGTAATACATAAACTCTTCCTTTTTGTTGTTTTTTATTCTTTGTCTGATTTTGTTGCTCCTTCTACCATGGACATCCTGCTAAATGACACTTTTTTTCAGAAACTGGAGAAGTAGCAACATGATGGGCTCAATTATTTCTCTATAAGCTGCTCTTTTTCCAATATAGATGAAACAATTGCTTTGCTTTCCATTTGACAGGTCAGACACAGCTATCCTGTATAATGATCGCTCAGTGTTGGAGAGTCACCACGTCAGCGCAGCGTACCGCTTACTGCAGGACGACGATGAGATGAACATCCTCTACAACCTCTCCAAGGACGACTGGAGGTCAGTGAGATGGATACTTGGGACAGACAATAAGAGGAAGGGAGACGGAATGATGAAAAAGCTGAGTGACAGCAATGTAGTAGCCACAGAAAGATAGAGAGATAGATGTGGCAGGTGAAAAACCGGGCACGTCAAGCAGAACAGTTCCACAATGCACATATCACCTGTTGTAAGCCCAAAGTGAACTTATCTCTTATTCTTGAAGATTAACAACTGTGCTCGGTGGCGTGAAAATCAGAAAAGTTGGATTACCTTCAAGGTCCAACAGCTTTGTGCTAAATGGAAGTGTTTTGTGTGATAATACATTAAAGGAGACAGCTGCAATCCGATTCCTCACGACATAAGCTGGGACTTGTCAAAGCAGATATTATAAATAGCTCTCAAAAACTATGTTGGCTGGCTTCATTTACTTTTAGCGACTTCTGAAATAAGTCGGCTTTTATTACCTGCGAGTTTGACAGTTCATTATACAGCACATGGATCATGTTTTCCTCACCTCTTCCCCTCTCCTTTGTTTTCATCCAGAGAGCTGCGAACTCTGGTGGTGGAGATGGTGCTGGCCACAGATATGTCGTGCCATTTCCAGCAGGTTAAAGCCATGAAGAACTTCCTACAGCAACCTGAGGGGTCAGTTGACTTGTTCTTCACTTTTGTTTACCTCATCCCAGCAATTTACATCCTCATTAACCCTGCCATCAACCTCTGTGTACCAACCTCCAGCTGTTTACAACCCAATTAACCCTCCCCCAAGGGTGAACTCCGACATTCACAACACAACAAACATTCATGTTTATAACAAATGGACTGGGATTTTGTGTGTTGCTCAGGTGCTGTTTACTCAAAATAAAAAATAGAAGTGGAACGGGTATTTTGTGGCCAAATAGTACCAAACGTCATGCATTATATATACAGTGAGTACCATTACAGGCCCTCTCAGGCACTAACACAGGATGGTTTGTGTTTCTGTGCTGTGCTGTTTCTGCAGCAGAGTTATAGTGCAGTCATACCAGATTTGGCATGGTGAAATGTATTTGCACACTGTGGTGAAAAACAGCCGGTGGCAGAAATATTGCTGGCAGGTTTGCTGGCACACTGTAGGCTGCAACAGCTAAGACAACCAGCTAGAAAACATTAGTCCTCCACAAACTATGTAAAATGTTGTTTTTTTCCAGCACTCGTGTCTGCTACTTGCATTCAACAAGATGTGCATGCAAACATAAATAGCAGCTATAAATACATCCTCACCACTTGCTGTCACTAGCAGTTGCTGAGTGTTGACAAATATATTTCATTTAACTGACGAAATTAGAGGTTCTCTACACAGTGGTATAGATTTATAAGCATTTCTTTGTTACTGTCTATGGGACTCCCCAAAAACACCCCATGAGCAGTGCCTTACATCTTGCGTGCCTGATGCATGTTTTTGTCAGCTTGCATATGGTCATCTCAGCACCCTTTGGACAAGTTAGATAAACTGTAACCTAAAAAGTAGTAATAGTATTTACTTATCTTTGCCTCACGCCTACATGTAACTTCTAACAGAGATGAATTTTTATGATTTTTATGATCATCGATTTATGAGGATGCACTTCAAACTACACTTTTGCTTCTTGTGCCGCTGCCATGGCTGCAACTGTAACTTGACTTCCCTGCAGATTTTCAAATGACTTCTACCTGACTGCTGATAAATTCTTAAATTGACCATCATGATGTCATACTGAAAAATATGTACAGTTAAAAAGAGCTAAAATATCTTGAAATTTCGATGAACTAAATGATGTCCATCAACAAATACCTGGTATCTGGCATCATGCTCAGCCAAAATGGGCTCACAAGACTGACTATCAATTTCCATGTACATAGGTGATAGCAAAAGAATTGGCGCCCCACAAATGATGTTATGTACTTGACATAAAGTCATACTTAAGCTCCTCAGGTCAAGACTCAGGGGCCCATTTACATTGAAAGTTTGAGGGACATTCTTTGACAACAATGTTCATGATTTGGCCAAAGAAGACAGACGGTATGAAAGAGGCATGAATGAAGCCTTGTACGCCAAATTGGAGCGTTCATCAATAAACAGAGGAGGTGGCCTATGACACCACTTGTCATCCACCTACAGTGTAGTTTTGGGATCCCTCCCCACACGACCTACCACCCATTCACACCTGGACCCATCTAACCCTAATGACACACATGATGGCTGAGTGGGTCAACGACACACATGTGACTTTAACGACTTTGAAATTCAAAGCTCACATGTGACCTCAACGAAATGAAAGCCTGCAATTCCACATCAGTCCATTAGTTCTGAAAAAGCCTCTCGGATTAGAAGTGAAACGTCTTCAAGAAACCCAAGCAAGTCCAGTTGCCTACGATAAAGCACTGAAGATTACCATGACCTGGATGACTGAGAATCTTCACCGACATACTCAAGTAAAGATACAAAGGTTAGGTTTAGTTGAAGAGACACAGGGACAATGATGTACCTTAAAATAACTCAAAGGTAACTTGGTTTCACACAGTTCTGAACATAGGCCTCCTGGGGGAAAGTCCTATGTTTTGTGACCTATCCACTACCCCAACCTGCCTGCTTATGCGGACTACTTCCTTATTTACTCTTGTCAGTGCACTGGTCGCGTGATTGTAGCCTTACCTATTCCCATAAATGATTAGCTAATGATTACATGTGTTATATACGAATTGTGGTGCATTACTTTTCATGAGTAAGCATACGAACAGTTAACAAAAACAGCCTGATATTCTTTATGCATTCATACTCGTTTCTTATTCAGTCTAGTGTGCCTAATTTTCCAAGCTTAAGATATAAAGTTATCCCATACTTTGTAACTCAGTCCAACTTTTCATCAAACCAAAATAAATCAAATGTTGGTTCTGCTTGTTCTTCTTACAAAGGTGCACGCAGGTTATCTTATAAAGTATGAGCGTGCACTCAGAGTGCGGGCTGGGATGGTCACAGAGCTCACCGAAGCATGCAGTGCTGCGTCCTGCAAAACCACAGCCATCCAAGTGAAATGCTATGTTTTTCAGGAGTCCCTATAAGTCATTGAGGTCCCTCCAAATTCTGAATGGCTGACCTTGTTCAAACTGAAAATGTAAAAGATCACATAAAAGTGTGAAAAAGCGAATATGTTTCAGTCAAAATAATGGATCTTTTTTTTTTCTGCACCCAAGGTCACCAGACTGCAGACTATTTTTTTTTTTTTTACACATTTTAAGCACGGCTCCCTCCACAGTGATTGATAGCTGCGGCTGCTCTACATGTAGACACAGAAAGGAAGCAAGAGAGCTATCAAGCAAACTATCGTATGACGTGATGAGTCATCACTGCTGATGTAGCTGCAACGAGAGACGCTTTAAGAAACTCGTTGACCTTCGGGGTATTCTTTTCACTGTGATAAAGCACGCCACTCGTCATGATTAGAAAACTGCTCAGAAAGCAGTGATGTGGAGATAAGCACCTCCTTGGGAACGTATGTAGGAATCAACAACATTGTGCTTCCTATATTTGTGAATATATCTCGAAATTCAAAGAGTGCTGACTGGGATGTAATCATCAAGCTACTGTATAGGGTACCCACACACATACACGCGCGCACACACTTGCACATAAATGAGATTGCAGTCTGCAGGAAGCTGTAATGCTGAATAGACTCTAATGTGAAGTAATTCACACCAGTCTGCTCCAGGCCTGCTTTGAGTGCACTTTAAGACCCAATCTGCCACAAATGGAATGAGGGGAAATCTAAGCTAGTCTCTCTCACCTCTGTTTAACCTTGTACTGTGTGTATGTGTGTGTGTTGTCATTCGTGTGCCTATTTTCCATATTGGCCTGTGTCTGCTCATTCATGCATCAGTCCATTGAACATGATATTTTGATATGGTTATCAGGTGATATCTCAGACACCGCCGATGTCTGATGAGGTGAGAAGATGCGTCTTCACACTGTGTTCCAGTGTAGAAAACCGATTTGTCTAATGGAGGCAGAATGATGACAGGGGAATTGTTATGTTTGTTTGTTTTTTATTCCTTTTGGATGGAGGTGTCTCCCTGTTCTTAGGTGGTGCTACTAGATCTATTTTTTGTTTGTTTTTTTGAAAATAAATTTCACCAGTTTGACAGTTTGATGTTGCCTCCATTTGATTAGTGCCATCACAAAACTTAAAAGACACGTTATTGTCAACAGATTCCATGAAAAGACCAACAATGAATTGATCCTAATAATACAGTAATAAATAATGTCCCACCGCTTCATTGTTGCCAAAAAGCTATTAAAACATCAATGAACTACACTGTTGTACTGGTTGACATGTTCCTCTATTACCATGAACACAAACACTGTAGTTTATTTTGAGTCGATCCCACATACACTGTCCTGCTGTCAGAAATACTCACTACCAAATATGTACTAATCCACCACTGAAAATGTTTCCTAACAACTGTGCTATTTACTCGTGTTTGAGTAATGTTAGTGTTCATCCTTCATCCTCATTAATTAATTTTCCTTAACCGCTTATCCTGTTAGGGGTTGCAGGGGGGGCTGGAGCCTATCCCAGGTGACATTGGGCGAGAGGCATGGTACAGCCTGGACAGGTCACCTGACTACCACGCTGACACTGAGAGAACATGCAAACTCTATACAGAAGAGCTCCCCCACCCTGGGGCTCGAACCAGGAATACTCTGGTGTTAGTTTTAGGAAGAAAAAAATGAAACTGTGTATTTGTGCACCATTCAAAAAGATTTCAGTCTTTAATAGGAACTAATGGGATGTACCAAAGAGAGGCTAGGGAGGTCAAAATGTATCAAGACATAGACTAACACATTGTTAGTTTTGGTATTTTCATGGGATTTGTTGACCATATTAAAAACATGAAATATCACCAGCCTTATTCTTTAAAGGTATACTATACAGGAAGTGTCAGATATCAACCCAGTTTCTGAAAGAAAATGTTGGCATTATATGTTTCTGCACACCAAGGGTATGTTACATGAGCATGTTTCATATGTATCACAGCTTTTGTAAAGTGCTGATTTTGTCACTGGCGGGTGGAGGGGATGATGGTTGCATGACAGCTAGGCAAGACACTGTGTTTCCAGTGGCTTTGTAGGAATGAAAATCTGGTTGTTGATTACAGAGACGTTGCTTTTCCTCCTGGAATCATATTTTGAGCCAAAACTTGATCTTTTCCTAACGATAACGAGGTAGTTTTGTGCCGAAACATAACCATACATCAACCATAGCATTGTTTGTATGGTAAGCTTCAGTGTATCTGCTACATAACAACATGCAAATGTTATGCATCCTCAAAAATGTACAATGCCGACATTTTTTTTCTGGCGATTGGGTCACACTTCTAGTGGGTCATAAGTGACGATTGAGAGGGAATACTTTTGTTTGAGTCTTCTGCAGTCAGCTATGACAGTGACATATGTTAGTAGGGTTCTTACATTCTGCATATCTCACATCTATAAATCTTTTGTAATTTGGCAGCCTGCAGCAATGGTGAGTCTATACTCCGTCTGCTGCTCTGCACTACATCGTGTTTGTACTAGATGTGATACCCTGCAGAGGTTTCATCTGCAGCTCCTGTTCTACCCTTTTCTTGTGATGTCTTAGTAACTTCATCCAGTTCAAAGTGTTTGTGCATGCTCCCTGTGTCAGCCAAATCTATCTCAAAACAATAGCAGTGTACATTGACAAAGTTTTTGATTGATATGCTTCAGTCTACACTGGCTTTGAAGTGATGTCTCTCTAAAGCAACCCCGCTGTAAGTGATGACAAACAAAATTCTTAAGTTTTTGTGTTGCAAAAAAAGGAATCCAAAATTCAATCAGAGAGACAAACTAAGTGGAAATCCTTGAAACTAAGCTTAAGTCTGAAAACATAACTGTGCAGCCATTAGTGGACAATTTTATCCAAGACACGTTCAAATGCCCAAAGTGGAAGCTTTACTTTGTAAAACTAGGCAGTGTTGATACCATACTGAGCATATACAGCACACTGTCTATAATAAATGTTTTCCTTCTCTCCTTCCTTCTTTCTGGCTTTCCTTCAGCACATTTCACTGTGCTGTTCTTGCACAAAGACTCAATTTCTGTGAACAGATTGCTGTTGAAACATTTGCAGCTGTGCCACATTTTTCTGTTTTACTATATGATTGACCCTTCTGTCTTCAGGGACACTCAGTGCATTGGAAAGGCTCATGTATCCTTCCCCTGGTTGGTATTTTTCAATAACCTTGTTGCAGATTTGTCTGGAATGTCTGTTTGCCTTCAACATGTAGGTTTCAGTGTTGTGCATGAACTCTCTGAAAGAGCGTTTTCATTCTTTTGGCTCATATTTTTTGAAAACGGTAAACTGAAAGCATCAGTTTGCAACTTATGAACTTGAATGTGAGCGTTGTTCCCTCGCAACAGTTAACGCCGCTCGTTTTAAGGCACCCATCATGCCAACACAACACCGGCAAGACATCTACCAGTACTGCTCATATGGATATTTGACAGACTTTTATGAACAAATCAGTAAAATACAGATTCCAGTTGAAAGAATCTCACATTTATATACAAATTGTGACAGCTTGGTCTTAAAAAACAAGTCCTACCGACGGCCACATCTGCAACAAATTTGAAACAACACATCAAGTTGAAGCATCCAACCAGTCTTGGGAAATATCTGTGAGTGAATGATGATCACAAGTGAACCATGGATGTTAACCAGTTAATTTTAATGTGTGTGAGCTCTTGTGATATGTGAACGTGCTCAACACTGGTAGTTTTTTGACGCTGATTAAGCAGGAGTTCAACCTAAAAGACACAGGTGTATTTAATCTAAATCCCTTGTCATCAAACCTTGATTACACAGGTGATCTCATTTTAGCTCAATACAGTACCTTTAAAACCATTCGGCTTCACCTGTACCAATTTAGGTGTGTCACATTCAAGAGCGTAATGCAGATTTTAATGTTTAAAATATGCTCTCTTTTGCAGCATTGACAAGCCCAAAGCCCTGTCCCTGCTGCTACACACAGCAGATATCAGCCACCCAGCCAAAAGTTGGGACCTCCACCACCGCTGGACCACCTCCCTACTGGAGGAGTTCTTCAGACAGGTGAGTGGGCATACCTGCTCCAGTTGTTTGTAGATGTGAGGTTCAGATGCATGTAGAGTTGAACATCACCTCTGAAGAACAGTTTCAGACAATAACATGTGACCTGTGTGGCAGGAAGAGTACAGGTGAAGCTAAAGGTTAATGATGGCGCCACTCCACTTGAGTGTCCCAGTAAACGATGCCATTAAGCAAGCATGCAAACCTCTGGGAAATCTACATGATATGCAGACATTATTAATGTTGTCGACAAAATGTGTTCAAGTTTCCTCTTTATCTGATCACTTTAAGGACTTTTCGACCATCTTGGCTTAAAAGTTGAGGAGGAAAGTTTATTCTTGGCTTTCAATTTACACCTGTACTTTTCTTGCTATGTGAAAGTATATGCTCTATTGGACCATCTGTGGAGTCTGGAGGGAACTATTTCTGTAGGATTAATGTGGACTGCCAAAGATGTAAAAAGAAAACATTAGACTCGAGGTACAGTTTATGTATCTTTCTGGGAATATTACATGTGAATTGCTTTTAGCGGCTCCTGTGGCACTGGTGTTTGTTTGCAAAAGAAGTAATTTATTTTTCTAATGTTTTAATATCGTGCTTTGGCTCAGCTCTACCCCCCAAACCTCCTTGCATTAGTGAGATATACAGTCATATTCATAAGTTTAATTGCAAACACTCTGCTCCTTGTCATTTTAAAAAATGATGCCATGACAAAACACCTTGGCAGATTAAAATGTAGAACATTACCTCTTTGATACAACAATGCATTTGGCTTTAAATAATAAATTGTGGATTTGTTAATGTCAACAAGAAGCACGGGCGTTTAACTGGTGCCACATTGCTTTCATCTCTTCCATTATTAATCCGCATTGTTCTCATTATCAGTGCTATTGTTATTTCTGCCGCTTTCACGGGGCTTTTATCTCTCGGGATATGAATCGCCGATAAATAGCTTCTCCAAAGAACATTGCCTCCCGACTCCACATCTCATCTGTTTGTGTCACATCAGACGAGAAAATGAAACACATTTGTGGCCCAAAAGCACTTAAGGGCGGGGGCCAGACAAATCCAAAGCGTGTTGATAGAAGTGTGAGCATATGGTGTACGGCGGCGGCGTGTACGCATGTGTTTGTGTGAGTATGTCTGGAGGGTGGGGGACATTTTTATAGAAACCAAATACTGAGAATGACTTTGACTGAGGAAGCTGCTGTGTTTCCAGGGGGACAAAGAATCCGAGCTCGGCCTGCCGTTCTCTCCGCTCTGCGACCGAAAGTCCACAATGGTGGCACAGTCCCAGATTGGTGAGTGGCTTCTCCATCTTCACATGCACCACATGTACAATGATGTGTGTTTGTATGGGTGTAGTGCTGCTCCAGCTTGAGCTTACTTCAGAAAAATCTCTGTTTGTAAATGTGTGTTATAACCACCTGATGGCATATTGTTTTGTGTATTTATATACATTTATATCAATCTGTCAAATGACAAAGTGTGATGAATTTGGTTATTGTGTTTCCTGTGATAATGACAGAATAACATATTGCTTGATAGAGACCTAACATATTGATAAATAATGTTTTCTGCTCTGTCCTTTACCACCTTATCTTTTATTGATTGAGTTTTTTTATGAGAGTTATAGAATGTAGCTAATAGGAAAGTTTAAAAGTTTGTTTTTTATCTTACCTGAAAAACATGCAGAGGAGGTGACAGCACTTTTTCCAGCCCTGAGCAGTGTCTGCAGTTTTCCTCTCAGGTTATTTAAAGCCCCAACACCTTCCACGAAGAAGATAAGGCAGACTGCATGTTTCCCTGAAAGACCAAATCCAGGGCAACGAGTCTGGAGAGCACTCAGTCATCACTTGTGAATCTTAGAGGATAGGTGTTATCCTACTTAAACACTCTGATGACCACATTTAGACTGCGCAACTTCCATTAAAACAGCATTAGGGAGGAATTTGTTTGCAGCCAGTGTGAAGGGGGCAGGAGGAATGATTACAACAACCAGTAACACTTTCCATGTACGTATAGGCATTTGACTTAAAAACAAGACAGAATTTACAAGATTAAAATTCCCATTGGATCTGCAAATATGATTATTGGGGAATGTCACAACAATTAGTGCACATTTTAAGATATATTATGTAACTTCTTTGCATCACAATGTCTAAAAACAACTAGACCAATATTATATGTTTTGTTGAATTGTGTGCTGACATTATCCCAAACGTTTCCAACCATGTTCAAACCCAGAGAAGTTGGTAATTCTAATCAAGGATACGATGCGTGTCGCCACTGACTGTTGTGTTCTGCCAGAAGCTATCATAAAATGACTTTTCATCCACTTAAGCTACATTCTTACACTTTTGAGGTTGTTTTTAACTATATTTTTTTAATCAGATGAAGGATTTGAATCATCGGAGAAACAAGCTGAGCAAAAGTTAGTGGATTTTTTTTAACAGTTTTAATCACCTGGTTCATTTGTTTCGGAGGGGAAGAGACCTTTCCGGATAATTCGGCTCCCGGTGAAACTTCCTGAACAATGAACACCGGAGGAATCCTAACTTGGAGAAAACTCGCTGCAGCGATGGATTGAGAGGCCCCTCGCGGCAGAAAATTATTGTACAATGAAGAAACTTTCAAAACAGGATTTTAGAGATAAGTCATTGCCAGGATATGTAAAGCAATGATATGACAGTCTGATTCCTATCTCCTCATAACTAGATGTTTTTTGGAAATTAATAGCTGCATGCCTCTTGAAAAAATACAAACTCACACACACAAAAGATATGATGAATATCATGAATGAATGATGATACACCATCAGTTGTCTGAATCAGCCATGATTGTTTACACTGCCTCTTCTTATTTTATGTAGTATTTATTTGTCTGGAGCTATGTTTGTCTGTATTTTTACATCATCTAAACATGCAAATTAAAATATTCTCCTGCAAAAACAGACGTAAAAAATATAAACTATCTTTCATAGCTGTGAGCAAACAGGAATAATTGAAGGCGACTGAGATGAGCATATCGATGATTTTATCAGTGCAGAGCTTCTCCCATCTGCATCTTGGCAGCTGTGCAGTCTAATGACCCCTCTAACACTTTGTTTCACAGACTTGATTTTAATGAATTAATTTAAAACATCCTTAATTTCAAAAATTTGCGTTACACCGATTTTTCTGGCTTTTTTCATCCTGGTGAATGTGAATATGTATAAACTGACATTGATAGTTGCTAATTTTTTTTGTCACCAGGGTTCATCGACTTCATCGTGGTGCCCACCTTCACTGTGCTGACAGACATGATGGAACGTATCGTCAAACCGCTCATAGATGAAGCCTCCCATTCAGGTTTCACCGGCTTTAGACGCTCAAGGTGAGCGGCAGCACTTTCTCTCATTCAGAAAGCATTTGGAAACAAAAGTTTGGATTGTTCTCTGCTCTTCAGTAGGAGGACTGAGCAGATGGAAGTGGGTGACTGTATGTAAATCTGAGTACTTTTTAATCAACCAGCCTGGTTAATCAAGGATGGAAAAGCTACTGTTTTCTAACCCTCACTTCTCATACCTGTCTGAGTAACTGCTCGCTCAATGACGTGATTAAGCCTCGGCAGCTCCTCTGCAATAACAGCAGCATATCTAATGGAAGTATTGGGAACAGCAGATGAGTCTCCCATGAGTAATCCATTTCTGTGCGTGGAAATGTCTCCACCTTTCATCGGGCAGAGCTACACACCTTGAAATTGATATTTTAGAGATGCTAAAGTCGTCATCCCCGATCAAGAGTGGGCTTCAGTGCTGCATTGGCAAACACAATGGCCTCTCGAGATACAAAACAAAGTGATTTTGCCTCCACTCCCTTAATTAACCGGCTCAGTACTTTTCCTCCAGCCACGTACTAAATCAGGTATGTGCAAGGCTTTGAAACCACCCAGATAAGAAAGTACAGTCCACTTGCTCCTACGTAAATAATGATTAAACTATCCAGAGAAAGATAATTTGAAAAACTGAGACTGGTATTTGTGTCTTTTAAAGTGAGCTTATTAGAAAACACAGCAGTACTTTGGGAGTTTGGCTCTGCGTCTTCCGTTGCACCTGCACATCAATATCAGCCTCCCCTCTCTCCTCAACAGCAGTCATTAGCATCACTCAGTGGGCCTCCAGTCAAAGTTAACCGAGTGGAAACCTCAGATAGTGTTGCCACTTGTGCAGTCTCCTTGTCTTTGTACACACCTGGGTGCTTATGGGTTTCCTTGGACTGTTTCTTCCAGAGCATTTATAGCTGCTTTCAATCATCTGTAACTATGCCTGGGCTCTCTGTCTGCCTCTGACTATCTACCTGCCTTTCAATGCGCCTCTGTTTTCTTTAACTAAGGATAGTAATGCTGGTTTATTGGTCCTCCGTTGGACTGAAATGTCTCAACAGCCATTCGTGCATGTAACCCACATGATTAATTGAAATAACTAATCCCTAAAAGGGGCACTCCGTCAAACAGCATTGCACATTATCAGGTCAAAATACCTGACCTAACCAAATTCCCATCATCCTCAGTACTCAGTGTTTTAGTGCTAATCAGCTAATTTTAGCATGCTGAGATGCTGTCTAATTTAGTGAACACGGTAAACATTATACGTGATAAACATGAGAATGTTAGCATTGTCTTTCTTATCATGCTGATGTTAGCATTTAGCTCAGCTGCACAGAGCCGCTGTCATTGCGGCACGGGCAGAGTACGTTCGTAAAACCAGTCTGATGCTCAGCACTACAATGGGAGTGCTGTTGTTGGAAGGAACAGAACGTTTTATTTCTACATGTATTAATGAATGATTACATTCATCTCGGTCGTCTTGATGCTCTGCTGCTCTGTCACCGCAGACACAGTGCCCAGAGTACGCTCTGCTGCTCTGAGAACGTGGTGTTCTGAATGACCGAACGGTACATTACAACAGCGCTCCAAATTTACCAATGGTTCAGTTTGTGCCAAAGTGTGCTCTGGCACTTGGAGTGAGTATTTCCAAACGTACCCTTGGTTTTGTTAAAATTTTTATCTCTCTTCTGTCTTCCCATTTTCTGTCCAGTCTGAACAGTATTAGCTCAGAGGAGACCAAGAGGCAAAGTGTGAAGAGCTCCGACAGCAGCACATCGGGACACAGCTCTCTGCTGACGGTGGACCTGAAGAACTTCAAGGCGTTGTGGAACGAAGAGGTTTATCAGAACAGAGAGAGGTGGAAAACTCAGGCTACTAAAGGTACGTTAAAGCCCACAACTTTACTATTGAGTTCACTCTCATTGCTCTTATCAACTTCATTTTCTGCATAGAAAAAGCTCTAAAACCCCACTGTACACTACCTGCTAAGCACCAAACAACACACAGACACAGTCAGCAACTAGCTGGTCAACACAGTGGAGCATTTAGCACCTAAAGACTCAGATATTTCCCTCAGGAGCTGGTATAAACTAAAAGGAAACAGAGTTAAGAGAGAGCTAATGCAGGACTTTTATATGGGACATTTTTCAGGTGGCAGGAAACACTTTGACTTAATGCTCACCCTTTTTTTTGTAACTGCTGAATCTGCAAATAAGCAGCTATTTGCTAACAAATTCATGTTGTCAACTTTAAGTGATAAATGTGTTTACAGCTTGTTTCTGCTACCACCAAGTGGCCAAAACACAGTGAAGTTAAAGTTTGAGTTAAGACTCGCAAAGAGTTCTTAGATCAGAACAGAACAGACGGTCCAGTGAACCCTCTCAACTTTTAAGTGAGAATTATTTAACGATGAATTAATGCACACTGACACTCACCCTCTCACATGTGCTAACCTGCCTCCAACCTCCGTGTGACCTCAGAGGCGGAGGAGAGAGCTAAAAGAGAAGCGGAGGAGAAAGCCCAGCAGGAAGAAGCTATGGAGCCCCAGGAGGTCAACGCAGAACCAGAACAGCCTGAACCAAAGGAGGACCAAACAGAGGAGGAGGAGCCCGAGTCAGCGGAGGCCACCCGACCGCCAGATGGTAACACGGAGGAAGCAGAGCAGGAAGCACAGCCTGAGAGCGACACACACAAGAATCCTCCACTGCAGAACGGTACGTCCTTTAGCTGTGAAATCCCAAAGCATGATGTGACATATGGCTACAGCACATTAACATGCATACAGTGACCATTGAAGCTGCAGTGAAAGTTCTGTAATCCTGTCTCTGCCCTTTTCCATGATGTTATCAGTGAGGCAGTTTGGATTTGTACAATCTCCACACCTTTAGTATCTATTCACTTTCATTTAAACTGATGCCACAACAAGCACATTAATACAAAAGCCCGTAAGGTTACAATGGGAATCTTTTTCTCTGTATGCAAATGCAGTTCAGACAAAGACTGTGACCTTGTATATTTATGCAGTGTTTGTAGGAGATATGTGTGTTCACATTGCACAACATGTGTTTGGCCTTATCTAGAAAAGGACTTTATCCAAGTAATTATATTGTGAATGAAAAGTATTTTTCTATTTTTTTTTTAATCAATGCAGGAATAAGATCAGCAAGGACGTGGGTGAATCACTAATACAGCAGACTGTTGCTGAATTGTATACTAATGAGGGAAAATCTTTTCAAATATATGGCATTTATAAAGGTTTTATTTTTTTTTAATAGTGACTACTAGAGTGAAATTTCTCCAGCCATACCGTATCTCCTTTCCATAAAGTTTCCGCCTATTTTTTTCCCCTAAGTAGCTTTAAAGTTGAAAAAATGAATCATCTTATTCTGCCATTTCTGAGGTATCATTTTTTCTGTATCAGCTTGTTCCAGTTCTTTTTTGAAGCCGTGTGATGTTTACACTGAGGGGAAATATTTCACACCCAGGACTCCATGTTTTATGCCTCTGTGTGTCGGCATTATGTTTTTGTGTTGTTAGTCTGTCCATCCCATCACAAAATGGCCATACCGCAAGAATTCATACGCGAATTAAGACGAAATTTCACACAAATGTCTAACAGGGTAAAATGATGAAGTGATGGAATTTTATACCCAAAAGGTCAAAGTTCAGCTTCACTGTGACATCATAAAGCACTTTTTCTGGCCATTATTCATCAACATAACTTAAGAATGGAGGGGAAGACATTTGATCAGATGCTGAATTGGTGACTCTAATTTTGAATGCCCACATCAAAGCTATGCTGATTGTATAGATCTTTTGTGCATCCATGTTTTAGAATTTGTAGCGTCTTTGTAGCAACATCCATATTTTTGTCAGCTGTCGCAGCTACATATGAGTCTGGACATACATGGATGTAAACTGCAACTTGACTGTTAGGCAGAATCATACAAAGGTGAGGCTGTAATTCTAGTTTTATGTCTCATTTAACAAACATTTCCCCCAGTTTCAGCCAACATATTTTGTATCGTTGAGAAGTTCTGCAGGTCTGATCTGTGGCTGCTCAGCACGAGTTTGTAATGACTCACCGTTGGGTCACTGAGGGTGAACATGTTTTTACAGACTTCATAAAGGAGGGAGGATGCTTTGAGGATTTTATTTTCTCGTTTGGATAGAGTGCATGTTTGAGTGTGACGACGACTAACACGACTCTTCTGACCTTTCAGGAGAGCTGTCTGAAGGGACTGAATCTCCAGAGGGTGAAGAAAACAAAAACAAAGGAGATGACGGTGAGTTCATTCCTGCAGCCCACGGATATTGACACAAAAATAATCTGTTTCTCAGTATCTGTGTTTGTTAGGTTCATGCAGGTACAACTAAAGCAACCTAATATGATAGTCCTGCCATAACTCCTACCATCATGAAGGTTATAACGTTCAGGATGTTGTTTGTGTTGTTTTTGAATTGTATCTTTATGTTATACAGAGAGGAGTTTCTGTCATTCAGCCTACCCTCATTGTAAAAATCGAGGTATACAGAATAGAAACACTTGTATGCACCGAATAAACTGACCTTTTGGATTAAAATGTAAACCTTAATCTTCTTTAGGACATGGAGGGACAGCATCTGCACAGAAATACTACTCTGCTTTAAGAAGAATACTGTATCTGTACTTGTATGGAGATTTTTAGCTGTTGCAGTTTGTAAATGCTGATTTAAAGACAGTTTTGTGATTACACAATATTGTGAATAATTTTTAGGCAGTTTTGGTCGTGTAAAACATCAGACCATACTTGTTGTATGGTGGATATAAAACTCAGTCCGAGCTGTTTTATATGTTGGTCTTTTTCTCGTCTTAATGTTCTGACACAATCAAACATGGTAAATATTGTAAGTTTTAAATCTTGGCTAAAGTTCAATGACGTGAAAGATGTTAGCAACCAATAGCTTCGCTCTCTCCAGCACAAAACAGGGAGCAGCAAACCAGGTAGACAGATAACATGTAGGGGACTCTGGGGAGGCGCAAGAACATGAACAAGTCTCGGTTCTCTTGTGCTGTGGATAGGGAGGAGAAACTGATGAAGATGTGGAGCGAACAAGAGTCCGTATTTAATTCAGCGTGTACCTGATTTAGTAACCAGCACTTATTTTAGTGAGACATCTCAATTTTTTTTAAACAGTTCACCTCTCATCCGCACAGTCTCCTTCCATTAAAATAGTGCTGGCGAGCTGAGGCGACCTATTCCAAAATGTAAAGTTTGTACACAAATACAGCTTGAGAGGAACGCTATTGATTGCTTCTTCTATACTTGGTGTTTCTTGAGTTATGTGTTTTTTCAGACACATAAGGAATTGTTAATATGTCATATAGAGTAATATTTCCCACTAATTTAACAAGTGACACTGCAAGACCCCCAGTCTCTGCAAAATCTTGTAGTGTGAGACTAAAAACTCACGTCTTTAGATGTGAGAGGGTGTCAGACTTTAGTCCTCTAAAGGTATTTCAAAGTCTTTTCATGGTCCTCTAGTGTATGGTAGGCATTAGTCTTCCTCCAGGGAGATTTCCTCATAATAGATGATGAGTTTGTCAATATAAATTATTAATATGACTAATTTGTGTTCCTGAAGCAGAGGTGGCGATGGAATAAGCGAGCTGTGGAGAATCACGGTCACACCGCTGCATCTCTGCTGTCGACCTGAACCTGCTTTTACCTGTAAAAGAAGACACAAACTCCCACCAGAGGGAAAGCCATTAGTTGGACTGTGTCGCCCTCTACAGGGCACCAAGAAACTGACATCTTCACAACCTTCTTGTCTCAACTGTTTTTACTTTGACCATGTTTATACTCCCAGAGGTTGTGGCTCGTCCCGTGTGCATTATTCCTCCCTTCCTGCTTACTGATGAAGACAATACACGACCTTATGGTGCCGGCAGCGATGGCGGGGATGAAGAGGAGCCTTTGGAAGACTGACACTGAAAATGTTGCTTTTCTTTTTTGTTATTTTGCCAATCTTTTTATGTCGCTCTGAGTTGTGTGTCAGCCACAGACATGTAGCCATTGTACAAGTCACATGTTTCACTGCTGTTTGCTCATCTGTCTTAGATTTTGAGGTCACAAGTATCGTCTGCTAAAAGAACGTTAAAGTAGAGAAAGGGGTTTGCATCACAGTAATATATTTTGGTACTTACAGAAGAATACATATGTGCAGATTTGTGGGAAATGCAGGATAGAAGGGATTTCTCCAGCTGGGGTTAAACTCACAGGTATATAGCTCTACTGTTTTACTAGAAGGTACTCATTAAAACTGAACTTTTCTTTGTGCTTTAGCAGCTCCTAATAAAGTTGTGGCTGATTTTCTCCCATAACATGTTTACTCTCTTAGTGCTTTCCTCAGCCATTGTGCAATTCTAATGCGTGTGTTCCTTGCAGCCAGGTTTATATTGATTTTTTTTTTTTGCGTGTTCCTGTTCTCTTAACTGTATATACTGAAAGTTTGTATATGTATAGATATGAGGAGGAGTAGAAATCCTATGATCCCACAACCCACCTTCTCTCTTTTTTTTTTTGAGGGGGATATAATGTAAGATATTGTTGTGAGAAATGTCCAAAAATTAGAATGCAACTTTTGCATTTCAAACATATCACACATCCAAGTTTTTGTAACATATATATATATATATATATATATGTGTATAATCTTTTTTTTTTCTTTTTGTAACATTCTTTTGCATTTGTTGTGTCATATATTACGAATCATGCACTAGATGTGTCTAATATCCTCACACTGTACGTCATTTCTTTGTCAAAAGACTTCTTCTCGATGCCTTCTTCTGTGTATTTAAGCTGTAGCAAAAAGTCAACATTGTCGTCGAGTTAGAGAAAAACCTTCTATCTGTATTTTATTTCGCAGTACAGTTGTGTTTCAGCAGCTTCGCCTCCTGAGGTTGTTGATGTAATGTTTTTAAATCGACGTGTTTACAGTGTGCTCGTGCACCTATTAGCCAGTTGAATCCATCATGCTTCTGTGATGCATCCTGAGGCTGAGTCCAAACTGTATCTGCTTCTTGGTCGTTTGCCAGGTTTTTAAAGGCTTGTAATGTTGTGTATAGGAGATACAAATATTGCTTACTGTGCATATGTAACATATTGGACCTCTGCAATGCTGGTTCAGCTTTTACTATATACTTAATATGTGTAATTGGAAGAAAAGAAGCTTTTTGGCAGTATTTGCATAATGATGGAGACACTTTTCCCTAAAAATTGTGCACTTTTATTTTTCCTTTTGTTTTTAGTTATTTTGGTATCCCAAAATCTACTGTGCCAAGATCAACTTCTTGGCATGTTATTTTAAAGTATACTGTACATACTGGTACATATACTGAGACGTAGAGTATATAGCGTTCAAAAAAGGGTAAATAATCTAACATAAATATTTATATAAAGCTGTAGGAATTATTTTTAGTCTCTGTTTCAATGCACACTCCTCATTTTTATATTATAACAGGAACTTTAGTATCGTGCAGTTTTATCACGCGATGTAACCACATGCTACTTTTTACCTAAAATATACAGTCGGTGGTTAGCAAGCCAGCTGGCTGAATGTGTGCCTATATATATGTACTTTCCATATGACTTTCATCTGTAGGAAAAACCAATTTTGTGATGTCATTTGAATCTGTGCTGCTCGAGGCACAGTCAAACAAAACAGTCCATATCTTCCTACAAATCTTCACACTAAAGAGTCAAAAGACTTTAGACTCCGTTAGAAAGTCTGTCTGTAAAGTCAGCGGTTTGATGTTGCATAAGTATTTATAGTGGTATATTTTGCTCTTTTTTCATTTACAGAAATCTATTTTATAGCTGTATTCGCTGGATTGTCAAAACGTATGTCCTCAACGTGTGACAACATTTTTCTTTTTGTCATTTTGTCTCTCCTCTCTGGTTTTACTTGTCCCTGTGTGTGTGTGTCTGTTCGATATGTTTTATTCCACCAGCTTGGAAGTCAGAAAAATTCAAGTGGCTCAAAACTGTAAATTTAAAGTGTAACAATCATATAAGAAAATTAGATTTATAAATAGAACAAATACAACACTCATTGTGTGCTCAGAATAGCCTGCCTGATACTTGGTGAAGCAGAATCTATTTTCTGTACCAAGGGACCAACACATGTACAGTCTTGTAGTTTGCTCTACCTTTCACTTGCTACTGTGATAGCCTACTGTATGAATATTTAACACGAATTTATACCGACCATAATCAGAAAACATAGCTGTATTTATGACATGTAAAGACTTCTAAACATGGTGTTTTGTAATTGTTACTACAGGACAGATTATTTGTTGTTTGTTTAATGCTTTGTTTCCTTGTTTAGTCTGAATCACTATAATGACGGATCTTAAACTGTTCTAGTGACTGAGGTTAGATGGATGTAAAGCGCATGCGTGTGTGCGTGTGTGCGTGTGTGTGTGTGTGTGTGTGTGTGTGTGTGTGTGTGTGTGTGTGTGTGTGTGCGTGTGTGAGAAACTGCCGAAAAATACTTAATGTGCATTTCTGATCTCACTGTGACCTGCTCTATCAATGAGAGTGTGATGAGACGAGTGTGTGCGTGCATGTGTGTGTATGCGTGTGTGTGACAGAGAGAGAGAGAGAGAGAGAGAGAGAGAGAAACACAAAGTGATGCAGTGGACTGTTTAAAGCTGGCAAACTATTTTCATCACCAAAAACATAAAAAATATATTTCAGCATTTTTCCCACTTTAAAGATTCAATTCTCATCTGTTTCATACACCAAGTCAAACTGATTCCCCTGGATACATTTACGTAGATGAAACAGAACAGACATGTTATGTAGGTCATGTTGGCATGAGACTGCTTCGGGTTTAACCTCCACTACATCCCTGAATGGACTGACAGACTAAGAGAGTGTGAATGGGTGTGGGTGTGGGTGCGCATGTATGTGCATGCATGTGTGTGTCACTGTCCCATGCCGGCCAGGCGGCCGCGTGTGCCACCATGCTCTGTGACTGCACAGCTGTATCAATAAATCTGGACTCAAAGGGCTCAGATCATGTCTGCCTGTCTTCATTTCTACAACACCACCACAGAGGTATGTGACATATGTACAGGGGCACTTCGCTAATGTTACCGACAAAAGATCAGTTTCAGCCTGTTTCTTATTTCCAGGTTGTGAAATATCGATGCTTTGTCATACCCCTAGGTGTGTCATATCAACCCCAAATAGATACAACAGGCTTTCAGCTCACTCAAATGTAAACCCATCTCTGACAATGAGAGCAACTGACAGAGAATAAACAGGAACACAGTCCAAACAGGCGGTCACAAGAGGAGTGGTCAAACAAAACATGACCACCGAGGAAAAAAATTGGGTGTTCAGCACTGTGAAAGATAAAAAACAACGATGGGCCAACTCAGTCAGTCAGTGTAAAAGTCCATGGTATGGGCAGGCAGTCCATGCCACATGATATACTGGTATAGCCTACTCATATATATCTTATATTTCTTATTTTCTGCCACTTAATGTGCAGGTTTGTCACAATATATAACAATTCTTACTTTATTTCACTGTTGTTTCCTTTCTATTTATTTAGCATTGAACCTTTTTTCTTGTTACCAAATACGTTAATTATACAGTATATATTTACATCATGTTCATTTGCAATTTCTTGCAATGTGTTTTTTTTTGTCTAGTAGGGCAACACTAATATATCATGTGACCTGTGTCACATGACCCCTACATGAGCTCTTAGATTGCACACCTGTTTCCAATACATTTCACACCCTGATGAAGACTCTCTAGTTGAAATGCACTGGTTTATCCATGTATTAATAACAGATTTTTAACTGCAGTCAGAGCACCTCGTATGCATTTTTGGACCGCCTGTCCGCACCATGGACTTTAACACTGAGTAAGCTGGCCAAAACATGACTTGACAATGGGAGTTTGTGTCTTGTGAGAAGCCAAAAGTCAATAGTTGGGTAATTCACATATGTTCATTTATGTCACAACTTAAACATGCTTACATTGACCCAAAACATGATCTTTTTTAACAGGATTTTTCACAGTCAGCCTGCTAAAGCCTCATATCAACTTCAGATAGACATCGTATTGCATTTTGTCCCTGTCTCTTACACTGAAAGCACTCAGTATGAACCGGAGAGATGATTACAGCAAAAAAAAAAAAAAGCTGTCTCCATGGTTATATAAGCACCTGACTGTTGTTTCAAGATGGTATCCTTTAAAAGCAACATCACATACAGCTCAAGGTGACATCACCAAATAGCTTGCTCCATCCAGCCAACACCCCAAAGTCCAGACATTATATTTAATGTACAGAAAACAAAGGTAGCATCTGTTATCTGATTATTAAACTCACTTTCAATTGATTATGTGAATAATGGACAGTTTATTTTTTATTTTTCTGTCCGTAGACTAATTGATCAAACTAATAGTCATTTCAGCATGTTGAAGGAAATTGGGTTATTTACATAATCAGTGCATAACCTAGATACATTTATTTTAATCACAGTATATATTACTTGTATAACCCATGTGTGTCCATTTTAATCATAAGAGAATATGAAGCAAAAATGTTTAGAAAGTAAAGTAGAAGATCGTCTGTATAACAGGGTGCATGACACCACTGTGCTAAAAACAAACTTGCAGAGATGAGGTGCAGATTGGCAACAGTTCCAGTTATGTAATGTAGTCTCCTTGTGTAATAGTGATGGTGCATGATCCTATTTTTATTTTATAACAAATCACATATTCTCAGAGAGACTGGTTTTAATCAGTGACCAGTCAGGAACGTCCCACTCAATCAGGTGAAGTGTAGCATGAAAGGCTTTAAGCATCCCAGTAAGCTGTTCCAGTGAGCCTGTATGCATCACACCAGGGCCTCCCCTAAATGGAATGCAGCCACCATTAACCTGTGCTTTTCCTACAATGCAATGTCAAAATGTCTGCCGTGAGAAAGGTCTATAGACCCAAATTGCACACACCCATGATGTACAGATGCATGCTGGGTGTGAGTAACATGTTAGACACTGCAATGCCAGCAGTGACATCTGCGGAACTTTGACCTTCACTGAGGAGTGTGAGGACTTTCTGCTGTTTGTGATTGGCTGAGTGGACTGGATATATTCTACTCTGAGATGAACGACTAAAGAAGTGTAACCTGAAGCAGACTGAAGAGGATCTTGCTCCAGACTCACATTCAGCCTCATGGACAGGTGAGTAGCCCACAAAAACAAGCTCTTTGTTATAGTTGTAACTTTCTCAGGAGAAGTAAATGTTACCTGGCAACATAGCATCATGTTTGTGTGTGCGCTACATGTTGTGTAAAAACTGTGCAGCTCTGTTTTAAATATGTGTGTCTCTAAGTTTCAGTGATTGTGGAGCTTTTATTGTTGACACATGTCCGTGTTGTCTGCTTTGGTGATGTTTTCTCTGCTTTTCATTCTTTAAGTTTCAGGTTATTTAATTAGTCTAATGCTTGTTGCACCTGCCCAGAGGCGTAACCTTGGTAACAGGTATTATGACGGGCTCTGGTGCATGCTAGTTGCTGGTTATAAGGCGCGCACACACACCACTGGCAACTGTTTATGAAAAAGCTAAAAGAATCTAATTTTGGGAGCTTTGCTACTTTTTGGTTTCACTCTTGTCCTTTCTTACTGCCACCTTTATTTTAAAAGGCGTGACTGCAGGCTGCAGTGTGCTCAGCTTGTCAGTCTTGACAGATTTTGCACCTAAACTAGCTACTAGATAGTATCATGTTGTCACAAGATCAAATGGAGACTTGACATTAGACAACATTAACACAGATGTACCCAACATATCTGCATATCTGTGAAGAAAAAGAAGATATAATTCTAATCCCTGAGGGGAAATTACATTTCTTTTCACTCCGTTGTCATACACACACAGGCCGTAATACACACACATGCACAAACAGGACCTATACATGCATTAAATGGAGAGCTATCAGAGCAAGGGGGCTGCCTTGGGCAGGCGTCCCAAGCAGCTGGGGGTTCAGTACCAGTCAACCCTCCATATTTGGTCCAGGTGGGGACTTGGACTGGCGACCCTCTGGTTCCCAACCCAAGCCCCTATGGACTTAGCTACTGCTGCAAAAACATCAAAGAAAACAAGACGACAAGAAAATCATGATGGAAATGTGTTTGCATTTTTTAGGGCAGATATTGTAAACTCCACGGGCCCCAGGTGCACTGCCACACTGCCTGCACTGTCTGTATTTACACCCCTGCACCCGCCGCAGTGTCCACTCAGCCCAGTGGTTCCCGGCTGGTCCAGCCATGGGGTCCAGATTTCTCCTAAATCATAAGTTTAAGGTCCACACAGTTTAATATATTCAACATCAAAATTGCATTTGGCCATGTAGGTGGACTAGTTTTCTGTCTCTGTCAAGTAGCTGTCCTTAAGTCGCTCACTGTACAGCAGGGAACAGCACTTCAGATGAAAAGCTCTGTGCCAGAAATTCACTGTACTTCAACATAAAGTGTGATTTTTACAAAGTTGACATGTTTGCGAGTCACTTGCAGTCCATTCAGAATAGAGGAGAGCATCCAGAAGAGCCTTTATGTTGGTGTGGACATTAGGATGTGGTGTGACAGTAAAAATGTTGCATACATAAATGTAACCTGTCTTTGTCATAGCTTAATGAGCAAACTTGTGACAAATGCGTCAAGAGATTACCATCAATCTGATATAAAATATAACATATTTTACTATAGCTCATAATATAAAGACATTTAAATCTCATTAGATTGAAATTAAGAAAATATGACACCTATTAAAACTGCTATCTGAACAAAACCAGTGGTAGGTTAACAGGAAGGATTCAGGCTTTAACAGTAGGTCTTTGATAAATATTTGTTTTCAGATTTACTCACAAATAATTTAAGTGAAAAGCAAGAACAGTAACATCTCTCGCACTAGATTTAACCCAGAACTCTTTACATTTAGTGGAAGCCAAAGCCCAGTGTGCGCTCAGATGTGTCTCACAGTCAATAATCCACTAGATGTCTCTGTTAGACTTCAAATCACACCGAGCGCCACTAACACCACCTCTCTCAGCCTCTGAGGCCCCGCAGCACTAAAAATGATCCACCGACTTGATGTATACGGTGTCACACTCCCAGGATAGTCAGTATATAGCTCTTTATCCAGCATATAGGCAGCTCCACAAACATTACACACAGAACGCATATTTATCACAAGCAGCATGCATATTCATGGGCAGGTTGATGGAGCTCGTGGAGGGATGTGTATGAGTTCTCAGCACAGCGCTGAGTGCCGAAGCAGAAGGCGAATGTTAATTCAATTATACGGCAGCTGTTCCTTGGTGCCCATGGCCACTGTGTTTGCACTAGAACAGAAATCTTGTATTAGGTCCCTCGCCATAAAAGACCATTGCCAGGCATGAAAATGGGGACTGCCTGTAACCAAAAGCCATCAACCGTATTTTAAAGAGCTTTTAATGCTTATTTTTGGCACGATTGAGGAATTTGGTGAGGCTGCAAAGTAAGATTTGTGGGTTGTTGTTTTTTTTGCTGTTGTTGTGGCTCACTGTTGATTTACAGAGCTTTTGTTTTTGGTCATTATTCTTTTGAATAGTCAATCTGCTTGGAAGTAAAATGTGCAAATGAGTTTCTTTTTCTGATATTAACTCCAGTCAAGCTTGGTTGGAGTGTGTGTCCTGTGGTGGCTGTTCCATCATTTTCTTATGTGAATGTTTACAGATACATAAATTCTTCTCCTTTCTTTATATGTACGTGTTTATATTCATGTGTCCTCTTGTGGATTCATGCTCAGGACCAAAAAGACAACATGTACGTCTTGGTCTAACAAATGCATTTATGTGAGTGCTGGTATTTGTGCTCCACCCCACCTCCTGTCCCAGGCTCGGGCTGAGCTCCAGTATGACTTGGTAGAGGAAGAGTAGGAGGAGGAGGAGGAGGAGGAGGTGGGGGTGTGAAGGCATCCGCCAGCCTGTCCCTTCATTACCCGGCTCCCTGAGACTCGCTCTCTGTGATTTAATCACATGGCCACTGGCGGGGACTGCTGCTCTGATGTTACCTGGACCTGCTAATAAGTTTGCTTTTCCTTCATCAAAAGGAAAGCAGCCACACCTGTGGGAAGGATGAGCTCAACTGCACATTACATATGTAAAATATATGCATGTATGCAAATGTGGAGGCACCTAAATAAAAAAAAAGTCTGGGTTATTGTCCTCTTATCACACTTACACAGATGGCAGAGATAGTAAAAAAAAAAAACAGGGTCCAATTTAAGATTATTTTCACTATTGATTGTTTAATCTTCTGATGCTTTTCTATGTTATTTCTTTTTCTTTAAAATGTGAGAAAATTGTGAATTGCATTTCCCAGAGTTCAAAGTGAAGTCTGCAATTTGTTTGTTTGTCCAACAAACACCCAAGATATTCAATTTACTGTCATATAAGGCGAAGATAAGCATCAAATCCTCACATTTGAGAAGTTGGAACTAGTAAACATTTGGCACTTTGCGTGAAAATTAATAAATCAAAGAATAGCTGCCAAATGTATGGCAAATAAATACTGTAAATAAAATCTGATGCTATCACAGCAAGGCTACAGTACAACCGGCCCTTTGGGAATCCATCCTTTAACCTCACCAGAGCGGACAGCATGTTCTCGCCACTTAACAACACACGAACGCGTCACGCAGCATGTAAAGTAGACATTGCATATCAAGCTGTTTAATAAAAATTAAACCCCGTCTATCCACTGGAAAGAGCACAGAGCTCTATTTAGAGTGACTGATCGAGAGCCCAGAATCAAAGGGCCCTGTGGCACGAGCTGCTAGTGTGTCTGGGAATTGGCCCAACTCTTAAAGAGCCAAGCTTCCCTCATCTTGACTGGGGGCAGACCCCCAAATAGGAAGAAGCCATTTCTGCTGGCAGCCAAGTGGTTCCTCTCTGGAAGGCTGACAGGTGAGGAGCCGTGGCTGCCAACTGTAACCCCCTCCACCCTCCTCCAGCCCCCCCTCAGGTGGGCACAAGGGGCAGGGCAGAATCCCATCATGACTCCAGCATTGTGACACGCAGCAGATGATGCAAGTTGCAGAGGGCATTGAGCTCCCTGATGTCTGTAGACAAAGATCTGCTGTGAAAGTGGGTGTCGCTCCAGTAGGCTCCACAGCAGTGATGGAGGACAGGGAACACAGAAATATTTCAACTATAAAACTGAGAGGAGTGAATTTAGAATAATAAAAAGATGTGACTGAACGTGTGTCACTGTCATCATTAACTCTGTAGTAGAAGTAACCCACATTTACTGTACTTTTTTTTCATTGTACTACTTTTCACTGCTTAATTTTAAATTAACATATTGTACCTTTCACTCAACTACATGCATCTAACAGTCACAAGTTACCTTGTATATTATTTTTCAGTGGTGGAAGAAGCACTCAGCTGCTTTAACACACAAGAATAATAAGATAAATAACATGCAATAAAATGTAATCTAATTAAAAGATAAAATAAGGAAGGCCAAAACTAAAATCAAGATAATAAATGGGAATTAATAGCAATAAAATAGACAGACGCATCAGATAAAGTCAGGATATGCTTTCCGATAGAAGTATGTTTTTATGAGAGACTTAAATGAAGCCAGTGACTCAGACAGCCTTATATCCTCAGGCAGGTCGTTCCAGAGCATCGCAGCCTTGATTGCAAAAGCTCTGTCCCCTTTGGTCTTCAGTCTGGACTCTGGGACAAGCACAAGGTCTGAAATGTAATCTAGAGCAAGGCCATGAAGAGCCTTATAAGTCATCAATAAGATTTTAAAGTCAATCCTAAAAAAATAGTGTTGTTCATCTATAATGTAGGCAACTTGGTCTAGTCCCAGACTACCAAAATACGCTGCTTGGGCGGCACCCTTGGCAGTGGCGTAGGGTAGCTATAGGCCCCAGTGCATGCTATTGTGCACATAAAGTCTCATCACATGATCAGAGACTTGAGACTTGACACTGGATAACATTAACATACATAACACCCAACAAACATCATTGCATATCTGTATATGATTAAAAAAAATACCAAAGGAAAAGAGAAGGCCCCAGTGCAATCACACTGTCTATATTTACGCCCCTGGCCCCCGGCAGTGATGCCACTTACTGTAGCATATGTGTGACACACATCATCTCCATTGTAAACCCATCCAAGTCATTGTATGTGCTTACAGCAACAGATAGAGTCTTTAGAGCGGGGAACACTAGACAAACATTGGACTGTGACCCAGTAGAGCAGTATCTAAGACCAACAAACACTGGTTATGGTGTTTGTACCACTAAAAGCCAGGTAGTTTTTAGTGGCATCTGTGATCTTTTCCTAACCATAACCAAATAGTTTTGTTGCCTAAACCTAACCACCGACTCCTGAGGTAAGTTGCCCCATATGACTAACATCAACCAAGATCTTTTCTAAACCATGATCAAGCAGTTTGGTTGTCCAAACCTCACCATCAACACGTTCTTACTGCCGTGTTTGTGCCACTTTAAAACCGGGTGTTCTCTTGGTGACATCCATGATCTTCTCCCTGCATGACCCAGTAGTTTTGTTGCTTTAACCTAACCACTGTCCCTTTACGTGAGTCGCCACATGTGTCTAACAACCACCACCATTTCTTGTTAACCACACAATGCAAAAGGCTGCCACCGGTTGCTGGAAAGTCTTTTTCTCCAAGCAGAACCAGAGATATCATCCTTATTAGTATACATGGGTTTGTCTTGCTGGCCCCTACATTACCCACAATCCAACTCGACCACAAACAGTTCAGTCAACGATCCAGGTGTGTTATGCTAGTAGCAGGTCATGTAGCCTCGAGTCATTAGCAGAGCAGAGATGAGGAGCGTACTAAAGATGTTGTGTGATCTCACTTCTTCCTACCTTCACACACAGATATTTTCTTTATTTTCAAACTTGTAGTCTCCCTCTGGAGCCACAAAAGTCTTATACATCTTTATTCACACATGCTGTAGTACTCTCCAACACCTATAAATAAACTTTGATGTGTAAAATCGGAGCAGTTCCCCTTAAAGTAGAAGAAGCAATGCACATTTTGCTGATAACACCTCTGTACTTTTTGTCAAATAAGATTTTGAATGCAGGATTTCTACAGCATTTCACATTTTGTATTAATGTTTCTTCACCAAATACTTATTCCACAATTATTAACTGCTCTGTAGGGACAAGAGTTTGACAGAAAACTCCTCCTATTGGCTGCTGAAACAGTATTCACATGAATCACTGGTGAAGAACTCCAAAGATAATACTTATTTTTCTTTCTTTATGTTGACTCTGTTTTCAGCTGCTGTTCATCATGCAGCACTTTCCCTTTAAATCAAAGCCAGTTTAACGCTGCAACACCATGTTGCTCGCTCTTGCTAAAACCGGTTAAACACAGATGGCATGGTGTCATGTTGAGATATTTCCAGCAACGTTACAATGGAGTTTAATAGGGTGGAGAAGTAGGTGGAGTTATTCTGAACAGCCAGGGGTGAGTTTACTTGTCGTGATTTATGAATTCTTGCATCTTTCATTTTCTGTGCAGGGAATTTGTCAGCCTGAATGCAGCTTTAGAGTTGCTGGTAGGTGCATTTTTAAAAACTTTGTATGGGACTGATTAGTTGTCACTACATTGAAACAGGAGTCTGAAGCGAGGACATAAGGACTGAGGTGGCTGATTAGGATTACCCATCAGGAACAATGATGAAACAGGCCATTTGTTAAACAGATTTAAATGTAAGTCAGACTCAAACTGAAAGAACCCACTTGCTGCCAACCGGGACCATATTGTAACGCACCGGGTGACGTGATGTTAACTGCATGGATTCTGTCACTGTCAAGAATGTGTTAAGTTCAGCTACAGTAAAAAGGTTTCTGTAATGTCAGTGAACATGTTACCCCCAGCCAAGCTGTGTTTTTAGACGCTGTGGAGCCTGCCAGTCAACACTCGCACCTATGACAGTGATTTGTGTGAGATACCCACCCGTGATTGGCAGAGGCATGAGGAGGGAGGGTTGTTATTTTTGCTAGTTCGAGTGTGTGCGTGCGTGTGTGTGTGTGTGTGTGTGTAAACCTGTGTGGGAGTTGTTGACGCAAAATGCAGAGAACACCTTGTAAAGCAGACAGGTTTGTTGTTTTGCCGTTGGCTATGGCTAACAATAGCCTGGGTTAAAGTTAAGGAATAAAAAGCCGGCAGAGTGAGTTCACGCCTCGTAGCCTCATGGGTAAGAGACGCTACAATATTTTGATAAAGCAACTGTAATCCCAATTCTTCCCTGGTTACTCCATATGACTCTTAAGGCCTTTACACGCTGGGGACATGATAAATAAACGCAGCAAAATGCAAAATACTCCTGTGTGAACATTTTGCATCAAACCATTCACACTAGCAGTGATGCAAATTTGCGACAACTAACTTACTGGGTTTGACCCAGAGCAGCATCTTGTCGTCCGGCTTTGGTAAGTTGTTGTGTAGCCTCAGCTAAGGTATTTTATTAAGTTTCCGTTAAGTAAAATGCTCCGAGTGAATCTACTTGGGTGGCAAACAGCTACGTAGAATATATGCAATATACAGTATGCTGTATTGATTTGGACTACAGAGCCTCTGTGCTGTTGTTTTATAACCCTCATAAGTATATTTGCAACATGATTGGTTAAAGGGGGAACACAACCTAAATTAAGAATATGTTATTTCCATGGCCTATGAAAGTTCAGTCAATATTTGTGAACATGAGCTACTCTCAGTCAAAGCCAGAAATCAGAGAAGCAAGTCTCAAACTTGTGAAGTCTGGAGCTGCTCCACAGACAACGAACAGGAGACTTTGTGGACCCATGGATTTTTTTGTTTTCTTTTTTTTAAAGCTCAAATAAGCTTTATTTTATTGCAGTGTTCTCAGTTCTGAAACAGAAAATGTACCCATACACTCAGAACATCCCTCTATGTGCTCTTCGCATCATCTAGAACATCTTTCCAAATTCATTGCAGCTCCGGGATTAATACCCTATGACATCACAAATTTGAGCTTGAGCACCCTAGTTTTTGGACTGTTTTAGAGCATAGGAATAACATGTTTGAATTTTGAAAATGGGCATTGTTGACCTTTTAATACCTTTATTTGGGTACACAAGCTAAAAAAAAATTGACCTCTGTCATGGCTTTGAAGTGGACGACAGGTTTTTCCCCCCTTTTCCTTGTGATTCACTCGTCCATTCAGATGTTTGTCTCTGGGTGTAGCAGTCTATCTCATCTCACCTGGTCCACTCTACTCCTCATTGCATCAACTCACCTGCTCCTCATCAGCTCATCAGCCTGCAGTCTTTAAAGCTCGCTTCTGCCAGATTGTTCTGTTGACTTGTGTGCTACAGATGTTATGGCCACCTAGAACTTTTGCATGAGTTTTTGCTTCCTTGTGTTTTTGGCTTCCTGTAGCTAATCATGTCCTGTGCCCCTGGTGTGTAAAGGCCTTAAAACATAATATGATGCACTCCTTCTTCCACTTAAAATATAAAGTCTAGGCGTTTTGTTTTTCAGAAACAAGATTAAGAGTAGCAGTCTTATTCTTACAGGTCTTGTGTGATTGTGTGTGTAGGATTTATTTATATTGACAGAAACGGAATGTAATATTAACTGTTTTCATTGGTGTATAATCACTTGTAAATGAGCAACGTATCCTTGTAGAATGGTTCGTATGATATCCTACAAAAAATGCATACACAACAGTTTATATATCCTACAATTTAGCACCCCACATGAGGTTACATCCTTAGCACACAGTTACACAATTAACGTAAAGTGGTTAGGTTTAGAGAGAGAAAAACTGTCAAGGACGTACCTTAAAGTGACTCAAAGTTCACACGGTACCGAACATGTAACTCCAGGGGAAAGTCCTAGGGAGAAGTTTGGGTTTTTGTGACCCATCAATCACCCCAACCTGCCTCCTTACAAGACTGCTCAGGACTGCTTTCTTGTTTACTCACCTCAAGGCACTGGTCATGTGATCACAGCCTTTCAAAGTACGTGAGATATGCACAAATGGGTGCATCACTTTTCGGAGGGAA
Organism: Epinephelus awoara; assembly: GCA_035609425.1. Lineage (NCBI taxonomy): Eukaryota > Metazoa > Chordata > Actinopteri > Perciformes > Serranidae > Epinephelus > Epinephelus awoara. The sequence continues at coordinate 20,426,086 of CM069306.1, read as the reverse complement.
ACGTACAAACAGTTTGTGAGAACAGCCTGTAATAAGAATTCTGGTGTTTTCATTACCTTACAATAATTCATGGATCAAATCCTCTCCCATGGAGTCCACCATGATGTTTCTACAGTAGCCCAGAGAAGACATATCAACCGCTGGCTTGAGGTGGAGCCATTCACGTTTTTTGCATTTTCAAGTCAGCCGCCATAGTTCTCCTTCACACTTGGCACACAGGATCAGTTTCAGTTCTGCAACCTCACTGCTAGAGGCCACTAAATGCCACACACTGGACCTTTAAATTGAATTTAGAAAGTGGTGTGAGCAGGCAGATTTTGAAGCTAGCTGTTTCTTCATTCCTGGTCTTTATGCTAAGCTAAGTGCCAAGCTAAGGTATAAATCTTCTCATCATACTCTTGGCGAGAAGGTAAACAAACATTTTTTTCCCACATAGTTGAACTATCCTATAAGAAAAGTAAGGCAATGTTATCAGTGGTTCTCCTCTATTTCATAAGCTATAACGGTCATCATCATCAATCATTGTGATAGGCTATTCTATGTGGCTGACACTGGCAGCATGTGATTGAACAGCACTGTGGTCAGCAAAAACAGATAATACTGATACTAAAATAAATGAAGTGAGTGAAGTTTGAACTGAATTCACACCGCACACTAGAAACTCTTTCCGCTCGGCACTATGTTAAGAATGAGAAGTGGTTTCGACTGCGGGGAGGCGACGGGGGAGTCGAGGACAGTTGATGAGGGAAGAGGGAGAAAGACATCGTATCAACACTTGGAGTGTCGATTAGGTGAGAAAACGACATTACAGCCCTGTCAATCATCTTGGCGTCACGCTTGGAGGGGGAAAAAAAGCAGAGCTGCCATTAAAAAAAAAAAAAGCGTAAAAGTTGGAAGTCAGGCAGTAGAATCGAATGCACGACAAAAACACTTCAAACTTCATTGTAAAGAGCTTATTGTTGTTAGGCTCCTCTTATTAATACCTGTATTCATATACATTAGCATATAGCTACTGTAGGGCCGACTGTGAGTCTATCATACAATACTTATACAAACTAGAGATGTGACTTTTACTTAAATATGATATCTGACACATTTTTATTTATCTTATCACTTTCTGGGTATGGAAGTGTCGCATTCTACCACAACAGATTGTCACAGCCACTTTGAACGTGTGCGAACAGATTGTGCTTTGAAAAAGAAACGGGCGCCTCCAGCAACATTTCACGTCTGCATCCCATCTCTGTCTGAAAACGGGACTAACATCTTTACATTATACATCTTCAAAAACATATCCATTATTCATATCCACATATTTTAATACTATTAGCACTTCTATGCCACCCACCTAAATACCTGTGTGTTTCCTATCAAAGGAGCAGTGACAGCCAGAGTTACTTTGTTTGGGTGTAAAGAAATGAGTTGGGATTAAAAAAGTATTTGGACCATCACACAGAATTAAATGAGATCTGTGGAGTGATTATATTTTTGTGTGCTATAATGTTTTGGATACAAACACAGGAGAAACTTTGCTTTTTACCCTCTCGTTGGATTGTTGTTTGTATAGACAACAAAGGCACAGACACACACACACACACACAGACACACACACCGTGCTCCCACCTGTGTGGGTGGGAGGTGTGGCCACTCAGCAGCTGAGTGGGGCAGCATATGGAGTTTCTAATTGGGTAGAACAGCACAGCTGGAGGACACCAGTCCAGGACCTGGCCTCTGGTAATCAGTCCCACAATCCTCAGCCCTCCTCTGCATATCCACCGTGCTGCATGTGCGCCTTCAGTGGGTGGGTGGGGGGCTGTTGGAAGTGTTTCACTGCTGAAACCAATATGAATCTTGTCCACTAAGAGCACTTTGCAACATGTTTTCCCTTTTGGCTTAAGGCTGTATTTAAATCCTGACTGTGGCCATTGATAGCCTGGACTTCCAGTTCTTGATGACATTTAGCTCTACTTGCATCTTGACTGCACTTATTTCAAATTCATTTGGACAAAATAATCTCCCGAATGAGTATAATGCAATTTCAACTTAATTTCTTAATTATACTAACTGCTTTTGACCAAATTTTCTAACAAAGTGTCTGGCTGCCCCCAGGTGAGAATAGTCACAGTGCAGCTATTCAGCTATAAAAACCCATCCATAAGGATATCACTGTGTGCTGTGATTGGCTGGTGGGGATGGGCGAGTACAGCATTATCTGTATCTGTTCAACCAACTAAATGATCTGTATCTCTACTCGGAATGGGCGGAGTTATGCCATAAGTGGGTGGGGGTTATATAAAAAGTGTGTTGGCGTGAAATTTATATGGATTAATCAGAAATTGCAATATTTATTACCTATGAGAAAAGTATTTACAGAACAGCCTCAGAATTAAGCTTCAGATTAATTTTTATCAAAAGAGTATCGATTAAACATAGTTACCCGAATGAGGATTTTCCTTTATCATGAGTACAGATAATGACACATTTTACTCGCATTATACTTCAATCATAATCATAAAAAGAACGTCTGTACTTGATAGTTGTTTCATCCCAGTTTTTAGCTCAATCAAGGTTATACTGTATGATGATAGTACTAGACAACTAGTACTATCTATAAAGCTATTGAGCTAACATTATCTTTGGTATCATTTTTCACAACTGCTGCTCAGTAATGTAACGTTAGTTCTTCATAGTTCTCTTCTTGAATCAAACAAAGTGGATCTGGGGTTAACGTTGGTCGATTCAGAAAATGAAGGGAAGTGCATTGGCGTTAAGCACCACATCAAGCTGCAAGTCTTTTATGATTTTTGAGTCGAGACTATAATCATCAAATTTGTGACTCAAGCCTACACATCCGCCAGAAAGTCAAGCTGTGTTGCTTAAAGACGGTCCATGGAGGGAGTAAGACATGGGCAGTACAGGGCTTTCACAAAGGAGACTGGGGTTTGAGTTCTGTGTGAGTGAATGATGGCATTTTTTTCTTTTAGAATTAGCCAACTTATTATTTTAAGTTTTTAGGATGTACGACACAAAGCCTGTCAATCGAAGTGACCACAGAGCTTAGTGTCTCTAACAGACAACTCTGATGGCCCTCGGGATGTAAAAGAAAGCTTTGCTTTAAACACTGTATTCACTGTAGGCTGACTTACAGTTGTGGTTGTGTTTGCAGTTTCTCCATGATGTGATCAGGACGATGATGATGAATCAGGTGGGTATACATGTTGCCTGTGTACTTTACTTTCACAAGGCATTGCATAGTCTCTCTTGATTTTGTTTGTCCTATCTGTGGTATAAAGCCAAAGTGGGCCCAGACTTTTGACTTGAAAGATGATGATGCCTCTCTGAATTGTTTTCCCCCGCTGTCCGCACTGTCGGCCATTTTCCCCCTGTGAGTTGCTCCTTCACCTCAAGTTAGTTAACTTCTATTCACTTTACCCTCATTCATTTGATAAGTGCCACCACCAGCAGTCATAAAGTAGTGACTGTGGTAAAGTCAAACTGGCAAAGGAACCCATTTAGGAGCACCTGCACATTTTAATAAAAAATATTGATATTTGGAACCAGTGTATCAATAACAAATTTCAAGAGGATGTAATAAGGTGTATTCCCATATTGGTATTTGGTCCCACCTGTTTTTTTAACAGTTAGCCAAAAGCACAATCGCTCCTCAAGCTTAACCAAAGTGTTTTGATGCCTAAATGTGACCACGTGTGTGACTTGAGAAATGTACTCCAGGCTCCAGTGGAAACCTCTACAGTTTATATGTTCACAGTCCGACGACAACCTGGGTCACATAATAAATGTATCCTCATACAATGGTTCGTATGAGATATAACAATTTTGTGCCCTATGAATTACATTACGTACTCAACAAAAAGTTACAAAGGTTAGGTTTAGGAAAGAAAAAAACCTGGTGATGACGTACCCTAAAGTAACTCAAACCTCACTTGGATGACACGGTCCTGAATGCCACTCTCCTGGGGGAAAGTCCTGTGTTTGTTTGACCACTCCACCACTCCAACCTTCCTTCCTAGGAGGACTTTCTTTATACTGCTTCGTTTTTTCCTCACATCACATCACTTGATTGCAGCATTTCCAATTACATGGGTTATACACAGATCACTAGCTCACAATTACGTGGGTTATATACGAACTCTGCTGCACTGCTTTTCATAGTATACATACAAACAGTGCATGAGAGCAGCCTGACATAATCCAGGCAAAAAAAACCAGTCAAAATAAAATTTCTAGGTGACAGGGTTGGTAGTTTCCGTCCTATTAGCCGGATTTCTCTTGAAATAAGATTTTAATTCAAACAGACTTCACCTGGTTGAATAAAGGAAGGGGAAAGAAAGGAAAAAAACTGTAGATACACTTTCGGTGCTACAAAAGCAAAATGTTATGAGATTTGAGAGCTTTTTATTCTAAATAAAGACAATAACTTTGCCAGCAACAGGTTTATGGTGTGAGAACAAGTGAAGTGATTAAGCAGCCGCAGCTGAGGTATTCTTCTGGGTATTAGGTATCAACAAGAACTCAAAATAAATCACTTACACTTGTATTTGGGACTGCTTAAGCACTTCCCTATTTAGATTTAGTAAATTGTTCATGCACCTCAACGTAAAGCAATACAAAACAAATAGTGAGAGTTGTTAGATCGTTGAGAAACTGAAAATTAGCAGCGAAATGCTCATTATGGAGTCAGTGTCAGGATGATGAAGACATGCTTTGCATTTGGAGTTCATTCTGGAGCGTTGGATTGCCTCACAGGGTTCTTACTAAGGAAGTGATTATAAATAGTAACGCAGTGAATTAGACTTTGGACAGAATCACGTCGTACCACCACAGCACTACTACATCCTCAACCACTTCACCTCGCACTCATCATCCAGCACAAACTCCCTTTAAGTGCTGACATCAATTGAGAAACGCTTGCAACTCAGCGTGCTATCAGTGGCGCCTTCATTTGCAGCTCTGCACCATGCACCGTGCCTATAAAAGCTGATAATGTGATAATTAAAAGAGCTGACAGGCAAGAACTGTCAGCGAGACACCCTGATTTACCAACCTCTGCTATTTGTTATACCTCTCAAATTACAATGCTTCCACCCTTGAAGTATGACACTTAAAATATCAATTGAAATAATTAAGTGGCTTAGGATTGTTGCGAGAAAAGGGGAAAAAAAAGTCAAGGAGTCTCGGCGGAGAGACTCTTTGTGATGAAAACCATCCTAAAAACATCACAGGATCAGATTCAGACCTGAAACGAAGATTTCTCACAGACAAAAGATCACTGCCATGTCTCTCTCTTTCCCTCTCAACCACACCATGATTTATTACCTGAAAAGACAAGAGAACTAATTAGTGGAGTAATTAATTAATATAAATTTGCATATTTGCATTTGCAATTAGTGCAGTCAACTGATTAGTCTGAGATGGGGAGTTTGACTCATCAGATGCTGGTGTGTGTGTGAGTGTGTGTGTGTGTGTGTGTGTGTGTGTGTGTGTGTGTGTGTGTGTGTGTGTGTGTGTGTGTACGTGTGTGAGTGTGTGAGTGCACTGGACCAGAACGATCAGCAGACCAGCTGAGGCATTTTGGGGGGAAGGCAGCAATGAAGGCACTCTTTTTTTTTTTTATTATCATTATTTTTATGTTTTTTGGGGGGGGTGTGTGCTCATGTTTGTCCACATGCACACTCACACACACTTGCCTGTATTTGTGGGAACACATGTTTGGTGCTGTCTCACACACATTAAGGTTAAGCGTATGCACAGTCACCAGTGTGTGCACGCGCTGTCACCCACTATCCTAAACCTTGGTGCGGCCCCTCGTGCTCTGAACTCACACCAAGGTGTCGCCAGCTCGTGCTGCTGCCGGGCCCCGCGCCGCTGATCGATGTCTTCTAATGTCCGATACAGAGAGATTGATAAGTCGCTTTAATTGATTCTCCTTGCAACAAGGTCATTCACAGGCATACATTTGTGTGTGCACTTGTGTGTGTGTTCCACATAACTGAGGAGTGCATATACCCATATCGAGTGCCAGCTGTGCCCCAGTGTGGATTTGGCAGTGTGCCACTGGGCCTTTTCCACGGGGTGTACTTAATGTCTACGGTCCTGAGGTACCAACACGGTGTACGCCCCCGTGGTATCACACCATCCTCTGCATGTGAGATGCCTGCTGGAATTTTCCAATCTTACATAGAGCTGCAACGATTAGTCGATAAGTTGATTGATAGAAAATTAATCTGCAATCAATCAATCATCAATCGACTGCCAAATATTCTCAGATTTCAGCAAGGATGTGATCATTTCTCTCTTTTATTGTAAACTGAATATGTTTGGGTTTTGGACTGTTGGTCAGACAAAACGAAACATCTGATGACGTCAACAAGGACTCTGGGAAAAGGTGACAAGCATTTTTGATCATTTATTCTTCTTTTGAACCAAAGATTAATATTCATCGAGAATGGTCTGCAGATGACTCAATAAAAATAGTAGTAATGTTCTGTAATCTACCACATAGTCCCCCCATAGTCAACCCTTGTGTTTTGTTGTGATTGGCTTCTAGACTTCATCACTATTTCACCGAAAAGCTGTATTATAATAATAATAATAATAATAATAATAATTGCAAAATCAACCATTTTTTCACACATTTTTCTGACCTCATTCAACCCAACAAGTCCTCCAAATTTAACAACACAATACATCATAACTGACTCTACAATGACACATAGTTGTGTTTACTGATCTGACTTCTCTATCAGCATAACAACATCATAATAACCCAGCTTTAAGATGTTAAAACATTAGCTCACTCAGTGTAAAAGACCACTCTGACTGTAGCTAAAAATCCTTTATTAATACATGGATAAACCAACGTGTTTCAACTAGAGAGTCTTTATGTGTGCGTTAATTTAAGCGGCTGTTTGCCCCATCCTAGAAGAGCACCTGATTTATTAAAGCTAACTCCACAGAGCCTTAACCCAGTGCAGCACTCCCTATTTTTCCTCATTATGTGTAATGTTTGATTAGGTTTGAGCACAAGTAACACTTAGCTGGGGAAAGATTGTGGTTTAGGCTACACTAAACACGTAGTTATGATTAGAGAATATTGCCAAGATAGCTGCAGGGCTCTGTCACCTGACCATATGCCAAAATCATTTGTGAATATTTGCTCAAATGTCCGATGCTGTTATTTATCTTGGGAGTATTTAATATGGACTAATATGTTGAATAGTATTGAAATGATACCCCCTCCCTTTGCCACAAACTGTAAAGGTAAAGGTGCAAATACAAATTATGTAGTTTGTCATTTGTAGACAAAGAAAAGTACAGTATGTTATTCTACTTACAGCAAAGAAGTCACTTGTGGGGGGTCAGTTAGACTCCAGAGGGTCTATAGAGGAAAGTATGTCTCATTTTCTGAAACATGTCATCAAGTTAAAATAATGTTCATCATTAGCAGCATCAGACGCTGCTCTTGTGAAATTTCTGAAAGTCAAGAAGTAACGTTAATAACACAGTGTTCAATGTACCTTTTTTTTTACTTGTTTAAATAAGTAAGGTAATTCATTTTGAGAAGCACATTTAAACAGCTGACCAAAGTGCTCTATAGAAGAAAATTAAAATGTGAAGAGTTAAGGCTCTGTCATCTTTTAGTTTTAGTCGTGATCGTGGGAAATACAAGAACGATTTGCCACCAGATCCAAGAGACCTGGTGAATAAGGGCTGTGATATAAGATGAGGAAGGCCCCGATCAGATCAGGGGTTAACAGACATAAGTATATCTGAATAACTGAAATCCTCTTGGTCCCAACATGCCTTTTTGTTTTCCTTATTTGCAGCTTCCATTAGAAATGCATTTATAATTGGTTTAATTTAATGTAATTGAATTACCTTGCTTTGGGATTTAGTCGAGGACCTTCACGGGTTTATAGCCTACTGTATGTTTGTGTTTTGTCCTGCATATTTTGCATTACTAGATTTTTATGTGCAATTACTACTAAATACACATCAGGGCCAAAATATATGATGAAAACTGAATATAAAGAGGCAGCATTCACACAACTGAAACAACTTACCTAACAACTTATCAGTTTATCTATCTATCTATCTATCTATCTATCTATCTATCTATCTATCTATCTATCTATCTATCTATCCGTCTGTCTGTCTCACCTGTTGAGGATGCCTGCAAACAAGCTCATCTCTGCTTCTTTTTTTCCAGACAAAAAGACATTAATTCATCTTTCTTACACGCAGATATTAGTTGTTATCCCTCTCCGGTCTGTGTTTTTGACGGTAAACGCGGGCCTCCCGGTGCCCATTACCGGAGCTGCCAGATGATCGGTGCGGAATGGAGGTCCCATGGGACGCTGAACACGTGGTCTCGGCTGCCACAAGACGTCAGCGGCAGATGGCATGGGTACCCGCTGTTGGCATGAGTGTCATTCCTCAAAGAGAGAGGGAAGGGGAAGAGAGAAAGGGAGAGGGAGAGTGAGGGGGAGAGAAGAGAAGAGGAAGAGCACAACACAGCGAGGCAGAGAAAAAGAGAGTCCGCAGGTTGCAGCTTTTTCCCTCTAATTTGTGGTTTGCACGAGAAGAAGCTGCAGCGCAGATTCAGAGGAGATTTTTGGGAACATGCGAGGTGCACGCTGACCAGAGGTTAGTAGTATTATTACTCATTAATGTGTTGACTTTTAGAGTTTATTTATACATTAAATTGACTTTTTTTTTTAAAATCAAGTATCTGATGTGATAAGGCTTAAAACAAGGTTGTTTTTTCACAAGTCCAAAGACAAAGAAGTTGAGTGTCTTTGAAAAGGTAGCAAGCTGTGACATTGGCCTTGCTTGCCAATTTGTTCCTCTTCCTCTTGGGAGGACCCATTCACAAGGTAATTAACTGACAACCTTCAGAAGACGTCGGTGTTGTACTCTGTCCTCATGGTTTATGTTTCGGCTTTGATTCTTCACAGGAAATATGTTGACACTGCCATTCGAGGAACCTCATATGATGTGTGAGCCGCGGTTTGGTGCCAATTATCCCCGTGAAAGCTTACCTGAGAGCCTGGAGCAGGAGCGGCAACACGAGCCGGAGAGGTCCAACTCAGACATGAGGGAGGCCGAGGAGGACATCTCCGACAGAGAGGAGGACGAAAGGGAGGACGATCAGGATGACAACGGGCTCCCTAAAAAGCGGGGCCCGCGAAAAAAGAGGGCCGGCAAGGAGCACGACAGGGCCAAATTACGGCGCCAGGAAGCCAACGCCCGAGAGCGCAGCCGGATGCACGGCTTGAACGCCGCGCTGGAGAGCCTGCGCAAAGTTGTGCCGTGCTACTCCAAAACTCAGAAACTGTCCAAGATTGAGACCCTTAGACTGGCTAAAAATTACATCTGGGCCCTGTCAGAGACGCTGAGCGCAGGGAAGAGACCGGACCTCCTCGCCTTCGTACAGACTTTGTGCAAAGGATTATCTCAGCCCACAACCAACTTGGTGGCCGGTTGTTTGCAGCTGAACGCGAGAAATTTCCTCACAGACCACAACGGGGAGGTCATGTTCTCTGGCAGATCGCCATACGATGCCATGTACTCGTACCCCGGCTCAGACATGAACACGCCCCCCGGCCACAGCGGGAGCAGCTTGGACAGCAGCGCCAAGCCGTTCAGACACTACAGCTACAGCGGCGCGTACGAGCCCTACTACGAGAACCCGTCCCCAGACAGCGGGAGCCCGCATTTCGACGGCCAGCTGAGCCCCCCGATGAACTTTAACGGGATTTTCTCCCTAAAACACGACGATCCGCCAGACTACGGCAAAAGCAGCCACTATGGTATGCGCTACTGCAGTGCGCCAGGACGCACGGCTCTTGCGCACAACTCCATGTACCGAGTCTCCCCAGAGGGCCGTTTCCCCTACGATCTGCACGTCCGCAGCCAGTCCTTCCAAGCACAAGGGGAAGTTAATGGCTCTTTCCACAATTAATCAATCAGCTGGACAAAGTTCAAGTTTTAGAAGCGATGCAATTTCCCCCCCGCAGATGTCGAGAGTGGAACGAAATGGACTCCAGACACGATAATGCACTGCAAAAAAATGCCCATTTTAACAAGTCATTTTGTGTTAAACGTTCAGTGTTGTTTTTATTCAAAACATGGTAAAAGTTTGCAAATTAGAAATGATGATTTCACTCAAAACACATGAGAAAAGACAACGTTTCTGCTTGTCAGATGATTTCAACCTGAAGACAGATCCTCTGGTTGATTTAAAGAAAATGTAGATTTAATGGCTCACTGCCACATATTTCCTTCCAGTGTAAAACCACAGATGTAGAGTAATTCGTTAAAGATGCAGGTTTGGATCAAATTGTTTAAAGTTGCAGCTCTTTATATTTGCTAGCGGCTTCACTGCAGATGTCGCTCGTGACATGGGTTATATAAAGCTGATACAGTGGACAATTAATTTGATTTTTCTGCTTATTTAACGAGATCACAGCAGCCAGTGAAATCATTTTCGTGGCGACATAAAATCAGCTAAATGAAACAACCGGGGGAAAAAAGAAATCTAAAGACGTTTCACCTCATCAGGGAAGTTTGCTGAGACATGATTGGAGTTCACAGATTCAGTCTGTTAGCAATAAAGGTCAATTGAGCTATGCAAGGCAGCCAAATGCAATCTTTGCTTATAAAAATGATATATGTCTATTTCCTCTCACAAGGCGTTTCTCATAATCGAGTATCTAATTAAAAATGATGACAATTACACAAAATGAATTATTTTTGAGAAAAAAACAAAACAGCCAGTTTGGAGAAGTGCACGTGTTCAGGAGACCTGATGATGATGATGATGTCATCTGAACTTGGTCTATAAATAGAGGAAAGTTGTGGGGAAAAAGTGAAAAACTAAAATGCATTTGTATTTGGAGTAAATAGTGTGGTTACGAGGTGAATGTAAATTATTACTGTATTTATTTATTTAAGCTTATTTATTATCAGTCCGTCAATTTGAATGTTGATAATATATTATAAAAAAAATATTGTACAATTCCAACAGTGTTACCTTTTTATGTGGATTTCCATACACTTAAAGTTTGTTTATGTTGCATTGTTGTATATTTCACCGCAGCTGGAAAGGAAAGTCATTTTGTGTGAAGTACAGAACTATATGAGTCCGAACAACATGCCTTAAAAAAAGAGATGATGACCATCAATATGCAACGAAATGACAGTTTTGGATAGTTTGATGTGAACTTTTTACACTTCTCCTGGTCCTGCTGAAGAGCAACTGTGATGCACTTCATGTATTTCTGCACAATGTTGGTGACTGTACTCATAAACCCTGTTGATTTTGTAACTTGACCCGAATTATGAATGATTATTGGATGATATTCTTCATTTTCTTCAATCACACACACACACACACACACACACACACACACACACACACACACACACACACACACACACACACACACACACACGCCTGAAAACTCGTTATGGATCGAAATCTTCGTGAAGTAATGTGTTCATGTTTTGTGATGTGTTTGTCGCAATAAAACGAAGAGGCTGTGAGAGGCTTTATGTTGCAGCTTCTCAGCTTTCTGTGCAAATGATCGACAGCAGGAAGACGGCATTTAAAAAAAATAATAAATTGTTAGATTAATGAGATAAAAAAAAACAAAAACGCCCCGGGCGGAATTTCATTTATTTATTTTATATGAAATTGAATCTTGTAATAATCTTGCATAACCTCTGAGCTTTGGGTGACACAGTGCGTGTAAGGCCTTTTGTATAATAACTACATAAGCTTAAAAGAAAACCTTTTTTTTTTTTTTTTGCAATATATTAAGTTTCAACCCGTTTTATTAATTATTTTCTACAACGACAGTAACTTAAATTATTTCAAATTAAACTGTTAAACTATAAAGCTGTGGAAACCTAAAGCAGCGTTTTGAAATTCTTGATCTGAAAGAGGCTTGTCGATATAATTTGATTTAATTCCAGCCGATCAGATGGCTGATTTGTAACAAATATGCCCACGAGGTGTTGGATGTCAGCCAGAGATCCCAGTGCTCCCAGTTAGGAGAGAAGTGGAACTGGTGATCACTGGAGTTGCAGCATTTCTCTCTCTAAAAGAAGAAAAAATAAAGGTTTCTTTTTTCAGTTCTTATTTTAATCCATTGGACTTTTATTTCTTGCTCTTTATATGATCCTAAATTTAAATTAGTGTTTCTAAGTCTGAGGACAGACGTGTCCCACTGTGCAGACTGTAGAGGCAAATTTGTGATTTTGGGCTATACATGAATGAATTAAACAAAATAGAAATAAAACAGACAAGTTAAACGCACTTAAATGTTATTAATTAAATCACTGGCGTTTTGATTATTACCGGCTGGATGAACTGGTTTACTTTCACTGCTTGGACTGTGTTTCACTTTAAAAAATAAAATAAAATAAAATATAAATTTCTCCTTCATGTATCATCATCAAAACCTGGTGAAACCATTCACAATCAGTGATCCAGACTCCGATTATTGGAGACGTTGAAAGCGTCAAGTGCGCAAAGTTCACCGCGTCCACTGCTGCCGCAACACACGTGACAGATGCTGATCACTTAAACATTTGGCCATAAGGTACCGACTTCTATCCACGTTCAATTTATCCATAATTTTCAAATCAATTCTTAAACAACACAGGAGCAAAATTCATCTTTATATATGAAGCAATGTTTAAAGAAAAGCATAAGCTGTGACTGCACTGAAAAAAAGGAAACCCTCTGAGAATATAGAAACCTTCACAGCTCTCACCACCTGTGTGCAATGAACCATGACTGTCTTTTTGAAATTTATATTTAGATAACTGACTTTCATGGAGATGGTGTGAGAATCAGTGTGTGATCCACATACAGGAAAAGCAGATGACTGAGAGTGGAGCTTGCAGGTCTTTGACGAGAAAGAGAAAGTGGGATTAAAACACATGTATGACACTATATTTGACACTTTGAAACATAAAGAACAATGTTTTTAATCTAAGTCCTGTCAAGCCACTTAATGAAGAGGAAGAAAGGTACACGAGTGAAGAGCAGCGAACACATCTCAGCAGCATTCATTCAGCTCTGTAGAAAGTTGAACTAATGACAAGAATAAGACAGCAGATTAGGGGGCTGCAAATCATCATGGAATTCTTGCTCTCTTTTCATTATCTGCAGAGAGAAATTTCAGGGCCATCGTAGTCTAATTTTTAATCACATCATCATTTGTTTCCCACAGATGAACATGAAATTAAGATGAAAGCTTTGCAAACATTTCAACAGATTTAATTGTGTGAGAGAAGAGCAGCAACAACAGGAAGCAAAAGGAAAATCAGGAAGCGCAAAGTCAGCCTAATGGACGCTTCTTATTGGAAGAGTGAATTCGATTTCAAGATCACAAACTGCATAAATGGCGCCACATCTCATTATCCATCAACTGCAAGGAATTTGAGACTGATTTGGGAGTTTTGTCGGGTTGATTTAGAAATCAGTGCTGCTTTTGGTGAAGTGTGTGAAAACACAATTCAATGCTTCAATGGGGTTTTTTTTTATTGAGAGAAGGTCCTGTTTTCCCATCTTCATTCCCTCACTCAACGTTTTCTTCCTCTGTATCATCATAAAACTGGAATACCGGGTTACTGTGGGTCCCTATGGGGCCCTAAAATCACCTCTTTAGCCCCCCCCAATCATCCATCATCCATCACCACCAGGCCTTATTTACCTCATTCACTAAAATTCTCACCATGTCACCATGCTTTTTCTACTCGTGTGAGCGTGTGTGTTCATGTGTGTGTGAATATATGTATGCATGTTTGTCAGGGGAGATTCAAATCCCTCTTGGGGCCTCACAGAGAGGGTGAGGAGGAGTTGAAGGAGGGGAGTGTTTCACACCCACAGGGTCCACGGGGCGGCATGCAGCAGTTTAGCACGGGGTCAAACGTGTACACGTACCCCTACATTCATGCTGCTCATTAAGCTGTGCGCAGAGAGAGCGAGGCAGAGGAGGAGGGGGGGGGGGAGTATCGGTAGATAGAGAGAGGGAGCATATGGCCTGGCTCTGTGTGGGAGGTGAAGGACAGGAATGGGGGATATATATTGTATAGAGGTGAATTTGCAATCTGAGACGTGGCGTCATAATTAGTGCAAAACAAGCATTGTGTTTCTATAGGGAGTAGTTACAGAATGACAACGTTCACCTCGAAAAGTTGAGGAAAGTTTTGTGCGCTCACCTATAACAGAGAAAAAACAACAAACACAAACGCATCTTTATTTTATTTTGTTATATATTATGGTAATTTATTGTAATCAGGAGCCTTTTTCATGCAATGTCTGAAAATCTGAGCACCAGTCAAGAAAAAATGAAAATAATGTTCCCCGCCACGTCGGCAAGCATCCTCAAATTTCGTGCCATTCCCAAGCCCCAGATGGTGTGGGATGGGAAACGTTCCCCCATTAAATTCCTAATAATCATTTCTCCTGCGGAATCGGGGGTGGTGGCAGTGGGGATGGAGGAGGGTGGGGTGCGAGTGTGTGTGTGTGTGTGTGTGTGTGTGTGGCTGGGAAGTGAGGATTGGGTTGGTGGGTGAGGGGAGTAGAGGGATTTGGTGTTTTAATTAGACAGATTTAAGGAGCTGAACCCCCCTCTCAAAGTGTGTGTGTGTGTGTGTGTGTGTGTGTGTGTGTGTGTGTGTGTGTGTGTGTGTGTGTGTGTGTGTGTGTGTGGAGAGAGAGACTCACCCAGATTCATTTATGCTTATATTTCTGTGCGTGTGGGTGCATGTGTGAAAAAATTACACATATGAGTAAAGACGTGTGTGTGTTGCAGGTCACGGCAGGGCTGATGCTGCAGCAGAGGAGGCCTGACACTCCAGTACTATGGGCCAGGATCTCATTAACGTGTCAGATTGGTGGATCAGTTTCTCTGGCAGCCGGCCCGGCCTCTCACAGGAAGTACTTTCTCTCTATCTGTGAACTTGGCACTGAAAGGTTAGAGAGGGTGGGAGGGAGTAGGATGAGGGGAATATATTGGCCTGAAGGAGAGAGGAGAGACGGAGGCATTAATTATAATATTTGGTCAGATTGGATAAATATTGGGTGAAGGATTGTGGTTTAAGAGCTGCTTTTATCCGTCGGGGAAATTAATGAGTTATGGATAGGAGCGCTGATTTCCGTGGAGTGAGGGAGTCAGACTGGCTCCTGCAGTTGCACTATTTTGGAGGTGGAGATATGCTAAGTATGTGACAGGAGCATCTGTCACTACATCACCTTTGTGCTTTGTGCTCTTTGTCTAGGGGTAGTCTGACTGGATGGATGCATGCATGTGTGTGTGAGAAAGTGTGTGTGGCTACAATATGAGAGAGTATAGGGTGGGTTCTGGAGCAGGTGGGAAGCATACAGGGGTGTGATCCTCTGACACCCCAGCAACACCCTATTTCGGGGCACACTCAGAGACACGGGTGCTACCAGGTGAAGTGGTATCGATTCCCTCGACTGTGAACATGAACATGTGGTATACTCATGAGTGCACTGAGGTGTGATAGATAGATAGATAGATAGATAGATAGATAGATAGATAGATAGATAGATAGATAGATAGATAGCAATACTATTGCCAGAAAAAAATGTTGACATCGTACGTAAGAAAAGATCAAATTCTGGCTTTAAATACCCGGTTTGGTGGGTCCCTAATAAATCTAGCAACTCAGAGAGCAAAAAGACAACAATTTTAATTGATCCTTTACTAATCCCCACCCCTTTATCATAGTCCATCAAACTGTCAGAGCTAGTCTGAGCCCTGTGCCGGGTGGACAAGTAGGGAGCTCCGGGGGAAGCAAAACAACTTTCATTTGCACACGCTGCGATGACACACAGCTGGTTGAATATCAGCAAAGATTTCCTGCTTCCCCTTATTGGTTCCTGTAGAGCCAACACATTCTCACTCCAACCCTGGGTGCTTGGTTGTTGACGTTCTGGGGCACCGTGTCAACTTCTGCCTGTTACATGCATTATCTGTTTTCAAAATACACTATCCTTTCACAGGAAATGTAAAGTTTGCATACAGTCTCTTTCAAAATAAATGCACTACGTTGGTACAATACCACTAAATGACATTTCTTTCCCTTCAACAATAAGGGCACGTGGTTACATTTTGCCAACACACCCACGTGGTTTAGGAAAAACAGGAAGAACAGGGTTTGGCTTTACAATCTTTCGGTAAGCGAACACCGGCCTCCCTAGAGAAGGTCCTTGGTTGCTTGACCCATCCACTACCCGCCCTACCCGCCCTACTCAGACTTCTGCTGCCTTAACGTTTGTTTTTGTCCCGCCACATTTCCGATCGGCCGTGTCATGCCAATGTGAAATGATGGCTTTTTTCATCGTTGTCTAAAGCTGGAGGTCACTGTCCAAGCAGTGTTTTTTTCGACAACTTTGGACTCAGACCAGGTTGGAAGAGCTGGGTAGGCCTTTATTCAATGTTATGCATTAAACAGTAAATGAGTAGCAAGCTAGCTAGCCTTTTCAAGGTTTAATTTCGGAACAGGGAAGAAACGTGTAGGCCTATCTCCTTGCCCCAGGCACAACGTTAAGCTTGTAATCCACAAAACCAGCCTTAAAATGAAGGAAATCTGACACGACTGTATTACAGTCTATGACCCTTGTCAAAGCTGGCCAATGCTACGATATGATTGGCCAGTCTGTGTTGTGGGGCGGGACTTGGCAAAGGGTCAATTTGCATCTTTTCTGAGCAGTACCCTGCACTGCTACTGCTGTACCTGAAGTGACTGAAACTATACTTTGAAGTAAGTGCTTTATTTATCAATAAATTTATGCAAATTAGATATTTTTAGTAGCTGATTTGATCACAAGGAGAATATTGAGTGGTCCTTAGCTTTCGTTAGGCCTTAGTAACATAAAAACAAAATGCATAAATAGCACACGAGATACAGTAGAAACCGTAGAAAACATTTGAATACGTCAGGAGTGACTGAGGAACTAGATCAGGAGCGACCATAGAAATTGAAAAGAGGATGAAAATTGAAATTTCATTGTATTGCACATTTCATTATATTGCACATAGCCCTATTATATTGCACCAACCCTGTTGCACATAACCCTATTCTAACAGTACAGCTAAGCATGGTCACAAAACTGGTTAGCTTTGAGCCACACCTGTAGATGACCCTTAAAAGTGGCTAGGCTAGCACTTTCCCTTACGGAGATTGGCAGGCCATCTCTTATGAGCTAATTTTCATTGCAGGGATGTTGACTTCAAATGTGCAAGTTTTAAGAACATATTGAAAGTGGGAAACCTGGTTTATAACATAATTTAGAAACGTCCTTTTTACTGCTGCAGATTTAAATATATATATACTTTCACCATTAACAATTAAGTGTTGTCTAGCTCATTAGCTTGATACGTTATGTAGCGACTTCTTGATACTAGCTCAAAACAGGCTGAGACAGGGAACAATTAACACCTGTTATGAATAGTGTATATACATATATATATACTGTATTTGAATAGTCCAGTTCCACCTCTAGACATGTGTTTAAAGATTATCGTCCACTTCGAAGTAAGAAAGCAAGAATTAAAAATGAAAAAAAAAATAAAAACATGAGGTTGATAGGTTTACAAGGGTCAATGTTTATGCTGTGAGATTTGCAGTCAACAGAAAATGTGAGAATCCAAACTCACTCCGCCATGCAGGTGAACAGGTGATGAAAAGACAGTTATCATTTCCAGTCCAGCCGACATGACATCTCACCATACGTAGTAGGTGAGATAAGCAATGAACAAACATCATATTAAGTATATACATGCCTCCAACATGTCATAACATTAATTCGACAAGGTCAAACAACACACTGGAAACGAAAAACTTAAAAGACAAAAATTTGAAGTAGCTTTCACAGTTTACCGACCATTAAAGAGATGATTTTGTGGATCAGTTGATGCAAGATAGATTGCTAGCTGGCTAGTTAGCTCGAGAGAGTTTTTCAAGCTGATTTTCATGGTGTTGCTAATTTTTGAATCCACAGGTTGTAAGAAAAACTTGGTTTGGAAGCTTTCCTTTTCTATTGCTGCAGGTTAAAAAAGGCAACTCACAGTTAGTGAAAGTTTAGTCATTTTAGCGAACAGTCCAAATAGTCCAAAAAAATGTCCCACTGGACTGAAAACCTGCTCATCCGACAGACGATTATCTCGAAATCAAACATTGCTCCAAAGGACTGTTCCTCTGAAAATATGTAATTCAATCTCCCAGACAGAAGCATGGCTAATTTTTATGTAGAATGACTTCTTTGGACCTTTCCACCATGGCGAAGGCATGACACTCCAGAATCTGCCTCTGATTGACGAGCAGTCATTTGTTCCTTGGTTGGGTTGGTTAGGTCTATGCATGAGGTGTGAGGAGGGTTAGGTTGAGGGTAAGAATAGAGGGTTAGCCAGTCAGAGGCAGAGTAGGGCAGGCCATGCCTTCGCTATAGGAGGGTATAATGACTAGTTAGCCATGTTTCTGTTTTGGAGAGTGTGCAGCTTATTTTCAGAGAAACGGCCCTTTTCAGGATAACAGGCTGTTGGGCCAAAGGGCTTTTGGTCCAATGGGATATGTTTGTGCTACTGGAGCTTCAAGATCATGAGCCATCGCAACTATGGCATGTGACCCGACCGACATGTAGGCTACAGATACCGAAGGTCAACAAGGGGGTGTACAGTATGTTAGTGGAATTTTGAAACTTTACTTGTTAGCGATGCAGATATAGATATTTACATTCAATAGCTTTTGTAGGCATTTTTATAAACTGGCTTTCATGGGAGGGAAATGTTTACTTGTCCTCCTAAATACAATAATTCTACAAAAGAATATATTAAGCATGAACAGCTTGGATTATGGCTATTCTTTTTAGGATCCAGAAGACCCTGGGCCCTCTTTAACAGCTCAGAAAACATACATACTTCATGATCCTTTATGACTTTTACTAATTCTATGAATAGTTCTTGTAAATATGATTTTGAATGAAGACACGTTTCACCCCAGCTGTAAAACATGGTTAAAATATGAAGCTGGTTATAACAAGTCGGACCTCTCTGGGTTCTAACTGACCCCAGTAGCGTCACTCTGGGCGATACCATACGTCTTTTGTCTGTAAATTTCTTCATGGTCGTTTCCATATTTTGTCACCTTCATCAAATGCGCAAGTCCATGTTTAGATAGATAGATAGATAGATAGATAGATAGATAGATAGATAGAGATAGATAGATAGATAGATAGATAGATAGATAGATAGATAGATAGATAGATAGATAGATAGATAGAAATCAGTACCTTCCTGGAGCTCCACTGACACTAATGTTATACGACCATCACCCACATTCCCATTTGGAAATGAGAAATCACCAACATTAAACATGTAAGAACAAGTAGGAACTTTCTCGGCTCATCTAGACTAATTATATAGCGCTTTGTGAGGAGTCATTAGGTACATAATTAACTATCTATTAGTATGGAGAAAGAATCCATTCATAATATATATACTAAAAGGACTTACTGCTCTTTCTTAACTCATAACGTATTGTTTCATAATCACTCCTCCTTATGATTAATAAGAATCCTGATCGACCGTCAAATATCACTCAACTCAGATGAGGTTATCGCTGTAGTGCTACCTTCACAGTGTATGCAATGCATGCAAAGTTTAATAAAATATCTCATTTTGGAGCAGTTCTCTTCCCCGAGCAGGATTAGTTTGTAAAATAAGCATCAGCTGGCAAAGAGCATCCACAAACAACAATGTGCATCAGCAAAATCCAATTAAATGTTTTTTCACGGAAGAGAGTACTTCTGTGCCGTTTACATTGTAAGACATGCAGATGCAGAATGGGAGATTTTTTTGGTGGAGGTTACGACTGTAACTAATGTCCCAACCTGGCAGGAGACTCATCCTATGGATGTATGATCCCTCCACTGTAGAATATCTTTGCGTTTCTTTTTAGTATTCTAGTCCATTCTGCGGCATCACCAATCTGTCCCATACTGCCTTTCAAGCATTTCCTGTGGGACTCATGCTGTGTTCGCAAGGCCTCTCTCTCCCCCTCACACACACACACACACACACACACACATACACATGCACATACTGTGGTGACTGCAGAGGGAAGTGAGCTGTCTGCTGAGGGTTGGATTCTTGGTGCCGGTCCAAAAATGTGTCACTCGGGACACGCATGGCCTGCTGGAGGCTGGAATTCTGTCGCTAATGGGCCCCGCAGCCGTCGGCACCACCTGGGGATATGGGAGACGGGATGGATGGATGGGGGAGGATTGAGGAGGGAGGGAGAGAAAAGGGAGTGTGCAGCACAATGCGTTAGTAACAAACAGGCGGATGTGGTTTGTGTATGTGTGATATGGAAATTAAGCTATCTATCTATCTATCTATCTATCTATCTATCTATCTATCTATCTATCTTGTAGCAATGTCTCCATGAAATGAAACACTATATTGTTCACTAAGCTGTGAGAGCAGCTTGAATGTATTTTTTTTTTCTAAACGCTGCACCAATAAAAAGAGGAGCGCTCCCACATTCTATCAGATAAAAACCAAGTTGTTTGCGTTCAATATGTTCTTTGAACTTGTGGAATTAATGCATTTAGAAGGTAAAGTCAACATTTTTCCCTGCCATGAAAGACAGCTTATAAAAAAATGTGAAGGCATAAACAGGCAGGGCAGGTGTTGACGATGCAAATGAAACGGATGACAGATGGTGAGCCTCGCGATTGCTCACTGTGCAGATAATGGATGGAGGTAATCAAATTCCTCTGAGGCTTTGGGACTTTCTTCAGAACTTTCTCATCAATTGCACCATCAAACAGTACCATCGTCAAATACATCCCCCCCCCCCTCCTCTACCTCAAAAGAAGGGATACAAAGAAGTTACAAGATTTTATTTTCTAAAAGACTTGGCCAAGTTCTGCTGCTAATGTTGAAAATACACTTTTCTGTTAATGTGCGTGGAAGTGACAGACAGAAGATCTACCTTGAAGGCACGATCCTCGTCCCGTCGTGGCAAATCCAGGTGTCGTTTTATCTTCATACGCGTCTCTAGTAAAACAGTGTTTTTGTGTGTGTCTGCGTGCGTCTGTGTGGCTTAGCAGGGGTTCAGACGACAAGTTTTAAAATGCACTGCGGCTATTATAGAAAAGCAACGATCACATCAGTAGGCCAACAAAGCAAGTCTGCAGGGGAGAGTCTGTTGTCTCCATCCGTGCAAACCTTCCTTTCATGTTCTGTCATGGAAGCTTTTATGAATTTATTCACTCAGGCTGTGAGAGTTGTTGCTACTCCAAAAAGGAGGATCATGAAAACGAGCATCTGATGTGTATTTTTCATATTTATCACTGGAGGGAAACAGGCTGTAGTTGTGTAAATTTCCCCATCAGTGCGGTGACAGCCATTTGATTTTCATAGGGCCCAGTTTGAAGGTCAGTTTAATGGTCCATTTGTGTTTTGTATTCGTCTTGCTTCAGTGGAAGCTTCAAAACAAAGAGGGTCAGACGACGCAATAAATGAGTTTTTTTTATGAGTAAAACATGTCATTAAAAATGGCAGTAAGTCTCCGAATAAGTGTGGAAACTATTTTATCGCACTAATTGTTCTCCAAAGAAACCATCAAGGCATTTCTGAAGAAATTAATTTCCAAACTTGGCTTGATTCTTATCAGTATGGAAGACAAACACTGCAGCGTCAGACAAGACTTGAAAATGCCAATTCTGTATCAAAAAAGCATTTTTCCTGTCACAACACTCGAGAGCGGCATATTACTGCAACAATCCTCTTTCACACTTCCAGCTATGATAACAGCTTCAAGTGTCAAACATATGTCTGCAGAAAAAGCGTAGGAGAAAGTATCACAGAGGCAAAGGCAAGAAAGTATGCTGAATATCACAAGTTTTTATGTGTCAGGTGATGCTGTTTTTTTTTTATGTCTGTGTTTTTTTTCTCTTGAATATAAGTGATAATTGCTCCTGCAAATTCTCAGGATAGCGCACCATATTGGTTATGTTAAAGGTGCAAAAGCATTTGCTTTGCATTCCTTTTGATGTTCGTATGATAATGTTACCGGTGCAGCAGTTTTCTGACAGGCTGGTGAGTAACCTGCTGGGAGGTGTCTCTTTCTAACACTGTTCAGTGGCACCTAAATTGGAGGAAAACTCGGTGATGAGAATGATAAACATATTGTTAGAAAATATCCAGCACAAGCTCCCGTAAAATAAGTTTTCCTGTTGTTCCCTGCCCAACCAGATCAAGGGCACCCACAGCCAAGTGAGTGTAATTAACTTTTTCCGAACTCATTTGGATAATCTCTCCCTCAGTTACCTTAGCTTGTGTGAAATTCCCAATTAACTATATCCCGGCAAAATCACAAAACAACGCCATGTGAAATTTCTTAATGAATTCCTTTGTCTCTGACTGGCACAGATGAGGCATGAGAAAGGCACATGTACGGCGAGCGTATTAGTTAGGCGAGCCCATGTGATGGTGCCCGTTCACGGCTGACGGAGCGTTGGTATCCTCGGGCATGGCTGCCAAGCTGCCAGTCTGTGCCGTCACACCTTGCTGCCTTTAAAGATTGCCCTGCAGAGACGGGGAGGGGGTACGGAGGGCCTCACGTTTTTAACAACGCACAGTCTGGCAACCCAGGAGGGTTTACGACTCAGGATCGGTGCCAAGAACTGCCCACCAGAGAGAAGGGGGGTGTGAGGGGGAGAAGGGGGGGAGGAGGATGCAAGGAGATATGGGTGTGGAGCACACACAGTCACATTCACGCAAGGTATGTGTGCATGAATATGTGCATATATGAACACTTCCTCTGCATCAGTGTGTGTGTGTGTGTGTGTGTGTGTGTGTGTGTGTGTGTGTGTGTGTGTGTGTGTGTGAGGAGAGGCAGCTGGGTCCAGTATTGGGGTGTATATCCAACAAAACAGTATCTGAAATCAATTCATCAAGCTTTCTCTGTGACATGTTAAGGGAGAGAGAAAAGTGTGTGCACATACAATGCACTCCTAGCATCATGCATACACACACACACACACACACACACACACACACACACACACACACACACACACACACACACACACACACACACACACACACACTTTGCCTTTTCTCAGTAATCCACACAAATGGCAGTGGATGGCAGAATGTAAATGAGCTGGTTATTACACAGCAACGTTCATCAAGCTGAGCTGGAAAGACTTCAATGGCCCTGATGAATATGCATGCAAATTTGTTAATTAAGTTAATTATTCTGCTGAAAATTCATTTGTCTTCCCAAGGACATTTCTGCGATGATTTTAACATGTTTCCACCATTAGTCATGCACGGTGCTATTGAAAATCACTTCTGTTCACCTTTTGGAAAGTTGCGGCCAAAAAGGGGGATAGAACACCTACAAATGAGGAGGAGGAGGGACGAAGCAGGTAGAGGACAACATATCAGGGGCGTGGAGTGTGGTCGGAGGTAGACGGCAGCTGGTGCAGCCCGAGGATAAGGACTGGTAAGCCAAAAAGCATGGTCTGTAGGATATTAGCTCAGTGGGTAGAGCATTGCGGAGTCAGTGCCAGGTCTGGAGGTCCAATACTCATCGGGACCATCCAAGCTCAGAGTGTTTTCATTCATAGTGCTGCAGAGCACTTTGGACTGAATGTTCTGTTATGTGATGTTATATGATGTGAGGTTATGTTAGGTTGTGGGCAGGAATATAACATCTGATGTAAAGGTTTGACGTGCAGTTTATGAGCTGAATGAATGAATGAATAAATGTCTGGGGAATACAGCTGTTTCACTGTATTAATGGGCTAATCTGTAATTGTCAGCCACATAAATTTGAGATTCCTGTACATATTGCCATGTTGTGTGATGTTGTTATGTGTTCAAGCTATCAGGCTAAAATGATCTTGTTCATTCTCATGCACCTAATTTGTTCTTTAAACACATTTAGAGGATTGATGTATTAATCTTGTTTTTAATCCACATTTGAAACTGTGGATGGAGAAGGAAACGTTTGTTCACAGTTTTTTTTATTTCTATGTAATTTATGTTGTGCCATGACTAAATTAAAACTGGCTGAATAAATTGGTTAAAAGACACAATACACTCTGTATAAGAAAATACAGGAAGCTTTCTGAGGTCCCCCTCACCCCTGAAGAGTGCAAAATGGTTTCGTCCATCCTTGCAGTGGAGTGAGTAGCCCTTTTTAGACAGGAGTTGTGCAAATTTGCAGGAAAGCCCAATCAGTCTTCGTTCAGCATGGGCAGTATAAAAACAAATCAGGGAGCGCGGCAAAATGCCACCTACCTACTTCTGTTTATACAGAATGCACCTTTTAAGTAACAAAACGTGTAGCTCAGCGTGTGACGTAAACAGTGACATGGGAGGGAAGCCGCGGCTGGTCAGTCCTTCGGCGATTCTCTCGTAAGTCAGCCCGTTCTTCACCGTCCTCGTCATCTGACGGTTAATGGCGTCTTCGTTTGCGAGGACAAGGAGGGCGTGCAATCCTTTCTCTCCCCAGTTGCTCATCTTTACAGTGTCTGTCAGGTTTGCCTTTCCCTCTTGCAACTAGCTGCTCGCTAATTCCTGCTATCAGCTGTTTCCTGTTAATCCACCGCCAATGGCTCGCACGTGCGGCGTCATCAACAGCTCCTCCCACAAGTCTTCAACAGGCCCTCCCGTTGCGGAAGGCCACCTCTTTCTTTTTAAACCCAAAAGGTTCCCCCAGTTTGTCTACCCTACGAGGCGGAAAATTGCTCATGTGCAGGCCCAGATTTTACTACGCACCTGCATATGACAGCAAAAATTAGTTGTATATTAAGTGCTTCAGGATTGTTACTGGCATTATTCTGTTTTGTTTTCCACAGTGTTTCCACTTATTCCACATTTGCTGTCACACATTTAGTCTTAACAAGAGAATGCGATGAAACCATATGAATGGCATTGCTTATCAATAGTTGTTTTATTTTTCCCTCAATTTATCATTTACTGTTACAGGCAGAAGTTATATGACAGAGTATATGAAAGTAAATCAGGGTTGGTTCTTTTTTAAGTTTACCTATTTTATTTAGTTGTGCTTTTTTCATGTGGAAAAAATAGGTAACTTTTTAAATAAAAATGCCAGAATTAGAATTAATTTAATTTGCTTTGATACATCCCAATTGTTTCCCAATAACCTGTAATACAGTGTTTGTATCTAAAATTATAATCCTGTAAACAATTTTTATCGTGCCTCGAAGAAATCAGTTTATTCTGTAAGTTTGGCGACATGTTGTTCTCTGACAACATCAGATGTAGGGTAAAACATTATGAAAAAATAATAAAGTGTCTTCGGATTACAGCTATTTCCTCTTATTGGAGGCCTTTTGTGCGCATACATTTCAGCCATATCATGTTCTTCATGTTAGTGTAATGTGATGTTATGTAATGTCATGTTGTCTCAAAGGCCTTGTCCTCGTTCGCAATCATGGTTCACACTGCCACAAAGTAACCGAAAAAGATACATGAAATACTTGTAAATGAGCGACATTAAAAGTAAATTTTCAAAGTGAGAGATGCCGTTGGGAAAAAAAAGAAAAAAGAAAAGAAAATACAGAACAAGCCAGATGGGAAAAATTTAGCAAGAAACATCAGGAAGCACTGTTTGATACATCAAATGGCCAGTCTTACAAGAGGCAGCTAAGCCTTTGCAGTAGGCCTAGTCTGCATATCCAGATGTTTGATTTGTTAATTAAGTCTCCATGGTAGTTAATCACTGTGTTTTTCTATCTGACAACAGCAGGTAAGTAGAGGAGGATGACCCTAAAATATAAAGATATGATGGTGCGGGATATGCAGAGACAGGCTGCATTGGTTTTTTGTGGGAAATGTTTGTGATTGGGAACACACAGCTGAAAAAGTTGCTGACTCAAAAGGGGGAAAAAAAAACAAAGATAAAAATGTGTTCAAAGCAGAGCAGCTCTTTATCTCTTTTGTCGGACTAATAATCTTTTTGTAAGTCTGTAATACAGTACATCTATCTACATGTATTTTTTGTGGCTGTAGATTGTAATCAATAATGATAAAGGATCAGCATTATGCCAATGCCCATGTCCCCTCTAGTGGACAAACGTAGCACTGCAGTGGCAAATTAAAGGCCAAGATGCAGCATGAGAGGTGGATTGTTGTTATTGTTTTTTAAAATCTATAGTCTTTAAAATGCACATTTTTTTAAGAATGGACTCAAACCCATGTCGCCTTCCCTCACGACTGATCAAAGCCGAGATGTGTTTGTTCAGGTGCATGTCAAACACTGGATCTAATCCTTTTTTAAAACACTTTATTCCCATGACAAATTCAATCAGGATGAGGAGCATTAGTAAAATGTCATACATGCCAGCGTATGTCATGCAAGGATTAAGTCATCTATATTTGTTCGCTAAAACAGTTGTTTGTAATGATAAGGCTGACACACTTAATCGATTTGCACGTATTTCCCTGACAGTCCAGATTAACAGGCAATAAGACTTTATTAGCAATATGCACAAAGTACACACACATGTACCACGTTCGCAAGGCATCAATTAAATTCACATATGGTTGGAGTAATTATCGTTATAGATTACTGGAATTAAAGGGGAGATATCAATGTGAGAAAGGAGTGTGAGTTGCCCTGGAGAAAAGAAGAGCAGGGAGTGAACGTTAGGGCCAGGGAGGGCTAGTAGCAGAGACTACATAAGAAAACAACAACAGCTGTTTAGCTCGTGGCTAAAAACAGGATGGAACAACAACATCATTTGCTAAGAAAATGATCCGGGAAAAGAGATTGTACTGACTCGGAGATATGAAATGGGATGCCTTAGATTGTCTTTTCTGTTTGAGCTCCGTGGGGTGTGTTTTCTTCTGCATCGTTCTAGTTTGTTTTTTCTCCGTGGTTTCTGATGTTAGTAAGTCTTACAATAAACTTCCTACATATTGTTTTCTTTCCATGTTCAAAACAAAAATCAGAAAAACAGATTTTCAGTCCTTCTCTAACCAGCTGACACTTCACAACAAGGTACGCTGGGATCTAACAGAGGTTTGATCACTTCTCTCTCAAGTCCAGGAGCTGTTTCAGAACAGCATTGTTATACCAAGAGGAACCATGCAGGATTGTGGGATGGCTGTTCCCCAAACTGCATCACGTAAACCAGGTTTGAATCCTCTCCACTCAGAAGTCACTGGTGTTTTGACACATTACACACTAAATACTGGTCAATATTATTGCTGACTTGTACACACAACTTTATTACAGCCACAGTATCCAATTTATTGCGGCTATCACACACACACTCACATACACAACTAAAATTCGGCACAAAACCCTCTCGCAGTGCCTGCCAGAGAATGTGTGAGTACACCCGTGACTGCTCTGCCCTTGACTTGTATCCATTCATCCAAGCGTGCTGGATGGTTTAGTTAATTAAGCTTAATCTACCCCCAGAGACAGATATGAGTGCTGTTACAGTGGCCCACTGAGCTGTCCCCATACACTCTTCTCTGGACCCCCCGTGGAGCCATCAGGGCCGCGCTACTCAACCATGTTCAAGTACACTGACAGGGCTCTGGAGGAACACATTACATATAATAGAGTTAAAAGATTTGGACCACAGATGAGGGGGGAAAAAAATGTTTGTGAGATATTTTAATTACAGAAATAATACAGCTAAATGACTTTACTGTTGAAATTTCTGGCACGTCATTTTTAAAGAAAAGCAAGCAAAAGCACACGGACTGTTGGAGTTAGACATACTTGACTGGCTGTGATTTTAATCACAGATATGCAGTCTGTTTTTATGTTATTGATCCGGCTGCTGAGGGCTAATTTATTTATTGTGTGTCACACAGACAAGGTCACTCCAGAGGGAACCATATTGGCAAAACTGATGTGTAAAAAAGAAGACGAAAAGAGGGGATAAATTGACCAGATTCAGAATTATTTGCAGGTACAGTGGGTGCACAAGGAACGCTGGGTGCTTGCACATATGAAGACTAAACAGGTGTGGATGGAAATTTAACACCTGACATACACTTAAAGCAAAAACAATGCACTGGGAATATATTCATTTTTACATAATCTTTCATTTGCGGCCTCACAAACATACACATGAAAGCTATATTTACATAAGATAACAATAAACAATAAGCAACTTCTGTGTGATAGATCATAATTCAAAACACAGGCTTGTCTTACGAACAAGTTTTATTTAATCACAACATAATCAAACATGACACATTAACAACATACAGTAACGTTAAATATAAATGCTGCATATATGTTTTTCTGTGCATCACAAGCGCTCTAATCATACTGTAACTAGCCTAAATATTGTGCTGTAAAGATACTTTATTGTATACATAATATCAATCAATTACACGGTGCTACAAGTTGTCCAATCTGTCATCAACTGTTATCACATTGACATCAAAGCATGAGATTTAAATGAATACAAACTTTCATAATTGTGATTTGTTTCCCTTTTTAAAAGTTAACCTAAATAAGTTATCAGCAGCTGCACTTCCTGTCATTTTTGTTGCCATCTTGTGGGTTGATTCGTTCAGTGCAGAATCATCTTCACAATTTGACCTTAAGTGCTGATTTAATCACAATTGATTATGTAACGTTGTTTTAGTAGATATAAAGCAATGCCGCTGTTTTCTCTCATCATTTGAACCGCAGTTACTTTGGTTAAACGTTAACTAAATGCTTCTTCTTTTCCTTTTTAAACTGGATCAAGCCACTTCACTTCCTCTTTCTTACACTGCAACAACCTAATGATTTCTCCAGTGACCACCACATATCGGTTATGCTGCTTCCTGTGTTGACTTTCGATATGTGCCAATTTGTTTATCTCTAATATCTACAAAAGTTCACACCAGCATAATTCATCATTGCTTCTTCCAAATATCTGTTACTGTTATTCTGTTGCAACTGACAGTTTGCTAAATGCCTCCCCCAAACAGTGAGCCGTAGCTCAGTAGACCTGTCTGTAACAAGGAAAGCATGTCTGTCAAGCTTTTAGTTTCTATTAACGTTTGGATGTTT
The DNA here is from genome assembly GCA_035609425.1 of Epinephelus awoara. Taxonomy (NCBI): domain Eukaryota; kingdom Metazoa; phylum Chordata; class Actinopteri; order Perciformes; family Serranidae; genus Epinephelus; species Epinephelus awoara. The sequence goes on along the minus strand of CM069306.1, from coordinate 20,396,947 downwards.
TAAATTGCCTTTGCAAAACCAAAGACAGTAAAAAGGGGGTTTGACGTCATGACTCACAGCTGTGTGCGCCGACTGAGTGCTCGCGGTCAATGGTGCTGCATGCAGTTGACTTGGCGACTGCGTACATTGCTACGAATGCAGACTCTGTCTGAGCAAGATGGCAGTGGCCGTATCCAGGACATTTGGCTTCGAATTTGCATAGTGAGAGGAAGTGGAGACCTACTGTCCATCTTTATATACAGTCAATGATCTGATAATAGAAAATGTTAAGGCTACTCTTACCTTTCTAGCATTTCACACAGCACTTAGAAAAAAATTGAACATCCACAACTCCACCTCCCTCCAAAGGCCTACTCCCCCCTCCTCCATTACGTCCTCATTACGTCTGTGATAGACGTAGGCATTGTCAAGGTAACGTTAAGTTCACGGAAGAAGAGAGCGAGTGTAACGTTACAACCGAGACAGTCAAACGCAACCCCGGAGTTTTAAAACACAACCGGAGTCAGTGATGACTGATGAGTTTTAGAATAAGGTTACAGTGCTAACGTTAGATAGTAGCGTTAACGTTACTAGTAAGTGGAAACGCACAAGGAAGATAACGTTAATGTGTCAGAGGCTACACTACAGTAGGCTAACGTTAGCCATTAGCAACTGGATGCTGTGTTGTCATAACATTGTTATATTAGAAGCAAGGGGGATGTTACGTGAGCGGTTATGTCAGTCAGAGGCCTCCACGTGGGGAAGACATGACGCTCGGACAATCATCGCGTGTGGTCATGCATGCAATGATGGTCGGAGTTTTCTTAGAACCATATGAGAATGGTATAATTCTGAGTTTTTAGCTCTGGTGGAATTCACTTACATTTTAGTGTGCCATCAGTCTATTAATAGCATTTTAACCTAAACAAAGAAAAGCGTAAAATTTCCAGAAAGGTAAGTGTTACTTTAAGTTAACATCACGTTGTGTCAGATTTTTATGGACAGGGGCGTCATCTTGTGAGGACTTCACTGCATAACCTGATGATGAACATCAAAGATACATGTCACTCGGCAGCCCAAAGCTGGATTACAGACCCCGATGCGTCACCTCCACACTGTAATTTTTTGATTGAATGCATATACTTTGATGCACAGGTATAAGAGCACATACCTCACAAGATGGCACCCCTGTCCCACACGGTGTAGCGTGCCTTCACATTCTCTATAACATAGGGTCATGGTTTAGTATGGTAAATAAAAATAAAATGTCATCTTTAAATGTACTCTGACAAATGTAAATGGTTGTTGGTCACACAGAAGTGTCATATGGAGGGATGAGTTCTACTAAACTGTTATGAATCTCGTCTCTTCTTTGGGACACAGTGTCAGATGGCCTGGGGTGCTGCCTCCTACAGATTTGTGTTCTAAATACATGGAACAGCGGGTTCAAGCAGCAGTGTGACAAAAGCAGTGCGTAAAAGATCCAGCCTGCATAGTGCCATGTCTGTACCCATTCATGTGATATTTTCAGAACACGCAGCATTTCCAAAGACACTATGAAATTTCTGATATTGTATGGTGCCAAACAAATGAAAAAAACAACAACCATCCCTAAAATCAATCTTGAAGCCTGGCGTTGTCCTCTCATCCTGCGCTCTTTGATCCACGTGCAGACACAGCAGCAAAGCATGATAATGGAAGGTATGAGAAAGAGAAGGACGTTATGCCGGTAGATGTCAGAGTACAGCCTAATATCTGAGGATGCACCTGAAAACAATACAGGACCACATCCATAGCCGATGACCTCACTACTCATTGATACGTTAATGCTTATACCAGCACATAACAGCCATATCAAGCTAGAAATGACGATATACAATTTTTTGGATCCCTGTTCAGACAGACATGAAGCATGGACCACAGTGACATAATTATACCTCGTCATGGCGGTGAGGATCAACACGTAGCTGTTCAGCCCCAGAAAAAAAACTCCTCTTAAGACTTTACAGGCCACTAACCCAAAGATCCAGCCATGTAAAAACTGGTAAGCCTCAAAAGGCAGGAACACAGTGAAGAAAAGGTCAGAGATTGTGAGTTGCAGAAGTAAGATGTCAGATGCGGTCTTCCAGGCTCGTTCCCTCAGAAGAGCCCACAGGAGGAGGCTGTTTGCAGGTATGCTGATGCAGACGATAAGGCAGCAGCACACACTGATGAAGAGATGAAAGGGCGATTTTATCTCATACTCGTACTCCATGTCCATGTAGCCAGTGCAATCGAAATAACTGTAATTGTAGTCAAGATCCATTTTTTACTGGTTGACGTCTTGCGAAGAGGTGGCAGTAGCTCTAATAAAGAAATGAGGATATCATGTTTACAGTATTCCTTAAAGTGCTGTAGAATCAGAATACATTTGCACACAGATTTATGAATCAATAAATAAATACTCTGTATATGTCATGACATTTTTATTTAAAGAAAATTAAAGGAGCAGTGTGTAGCATTTAGCGGCATTAAGCAGTGTGGATAGCAGATTGCAATCAACTAAAACTTCTGCTATGAGACAAGCATGAACTTCTGGTTAGGATTCCCACAGTTCCATGTCACAAATCATTGGCTCACTTGCCCAGCACCTGCTAATGTGTGCTATTTTTTCTGATAACGTAACATGCGCTCTCCAGACATTTAGGAGATTTTGACTGGGGCCGACTTGGTGATTTAAACCAGTATAAAAACAGAATAAAACAGTTTTTCCGAAGCTGTTAGGCTCGTTGTGGAGGGGCTGCTAGCCTTGCACCTGCTAATGTGTACTCACCTTTTGTCTCTTAAACCTCAAGATGCAGACACTCAGGAGATTTTACCAGGATCAGAATTATCAGTAGAGGTCTCTTCCTTTCAAAACAAAAACTGACCTGGTGATTTTAAACCTGTGAAAACATGGAATAAAGAAGTTTCATGTTAAAAAATCAGTGGGGGTGAGAAGGGATTTCTGACTACGGTGGCTGGCCAGTATTTGGTTTGTCTGTGTTGGGCTATTGTATAGTGGCCTCCATGGAGGAGATCTCACTCCCTATTCAGATACAGCTCATTCAAAGGCCACAAAATAACAACAAGGCTCATTTTCAGGTATGCTAAAGCAAACATACATCTTACTATGTAATGACGAAAACTCTGTCTGTCTGTGTGTGGGTGTGTCTGTCTGTGTGTCTGTTCCACGTTTTTCTCCTCACTGACTTGGTCAATCCATGTGAAATGTGTCACAGTGGTAGAGGGTCATGGGAGGATGCGGATGAAGCAATATTACATCAATTGGCCAAAGGGGGGCGCTATAGCAACTGATTGAAAATTGCAAACTTTGAATGGGCACATCTCATGCCCCGTATGTCGTAGAGACATGAAACTTTGCACATGAAACTCTCCTCATGAGGAACAAATTTGCCTAAACAACCAATTACTTGCGGTTATAGATTTTCCGCCATTTTGAATTTTTTGAAAAACACTTCAAATCGATCTCTTCCTAGGAAGTTTGACCGATCTGCATGAAACTCAGTGAGCATAATCTAGGGACCAATATCTAAAGTTCCCTCTTGGCAAAAGTTGGAAAACTTACTAAAACTGAGCTTCTATAAGGCAATGAATATTGCAGAGGGCGTGGCTCATCACATAAAGGTGTATAACATCTCAAGAGTTTCACCGATCACCACGCAACTTTGTAGACATATGACCACACATAATCTGAGGGGACCCCTCCATTATTGACCCCATCAAACAAAATAGGGGCGCCAGAGAGCAATTTTTTTTTATCTAGGCCTAACCGCCATATCAATTTTTACTAAACTTGATAGATATTTAGAACAGGACGCCTCAATGTGACTGGAGAAACTGAACTCTAATTGGCAACTGGGTGGCGATATTACAACAGAAAAATGGCTAAAATGCAACCGGTCGCTGTGACTCCCCCTGTGGCCTGTTTTTTTTTTTAATTTCCATAATTTTTGGTATGACTAAGTCATGGTATGGTATGCTGTACATAATCACGGAAACTGTCAGTGTGCCATTCTGTCAGTCATTCTACCAGTGCGCCCCACTTTTAGTCAATACACTTAAACTATCTGCCTTTCAACGTGCTACCTCAACTACTAATGTACAATTTTAGCCCACTAACTATCCCACTATTGGCAATGGTACTACTGCACTGTCAATAAAGCAATCGTACTATCAAATTCACATAAACTCTGTCTGAATACATTGCTCTTCTTAATGGCTTCAGGTGACTAATTAATCGGCAATTTCCTATGACCTGTATCCCAAACACACACCATGTGAAACTGTACATGGGCAACTGTGCACTTAATGGGTATGGACTAGTATTGTTTTATTTTCAATTTCTGCCAAAATATCCCCCTAAATCACACAGGCTCGACATTTAATGCGAAACTGACACATCAGAAAGTGCAAAACAACAACAACAACAGCAACAACAAAGATCTATGAATAAAAATGATGAAATGATTAAATTAAAAGAGAAAAACAAAGCACTTCTCGAGCCCCCAGTGTGTTTGAGGAAGTGGAGGATTATATCTCTGTGTGTGTTGCAATTTTTGAAATGGCATCAGCAAACAAAGAAAAAAAAAAACATGACAGCATATTCTTTGTCAACTTGAACGTCTTTTATATTTGTTGTTCGTCTATAACACACATCAGCACACACACACACACACACACACACACACACACACACACACACACATTTAATTTCATTTTGTAGTCTCAAGTTTTATGCACTGTTCTCAGACGTTAATTTCATGTTTTAATCCACATTCTTAGACTCTGAATCAAGTTTTATTCCATATTCTTGTATTTCAATTCATATTTTTGTATTTTCATTTGCAGTTATCAAGCTGTTCAGTCCAAGTTGTGAATAAATTGTTCCCAAAATGAATAAATACATGAATATATATATACATATATATATATATATATATATATAACATAACCCAAACATATAATATGCCAAAGAAACATTACCTCGGTTATGCACTCTGTGTGTCACTGCAGGTGCTGCTCGCTGTTCTTCTCAGTAGTTTTCGTCTTTTGTAGTTAATATAATACTGCCAGACAGACTTCTCTGGGGCTTTTCTAGAGAAGTTACTTGCACACCATAAAATCAGCCAATTGTGTCATGCCACCACATTAGGTGGAAAACAGAAGTGAAATCAGTCAGACTAGATTCCTCCTTGATTGTGTTTAAATGTATCACAGAAGCAGCGCAGACATGATCATACACAGTGACATGCTTTAGATTTTTTAAAACACATATTTATCATTTACTTGGCACATTTATAAAAGAGTTGCATTAAAACAGACAGCCTTGTGTTTTTTATGAAATTGCAAATCATAGGTAGAATATATACAACTATATTACATTAAAGCATTTACAGATGTTGCAGATCAACGTCTATTGGAGTTTGATTCCAACATAACAGCTGAGTTTTGTGCTACAAAACCTACATTCTGAACAACAGAAGAGCCAGTGCCTCTCTCCCTGTGTCTTCTGCTGGCCGTCATGCAGCATAAAAGATCTAAAAGATGTCTTCGCAACTTTTGTGAGAGCATATACAGCAGAGGGTTCATACAGCAGTGAGAGAATGCAAGTATACGACAAATATGATAGGCATTGTTCAGGTGTTCCTCTGCTTTGCAGCCTTTGGGTTCATACAAAGACTCAATGAAAAGCACAATATGATAAGGTCCCCAGCACATGAAGAAGGCTGCAACAATACACAGCACCACCACTACAGTCCTGTGCCTTCTTCTGTTTGAAGCCTGCAAAACTGTCTTGAGGATGGCAGAATAGCAGAAAACAATGATGGCGAATGGAAGGAAGAAGAGCAGGGACACTTGGAGATGATATCCCAGCTTGACATCAGAGTTACCAGAGATGTCTTCACACGTGTAAAGATCATCCAAGAACATTACCACCTTCACTTTGATGGCATCACTCACGGATGCAGCAATGCTGATGACCCAGGCGGCTGCACAGGCAACCACTGCACACCTCTGCCTCCTTACACGGTTGCTCGGCCACTTGTGCAGCACCACCGTTATGAATCGATCGACAGTCATTGCAGTCAGTACAAGGATGCTGCTGTACAAACCTATGATGTAAAAAGCAGTTAGAATTTTGCAAGTAACTTCCCCAAAGACCCAGTGGTGCAGCAGATGGACGGCCCAGAATGGAAGTGTGACAGTGAAGATCAAATCGGAGCAGGCCAGGTTCAGGACGAAGAGATCTGTGACAGTTTTCAGGTTCTCGTACATGGCAAGAACACACAAGAGGAGACAGTTGCCTGTGATGCTGAGGATGAAGATCAAAACGAAGAAGGCACCACTGATGGTATCAAAGTTAAATAAATTGTCACAAAGATATACCACACCATCGTCAACGTAGCTTGTACCTCCTTTGCTCACTGTGGAGTTGAACGCCATTGTAGGTTTTCTAGGAAACATGAGCACAAAGCTACAATTTGCAAAATGGAATTAAAGGAATATTTAATACATGAAATGATCATTTGCATAGCAATTACTCATCAGGACTTCATTTTTCTCGCATGCATCTCCAGTAAACGAAGAATCCAAAAACGAAGAAAATTCTTGATTTATTGAAGTAATATTATGTAAAACACATAAAAAGTCTCAGGACAAGTCTGTTGGAGGCTCTCTCATGCATTTGAACTCTGAATTTTATCCATTTTCTTTCTTTTAGGAATTAAAGATTTATGCATTTTTATATTATTATTTTATCTAGTTATTGTGCTTTTTTCCCTCTCTTGTGTATGTACATATATCTGATTTATCAACACTCGGTGACACTGTTTAGGTTACAAAAAAAAAGTTCAATTTAATATCAATAATTTAAAAAAAAAGAAGAATTTTCTCCAATTTTGCGTTCTTCACCATGGAGGAATGTGAGAATAACAATGTTTTCTTCAAGAATTCATCGTAACATGAGGTTAAAAATACTCAAATGATCAAATCAGATGTCTACAATTTTTTAGCTATTCGTAATTTTTTAAAAACAAAATAATTTCTTATAAAATATTTCAATATGCAGAACAATGTACAGTACAAAGTACAAGTAGGTCACCCCTAAATATGGAGAGCAATTACAGTGAATGGAAGCCAACTCACCCTGAACGCCGCTGTCACGTTTTGTGCTTATTTGCACTGTGGAGGAAAATGTATAATAAAGAGCAAACTCATTGTTCCTCTTTCACATTCAGTCAAACAGTGTTGCAGTTTGTGCATGAACTTTGAATTCACATAAAATGGATGACTTAGGTACTGCCTTTATAACAGAGAACCTAGAAACAACAGTGTGGGTTATTCACAAACAGAGACGCTCTGGAACTTGATTCAACTTCATTTTATTGTAAAGCATTGAAATTACGATGATGATGATGATAATGATGACATTATCATGTGAAAATAAACAATATAGCTAAAGATCAAAAGCAAAATACTGTCTTGAAATTTTTGCTTATACAAAATACAATAAGTGATCTAAATGACTGATATGAAAACATACAGTAAACTGCAGTTAATCAAACTAAATCACACGTTATCTCTAATATGATGTATAATCAATTTATCAACATGCATTCAAAGTCACATACATACATAATAACAAACCCGTTCTCATTCCAAGGGTTTCAAGGGAAAATGACACATATGTTTATACCCAGAAACAATATGAACATCAGGCAATGTATCGAAGTTCTGAACAATATATCCATCTATGACGAATCCTTTTGTAAAATTCAGATCATTACATTTAAAGTATACAATTAAGCATATGAAAATAGAATATATGAATATCCTCCTGAGACTTGACCTTTTGTTTGGTATGCGTTTTTAATTTCTCCTAGCTGTTTGGGATCAGTAGGACCCAATAAGTATAAAAGCTAAACATTGTCAACAATAATTAAGTCCCAATGTCCACAAATGAGACGATAATAAAGTCACTCTTGTTTGAAGTTCTGCCTCACTATATTTGCATTTTTTCGATACCGTATCTCTTGGATGCCTGCTGCTTACGGTCTGGCATCTGGTTACTACCTTTTAATAAAGCCCTGACCTCACTTGAGCGCTGTGGGGGTACAGCGACCATAAATATCACAAGCACGGAAAATAAAATGAAAATAAGAAAATACAAACAGAGGGTAGAGTCTCTGGAGTACTATACCTTTAACAACACAACCTAAAACCAACAAAAAATCTATTTCATCTGTTGTTGGTATTCTAATTTGGTTGGTAGTCAAATTGATGCTGGCATTAGATGTTTTTCTGAGATTTAATTTTGGTTACCAAACGACACAACCTACATCCAACCAAATATCAACATCCATGGTAGGGAACTGAAAGCATACTGTAATCGGTACAGATGATCAGTGTACGTTGACGAACATAGCCAATGCAGCACCGGCTACCATCATTTCTAAAAACCCATTTGCTGTGTGAAACAGACAACACAAAACACAAACTCTTAATGAAAAAATACATGGATAAATGAACCAACAGTGAAGTCCAGGCTTTACCAGTTATATATGAGATGGTGGATAGACAGCACGATTTTGACTCACCAAAGTGACGTAGCTGTACCAGCCTTAAACCAGCTACATTGAGAACTCTTCACCACTTGTTAGCGATGTGATTGTGAGTCGGCTCTGCCTATTGCGGATGCTGCTGTTTTTGTGTCCCCAGCCCTTTAGCATTTTTTTTAAGTGGTTTTTGAATTTAACCCCCACAAACACATAAAACACTGGGTTCAGGCAGCAGTGTGAAAAGGCAAAAAATCGGCTAACGTAGAAGGCGTAATCCAGTGGTTCTGATTCAACACAAAGTCTTGCCACAGTCTTCGAGTCAGCAGGCGGTTTTTGCCAGTAATAGAATGACCGCAGAAATATCACTACATTGTAAGGTCCCCAGCCCACAAAGAAAACAACCATGAGGGTAAAAATTAATTTTAAAGTTCTGCGCCTTCTTCTTTGAGCAGTAGGACGCAGCAACCTGCACATTATTTGAGAATAGCAAAAAATGAACACCACTGAACTCAACAGGAAGAGAGCATTTTGCAGGTAGATTCCCAATAAGCTCTTTGCAGACACACAGTGATCCTGGACCACTTTGGTGAAGATGATGCCTGGAATGGCAATCGATATACTCACTACCCAAATGATCAGACATGCTAGAACACTGTAGCAGCCTGTGGTGGACACAATGTCAGAGAGAGGATTCATGACAGCCACAAAACGGTGAACAGTCATCAGCATGAGGAGGATAAGACTACTGTAGAAGCCAACGTAGAAGACAAAGGTGACTATTATGCATGCAGGGTCCCCTAAAGTCCATCCATACACGTGGGAGTAGGCCCAGAAGGGCAGACCTGCGGTGAAGAAGAGATCGGATACAGCCAGGTTCAGGATGAAAGTGTTGGTGAGGGATCTGAGATTCTCAAACTTGGCCAGAATGACAATGACCAGGATGTTGCCAAACAGACTGAGGATGACCACAATTGAGAAGAACACTGAAGTGAAGATCGCTCCAAACTGAATGACGTTTGTTTTGTCGCATATTTCATCTTCGTAATCATCAGTATAGGTATAGGTAAAGTTATAGTCTTGGTAGTTGTTTTCATCCGCGGTTGTGTTGAAGGGTGAGTCAATTGTAGCCATCGTTCCTTCAGCAAGAGGAGAATGTCTAAATGTAAAAAAAAAAAAGCTTGGTTAAAAGGGTAAAGGCTAAATGATAAAGTGGTGATTATTAAATAAGATCAAACATATAGATTCCTGTCAAAACTTTACCAGGCTATGTCAATAGATCATCATTCTCTTAAAGAGTAACTAAACCCTAAAACCATTTTTTTCAGCTGATAATCATTGTTTCTGGTAGTGACGTAGTGTTACTGACTGATCCTGCTCAAAATCTTGACAGTTTAGTGCAAACTGTTGAAAATCTACATTTTATTTTAAAAATGGGGTGTGGAGTGCCCTCTACAGCTTGAAACCTGGTTACTACATTTGAATTTACATTACATTACATTGGAGGCGAATGACGTCACTAACCGTCCACGCTAAAGCCTGCCCTCCTCCCTTTACTCCTCCCCTTACTATAAAACCATTCTGTCCGCAGTTATCAAACTGATGAGAGGAGGTTGGATCAGAGCAGAGAGAGTAGTAGAGCAGAGAGAACAGTTAGTAATTTGTCGAATTGTATTGTTAGCATAGTGTATTTTAGTGTAGGTTTACAGTTAGTAGCATGTTTATTGTATTTAGGTTAGTTGTTCAAGGAGAGGCGTCGAGGCTCGGGAGTATATTGTGGCTTCTGCCAGGACGTGTAGAATGATGACGCGGTTATTGGGCAACCCACCATTTATTGCTTCACAGTACAGGTTACTGTTGGCCGTAACCATGCCAAAAAAACAACGAGACAAGGACTTAGCGGTAACGTTAGCTCACAAAACATGTACTCCTGCTCTCTCCTCCAGCTCACACACACACAAGCACGTGCACTCACACAGCCCTCATTCTGGACTGACTTGGCAGAGATGGCTGCCATCTTGTTTTTACATGGATTGGTGTATTGTGCTCTTACTACCACTAGACGGCACAAAAAAGTGTCCACAAACGAGGACAACAGGTCTAAGTTCAGTAGAATGAACATTAAGGTCAAATAAACCCACAGTGTGATGTCCTCTATATATTATTCTATTCATTTATTTACTTTCAACTTTATGTACTCTAATTCCAAACTTTCAGATTCATGGTGAATTATCATTGTGATTTTTATATCATAAATGCACTGAAGATGTTCTCAAAGGATAAGCGGTAAAAATGCAACACTGCAAAGTTTGATTTTTGAAAATAGAGGGTTAAAATGATAAATACAACAATGGGGCATTTCGCTCAAACTACATGAATAAACTGAACACTGTAGTAATGAAAGGAACATCAACACTGGTCTTACCTGCCAGATGTGCAACTGGTTTAGAAGGACTATTAACAAAACTGGGCTTTTTGGTGGGATAAGTAACATCTTGACCTATGTGATGATCAGACATGTCACTAATCTGATGTGAATAACTGAGGTGATATTTATCAGTTGCGTAAAAAGTGCTCAGACATCCTCCAATCACCAATTTGTGAAAATAAATTGTAAAAAGAACCACAATCTAGCTTAATCATAACATTTTATCTGCCGTCCTTTGTTTGTACATGTAACCTTGTTTACCAAACTGCGTCAAACCAAGAAGCCACTTAGTTCTCCCTCTACCGTGTAACTGCCGAGGACAGGAAACTGAGTCACAGTGATACAGTGAACATGACCACCCACCATCATCTGGGGCCCTATCTTACATTTAGCGCAAAGCAGCATTCAGCGTTGTGCACTGTCATTGCTAGTCTCAGACCGTTGTTGTCAGCCAGTGCCCATATTGTGTAAGTAACAGATGCACCAGGTCTTTTAAAGGGAATTGGGGAGGATGCTGACTAGTTGAATTCATGTGATCCCCAAAAAACACCTATGATTAATCAAGGGACAAAGTACACTCCCTTGCTCCTTGCGCATTATTTTGCAGTTGGGCACATCCTAACTGCACCTTCGCTATGCACTTTAGAACATGCTCTTTCTGTCTCATGCCCCTGCCACCTGGGGACGTCACTGGGGTTTTCCAAAAATGGGCTGGACTTTAAAGTAATAATCTCAAAGATTTTCATATAAATGTATATGTGTGTTAATAAAGGTCTTGTGTGGAGGATTTAGTGACATCTACCGATAAGGGTTGAAGATTGCAGTCAACCTAAACTTCTCCCATGTGCCAAGCATGTAGGAGAACTAAGAAGAAGGCTGCCATGAAAAATGCAAACAGCCCTGTCTAGATCTAGTGTTTGGTTTGTCCATTCCGGGCTACTGTACAACAACATGGCAGACAACATGGCAGCTCTATATGCAGTTGTGAATGGCTCATTCTACGGTGTTGAAACACAATGTTTCTTAGTTCCAGGTGATTATACACTGATGAAAACATAGCCATGACTTTTATATTCCTTGTCTGCCAATATATCCCCCAAAATCCTACATTACAGACCTTTAAGTCACTATCTATTGCCGAGTAAGGTAACACAATATCTACTGAGCCTTTGGCCCACTGATGAAAGCCCTTGTACTATTCTAGACATACCCGGAAAAATATCACAGGCATCACACAGTTATTAATAATCTAGTCTCTCACACACACAAGAACACACACGTCTACGCTGTGGTAAATGAGCTGATAAAAATAAATTGTGCAGTTGGTTAATACAGCTCACAATGTTGAAATTTTGCAGTTCTACAGTAACTTTCTCATCACCAACACATGAAGTCTGGTGTTTTTATAGTATTTCATGATGCTGTTAATCAACGGTCACTGAATTTTGTATTTTTCTTTCTTTGACTAAACACTTACCTTAATAGTATTCCTTTGTATTGAATTCAATCAGAGTAATACCATTTGTGCTTAAAAATTAAAAAAGTACAGTGAAGAATGAATAAAGTATTTCAGGAAAATTAAGATGTTGCTGATAAAAGCAGAACAATTCCCACTATGAATACCCACAAGTGTTGAAAGTTCTAACACTGTACTCTCACTACAAGTGAGAGTAAGGTGTTAAAGCTAAATAAGATCTTACGAGGAAAGGGGGATTCAAAGTAATTCAAACGGAAATATAATGAATCAAACAAGAAGCACTGTGACACTCCTATGATTAGAAATTATAGGATGAAATTGAGAATGGTATTGTAATCAGGTGGAGACTTAAAAATGGGTCGCCCCTGGCTCAGCCTGCGGGTACAGGAGGCCGGGTGGCATGGGTGTCTACCAGATACACAGAGGGATATCCACTCTTGGACATATTTACAGAGCTCTCTCTCAATAGGTGGAAAACAATTCTGTGTGGTCAGAGGATGTTGCTTCAAAGGGCCACAGAGACAAATGGAGACTTGAGAGACAGGGAAGGGGTGGGAAAGTAGCAAAACGGTTGGGCGCACTTGTGGTTGGTGTAAGTGGAGATGGCTCATAAGTAGGTGGATAAAAAAGAAAATACCCATATTCAGAAATCTTGAGATGTACCACTGAAACACATGTTTCACATATGTTTGTACTCAGTGTCTGCAAAATGATATACCTGCATTTTTTCCCCAGTGCAGCTTCAGAACCTGACAATCAGATACGAAGCCCTTTAACATCCTTCCACTTTACTGTAATATCTCCAGTATCACTAAAACATCTCCATTCAAACTTCCTCTCTTGCATACTCTCTCTGGCTTGTCTTGAAGTCTGACATTAACAGATATATTAACGTAAAATGCGTTTTTTAAAATACTTATAACTATCTTACCCACAACATTAAAACTTTTGCAGAGGATAGAGTTGTAAGGCATAAGCACATAACAATAAATACATAAATGAATACATAAATACTGAGGTGTTCCTGTGGATCGCACCTCCAGGCCTATCCCAGCTGACGTGAGAGGCGGGGTACATGCTGGACAGGTTGCCAGACTGTCACAGGGCTGACACATAGAGACAGACAACCATTCACACTCACATTCACACCTACTGGCAATTTAGAGTCACCAATTAACCTGCATGTCTTTGGACTGTGGGAGGAAGCTGGAGTACCTGGAGAAAACCCACCCTGACACGGGGAGAACATGCAAACTCCGCACGTAAGGGTTCCCGCACCCGGGATCGAACGAGGAACCCTCTTGCCTCTCTTCCCTTTTTTGGGTTGTTTTTCGCCTGTAGGCAGTTGTAGCCAATGCTGGAATAACTATTTTACCTAGTGCACTGTTCGCCATGGCCGCTTGCTCTCCCCTTCTGCCGGCGGCACGGGAACGCGCATATGCAGTAGAACAGCCAATACTGTAGGAACGCAGTGGTCTGAGCTGACCTTTGATTGGTTGATGCACATCGGCACAATACTGATTCTTTAGAGGCTGAACACAGAGCCATGGTGAGTTGCAGAAATCTTTTGTTTGTCTCAGACCACTTGATTTACATTATGCTTAGAGGATATTATAAAATTTTTACTCAATTATACCAAAACAATGCTGCCTACTGGAGCTTTAAGTATTATTTGTATCAGGGCCTATTATTGTTATTGTTCAACGCAGGACGCCCCTTGCCTAGCGAGGGCCCACTAAAATAACTAAATAGTTCTGACTTTGGCATAGAAGCCAATGCACAAGATAAGCTGATTGAGAAAAGGACTTTTCAGGACTTTAAAACAATTGTTAAACAGCAACAATGTCTTTCCATTAACATTGCTGCTGCTGCTTTGGATAATCCACAGACATTATAATTTAGGGCAATTTCATCGCCATCAGTTATAAGGAGTCAAGTGCCTCTAAAGCTAGCCAAGTAAAACCAAAACTATCTGCAAGGCTACCACTTGAAGTAAGTGAGAATTAAGCATTTCATTTAAGTAAAAAAAAGTATTATCATTATTACTGTTATTATTTGTATTATTACAAAATACAAACATTGCAAACTTTACCTTCAGTATTGCCTTGAGAGATCCTCACTATAACAAGTAAGTGAGAAATATGGAGACATACTATACCTGCACAGATGCTGTGCACACACCAAAGTCCTTCATGCAAATATCACTGGAACTGGGAATTGTTCTTTAAGTACCAACCACAAAGGTGAACAGAAATCAGGTCATTTTTCAGATCTCCAACGCGAATGACGTCAGCGGGGCAACTTAGTTTCAGCCACACATGTGACATGATATGTTTCCTTTAATTTGAATCCTTAATACTTGTTTATTTGTGACCATTACACTTCAGTGACAGGTGTGGTGTCAGTGTCTCAGTTTTTGTTAACTTTTCAACAAGTTACAAACAAAATTGGAAGAAGCGTTGTTAGTATGGTAGGCATTGTTCTTCTTTATACTTGTATGAATTTTCACTTCTCATCGGCAAAGGCAGTTTTTTTTTCTTTTTAGGCCTCCTGAAAAATCTTGGAATTGTTTTATCTACTTATTATTATTATTATTATTATTATTATTATTATTGTTAATTGTTTTTCTCATTTTTACATATTGAACCATTAATTTATTTTTATTTTTGAATACAAACTGGTTCTATTTTAATTAATGGAACTGTATAAAACATTATTCATTAAAAAAATCACCTCATGTAATAAAGACAAAACGAAACTAAAGACTCAAATTAAGGACAAGTTTTTTATTGGTCAACTACTTTGGCTCTTGTCAAAATTAAACAATATTACAAATAAAATAAATTATGTCATAATCATCACAATACTTTTTTAATAGATATTCTTTCATTATATTTAATAGAATATTATGTTAACACAGCAGGGCGCAGCCTCAACCATACTTGATGGTTGCAGCTGCCTGTTTATCCGGTGCACCTGTCAATCATCCATAGTGCCCGCCTCCCAAGGGGTAGCAAGTTTCTGCTGTATCACCTACAAACTGGACACTCTGGACAATTTTACACATCAAGTACGTGCATTATTTAACTATTTGTTTCATATTGAGCTGTTTGGCTTCATTTACAACCAAACTGTGATGGTGTGTGACAGAAATTTACGTTAAATACGAGCAGGAAATGAAGGGCTGGGAACAGGTGCATGTAGGATAGCGCTCGCCAGCTTTGACAAATCGATGTTTATGTCGCGGTTTGTTGTATTTCAAAGCCGTTTGAAAGTGATTTAAGTCAATTTTGCTGGTTAGTAATGGCGACGGTGGATAGCAGTGGATAACTCGTGTCAGTGGGGTCTGTTGAGGACGCTGTCGCTACAAACAGTGAGACGCTTTCACCTGTCGTCATGATGTACATGTTGTTCCTCCTCTGACTGTAGGCAAATTGTTGCTAACTTCACTGAAGTGGTGTCTTCCTCTTAATACATTCATGAACCCCTCTGTAATATTTAAATAGTCTAATTTGTTTAAGACTTACAGGGTTGGCAAAATGTAACACTTTATTAAAGAGACTTTACAGCAGGGTGGACTAATTTAGGGCAGCACTATTTTTATGTTTACCTCCTGGAGGAAGCAGCTTTGGCATATTTTCACAGACACACTTCCTGCTGTGATTCATTATTAGGGCACAGATACAGTCTTTACAATTCAAGCGAAGGAGGAACAGTGATTACATCTTGAGGGCATTTCTGCAATATCCAAAAAATAATCATAATCTCTATTTTTAACCCCACATGCAGAATTTCCTGACCACACTGCCCTTTACCCACAATGGCCTCCTCCTCCTCATCAGTTGGAGATAATCAACTGCAGAGGATAATCAGAGATCTGCATGGTAATTAAGCCGTTCACACCTACAGTACACACCACCACTTGCAGTCAGTGCTGTCACAAAATTATTGTGGTAGCAAAAAACAGTGTGCAGATTCTAAAAATGTGAATACTCCTGTGTGAATATAAGAGCAAGGTTTGCTATTTATCTCCACCAGGTGTAAGCCTGGATGGGATCATGTGTTTGGTTGTGTGTGTGAGTGTGTGTGTCTGTCCACAACTAACCAAACTACCATACAAATTAGCCTCAAATTCACTCTGCACGTTTATGACTGTACACTGAAGAATCTATTGTGGTCCTGGTGATTAATAATTGCTTTAAAGCGCCTCTCTCCTCTCAACTTGCTGGCAGGAGCCACAAGTTTTTCGGAAATCAGCTCAGCTAAAAACAACAAGCATTACCGTCTGGTGCAGGCCCCAGTTTGGCCATCATCATGGCTCAACAGCCAACATTTCTTTCCTTGATATTTGTGCTTCTACTATAAGTGCCCAAAGTAAGCAGGCTGTGTAGCCTAGTTACATGTTTTTTGCCTCCACACTGGCCATAGCTGCGGCTAAAGGCATTACATTTTCAGCTAGTCAGTCGTCTCTCCATCATCTGTCCATATGTATGTATGTCCGTCCATCCTGTTCTCATGAATGCATTATCTCAAGAATGCTTTGAGTGAATTGATTCAAATTTGGCACAAATAATCTGACAAGAATTCGGTGGTTGAAGGTCAAAGGTCAAGATCACTGTGATCTCACAAAACATTTTTTGGCCATAAGTCAGGAATTCATATGCTAATTATGACAACACTTCACACAGATGTCTAATAGGATAAAATGGTGAAGTGAGGACATTTTATATCCAAAAGGTTCACTTCACTATGACGTCACAATGTTTTGCAAAAACACTTTTCTGGCCATCATTTAACTTCATAACTCAGGAACGGAAGGGGAGACATTTGATCAGATACTGAATTGGTGACACTAATCTTGGGTGTCCATCTTGAAACTGTGCGGTTTGCATGAATCTTCTGTGCTGCTGGGTTGACAATGTGTGTAAAGGATCCATGTTTTTACTTACATGGATGTAAACTGTAAGTGCAACTTGATGGGTTCGTGGAGGCATATAACCACTTGGCAGTAATTCTGTTGTTCCTCTGTTTAAGTTGTGTTTATTGTTGTTGTTTTCTGCTTTGTTGTGCTGTAACCTACACACAAAGTTAATGCCATAAAAGTTCAGTTATGACACGGATCAAATTTTAATGGCTTTGTTTTAGTCATTAAAGATACATTCATCCTCATATTACATTCTAGGCTATCCATATTTCATATACAGTGCTTGCTAGCAGGAGAAATCGATCCACTCTGTGTGATGCCTTGTGGCTCTGTCAAAAGTAGACAAGGCGTATATTTTTTTATTAGCTTCTGGGATGCTTCTGTGATTAGCCCGGGCAGCTGCCTGGCTGTGATCTGCACTTACTGAGTGGACTTTCCTTGTTGTGTATGTGTTAACACTGCTGTTACTGTCTTGTTTAGATGCTGTGTTAGAGTTGAGTAAAGAACACAAGGAGTGCGGTGAACCCGTAACTGATGACAGCGGCAACCTGCATAAGTTCTTCTATAAACTAGAATACCTGCTGCAGGTACGGTATCATACCATATCACATAGTACTTTAATACCACAAAACTTCATCACATTTTGAATTTAGGGTTTATCAGAATGATCCAGTTTGTGTTTGAAAATGGAATAACACTTCTCGTCTAACTCTCCAGACCAGTGCTTTCCAACTGGGCAGTAGTTACCTCGAAAGGACACAGGTTATGAGTAAGCATTATTTTGCCACAGTATAAACCTCAGAAGCTGGTGTCTGAGATTAGCACTTGCCAAATGAAAGTAAATTGTTGGCAGTGGCATATCAAATTGTCACGCCAACCGTCATTTTGGCAGCCAGAGAAAAGGCACAGCAGACAGACACGTCGTGACTGCTGTATAAATGCAACAGTATTGTCTGTAGGAGTCTATTTATTTGATTGACAGTCACAGTTCACTGTATTCTAACCAATAACCATCGATTAAAAAGAACAGCTATACAAATGGCTTAATTTTTTTTACCTTAAATGATGTCTACATGGTCTAAATGTTATTCCTTCATTTAGCGCGTAGATTTTCAAAGTAGCAAATACAATTTCTGAGTGGCAGACAAGAGATATACCTGCCTGCCACACTGATAATGAAAAAAGTTCATCTCAGACCCTGGTAAGAAGCTAAAGAAGTTGAGAATCGGTGCACTAAACCAGGGATTCCCAGCCCTTTTGGGTCACGAATCCTTAAAATGAAGCACTAATTACCCCTCGTAATGATTGCTTATATCAACAAGTTGTGAGCAGTTTTAATAAAGAGTATTTTTTCTTCCAAACCTCTTAAACTGTCTTGTTGATTAGAGAATATGAAGGTGAAACAAAATATTTCCTTCCAGACAATCAGTTATCTCATAACCCACTGAAGCAAACTCATGACCAACAGATTGGAAACCACAGCTCTAGAAAGACTAAGGTGAAACAGTGAGGACATTCATAGGAATTATATTAATTATGATGTGATTCAGTACACAACACTGTCAGATAGACCTGTACATAATGAGGTGATGTGTGTCTCTTAGTTTGACCAGAAAGAGAAGACAACCTTTCTTGGTCAGAGGAAAGACTACTGGGATTACTTCTGCGACTGCCTGATTAAGATCAAGGGAGCTAACGATGGCATCCGTTTTGTAAAGTCCATCCCCGAGGTAATCCTCCTCACGCACACACACACACACGGAGAGACAAACACACACACGCACACAATCACCCTCGGTGTGTCAGCCCTGCCATGTCGTGCAACACAAGCAGACACACAAATACATGGTGACTGTATAACCATGGAACTAATCCTCTGGTGAGTCAGGTACAGTACGACTCAGCGCTGCTAATTCACTCGCTGCCTTACACCTGTTCATTCCTCACCCTCTATCCTGGGAATTCACAGTGGTGAGCTTCATACTGAAATATCTGTCGCTGAATTTGTCCTAGTTTGTACTGTATTTAATTTGTTGCTTGTTTAACCTTCTGTTTAGCTGATATTAATTATTTTGTGTGTTTAAAAAGTGAAAATTTACATACAAATGGAATGTATTTTTTGGTTTTTGTCTTGTGTATTGGAAAATACTAGCTATGCTGTAGTTTCAGTGAATATGCTGATTATTTTCTGATTAATTGTTTATAATGATTATAGTTTATAAAATGCAAGAAATATTTTTCTAACCTCCAAAGGTGACTTTTTCTACTTGCTAGTTTTGTCTGACCAACAGTCCCAGGTATGAAGGTATTAAATTTAATGTCATATTTGACATAGAAAAGCAGCAAATCCTCACATTTGAGAAGCTCGAACCAGCATGTTTTTTTCTTTGCTTGAAAGAAGTCTTAAATGAATCGATTCTCTAAATATTTGTCTGATTTTGTTTTTTTGTTTTTTTTTTACTGTCAAACACCTTGTATCATTTAATTGACAACTGGTTTTAGCTTTAATCTCTAAAAAGTAAATAAGTAAGTGATAATCTGATCTAAAATTAACAAAATGCCTGGTTAATCAGGGTTCCCACAGTCATGAAATTCCTGGAAAAGTTATGAAATTAGAAAAACTGTTTTTCAGGCCTGTAAATGGTTTGGAGTGAACCGAATGTTTTGGAAAAGTTTTGAATAAATATTGTTTTGGCAATCATTTAAAATACGATCATGAGAATCCAAAAACATGTTAAATGTTAAGCGAAATACATTCCTTTTATTTAGATTTTATAATTAAGAGCTGCGCTACATGACTGTTGAAATGTCACGAGCATCACATGATTCACATCAGTGTATGCAGCTAGTTGGTGGCGGGAATGTCTAACGAAAGGCTTTGAATCTCTAGCGGTCTCTGGCCTTCACCAGGGTCATCCATTGGAAACCTGTTGGTCTCACAATAAAGTTTGTAAAGCCTTATTTTTACCTTCCTTCTCCGTGCACCTTGGAAGTAAATAAAGTTGCTCTAGAAACCTTCACCCTGCTTCTACGGGAATATCTAATGAGCAAGTAATGTTACAAGCTCTAGCAGTTTGCTTATTGGCAAATGCCTGTGAAATACGTGCTTAATGATGGCTTTCGAGCAACTAGTACACAGCTCTAGAGAGAGGCAGACCCTATCCAGACTGAAGGTACGTTTGGGCGTTGGTAACATGGGTGAAGCAGCTTTCGTCAGCCATGCTCGAGGGAAAGAGCACCAAGGCAACCAAAAGGCTGCTCAACAGACGGCCAGCACAGACACATATATAGGCCAGATTATGTTTCTGCTTCCAGCATGGCGAGCATTGATATAGCTTTGAGACAGCAACCAACTGTAAACCAGTCCATTGCCTAATCCAGTGCTTACTGCTTACTGCTTACCCTTTTTAACTAGGTAAATAAAGTCATGGAATTAGGGTAAAATATTGTGGAAAAGTTATGAAGAAGTTTTGAAAATTCATCGGTCAAAATGTGTAGTAACCCAGTATAATGTGTCAAACTGAAATGACTGATTCACTATCCTTTTGTTATCGCTGATTGCCTGGATACGATGGTACTGTCACTCTCAAACATGATATTACTGACATGTTTTTAATATTGTATGCTTCAATTGCATGAGAATAAACATCCTGATTTTGAAGGGGATTAGTATTGTGGTGCAACAAATGATTCACACCGTCAGATTTCTTGTTTTGTCCAACCAAGAGTCCAAAACCCAAAGATCTTAATTTTACTGTCATACTATATATGAGAAAGAAAAGCAGATAATCTAAACGTATGTGAACCAGCAGATGTTTGATATTTTTAAGGGACTAAAACAATTAATCAGTCATCAAAATAGTTGTCAGTCAGTTTTCTGTCATCAACCATTGAATTATGTGAGCGTTTGTTTGGCTATTATTCCATTCTTTAGGAAAATCATTTATTAGCAAAACATATCTCTGGTTTAAAGTTTCCTCAGGGATTTACAACAGTCAGTATTGTATGTCTTTAAAGTCACATAGTTTAGTCAGTACCAGCTCTGAGCTAATTACTTGTGAAACCTTTGGTACTTTTACTCTTCTTCTACTCTTCATGTTTCTTGTCGGTCAGTCTCTGACGTAAATCAGTCTCCAGCTGGTGTCCTTCTGGTAGATCTGTGGCTCTGTTGTCTTACTTAAATCCCTCCATCTGCTAATGTATTTGAGGAGCCTGGATGTTCTGACAGATACTGTAAATTCAGCGTCTATGCAGTGATTATCTTTAAACTTAGACATCTTTAAGTGTTGTTTGCTGCAACACATTTGAACAAAACACAATTCCACATCAAGCTTGAGCTGAAATGAATCAATTAATCAGTTAATCAATAACCAGAAAACTAAACAACAACAATTTTGATTGTGTTTGAGTCATTATGTGGATTTTGAATAATTCTACATTCTGTTTTATATCATTGTAAGACAAATATCTTTGGATTTTGGACTGATTTTTGGAAGGGCATAAGCTACTTGCTGAGGTATGATTATTATTGCGTATGAAAGGTTTTAGAAGTTTACTTTTGTATGTTTTTTATATATATATAGCCTAAACCGACAGACTGCTGAGGACAATCCACATCCACAGTGAGGTATTTTTTCTCTGTGTGTATGTACAAGTACACTGAAGTGCATATTTTGTGTGTGTCCTCAGTTGAAGACATCACTGGGGAAAGGAAGGGCCTTCATCCGCTACTCACTCGTTCACCAGCGTCTTGCTGACACGCTGCAGCAGTGTCTTATAAACCAGAAGGTCACAAGGTAAGAGGACACACACACATACATTGTGTTTACTTTTGCTCCCTTTAAGTTGCTGAGACGCCTCACGTTCTACACCCATTGAGGTACTGTACTGTACTCTACATTGTTGTGGTGTCCTGTTATTGTCAGTAAGTGTGACCAGAATCCCTTCCTGATTTATGTCTTATTTCTGTTTTCACAGAAAACACAACAGCCACACAACCTAACCATACACACCTACAGCCATGTCTCACTTCCTCAGCTGTTTATCAAACGGAAGTTTTGGCCTTATTTAACCAGGATAGTCTTTTGTGATTTACATTTCTATAACAAGTGAGTGTAGGGCAGTGATCTGACCCGGTAGGATGCCAGGTGGCTCCCTCAACCCTTTTCGGTAACACTTTACTTGAGGGTATCTACATAAGGGTGACATGACACTGTCATAACTATGACATGACAGGGGCATGAACCTGTCATGAACATTATGTACATGTCATAAATGTTTATGACTGCTGTCATTAGGTGTCATTTATTTTTGTAATGACAAGTTGACATTGTTTGGGTTGTCTTGATTATGACAACTTGGCATTAATTAAAGTGACATTACCAGAAGATGTCTTTTTCATGACAGCTTGACAGTGACATAAAGACACCTTCTGGTAATGTCACTTTGATTAATGTCAAGTTGTCATAATCAAGACAACCCAAAACAATGTCAACTTGTCATCACAAAAAACAAATGACACTTATTGACAGCAGTCAAAAACATTTATGACATGTCCATAATGTTCATGACTGTGTCATGTCATAGTTATGACAATGTCATGTCACTCTTATGTAGATACCCTCAAGTAAAGTGTTACCCAATTCTCTAACTTACACTTAAAATGAATTAATTCTCTTTGGGAATTTTTTGTACTTTTAATGTAAATAAGGTACCAGAGTACATAAAAAGCATAAAAATAGAGCTTGTTTATCAAGAAGTGCCAGGGGAGGATCCACCAACAGAGGTTCAGGCGAAGCCCGAATGTCCTTAAATACGAGAAACCCCCTTCATACACCTGACCTATGCTGCTTGCTGCGACTTGCCCCTGGCTTCCTGCCATGTTGCAAAATTGGCCCCCAGGCAAAGCAAGTTAAGTGTCTTTGGTGTAGGGAAATAATAAGTTAAAATACATGAAATCACAGTACAACATGAGGTGCATGGAGTGCTGCTGGGTGTAGAAAAAGTGTGCTTCTGGTGCTCTTCGGTGTGGGGATCAAAAAAGTGATAGAAAGAAAATGTCGACATGTTTCGGCCATGTGGGCCTTCATCAAGATGGTAAATGTCTTGATGAAGGCCCACATGGCCGAAACATGTCGACATTTTTAATCAGAACAAAGCCATGATTTAATAAAGGCTTTTTATTTTTCTACTCCCTGAGTGCCTCGGTTTTTTTAATTTTCTTTCTATTACATTAAATCACACACTGTAGGCTGTCTGTCTCTCAATAACAGATTGTATGCGTGTGCGTCACAGACTGTATTTTGTGTGTGTGTGTGCGTGTCAGCTCAGCTCAGGTCAGGTACTGTACCACATGCTGTATAGGCTAACCAATCTCACACAGTCTGTAGAAACCTTAACCAAGTGATGACATTCTTTCAAGTGCCATTTTGGTATTTACAGAAGTAGTTCATTATTTTGGTAAATACACATATTTGCTTTCTTGCCAAGAGTTAGATGAGAAGCGCAATACCACCTAATAATGTGATAATTATAAATGCCGTGTTTCTTTTACCACAGAAGTTGGAGGTCAGAGCTGGTAATGATATCATACCCAAGTTGACTGCGATGTTGTTAGCAATAGCAGTTAATAACAATGCATTATGCTGTATTCTGAGCATAGAAACACTGTAGCAACATGTCCATAAATAGAAGTTGGACCCTACTGTGTGTACAACACAGATAAAACAGAAGTGCTCTAAACAGTTTGTCACTACAGCTTTGTCTGCTGCTGTCCGCAACCTACATGCTAAAATGTCTTTTAATGTTATACGTGCTGTTTTTTTGTTGTGGGAATTTAGTCACTGTAATCCAAGGGCTTGTGCTCTATGTGCAAATGTTTCACCAAAACAAGTTCCCTCTCTACACTGCTATGCGAGAGCACTGCCGCTACATCCTCGGCTTAGTGCTGCCCAAGAGGATAGGGATTTGTTAAAAGATAAAAACAACCCAGCCCATTTTTTTCCCCGTAGTGCAGACTCATGGGTTCAACCAGACTTTTTTCCAGTGCTGGCACAGTGCTTAAAGTAGTGACAGGGATTCTGAAAATGGTGACACAGGCGAGAGAATTCTGTCTGTAATTTGTGGCCAATGGCAGGTGTATATCAGTAGTCTACATCCTGTGTCAGACTACCCACAACATGACTTTATTAATAATGTAATAAATCCATTTTTGGTGTTTGAGAATCAAAGGTAAAAACCATGATTTTTAAGTGAATGTATTCTTTTACCCCCTCCACTAGTCTTCATTGTTTATATAGCACCTTTATTTGTATTTGTCATGCTTTTATTTATGCTGTCTGTCCCTGCATTGGATCCGTGGATTTTATACTATGTGGTCTTATCTTACATTTTCTTAACACAAACAAACACAATGATTAGCCAACAGTATAAACATTTATGTCACATAAGGAAATATGTGTCTGTGTTCCCCTGTCGTCAGTATTGTTTTTTATTTTTTGATTTTTTTGTATTCCTCTCACGCAGTGACTGGTATTATGCTCGGAGTCCCTTTCTCAAGTCTCACCTCACTGCTGACATAATCAACCATCTTTATGAGCTCAACCAGATCCAATTCGACGTGGCAGCCAGAGGTTATGACCTTGATGCAGATTGGCCAACATTTGCGAGGTAAACAATTCCTAGAAACATCTGTTTACACGTTTACAGCTGGCAGTTTCCTTTCTTTTGTTTAAGAAAAATACAAACTTGAGTGTGGTTGTTGTTTAGGTGAAATCACAGGTACTTAATAAAGACAGAAGCTAATAGTTCTTCTGCCTCGGGGTTGGAAATGATTTGAGTCTGTCAGAGACAGCCCTTAAGTAATGTGAA
Organism: Epinephelus awoara; assembly: GCA_035609425.1. Lineage (NCBI taxonomy): Eukaryota > Metazoa > Chordata > Actinopteri > Perciformes > Serranidae > Epinephelus > Epinephelus awoara. The sequence continues at coordinate 20,371,673 of CM069306.1, read as the reverse complement.
ATTACACCTCAGTTTAGTGCACCTAATGTAGGATTGTGGTGAAGCGATATTGGGTGTTTCACCACTTGAAGTAACACTTAATTATCTGATCACTCTGCACATTCACAGCTCTTTTTTTACTCGAGTGTGTGCAAATGTGTGTATGTGAGAGTCAGTGGGTGCTGACAATGTGTGAACGCTGATCACTGTTGCTCACGTCAGCACCTTTGCCAAAACTTTTCACTTCCATGTCATCAATTTGCAGTCGCTCTGCAGGCAGCGGACGCAGTTTTTTAAAAGCCTCATTTGTGTTGTTGTGGTGCAGCAAATTATTGAGATAAATTAGTTAAATCTCACAATACAATACAGTGCAATGCAGCAACACCCACAGCTACACAAACTACTATTTGGAAGATTACCTGAAAAGGAGCTGGTACAACACCTGTCACACACATTATAAACAAAAATAAAGATGATGTAATTCAGAAATGCAGTATTTATTTCAAGGGCTATTGTGTAGAATTACATAGAACAGTAAAGATACAGTACGTACAATATGGTGTACACTCTTAGATTTTTGTTGTATCACTCTACAGTACTTGTTCTGCTTGTCATTTCCCCACAAGTAGTCAGAAAATTCACCCACAAACCACAGTTAGTTGTTTTCACATTTATCATGACTGGATGGAAACAGTTTCACCACTGTGCTAGAGATGAATAACTTGATATATGACAACTATTGCTCTGTCATTCAAGTAATAGGCTTTCTCTGCAGTCATTAGTAATCTAATCTAATTTCATTTGAAGTTTGAATGCAAACTATGAAGTGAATGTGTCATATGGCATACACTTTATTTTGGGTCCCATTGTTTGTGAATAATATAGAAAACAACTGAAAAGTGGTTGTACATTGTGACATTGTGAGTTGCAAATTCATGAGAAATTTCAGTGTAATTTGTCACCAATTATAGGAAAAATATAGACAGTGTTCAGTTGGAAAACTTTTAATTAACTGGTAGCATAACCTTTTTACAAAGTAATAGTTAGTGTACAAGAGGTCAGCTGAACATGCAGAAATAAAAAATGTGCTGTTGTAAATTAGAGACAGGCACATTCAACACATACGGAGGTAGTTTTTACAAATGACGCTGTTTATAGATTAATCATTTTGTCTCTGAATTTTTTTGGGGGTTTTTTTTAGGCTTTTTTTTCAGTCATTAAATTATTATTCTTTTGCAGTCTTCCTCTGAATTCCTCTGAAAATCAACAACCAGATATAGACCTCACCCATTTACATATTTTAAATATTGTTTCATTTCTTGGTTCTTTCTTAAAACCTCTGTCACATAGTATGAACTTGTTATTCGTTCTGTGTCAGAACATTGTGTTAGAACAAAGTGTTGCTATAGAGCCACCTACATATTTGCTTTTGTCAACTTGAGTTTCTCTTTTCTGTCAAAAACAACATCTGTGTTTTTCATCAGCCGGAAGTCATGTTTTAGGTTTAATGACCTTTATATTTAATGTCTCATTACATTAAAGGCGAACATTAGGCACTGCCTCGTCAGCTTTCCTGTGGAGGCCTCCCAGTCGCTGTTCCAGCATCAACAGTCTCGTTAGCAGCTACGCAAACTCACAGGTACTCACATACTCATATTTTATATGGACATTCTTGCACAAATATTCATTTAAATGTGACTGTTTGAACTTTAATGCTCCCTGTTTTCATTCATTGACCAGGCGCAGGAGTTCCTCCCAATCCCAGACCACAGTCTTCTTGGTGAACTGGGTGAACTGGGGGAACCCTCTCCTTGCAGCATCGCAGAAAACCTGCGCATTGAGCTCGACCAGTCTGAGCTCAGACAGCAAGAGCTTCTGGTGCGGGTTCAGGAGTTGGACAAAGAGGCTGCTGAGCTTAAAGGCGTGATTACAGACCTTCAAAGCCAGCTAGCTCAGAGGTCCACAGCAACCCAAGGTAACCAAGAGACAGTTAACCACCTTCAGACCTGTAGGGAACCAGTAAACAGTGAAATTCAAGACAGACTTACAGCTGCTGAGAACAAAAATATGGAGCTTCTCTCAAAGTTGGACGAGGCTCTCAAAGAAAAAGGACAGCAAACCACTAGCTACTGCGACTCGGCCTGGAAAATCCAGGAACTCCTGGATAAACTCAAGACAGCAGAGGAGGAAAGACTGGAGGCCAAGAGAGAGGCTGAGGACAGGGCCAGGCACTCTGAGCGTCTGTCCCAGGAACTTAAACTCAGGGAAGAAGAGCTGAGGAACAGTGAGGAGAAGCTGGCTGAAGTAAAAGCCGGTGCTCAAGACGAACACGTGGAGGCACTCAAACGCCTGGAGGAGCTCCAAAGTGCAGTTGGTCGAATTCAGGGGGCCCTGAGTTTGAAAGAGAAGGAGACAGGGAACTTGAGAGCCCAGCTTCAGGATCTACAAGCATCACTGGAGTGTAGAGAACGGCAGGCTGAGGATCTGAGAAGGCGACTGCAAGAGGAGAGGGAAGAGGTGGAGCAGAGATGTAGCATGAGTAGTAGCCAGAATGAGGAACTCGAGACCGAGCTCCTGGATCTAAGTAAAGCTCTAAAAAACAGAGAGAAAGAGCTTGCTGTTAGTTCAGAGAGAATCAAGCATTTAGAGGAGCAGTTGGAGAAGCTAAATGTTGAGAAAGAAAGTCTGAGCTCTAGACTTGCCGATAATGAAGCAGTTTCATGCGAGAAACTTGAGGACTACAAAGCCCAATGCGGCAGTCTCATGGAAATGAATGCCAAGCTACTCCAAACAGTTGAAAAAACTGAGGGGAGCATTATAGAGCTGACTGAAAACAGGGAAGCCTTGTTAGACCAGCTAGCCTCCTTGAGGGCTTCTGAGAAGCACTTAAAGGGCCAAGTTGAGGCTGCAAATATGTGTGTGGAAGATCGGGAAAAGAAGCTTCTCGATGAAAACCTGCATCTGGAGGAGATTGCCCAGAAGGCACTCGTCCAGAAGGAGGTTTCTGACACTAAATTAAAGAAGCTAGAGCTTGAGAACAGGGAGCTTCTTGAGGTCCAGTCCTTGTTGAAGAAGCAGTTAGCAACAGCTCAACAGGAACTGGACTCACTCACTGCCAAAGCTACAAAGTTGGACAAGAACCTCACAGTGTCCCAAAGAAGCCAAGCAGAGTTACTTGAAAAACTCCAGGAAACTGAGGCTAAACTCAGAGACCAGACAGCCGAATGTGGGCGTCTGCAAGCCAGGGCAGAGGAGCTGGAGAGCAGGACTGGGGAGCTGCACGATGAAAAGGGCGCTGCAGAGAGCAATGAAAAAATGCAGAAGCTTCACAATGAGCATCAGACATCTTCAATGGAAACCAAAGAGGCCCCGTTCAGGCTAGTAATAGCTGAGGCTCAACTGGAGCTCAACCTAAGGGAGGTGCACCGGCTCCAGGAAGAGGTGGTCGACCTCAGGGCTCAGCTTTTAGCAGGAACTGAGGAGAGGATGAAAGTTCAGGCACTGCAGGAGGTGACTGAGTCCTCCAGAGAGGACCTGCGTGTCTTAGCAGAACAACTCAAAGCTCAGGTAGAGGAGCTAAACCGCCGGCATGTGGATGAGATTCTCCGATCTCGGGAGCGAGAGGAGGCTATTATCCGGGAGCGTGACGGCGAGGCTCTGGCTCGAGCAGGTCTCGCTGCAGAGGTGACGGCCTCCAGAGAAGAGCTCAATAAACTGAAGCAGCGTTACGAAGCCTTGTGTCTGGAGAACAGCGAAGCCAAGGAGGCGCTCCACAGAGCCAACACAGAAACAGCTGAACTCGGCGTGCACGTGTGTATGCTAACTGCCGAGAACGAAGAGGCTCGCCTGCGCTGGGAGGGCTTGTCAACACGACTGCAAGAGCTGGATGAGGAGGCAGCTCAGGAGGCAGAGAGGCTTAACACCTGCATGGAGCAGCTGAGACAGGAGAACCAGCGACTCCTCGATCAGCTCCGTGACGAGGAGGGTTCGTTGGCAACCGAGCAGGAGCTGCAGGAAAAGCTGAGTAAGGCCCAACAGGAGGCTGAAGCTTTGCAAGAGACGAGTCAGGAGGAGATCCAGGCACTCCGGTTCCAGCTCAGCAGCCAAGCCATGAGCCAAGGCGGCCAGCTCCAGGTCAGCCACAAATTAAGAAGTTAAGCATGCGTCAATGTGTTAACATGCACTTAAGTAACCCGGTTACAGTTGGCTTTGTCCTGTTAGCTGGCTTCCTAAGCATTGTGTAAATGAGGAATCTAGTGTTAATCAGGCTAGGGAATCAGAGAAACCTGATTGCTCTGCCATGTGTACGGGGAACCTGGTTTCTAATTGGCTATTTTGAAAAAAGCAGCAGAGAGGCAGGAGTGAGCACATTTTAATATCTTATTCATCGCAAGTAATAATGTTAACCCAATATACAGCTCTTTTTTTTTTCTGTCCTCATATCGTGTAGCTTTAACATATGACGCAGACTTCAGGAGTAGTAACAGTGTCTCATGAAAGGAGAGAATTTTATGTACTGATGCATTTTCCCATTTTGAATAATCCCATCCAAAGTCAGACTGAAACTAAAAGCAACATAACATAACCTCAAGAAGGCTGATTAATCAGTTTCTGATGCTGAACATTAAAACTCAAGCACAAATGTGCAGTGAGTTAAAGCTACTCTGGGCAGAATTCAATTACTGACCTGCTGCTTGTAAACATGGGTTTACAATAACAGGGTTACCACAGTGCAGCTAGATGCGTCCTCCCAATTATCTGTGTAACCTGATTTCTCTGAGCGCCCTGGTTATTTGGGTGCATGCAAACACACCACTTAATTGTTTTTTGTTAATAATGTCAGCAGATCTACTGTAATATATTTTTTTAAACCCTATTTGTTAAGTCATCACGTCATGAATTTGTGGTGTGTGTTTTCATACAGACTTTGGATCAAGAGTTACAGGAAGTGAAATTACAGCTGACGACTGAGCAGGAGAAAGTGGCCGACCTGGAGAACAAATTCAAACAGCTAGAGGTGAGAAGATACACTGATGCCATGTGTGCCAAAATTTTGTGTACTACATTATTAGCAGGTTATCCTGGACCCTGTCTCAGACATCAAACAGTTCAAGGATGTTTAAATCATGGTAGTGGAAGTGGTTTTATGCGAGGAAATGAAACTGGGTGCTGCAGACAACACAACAACATATATGTTCAGGTCTATGTGCCTAGGATTGATAAATGAAAACATGAATTCCAGTTACATTGTATACCTGCAATTGAGGTAATCATAACATTATGGTCACAGACATAATTCACAAAGAACCAGAAATAATGTCTTGCTTTGCTGTACTGATTGCAGGCTGAGAATCAGAGATATTGCCAACAGATTGAGGAGAAAAACATCCAGATGGCTGATTCTGAAAATCTCATCCAGCAGAAAGAAGACGAGATAATCCATCTGAAAAGGAATTTATCAAGGTGAGATACTGTATTCATAATCACACATTCTGGACCGAATTAGAGCTCTGTGAAAAATGTTTTTAATCTTGTGTGTTTAGATCAGAATGTTTATTTTTCATTTAGCGTGTCTTATCCTGGAATTTGGCGTCCTTGTTCTGTGCTGTTTTTAAAATTCAAGCCTAAAAATAACAACTGCGTGGGCACAATAAGAGTCACCCAAGAATCTCTGGACATGTTATGAATATGCATGTGTGCAGGTCTGAGGATGGTCTGGCAGCGGCTCAGCGAACCTGTCAGGAGATGAGTGAAAACCTACGGAGAGTCACGCAGGACAAACAGAGCTTTGATCTTAAGGCGGCTGCTGAACTCGACGATCTTTACCGCACCAAAATCAATTTGGAAGAACGGCTTGTAGAACTCATCAGGTACATACATGCTTCATATTACCTCAGGTTTACGATTTCTTTTTTGTACATGAGGTTAGTTTGATTTAAATATGCACAAAGCAGGGTTGATACATGACGCAGAGATTTATTGCCTAATGCCTTGGGGTTTGTGTTTTCAAAAGGCCACCAACAACACATCTAGATAGTGTACGTAATCTGTAGTACACAGGTGATTTTTAGGAAATAAATGAAAATGCTTGCTGGTGCTTTTTGCAGGGAGAAAGATGCACTGTGGCAGAAAACAGATGCCCTGGAGTTTGAGCAGAAGCTACGAGATGAGGAGACGGAGAGGGACGTCAACTACTGTCTGGGCTGTCACAGTCAGTTCAGCTGGTGGATCCGCAAGTACAACTGCAGGTCAGATGGCCCTCTGTATGATTAACAAGTGTACTATATATAACATATTTCACCAGATCAACTAAAGTACTAAAGTCAGTGCTGCTACTTTTAAACTAGTTGTGTAATGACGCATTTTCTGAAACACTGTTATACCTCTAAAAACATGAAACTTCCTCTCTGAGGAAGTTACTCTTAATCAAACCCCTAAAATCTTATCTCGGTTCATCAAAGTTACATATTTAGAAGTTGTTTCTATGAAAAAAAGTCCCTTCATGCAGTGAGATGGTTTAGATGTTACTCTACACCTTTGCCTCATTTAGTATGTGCAGATGAAGTTTGATATAAAAAGGACTCCTGCCCCTCAGCCGCTCACCTGCAGTTTAGCGTACCTGCTCACCTTCGAGCAGTTTCAAGGTGAAAATGCTCAGCCATGTCACTGACTGCTTATTGCGCTCATAACATATCTTATATCATATAAAAAACACTGTATGGACATGTTAACAGGGATAAAAAAATTGGATTTTTGCTGGAGGGTATTTTTAAAGGTCTAGTGTAAAGGCATCACTGACCCCAAAATGACATTTCCCTTTGTGATTGTTTCGGCCAAGACAATCACATGTCACAGGAACTGAGGTCCAATGACATTTTTATTTCTGTATTTCACTTCACATTTAGACTGACTAACTACACCCAAAAACAAAGTCAAATAACGTCCACACCCAACACCCAACTGAATGGCTTTCTTCGGCACGCAATACAAATGTCAGCTTGCTGCGGCGCCTTTGTAGAAGCAGGTCTCGCTCTATGTGGTGTCAATGAATCAAGAAAGTTGCACCTGTAAACAGTTTTAGACATGTGATAAGTTGCACTAAAATTTGAGGATGAGCATTTCACTAATTGGATTTCAGGATTTGTCTGTTATCAACTGCAGGTTACTGAAATCTGTAAAACATTTATGTTTGTCAGGTCGTAACAGGTGGCTCAGATATCATGCATGTGAGGGTTTACACAGTGAGCAGGCTGATGAACACGTCTGAGAGTTAAAGAGTTTATTAGAGAAGCAGTGTAATGGCTGCTTGTGACTTAATGCATCATAGAATCGTGATCATATTTGTACTTTTAAATTCTACGTAACAGTCAAAATTAGCGTAACAATACTTTAAATAGAACAACATGTACAATTAAATTAAATTTCAGAAATGTGTCAAAAGCCATCTGAAATGTACTTTTAGCAGATGCATCGTTAAAGGTGCAAAATTGTGAGGTGATTTGAAACCTGCTCTTAAAGCTAAGAAGAAAAAAAACCTCCACTCAATGTCATACTAATTCCCCTTCACACTATAATAATCTGCATTTCAAAATGTTTTTTTTCTCCATCTTAATCATAATATGTCTATTCCCAGACTGTGTGGGCGTCCCTTCTGCTACTACTGCTGCAGTAACACAGTCAGCACCCAGCAGGGCGGCCACAGAGAGCACTGCTGCAGAGACTGTTACAACCAGCACAGTGCAGTGGTTGAGCGCCACCCACAGGAGGAAGTGACTAACAGCACACCGGGGACACCTTTCAGTCGTTTGCTGCAGGCTGGGAGAGCTGTGGCCGGTGTTCCAGGTAACAAAACACACTCTTTCTCACATATGCAAGCATGCTGAAATAGTGTGTCAGTTGCTTAAGTAAAGGCACACTTGCTTTAAATTGGGATGTGTTAATGATGACATACACATACAGTAAGAGTAGAGTATAAAATGCAGTAATGAACATGAAGCCTGTTTTTATTTTCTAGGAGCAGACGAAGGTGAGAAGCTGGACGATGGTGTTTTTGACATCATCACAGACGAGGAGGTGAGTGGGGTCTACGACAGTGACTCCCTCTCTTTTGCCACCGCATGCTCTCCTGGACATGGACAGCAGGGGGCAGCACAACTGTAAGTATCTCACATGAAGTCACTCACAGGAGGGAATGAGACTGTGGCACAGGAAGTCAATAAACCATGATATGAGATAATAATATCAACTGCAGAAACAGATTTTCTATTTGCAACATGTCACCTTCATAACAGTCTGTTCAGTCTTTTCCAAATTTAGTTCTTTTGGACATCACAGTGGGGAAACAAGAAATGTTTGCAGTGGTGAAAAGAAATTTACCTCATGACTCAATCACATTTTCTCATAGCTTTAACATTTTTCTACATACATTGCCTATAAAAAGTGACTTAGTGATATAAGACATACACATATTTGCACTTTGGCCTGTATAGCCATGCTGTGTGTGTACTGTCTTGCTTTTAATGCTGTGTGTGTTTTCATTACATGTGTACTGTGTGAGCCACGTCTAAGACTCCTTTCCATTGCTTTGATACTGTAGTGTTTTTCTGATTCATTTATTTCATTCTGTACAACTTTACAACAGTTTTTATTCAATTTTTTGTCACTTCAGTAAAATAATTCTCCATAAATTGATTTTAAAAATGTAAAAGATGCATCACTCTTTTTAGAAACAGCAGTGCCAGTGCAGGAGACCTCACATCAGAAGACACCGAGGACCTCAGTGCTGCGGTGCAGGATGCAGAGATCTGCCTGCTGAAGTCTGGAGACCTCACGTGAGTTTCACATGCGGTGAAAGTTACGCTGGCGTTTACACGTGGGTGTGGTCACAAAGTTAGACTTTAAGCTTTCGGAGGAAGTTTGTTGTATATACTTCTGGTTAAAAGTTTGTGTTTATCCAAAAATGGGAAGTGAAACATGAAGCTAATTCATGTGTGGGATAGAGTACTTCCCTAAATGCCACTTGGTGCATGTTGTGGGACCAGTGTCGTTTCTTATGTAATTTAGAGGTATGGTGTCAGCATGTACCTGCCTCTGTGAAGTGCCGTTGAGCAAAGTGCTAAATGCTATCACCACAACTAAGATATATTCTGAACTCTTAGTCTGTGTTTTAGTCTGGTGAAATCTGATTAATAGCATAGAAAACGAAAATGAAAAATATCCAGGAGTGTGGAGTAAGACAGAAGGAAGCTAACCAGGCCTCTTTAGTCCACTCCTCATCTAGAGCTAGAGCCTCAAACCTGTATTAGCCACTACTAGCATAGCACTTCTAAATCTCCAACTGAACTGTGAGCAGACAACCTACATTTTGAGTAATGTAGGCACCAGGAAGAAGAATCTCTGGTTCTGCTGCATTTAATTCGATCTCTTTTCCCAAGCAAATAATACACACATATACAAACACTTTACAACAATATTGCAAACTTTCTTGTTATCTCTTTTACTCCCTGTGCTGTAGGCTTTCTGTCCACTTCACAGTGGATGACATCTCAGGCTTTGGGCACAGCTCCCGAGAGCTCTTCATCAAGTCCAGCTGCTACAGCACCATCCCCATCACCGTGAGCGGGCCTGGTCCCACTGTCTCCTGGACGTTCACCTCCGAACCGAAGAGCATCTCCTTCAGTGTGGTCTACAGGGAGAGTGCAGAGACTCCACTGGAGCAGGCCAAGGTATACATAATACACAATACCTCATCTCAATGCTTTAAGGGGAAAATTCACTACCAAATTTATGTGGGAGTCCAGTCAGTGTTGATGGTAAACATAGTATAGTGAAGCAAAAAAAAAAAAAATCCTAAGTGCATGCTGTATTGACGAAGAAAGCTGAGTGCTACAGTACTAGTTGCAGAGCCATGCATTAGGCAGTCTTGGCTTCTCTCTGCTACATTTCTTCAGCCTTATAATCTGGCTTAGATAAATATGGCTGAATATCAGAGTCAGCCAAAACCCTGTGAAATATATTCTTCATTTTCATTGTTGGAAACATAGCTATTTTGCAATACAAGCGAAGAAAACAACAAAGTTTTGTTTTTGAGCAGCATCTAGAGCACATCCACTGGCTGCCAGAGATTAAATCCAAACTGTAGTTCTACCTCCTTCCAACTACGTCACAGTCACATCAAATGACGGCACTTAAAGAAGGAAGACTTACAGATTTAGCAGCTGCAGACTTAACTTTCTCTGTCAAAATAACATGCACTGATGAATTAATTGCTTTAATCTACACTAATTGGACATCTGCATAAAAGGTGGCATATTTTCCCATTAAAAAACTGTGGCTGGACTTCATCAAAATCAGTCAAGCAACTGTGAAATGCAGTATTTGCAGAATGATTTAAGGATTTAAGTCTGTGGCTTAGACATTTCACAACCATCCATCATGTTAAAATGAAAAACTTGTGGTTTGTTTGATAACCTGAGTAGGTCTGCCTCAGCCTACCGCCAGTGTTCCACCATATTCTATGACTGTCAGCAGTGGATTGTGCATGCATATAAATGATGTTTGCTGATGATAAAGTACAAAACATATAATTTCCGCTGTGTTTTTCACTTCTGCAGGTGTAGCGCAGCACAACCAGTGAAGAGCAAATGCCATTTTCATTCAAAATGACTCAGGACAGGGTTAATGAATGTTGCAGAGTAGAAACCAATTATTGGTCAAAGTTGAACACCTTTTGGTTTCAGTATGATACTGAGTTAAAACAGTGTAATCCCCAACAAACTGTGAAAAAGATTTGATCAGCAGATTCTCAACTGAATTTAGTTTTGATAAAATGCATGTAATTCTCTCACCCTTTCAGATCTGTACCCAATACATGCAGATACATATTTCTCTGCTGCAGTTATAAATGTCAAACAAGATTTCTCCCCTTTGCTCTCCACAGGTCTTGATCCCTCTGACTCGCTGTAACTCCCACAAAGAGACAATCCAGGGGGAACTGAAAGTCAGAAACGCTGGAGACTACACACTCGTCTTTGACAACTCTTTCTCCAGGTCAGTCACCGTGTGTGTGTGTGTGTGTGTGTGTGTGTGTGTGTGTGTGTGTGTGTGTGTGTGTGTGTGTGTGTGTGTGTGTGTGTGTGGTGTATGTGTTTCTTTGCGTGTTTGCTAAAAATCCTGTTAACCACAAACAGCTATTATCTCAGAACTAGACCAGAAGGTGTGAACATAAGCTAACGTTCCTCTTTCCTGTTGATCAGGTTCATCTCAAAGAAAGTGCTGTATCATCTGAGTCTAGACAAGCCTGTGGTCTACGATGGAACTGATCTCCTATGAGCGGGACAGGAAGAGAAGCAGGTGTGAGACTGACTTATGAAACACATTCAGGGTGTTTAAGCTCATGCGCATATCTTCAAGGCGACTGGGTCGGAGTCTACTGACGTTTAACAATCTCAATGAAGGTTACGGCATTTTAAAAATGTCTCTCTCGGCGGGCAACTTGATCACGTGGTGTTGCACATCAGATGAATTCTGATCATGAGGAAGCTGGAAAAAAACAATGAAGTAAAACAATGTTACACTATTGAATGTGAGCATGCACTACCTTTTATAAAAGCCTGACATTATAGTTTAAATGTAGCACTAAGGGTATTGAACTTCACTCCTACAGTAGATGGCTGGAAGATTGTTGCATATTTGAATGTGAAGAACTTGTGTGTGTGCACTTTCAGCTTTCTCTAAAGCTCCTAGAGGCAACTTGCTTTTACTGCATTCTCATAAAGTAAAGCTGCATATTTTTCTTTAGCATCAGGTGCAGTTGTTTGATAAATAACGGTCTGTTCCCATTAGGTTCTTTGACTCATAAAGTAAGACTGCTGTCTTTTAAAATGGGATTAATGTGCGCTCTGCACAGTGACAAAAGAATGGGAGATATGGTTAAAATCCTCTACCGCGGTACTGCAATATTGCAATACTGCACTATGACAAGCCAACCCTGGGGAATGGAAAGCAACTGCCACAACTGCTTCATTCATGTTTTTACTGTGATATCATTGGAGTGCCACGTATTTCCACCATGCTACAACCGCCAGCAGCGTAACGAAGTGCTGCGCATTTGCTGTTTTTTTAGTGGTCACCAACAGTTGAAAATTTTTTGGGTTGAAACGCTGCAGCCACTTGTCGCTTTTTACCCAGCTCTCCACTCACAGAAGAGGAGGGGCGGGACAAATACCACCAAGACCAACCGTCACATCGCTGAACAACAACAAAAATGGAGGAGAAATTAATATGTAACCTACTACCTGCCTAACCTTAGTACTGCTCCAGCCTTCTCTTCATACAGAGAAAGACGCCATTTTTACTTGTGCAGATATTCTGCATCATAGCAAAGCGTCTCAGCTGAAAGAAGTCCGTGCAAGTCTGTTTTCTGCATTTAACAGAGAACAAGTAGCTATTTAATTTGTTATAAAACTGTCACTTTTGTAATTTAAAAAGCGACAATAAACCCTACTAATAGCCTGACAATAAAGCTTATTAACAAAGCACTAACATCAGGAAGAATGAAGTAATTTCCAAAAACAAAACTTGGCTGTAATATTGTGTATTGTGCTGGTGAGCCACCCTTAATCACCACAAGGCAAATTCCATCATCACTACAGCCCTACCGCAGTATGTGTGATATCAATATTTATCATGATTTAATAGATTTTCTAGAAAATCAACTGTTTATGGATAAAAGAATTGGACAGAAGTGTTTGTTTTTGACGTGGCAAATGAAGGTACTTCATCACATTGATGCAAAAAAATACAATATTGCCATAAATCATATCCTGCTCATTGATTGATTAATGGACCGATACACCCAGAGATATTAAAGGGAGAGCTACCACAGTGTCAGTGGTTCAGAAAAATCTTTAAAAGTTTACAAAATCACATCAGAATTTATCATCATGTAAATGTTACAGGAATGAGACATGACTGTAAAGGAGGCCTAAATTATGTAAAATTTGAAAAATGGATGCATAACCTCAGCTGAATTTGTTTTAAATGCACAAACGTACTTTTAACAAATCATCTAATGTTACTAACACTTTAAAATGGTGTCATGCTGTTGCAGGAGGAGAAACTTACTCCTCATACTATCTGTGTCCAAAGCATGTACTGTAATCTGTTTGGAAGTTCTTGCTCATCTCACACACAGTAGTGTCCTCAAAATTGTTGCCCTTTCAGCTGTTGGAAATTACAAGAAACGGATTTGTTGTGTTGCGATTATGATGAAGCAGAACAGGAAGAAGCAGGACTTGTGCGTAAGCCGGCACACTGCCAAGTCATTCGGTTGCAATTGTTTTCAGGAAACAGGCTTTAATTCTGTGTGTTTCTTGTTATTGCAGTTTATGAGCTCTATGCATGCAAACACTAAGAATGTGCACACTGACCTAGGGGGGGGAAAGAGGGCGCACATAGTAAAAATGTAACTTCCAGTGCTTTAAATATTCAGTTTTAACTTCAGTCATCACTCATGTTCTGACAAACGGTGATGATTTTTTTATTAAATCATTATATTCATTTAGTGAGGGTAGAAGCTGCAATGATATTTATCCTGACACGCATAAAGCCTTTAGATGAAGAAACATGATTATAATAAGGAAACTTTCTTATTTATAGAGTGCTTTTCTAGATGGAAAGGGATGTTAGTTGTTTACTGTTGCTGTGTGATGTAAATCTAAACAAAGTCTGCAGTGTGTCAAACAGAAATATGAATCTCTGCAACAAGCCTTCAAATAATACAAGTCCAAAAATCACTTTTATACTTGTCTTATAAGGACGTTTTATTTGAAGGCTTTAATGTTGAAATTGACCTTATTTCTCAACCGTGTCTTCACTCTGGTCATTAAATCATACTGACTTGAATATACTGAAACATTGCTTTGTTATTCAGTAGAGAATTTACAAATTCCCAAATGTCTTCCACTATTTTAAAACCATTTTGTAACTTATATTTTGAACATGACATAAGAAGGAAGATAAGGAAAAAAATGACTTTTTTATACATATCTGAGTAAGAAGAGTGATATATTGCCAAATACATTGGGGAAACATATTTGTCTATTTTATTGTTCTTGAATGGGAGCTTCTGTTTGAAGGCATCGCGACATGACTGCTGTATAACGCACTTTTGAAAGGGCTTTTTGTCCGTCTGTATCCCATGAGCCTTTGTGCCAGTTTATGAATGTTTTTCTTTCTTTTCATTTGTATCTAGGAAGTGTGTGATTGTAGATGTTTACTGCTGGATTTGTCAGAGGGAGGCTTTCACTCTCTGATATAAACTGTAAATGATTGTGGGGGAAAGGTTTTACTGAAATATCATTTACGCACTAAAGAATTATGATAGATCGGATTTAAGATTGCGGACAAATAAATAAGGATTGTGTGATGACTTCGATTGAGTGCCTGGTATTTTATATATCTACAATAATATTACAGTGTCCTCATCATCGACATGCTGACACACATAAGAACCCTGCAAAACTAGTGCAAGGATTGCCATTAAATTTAATACACACCTTCACGTCTTCATCAAGGTTAACTGTAATGTCTATTAGCACTGTCAACAGGTCAATATTTTAATTTGTTTATGACTAAATATCTGCAAAACTAATGACATTCCCATCAGCCTCAGGTGTTCTTTTTGCTTGGTGCTAATTAGCAAATATTTGCGTGGTTTAACATGAGCATGTTAGAACTATAACTGTGAGCATGTTACAGTAAAACACTAATGAAGCTGTGCCTGATAGTCATGTTCATGTCATATCAGAGTTATTACATCACAAGTTTCGGTAACACTTTACTTGAATGAAACTCTGAGTATATTAATCCTGAAATGAGGGAAACTCTTGGTTTTCAGTTCCAGAAAGAGAGGTAAGTCAAACTCTGAGTCACCATAGCAACTGACTCTGTGAACCTAACCTGCTCGCTGGCAGGTTTTCTTTAAGAAACCCTGAGTTCAGCCTGTCTCCTCCCTACTGCCAAGCCTGAAGCAAGCTGGCAGACAGACATGGGTTGCTCGTATGTAGGAAATCTAATCGTTATCGAGGTAGAATTAATTCACAATGCTTTACGCCGGGAGAGGATCTTCAGGCCCTGTTTGGATGTGCTGTCTTTCCCCAGTAAATATCTGTTTGAACCATACTGTTTTTTCATTAGACTCAATCATTTACCTGCCACACATATCAAACCTGACACACCACAGACGTGCGCTCTCATCAGAGCAAATGTGCATTGCGCTACATTTTCTGCTTGCTAAATTTCACATGCCGCTTCTCTCTCCTTGGCAGCTTTAGCGGTGTTGCTTTTTTTTTTTACGAAATATATGCTCATATTCGCTGTAGGCATTCATGAGCACCTCCAATTCCACAGGTGTAAAATAAGTTCATCGCTTTTTCTCTTTGGTTGCCATGGTGAATCGAGGTATCGGGGCTCCACTGATGATGGCTTTTTATTGTGGTTTTGCACATGCTTAACTCAAGGTGTACAGAACCTACTCAGAGTTGACTGAGCTAATTAGAATCAGCTGTTTTGGAACCGGATACTCAGTTTTCCAGCTCAGGGTAAGTCAACTTCATCAGAGTTCAGGATTAGACTCAGAGTTTGCTGAACTTCCTACCTGGAATACCCCTCAGAAGATGTCTTTGTCATGACAATAATTATCATTATGTCAACTTGTCATAGACACAAAAAGAGGTGCATTTATTGTTAATGTCAAGTTGTTACGACAAAGTCATCTTCTGGTAATGTCATCCTGGTTAATGTCAAGTTGTTACGACAAAGTCATCTTCTGGTAATGTCATCCTGGTTAATGTCAAGTTGTTACGACAAAGTCATCTTCTGGTAATGTCATCCTGGTTAATGTCAAGTTGTCATAATAAGGACATCCCAAACAAATTTAAAGTGAACTTGTCATGACAAAGACAACTTCTGGTAATGTCACTTTGATTAATGTCAAGTTGTCATAATCACGGCAACCCAAACAATGTCAACTTGTCATTACAAAAACCGAATGACACTTAATGACAGCAGTCATAAACGTTTATGACATGTACATAATGTTTATGACAGGTTCATGACCATGTCATATAATAGTTATGACAGTGTCATGTCACACTTATGTAGATACCTTCAAGTCAAGTGTTACCCAAGTTTTGTTAACGTCAGCGTCCAAGTCGTGATTACAAGTGGGAGACTCTTTTTGTTTGTTTGTTTGTTTTTTTCAAGGCACTAACTTATATGGAAGTGCCTAAAAAATGAACTAATATGGACGCTTCACATATTTGTTTAGTGTACTTCAATTTTAGTGGATATATGGTGTTCTAAATATTATAATGATTTAGTAATAATAACAATGGCGGCACTGTGGTGCAGTGGTTAGCATTGTCGCCGCACAGCAAGAGGGTTTCTGGTTTGAACCTGGGGTTGGGAAGCCCCACTGTCAGCGTGGTTTTTCTCCAGGTGCTCCGGTTTCCTCCCACAGTCCGAAGACATGCATGTTAGTGTAATTGGTGACTGGGCCTGTCCCAGTACCCACACTTCCCCTAGAAATACCCACTTGCACTTGGTTGTGCGTGTTCACGTTTAGGCAAGTGGTGTCCCAAAACAGAATTGAGGTAGTGGAAGTGGTTTCCAACAGTTGAAACCCGCCCTAGATTCCAAGGTAGCCCCGACCCACACTTAGAATGAAGTGGAAGATGAAATTTCCCAGAACACTGTGTGAAGTCAGCAACTTCGGCAAGTTTTGGAAAACAATTTGTTACTGTACAGTCGGAATGTATGCCGTACAAACAACAGATGGTTGGATCAGCGTAAGCTCATCAGCAACTTGATGGAACACAGCATCAAAATATTTAAACAAATCGACTTACCCGAACAAAATCAATCAGAACTAGAAGATGTCGTAGGCGCCTCCTGTTTTCAGCATTTCTTCTCCGTTGATTCATCAGACAGAGAACAAGCACAAGCGCTGGAGCCAGCATTTTCATTGCGTTGCTACTACACATGACGTATGCCTGCACGTCGGCCTAATATTTCTCACTTCCCTTATCAAGGGCTATCTCGCAAACGAGGGCACTCATTACCAAGTGGAAGATTTAAGGAGTAGAAATGGGATTGGCTGTTGACTTAATTGGCTGTAGGTGTGAATGTGAGTGTGAATGGTTGTCTGTCTCTATGTGTCATCCCTGTGATAGTCTGGCGACCTGTCCAGGTGTACCCCGCCTCTTGCCCATTGTCAGCTGGGATAGGCTCCAGCCCCCCATGACCCCCAGGTTAACCCCCAGTTACAGAAAATTAATGAATAATAATATTAAGAAGAAGAATACATTCTAATTAAATGTGCCTTTAAGGTTACCTCAGGGCACTTTGCTTTGTGGGATGATAGTGCCCTTCAACAGCACACTCGGAAATCAGTTTTAGAAGGTGTGCTGTCCTTTTTTGTCACTTCTGATGTGTACACAACACACACTCAAAATCTTCTAAGATGTAGTGTGTATTATTTTGGACAAGGCTAATGTCTTGTTATTGGAAGCATCACATTGCGTGTGGGTGTGTGCGCGCGCATGCTTGCTTTTACTTACATGCCTTCTCACCTGCGTGTGTGTTGTGAACAGTCACAAGTGTATTGTATTTGTGTGTGTGTATGTGTGTGTGTGTGTGTGTGCTCAAGCTATTGTTCTTGCAAGGTGTCCGTCTGAGAGATAGTGTTTATGTCGCAAAGGCCATTGTGCTTCTCAAGGTTAATGATCTCATTGTAAATCATGTCACATCCTCCTCCTCCTCCTCCTCCATGACTCCTCTTTCCTGCTTTTCTCTCCTGCCTGCTGCCTTCACCGACTGTCATTCGCACTGTGGCTGTGCACGTGTGTGAATTTGTGTGTGTGCTGAATCCTAATGCAGCACAGAATACACACACATACATGTAATCAATTCTCACCTGGGGATGATCACACACACACGGGGGTAAGTGCATTCTTGCACACGCATGTATAAAATGCACATTTCTCTACAGCACTCTCCATCTTGAGCCATATCATTTCCCACTAACATGATTCTCTTCAGATGTGCACCCACTCACATACCATAAAATGATATGATGAAGAACACACCATCACCTCTCCCCTCCTCAGCTCTGGGTATTGTGTGTCTGACAGTTACACAAGAATTCACAGTGTTTCTGAAACCTTTTTTCGATACAACTTGTCAGCGTTCAGCTTCCTTTTTCTAATAAAAAAAAAAGAGAAATGCTTTTATTGTCGGCGCCTCGCAGCCTGTCAAAGTCTCCCACGGTTGAAACAAAGGATGTAAGACATTTCACAACGTTTTCCACAGAGAATCAAAGGGTGTCAGCCGCGTTGCATTTGTCTGTGTTACTTGAGATGTGTCAGAAATCATTTGTCTAAAGTGCTCGCGTGTGAAGCGATGTGCTCTTCACAGTTTAACCCCTCAAGCAGGTAAAAGTGTCTGTCAGTTGGAGGAGACATAATGAAATAATTACACGCAGACAGACAGGTTTTCAAGAATAGTGGGCTCTAGTCTTATACTCCCACAAACCAAAACTAACAAATACAAAACTATTTTATACTCTCTGCCATATTAACTTTTTAAATTGTCTAAATTTCCACAAAACCAAAATTTATCTTTGCAGCCTACAGGTAATCCTATGCCACCTTAAACCAGTGAATTACTGCTGAGGCTGCTGCTGATGTGACTATAAAGACGAACACGCTCATGCACGTCATGGCTTTGCCCTGATGTGAAGATGTTTTGGAAGAATGTAACTGATCACCTGTCACTAATGTCGAATGTGCAGATTCCTCACTGTCCAGCCAATCTGTATGCTTAATATGAATGAATCCGCTTTTACGTCTGGAAACTCACGTCTACAACGGGCTTGAGACGCGCCCACGTTGAGGACTTGGCTCAGATTCCGGAGTTACTCTCTTACCCTGAAGGCTATGCAAGGATCCCGTTAGATTCAGCGGTGGGAACCTCTTGCGAACACAGGCCTTTGCTGACTTCGACCCCAGCAGGTTTTGAAACCCTGGACTTTCCGCATTGGAAGACGAGTGCTCTAACCACTACCCAAGGCTCCTGAAATACATCTTAATATAAAACGCAAAAAGTTAACATGGTGCCTCATTACATCTGCCATTTGGCATTGAAAATGGACATTAATGAACTGGAGAATACAAAAAAAAGGACTGTTAAAGTTGAATATCTGAATCAAGTGTGGCAGCTTACGTCCTCCAACAAAATCACAGTGTACAAATTAAATTTTGGTCACATGTTAAGACATATAATCAGTAAAGAGAAAAAGCTGCAGGCAGTAATGGACATGAAGAATGTGTGATTTGATTTAGGGTTACCCCCAAGCACCTAATTTGTCCCTGTGCTTTATTGTAAGTAGAGGAAAACCAAACAAAATAATGTGATTTCATGCAGTTCTGTGTGACCTTTACATATAACCAGTGAATATAACTATATACAAATGATCAAGTACTAGTGCCTGACTTGAGTATTTCCATTTCATGCTACTTTATATCTCTACTCCACTACAATTGAAGGTTGTACTTTTTACTCCACCTCATTTATTTGACAGCTGTTACTAGTTACTTTTCAGATTGAGACTTGCTATTAAAAAAATTCTTATGATAATCTTTTAAAGCAGTGGTTCCCAACTGGTCCAGATTTCTCCTTAGTCATCAATTCAAGGTCCACACAGTTTAATACATTCAGCATCATACTTGCGTTTGGCCATGTCGTTGAGCTAGTTTGCTGTCTCTGTCAAGTAGTAAGTTAGCCACTTACTCTACAGCAGGAAACACCACTTCAAAATAAGAGCTCTTTGCCAGAAATTCACTGTACTCTTAAATAAAGTGTGTTTTGACAAACTTGACATGTTCATGAGTCACTTGCGGTCCATTCAGAATGGACCCGTGACCCACTTTTGGACTGTGACCCACCAGTTGGGAACCACTGTTTTAAAAGACAGTGCTGTTACATTAAACTAGTTGTTCCCAGTGTTTTTGACTTGTGACTTCATACAAAAAAAACGAAACAGTATTGGGGCCTCCCGTTGTATCAGATGTCTGTGAGTTGTGTGATTTCCCCTTTAGTGTCACTTCAATAGTTGTTTAAGGCCCAAAGAGATGGTTACAAGAGCAGAGAATGGCTGTTGCAAAAAAGCTTTTAATGTCGTTATCTCAAGATCACGAGTTTATTATTTAGTTATCTCGAGAAAAAAAGATTGTCAACCAGTTATCACGAGAAAATAAAAAGTGTTTCCTCTTATTACCATAATGTATATCAGAGAACAGTGCAGCGGCAGCAGCTGTAGATGTAGTCTTGTGTGACCAGCCTCCCTTAGTCTAGGGACATTCGTCTTTCGTTTTGTAATAGAAATGGGTGGGGATATCCAGACCACGTGACGGCGTTGCCATAGGTACGGCACGTGTGTTACATGTAACAGAGATATTGCAGCTCTGCAATATAGCTGAATCAAATGAAATCATATCCATTTTAATCTCTTCTTGTGATGCACTGAACACTTCCTTTTCTATTGCACTAACGACAACAATTTAGGGAACAGCAATTCCCGTGTAAGCAGGTGTAAGGCAAAGCTAATCAGCTGTTGGTCGAGGAAGTACGGAAGTACACGGATTTGGATCCAATCACATCACTGGCGCTGGGAGCCAGCGCTAGTTCTATTTCAACTTTCCTATGGGAACGTCCACAGACGACATAGTCAGCCAGCGTGCTGACGTCATCGGCGTCTGTGTAAGAGACTAGTGTAGATGGCAACTGGACAGCTGTAGCAACTGATTTAAGCTTAAAATATCGGATCAAGGAGTATCCATTATTGTTTTTACTGATCAACACATCAGACTGTGCTTAAATCAAGGTCTGACACAGGCAGAGTTATGAATGAGTTATGAATCCTCCCCAGCGGTCATGACAGTGATCTTGAAGGCTGAAATCAAGTGTGATCGAATGAACCAGATACTCATTTCAAGTTCTCTACAATTCTCCAATAATCTCAAGAAGTAAAAGTCATTTTCTCATGATAAATGATCTCATGATTGCGAGAAATCAGCCTTTTGTTTTCTCGAGAATGGACGAAAATTAACCTATTATCACCAGAAATCAAGCTTTGTTCTCTCAGGATAATAAAATGATTAATTTGGGATCTTGAGATAACAGCATTAAAAAAAAAAATGCAAGCACAGCTGTTCTCAGCCTTCTAACGTGATAAAATATCAGTCACGGTAGACGTTTTCCTGCAGAAAAAGATCATTTAACTGATAATACATCTGTAGATTTTCTTAAGTAGGATTCTCAGTGCAGGACATTTTCTTATAATAGAGCATTTCATTGTTGCTGCATTGCTACTTTAACTTCTATAAAGGATCTGAATACTTCCTCCACCACTGAATATAAGTTGAGGAACTGTAGGCTCAAGCACCTCCAAATCACAGCAGATGAAGTCTCATTCTCCACAGTAACGCTCTCATTCTATTTAAGATTTCCCCTCAGACACCTTAACATAATCTGTACCTGCGTGACACTGCATTATCATAACTGAATAAAGATGGGTCAGGGTGAGTTGGCAGCCTCTCTGTGTGCAGAGGGCACAGCAGCGCTGATATGAACCTGCCACTGTGTCCCTGCAGTGTATGCATGAATGTGTGTGTGTGAGTATATCCACACAGACATGCTGGTGTGTGTTTGTGTGTGTACCTCCATCTGTCCGCTCGCTGGGTGTGTGTGTGTGCATGTGTGTCTGTGTGTGTTTCCTCTTTCAACAATTTCTCTCCTCAGGCTCTGCAGCCCCCCTGTAGCGGTAATGGCAGGTCGTGTTGGCCCTCTTAGACGGTTTGCTCCTGTCAAACATAGTTTTACCCCGACCGTTTCAGCTCCTGCTGCACCGGGACCCTCCATCACAACAAGCTGCAGGCTGTCAGAGACTTTCCCCACACAGCAGCAGATCTTGTTTCCTCCACTGGACTCCCCCTCTTTTATGATTTTTTTTTTGTTTTTGGCTCTCTCTGTTTTCTGCTGATTCCCTTCTGATTCTTCTTGTTTTCCTCATGCTTGAATTTCCCCAACCAACCTAAAGCTCAGCGTTGATTGTGACTGACAGAAGAAGTAATCAGACCCTTCACTTTAACATGCAGCAACAAGATGTAAACCTCTTCCTTAGGCTCTCAGTGCTGGACTGGTGTAACTGGTGCCTTCTTCCCGACCTCTGCAGGGAGAATAGGGTGTCATCTGTGTAGTTTAGATCCTTCGTGATTCTCCTGGCCTTATTCTTGCAGTGTCTGGCAGAAGATATCCTTTAAGCAGGGTAGAGCATCGGCTATAGTGTATTCAGCTGAGAGAACCACTCTTTGCGGGGCCTCGTGGTCCTGTTTGGTGCTGTTTCCATACCAGGCAACGATGTTTCCCATCAGGATGAGGAGTTGAAATACTCAGGCGTCTGAGGTGAAACAGTCTTTGCTTTGCCTTTCTTACCACTGAGTCAGTATGCAGCACCCAGCTCAGGCCCTCAGCAATGTGGACACCAAGATACTTGAAGCTACCCACCCTCTCCACTAAGGACTGATGTTATGCAGGGCACAGTTCCTTTGCTGCTTTTTCCCAAAGTCCACCATCATCTCTTTAGTTCTGCTGATATTCAGGAGTATGTTGTTGTCCTGACTTCAGCAGGTCAGATCCTACTTCCTTCAGGCCTTTTCATTGTTATCTTTGATCAGGCCCACCACAGCTGTGTCATGAGCAAACTTGATGATGGTGTTGGAGTTGAGAATAGCTACGCAGTCATGTGTGTACAGGGAGTACAGCGGGAGACTCAAAATGCATCCCCAGGGTGCTGTGGTGTTAAGGATGACGATAGAGAAGGTGTGTCCGCCCACTCTCACCATCTGCCTGTCAGGAAGTCAAGGATCCACATGCACACAGTGAGGTGTTTAATCCCAGCCCCTTGAGCTTTATAATGTCGGCCTATAGAAAGCTATTATATTAATACTGTAAGCAGTGTTTTACTGTTGTAGTTGGTCAAAGTGGAGCAGTTTTTAACTACATTATATACCATTAGGTAGTTTAATCCAACTGGCAACCTTTGGGGCTTAAAAATGATGCCAACACTGGAAGTGCCAAACACTGTGGTTCTTTCAACGGCTGCTTGACGCTGGCTCCAGAAGCAAGTCAATCCCCATAGGCCTGTGTGTTAAAATGCCCAACTTCACTTCAGAAATATACATGTTTACAGTCTGGATCAAAAAACCGGTTTACATTTTATGAAGGCTGAAAGTTATGCATTATTAAAGGCGGGTCGTTTTGAGTTACAGACTCTGTGTGTCTAGTGTCCTTGGCTTTTAAGTCAGATCCACTGTTTGCTCCTTCACAGCTTCAGCCTGTTACCTATTATGCCATATGATCAGGTCCCTCCAAAGGGTCCTAAGTGAAGTCTGACAGGTCTTAAAATGATAGATATGACAGAAAATAAAGTTCTGCTACAAAAAAAAAATATTATTATTAAGATCTATATCTCTGGTCTTTGCTATTTTTGAAAAATATTGGATAATTGTATCTCTTTGGGCCTCCAACAGATAATTTAATGAAACAATCTGTTAAGTTTAGAGAGGAAATTGGTGGAAGTGCCAACAACCAATTCACATATGACAGAAACATGACAAAAAGCTCCAACAGGATGCTGCTTTATTTTAAGAGGTCACAAGCCAAACAGCTTAAATTTTAAGCAATGCATGCTATTTGATAAGCTTATCATGGAAATCTTTTCAATAGAAAATCTTAACCTACAGCGTCAGATAAGCAGTAAACCAAGTAAAAAGTACAACATATTCATCTGAAATGTAGTGGAGTTGAAGTAGAAAGAAATATGACATGCAAATACTCAAAATACCAATAACTCAAAATGGTAGTACACTGTTTGAGTAAATGTTTTGAGTAACTTCCCACCACTGATGCCAAGTGAGTCAGTGATGGTGACCTCATCTCTGCATCTCTCCTGCAGCGTTCGCCGACTGAAGTATTATTACTGCAGTATTTCCAGAGCAGTGTCACCAGCCTGTACTACATCTAAATGTGTATTTCTTTGCCCCATGTATCAGAAGAAGTTATGATGTTTTTATGGCCCCCTGGCTCTTTATGATCCATCGTGTCTGGAGTTTTTGTTTCTGTAGTTACGACCCTGCAGCATCTCAGCCTGCCTTGTCTGAGCTGTTATGATAAATGTAGAGACAGGAGAGCGTAATCTAAATAATGTATGTCTATATGAGTCTTTATATAAAGTATTCATATGAGTGACGTATGTGCAGCTGAACCATATTTATTGCTTCTACCCGATCATGTATTGATCCACCCACAAATCCCCACATATAGATGAGAAAGAGCAGAGGGGAGGATGAGGGGGAGCGGGAAAGGGGGAAGGGGGGGGCATAGTTGTTCATTACAACCTTTCTTCTATCTAGAGGTAGATAGTGAAATGGTAGCTTGATGGCCACTGTTTCCATGGCAACACTCTTAGAGCAACCTCCGCCCACAACATCTCAAAAGATCAGAGATGTTATTTTTTAAGAAACATAAGACGAGATGCCGTCCAAAGCTTGAGGGGGATATTAAAAATCATAAATGCTCATGCTAAACAAAAACTGGCAAATGCAGTGAGGGAACACATTTGTACACACAGTACCGTGCATATTTGTTTTGGCGGGGGGTTGAAGTGCAGTGCAGAAGCCAGAGTGTCTGTGTGTCTTTGTGTGGGACTTTGATAGGAGCAGTGTCACTGCACAACAGACAGCGACGAAGATGAAAAACAGTATTCATCTGCAGTGACGTTATTCTGCAAGAACAAGACAAAGACTTTTACTTTCCTAAATGTGGATGTTTTAGCTGCTTTGGTGGACCTGTCACAGCTTACTAACTCTGTTAAACCACTAATACATAACATTTCTTTCTGTTTAATTACTGTCTTTGCAGCACTTCATGACAATACTTTACTGGCATGATATCAAATATTCTAGATGACTTTACACTTGGCGGCCTCAAGTGGCACAAAGTGATAACTGGATGTTGAAAAGTTTGAACATGTTAGAGCTAATGTGGAAAGTAGGAGAATATTTAGATGTTCATGCAACAGTTTTACCCATGAACAGCTGGTTTGTTTATTTATCTGTATAGAATAATATAGTTCTTTATTTCACCTCAAGGTTTCAATTCATGATCTGAGTTATGAGTTTAAAGGTCCAGTGTGTGGGATTAGGGACATCTACTGGCAGAAATGGTAAATACAATTCATAACTATGTTTTAATTAGTGTATAATCACCTGAAAAGCCTTAAAATGAGCAGTTTATATACATATGGAGCAGGTTCTCTTCCACAGAGTCCACCATGTTGCTCTACAGTAGCCCAGAACGGACAAACCAAACACTGGCTCTAGATAGGGCCATTTGTATTTTCCTGTTGGCCACTGTAGTTTACAGCCCCTCAATGAGCAGTGTCAGAAAAACACTTTTTTTAATCATCAAGCTACTTTAATAAGTGTTTTTACAAGTTTAAATCTCCAAATTCATTTGATTTGGAGAAGAAGAAATCTCTGTGGATAATTTGGCTCCTGGTGAAAACCTACTGAATGTCTTGATCTCAAGTTTTCTCTCTTTCTGTATGTATCATTTTGTCATTTTGATAACTGTAATTTTATCATGTTGACCTGTTCTGTACACGCAACATGATTTTTCTTCCATTTTTTTCTCAGTTAAAGAGTTTTTTTGGGTGGGAGTATTTATTTATCTGCTGTGAGAGTCCAAGGACAGAGAGATGTTGTATGCTGTGAGGCCCTTTGAGGCAAATTGTAATTCGTGACATTGGGCTTTACAAATAAAATTTAATTATCAGAGAAAAAAGGTGAGCACATATTAGCAGGGGCTGGGCTAGCAGCACGACGGTGAAGAGCCAAGCAGCGTCTGAGAAACACTGATTTGTAACATGAAATTGCTTTGTTCAGTCTTTATTACTGGTTTAAATCGGGTTCATTTGTACAGTGCTCCTTTCTGGGTGTATCTCTAACCTTAGAGAAGACTTTTGGCAGTACTAGGTTTTACTAGGTAGGACTTTTTGTTTTTGTCAGCCACAATACGTCTTCTACATGCAGTCTGCTACCTCACTGCTAGATGCCACTGCATCCTGCACAGTGGAAACTTTAAATAAATGTTTACTCATCCGAAATAATAATCAACACAAAATCTGCTCATTATAAATATATGAATTGTCATTAAATGCTAGTAAATAGACTTTTGACTCTGTCTCTTCTTATATGACATCACAAAAGGTTGGAGCCTATCCCAGCATGCACTGTGTGGAAGTCAGGTAAACACCTGTCCATCTCTTTGTCATTAGTGAATGGGAAGCAAAAGAAGCACATTAATCTTCACATACAAGAAGAATTTGTGTATGACAGTCATGAAATATAAAAGTGATACAACAGTATCCATAAAGGAAGTATTTTCTTTCAATTATCCTTTATTAATAGTTGACAGTAGAGATATGACAGGAAGTGAGGGGAGAGAGACACAAGGATTAACATGCAACAGACTTCAACAACTGGGCATGAACAGCAGTCCAGAGCTGCTTGTTTTTGACTGACAGGCTCAGATTGTTTGTCGCAGCCTCAGTGGTCTCCTAAATATTGGACCAATGTCAAAAATTGTTGTTCCCCGTAGTAGCTAAAACACAAACGCATGTGACAAGGGGTCCAGGTTGAAAAATACCACAGTTACCCTGAAAAAAAGAAGTTTGTCCTCTACAAAATTTGCTACTGTCAGTTTTCTTACACTCCTCTCTTTCTCCTACATGCCTTATTTGATGTGGACAATGTGTCTCCCAAATGTCTTGTTGTCTGGTACCACATACACTGAGGCACAGCAGAGCTTGGCTGAGACAGAAAGAGTCCCTCTCTCTGTGTCTCCGGCTGATTTTCACCATCCTCCTCCTCTTCTCGGTGATGGGCTTCAGATTGGTGTACACAGCAATTCCAATGTAGCGCTGCAGGCTCCTCAGTGGACACACTTGCCAGCATGTGTTTCCATGGAGACGCAGTTTGTTCACGCGCCCCTGCAGCTTGTGTCATTGACTTCAATTAGTGCAGAAGGCCGTCTTGCCTAAGCACATACTTACACAGAGAGCCAGGCTCAAAGGGCTGCAGAAAAATGTCCGAGGAGATCTGAGGGCGCGGGATACGTCTGTGAGGACGTCAGGGCTACAGAGAGGCTTTATGGTGTAATGGCATCCATTTAAATACTGGGAGATTGTCTAAACAAAGCAAGTGACATTTGAATCTCACTTGAGACCCATACATAACATCAGTGAGACCGACTGCGAAGCTACAACAATAAAATCTGTCCATGCAAATCACCCTTAGACCATGATTTACAACACAAAGGCTGTAGGTTCTTGTTGCTGCAGCTGATGATCTGTTAAAGCCCTCATTCTCAATTCCATGTCTCTGCTGCCACATGAAGGAATAAGGCCTTCTTTCAAAACAAAATTATCCAAATTAGACTTTTTAAAGAATTGTGCCTTGGTAGGAACATTTAGTTCAGCTGGTACAATTGCTCCTGTCCTCCGTTTGTCACTACAGTTCATGCCATTTTAATTTGATTTGATTGAATATCCTTACCTTTATTTAAATACACAATAAGCAAAAATGTTTATTTTTTGTTTTTTCATGTTCATGACAAGCTTTGTTTTACATGTGATTAGACCAAGTGTTGCTTCCACATTGTGTCAGGTGGATCAGGTGGTGTTACTTAATCAAATCTAAAAGTATTATAAGTTATTCCCTCATCCCTGTTTCTCACAAACTATAGTTAATGTCTCCTTAAAGTGGACAGATGATTCAACTCAAATCTCTAAGTCTGTGTTCTTATGGGTTTATAACATCTTGTGCCTAAAACTGCAACATAAAAGAAGCATTAAACTAGAGACAAAGTTTGAACAGATTTAGACACAGAGTTAAAAGTCTGAGCGATACAAACAAAAACTCGTACTTGAACTCGAACCAGAGAAGACACTATCTGCCCTGGGCATTCAGTGCAATTGGCAGAAGAAAATGTTGTGTCATTGAATGTTTCTTCAAACCACTTATGTTACATTTTTATGTTCCATATGCATCATATCAGCAATTCTTAAGTGATGTATGTAGTTTTGATTACATGTTTATGAGCCGACTTTGTCACTAGGAGGTGGAGGGGATGGTTAAAGGTGTGACATCAAGCTGCAAACCACTGTATACACCCGACAAACAACAAAATTGGTTGTTTGCATCCGTGTGTCTTTGTGTGGGACTGGTATGAAATAGTATACACTTGTGTCTCTTTGCTCCTTATGCTGCCACTCATTTTTATCTGCTAGCTTAATATCAGATATCAACCCAGTACGTGATCCTATCAGTTGTTGCCACATCTCTTGATGGTCTTGTATTGCAGAGACAGAGACAGGTCTCAAACAAAATTAATTTTCTCAGATTTGTCTCTTTGGAAAATGACATTTAATGTTCAGAAGATATGTGGCCTTGTGGAAAATTTGTCCAGTATTTACTTTGGTGACTTTGGGGTGGAAGAATCTGTCATAGTCTGTGCTCAAGTTCACTTCTCCCATTGGACTGAAAGGACTCAGGATTTGCTGTTAGTCTCCTAAAGGCGTGAGACGGTGGCAAAACCCACATGACACAGATACAGGAAATGGCTCTAAAGTGTGGCATCTACTTTCTGAATCATAATCATAATATCAGGCCCCCCAAAAATGCTGATCAGCCTTTTTTTTTAAAAATTTTTCCTGTGGCCACTAGTGGTATTGCAGTGAGAAAAAAACCCTGCAACCCAAAAAAAAAAACATTTTCCCCATAGATCCCCCATTGTAAAAGAGATAATTTGGAATTTATTGAAAAGATAGCGCCTTGAAATGTACAGTAGCATCTAATTTTCAAGGGGTCGTCTAGACACAAAACAGAAACATACAGAAAAAATGGCATTACATGTCAAACATAAATGACAAATACACAGATATAAACATCTCTGTCATCACTGAATAAGTGCAAAGTTTGACCTGCTGGAGCGAAATGAAATGTTAAGGGATCAGTAGGTTTCATCCTCAGGAGACCATGAATATCTTAGACCAATTCAACGGCAATCAATCCAATAGTCCAATATTTCCTGCAAGTGGTGAACCACCAGACTGACTGATACTGGCCTCTTGGACGTCATTCTGCAGTTTTAGGACAATTGTTTGTTGGGTCTGTTCCTGGCTTCATTTCCCAGTAGGTGACTTCAATTTCCATGTAGACAGACACAAAACATTACTGGCAAAGTGGTGGGATGTGCCTTTAAAGTGATTCAACCTTGACTCTCCCAACTCATTACAAGCACACTCCCAGGCTGAATCTGTAATTACCGTGAACAGGTGCATCACTCAGCCGCATCGCCATGAAGTTAGAGATTTAATTTAGAGATGCTGCCCGGGATATTAACCCCGCTAATTACAACAGTGCGCTCCGCGTTGAACCGCGGGGATGAAACGCTGTGGACCTCAGGGCGAGCAAAAACACACAATTACTTTAGCTTTTATTCTGAGGGGAGTACAGGTGGGGAGGACGTGGTGTTTACACAGGGGAGGCGTCCAGATTTGGCTTCTTGTGTGCAAATTGTGTGGGGTTTTTTCAGTATGGATGCATGTGGAAAGAAGGTGTTGGAGGACTGGAGCAAAGGGTTTGCCAGAGTTTTGCAAGGCCAAATTCTTGAAACATACAACTCTGGCACTGGACTCACTGGTCTGTGCAGGTGCTTAAAGCTCATGGTTAAAACAATAAACAGATTAAACTCCGCTATAATGGCGACCAAAGTTTAAAAGGGAAAAAGCAGATTTCTTAATGATCTAAAAAATTAGTTTGATTTTGTTTAGTGACATAAAAATGGACAATGGGCCTCATGCAGGAAGCCATATATGATTACATTTCCTTTTAATTGTGTTCATATCCATAAATTTTTGTTATCTTGCTTGTACCAAATGACTTGAAGGATTCACCAATGTTTTCTTTCCTTTTTGTCTTTTTAGGTCAGAAAAACATTTAAATAATCTTGTTTCCACAATCCAACTTGTAGAAACACAAGTTTTAAATCTTCAAATTTGGATTATATGTAATTAGAATAATTGGATTATTAAATTTGTGGGCGAAAGAAATACTATTTGTTCATTGATCCTAATTAAGACTATAAAAATCTTTGGATGATATTGCGTCGGTTCAGCTTCTGAACATTTTTTTTTTTTTAACTGCAGGCTACGTCATCGCTTTCACTACTGCTTCTTCTTCTTCTTCTACGTCTTTGTCTTCGTCTTCTTCTTCAGCCTATTTTTGGTGGCATCTCTCCAATTGTTTGGCATGTGCCAGCGTATTTGCACATGGCATAGCACCCGCCCTTACACAGTGTTTTGGGGGTGTTACTTTCGCTAATAACAAACAATCAACTACGTGCCTCCAATTTATGATCAAATGAGACGCATCATTACGCACACCTGGGTGGGAGCAGATTTGCATGGTTAAAAACGCTTGATTCATCTGAAGTTGACTTCTCTTAACAGGCAGTTAAGAGAAAATATAAGAGGAATTTAAGAAAATGTTGCAGCATGGGGCCCATTGGTTGGTCACTCCACCACCTTGGTCCTGACTGAAAAATCTCATCAGCTGTTTGACAGATTACCCTGAAACTTTGTCCAGACATTCATGATCCCCAGAAAATGAATTCTAAAGACTTCCGGGATCCCATGAGCTTCACATTTATTCTTTTCAGTGAAATGTCTCCACCGTAACTGAATGGATCGTCATGAAATTTGATTCAGACTATGGGGATCCCCTAATCTTTCATCCAGCATCATCGTCTGATAGGAATTTAAATTTGTCTTTGATGACCTTTATGTTTTGTGCTAATTTAGAAATGCTAGCATGCTAACACAATGATTAACAACACAGCTACGTCCAGGTACAGCATCACAGAGCAATTTTGTCTCCTAGAAATTTCATAACTAATTGGGAAAATGAAATACAGTTTTCTATTGACATATTGAGGAAATGTTGCTACGTAACATACCTGGCAAGTTGCAAAACTGTTGATACTGAACATATTAGCAAATTTTGTCTCTGATTTATTACATATTTTAATTTTTTTCCGCCAAAATAGGCAATCTTTCAGTACATCATTCAGTCGTAGTGACTACTGCATTATTATTTTTTTCAATTTACTTTTTTTATTAATTTTTTTTGACTGAAATCACAATCTATCCCTTTTTTAATAGCGTGAACAAGAAGTTCAAAAGTAAACTAATTTAATTCCTCAACAGATAAAAAGTCAAACTTCTCAATTATAAAACTGTATTTGCTGTTAGTGCTGTTCCTTTTAAGCTCCTACTTTAAAGTTTGAAGCTCCCACCAATCGTGATTTATAATAAAAGAAATTAGTGATTAGCATGAAGAGCAGTGTGACACATACAGTCTTTCTTTTTTTTTTTAAATCTATTTTGGACTCGAATCGAAAGAGGAAAGAGCTCTATTTATTTTGAAAGTCAAATTTAATCAACAGAAAATCCAATCCAAAGAAAAAGAAGCACCAATAAGCACCAGAGATGCCAAAATTCAACAAAAAAGTCATTACAATTTTTATGCTCTCTGCCCCGAGGGACCTTTGAAAAACCCTTTGAAGTATTTTTATGCTTTTTTGAAACTGCATCTCTCATATCCTATGACTCTCCCTCTCTCTCTGTCTCTCAGAACACTTCATGTGTATCTGCGTCAGAATATTTTTTTTCATTGGAAAACAGAATAGGCTGATACTGTAGCTAGCCTGTGATCTTTTATTCATCCATTCGTCCTCTTCTGCACACTCCTCGCCTCCGCACCAGGGAACTCAGCATCTGACAGCGTTCACTGAAAACCACCAGCTGGAGTGACAACAAGAGGAGAGCAGAGGAAGTGAGTGTGTGAGTGTGTGTGTAAGGGACAGGAGGGCAGTCAGGGGCACAATGCGCTGACAGCAGCCCGGCCCTTGGAGCACAGCAGATGGTTGGGACAGGACTAGCCGTGGCTCCAGATCAGAACCTCAGCTCTCAGACATAACAAGCTTTGAATAAAATGAACTATCAGTTTTAAGTAAACTTTGTTATCTACTTTATTTTTAACCCTATTTTAGACAATGATAATGCCAACCAGAGCATGTGAGCGGAAGGATTTTGTGTTGAGCGAGGAGTGGCTTTTTTTTAAAAAAAAAGGTGGAGCAGAGCCTTATCTCTCGCTCCAATTTCGCTCCGGTCACTCATGCCCCACCCAGAATGCATCTTTTGCACCTGTGCACACCCACACTATTTTCTTTCAAAACTATGGAGTTTACTGTGTACTTCAGAAAAGAGACTGAGAAGAGAAGCAGCGGTACCTTGGAGAACGGTCCCTAACTGCGGGGAGAGGCGAGAGGGCTTCCCCGGAGGTCGGCCACTTAACCCGGTCCGTCTCCTCTACACTTTGACTTATTTCCACTCTGCAGACAGCGGTACCGTGTAGAACAGTCCCTAACTGCGGGGAGAGGGCTTCCCCGGAGAATCTACCAAGCTCATGTTTTATTTGTGAATAGAAGATTACAGGTTAGGGTAGTACGACGCAGTGACAATGGCCATCCTTGAACCTCTCTCACCAGGCAACGTACTGTAGGACCACTGTTTCAGAGCTACGATCAAAGATATTGCCGTCATCTTTCCTCTGGGACAGCCCAAAATCACGAAGTGCATACAGGGCTTTAGGTAGGCCATCCAGTCATTTCACCTGATTTTGTGCAGCTAACAGATTACTGTATTCCCCATCATACAGTGAGAGCTTTACACTTCATGGCTGACACAATTGGACTGCAGATATTATTTCATTTTAAAAGCCTCTGACCTGAAGTCACAGTCAGGCTGCTCCTGTGTCTAGTATTGCTGTTGGGATGATTAAGATGTCTAATGTCAGTTTGACAAATTACTGCATGCATCGACAGCCTGGATCACTGTGAAACAACTTGACAAAAACAGTTCTGTTCGTTTTTTGACTTTATGATCAGTGATCAATTGTTTTTCAGCCACTGATGTACTCGTTCTGTGCGTCTGTGTCCATGGCAACCAGTCTCTTAAACCAATTAAAGACTGAATAGAGACTGCTCTCCTGTTTTTGTCATGGACATGGTATAAACCCGGCATACTCACATTACGCATACATTAATGATTTTTCTTAATACTCCAGTAAATGTTCAGGTGTAGTTTGTGAAGCTTTTATCCATAAATGATCCAAGAAGAGAGCAACAGGTGTATCTGACTGCTGAGTGTTATCAGCTTGGCTGCACGTCAGGATACAGAGAGATAGGAGAGGCGATAAGGAGCCTGTTGCTATAGTATATTTGCAAATGGTATAACACCCTGTGTCACAGCAGTTTTTCACAGATCAAATGTGGCAACCTTACATCAGCCCCAGCTGCACTTTATGTATTCAGCGCTAATGTTAGTATGCTGACGTTAGCTTTTAGTTTAAAGCATCACTGTGCCAAGGTACAACCTTCTGGACACCAGCTATATAAATGTCCAGAAATCCAATTCTGGTGGTTTTAGTTAACTTTGGCCAGTGTAGCTGCTGAGATTTGGTTTTGTAGGACAGAATTTAATTGTACTGTGCATGTAAAGCAACAAAAAAAAATCACTCAATACCATGCTCACAGCAGCTCAGCACTAAACAGAAGAGGTAATTGCCACTTTTAATAATCACCATAAAATCTATGATGAGATTTGGTGGTTTTGAACTGCTCCTGGGGAGAGTGAACATGTAAGAGTCTGTTCATTACAACATGTTCTCAACCCAACTCGTCAAATACTGACGCTTTGTCAGTGGACATACAAGTCAAAACATGACGTGCTAGGTACCCTCCTGTGTCACTTTTGGATGTTCACGGATGGCATGTCAATATAGGCTTCTTACATGTGTCTTTTCAAAACACACTTCTGTTTTCACAGGAAATGTAAAGTTTCTGCTTGTTACATGCATTAAGGCGTCTCCAAAATTAACTGACAATGTAGGTAACACTTTGTTTTAGGTTGATATACTGAAGCGTCATCGACGTAAAGTGTGACTCTCTGCGTCCATGTCTGATGCCAACGTCCTCTCACAAAGTGGCAGTATTTGACGACTTGGGTTGTTGCCTGCTGCCTCTAAAACTGACTTGCCCCATGTGTGTCAGACCGCCATGAAAGGTCACGAATTGGGAGTAAGAACGGGCTGGTGGATTCCTGAATAAATTCTCAGTTTTCTTGTCTACTTTCCTTTCTTTAAAACATGCCATGTGAGATAACTCATTTAATAATTAACATATCTGTTAAGTGTTTAGGTTCATAAATATGATGTAAAACAAGGATATGAAACAAGGGTTTGAAAAAAAAAAGCAATCCTCTTTGTTGTGGACTGAGAATCCGATATCTATGTCACTTTACTGGCACACTCACTTCAACTTCCCGCAGAGCTGAAACCACCTGTCAACCCCACACTGTTCCATCTGCCACTCATCTTGCACCTCTCTGTTGTCTGTGACTTTTGTATGAGTCTCATCTACTCTTCCTTTCATTCCCAAGCATCTTTGCATTCGACGTTCCTTTCCTGAACTTCAGCACCAACCTGACAGGTGTGAGAGCTTTGCAAGTTTCTTCTTGTACTCAGAGTCTTCTAACATCTACAGTATGTCACTGAAATGATGAAGGCCAGTCACCTTAGATATTTCTGGCCTTTTTCTGTCCCTCACACACACACACACACACACACACACACACACACACACACACACAAGCACACAAACAGAGCTCCAAGTTGCCATGGCAATCAGATGATAAGGAGCTATGATTGAATGGTTGAGAGAGAAATGTACATGTGCTGTGATTGACACAGTGTGCTGCATAGCCATTGATTTTGCCTTTCACATCAGAGACCTTGCTGCAGTTATTATCATTTCTGGTGAGCTGAGCTGAGGTAATTGCAGCCAATAAAATTTACACCAAAGTGTGTGACATCATTCGGGGAGAGGTTTCTGTGTTGCAATGCAATATATGGAAGGAACACATCCTGCAGGAATTTTTGGAATAGAAAATAAAGGCTATGAATGAATATAAATGGTACACAATTAGATTTTTTTTTTTTTTTAAAAAAAAGCTCACTCACTGTCCATACCTTTAATTTGTAGATAAGGTACTTCTTCCTTACATCTCACTTTTCCTATGTCTTAGCTCCTTTTTTAGCTCCTGGCATGCTTTATCATTTATGTCTCTGCAATGTATTTACAATAACATTTTGGATTTTGCTTTTACTCATGAGAATTGTCATCAGCTGCTGGGATTTTTAAAATGTTTTGTCACCCAAATTGTTCTCATTCTGACTGTGCATTCACACCAAAAGCTGCCAGAGCTGCAAAGGCGACAGGTCTAATTCATTTTCAATGGCCATGTGGTGACCAGAGGCATTTTGAGCTGCAAAAGCGATGAGTGGCGGATGATGTCCATCGCTTGTGTGGAACCCAGAGATGTCTTCGGAAACTTTTAGTTCCTACCACAAATTCGTTCCTACTTCAAAACAAGCAGCAAGCTGTCAAACTGACCTATTTAGACTTTTTATTCTGTTTTCATTGTCCAAACGTGAAAGTTTCTGCACAAAGTCACATTTCTGTGCTCCAGCCAGTAACCTGCTTTGTGGCTCCTTTAAATCGAGAAGCATAATCGACGTTCAGAATTTGACGTCATGAGCGACTTTCACTGCCACAAATATTTTACCAGCGGCGCTGCTAGAACAAATTCAGCTATTTTGCAGCTCTGGCAGCTTTTGGTGTGAACATACAATCAGGTTATCAAATACCACAGTTTTGGCAGGCGTCTGTTACCTACACACAATCCGCCCTTTAGTGTCTGAATAAGACAAATTGGGCTTTCAAATAACTCCAGTGTAAACCAATTCATGGCAATATAAGACATTCAGCATCTAATGTAGTATAAAGAGCTAGAAAGTCAACATAATGAGGGAGTTAGGGTGATGGATTGGTCAACAAACATAGGACTTTCACCCAGAAGACAGCTGTTTATGTCCCATATGAAACTAAAAGTTAATGGCATTTTAACCCAAGCTGTCTTGGCAATCTTTCTAAACCTCACCAAGTATGTTTCCTGTGAACACAAAAGTTTATTTTCACATGACACTGAATGCATTTAATGAGCGTAAACTGATACATCCAAACCTGATGCATTAAAAACTGATGCTAGAGGGTCATAGTTTGAAGTGTAGGGTCACTGACCAAGCTGTTGTGTTTGAAGAGTTGAGAGTGAGAACGTGTTGCATAACTCCAGGGAGGGAAGAAAAACCCACATCATTAATCTAATCAGTGCTGAGAGAATGTGACTTCTCACTTCCTTTGAATTGCTCAACAGTTCAAGAACTCCTACGGGAAACACATGTACACTTATTTTTCACCATAAAACCTCCAAGGATCCTTCACTTCTTCAAAGTGGCAAAGATAAAAAAAAGAATATTGTGAGCTGTGTGAATTTCAGTCTAACGTGACAAAAGAATTCAGCTGATAATTAATATAGCACAAAAGGTGGTCGCCTCATTGTTGGAGTTTTTTCCACAGTCCTCTGTCCCCTTTACCCTAACTGTGTGCCATAGGACATGTGGATTTGTTGTTATTTGTGGCTTTGAGGTGGATAATTAGACTGAAATGCCGATGTCACAGATGTCACATCAGACGTCTGGAAACAAGAGAGCTTCAAAGCCATACTGCCATTTTTTCTGTGGTTATCTACCATTTTGTTTACATGCAATTGAAACATCCATACAGTCCTGGCATCTGTGAGAAGTCAGAATAAACTCTTGGCTCTTAAACTAGTTAATTCTTAGCTTGATGATTTAACTTCATATGTTTACTCACATATAAGTGAAAATCAAGTCTTTACCTTTAAGAAAAATCAGTTCATTTACCAAGACCTGCTTTGTTGGATTTTTTTTTTTTTTTTTTTTTTAAATACTAAATACTGGGAAGCTAGTGGAGGCTAACTGGCTGTGCTGGCAGCTGAGTGAAGTGGAGCCTGAGGAGGAAGCACCGGTTAGCCCCAGTTTCACTACAGGCAGATTCACTCGCCACAGGGGCGAGGAAAGAAAACCTAAACAGCCAACTTAGTTTGGCTTAGTTTAGCAGTTAGCGATGTCTTTCACTCACTCTTGGTCTCTGCTGTGTTTGGCTATTTCCCTGCTTTCCTGATAGCGTTAGCACTAGTCGGCTGCCAGAGTAGGAGCATTAGCGTTAGCTCCTGGAGTTAGCACTAGAGCTACTACGGCTACTGGAGTAACTTACAGCTATGGAGCACTTCTAGCAGCTCTTCTAGTCACTGAGCCTCGCCTCCATCTCAGCAAACATATTACATTTATTACAGGTACCATCATCATTTAAGTAGGCAGGGGAATAGCTAAACACAGCCTGCAAGGCTGCAAGCCAGGTTACATTTTACAATGCTAATTGCAAATGTTAGCTGGGCTGCCGGGCTACTCACCTAACACAACCGTCACGCCTGACCCATTGCTGGGACTGAGCCGCTAATAACTCAAGCTCCGGACATTAACCCATGCTACGATTGTAACATTAAATTTAATTGAATCGACATAGCGACATGTGCCTAACGTTACTGTAACACTAATTAAAACAGACATTTCACTTCGAAAATACGCGCTGCCATTGCTCACTGGCTGTAGCCTTTTGTAGGGAGGAGGGCCAAGGGCTCCGAGAGGCCGGGATTCACATGAACGTACATGAACGCGCAGCCGGACCGGCTTGTAAATAAGGGGCTGGAGATCAACACAGAGAGGGTGTGTGAGGTCATGCTATACTCCAGATGAAATTACACCTCTAGTTCTTCACATAGCAATTTTTTAATTCCTTCAATCTAGAAATGATGAAGTTCGCTTATTGCCCCTTTAAGTTGAAGATCCAAATTGTTTTTTTATGCACTTAATATAAATGTAATTCTGTCAAGTTTTGGTTGCAGATTTGTTAAAATTCTTGTTAATGAGCACCTCTCCTTCCACCACACTTGACAGGTGTGGCATATCAAGATGCTGATTAAACAACCTCATCACTACACAGGTGTGCCTTGAACTGGTCAAATTAAAGGCCACTCTGTTTGATCACGCAGCACAATGCCACAGAAGTTTTGAAGGTGCAGAAGTATGTCCAGTGTAAGATTTAGAAGGTTTTAGTGGCAAACAGCGGTGAAGATTGCATTTTGCAACCAACTGAAATGTCTCCAGGCTAGAATTCCCTCAGTGTTCATTGCTCAGGAGGTTTTTACTGGGAGATGAATTATCCAAAGAGGCTCTTCCTCTCCAAAACAAATGGACCCGGTGATCTAAACTGCAAAAAAAAAATAAAAAAAATCAGTGTTTCATTTGGCTGCTAACTACAGTGGCTGATGCGACAATGCAAATGCTCAAGTGTTGAGTTTGTCCATTCCAGGCTACTGTAGAAACATGGCAGTGCAATGCGGTGATCTGCGTAGACGAGGACCCGCTCACTGTGTATATATAAACAGGTCACTGTGAGCTAATGATAACACAAAGATTCTTATTTTCAGGTGATAATACACTAAAGAAAACACTTATTATATTATATTCCATTTTTGCCAATATATCCCCATAAATCGACACACCGAACCTTTAAACCTTTAACTTAAACCTGTGAAAAATGAGAGCAAAAACAAAAGTTGTTGCATTTAAATTTTTGTTGCATGACATCAAGACACAAAACTAGGATTTATTCAGGCTAGTATTTGACATCAACATGTGAAAGGGTTGAAAAAGGATGTAAAATATTCAAATTAACAGACTAGAAGTTAAAGAAAAGTTTTCAAATTGTTTTACAGCCTCTACTCGCTGTTATTTATCTGTATTATTTCATATTCAAGGATAAACCCCTGGAGGTGTTTACGGCTGTATTGTTGGTGATAACACTGTATATCTCTCTGTCTAACTAACTGCTGTCAGCAGTGCCAGCATTCATTTTAACAAGTCTTCATCAAAGTGCTGTGTCCTTACACACACACATAGAGAAGCTGCAGTGCGACACAAAGCCCACATTGATAGTGTTTACTCCTAAATATTGGCACATCTACAAAAGATCAGGCCATAGCACTAAATATTTACACTGTGTTAAGTTACAGAACAGCAAAGGGAAAAATCTTCTTTTGATGTTTGTCCTTGTGCGGGGGAAAAACAGAGGTGGACAGGGATTCATCGATTTATTCATAAAACCAAACTACATTTAGGAAACAGTACAAAACCTTTGCTTATTTAAGAGTAGAACACTTGCTTTTTTCAAGCATACATACTGTATAAGAATCAACATTTGCAATCAAAGACGACTTTCACTGCAAATTGAAGAATATTGTGCATTGTTTTATTTTATATGCACTTAACTGAACTCACAGCAAGAGATATTGTGACCTGATAATACGTTCCCAAGCACCCTGTCTGTCACTGAAATAGAAGCATCACACTGTGAGCACCACATGGGTTCATTAGGCCCAGGTTTAAGATTTAATTAGTACATGTATGCCGTGACAATACATGTAAAGTAAACTGGGGACCACTGAGAGGTTTTTAAGGTCACAGAAATACACACACACACCCCTCTGTTCAGAATAAACTCTTCTTGAAATGCAGCACAGTTAGACATCCCCTCACACACCTCTGTACAGAAATAATGCCAACAGACTCACTGCATAGTTAATGTGCTACATGTGAGTAAAGGAAATTTTTTCTCTAATCGTACATATCAATGAACATGATTATGAATAATGTGACAGTAACTGCTAAAATATGCATTTCCAGTCATATTGAAGGAACCCTTTTAGTTTAAACAGACCGAGGCGCCCCTCCGCAACGGGAGGGGCTGTTGATGACGGCACACGTGCGAGCCACTGGCGGTAGATAAACAGGAAACAGCTGATAGCAGGAATTAGCGAGCAGCTAGTAGCAAGAGGGAAACACAAACCTGACAGACACTGTAAAGATGAGCAACTGGGGAGACAAGGAATTGCGCTCCCTCCTTGCCCTCGCAAATGAAGAGGCCATTAACCATCAGATGACGGGAACGGTAAAGAACAGGCTGATTTATGAGAGAAACGCCGAATGACTGACCAGCCATGGCTTCCCTCCCATGTCACTGTTTATGTCACATGCTGAGCTACACGTTTTGTTACTTGCTCACGCCCCCCATTGCCCCGAAAAAGGCGCATTCTGTATAAACAAAAGTAGGCAGGCAGCATTTTGCCACACTCCCTGATTTTGTTTTTATACTGCCACTGCTGAAAAAAGACTGATTGGGCTTTCCTGCAAATTTGCACAATTCCGATCTAAAAAGGGCTATAAATACCTTATAGTTTCATGTAGCTCAAATGGGACAGACTGGCCTCAAGATACACTGCTTAGGCAGTATAATGATGCAGCAGACACCCTTTAGCAACTGTATGAAAGTAAATGTAATTCCATCCACTTCATTATTACACGTTCAGAGCAAGAGATGTAGTATTAAAAGTGCGTAAGTCTACTTAACTGGACGGGCTCATCAAGCACAGGACTTTGACCAAGAGACTGGTGTTTGTGTCCTGTGTTCAGTGTTTTTGTCAAGTCGGTCGTGAGTCACTTTTTACTTGTTAGTTAAGTGACTGATGTAACGTCAACCCCAATCTTCTCCTAACCGTAACTAAATACAGTAGTTTTGTTGCCTAAATCTAACCACCAACCACTTTTTAGTCAAGTTAGTCGACACACGTGACTTACTGCCAGCCCCTTCTGCATCAAGATACAACACAAAAGGCTGCAAAGCTTCTGCCCATGAGTCAAAATATGACGAGGATGAGATCATGTTGAATGGGAGGAATGCATTAAAAACACAACAGATAAAAACAGAACAAAAGCTAAATGGTGATAAAATAGGGTAACGAATGAGCATGTGTGCTTAATTTGAGATATCTGTTTGTGTAGTGAAGCTGTATTTTAAAACATAGTTTGTTTTCATTGTTTGATGTAAAATGTGTGTGTGTGATTTTCTGCTTCTGTTATACAGCAAGAAAGCCATCTGAGGAAATGTACATTTTACATATATGTTTTCTTTGTGTTTGTCTCATACATTTGTATCCTTAATGCAGTTTTTTGTTTAAGTTCATACATGCCATTAAGACTGTTTGTACCATTGAGCATGATCTTGTGTCACCAGGGTTACACAGATGTTTTGCATTTGGGCTAATTACTGGTATGTCTATATAAACACTGGAGTGTGCTTTCAGTCTGTTTGCCTCGTGTGTCTGAAGAAGGTCCATGCTGAAGCTTGCATGTGTGTGCAGAAGTTTTTTCCCCTTGTTTTGTTCTGTTTTGTTTTTGTATTTATATCGGACAGCATGGCTCTAGCACTCAGCCATGTGGGAAGTGGACACCATGGCATAATAACTTGCCATTTGCAAATTCCTTTTGTCAGATGACCGGTCAGAAGGGGCCAATATGCTAATGCATCTTACATGTAAAGTGTCTTTTTAAAAAGAATTTCTCTGTAAATAGATAAAGTCTGTCTGTTGAGCAGAGACTAACTCACGTCGACCTGCTGGTGACCATCTGCTCAAGCTAAAGGACCTCTGGCTCTGCTTTGTCCACATCCTCAAACTGTCTAGATCAGGGGTCGGCAAGCTTCACTATCAAAGGAGCCGTTTTGACCAAGATAAAAAATAGAAATCTGTCTGGAGCTGCAAAGCTTTATATGAAGGTACACAGCCTATTAGGTCTAAATTAGCCTATGATTAATATGTCTGAGCATTCATTAATATGTTTTACCACAAGATGGCTCCTCTGCAGTGGGCTCTTATGATATTTGAGTACTTTAACTTTGCAGAATTCGTGGTAAAACAAACAAACCTGTCCACACCCTATCAAGAACTTGATTTTCCTCCAAGACTTC
Source organism: Epinephelus awoara (assembly GCA_035609425.1). NCBI lineage: Eukaryota > Metazoa > Chordata > Actinopteri > Perciformes > Serranidae > Epinephelus > Epinephelus awoara. Next base: position 20,329,547 of record CM069306.1, on the reverse strand, counting down.
TCCTTTTTTGGATCTGGAATCCATAGCTAAGGAGACTCAAGACTAGCTACTGCTATTGAGGTTTGGCAAAAATTCAGAAGAAAAGGTGCCAGGCCATAGATGTATGGCGCACATTTTAGTTAATGAAATGATAAAATGTTTTTCTTATTTGGTGCACAGGCTTCACATTTTTACAGTTGGAGGATGTAAGAACTTTTTAAGGTTTACAACACCACAGAAAGCCAATGGAGAGGGGTGAAAGAGCTGCATGTGGCTCTGTAGCCACAGGTTGCCTTCCACTGGTCTAGATTATATAGTGAAACAAAAAGGAAATGACGCATACACACAAAAACATAAACATAAAAAAAAAAATAAAAATAGAAATGCTCAGTCTAAGTAATCTGTGTAAATGCTAAAAGGCTGTTTGTTACCGTTTAGATCTGTAAAGTTGCTGAAAGCTTTTAAAATTGTTCGACACAAATATAATATCTTAAAAAACATAGAAAACATTTTAGGATAAAGCTACTACAGTCACTTAATGTTTCAGGTACTGAAAATACTTATTACATTGAAATGACAGCCAAGTTCAATCACACAGTTCCTGTTTTTCCATCTGTTTCCTCACTATCTCTAGCACATTCTTACTTTACCAGGTACAGGTACTCCTCTGATTAGACCTCTTCTCAAGACTGACACCAGCCTCACCTCTCCTTTTACACTGTGACTATTCTGCGTGGTCCACGTGTACGTGGGTATTTTTGGAAACAGGGTTTTGAGATAACATTGCGCACTCTGACATTACATGCCAAAAAATCTGTTTTCCCTGTCTACACAACAGAATTTCTGAAAATCTTCACCCTGGAAGGAGTTTCACAAAATGTCAGTTTTCAGTGACCTGAAACGCAGTTCACATGTGGACGGGGGGCCAAAACATAGAGAATAAGCAATGTTGTGTATGTGTGGATGATGTGCACGCCTAATCCACACAGGCTTGATTTGATCTGGATGCTGAACCCTTGTGTTTTTTTAAAAAAACTTGTTCTTTGTGTCATGTCACCAAACTCAACTCCTATCGCAGGCTGCCAACATCTCATGCTCGTTCGCATCACCAAGCTTTCAAGACACACGGCATGTCTTTTCTTCCACAATCCAATCCAAACCAAACATCTGTGTGTGTGTGTGTGTGTGTGTGTGTGTGTGTGTGTGTGTGTGTGTGTGTGTGTGTGTGTGTGTGTGTGTGCCTGCCTCTCATTGTGCCATCTAATGGTCTGATGGCTTTTTGTGGTACGTCTCTTTGTTAAACAAAGATCTCGGCACGCTTAATAGTCTCGCCGCATGCAGGCTGATATTAAATATGTAGAGCTTCGATCCTCTCACATCCACAACAATGAGAAATTATGTAACTATTGTCTAGTTGTATGTGCCAAATAAACACAAGATTCTTTTTCAGCAGCAATGTTTTACAATTTAATTAACCACAGGGGAAATTTAAAAAGTATGCATACAGGAATGATGGATAAGAATGTTAACACTCAGTTTTTCCCAACTAAATCCAGCACTTTTATCCGCCTCTTCTGTGCTGCCCACTTTCCATGCATTTCAAATTCAGCCCAATGAGACTGAGTAATAGCTTGATTAAAGCAATGACCCTAATCACTGTGAATTAAACAAATAAATGCAATAATTTGATTCAAGTGTTTACAAGGTTCACAGCAGGCAGATTTCCCAGACTCCAGTTTATTTGATGTGGTTAATATCCAGAGGGATTAACATCAAGTAAGATAAAAAATAAATAAGAAAAACAGAGTAAGAGACATACAGTAGGGATTTTGTTGATTGTTTGTGTTGATGAATTTTAAAAACTAATGAATGCAGTGGCTGTGTTGGCTGCCACCAACTGTAACCACTCTGAATGTGCAGAATTAACAAAACCAGATAAGGCCCAACGTGTGTCACAACGCAATGGTGACTTTAGATTTAAGCGCTGTAATTCTGGTATGTTTATGCGTGTTCTATTTTACCTTAATGCACCTAAAATAACTCACTTAGGTTTGTGTTGTTGTTAATAATTTGCCTTAATTTGGTTTTAATCAAATTATCAACAACCACGAGCAGTGAACAAGTTCTTTGACAGCTTTACACAAAAAATTGAAAATGTCCTCCTCCAAAATATGATCACACACACCACATCTGTCTCTGTGTGTGTGGCAACCTTGACTGGCCATAGTAATTATATAAGAAGCAAAGAAGGAAGTAGAGCAGAGCGGAGAAGTGGATGGGTCAAACATACATAAGACTTTCATCCAGGAGACAGGTGTTGGTGTCCTTTGTGAAACTAAAAGTCAACACTGCGTTATTTTACAATGTAATGTAGTACACCTTGACGTATGCTTATATGACATATGTCACATAAGATACATTTCATTATGTTAGCTGAGTAACAGATATACTTATTTTAAGCCAATCCATGATCTTTTTGTTTTTTACTCCTAGCCAAAAGGTTTTATTGCCTAAATCTAACCACATAGTTTTGGTGCAACTGTAACCATTCTGTCATCTGCCAGAAGGAACACATTTTGGAGGGTAGGAACATTCGACCTATGTCATTCTGAAGTTGTTAAATACTGGTGCTGCCAGGAAAAGCCACCGTTTCATGTCAGCAGGACACACAGCTGGTCGCCATTATTGTGCAACAACCACCGCTTTCATCCGGGAAGCTGGTGTTTACTTCCCAACTATGTGTTTTTGTTGCCTAAACCCAACCACACGCATGTGTTGGATAAACATAACCACGTGTTTGTTGTGAAAGAGAAAATTTGAATTTGCGGTGTAGTGTGTTTATTTTGAAAGAGACTCTACGCAAACTGTGTATTTTTGAACACACACAATGCATGTAACAGGCTGAAGTTGACATTTTTGGGTGCACTATCCCTTTAAGAGCCCCTGAAACAATGGCATAGTGTGGCACCAACCAATACAGGGACTAAAAGTCAGGATATCTTGGCCTGCACTCAGGGCCGTGCCGCCCATAGGGCAGGTTAGGCAAATGCTATAGGCGCCAGCATAATAAAATATTTCTAATTTAAATTTAATTATTCAGCTAGAGTTAATGTCATTTAATGTTGCTTCCATCTTAGAGAAAGTTGGAAAGAAAGACTAGTGTTTGGGGGAATGAATAAGCAACATAATTCAATATATTGGCCTCTTTTAATGTTAGTGTGCTGCTGCACAAACCACTCACTGTTAACCAGCCAGGCATATATTCATATACTGTATATTTATGTTTTCCAATTTCCAGATTTGTGATGTTACAGTTGTAATGATAGGTGCTATTATGGTTATACCATGATGGTTTCACAATCAACAGCTATTTGATTAATATATTGTAAAAGCCCAGTTTGTCAAATATATGCATCTCCTCTTTTTAGATGCACTTCTGAAGTATTTGTGCCTCACCTCTGCAAATCCTGGGCCTACTAATGTAACTGCAGCCACCTCATCCACCTCAGCACCAAGTGATGCAGCCTCACGTGCACCTCCCTCCCACACACAAACTGCCAGTGGAGAAATAAGATTATTTAGAGAATGTAGACTTTTATTTATTTAACTATTAATAAAATCCAGACATTTTTTCAGGAAGTTTTTGAAATGTTTCTTCAGTAGTTTTTGAAAACTGAGGTTTGAACCAAACCGGGGGGGGCAAATATTTTGCCTAGGGTGCCAAATGGTCAGGCACGGCCCTGCCTGCACTGCTTCAATTTTGACAAAATTTTATGGAAGTAAATTGCTTGTAGGAGTAGGCTCATGAAAGCCTTTAGGCTCCTCAAGGTGGGCATGTCAAAATCCTCCTCCCTATCAAGAGTTTTGGCCTGATCGACTCCAAGTAAAGCAGCATTATCTGGACAATGTACAGTATGTTACAACAGGTTCATATGATATTAGCGCACCATGACTGACGTTGTGTACTTAGCGTAAAGTTACAGAGGTTAGGTTTAGGCAAGTCAAGCTGCTGTGTGTAGGTTCAGGAAAAGAAATATGGTGATGACGTACTTTAAAATGACTCAGAGTTCATACTGTTCCAAACACCAGTCTCCTGGGTGAAGTTCACCACCCCAACCTGCCTCCTTCTTTATTCCTGTCATAAATATATGGGCTACATACAGATTATTGGCTCATGATTACGTAGGAAATGTACAAATTTCGGTACATTACTCATCATATGAACGCTCACATAATTCAAACAGCCATTTCTGCACCACTGGTTTTTTTTTTGAGCACTTCGATGAGAAGATGTCAAACAAAGTCAGACCAGTTTCTCATTTCACTGAGCTCACTGTTTAGTGACATTATACATTTTTAGCGCTAAAATCGAGTCCTTTTGTTTAAAGTTAATTGGCTTGATCATTTTTCTGTTGGTCGCAGTGAGATGATGGAAGATTTCTAAATATCTATAACTACAGTGAGACACCACAGAAGTGATCTGTGGGTCATTTCTTTTGCCACAGTCTGCAGATCACTTGACCTCAGCACCTTAATTCCCTCCCGTGCTCTGAAACACACTTGCAGTAATGGGCTGTGAGATTCTGAAAAACCACAGATTCTATTTTACCTCCGAAAACTCCCAGGCAGCAGAGATTAATGGTCAGTGATTAGAGTAAAACTGCAAAGTATTTGTCATGCTTGTGAACACTGTGCTACTTTTTGTTCTTTTCCAGCACTTTGGAGGGAGTGAAATTTCTCTGTTTCAGTTCCCAACGTGTTGGTGTGAATTTTCTCTTCTGAAAACTTAATGTCCTCTGGTTAGTGAAAGTGTCAGAACAAGACAAAGCTCTGGCTTTGATTTCTGTTTTGTGCTTTCAGAGTATTTATACATTTCTCTGTTTCTGTCAGACCTAAAAGACAAAGACTGCCATCTCAATTCTGCACATAACCAGCAACACAGTATATGTAATGCACTCTAGACTCTTTTGGTCTCCATGACAACAGGGACGTTTTGTTCCTTGATTTTTTTTTTTTAATGCAGTGGGAGCAACATCCATACTGTATGTGACTGACAGAACGTGTGCTATTTAAAACTGCCTGATGCTTTATTCACAAACATTCATACATGGATCTTTATCTGAGACAGACGTGCATGCGACAAGCATTATGGATGCAACACTGAATACATGGCTTAAAATAATGACCTCAATCTATATTTGGGTTATACTTTATGATTCAGTCTACCGAAAAATGTCAGTACTTACAGAGAAAGGACCTGACAAAAAGTGAATCATTAAATGGATAATTTGCCAATTTTTAGCCAGGTCTGAGTCACCACAGCGTGGGGAGTGTGTGCAGATGGAGGTTGCTTGGCTCTCCTGTGGTGTTTGGATTCTTCTGCGCAACAGGAAGTCCCCACCTGTTCCATAAGCAAAATCCGACAGGTGATACAAAACACGTCTTTTTGCATCATTGATGTCACTTTTCCTGTCATCCAGTGGATTTTGGCAGCAGAAAATCCACTCAGCTTTGCTTTCAATGTTTTCAGTGGCCATTTGCATTAAAGAAAAACCTCTGTGTCCCCAAAGACTACTAGTATTAAAGAGACATCTGTTAAACCTTTGGCAGGACACTTAAAACTGCAATCAAGGTCTCTTTCTATCGCTCCTTAGATATTCTATATTTGTAAGACTTTCTTCAAGCTCAGAAAAGCGATTTAAAAATCTGTGATGTCATCACAATGTTAAGTCTAAGAGCCAAGTTGGAACTTGCTGATGGAGCTAGAGGAAAAAACACTACTGTGCATATTCAGTGGGCTGCATACCACAGAAGTAAACCTGGAAGCTAAAAAACTTTCATATGCCAGACAAGCAGTTCTATTAGACTAAATAGACGCCATCTTGGCATCTGGTTACTTATTACTGTGCACCAATAGGAGCTCCAGGAACTGGCATCGCAGAGGGCAACCTAACAACAAAAATAATTATCCTAATTTTTTTTTTTGTATGGCACTTTTCATATGAGTAATGCAACAAAAAATGGTTTACAATAAGGTAATTACATACACTGAGTGCTTTACGTGACATAGAGGACAAATGTAACAAGTAATGTTACTGTTTTATACTTCATCAAAATAATGCAACTTACTTCCTTTGATTACTTTTTCGACAAATGTTTTACATTGGGAAATAAAGCTGGATAATGTCTGAAAATAGGCCATGCTTAAAGGAAGCACTCCTGCATGGTGAAAAGATGCAAAGCAACAAAATTAATGTTATATTCTACTTACAAGGTTTTTACCGAAAAGGGTGTATCACTTATTTTTTGTTTTTTTAATAGGAACTGTAATTTAATAACATATTTTTTATAACAGATTACAATTACATTCTTTTCGTAATTTAATTACATATGTCTGCTTACCTGTAGCTAGTTGATCCCCAACAACTTTCCCTACATCTGTGAGGTCAGGACACTATTGGGTTGTTCTTGTGCAGTCTGAACCCATCAGTCGTCTTTCCTTTTGCCCCCTCCGCAACCACCCCCAAAGGAAAGTGATAAATCCTGCAGAGTAGTTGCTAAGGGTTACTAAGTCAATTAAGTAATGAGTAACAAAGTTGTTGTTAGTTAGTTGTTTCAGCTGTTTCAGAATTAATCAGAAAGAACTTGGTAAGAAAGCTGTCGTTATTCCATTTCACAGATATTTATGAACTAATTACCTGCTGATTCATGAATATAGTATCTCTCAGTCTTTTCTCTGACTCAACATCATCAACTATATAGTCCTTGAATCAGAGTTATTCAGGTACTCATTGATGATTTGTTCATTATCAGGTTGTTCCTCAGTAACTACTCACATTTTTATGTACCATATTGTAATGTGCACTAAATGATTTTACTTTATCACAGTGTGCAAGCTGTGTTTTGAAAGAAACCGGTAATGGTGTCAGATGGACAGCCTTGTATCCTCAGCTACACCCACAAAGTAACCAGCAATGTTTGCTTTAAATAGATCAAAGGAACAATCCTTCAACATTCCTACGTGCTGCCACCAACATAATTGTAGTTACTGAGTAAACGGTGTTCGATAATGTGATGCTTTCTACCCTGCACATCACTCCATATCCAACCTTTCTCTCATTAGATTCATAAAGACGCCTCTGCCATAAACCCGCCAAGAGCAACTGATTTCTGCTTTGCTTTTTGGCAAAGTTAACTGCTTTCTGGTACATGATAATCTCAAAGATGTCAAGGGAAATTTGCTTTCTGCTGGCATTCAGTTTCTCTTTCAAGTTTGATTAATTTACTAGGAGGTAGGTCATTTGGTTGTTGCACACTGACTTTGACTAGGATAATATAGCAAGGCTGGACACACAAAACATGTTTGAAAAACTTACTTTGAGGCTGCAAAAGCCTTGGTGGTGGAGAATATGTCCCACAGGTAACTTCAGTGTACAGATGCCAGAGCAGTTGTCGGCACAATCCAGGCCGAACAGCGATGGCTCGGGAAAAAAAATGGCAGACAATGCAACAACGGTGTCATGATCCTGTTTTTTTTGTGGACTTAGTTTTGGACTCCTCTGTTTGTGTTCCTTGTTTTGTGTTATTTAGTCATGTTTAATCTGCTTCCTGTTTTATTTTGTATATTCTCTCCTTTTGTGTCATGTTTACTTCCTGTCTTTGTGTGATTTCCCACCTGTTTTCTGTCACACCTGTCTTCCCTCAGTCTCTTTAGTCCTTCCCTGTTCCCAGAGTCTTCCCTTCACACCTGCTCTGTATTAGTCTTGTGCTCCACCCCAGTGTTCCCATCCACACCCTTGCTGTTAGCCAATCCCTATTTCCCTCCTTTTGCTCTTGTCCACCTACTCCAGTTGTGTCTTGTTCTTGTGATTAGTTCTCTGTGTATATGTGTTTCCCTTTGTTCCTTATCAGTTAGTCTGTGTTTGTCCCTGTGTTCATGGTGTAGTTTCCTGCACCGTCTCCTGTATTCTGTTTTGGATTTTTTCCCTGTGTTCATCATGTTATCCCCTCTGGTTTTCAGTTTAGTTTTGGTTCTTCTTTCTTTTGGACCTAGACTTACCTGCCTGTTTTGGATGGTCTAAGTCAGCTATGTTAAAGCTCGTCTTTTGCTCCATGTCAGACCTGCCTACTGTTCTGCACTTGGGTCCCTTTGTGACCAAAAAAACCCCAAAACTTTTCATAGCACTACCCCAGCAGCAGGGGTGTTACAAGAATTTGGGGACATAGGGGGCTTAGCGCGGTCCCCCCAGAACCCCCCTATTTTTATCTTTTTATTTATTTATTTTTTTAACCATGGCATCTTATTTACCCTTTTTTCTCAGATGAATTGCAAAGTGTGATTTTTAGAAATATCAGTCGTTGTTAATAATTAGTATTGAGTATAAACAGTATTTGCAACTGCTATCATAAAAAAAAAAAAAATTTGAGGGACTTCTACTTCAGTATTTCCATATTAAGCTACTTAATACTTGGCTACATCTCAGAGGGAAATATTGTACTTTTTACTCTATTTATTTACCTGCTTTACTTTGAAGACACAGATTAAAAATACAAAATATGATCAACCAATAAATGAGGATGTATTATTATAGATTACAACGTTCCACAGTATATATGTAAATATAAAGCCTTTAACATTTAAGTGATTACCAGTGCACGCAAAATGTGCTGCTTGAATGACACATAGGACCAGAAACCTTAGGTTGGGTTTTTGATTCATGACTCGAAAGACAGATTATTAGAACAAGGGTTTCGTTTTTATTATTAGCCCTATTCTTATTTTTGAAATAGCCTATATATTTAGATCGGGGCTATTGATAAAGCATTTGGGGCTGAAATCTGAAGTCTGAAAATGCCAATGCCCGGTAGAAAATGCAGCAATTGCATGGTAAAAATAACTGATTTCTCCTTCACTGTCCACGGTGGTAACAAAGAGATGATTCACAGAAACACAACCAGTTTTATTGTTTGTTGGTCCTGAAATGTGCTCTGCAGCTTGGCAGGCATCTTACCTAGGTGACATTATCCACCATCCCCTCCACCTCCTGATGACAAAGTCATACTACTGTACATTACTGTAAAATCACTGATGTAATACGTATGAAACCATATAAACCTAATGTATCTGTGGTTTGCAGGAGACTTACAGTGCCAGCACTTTCTTCTATCGACTGAGCTGGATCACCAACAAGTAGCATTCAGTAATAAGTCTGTGATGTAGCCTCGGGACATTCATGAGATCTCAGTCATCAGAAAAAGGCCAAATGGTCATTGTAGCGTATTGAAAGCTCCAGCTGCTCGAACAAAGCCCGGAGGTCATGCAGCTGGCTTCCACTCGCCTTATAATTAGTTGTCTAAAGCAGAATGACAGTGATTAGTATGTCGCACGTGGCAACCATTAATCAGCTGAGCTGAGCAACTGCACAGTGATCTTTGTTCACGCATAGACCTGTTCCACTGTAGTCTGAGGATGTTGTGAGTAAATGTTTAGCATGACCAGCAGCAGTAAAGAGAATCTTGACAAAAATATAAGGTAAACTGGGAAAAAACTCCAATTGTGGGGAAATCCTAACACACACCTTTGCAGCAGGGAAATGTTTCAGATTTACTCACAGTGAACATCATCTGAATAAGTGTGCATTTAGCAAGATAATCCACTGACTGGATGTGGGAATTACCCCTATTAGTCTCTTCCTCAGCCTTAATGTGTGCAAGAGACGCACAATGTTCCAAACAAACTATTAAGTTTAGACACAACCTGGTAAACTCCATTTAGAGGAGTTTGTAATGCTGTTGCCTGCCATCATTAGCGAAGCGATGACGAAGAAATAAGAGTCATAGTGGTGAAAACAAAGACATCAATACCACAATGTTTTGGAATAAACAGAGCCGCGCTGAATACGAAATTAGAGCTCTCTAAAGGGGTTTCATTTCCTGTTTTCACATCTGCTGAATATTGCTCTGATCCTCGATGTTAAAACCATTTCCATATCAATGTCCTGCTATTGTGTTTGTGTCTTTTTGTTTGCTGAAAATTGGATTTATTGTCTTTTCTCTCTTTAACACTCTCGTGTGTTTTCATCATAAAACCTCTATATACACCACAACAGAGAAAACAATGATATAAAACACATGTATGTGTTCATGTGCTGAATGTGTGTGTTTCTACGTCAGTATTATGTGGAATATCAGAGACACAATCAACCATAACTCCACTCATCTCTCTGATGGTGCACATAATGTTTACAATAACAACAGTCTGGAGGAGCAGAGCCCTGAGCCAATTAGTTCCTTATGACGTGGTTTATGTGTTTTGGCGTGCAACAGCCACAGATCCATGTTTTTAATCAACTTGAGAAAACAAAGACTTTGAATATAGATGATATATTAAAATTAACAGGTTAATGTGATGAAATTCAAAAGCTGAACATGAATGTTTCCAAAAATGAAAGTTACAGAGTAAGAATGATCCTCTTATGTGGCCCTGAGAGTTCAAACAAACTACAAACTAAAAAAAAACACATATAGACACAACACAAGTTTGTGTTAGTTAGTTAGTTTGTTGGGCACAGGGAAACGGAGATCTGTGTGAGTACATGAGACCCTAAAAAAGAGGGTGGATCACGGGGAGCACCACCAGTTGGTCCAGGAGCTTCACCTTGATGAAGGCCATTTTACAGCCATGTTTTAGGATGACTTAGGGGCAGTTTGACAACCTGCTGTCTATCATCAGGTCGTGTATCTCTGGGTATTCAGCAACCACTACCACCAGTTTCTCGGGGGAAAAAAGTGTTTTTTCAACTCGAGGAGTACAGAGCGCTCCGGCAAATAACGCCAGGCACCTAGCACAGAAAAGCGAATATATATATATAACACGAGCATTCATTTTCATTCTTATTAAAAACAATTATAAAAAGCCACCTCCAGCTGCTAAAAGGCTTTTTTGTGTGATCAGGGCCTTACTGGTGCATAGTGTATTTGAACACAAAAATAGGAACAAAATACACCAAATTATGTAAGAAAAAAATCACCTTTGTCTAATCTTCTGCTTAATCTTGTAAAAGTTTCACATCTTTTAAAAGCGATTCAAACAAAACAGAAAGAAGCAAGCGTAAATTTCCTGTACGTGCATGCATGCACATGTTGCCCCTTTTTTGCCAGTTGGCATGAGCACGAACATAAATGTGCACGCACACACCCCAAATATCAGCCTCCTTGGGCAAACACTGTGGCTGCCAAAGGGTGGGGAAATTTTTGTGGACCAACCAACCAATCCAGCTGAGCTGTAGAGCTGCTGGTGGCAGCTAAAAACTAGTCTTCGGTCAAACTGGTCACAACTGGTAGACATATGCAACCATTAAAGGGGGGCTTACAAGTAGACATTGTTTTGCTTTAAGGCATCAGAAATGGAAAAAGGTAGAAAAGTGTGTATGTGCACAGTCACTGTAATATCTACATGTACTGTAGTTGTCAAAAGAAGAGGAAATATTTGTCTTGTGTGCATAATGTCTCAACTGTGTCTTTGCAGTAGGTAAATATTATTTTTGTATTGTAGTAACATAATTATAACTGACATTTATTTTCCTTCATCTGCCTTTATGTACTATTGTTGCCCAGACTGGCAACAGTGGAAATGCCTGAACATGGTAAATCCCGGAAACAAACACACACACACACACACACTCTCTCACACACATACACACTAATTTCTCCCCTACTGAGTCTTCTTTAAGCATGATTTGTCATTCTCCTCTCCCACACCAGTGAAAGGACCTCGTGACTACACGTGTCATCCATTACAGAACATTTCGTTGAGCTGCTTTTCTCCTTTCTCTGACAACCTGCAATTACATCAGCATGCTCAGAGAAGTCAATCCACACTGCCAGCCGCACATTAAAGGCAATCAAAAGCTTTTGAATGGACTCGTCAGGAACAAAATGGAAGTCCAGGCCCTACACTGTCATAACGCCACCGAGCTCCTCAGAAAAAAGCACCTGAAAGAACCTTTAAATATCATAAAAGGGTCCATGTGTTACCTATCAACCTCAGTATATCATTCTCACATTACTGCTAATTAGCTGTGGGTGAAGAGTCCTGGAATAATCTGGTTGGCAACGGTGTATTTGCAAGAACTTGCTTTTAAAAAGTTATTGCACATAGCAGACTTTCTTTTTTTTTTTTTTCTTCTTCTTCTTTTTTTTTAAAGCAACCAAAAGACATCATACTTAAGGCAGCTCATCTGACATGGTAATGGTATTTAGTTGGTTGGTGCTCATGCCTTATAAAATTTCCCACTCATTTCCCACAAACCACGCTACGTCCTTCCAACCGACTGGCATTCCTCCACATGAAATTGTTTTTAAGAGCAAGAAAGAGGGCGAGAGCTCGTAACTGAGAATTTTTGCACATCTCACCATCTGCCATTGCGAGAAAACATTAAGTCCTTCTGTGCTGGAAGATCAGCAGCCCTCCTCCTCTTCCTCCTTCTTTTTTTGTGCCATAAAGCAATCCAGGAGACCTCCTGTGAAATCTTAACCCCGTAGCACACAAAGTGTAGCGGAAAGGCCGGTTGAAGCTGCCAATCGTCTTGGCGGCGGTCTCGATGTTTGTGGTAATTATGCAAATGTATCAAAAATAATGGTGGTGGTGATTTGGTAATGTTAAAATGCACACAGGACCTTAAATATTTAAAAAACACCTATTCTAATGACAACAAATTAAGAACGCAATGTCCTGCAGTGATGGCGAACTTGACAAACAAAATATACTGCATCACTCATAGTGCTACATTTTAGATACACTGTTTATCATCACAATGTGGGAACTAGTGTGAGAAGAATTTCACTATCTCACCCTGAAGCTTCTGTAAACTGCAGAGTGGAAACCACCAGTACGAGACAGATCCACCTATTTAATGGTTATTTGTACCATGCTACATTGTGGTAAATAAAGATGAGGTCAAACATAGCAATAATCCACTTTATTAATTTACTTTATTGATTATACATGAAACAGTGACTCACATCGTAAATATGAAGATGTAACCCTAACCTTTACACTAACCCTAACCTTGATTACATCTGTTTTTAACCGATGCTGTGTCTCAAATCACATAGGTCCGTTAGTACTCTTCCATGTAGAACACTATGTGCACTATGTACTTTTTGGCGTAGTGCGCAGATTTCGACAGGGTAGTGTTGTCTCACACCAAACACGACCGTTGTGCACTCACCAAAAATGACAACTGCAAATTAGCTAGTTAGCAAACTAGCATTAGCATTCGCATTATCGTACCAAATCTATACAGACTGCTAAATTAACCCAATAAACATACTGCTGGCTTATACCTGACAACAAGTTTGAAAAGTGGTCCCTCCCCTTCCGCTATGTAGCCAAGATGGCTACTATTGAGTGCATGAAGTGTCCATAGTTCCACACTCAACTTTTTGACTGTTATGAGTGCACCATCCGAGTACTCATAGTGCACTGCATTTTCCATACTTCTCAGTGTGAACGCACTTATGTACTGAGAACATTAAGTAGGGCACGACCAATATGGATTTTTTGGGGCCGATGCCGATTCCGATATCATGGAATAAAAAAATCCGATAACCGATATATCGGCCGATTAAATTTTTACATTTTTCAATTTAAAAAACCCTGAAATACCTGCTTTTCATGGCTTAAATATAGTTCAAACACTCGTTACAAAGATATAAATTGAAGGAAGAACATTTTACTATTTTCAAATACTTTTATTATCAGAAATTGTGTGGAACAAGCAGCATATGAATAATTTGAACACAAAATAAATCAAAAATATGATGTGCAAAAAGGCAGTAAACCTCTATAAGTCTATATGAATTAAGACATTCACAAGTATGTTCACAGTAACAGAGTTCTTATTATTATTGCCAGTTTAACAGAGGTAGGTTTAACACCATATTCCCTGCATTTTATTAGTGATGAAAATATAAATGTTAACATCAGCGTCAATTGGCCAACTTTTGGCCAAATGCCAATTATTCTCTAATGGCTGTAATCGGCCGATTAAATTGGCCGGCTGATAAATTGGTTGGGCCCTAATATTAAGTGTAAGTACAGAAGTACGCGATTTGAGACACAACTTTCATAGCTAGCTAAATGCTAACTTGGCATTTCCTTCAGGGCTCCTGCCTCTGGACCATGCTGGTTCGTCAGTTTGTGGGGAAAATCTAACCATCGGTCATCCAGTCAAAACACTCTCCCTCTTGAATGAGTGGATAAAAAGTAAGTAAGTAAAATTCATTCACATAGCGCTTTTCGTAGACATAGGTCCCAAAGTGCTTCACAGGGGCAAAATATTACAAGAAAGAAACCATAGAGACAAAGTGCATAACTAGCAAAACTATTTGCACGCACACAAGGTCAAAAAAATGAAAACAAAAAAAGAAACAAAAATGGGCTGAATTTTGAATTGTCTCATCTCTGTCAAGTCTTGCCTTCGGCTCATGTGCATCACCGATTGATTAATCCTCCACAAGTAGGACACTCAGTGGGAGGCAGATATGTGGGAGGAGAATGAAGAGGGGACGGGAGGTTAGGATGAGGTCTGGTTCCCCACAGCGTCCTCTCCGAGATGAGGTGGGTAAATGGGCTCAGCACTCAACCAACTGATGCTTCTCTCCCACATTCTGTCGAAGACGAGTCGCCATGGCAATCCAGCAGTATGATTGTTGTACAATGGCTGAAGGGAGACAGACAGAGAGATGGAGATGTGTCCTGTGGAGAGGCTCATTGAGTGGCAGCACAGCGGGGCATGAACGCTTTCAAGAGACTGACTTATGTCAATAAAGGAACAAACAAGAAAAAAACTCTTCCCATCAGTTTGTGGGAACTGTTGCTGCTTTGCTTCTGTGTGTGTCTGCTCTGTGCTGACATTTTAGTTACAGAACCTAAACCACACAAACAGTTTAATCTACCTGATCCCAGCCTAAGCCGTTTCTGTTGAAAGTATGCTTTTAAATATATGAAACAACCATCTCTCGTATTCTGTTCTCAGGGTGGAGAGGCCACCTCATAGCCAGAAGGTTGGTGCTTTGACCTTTGACACTGACAGACATTTCAATTATGGTCCTGACCATCAATGTCACCATGTCCTTGGGCTAATGCCTGAAACCTTAAATCGATTATTTCATGCTGTGACCATGAGGAACTGTCTGTGGAGATATTTCTGGAAAAAAACATGTTATTTAATTTTTTTTGTCTATCTCTGTTTCTATTCTGCTCACACACAGTTGCAATGATCACAGCAGTGATAGACTCTCTCTGCCTCGCTGCCTCGTCTAAAGTTCATGCAGATTTAGAGAGTCAAAACACTAGAAGCCACTGAAAGATGCAGCTGAGTGTTTTCCATGGAAACAAGCCTCAAATCATTGTCTTACCTGCTATTATGCTACAAAAATAGCCCACAGATTGCTGACTGCAGTAGCAGAGAATTTCTGAATTTCTCTCAATGGGAGCATTTCCATGGATGTCCTTGAGGCCAGTAACACTGTTAAAATGTTCCGGGAACAGCAGGAGACATGCGTCACTACCCCTCATCCAATCAGCCGTTTTCATGGGTTGTTCCCCCCCCCCCCTCAGCATTTAATATATTTTGATTGGGCAAGTGTCTTCAAGTCAGTCATTGTGGCATTTCCTGTTTTCTGTTCTGTTCTCTAAGAATACCCACATCATCGCAGGGTTTAATACTTTTTATGCCTCATTGATTTATGGCCAAGCCATCAAAAGGCCCCAGCTGGGTGATCAATCACTCCCGCACTCAAAACACTATCCTGCATATAGCTGCCGCTGGAAATTGTCTCGCCTGGATCCAGGGGTGGGTTCAGAAACTGAATGAGGGGGCCAGACTGGAGCACAGTTTTAAAGAAGGGAGGGCCTTAAAAATTAATAAAAATGTGTTAAGACTCACGTTTCAAACCCTGTTCTTTGGCAATAATAAGCTGTATTATCATAGTATGATATCAGGGGCTACAGCCACAGACACACACACACCCCCCTGTACTAGAGGAGACAGAAAATGACTACAAACATGCTTGTGGTCATTTTCCATCTCTTTGTAGTTGTTGTGGGTTTCTTTGTCATTGTTTCTTTTTCTCCCTTTATGATCATTTTGCGTATCCTTGTGGTTGTTTTGCATCTCTTTGTGGTCATTTGTTGTGTCTTTGTGGTTTTATTGTGTATCATTATGGTCATATTGAGCCACTGGTGTTCTTTTTGCTTCTCCTTGTAATGTATTTTGGTGTCTCCGTGTTATTTTTGCATCTTGTGTGGTTATTTCATGTGTCTTTGTCATCATTTTGTGTCTCTTTGTGGTCATTTTGATACTCTTTGGGGTCATTTAGCATCTTTGTGGTCATTTTGCGTCTCTTCGTGGTCACTGTGTGACTCTTTTAGATTGTTTTGCCTCTGTGGTATTTTTGCTGTTTTGTGCATCTCTGAGTTTGTTTTATGCCTCTTTGTCGTCATTTTTTTTTTTTATCTCCTTGTGATTTATTTTGGTATCTCTTTGTTGCAATTTTGTGTCATCCTGTGATCATCTTTTGTCTCTTTGTGGTCTTTTTTGCATGTTGTGTGGTTATTTCTTTGTCACCGTTTTATGTCTCTTTGTGGTCATTTTGCATCTTTTTGTTGTTGTTTTGTGTCTCCTTGTGGTTGCTTTGTGTTTCTTTCTTCTTACCTCTTTGAGGTCGCTTTGTGACCTTTTGGGGGTGGTTTTGCCTCTGTGGTAGTGTTGTGCGTCTCTGTGTTTGCTTTATGTCCCTTTGTGGTCATTTTGCATCAGTTTGTGGTTGCTTTGTCTCTCTGTATGTTCGTTTTGCATCTCTTTGTAGTCATTTCAATGACTCACCAACAACAGCAAACAGCCTCTTCATACAGAGACTCTGGTCCAAGGCCACAGCACGGATCAATCCTGTTGAGATTGAATTAAAGCAGCTCTTAGTATTCAGACTGTTGTTTATTTTCAGATAAAATGTTGTAATGGACTTTTGCTTTGAGTCCATCGATGCCCTGAGGCGGTTGTTTGGTCGCTGTCCGTGGTGCTGGAAGTAAACAGGATTGCCAGCGGCCACACAGGCAGCTACAAATCACTTTATGGGAACAGGGCTGCGTTTTGGACCAAAATGCCACAGTACAGCTTGACTAACCAGCATTTCTGGATTAATGTGGAACACAGGCGGGAATTCAGATGTTAAACTTTTGACTAAACGTGAGTCACACGCATCATGGGGCCGGCTCAGTGCCTCACAAATTTCACCCAGCAGGGAACCGGACCTTGCGCCTTCTGGAGCGTCTGAGTGGCGCAGGCGCAAATGTCAGAGCTGTATGAATAGTTTATTTTCTGCAACAAAGTCCCACGCATGAGTACACGATCGTTTCTCCTTTCACTTCAACATCCCAGTGTTCAGACTTCTTCTTCTTTTTTTTACTTTTTTTTTCGTTAAAAAAACCAAAACATCTCTCCCCCTCCAGCTGCATTTGTAGACTAAACAGTTGTCTCACTTTGTTGTCTCTGTGTCTGACGAGGTGCGAATCCCGAAGGAGCTGACTTCCTCCTCCTCCTCCTCTTCCTCCTCCTCCTCCACCTCCTCCTCCACATCGTCGTGGTGCCGCAGCAGCAGCAGCCAACGCGGTGAGTGCGTCCTGCAGCAGCAGCAGAAGCAGCAGCAACAACAGCAGCAAAAAGGCACCTGTCGTTTTCCGGACCGACCGTTTTAGGAGTAAAACAACGTGTTCTCCGAAAACAACATCACACCCAAACACGGCGGGGATGCGTGAATACCGATGGCTTCATGTGTAGATATCTGCGCCTCTGAAAATTACGCATCGGTAAGTTGCTTTGACTTGTTTTGCACGCCGAGTGCTGCGCGCTCTTACTCACATCTCTGGCTTTGGCTGCGGCTGATCAATTAAAGAGGCTTTCACTGATCCCGAGGCTATATGTATTTAATAAAGCATTTTTCTTCTTAAATGAGGAGGCAACCTGGGGACGGATTTCAGGAGAGGCAGTGTTCAGTAGGTGGACGCTTTTCTTGCTGATGTTTCCATGTGCAAAGCGAAGGTCATCCACATGCACTGATGGATAAAACGTGTATGAATAAGGGATAAAGGCTGGGCAAAATTAGTGTACTGACTCTGCAGCACCAAGGGGGAAATAATTTGTCACTGATTGTAATTTAGACTGTTGCATTTTTCTCCCACAAACCGTGTATGAGATTCTGCAAGCTGTAATTTAAATAAAAAGACTCCATAGATAAACTGTTAATCCTGCTGTGTGTGGCCTGTTTATTATGGCACAGGAACATTAACTGAACATGTTCACAAAGCTGCCTGGAACTAATGATTTTGAATGGCTGCGTGATTGCATACTGACAGACACGCAATCCCCCCTTTTAGGCTTTAACAGACTTGCATTTGGGTTAATTGGAGGCGTACTCCTGTCTTACTGGGATCGTTTTAAACTGGGGATGAATTATTAATGCGGCACGATGTTCAGCGGCATTCAACACACATGAGGAGGAAGCTGATGTGTGCAGACACATCTTTAAAATTCCCTTTACAGTGGAGATGAATCATTAAGTGGAGCTTCTTGTTTTTCTCTGTAGATACAGCTTCATGCATGTGCACACACACTTGCACAACCTACAGTGATCCCTGTGCTGATCTTAGTAGATGTGGTTCCCAGTTTTCGAGTTCAGCCATTGTTATGATTGGAAATCCACATGAGAACTCTTAAATCCATGTGTCTTTTCTTAAGTACTTCTGGAAAAATAAACAATTAAATCAGTGCATTATTGAAACCCAGATTTAGTGCTTCACTTCCTCAGTTTTCACAGGAATACTGGGGCTGAACATTGTTTTAATATGTCTCAAAATTCCCACGACTTTAAAGCTTGTACACATGTATCCAGTGCTGAGCAAAGATTCTCTTGCCATCTTGCCCTCAGGGTGGTTTTGATGTTCAGCCCCTTCTGCTGTTCCCTGCACCAGTGCTTCCTCATGCCAAAGCCATATGGATTTGTTCCGGAGGACTGTTTCTTAACTTCATTTGGAGCCTCCAGCAACATGACTGCTGTGACATTTTGGAGAGAAATGTAGCTAATTGATACCATGTGTGGAAAGTATCTGTCTTATGCTTGATTGTGTGTTTTTCAACAGTTTGATTCCAGCCCTACTTGACACACGTTATCCCTCCTCTATATCTCCGGGTTTCTCCTCCGAGCACGGCCTGTCCTATTACTTGATAAAGCATCCGAGAGATGCTTTAGAGGTAATTGGATTTGGTACTAGAGGGAAGGGACACAGAGAGGAATTCGTCTGTGTGTGTGCATGAATTAGCTTAGCTGGTTTGGATGTGTAGTGTGTGTGTGTGTGTGTGTGTGTGTGTGTGTGTGTGTGTGTGTGTGTGTGTGTGTGTGTGTGTGCTGTCTCACCGGTTGTACCTATGTGTTTTATATGTGTCTCTGCAGGTGCTGGCCAGTGCGCTTTGTGTTTGCAGTGAATCATTGTGTTTTCATGGAGGCTGTGTGGATGAGTAAGACATAAAAGGAGGGGAGTTGGAGGGCGGTGTGTGTTTTAAAGTCTGACCCCGAGGCGTATGAATTTCATTATCTTAAAGTAAATTTATGCGATCCTTCCAAATTTCTTGCCTTTGGTGATCAACTTGTCCTCTATAAATCTGCGCTTTTGTTTCAACTTTCTGCTTTAATTTAGAGCGCAGGTGATGACATATCTTTTGTGGTCGTATATAAGCTCGGTGAGAGACAACAAATGTTGCCTCTGAGATTTGATTGAGGGGGTTTTTATGAGTGTAGGATTCTGCTGGGATAAGATAGGAAGTGATGCATGTACCACTGAGGAGGCGTGTGATTGTTAGTTGCAGCCCTTCAACACATCGTTGTACTGCACTGTCTTCAACTCACACACATAAACAATTATTATTATCATTATGATTAAACCACATGATTATTTCTTGATTAAAACACTGATTGTTTGGTTTATAAAACGTCAGAAAATAATTAAAAGTGCCCATAACTATTTCCACAATCCCACAGTAATGTCATCAAATTGCTCATTTTGTGTGACTAACACCCCCAAAAATAAAGAGACTCATTTTACTATCACATAAAACAATAAAAAGCAGCATAACACAGTTACTTTGGCATTTATTTGAGTATTAAAATAGTTGCTGATTAATTAAGCTTCTTTTTGTGTCAACCCGAGTTTTATCAATTGACTGGCTTGTGTTTGAACATTTGGGAAATTTCAAAGGTTTCCTGTGACAAAACACAAATTTACAGGTGAATAAGTCCACAAATTGTCTTGTTCCACAGACTAAACAATTCTGGGCATCTGTGGTTCTGTAAGTCTCATTTATATGTCTTGTAGACATAAAAGTCTCCTGTTGAAAGCACCAGTAAAAAAACAAAAAAAAAAAAAAAACTGTGTCAAGTGATGTAAGGAAGTTACGACGGGCCCCATTGCACATGTATTGTCTTGACACAAATAGAGACTTGACAGCCACTGACTATTTCAAAAAATAAAATAAAAAAGAAAATCATGACACAGCTGTGTTTGCCTTTTTGAGGACATATAAAGGAAATGGCACCATTTTTAAATCTACAATATCCTTTTTTTTTTTAAAAAAAACAAAAACAAAACATTTATCTTGGAATACAGATTTATTTTCAAAGTGGCAATCTGAATCACTTGCTCTCTCGACGGGCCCCTCAAACCCAGGGGCCCCAGTGCAATCACACTGCCTACACTGTCTATATTTACACCCCTGACTGAGTCTGAAAATATCTGTTACTGTGGGAAAAAGTTGGAGATACAAACCTGTGTGTATAAAAACTTTAGCTAGAAGGTAGCTCATAGGTGCATCTCGACAAGAAGCATCCAGTCACAGAGCTTAAAATGGAGTGATTTGCACTGCTGATTGACGTGGGAAGCAGAAGAAAAGTGATTTTGCAACCTGCAGTTCATGACACTGAAATTTCTTCCTTCAGTCCAATACTTTGAAAAATATTGATATTCAATACTCAATTCACAATTCAATTGACATTGAGGGCATACAATTAAAAAAAATTACTAAAATAAGAAGGCTTTAACATGAGTGACACATTTTTCTTTTCTTGGTTATTAGCAGAGAACAGCAGAATGACTGTAGTAAACATTAACAATATTTATTTATTTTTAGTTATTTAACAGGGACAGTGCACAGCTACTTAGCTGCACCAGAGTTAGCTATTAGCTCATTTTCATCTGTCGTCCCTGGGCAGGAAACAGAGAATAAGTTCTCTGCTAAAGGACACTATTATATAAAAAAAACAAACACACAATGACAAAATAGATCATATTCATCATGACACAGCAGCTTCAGCAATAACAACAGCAAGACAACACAACATCAAGTCAATGTGTCAATAAATCAGTATAACTGACACTATAATGAATTCAGGTTTAAATTCTGGGATGAATTATGATGACTATGGTGCCGTCTGTTGTTCTCAACTGCAGGTTTTGAATTCAGGTCTCTGACTGGTTTCCTCTCCATGGTAACGACAGCTGAGGCTCATGGGTATTATGGTATTTTAAGCCGCCCGTTATGCCAAAACTATAGACGCAACACGATTTCTTTGAAACAACGTTGAAAGTATTAAAACTTGTGATTATAACAAACCAGTAGGATTGTGACATTACCTGGGAGAGTGCCGGGTTTTTTTATGGTCAGGAATATTGAGGATATTTTTAAATAAAAAATCTGAAATGAGAAATGGGAAAAAACTTTGCAACAACAATCTCAAAAACTAAAACAATTTAACAGTTAACAACAATTATGCTATACTTAAGTTTACAAAACATGTAAAAAAAAAAAAAAAAAAAACACCCAGTAACAGTAAAGAGTTTTAAAATGTTTACATCATAGTATTATAACACATCACAATGTAACATATCTGCATTTTGCTTTTCTTATTGTGTCTCCGACTGATAAAATAAAGCGACAGAGTGGTGCAGGTGTATAACACGGTGGCGACACTCTCGTATCACGTTGTTGTTGTTGTTGTTGTTGTTTGTTCTCTTACAGAACCTTTTCTTCCACTGTGTGTTGTATTTCAGAGCCCTTGATGCTGAAGTGTGGTGACGCTGAGGGGAGCAATTTCAGTGTGTCCCTGTGAACACACACACACTGAGACAAAAACACACACACATATATTGTGGAGCCTTCTGGATACAAGCGCTTCGCAGGAGACAATGAGAGGCTACCTGCTGACTGCAATCTTTCTGCTGCCCTTGGTGAGTAGAGTTTGTGTGCATGTATCTAGAGACTGTGCACATGTGTAGGTGTGTGTGTGTGTGTTTGTGTGTGTGTGTGTGTGGTCCGAAGCATACAGGAATGTGTAACCATAAGGGAGTGAGTGTGTTCACACTTTCTCAGCTTCAGATTTGGTTTATTTTCATATGTGCACTCTGTGTGTTTGTGACAAGCGCTGGAAGCGTGGAAATCACCATATGCTGCATCAGCACATCAGCATACGTTACAGGTCCTGGATCAGCTCTGCGCTAAGACGACTGGCCGCCTGTTAGAACAATAACAGATGGCCCGGCTGACCGGAGAGCTGCCTATCCATCTGCTGTGACTCACTTTTATTAGCGGTCTCATTGAAATAAAAAGCAGAATGGAAGAGTTGTGCAAGATGTGTGGGAGGAATCATATCCAGCACTGTGATGCGGCACAGCAGCAGTTTCCCCGGTGAAGCTGCACAGATACATAAACTGCTTTTGGTCCATCTGAAAATAAATGAGACTCTGACATCATCCTTTATCTATGAATTCGATAATGATGTCTTTCTCCTTTTATTCTCACACCCTCGCCAGTCTAATGATGGTTACTAGGGAGACTAAAATTAATTCACTCTGCAACCTTCACAAACATCTTTTCTAACCTCAGAGTTAACGCTGCCCCCCGAACATGTGTGACGGGTTCCTCCAGCTGACATCTCTGCACAGTGCAGTCTCAGGTTGACCTTCAGCGGCTGATGTGGCAGATACGTCTGTCGTGATGTACTTATTGTGTGTCAAACGGGTCTGTACGCCGGGCCAGTGGTCTGCGACTTCAAAATTGGAGTTTTATTATCTGTGCCGTGCGCAACTGTGGGAGCCACTGAGTTATCTGGCCCTGGAAAATAGCCTTTGGGGGGGGGGGGGGGGGGGGGGGGGGACGTGGCTCTGCAGCTTCAAAATGGACGGTTTATCTAGACAGACATCTGTTCAAGGGAAAGGAGAGGAGTGACTGGGGAAAGGAAAATGAGAAGCACACTTTAAAAAAAAATTAATTGATCTGTCCATTGCCCTGTGCACGGTTGTCATGGCGCCTGTTTAAGCAGTCCTCAGTTAACCTGGACTGGGCTGCACCAGCTTTAAAGCTGGATTCAAACTTGTGATTTACTAAAAATGCTCCATTAAAACAGAGAGTTAGATAACTGATTTTGCATCTATCTGATAATGGACTTTGAGAAGAGGCAGGGAAGGAACTACACCCTCTTTGCTGTTAGCGGGTCCTCAGTGGATAGCTTTGAGTTCCTGACCTGGGTGTTGCGTACTGACTCAGTGGTGAGAAAGGCAAGACGGAGTGCTTCAACTCAGACGATTTCTGGGTTTCCCCTCAAATACTGGCAAATTTCTTCTCAATTTCTGCATCTTCGAGAGCGCTCTGACGGGGAGCATCACTGCCTGGTCAGGGGAAAGCACCAAACAGGACCACAAGGCCCTTCAAAGAGTCCTTTGTTCTGCTGAACGCACTATAGGTGCTGCTCTGAAGGATGTTTAGACCAGGCAAGGCAAGAACAAGGCTAAGAGAATCATTAAGGATCCCAGCCACCCAGACAGTGGCCTTTTCTCGCTGCTGAGGTCAGGAAGAAGGTACCAGATACACCAGACCATCACTGAGAGGCTCAGGAAGACCTTCTACCCTCAGGCCACAACCATCCTGAACAAAGACACTGCCTTAAACTGCCTACACTCCCATCATACACATATAGTTATTGCTATTTATAGCTATTTAAACTCTTTTTAATGCACAAAGTTAAGGGACTGGCAAGAATATGCTTCACTGGAGCTGCACCATATAGCCTATGGTTACATCTGACAAATAAAATTGATTGATTGTCTGTTAAATATGAAGCCACAGCCAGGAGAAGGTTAGCCTAGCTTAGCATAAGGGCTGGAAACAGGATGAAACAGCTTGCCTGGTTCAGTCCAGCAACAAATATCTGCCCACCAGCACCTGTAAAGCTCCATAATTAAAATGTTTTGCCACTGTACAAAAAAAAACAAAGTATAAAAATGACAATACGCTGTTTTATAGGCAGTTATGTGCAGAATTATTTTGTGTTTGGGAGCAATAACTTTCTGGAGTCTCTGCCGGTTGCCGTGCAATCGGTCTGGGGCCGGCCAATAAATAGTCGGGCATATAACCCCTCTGTGAAACGGGGAACGTCAGCAGCAGCTACAGATGCTCACTCTTCAGGAATGTTGCAAGTGTGTGTGTGTGTCTGTGTGTGTGTGTCTGTGTGTGTGTGTGTGTGTGTTGCATAACTGAAATATTGAACACTGTCATCATACAGGCCTCTCTGCATTTATGCCAAACAGATATTAGTCATCTGCATCCAATTATTTCATATTTCTGGAAAGCCTACAATATGTATTGGCTCCTAACTGGTTACCTGCTGCTTAGCAACATGGATGCTTGCAACGGGTACAAAGAGGGTTTTTTTTTCTCTCAAGCAATGCCAGCGTCTGCTTCATTAAATAATATCAAACACTCCTGACAACATGAAAAAGTGATCTCTTCAATATCTGCTTCTGTTTTTGTTTAGCCAGCATGGCTTCTGTCCAGCGCCCAATATTGTTGTCTGGAAATGGAATCGCACCAGAAACCAGATAAAAGATGGCTCTGATGATGTTTCACGTAACCCATGCAGCGTTTTAAAATTCTGCCCACGTGCAGCACAGTAAAGAATGGAGGTGAATCCTGCGACATTTTCACAGTTGGTTGATGCCCCATCTTATCTCGGCAGCAAGGCCTGGAGTGAATTCATATTGGAGGGCAGAGCGATAGAGTGCTGAGTCAGCCATGGCTCAGAGGCCTGGGACGTATTACACCTATCAGCTCACTGTTAGAGGGAAGGAGGAGGGTGCATGAAAGGTAAAGGTGCAAAACAGAGATTGGCTTTAAGAGAGTGAGAAGGAGCGTGACATACAGCAACTCTACTACCACTGGGTTAATAGTTTCCCCGACTGCACCTTGGAACCAGACCCACCTTACTGTAGTTACTCCACTGTAATTCTAAGTGACATGGAATATGTTGGTGAGATACAAATTTAAGAGACACTGGAAAATATTGTGCATGGATTTGATGACTCAAAAGTGGATGTAAATTTTCAAAACTTTGGCACCTCCACTTACAGCTCCCTCATCCCACAGCTTGTTAATCAAGAGGCGAAGAACAAGAAAGACAATTTTATGTTTTACTAACATAATGACAAACACACACCTTTGACCCATGATACCACTCCACTAGCTGCTTCGACCCATGAGTCAACAGAGTGCAGGATGAGTCATCAAAATAACATTTTACAGAGGGAAAAAGAGACGTTTGGTATAAACAGGATGCTCATAAATGCTTTGACAAATATGTACCAACAGATAGTGAAACAATTAATGCAGAGACACAGAAAAAATTGCACTTCCTGACCCTGCATTAATTAATTTTTTTGCCCACTCAGGGGCATAAAGTTAACCTGTTAGCGAAAAATTACTGAGTTTCACATCCAACAGATACAGAGCAACATTAGCACTTATTTCTAGTTATATTACTGACCACTTAAAATGCTAGCTGACATTCATTCAGGTCTCACTGCTCCCCGCACCGACCCAACAACCTCCTTTACCTTACTTACACATGGTTTTCTCAGCCCAAACAGCACCGCCACCTTCAACCAAACCCAGGCTCCGTACATGCAAGCTCCAGGTAGAAACAGTGCTGATACTACTACTGCCACCATCAGAGAAATATCTGACTCTGAAGCTGCTAAATGCTGCCTTTAATTTGATATTTAGTTATTTGATGCGTTGTCAGAATAGAAATATTGATCAGTGCAGCTAAAAGGCAACTCTCAAATCTTAAGTATTTCTCTACATCATCAAATACTTGACACTCAGTAATCAAAAATCTAACTTAGAGTAAAAAAAACCTACTTGGTCTGAAACTTATGTTTCTGGTTTGATCACATTTGATTGATTGGCCACATTGATTGATTGATTGATTGATTGCAGCTTCTCCTTGGCAACCTAAGTATTGCAATTCTTGATTTGCTAAGTTCTGATGGGTCCTTGTAAACACCCGACATTCCCTTCCTCCCCCAAAGCTCCGCACATTTTAAATTAGTGAGGAAAGTAAAAATACAAACAGGCAAACGTTAAAGGGTGACTTCTGTATTTTTCAACTTGGTCCCTATTTCCCATGTTTTTTTGAGTTACCAGTTTTTAAACTGGTCCAGTATTGAGTGAGAGGGCACCCGCTAAACAGGCTGCAAAGTAACAACTCCTAGCATTTGGCAACACCGATTAACGTCCACTAAAAGTGCTTGTTTTTGCCATTGACAGGCTCAGATTGTTATAAGTGACTGACAACATTATGGAAAGGATCCCTATAGAGATACACCTTTTTGTTAAAGACTAAGATCCTTTTTTTTGTCCAGAAACAGTCCTAGCAAGCCCACCAGACTCCATTTAAAATAATAGTAATTTTAGCATGTATAAAGTCAGCATATTGTCATATCTAACTGGGCGAATTAAGACTTTATTTCAACCAAACCAGAGTTGGTGATTGTTGGAACAGTGGAAAGAGGAACGAAGATGGGTTTTATGAGTTTCATTTTGTTTCTGTTGATTTTGAATGAAGTGTGTTGTATGATGATAAAATTACTGTTTATTTAAACAGAGTCTGGTGGGTTTGATGGTACCAATTTCTTTGCTGTTTTTGAAGAAACCAAAAGGATCTTGCTGTATAAATAAAAGGTCAATCTCTGTAGGGATCCTTTCAATTAGTTGTCAGACACAGAAAATAATAATCTGAACATGCACCAAAACAAACACTTATAGTGGACGTTAATATGACGGTTCACGTGTGCACAGCATGACATCACAGCATTTTTTGCCACTGCCGTCTGCAGTGATCTCACTCAGAACTGGAGCAGTTTCAAAAACTGTTGTTCCCATTAGTCACTTAGACATAAAAACATGAGAAATAGAATCCAGGTTGAAAAATACCAAAATTGCACTTTAATGTCACATAAAAGGTGTAATTTTAACTTTGGCAGATATTACTGTGTTTATATCGTAGCTCTTGGCAAGAGCAAGAAGCTGATTATGAAAGGTTTCCAGAGCCTTTAACACTATCCTCAGTGCTGCAGTGTATCACTACAGTCAGTATTTATTGTGGCACTGTGTTGTTTTTGTTTATTTTCTCCAGGTGGCCTCAGAGTCCGGGCACTGCATCATCAAGCGTGAACATGAGAAATGCATGGAGAGGATCATGCTGCACAACCCCAGCGATGACCTTGAATTAGGTAAGTGAGTATGTGTTTGTGAGCACGCATGTGTATGTGTGTGTGTGTCTATTTTCGCATCCTCCTGTGTGTATAATTTGACATGAAGCCATCAGTTTTCACGGCTCTGCTGCTGAGATTAAATAGTTTACGTCTTGGGTTGCTCAGAAAACACAGAGCTGCTGATGAAAGTCATTCATCTCCTAAAAATCTAGCTTTCCGGGAACAAATAAAAGAAAACAGACTTTGTTTTTGCACTCAGCGATCTGGCATTTTTCAGTTTAGGCAATCAGTGTTTGAAAAGGTCATAAAGGGACATGTAAGGATGAAAGATAAGTGCAGTTTCCTATCATGTTCATGTTACAAATACATCACCTTGACAGGCCGCTATACAGAACAGGCAAGCATCCAGTGATAGACAGATCACAAACCAAATGTCTGCCTGTAATGTCACGCTGAGCTGCTTTCACATTTCTCACGTCCCCTTTTCCAAAAAACAGTGGAAACTTGGTGTGTGATTCCAGGAAGCAATTATTTTCTTGGCTATGGATTGTGGTTTTCATTAGCTACTGCTGCAGGCCTCCCGCTGCTCCAAAGTCGCCCAACAGACTGCATCTCCCAGACTGCACTGTGACTCACGGCTTCACTGACAGCCACAGGGTTCCTTGATAAAAA
Organism: Epinephelus awoara; assembly: GCA_035609425.1. Classification (NCBI taxonomy): domain Eukaryota; kingdom Metazoa; phylum Chordata; class Actinopteri; order Perciformes; family Serranidae; genus Epinephelus; species Epinephelus awoara. The sequence goes on along the minus strand of CM069306.1, from coordinate 20,301,238 downwards.
ACATGAAGCATAAAAGATTTAGAGTGTAAGATAACAAGTTAAAAGAGGAGAGGAGCTCGTTTTTCATCTGTAGATCTTAAAGGTCGGGCCTGCAGTCTTCCTTCCTGTGTGCTACACACCAAACTGCATCTGCTCTTTTAATGTGTTTTATCTGCGTTTTCGGTATTTTTAAACCCTTTTCATGCCCTGAGGAAGGTGGGAGCACAGGTGCATGACTTAAGTTTTTAGTCAGCCACTCCGTTTCCATTTACTCCCTCACTCTCCTGCAACATGGGCAGTTTGTTTTTGTAGCAAGCTATCCATTTCCACACCATATATTCACACATGTTGACCTGTCTCGACCCTTTCACTGATCCTTGTTTCCTCCTGTCCCTTTAAAAGGAACCATTCTGTGTTTCTGCTGACAGCAAATCGTTGGTGAGGAAATAAAAACGCCTGGTTTGCAGAAATCTGACTTAGGGCCTCAGAAAAAGTTAAAAAAAAAAAAAAGGTGAGGGGGGGGAGAGAAAAATGAGAACAGGGAAGCAATAAATAAGACAAAGAAAAAGAGATAGCCTGTCGCATTCTTTTTTTTCTGATTAATCACGATTCACTTCTAAAAGCAGATTTTGTGATTTATCTATGTCTTGTGCTATTATATTTTTAATTTAAGTACTCTGGCCTCAGATTAGTCTGCAGGCCATTTGAGTGTCAGGTGCTGTAATCACCATCCAGCTGAATTTAGCACAGTTCAAAATGAGTAGTTGATGTAAAATGACCTCTGCGCTGTGTTTATTATTTCAGAACTAAATTCTCTTCAGTCAACAGTTTGTCTAAAGCCAAAGGAAAATGATTGTTGGATGTTGACACCGTAAACATGACTGTCACATTACAGAAGATATTTTAGAGTGGTGTAAATCTAGGAATGACTCATCAGTTTAACACATACAGTAATCCATCGATAGACAGTTGATCTGCACTTATTTTGATAGGAGTAAATTTTCATTTCACAGCTTCTCCAATGTGTGAATTTGCTTCTTTTTTTTCATTTTATGCATAGCATGTATAAAGTAATGGACATAGTTACTGTGATATCAGCCATTGGTTGTAGACTGCATTCTGAAGCCTCAAGTTCGGCATTTCTACCGTCACTATTGGTTTTTTTAGAGCCAGAATTTACCATATTTGAATGAGGAGGTGGAGCTGTAGAGGAGCAAGGGTTGATCTGACTGATATCTGGTTTTATAACATTGTGAATTAAATAGCTTTGTATGTTTTGAACTGTTGGTCGAACGAACAAGACATTTGAGTATCAGTTTGGCCTCAAGGGAGCAGCCTTCCACTATTTTCTGACATTTTATAGACCGAAAAATTGATCTGCATTAAAATGCAGTCCTACTTAGATTTCAGGCAGATGCTATTAGCACCTTGGTGTCCATAGCTAACAGTGCTATTTGCGCTCAGGTGAAAATAGCCAGTGTGGCCATTTACACCTGGGTGGATATTCCTTGGCGTTGAAATATGATGTTAATACGAACGGGTCTGTTAAAATGTGAAGTTAATGTACACAGTGGGCAATCAGCAGCGCTATATGCCCTAGAAACTGAAATTATAGGTCAACTAAGTTTGAAATTAATAAGCCAGTGTTAGCTCATATGGGATTTGAAGCCCAGTCTCCTATGCAAAAGCCCTTTATTTGATCCACTTATCAATCATGTCTTACTTCCGATGTGGACTGTGTTGCTCTTTATACTACATTACGTGACTTGCTAGCAGTACTTTTCTGATTTTTTTCTCATAAATTTATGGCTTCAATCTCAGAGAATGTCTGAAACTGGCTCGTACAAGCCCTAACTATGACCTCTTTGCCCTAATCCCTGAACCACTCCCGACCCTGTACTGACCAATCACAGCACACAGTGGGATCCATAATAATGTGTGGTATGGATAGATATTAATAGAGGAATAGCTGCAGTGGGACTATTCTCACCCAAGGTTTGCCTGCCTTTTTCTTTCTTAGCTATTTGTAAGATTCCCACAAAAACAAATTGATCACATCCAGATGCAGATCTTTCCGTGAGCTCCATGACATGTTCTTCCTTTCAGACTTGTGTTTATTAAAAAATATGAAGGAGTAAAGAGAAATTAGTTCTTATCAGCCTTCTGCTTCTGTGGCACCTCATGACTCAGAATACAAAATGACAACTCTCAGTCAGTCGCCCGATAAAATCTGCTTTAATGTGAAAAAACGATCTGAGCATGTGTGTGTTTGTGTACTCTATAAATGTGCAATATGCGTATGGATATTATGCTGTACGTTTGCAGCCCGGTGAAGATTCAGCATACTGTGGGATCTCGTATGAGATAGCCAGTGATGCAGACAGAGTGCTTTATTAAGCCGGTTACCTCTGTAGCTCAGTGCGGCTCATTTGGCTCCGATTTGCCCTTTAAAAGGTAATTGGCTTTGTGTCCGGCTCACCAGACAGAACCAAAACAGATTAGAGAGCCAAGCAGAATATAGAGAAAGGTCTGCAAACAAATACACACACACATGCATGTCCAGGAACACATGCACAAACACACAGATGCGGCCATACTCAGAAACACCCTGCAAATGCACGCGGGTGAACACACATACAATCAGACTTGTACCTGCCTCTGCAGCATTATAAAACCACCAGAGTGTTAACAGCGTAGTAAAGAGAAAGGGAAAGGATAAGGAGGTGCTGAAGATAAAGGCCAGTATGGGAGCAGAAAGAAGAGAAGACAGAAAAAAAAGACAGAGAAATCAAAGCTTAGGCAGTACTGAAAACAGAGGATGTGAGATTGGTAAGTGAGCATGAGTCAGTTAATGGTTGAGGCTGATGAAAAGATGACAAAAAAAAAGAACTGGTTTAGGTGAGATTTAGTTTCAGCCTGTTTTGGTGGAGACTATTACATTCAGTTTGGATATAACAAAAACAAACAAACAAAAGATTACATCTACATATTTTGTTAAACTACACTGTACGATTTGAGTTTTAGAAATGTTGTTCTCACAAGCTCACAAGTTATGTGCTCACACTGTGCGGTCCAATCATCCAGCCACGACCTAAGGGCTCACACTTTATGTGTAAAGTAGACAATAAAATGGTCCGTCGGCCCCTGCGGACTATTCTGGCTATTGAATGGTAAAATAGTAAATGGACTGCACTTGTATAGCACTTTTCTAGTCTTCCAACCACTCAAAGCGCTTTTACACGACATTCACACACACATTCACACATTGGTGGCTGAGGCTGATCATATATGGTGCCTACTCAGTAACCTTTCACACGCTAACACACACACACACACACACATGAAACAGCTATCAGGAGCAATTTGGGGTGCAGTATCTTGCTAAAGGTTATTTCGACAGGCGGACTGGAGGAGCCGGGGATCATATCACCGATCTTCCCATGGATGATTCGCTCTTCTTTTGAGCCACAGCCGCCCAAAGTTACAGACATTTGTCCAAAAAAAACCCAAACATTTGAAAGCTGCTGGTAGCAGACCCCAGGAAAGCTGCCCAGCCTCGCAGCAATTTTTTCCCAGTGGTCACTCATGGTACTGCAGCTGAAAAAGAAATCCCCTGTAGCCCAAAAAGCATTTTCCCCATAGACAAACATTGGAAAAGAGACATCTGTAAAGCTGCTGACAGAAAACCTTGAACTGCAAACAAGGTCAATTCTGAGTCTATCTATTCTGAATTTTTGATTTTTTTTATTTTTAATTTTTTAATTTGAAAAACTTTCTTCAAGCCAAGAAAAGCGATTTAAAAATCTGTGACATCATCACAATGTCAAGTCTATAAACCAAGCGGGAACTTGTAGGTGGGGCCAACAGGAGAAATTGCACATATTCAGTGGGTCGTATACTGTGGAAGCTGTGGAACGCTTGAGCTAGAAAACTTATGTACCAGGCAAGCAACTCCATTGGAGTGAATAGGAGCAATCTTGTCATCCTGTATCTAGCTATTATTAAAATCTAAGGCTGGCAGTTAGGAGCAGAGATCACTGATAAATCCAGACGGCCCACTTTAGAGTCTTTTCTTGTCTCTGTGTCACATGGGTGTCACCACTGCCCTGCCCCCTTTAGGAGACTAGCAGTGGCCCTGAGTCCATTCATTCCAATGCGAGAAAGTGACATGAGTACAGATTATGACCATTTCCTTCACCTCATAGTCACTGAAGTAAATGCTGGACCCATTTTCCACAAGCCCCTCACGCTTCCTAACATTCTGACACTGAAAAGGCTTTTTTACAGACAGACAAATCAGGATAAAATTAACTTTGTTGCAGACACGTCTTTGTTTTAGCAACACACTCTCGCATGATCTAGCAACAACTCATGCCGTCTTACACACGGTTCATTTTAGACATTAAGCTAGCAGATAAATACGAGCGGCAAAATAAGAAACAAATATAAATTTGTACTATAATGTTGTATTGTTTTGAATCTGATTTGAATCTGATTAAAAGTATCCTTTTAACAATGTAACATCAGATGGTTTTTGCCTGTTTTTAGACGGCAAGACTGAAAATAAGTCGTCCTCAACATTTGTTTTGTTATGGTATGATAAAGACAGTTGGAGACAGTTCGAAACAAAACAGGATGTGGGCTCTGAGATGATTTTTTCATTGGCAATTATCATGTCTTTCCCAAATGATGTACAGATTTTTAGGCATTCTGTTCATCTCAAATGGCTTCAAAGATGTGCATATAGCTGCTGTAAACGGGGAAGAATCTCCCCTGGGAAGCATGCTTATGCACCCCCCTGGCTTCGAGCTGAGTCTCAAATGTTCACAACATCTGGCTCCGCCCTTGGTCTGTATCTCCCCTCGGCTTGATGGAGCTTCATAGTGTGTTTCAGCTCATTGTTTAACTGTCTGGCCTGCAACTTTGGTTCACTCTTACTGCTCTCATCGTCATTTTCAGCTGCTGCAGGAAGCTATTATCAGTAAGCTACCTCTCCAGCCGAAGGTGTAATTTCAAACACCCTAATATCATAATCCTATCTTTATCCACCTCACATTCATAGTTTTAGATTTACTTTTATTTTAAAACCTCTCTAAACACCTTACTGGTGCTGAAACTTAGAGATCATCAGGTATTAACACATGCTTTTTAAGATAAAGTGTTATTACCTGATTACCTCAAGAGAGCTAATAAGATTTGAAAGCTGTCTCCATGTTAGCAATGTTAGCAGTAGTGTAGTGCATGTGGGTGTCATGAAAATGCTCAATATCTTTGGAAACTCTATTACCTCCCAATTCATTTGCCTTAAATTCAAATTAATTCAGCTCAGTTCATTTCAATTAGTGTCAGTATCGTTTCATCACCTCAGTAACAACAGGAATGCTAACAGGAGCTTCACACTGACCTTGTTGTGTTTGTGTTTCTCTGGTCCTCTCAGTGTGTCCATGGATGTGGGATAACCTGACGTGCTGGCAGGCGGCCAGAGTCGGCGAAGTGGTGGTGGTCAACTGTCCCGAGCTCTTCAACGACCTCATGGACCCTGAGGATGGTGAGAGCAACAGGGAGCTCAGCAGCGGCTCTCATTTGATTTGATCTCATTTGTATTTAAAAATTAATGACGTTCAGTCCAGTTCAGCCTGAGGCATGTTTTCCACTTGCAGAGATGGGGAAGGTCAGTCGTAACTGCACCGAGGACGGCTGGTCTGAACCTTTCCCTCACTACGTGGACGTCTGCATGTTCTATGACAACACCAGTGAACCTGTACGACCTCTTTTACCTCATCTAAATTTCATGATTCACTTATCACAAACACACATGACTAACCCTCTGTCTCCAACATTAGACAGATGACCCGATACATACGTACTTCGATTCAGTCAGGGCCCTGTACACAGTTGGCTACAGCACATCGCTGGTGTCTCTGACTACAGCCATGGTCATTCTCTGCAGATTCAGGTGAGCATCACAAAGTCATGTTCCTCATTTATGCTTGTGCTCCAAATTTGAAGCCATGAAATTTAAATCAGGTTTAGCCCAAATGGAAATAAGACAGAAAATTAGTAGGGGTGACAACACTCATGAAAATTAGCTTTTTGTTTTTACATTTCTTTTTACATTACTGAGGCATCAGAGGTCCTCAAAGCTTCTCACTTTTAAAAATTTTCTGCATCTGTCACATAAATATCTAAACAAAATATCTTTTGATTCTAGACAAAATTAGCAATTTAAAAATTAGCGAGACTAACTTTCAGTATTTTGATTTTTTTTAACTTATTTAGTCATATTTCCTAAACTTAACAATTATTGGTTAAAGGTCCAGTGTGTTGGATTTATGGGCATCTGTTGACAGAAATGGTGTTTAATATTTGGAACTGCTCTTCCATTTGCTTATAGTCACCTTGTGTTTTTGTTACCTTAGCATGAGTCATTTATATCTAAATACTGCGCAGGTCCTCATCCACAGAGTCCACCATGTTGTTCTACAGTAGCCCAGAACAGACAAATCAAACACTGGCTCTGTGTAGGGGCCATTTGCATTTGCCAATTTCACAATAGCCACTGTAGCTCTCCTACATTGCTGGCCAAAGAGTTTACCATGATATGTTTTTGTAACCCCTCTGGCTTGACACATGTGAAAAGTTTCAGCTCTGCAAACACACCACTACGTAGCAGTAAAACCTACACACTGGACCTTTAAACAAGAAAATAGTGCAACAGACTGATATTTGATTTGTGCTGAGAACATTTGGATTTTCGGTCACAAAAGCCCAAACTAATCCATCTATTTATCATTATAATCAGCATTTAAACAATAATAAAGGTTCACAACACAGTGCAATGTAGTTGTTAAAGGTATACTACGCAAGGTTGACAGTTACTGTTCATAAACACGCTCGCCAACCCTGGATTCATTCTCATTTGGTGTTTTGCCTTGCTGTACTTGCATTTTTCAGCGCTGTGTCTCTTGAATGCCTGCTGCTTACAGTCTGGCACCTGGTTGCTACCTTTTTATAAAGCCCTGACCTCACCTGAGCGCCCATAAACACCCCAAACACAGAAAATAAGAAGAAAATAAGAGACTGAGAGGGATTATTCTGTATGCATACTACATTGTTTTTAGGGAAATCCTGCATAGTATATTTTTAATCATATGTGAGTATTTATTATGTATTTGTTAACAACTATAACTCCTGTGGGGAAAAAACAGCTGTAATGTGAAATATGTCTTCATAGGAGAGACAAACACTGTACATTGATAAATACATACAGCTGCTTACAACTACATTATAGTGTTTTATAAACTATTCATTACATGTGTATGTATTGTTTTTAATGCTGAATAGGTGGACTTAAAGGTTGTTGTTTTTATTGGTTTCATAAAAACTACCCTGGACCCTGTAAAGAGTACCAAAGACATGCCAAACTAATGCATTTCTGCGTAGCCTAATTTATTCAGAAAACAATAATATAAGGCTATATGGTTTAGACGTAGTAGCACAGTGAAAACACCAGTAAATAGAAAGAGTAAAAGTCAGAAGGGTTAAACACAAAAACATCATGCCATGAATCAATAAATTCCAACTACATTAAATAATTTGCTTTGATTGAATTTTAAGATGTGATATATCTTATCTCTCCAGGAAGCTCCACTGTACCAGGAACTTCATCCACATGAACCTGTTTGTGTCCTTCATCCTGAGAGCCATCTCAGTCTTCATCAAGGACGGTGTGCTGTACGCTGAGGAAGACCACTGCTTCGAACACACCGTCAGTAACAACAACTGATTCATACACTGTGTGGTCTTTCTTGAACACTCACATAATCTGTGGCTGGCCAATTACATCCATATATGGTTTTCACCCACAGCAAAGAAAACAGCCACGACTGCTTGTTTGGTTAAAAATGAAAAAATACATTTTCAGTTCAGCAGGCTAATTATTTCATTACTTTCAATTTGATGCAGATAATTGCGAAATGAGGCTTTTAGTATTCCAAATGATCTCTACTCAGATCGCTGGCAGGTTTGGAGTCAGTATAAGAAGTTTGCAGAGTATTGGCAGTTGCAAAAAATGTTTCCAAGATCATTGGTTAATCGGTTCCAGAGAGGGTAATTAAAGGATTTCATCAAATTTCAGTCGCTCATTTTAAAAAGCAAAACATGCGTGTAAAACGTGATCAGGCCTGTTCTGTTTGAGATATAACGAGAGGTTCGCGCACAGAGGGCTTGAAACAGCTCTCCTCCAGTTTTCTCGTTTGATGCGCACCTTTGAAGAAACTTCAATCACATGCAAATTTTTTTTGCAAAAAAGCAAACAGGATATTAGATGACTAATACTCCCTGATTACAGATGCAGAACAAGCTCTTAGCCTTTGTCTGGTTACAACACATTGCTCAATGTTGTAAAGCAGGCATGATAAATAAAGCTAATTAGGTACGCTAATGGCTCCAGCAAGGCCAGTGGAAATCTTCTACTGGAGGCTCATTAACATATCAATGGTTACTTTGCCCTTTGTTCAAACCTGCTCCTTTACTGTTGTCACTATGGTGATCATAGGTCACCATCGTGGCATTGTGGCACCGTGCTGTAATTGGTTGACCCTACTCAGAATATGGACTCTTTCATTAACATGATGTCATTAGATTACAGTCCACCTGACATGTAGGTGGGTCTCTACTGCCGGCTGTGAAAACATTTTTTTTTATCCATGCTGAATGCTACAACTTGAGGGTAATTGCAGTGTTGTGCACTGCGTTGCAGCAGCATCACCCCAGCGACAACGATCTCTGTTTACACTGTGATTTACAGGAATTAACGTCGTTTGTCACTCTGACATTTATTGTCTTGAGCTTTTAAAAGAAAGGCTGATGATTAAACGTGGTTTTTACATTTTGAAGCTGCAGCCAGATGCTTTTAGGATTTAAAGACTCCCTACAAGTCAAGGACATATTCAAATGTATGTAAAATTTTAAAGGTATAACATATTGCGGATCACGGCGTGCTTGTTTATGATGTTGTTGCATCAGCCTCGAAGTGGGATAATAATAAATTTAGGCTGCGTCAAAACCCCTAAAAGCATTGTCCAACATCAGCAGGACAGACATGAAATCACTGATAACATTGATTTCCTTCCCCCTGTGTTTCCCCTGTGCAGGTGCCGTGTAAAGCAGTGATGATTTTCTTCCATTACTGTGTCATGTCCAACTATTTCTGGCTCTTCATTGAGGGTCTGTATCTCTTCACTCTGCTGGTGGAGACTTTCTTTCCTGAGAGACGTTACTTCTACTGGTACACCATCGTAGGGTGGGGTGAGTGTCCATTTCTGTCATTAATGGTGGTAAATAGAGACTTCTCCTTCTGTTCGTGCAGTAAATTTGATTTTCAAAAGCTGATTTAAGTTGCATTCAAATTTTTTTCTTTTTTTGTATTTGGAAGACCAGAGATAGTATTTTTGAATAAATCAGATGTTCTGGATTCTCACCATCTAAAGCAAAGCTAATCAGCTTTATCGCTCAGGGGGCCACATTTTTAGAAAGCTAGGGACCCAGGCGCCGAACATTTCCCTGAGCTATTACTGTCATTATGAATGTACACTTGACACTTGACACATTGTAAAAGTAGCCTGATCATAGACAAGCCTTCGACGAGAGCGGCCTGCACAGGGGGGCTTCTGTCATCAATAATGCATGTTGTAACTGGCCATCATCAGCACAGGAGCGCTCTGCTGCTTTGAAGGATTAAACCAAAATATTAGTTATTCAGGTGATTTTTTTTTTTTCAGGTTTTAAATTTGACATATAAACATAACTAATCAGTTGAAGAAGCCTGAGCTACAGCTACAGTGTGTATTCATCCTGAGGGTCTTATTAAAACAGCTTTCACTTTTTTTTTGCCAAGAGCTTTAATATTTTAGCCAAACTTGCCAATAAATGTTTTCAAACACCATGTCAAAATACAACTAAAGTAGCAATACTTGATACAAACATTTTAGGTTATGCCTAATAGTGATCTTTAATCTGATCTTTACACAGATGCTGAATAAACAGGGTTACAACCACTAAAATATGAGGCTGTTGCTATATGTTGGCATCATCCCAAATGTGACTGAACTAATGAGAAGTGCTGGAAACTGATGCATGATACCAAATGCATTGTATTTTACTAATGTAGTAATGACTGCTGTTATTACAGGGACTCCCACCATCTGCGTTACTGTCTGGGCAGTTCTGAGGCTCCACTTTCACGACACTGGGTATGACTCCTCTTCCAACTTTAGATTGATCTCAGAAAAGGAAGAAATGCATGTCCACTGTTAGCCATGTTTAGTGTGAAAGGTACATGTATCAGAGCAAAGCAGCAGAGGCCCTCAGGATACTGAGAATTGCACCCAAAAATTTTAAATGTGATCATTCTTTGAAAGTGTATTTGGCACCTATAAGATAAGGAGGGCAGGGATTTGGGGAGGAAGATGAGGAAATAACTCCCTGACACCACTGATACATTTATTAATGGTGACAATGTCTTTCTTGTTTTTTTTAATCATTGAGTAAATCAGATCAACCTAAAACTTAAATCTTGTGCAAGGGAACCAATATTTCATCATGCTAATTAACCCTTTGTGAGTGTAAGTGTAATGTAAATGTGGGTGTAAGCCAAAAAACAACATGTAAAAATACTGGACTGACTTTTTTAAGCAGGTTAAATCATCGTTTTAGTGCTGCTTCCATTTTAAATTCCCCTCTGACCCTCCCCTCCACCCCTCTTATTCTGCAAAGAGCCACTGGCTTCATGTATTGTATGGTGCTGTGTGTTACCAAGTGTTTATATAAGTGAAGGAGAGCATGCTGAATGACTATGAAACACAATGTTCTCCTCCACCTCCTCCAGATGCTGGGATACAAATGAGAACACTGCCCTCTGGTGGGTGATCAAAGGACCAGTTGTGGCCTCCATTATGGTATGACGGATTTGTTCATTCACTTTTTCTTGTGTGTTATTTTTTAACACATGCTTAATTATTACTTTACTGACTGGAATGTAATTTATGACAACTCCTGCACATTTATGTTATTTCATGTGTTTGTTTCTCTCAGATCAATTTTGTCCTCTTCATTGGAATCATCATCATCCTGGTGCAGAAGCTGCAGTCCCCTGACATCGGAGGGAATGAATCGAGCATTTACCTGTAAGTTACAGTCAGAAAATAGTCACTGATGCCAGTGGTGCATGTCCTCAAAAGAAAAATCTGTGTGTGTGTGGAAAAAGGTTGTATGTGAAAAGTCAATGAAGTGAATTTTAAGGTCTCTAGATTCTGTGCACATTAACGACCCTGCAGCCTGAAGACATGAATTTAATTTGCTGGAAATATACTATATTTTTGTTATTAACAAATCCCATGAGAAAATTTAAAGCAAAAATGAATCGATGCTACTAACATGCAGAGGTGTCACATGACTTGGACTCAAGTCAGATCCAAGTCACAGATTTGATGATTTAAATATGAACTTGACAAAGCCAAACTCGATGACTCATGACTCCTTGGACTCAAGCCTTTTGATTTAAATAACTACTTGATACCTCCCTCCAATATCAAAGATTTAAATCTATGTTATTTCAAAATTGTGCCATTAATTTCTCTTTATTTTCTGAATCAACTAACGCTAATGCTACAGTATTTATTCCCAGCAATCTGCTCTTGATTGAGCCTCAGGTCAAGTTGCACCAGAGAATGAAGAAGTAGCATTAAGTGCCTGAGTGCCAGTTGAAAACATGATACCAAAGATATTTTTGTTCACCTACAAAAATTAGGGGTGGTCAACAAAAAATGAGCTGCAGTATACAAAAGGTGCAGGTGAAAAATTACAGATGGAGACACAATAACTTCCAGTAAACTTGTTTAAATACATAAGTACAATTTAAATTTAATGTATTTGTTAAACTTTTTATTTAGTGTTCAATTTTTCCAGAAAACAGAACATTCCCTGACATAGGACCTGTAAAATTTAGTATATTAAAAATAAATAAATAAAGCAAAGCAAAACAATAATAGGTAAACAATTTACTTATATAATATAGTATGTATATATATATATATATATATATATAGTATATTACAGAAGCGTATTGCATTCACTTGACAAATTAAAAAATAAAAATCTGTTTTTCTGAGTAATTTTTTTCTGAGTTAAGAGAGCAATAGATGCTTTCATTCCTTTCTTGAGAGCTCGATATAATGGAAGCAAACACGACCCGCTTGTTTAGTTTGATCCAGTTTTACTTTGTTTTGGGTTATGTGTCCAACTGATTCTGGAGAAACACTGCAAAGTCCAGCAGATCTGAATGGGCTTTTCGTCTGAATAATCGCAAAGTCTTAAGGTGCCTGCATAAAGTCTACAAACTAATGATAACACCATCTATATGACTTAAAGACAAGAGTATCTCCCAGTGCCTCAAACCCAAAACAAAGTAAAACTGGATCAAACTAAACAAGCGGCCCCGAAAAACAAAAAAACAATACCACGAAAAACAGAAATAATTACACCGAAAAACAGAAAAATAAAATAAATTACTCTGAAAAACAGAAAACAATACTCAATAAAACAGATTTTTTTTATTTGTCAAGTGAATGCAATACACTTCCGTAGTATATCACAATGAAGGAGAAAATTTTAAATAAACAGGACACTAAGAATTACAAGACAAGACATTTTGAGTGATCGTACAATCTATTACAACAACACCTTCTGTTCTATTAGATCCCCAAATATAGTGCAACTCGAGTTCACCTTTGTGTAAATCTGATACATTATTCTGTTGTTAAAATGGCATCACATTTCAGTAAGGAGCATATTATGACTTGTTCAGGACTCGAAACTTGACTTGACCCCTCAGTCTTGGTTTAGAACTTGACTCAAGACTTGGGTGCAAATACTCGAGACTTACTTCACCTCTCTGTAGCCAAAGAGAACTATTGTTGTCTAAAATCTATTAAAAACACATTGATGAGTCATATGTTCCTTTATTACAATTAACATGGTAACTGTGGTTTATTTGGAGTCAGTCCCACTTTGCTCCTAATGCTGCTGTAAATGCTCACAAGAGCACTAAATGTGTATTAATCCGCAGCTGAAATTAGTCCCCAACAAATTCACCATTTTCCTCCTCTTTGAATAACGTGCAAACCTAAAGAACCCAGCTGTTTAAGCTGTTTTAAAAGATGAAACCATATTTGTGCGCCCTGATTTTAAAGATCTACATTAAGAACAAATAGTCTTGAGACTGAGTGCCACTGACAGAAAAAGGACGTTCAAAAGCATTGAGAGAAGGATTAACACATTTTTAGATTTGGTGTTTTCATGGGATTTGTTGATGATAAGAAATATATAGAATACCACCCGTTTTTTTCTTTAATCAGACGCTACGTGACACTACAAGACATGAAAATGTAGCTAACTAACTAACCCTGGTCTATGATACACCTGCTGTTTCAGATCAGTTGGCATTGTCCCTTAAATACACGATCAAATACTAACTGAACACTTTCACACAGGAGCATGCATTTATAAAGAGATTGTATTGTACCCATAAGAGTGTTATTTTCAGATTCTTATCATTAAACCTCCAATGTGTCCTTTTAGACACTTTTCAGAATATATTCATTTGTAGTACCTGTTGGCAGGAAGCTTGAGCCTCATTATGGAGTTGTACGGTAGCCAGACATCAGCCCGGTGCTGCTCCCAGAGGACGGCGTCTTTTGAGGCTCGGCAGATAATGTCATTTTCATCTGTTGCTGAGACCTGTGCGTGCGTGACCAAGTGTGAAGATGCGCGTGTGTGTGTAGTGTGTAAGTCTGTGTCCCTAAAGACATTGTCTTTGTTGTATTGTTGTGTTGTCTTTGTGCTGTGTAGCAGCTGTGCTCAGAAATGCTTCAGTGAGCCCACACAGGCTGTTCAGCATTCGTGCAGGATGTCAGAGTTATCCACCATCACACTGTAAGTGTGTGTGTGTGTGTGTGTGTGTGTATGAATGTGTGTGTGTCTTTGTCCACTGACACACATGTTTGTGTGTCTGCCTTGTGTCGACTGCATGTGTATGTGTCCGTGTGTGTGTTTTACACCAGGGGTTTTTAAAGTATTTTCTAATGGTCTGAACTCCCAAATGCATACTCTCTCTAACACACACACATTTGCACTTGTGCACTTGTGAGGACCCTGATTGACATAATGCATCCTAAAGCCCCTGACCATACCCATCACAGCTACATGCCTGACCCCGACCCTTACCCGAAATCTTACCCTAATACTTTTCTCTGAACCTTTAAATCAAGTCTTGACCCTCAGAGCACAGTCACACATGCATGAAATTAACATCGGTGAATGTTTGCGTCCCATTCACTTCCATTCAATGAAAGCAAAGGGCCAAATAAAATATTCACTTGTGGTGGCAAAGCAAATTCACATCTACATTGTGTGGAGTTCAAATTTGGTTGGTAAAGTTGCAGCCTTAACTAGCACAACCTGGTTTCACTCCAAACTTGTCAAATACTGACACTTGGTCAGTGGCCTCTGGGTCAGAAACACTAAGGCACCTTAAGCAGCGGTATGAAATGATTTATTTTTCTGAATCTAACTGTGTATTTTTGTTGCTCGAACTTATGGGAGTAAACCTAAAAACAATTTTTTTTTTACTTTCTTTCTTATTTTAAAAAAGAGATTGTATGCAGTTAACAAGTGGAAACTGTACGTTTTCTGTGAAAACCAAAGTTTATTTTGAAAAGACTATATGCATGAATTGACATGCCGTCCCTGAACGTCCATAACCGACACTGAAGGGGTACCCAGCATCATAATTTGACTTTTAGGGCCACTGACCAAGCGTCAATACTTGACCAGCTGATACTGTATGATACTGACAATGAAAAATACAACTTGCCCCACATGAGAGATGCTGCCTGGCTGAAGTCAGTCAGGAGACACGCATGGAACACAAGACAATATTTTGGGGTACTTATTAAGCAAGCTAGCTAACACTGGCTAGCAAGTTAGCATTCCTTGTGCGTCACATCTGGTGTGAATCACCTGTGTGCGCTCATGTGTGACCGTGCCCTCAAACAGGCCTTTAAAAGTCCAGCCCAAAGAGAGGACGGCCAAACTGTTCTCACTATAACTCAAACCGGTCCTCACAAAGAAAGCACACAAACACATATACACACAATTTAGTTAATCTGCTTCAAAATTTAAATATTTGTAGTTTGGTGGAGATTTTTTTTTGTAGTGCTGGTGGAGAGACAGCAACAAAAACTGTCTCACAATAATACTTGTACATTAAAGCATCTCACAATGAAAGAGTTCAGAGTATAATAGCTTTATTCTGCTGCTTAAGGGCCCCTGGGGGTCACTAAAAATCAGTGTTGCACATTTGAGCCCTCTAAGGTGTCATTTGTTGTGTGTTTCTGTGTATTACCACTTGTCATGTGTATGTCAGACATTATGTTGTACTGCATGATACATGCAGCAGGGAAAAGGAACCAAAGAAAACTTGATGTGACTACAGGGACAGATTCTACATGTCCACAGTTATGTGTTTCTTGTCTCAGTCTCAGTCTTGTGATGATTTAGTACACTAAATCTAACCTCAGATTTAAAAGATAAGCATACAGTTGGGGTTATTCTATATTTTTCTTATTGTCAACAAACCCTACATAAGACCTAAACCAACAATGTACAACAATACTTTCTGGCTTCCTTCCCACGTCCAAATGTCCGTCCCTTCCGACTGAAGATGTAGATCTCTAAAAATGGGTATGCAATTGTTGGGGACTATTTTCAGTGGTGAATTAATACACATTTGGTGCTCTGTTGAGTATTTATGTCAGCATTGACTCACAATAAACCACAGTGCCCTGGTTCATCGTAACGAAGGAACATGTCACCAAGTGCAACAGTGTTTATTATTAGTGTGTTGCAAAGAAGAATAAGATACTTTTTTACAAAAAAAACTTTATTACTTAGATCAGTTTTTTTTAAGTTTAACTGACTGTTGACAATAAGAAAAATGAAGATATCTCCTGTGTAATGTGAACAATAGAATAATCACACAATTGTGACTGAGCCTGCATCAAACAACATTGAAGCCTTGATTGAATTCGAAGAGAGATTTTCTATTTCTAAAATTGTGGCTTGACTAAAAATTGAAACCTGTGTGCAAATGACTAGTTTATGTTTCATAACATTGCATCAGTGGCTCTGTTCTTGCATCACTTCCAGCTGACCAACACCAGTAGAACATGACTTTGATTTGTGTTTGACTTTTGCTTCAATCTTATTAAACTGTGTGTGTGTGTGTGTGTGTGTGTGTGTGTGTGTGTGTGTGTGTGTGTGTGTGTGTGTGTGTGTGTGTGTGTATGCAGGCGTCTGGCGCGCTCCACCCTCCTGCTCATCCCTCTGTTTGGTATTCACTACACTGTGTTCGCCTTCTCACCTGAAGATGTCAGGAAGAGGGAGAGACTGGTGTTTGAACTGGGACTGGGATCCTTCCAGGTATGCTTTTACAGCTCCAGTGTCCTGTTTGAAATACCAGATGATGAATGAGGGAACATAATGGGATAATAAATCATCTATACAAGATACAAAGAGGCTCTTTGGGAGAGTGATAGTGATATTCAAACCTGGTCACTCACTATCCACAGCTGTGCAGCGAACTAAAGATACTCAGATCCTCACCAAGGCCAATAGTCACTTTATTATCATGTACTTATGCTATTAAACACAGCTTTTACAAAAACTATGTTCATAAGGAAACCATTTTTGCTTTAGTCAAATTTAAATTTGCATAAAGAAACAGAAGCTCATTACACAAACCAGTATAGATTAGTAACTTAATATTTACACACATTGTGGTTTTTGTACTGGTTCTCCCATGAAACACTGTCCCTGAGGGCTCCACAGTGACTGCTTTCTGTATGATGTCAGCTACACGTGTAGGCTGCCACAGAGGATTACTGGCACCCGTGACTGTGGATCGTGATATGGAGGCATCATATTTCTACAGTTGCCTATGTTTTGTCACTACTGAACGTTACTACCATCTACTGGATTTTAAGATGTATGACATTCGTTTTGCCTGGGCCAGATACCCCAGCATACAATGTTATTCGGATCCTTTTCAAAGTTTAAAGGCTTCTTCCTTGGCCCACGCTACACCCTTCTGCCAAGTTTCATGAAAATTGCGCAAATAGATTTTCTGTTATCTTGCTGACAAATATTCAAACTAAAAGGAAAACATAATCTCCTCAGTGGAGGTAGTAAAGTCTGAAGGGGCAGCTGTTGCCTTGTAGTGTTTTCCCTTGAAGCAATTATGAAACTATGAAAACAATATTGGACAACAAATTCACTGATTATAAATCAGATTGGGTCTCGTGGCAGAAAGAAACAAACAGTAGTTTTAAATATTTTGCCTTTCTTTGTCTCATTTTTTGTGTCTTTTAATTCTTATGCTTTTGAGAAAACATGATAGGAATTTTAAACTCTTTTCATATATTCTATAGACAAAATGATTAATCAATGACACAGATGATCTTAAACTACAGCCCAGAATGTCATGCTTTCATTTAATAGAAATAACATCAATGTCTTCTCCTAAACATTTATATCTACCTAAGGACATAAAATACACACATTTAAAGCCACACAATCAAATCACAATCACAATCAAAAGCCACACACTGGTTCTACTCAGGACTGTTTATTTCTGCCAGTTTGTTTAAATAAGTTATTGCCACTCTTTCAACCACAAGAAATGACGAACTAGTCTTTTGAGGGAAAAATAAACTTTCTCTGTATTCTTTCATGGAAAATGTTACAGATGTCATGTCATGCAGTTTACTGATGACACTTTACAATTCCTGCATAGTGAAGTTGCTCAAACAGTTACTTCTTTCTGCCTTTCAGAGTTGCACAGACTATTTTGTAGTGCAGTATCCCCACTGTCTGACTCTTATGCCTTTATGCTTTGCTGATAAGGATGCATTTATTTTTAAAAAATGAAAGAAAATTTCAATGTCAAGCTGTTTTTCTCTTATTTGCTGTCACCTTTCTCGTCTTCAGGGCTTTGTTGTAGCTGTGCTCTACTGTTTCCTCAATGGAGAGGTAAGCTTTTGTCCCTGTTCATAAACAGTTTCCCTTTGTGATGCTCTCATCACCAGCTCGCTTTTCTGACATGTATTGACACCAGAAATGCTCGTAATGCTAGTATATTTAGGGATAAACATCTCTGATTATGTGTACAAATTATTACCCACAACCATAACACTTTACTACTAACACTACGTAAACCTGTCTATTTAATATTTCTGATATACATATTTAAACTTAATTATTTATAACACACTATAATGTAGAGGTGAGCAAGTATAGGGACATTCTAGGTGTTCATTTACAGAGAAAAACAAGACAATGAAATGTCCTCATTTCAAAGCATGAAAAATAAATCCCATCTGTCATTATCTTGTCAACCCTTTGCTACCTGTTTATTCCGCAGTTGCAGATGCTTCACAGGAATTATAACTGTTGACAAATACGTTAACAAACACACGGAGTCTTAAAGTGTCACCGACACAGCTTGAGTGAACTGTACCTTTTTGAGGAGTTGGTGCAGCTTAAAGTTCATTAAAAAAATGACCTTGTGAAGTTTCTCCCTGAAGGTGCAGTCGGAGATCAAGAGGAAATGGCGCAGCTGGACGGTGAATCGGTACTTTGCTGTGGACCTGAAGCAGCAGCGGCACCCTTCGTTGGCCAGCAGTGGAGTGAATGGCGGGACTCAGCTGTCGATCCTCAGCAAGAGCAGCTCCCAGATACGCATGTCCAGCCCGCTGGCGGAGAGTGCCAACATCAGCCTGCCAACCTGAGCGTCTGACTGGCGGGAAGTCAACTTCAAGGTGCCGTTCCACTTATGTACACCCAGACCAACCAGAGCAGACCAAAGTGGCCCCTGATACCTCTGACATTTTGTAGTTTGGCCTTTTGAAAATGAGGTATTTCTGAAAGCATTTACTGGAAACTCATTAGAGTAGCTGACTTTCGTATGTTATGATTTCATGTGACTATAAAGTATAATTTATTTATTGTTTTCAATAGATTTCAATCTTTTTTGACTTATGATACTCTTGATATATTAACAAATTCTACTCCCTAGATTAAAACAGAAATTCTTAGAAATTTCCTACCACTTATTTTACTTAAGATTTAGCCCCGTTATTGTTTATTTATAAATAATATTAATGTAGAGATGGTGCCAAAAAACAGAAATAGTTTTCAAAAGAAGAAAACAGTATTTAAACATCAGATGTAGGGGTCATATTTGGCTGTTGGTGTGTAACGTAAATGTGCTTCAAAGTGCCATACAGGTTGCCTGACTGGATCCGATCTCGTAACAGTCCAAAGTTAAACAACAACCAAACGTTCGCCTTGCTTGTACAAATGCTCATTGTTTGAACATTTCATCTTAAATTTAAACATTTTTATACAATCAGCCGTAAGTACAGAGTATGTCAAAAGATAAAAAGGAGAAAAAAACAACTCATGGACTTTGTAAATAGTTACTTTTGGTGTCTAGATCAGTTTCTTTCGTTCGCATAACGCAGTATTGTAATGACCTTTTCAAACAAAAGGAACTGGAGCCCAAATCTGTAGACTTCATCACATGTCCTGAGGACCCAGAAGATCCTGCCCACTATATTCTGAACTATTTGTTTGTATTAAATCAAATATACACGCACAGTATTTGTAGTAGAACATAGTGCCAAATGAGTGAGCACTGTCAGGCAGTGGTTCCCAACCTGGGAGGTCGAACCTGTCTCCTAGAAATTACGTTTGTACGTAACTAAACTGCTTTCTTAATAACGTTGTTGTGGCAACATAATCGCTGCCAGAATTACGTTCAGAAACAGATAACGAAACACTACATTCATGTACCATGTAGGCTTCGGAAAGAGGTGGCTAGGAAGGGTGGTTGGCGTACAAAGTGTAGGACATTGACACCAGTAGTTTGGGTTGGCATCGAAACTCCTGTCTTGGGTTTTGGCAACAAAAGCACTTTGGTTAGAGAAAGATTCTGATTTTAGTTCAATGTTAATTAAAAACAGTGGTAACACTTTACTTGAAGGTATCTACATAAGAGTGACATGACACTGTCATAACTATGACATGACACGGTCATGAACCTGTCATAAACATTATGTACATGTCACTAACGTTTATGACTGCTGTCATTAAGTGTCATTCGGTTTTTGTAATGACAAGTTGACATTGTTTGGGTTGTCTTGATTATGACAACTTGACATTAATCAAAGTGACATTACCAGAAGTTATCTTTGTCATGACAAGTTGACATTCAATTTGTTTGGGATGTGACATTAACCAGGATGATTGACCAGAAGATGTCTTTGTTAATGTCAGGTTGTCATGACAAAGACATCTTCTGGTAATATCATCCTGGTTAATGTCAAGTTGTCATTATAAGGACATCCCAACCTGATTTTCTCTGCAATATGTTTCCCTCAAAGCATATTAGCTGTTTTTAATTGGCTGTATATAAATGTAATATCTAGGAGACAGGGCTGGGGAGTTAAAAGATAAATCTGAAGGGTCGAGAAATGTCAGATACAACAAGTTAGAAAAGAAGAGCATCATTTTCTGCTCCATTAAATTCAGTTTATTTTAACGTTTTGTGAAATACCAGATACTTTTATGTCTTCAGGCTTCATATTAAAACATTGAAAAAGTGCTCACATCTTGTAAAAATGTGTAACTTCTGATAAGGGGTTGTGAGTTGACTCAGTGTGTTTTTAAAAGGTTGGGAACCACTGCTGCGGAGGATAGCTCAGTACATGAGGGAAACAAGATAGGATTAAAAAAACTCAAATGACTTTAAAACTTTATCCTCACAGCTAGTGGAGTTTCCTACAGTTGATTTCCCTTTCAGTTTCCGTCACGTACTTGCAGACTGTGAACACAAACAGTACATGTGCCATGTAGTGGACGCTCTAAGCTCCTCATAGTGCCATGAGTTTATATGTGCAGCATTTTATTAGCAAGAATCAGACCCTCAGCATGCTCTGAAAGATACCAGGACGCTTTGTCTTTGTCCTGTTCTTTCTGAGCTTCAACCCATCGTGCCATATTGTATTATACCATAAATATTGCTCTTTATTTTATTTATTTATTTATTTGTATGACTCATCTCCAACACTCATATTCCAAAGTGCCTAGTCAGTCACAAATAGCTGTCACTTTTATTTCCAGCGCAATGAACAGATATCTTAAAGTGGTAGTGTGAGTCATTTCCTGCATAGAGTGTTGTGTGTTTTATTGTGGATCACTTTGCAAAGTTCTGCTTTGCTTTTTAATTGTTTTTTTTTTCTTTTATTGGTGAGATTTCTCAAGTGAAAAGATTCCTGCTGTGTTTTGTTTTTTTATTCATAATGTGTTTGACAAGACTCCAGTATTAGCTCTACAGAACTGCTGTTTTATTTAGCCTCGTGGTTACAGCTACCATCTATCCGAGATAAGTCCGTTTCAAACACATAAACTGCTTCTAAAAAGACACGTGAAGTAACAGTCAACACAGAATGCTTTAATGTGACAGCTCTTGACAATCGCGGAGTGTTGCCCATTTTCTCTTTATGTCTGTTTTCTTTTTGGTTTTGTGCACAAACTAAGCTCACAGACAATAAATGTCCAGCTGGGGAAATCATTTAATAAGATAAAATGTGAAAAGATCTGTACAGGAGGATTTATCCACAGTATTTACTCAAGATATTTATTTTTTGTACCGTCATTTGAGTGGATTAAAAGAATGTAGTGTCTTTAAACAATGGTTTGAACATTGTCGGAACAGAAAAGGATGTATATTTATTTTCCATAAGCCAGTGCCATGTGAAATGACTCAATGTACAGTATAGATGCTTTCTTATGTGTACTTTATGCCTGATGTATGATTTCATTACACTGATTGATATCGACTCTCTTGGTCAAAGTGCCATAAATGTAGTGCCATGACTGGTGAGATGTGTGGCACAATGTCTCATTTCTAGTTTCAGAGAAAAACACTCACGGGAAATTGCTGTCCGAAGCTGCAGAGGATGTTGTGAGAGATAAAACAAAGATATAAAGTCTTGAAAAAGAAAAAAGAAAAAAAGCAAGATTAAACAAACACTACTGAAGAGATGCATCCGTTTTACGCATCTGCTTGGCTGCTTTTGGACAAAAATAGTGTGACTGTGAGATGCTATCAAGGGAACTAGAGCCAGGGGTAAAAAACAATAAATAAAATGAAAACTTTTTTTTTAAATTAGGAAAGGTTTTAAAAGGTGGAGAACTGCGCCAGATAAAACACAAAGTGCGTACGAGGGTGTGATAAAAACCACTCTGCTGCTGCTTACGTGTTCTATCACCAGCCGTCACTCTGAGTCTGAATCAGCTCAGATGGAAACGACCATGTCTCAAAGCTGTTACTGTCTGTGAAAAGAAGAGTAGAAAACTCCTTTCCTGACCATGTCTGTGCTGTATATTTGTTTACCACAAGGTGGCAGCAACGTGTTAGAATTTTAGTTTGGTAGTCGACTAGCGAGAGGGACGTTTGACCGGCGTTGATTTGCTTTTTGAGCCTTGTACTGTGGACTTTGGATGAAACAGAGGTAGTGTGGGACACTGAGGCACTCAACACTGTTCACACTTATGTGTTGTGATTTTTTTACACAAATCAACAAGCAAGCCTACAAATTAGATTTTTCTACATGAAGCGTGATGTGTTGCCCTCCTCAATCTTAAAATATCCTTCCTACGGTCTCTAGTTTTAAAACAAACTGTGAACTATTTGAATTTCAAAACATTTCCTAAGACATGAGGATAGACTGAGGATTGGGGGCACCGTTTAGCGCTGTAATAAAGTCAGGCTGTGGAACTTTTCAGCCCAGTTGTCCGGACAAAATGTTGGCATGGTACATTTCTGCAAAGCATGACGTTACATTTGTACACTTAATACATATCATATTAATATTTCTGAAGTGACATAGATCAGATGAAACGTGAGCTGATTTTCTCATCAGAAGGAGGAGGGGATTGTTGATGGCGTGACACCACCAACAAACAACAAAAGTGGGTATTTTTAAAGGTATACTATGCAGGCTTTTTCTAAAAAACAATGTATAAAATCATAAAAAAGTAATCTCTCTCAATCGTAATTTATGACCCACTAGAAGTGTGTGGCACTGTATTTATCTGCAGAGACTCTGCCCTCTGCATGTGCACAGCAGACAGGTGAGGTCAGGACTTGAGTAAAAGGTAGCCACTCGTTATCACACCGTAGGCTGCACGCACTCAAGAGGGAGCAACAAAAATCGTAGACATGGCAAAATTAAGTAAGGCAAAAATGCCAAGCGGCACCAAGGTGATAAGGCTAGGGTTGGTTTTCACTTTCATTTCAAACAGCAGCTGACAGTTCCTGCATAGCAAACCTTTAATGACACGTCCAGTCATTTCCAGGTCCGGCTGTGTTTGGAGACACCAGACCTGGGGTCTCATTTATAAACATTGCGTATGCATACAACAAAGCCTGAAAGAGATTGAAGTTGGGATGTATAAAAACAGACTTGATGGGAGAACCGTTGACCCATACTTATGAACATTTTAGAGACAGGAAATTGGCGGCGCAGATGGTGAGGTGGAAGGCTGATTGTAGAAAATTGTCCAGTATTATTTGGGGCATGCAGTTTTTGGCTTTTGTCCGTATACGTACATTTTTAGTGTATATTCTGCGCAATGTTTTATAAACAAAAACCCAGGCATTTAAGCCAAATCCTGACCTTTTCCCAACCATAACAAAGTGTTTTTTGTGTCAAACCTAACCACATATCAACCGCAGTGGTGTCACAACCAGGGGTGTATGAGTTGATATCAACATACCTTCAATGCCAAAATGACAACTTCAACCATTGCATTTGTTTTTCATTGGTTCTCTTGCATGACATGCGCTTCAGTAATGATTGCTCCAGCAGCACTGCACTCCTGGTGTCTCATTTATAAAACAATGCGTATGATCCGTACTAAAAATGTACATACGAACAAAAACAAAAAATGGTGTATTCAACAATTTCTACAACCAGGCTTCCATCTCGCCATCTGCGTCGCCAATTTCCTATCTCCAAAATGTTCATAAGCATGGGTCAAGGCTTCTTCCATCAAGTCTGTTTTTATAGATCATAACTTTTATCTGGGAAGTGGCGCACCTCTCATTCAGGCCTCATTTTATGTGTACACAATGTTTATAAATGAATATAAAAACGTGAAGAAATGTAAGGTTTCAACATATCGACATTTAACATATGACACAAATGTAATATATCTGGTTTGCAGAAACATACCATGCCAATATTAATTCTGGTAATAAGGTTCAACTGTTAGCTTAATTTTGGCTAAAGCTAGCCACGCCTCTGTCCACACACACCTCTTTTTACAGTTGTCCTTACAGTGACACACTGAACCTTATATAGAGTTTGTGTCAAAGATGAGCATTTGACATGTTTTCTAAAAAGCAATAGTCTGACATTTTTGGAAATACGTTTAGTCATTTTCTTGGCAAGAGTTAGATGAGAGGAATGATACAGCTGTCAAAGAGAAAACCAGCTAGTTTCAATCTTCTCATCCCACTGTTGGAGAGAAAACACACAGTATTTCCCAAAAAGTCAAACTATTTCTTCAAGTGTAACTATTCTCAGTGTGGCATATGTCCGTGTGCGTGTTGAGCCAGTTTTATCAAGTGTTGAATGTCTGTGTGTGCGTGTGGGTGTGTGTGTTCTACTGATTGCCAATGAATTTTTGAATGTACCGATGTTGCTCAGCTGCTCTTAAATGTTGCCTGCTATGAATTTGCCATGGTGTACAAATGATGTCTTTTCTTGAACATATGTATACAGCGCACTGTATATGTATATTTTTGGCACACAGGAGGACCTCTTGACGAAGACCTGTAATGTTTGTGACAGTGTTTTTGTACATTTATGTTTATGTAGCTGTTTTCAGACTGTGTGTGTGTGTGTGTGTGTGTGTGTGTGTGTGTGTGTGTGTGTGTGTGTGTGTGTGTGTGTGTTTGAAAGTTGGAGAGTGTGTGTTCTGTACGCATGTGTATGTAATGACAAAGCATTAATGAGGATATAAGTAACTTAAATGTCAAAAGAATATCTATAAAGCCTCATCCATATTATGTTCGACCTGTGACGGTGTGTCATGTGTAACATGCGTTCTGGTGTCTAACATTCATGTCTCAGATTGTGTAAATTTGACTGCAAAATAAATCTATCTGTGGTATTTTGTGGAGGTTGTGATTTCTTTTGCTCGGCTGTCCAATGTGCAGACTTAGCAGCAGATTTACAGCTACGCCATTAGTTTTATCATAAGAGGAAATTATGTAAACATTTTTTTAAGATCCTTGTCCAGCACCGATGCATTTTAAGGAATACGAAAGCCCATGCTTCTCTTTCTGTTTTTCATCCAAATCAGGGTACATACATAAACATTTTTGAATATTTCGCCCCAAGCATTTTTTACCTCTGTCATACAATCAGAAAACCAAGCGTACATTATGTTGATGAAGTTCATCATGAATAAAAGTAATACATTCAAACATTAAAACATAGCAGTAAATACATCCAAAAACACATGTTTCATTTATTACTGTGTTCCTTCCCACACAGGCCAACTCTCACTAGACCCACAAGAGCAACAATGGAAATACAACATATTCACTGTGACATAAAGTGCAACATTAAATCATACTGTGGACTGACAATGACAAAGTGCTTAGCTGAACAGTACAGTACATTATTTATGTTGTATGAAATAAAAAAAAATTGAAAACTGGGGATGCATGGATCGGAATTTTTGTCAGACAGTATTGATGACACCGCCCAGTCGCCGGAGGAAAATGTTTGTGCATTTGTGTTTGTAAAAATCCTCCTTCTGGTTTTTTTTTTTTTTTTTCGGTCCAGAATTTGTCTCAATTGCAGAAAATTAAACGTTTGAAGCAGACTTTGAGCGGACTGTACGCACTGTGCCACAGGAAGTTAGCATAAAAACAACTTTGCTAACAGATTGAATAATGCAGCTCTATTTATACATGTTTTCAAAGAGCAAAGTTAGACAGCATGTTTAGCCAGCTAACATCAGTAACATGCATTATGTTCTGTGCTGCTGTCCCTTTTCCCTCCACTGTAGATCTGCCCAGGTGTGCTGCATGACTTAACAATGTGCAGTGCACCTGGCACGGAGGAGGTGCTTAAGAGCTCCTGTGCCAGCAGCAGAGGAGAAAGGCCTCTGGTGTGGGGACTGCTAGTCCTGTTGCCTCTCAGCCTAAAATTTTCCTTGTCTTGTTTGCTTGCTGAGTGTTTTAAAGATGTCTTACATGGTCATATTGGGTCAGTGGTGGAGTTTCATTTGTCCCATAGGACGACTCAAGGATGGGCGTAACATTTTTCCCATAGTCCACCACTGTCAAAGAGATGTCTGTTAAAGTGTTGACAGGACACCTCAAAGTGCAAACGAGGTCTGTTATAATTCTTTCTGTTCTTTATGTTTTTGATCCATGGAGGTTTTTTTGGTCAAACTTTCCTTGAGCTGAGAAAAGCAGCTTAAAAACCTGTGATGTCATAAAGATGTAAAGTCTATGAGCCAAGTGGGCGGAGCCAGAGCCAGTGGTAAGTAAACGCAGGCATCCATCTTGGCATCCAGTATCCAGGTATTATTATAAATCAATAGAGTGTTGGAGCCATTATATAGTTTTTGTTTGTTTATTTTATCCTTATCTAAACAAGGTAAATTATACTTACTACAGTTACTACATAGAGTGCATGCATAATGGATCATACATCTTTCAACAAAATGTTTTAGAAAACCGGCTACACACCTGACAGACCAACCTCCTCACTCATTTGTCACCATGCGTTATTGGTCCTGTTTTATCCCACAAGATTAGAAGGCAGAAAACACTCAAATCAACTTTTCTCCCACTTCCCCAGTGCCGTTTTATCTTTCTTGCTTTAAAGAGGCGTAAACTGTTGAAACAAGGCATCACACACTAACATGGTTGTTTTATGCCGAGACATTGCTGTCTTCCTGCCCCCATAACCACGAATTAAAAGCATTCGTATCTGCTTTATCATAACTTACAAATGTAATGTGTGTAATGTGGTTTGAAGAAACCTACAATGCCATTTTTTTAGGCGATTGGGTTGTGACTACGAAATCCAACACAGATATTCGGCAGCTACAGACAGAGGCCATATCCACACGAAGACGGAACTGATTTCATTTTTTAAAAGTGTTCCATAAACACGAAATCGTCTCAAGATATGTGTACGTAAACATGAAGCCACTGAAAACGCTGTAGTATATATGCAAGGCCTGTGAGTGGCGCTGCAACGCTGCCACAAAGTACACCAAAAACAGAGAATAAAAAATGGAGCATGCACATAAAACTCGTGCGATGTAAACAAACAAAAGGAAGAAGATGGCGGTGCCAGAGGAGCCCGCTTTGTATGGACTGACAACAAGGTAGAAAAACTAGCACAAACGCAACCAGTGCATAGTCAGCCATTGTTGTTGTTGTGGCGCCTTTACGCCGA
The DNA here is from genome assembly GCA_035609425.1 of Epinephelus awoara. Taxonomy (NCBI): domain Eukaryota; kingdom Metazoa; phylum Chordata; class Actinopteri; order Perciformes; family Serranidae; genus Epinephelus; species Epinephelus awoara. Next base: position 20,273,585 of record CM069306.1, on the reverse strand, counting down.
GCACATGCGAGTTAAGGGAGAGGTGGGGTTAAGGCGTCATCGCTTCAGAAAAGAGGCCTACTGTGTTTTAAATACGGTAACGTGACGGTGGCGTCCAGATTTTTTTCACTCTGGGACCCGATTTCAAAAGTTTTTTGGCGTATTTGGGCTCCTAACACGCTGGACCTGTGTTTACGAAAGGTCTATACGATAAAAAACCTTTGCCAATACATCTAATCTCGTCTCCGTGTGGACATGGCCAGAGCTTGAATGTCTTGGTGTTTTTGTTTGTTTGTTTTGTTTTGTTTCTGGCTATAAATTTGGGCAGTCACTTGCATATGGGTGAAATCTTCAGCTTAAACAAACGGCAGATATAAATACGCACACAGAACCAATTTGATGCCACTTTACCCTGTAAATGCCTGGCATCTTTTTTTTGTACCGATTTGGTTTCTCCTTCAGTGCAACAAATGTGCCAAAAAATTCAGATTATCACATCTGGCAGCAGCATAGAAAGTGACAGATGAAGGAAGAAACAAGCTCATAAATATTCACAAATATTTCAAAGATGGCTCATCAAAGCAGACAGCTCCTCAAAATAATTAGTTTTTTAAGACATGATGTACCAATATGTGGCAGCTTCACACACACACAGGCAAACACACAGCCTTAAATACATCCGCTCAGGTTCCTGTGCATGTTCATGATTGAACTTTTCTCTTTGGCAGCAGCTGAATTGCTGCACAAAAAAAATCAATTTGCACATTCGGTTCATATCAACCCCGCACATATTTTCAGCCCGCACTAAAAACTGCTTCTGTTCAGTGCTGCACAGAACAATTAGACAAGTCAAGCTTGTCTCACATAATTTAGCCAAGTTCAAACAGCCATTGTTTCCGCAGCTGCCTCGATATAATCCCTCAAACATTTGCTCATTTTTGTACTCCAAACTGTAAACACAAGCATGTGAAATCATGTTCCTGCAGGTTCTGGGCCAGCTCTGTCTCTGCTGTGCTCTTTTCCACAGCGTCACCATGACATCCTTACAAATCAAGCACCAGTGTCCTTTTACTTTTTAGTAATTTTTTGGTTGCACACATGATAGAAGACACTGTGATTTAGCTCAGAAATGTGTGATGTCATCATCCTAACTGCTGCTGACACTGATGTTATTCATCCCGACGCAAAATTTCCTTAATCACTACACTCCTCTCACAGAGGGGTTGTTGAATTAATGTCATCAGCAGGTTGAGTTTGAGGACTTCCTCTGTGCCTGATATTCTCACAACAACTTTCCTCTCATGGATGGTCTCTTAAAAATCATACTGAGGAGATGTTGCCACTAGAAGGAGGTCGCTTGAGCCCCCCGTGGGCTCGAACTGTGATCTGAGTGATGCTTCGCTTGGCTGGGGTGAGATGGTTTTGATTGTGACACTTCCACAGCCATCTCCGCAGCTCTGTTTGGACCTGCAGACAAAGGCGTGTATGCAGAGATTTACTGGAAGCAGAAATAGACTTACTGGCTTTGTTAAAGCCACTATAAGTACAATTCAAAAGTGTGACTTTGCTGCCCCCAGTGGCAGTATCAGAGAAGACACTGTGGCAGATAACATGCTGTCAAATTATATAAAGGTACAGATGTTACAGCTCTATCTAGTTTATTTGTTCTTGGATTTGGGGGATTAAAGCTTCAGTGGGTAACTTCTATAAAATATTTGCTGAAACTGTCACTTTATCTTGACAGCAGTACATGAGACAGATAACCTAAGATAAGAAAAAATCATCCTCCTCTGCTTCCTCCTAGTGCTCCTAATGGCATTTGCAATATACTGCACCTGAATGAAACAACCAATCAGAGCCAGGAGGAGTCTGTAATGCATTATAACCCGATCAGGTCTTTCAGGTCATTAGGCAGCAAATAACTTCTTTTTTTTTGTATCGCAAAACTGTCACCTCCATTTACCTACCTCTCCATTCATGAAACAGTAAAGCAGCGCCACCACAAAACCCTGCAACACATGAGACATGGTGACTGTATTACAATCTTAAACCTCTAATTTTATTACCACACTTAAATCACTATAGAAAGGGTCGTTTCACAGTCGACGCAAAGGCACGCAGACGCAAACATATTGGGAGGCATCAGGACGCATTGATACACGACACAACAATGCGTGTAATACCACGCGTTGCCAGCAGGGGAGGTAATGCAAGCGACACACTCGAAATTAACCACTTTTTGTTATTCACAGAAGAAGCAGGTGTGAAATATGGCGGGTGAGGAGGAAAAACTTTGCGAACTCGAATGAGCACACCCCATTTATATGACAGTTCTAGTGCCCTGCACGCCAATACTAGCTAGCTACAGCAGTACTAGCTAGCCGGAATGTACCGGTGACTCTGCTACCCCCTATTGAGCAAGCGATGTAATGCATTTCAGGTGTCGCCAGGGTCGCTTGCATTCACTGTATTGACTATGAAAGAAAGTGCGTTGCTTGCATCGCTTGCTCCTGTGCGTGCGTCAACTATGAAACGGCCCTAATCGTACATATAGTCAACCTAGAAAGTAAAGTTTCACGGTAGCTCTATGGTGTAAATATCAATGATAACGCAATTTTGGAAAATCCATCTCAGATTTATTCTATTTATAAGCTTAAACAAAATGCTTCATGTCGTAAGATGTTCCGTAACTTTACACACTTCACATTTGTTAATGCTTTTGTGATATTTTCACTTGCTTTATGCCACATGTGACGGATTAATATTCTGTTTAATTTTTTAGGTGCATCAGTTTCACATGATGTCTTATATCTGGCAGATTGGCCAGCCCACAACTGTCTTTTTGCTAAGCCCCGCCCCTTTGTGATGGTCCGACAGGCTGTTGGAATTAGCATGAAACCCACACTGTAACTAACTGCATTCCCCGAAGAATATATATAATATATATTTTGGGGAAATGAAAGAGTGATTCCAGAGAGAAACAGACAGAGGGGTCTCCAGTCTGTGTTTGAAGGATACATCCAGGATGTCAAACTGACTAACTGAAAGTTATGACCTTTCTCAAACACAAATTTAAACATTTGAAATACTTACGAATACATAAATATCGACAGCCTAAAGAGTTGATTGTTTCTTTTGGTCATTTACTATCACGTCCTCACTGTCATTTTTTGCAGTCAAATCTCTTATAAAGGTATCATAAAGTTACTTCAAATTAGAAGTGTTAGATTGTTTTGTGGTGTAAAGGTGTTAATAATAAACTGATGGCTGACTTCTATTCAACTGCTTCAGTTTCTGGCTCCTGGTAATGTGCATACTGACTCACTGTCATGGCTTAGTGGGACACTTAAATAGAGCAGACCCATCGTTTGTGTTATTAGTAACATCCGTCTTTGCTGATCCAACTAAGACAAGTCAAACTCCTGTGGAACAAGAACTACTTTGAGAGCATCCATTATTCAAACTACTGCAATTAGCTTTTTGTGACCTGTCTTAACTCAGGTTTTAAGTCAGGACTTTTTGTTCTGCTCCCTCGCCATTGCTTTATACCTGAAAGGATCCCAGCCCGAGCTCGATGTAGAGTCTGGCTGCCATTCCAGTGTTCTCAGGCAGGAAGGCGAAAACTGTGTAGTGCATCCCAAACAGAGGGATGAGGAAAAGGGTGGATTTAGCCAGCCTCCTGCAGGAAACAAATAACAGAGGAATGTCAGAAAGAAAGACAGCAATCCAGGTATGTAAAGGCACAACTCGGGCTAATCCATGCTAAAAATCCACGCATAAACCAGAAGACGTATTTTCACTATTAGAGTCTGAGCAATGAGTCCTTCATGAACATATAATCCTCTGGCTGTTTCACACGAGAGATTTCTGTATTTTCTTGTTTTGCGATTTTCAGCATTTGGGAGTGGGTGGGGATCATCTGTCACATCCTCCCATGCACCAATCAGGATTTAACTCTGAATTAAAATGTAATGACAGTAGTAGATTTATTTACTAATGTTGGTAATCCACTGTCAATCACATCTGTTGATCCCAATGAAGCAAATTATTAGGATTTTTTAGTCTTAAACTCTTAAATAACAAGTAACAGGGTTTATACTTACTTGTTGTTCCTTATTAATATAGTTGATAGTAAAGAATAAACCTGCAGACTTCACTCATTCATTCATTCTTTTTTTCAAACCTTTATTTAAGACTCAGGGAGGAGCCCCTAATTTTAATGATGCCAAGCATGCACAATGACGTCGAAAAAAATCACTAAGCAAACAAAGAAACATCATGCATATCACTTAAAGCTACTCTTACCTTTCGTGCATTTCACACAGCACAAAAAAATTGAACATCCACAACTCCCACCTCCCTCCAAAGGCCCACTCCCCTCTCCTTCATTACGTCATTATGTCTATGATAGACGTAGCTGTTGGCAAGGTAAAGTTAGGTTCACGGAAGGAGAGCAAGTGTAACGTTACAACCAAGACAGTCAAACGCAACCCCAGAGTTTTAAAACTCAACCGGAGTCAGTGATGACTGATGAGTTTTAGAATAAGGTTACAGTGCTAACGTTAGATAGTAGCGTTAACGTTACTAGTAAGTGGAAACGCACAAGGAAGATATCGTTAATGTTTCAGAGGCTACACTACAGTAGGCTAACGTTAGCCATTAGCAACCGGATGCTGTGTTGTCATATATAAAGTTATAGCCTATGTTACATTAGAGGCCAACTAAAAATACCTGTCCAGCAGAAACTGTGTTATGTGAGCAGGTACGTCAGTCGGAGGCCTCCACGTGGGGAAGACGGACAGGATGCTCGTCCAAATGCAATGAGTGGTCGGAGTTTTCTCAGAACCATATGAGAATATAATTATGAGTTTTTATCTCCGGTGGAATTCACCTACATTTTAGTGTGCCATCAGCTTATTAATAGCATTTCAACCTAAACAAAGAAAAGCGTAAAATTTCCAGAAAGGTAAGTGTTACTTTAAAACAGAACTGAAATCAGACAATGAACAACAATAGCAATAAATGGACGCTAAAAGTAGAAATACAGGGCGATAAACATGCTAAAATGTAGATGTATAGTTAAAAGCATTTACACTCAATTAAACCAAGATAAGAAATAAGACATTTAAAGAGCCTTAAAGGTGGCAGAGTGCCCAAGTTTAAGGTCTTTTGCAGATTATTCCATGTATAACATGCACTGTAAGAGAATAACATAGTTCAGTTCTGATTAAGGAAGTGCAACAAGAAGCAACAACTTATTCTGTGAATGAGTACCAAGATTATGTGAGGTCTGAGTTAAAAGGGATGAAATGTAGAGAACAATACTTGAACAATTTCAGGAGCTTTAAACTTATGAGACGTATCACCTCATCATCATCATCATCATCATCAGCAGCAGAATAAGTCATTGTGGCTTTTTAGAGTTTGAAATATTCCCCCTTATCTGTGTCAGTCTAACCAGTGCATTAGTTTCAAATGCCAGAGTGCATCATTCTGCCAAGTCTCATCACAGGTAGCTCGGATGTGGCAGACATCAGATCTTTACTAAACAAATTGACCTTTAAAGCAACACCGCCATCAGTGGAATAGATTAAAATGTCAACACACAACACCCCTATGCAGTGTGCTCAAAGTTTACCTCAAGTCATGTGTAAATATCATGTCAATGTTTTGTTTTGTGGTGATACTACATTATTGCAACAATTTGGAATTTTCATGCTTGGGCTGTAAGATTCTCTCTCACCCTGCCGTTCACTCTTTGCACGCATGTTCACTCACTCTCTCTAAGTGTCATTGTCTGGGTCTGTAAATTGAGGCGTCAGCTGTTTTCAGCTGATTCACAGTCAACCAATGGCACAGCGATACACCTTCTCTGTCAGCCTATCATCTTACTGCCTCTCATTTTAAATATGGTTCTTTCTCTGCCATGGTTCTTTCTTGCGGCAGTCGTGCACGCCCTCCACCTCCCCATCACCACCTATTGTCTACGGATTCATCAGCCTCACCTGCCTCGGCAGTCAGCAGCCTCAGAGTCATCGGCCACCGCCTCCACCAGTGTCTGGACACTCAATCTGTACACTGTGTCTGTATCTGTATTAAATATTATCTTTACTTCATTCTTCCGTCTCTCCTGATTGACCTACCACTGATTATACCCTTGTCTTATTCTCTTAATTTTCTTTTTGTCACTTTTATTCTTTCATGTCGCAGAGATAATAAACTAGCCGGGAAGATATCTAATGATCTAAATCCACAGCCAATCAAAACATAATTTATGACAGATCAATCAGCAGTTACGAGACGTCTTGTCTTGTTCTCTGATGATGAAATCAGATTCAAAGCCGTCACAAGGACATGACAAGAGTCATCTGAATATACAACATGACAAAAAAAAATCACTCTGATAAGAAATAACATCACAGCCTTTGCTGCTGAAAGTTTAACTTAAAAAAAATAAATAAATAAAAGGTCAGATTATTTCCAGGCCTATAATAGGATTGTGTTCGTCTTATTTCACTCCTGGGATTTGTGCCTTTGTGTTGGCGCCACAGATCCATCCGAATCAGATTGAAGTTTGTAGGACAGAGATGAGGCTTTTGAAAGCGTGAAACATTCATTGAACTGGTGGAACAATCCTGTCGCACGGCGATGAAGGAGACATCTATTTCTGGTATCTGGTGCTATTTTTACGAGCTGCTCTCATTGTAAATTAATTCAGCCGAGCTGGAATGTGCGCCAACCAAATGTCAAAAGGAGGAAGGATTCACTCAGGTACAACAAGGATTTCTGGGCTCCGAGATTCAGACGCAGCATTTTCTCCCTTAAACTGCGAGGATGACTTTGGAATTTTGTCGAGGGATTTCATCAAGTTATTCCGTTAAATCTTCATAGTAAACTCTTCAAAGAATCTGTCATCCATTTCCGACATATCGGTTTCTCAGCAGTTTTACCTCAACGCCCAAAAACTGCTTCATGGTTTAAAAGACACACTTACAAGACTTAACTTTGTCTCCAAATGTGAGAATGTCATTTGCCCTACTGAAAGTCTATAGTGACTGAAAGCTTGATTAAAAGTGAAACACTTGTCTCCATATTTGATTTGTTTTGACTCTCTTGCAGCTCGGTATTGTGTTGTGAGTGTCGCAAGCATCTGCATCTAGTGTTATAGTCAGGTGATGTCATCTAAAAGGTCAAATTATTTCCTGATTTTTTGGCATTTCTGAATATTTCTGAATATGTTGTGTGTGTGTGAACTTGATTTCAATCTTTACACCTTTTATTTCGAGGTGCTGGCTCGCAGGCAGACATCAAAGAACAAGGGGAACAAAGCGGCGCACCTTAACACCAATGTAATCCTGATAAAACCCGAAATAAAAGATTGCATTGCATCGAGGTTATAAATGTGAAGCTTCATCCTCACTTTTACCAGAATATATTTTAACTATTCATTCAACTTTTTACTTTTGGTCACTTTGTGTTAAGTTGAAAACATGAACTTTAGAGTACTGTTTTTTTTTAAAAGAGTAATTCTAACTTCTTGTTAAAAAATGCTACTGACATAATCAAAATGGCATTATAAATCACCAAATAAATCACCACTACATCAACTCCCCATTCCTATGTATAGAAACTGTTATCTATCTCTTCTATTATTCACTCTTCGTCATTATTTAACAGGTCAGGTATTAAAACCCTTTTGCAATGTAAATATTTAATTGCCACAGAGAACTGGAGGCGAATTAAAATGAACATCACATGTGAAGCATTGTGTTAAGTCCGGGCAGAGCTCTGAAGTTTTGACTCCATTAGTTGATTGGCATCAGCTGCTTCTTTCTTCCCTCACAATCAGTGGGCCATTCTCCAGCTGCTTGGATGTTACCTCCCAGCAGGTAGTCAATATCGTAATCAGGTGTATAAAGCAGCCTGTATAGAATGACACTTCTCACTCTGCTCTTGCTAACACTGTTTGCTGCTGTCGTCACCCCGTACACCTCTTACCTCTCTTTTGCTTTAAAGCATCTGGTATTGCTTTACTAAGCTATAATATTCATAGATGTACCTTTTGTTAAGAGAGGATAAATTCTCCCAGCAGAATCCTTGTTGCTGCTCTGGTTCTGTTCCACCAAATCTAACTGTGTTTAAAGTTCAGTTCCCGTGTGTGAGTGTGTCTGAGGGAACTCTGAATAGTTGTGACTTACATAAAGTGTCCCGTGTCATTGTTCCCGGCCATGGCTGAGGATTTAAGCTTTTGAACCAGAATCCGGATCACGTTGATGAAGATGACTATGTTGACCTGAGAGGGAAACATCAGCATGAATGCACAGTTACCCAGGAGACACTACACAGTTTTAGTTTTAGCGCACAAACATCTATTTATCCCCACCACAATCCCAATCTAACAAAGGAAACTTTTATATTGTCTGTAGTAAAGTGATTGGCATTCATGAGTAAAATAAAAATTAGCAACTGACTGTGTGCTAAACCCCTGCCCCGCAGCAATTATTCAATTATAGCTTAGCAACTGCAGCAGTGAATGTGAAGCTGACATCAAACTGTGTTCAATTTTTAGCATGGGAGTGCCATATTTTGAGGAACGCACCTATGACTGCTATGCTTACCTGCCTACCTTTTGTTTTGTTTGGCTGAAAAAATACATTGGTTAAAAAAGAAAAAGAAAAAATGAGAAAGAAAAAGGACACGACCAAGAGAAACTGAATCGCAGTATTCCTATTTAGATCAATATGACTTGGCATCCAAAGACTGGATTGCACACTCCCATAGGCATAGATTTCAGGAGGGGAGCAGGTTATACATCCCCAATTGTACATTAAGAACATGTACAATTGTCCCCCTATTATGAATATGAAAGCAGAGGACTTTTATTTTGATGAAATTAAAGACGTTTGCCCCATAACTTCATTCAGAAAAGGCACAAATTGGTGCATAAAACCTCAGCATTGTTCCTGCTGGGTGTCACGGTGTGTTAAGAAGCTTTAAGTGATGATTTTAATGGGAGAAAGTGCTACTATAGGGTCATTCCCCAGCTACAAGTGCACTGCTACATGTACCTACATGCTAACATCAGGGAGACATGTTTTATTGGTTGCTAATGTTGTTATTTTTTCCACAGTTTCGTGGGAAGTTAGTAGCAGTGGGCTACAGTTTCTCTGCTCTCTACTCACCAGCAGCGAGGCTGTTATTGGCCCTTTAATAATCCACCAGATAGCAACGTTTTCTGTGTCATCCCAGCAACTGTAATTAAAATTCACTTCATTAAAATCATGTTACACTTAAATTAAAGTACACACACAGGAAGAATTACTGTTTAACATGCTGTGGTACAACACCATCGAAATTATGACAAACTTTTGGCTGCTTTGCTGCATATTATGGAATAAGTCGTACCCTCTATCATCATAGAAGAATCTGGTCAACACCCAAAGTATGAGAACCGTTGACGGGAGCCCTGCAGCGTAAGAGCAGAGATTAATTATTAATGCATTGTGTATCTGTCAAGTAAAATTACTCTGAACAGCACTGGAGCCCCTACTCATATGTTTCCTCCATTTTTCATGAAAATTTTGTCAGGCATATAAAACACTGTGTATTAAGTTTATCTGTCTCCTACTTGCATCTCCACACCAGAGGAAGAAACAGACACAGGGTAAAAACAGGAGACAGGAGGGAGAGAGGAAGATAGAACAAACCGGAAAGAAGCTGATAAGATACATCAGAGTCTCTCTGGATACTGAGTGAGCACCACATCAAGCACACACACTGGGCTCCTTTTATGGTTGCAACACAGACACTCGGGACGGAGATATTCAGGTCCAGATTTTCCTTAGTAACAAGTGCATAGTTTTATGTTTGAATCAGGTCTGAATGTGTTTGTGTTGGTTCATACAGTTGATTAAAGAACATGTTATGTATTATCATAAGGGACTGTTTGTTATTTTTGAGCATGGGGTGGTCACTTTAAATCATTTTTAAGCACTGGGGGGGAGTTTTTTTTTGTTTTTTAATTTGGCTTAGGGGACAAACATTTAATTTTAAAGGTCATATTTTGGATTCATTTTAAATACCCTTACAGCCCAAAAACCTTCAAGTGGGTTAAAAAGGCATGTTTTCTTTTTAAAATATCACTAAAATTACATCATTTACCATGAAGATTACAGAAATTGTCATGGGATTTTTTTTTTTTTTTCTGATGGTCCTTGAACACATCATGTAACACTTCCATCACGAAACATAATCAAATGTAAGTTTAAAACAGTGATATTTCTAATCTGAAATCATTTTATTCTATGTCTCATTAAAGGATAACTTCGATATTTAGCACTGGCGATCTGAACCAGTCAGTGGCGAAAAAAAAGCACTTTTAAAGCGCAAACTTATACGGGACGCATTTGCCCCCGTTACCATTTTAGCTCGTTTAGCGGCTGCCGGCTGCATCACCTCAATACTGAACCAATTTTAGAACGAGTTGTACCTATGAATCATACGCACACATACACATGGGGAAATAGGGCCCAGGTTGAAAAATACCGAAGTTGTCCTTTAAAATGTTACTAAGAAAATAAACTGTTTGCTCTTGAAATCAGTACAGTCCCGAACTATGAGGCTCTGAACCGAACTGCTTTTCTCAGCCTGCAGTCACTGAATTGTACTGTAACATTATGGTAACAGGGTACAATCATACAGACTGTGGAACATCCCTCAAATCACTCAAGAGAACAGGCATAAACAGGGAAATATACAGCAAGCAGGAAACAACAAAGACACTGGAATGGGAATGGGAAGACCATGGAAATCAGTCGACTGAGCAACACGAGCAAACACAAAGGGAAAGCACTCCAAACATCCGTAGAGAGCTCATTGAAGCAAAAGATAAGGGCAAAAAACAAAGGGAGAGCCGAGGAAACAAGAGCCTCCCTCTCTGCTCAGGGACGGCTACTGTGTAAATAAAATGTTGCCAGGTTTTTGGGACTGAATTATGGTCTGGAAGTAGATTTACTAACCCAAATGTGCATGTATTGTGCATAACAATACAAAGATAAAACCCCACTGTATCATTCAGTGTACTGTAACACAACAACACCACAAACAATGGACTCCATTATGCTTCACAAGAGACTGCTGAACACAAACATACAAAAACACAAATATATTAGGTGATATATGTATATAGGTGAATATTATGTATGTATATATACAACCATCACTTTAATTGTTAGGCTGTCATGGGCCTGCTTATCCTCAGACGACCTCCTCCAGTCGTCCCCATACTCACCCCATCCAATCAGGATGTACCACCAGAAATATTTCCTCTGAGAGACAAAGGTCAGGGCGAGCAGCGTCTGCAGATACATGCCCTCCACCAGCAACCAGAAGTAATTGGCCAGGATGCTGAACTGGAAGAAAGCCACGGCTGACTTGCACGCTGTCTAGAGAGGACACAGCAAAGCAAAGTTACGACTGGATGTGTCATCATTTAACACTGAAGGGGCACACAGTGTGACTGTCGTTAAGACAAAAACAGAAAGTTGGTCTTTGATGATATAAATTGACATTACACAGTCTAAAAATAAAGCTACAGCCCAAAAATAGAGATTGTAGCAGTTCGAGGTTGTATATTTTTCATGTATTTATTCATATACTACTTACTGTTACTCTGGTGTTTGCTTTTCGAAATGGCATTATACTTGCCTTTCTCAGCTCTGTATATGTTTAGTAAAAATGTCCAATCCAATTCATTATGTGCTCAGAAAAACATTTGTGACGATGCATTTCTCAGATATTCCTAGTTCTTTATAAATAGTTAAAAAAATGGTTTTACATGCTCGGAAAAATTCAAAACCAGCCAATTAGGGATTCATGGTTTTCAGTGGACAGTGACAATATGCAAATCTAGTCAGTGTCTTTGTATTTCCTTACATGTAAAAATATTCTTCGCTATGTTTGTAGCACAAATGCAAGAAATAAAGAGTTTGTGATGAGTTTATTGACTGATCGGAGCAGCTGTGATGAAGGATTTGAAAAGGTGCCGTTGCTAAAGTGTGTCTGAAAAAGAAATAAAAAGTCTTTGACAAGCTTCTAACTCCTAAAGCAATTTCTTAAACGACTCATAAGTACTCCAACTTCAACTTCTCGACAATAACATTCTGTAGCTACACAAAAAGATGATTCACCGTTTCCATCAGCGTCACAACCTTAAAAGCAAACTCTCAGTTCAGGCCATTATTGCATATGTGTTGTTTTTTTCCACAAAATGTCATTATTTTGTAATAAAATGTCCTTCAACAAAGCACTGTCAGAACACTGTGAAGAGAGAACACACTTAAAGGGACGTCCTGCTGGGATTTTATAAAAATGTTTTTCTGTGGTGTAAAAGGTGAAAGTCAAGTACCTTCCATCTCAGCTACAGGCCACACGGACGGCCCTCCCTCTTCAAAAACACAGTTTCAGTCATTCGTAATGTGCCCCCCCCCCCCCTGTCATTACGCTTTCCATTGCTAACTCAGTCATACAGCAGATGTGGGAATCTGCTTTACAATGGGAACATGATTGGCCAATTAGCGTGCTCACAGTGGACACGGAGCAGTGGTCCAGGGTCTCGTCAGCGAACAGCACGGTGTCTTTAATGAAAACAGCGCTGGCTCTCAGGACAAAGGAGGAGAACAGGTTGATGTGGATGTAGTTTCTGGTGCAGCGGAACTTCCTAAAAGAAACACAAACAGTACTACTTATAGATTCCCAAGCCACAATGTAACAAAGGCCTTACTGGGTCTTTATTGATCTGACAGTCGATCATCGGATCATTTGGATATTTGTGTCTGTTGGAACATGTTACAGCTATAATCGCCTCTTTAATTCTTGCTCATCGCCACTCTTAACACTCCAGTTTAGGGTTTTAACTTCATACATGTTGTGTGCGTAAGCATCCTAGTTGTTGTCCCCTTTTATTGCCCTTATTTGTGCATGTAAGTAGGACACTGTGCTTTTCTGGTCTTACCTGAAGGCTGTGAACACCACGATGGCTGTAATGAGGGAGATGAGCGAGGTGGCGTAGCCCACAGTGTAGACCTGTCTGAACGTAGAGAGGTAACTCGTCTGCAGAGACAGAAACAGAGAGTGAGGAGAATATGACGCTGTCAAATATAAAATCTCATGTGTGATGTCACAGGGCGGTGGTTCCCAACCTACTAAACAGACGACATATTTTATGGATATTTTCAATAACATATTTATTGCTTTGCAAAAATAGTACAAAACAACTCAAAAACTACACAGTCAACCCAAACACACAATAACTGTGAGAAGTTTGTGTTGTTATTTCCTGTGTATATTCCCTCAGAGATGAATTCTCCTCACATTCCTTTTCACACAATTATCTGTTTGCATCTGCATTATGTATTTTTTTTTAAACCATCATATGGGCTTTTTTTTTTTTTACAATCTCAGCGTTTTCTTCCCCCTGATGCTCAGCCATTTTTCTATTAGCTCATTGGTTGTTTTCACTGCATCCTTCTCTAATATAGGACAAGGCTGTTTAAAGGGGGAATGCTCTGTGAATATAGCTTGTGCTCAGGTCTTAATTCTGTCCTTGTCCTGTGAGGTTTTTTAGTTTGCAATGTTATTGAGTCTTCTTCACAGAAATGAATGCAATGCTGAGGTACAGGCCTACTGCATATTGAAGAACACTTTTCTGACACTCCTTAAAATCGGGAAGGCCTTGCAACTCCCCTTGAAACTTTGGTGAGCAGGTTGGGAACCAGTGTTAAGCACAGTTCAGTCCAAAGATTCACGACGAGATAAAACCATTTTAGAACATTGCAGAGAAAAGTTGCAGTGGTGTGAACGGACCAGTCTGAGCTTGACTCAAGCCGGTTGATGGTGTCACCTGCAACTCAGCTGATCAAGCTTCTTTTACAATGTTAAGCTGTTTCAACAGCCATCACCGCTAAAAAAACAACTGTAGCCAGTATCTCACTATCACTATCCTCATTCATATTTTGAGAAGCTACAAATTATATTCAGCCACAGAATAAACCTGAAAAGCTGGAAATCAGAGCGAAAGTACAGAGAGTTGTTGCATTGAGATGATACACCGTCTCATCTAGTTGCATTGGTGTGAACCTGCAGGTTTTTAGAACGTTGCAGAACGGCACATTGCAAGTAGTTGCCTGTTTCATCTCGTCTCTTTGGTCTGAGCTGGGCTTTAAAGATGACACTGAGAGCACCCAGAGGAATGTTCTGAGTGTATGGGTGCATTTTCTGTTTCAGAACTGAGAACACTACAATAGAGAAAAGCTCATTTGGGTATAAAAAAGAAAGGAAACATTCTGTGGGTCCACAAAATCAGACTCTCTCTCACATCACAGGATTGAGGCTTTAAGAGAAAGTAGCTTATGTTAACAAGTATTGATTGAACTTTCACTTAGATGTAATTTCATTATTAAATCAATAAAAATAAAACTTTGGAATTGGGATGAAAAGATACACATATATCACAACTCATCATCCAGAAAAAACCTTAAATGGTGCCTAAACTCATTTCACAGTATTGTATCAAACACATTTAAGACCTCACCTGAAATGCTTACATGTATTCTTGGAACAAAAACATCACAAATGCATTTTGCACTTCACCTACAAATAGATCTGAAATGAAAAGGAAGCAGCGAGGGAGGAAGAGTGGAGAGGAAACAGAAACAATATGAATGTGCTTAACTGATTGGCTTGATTACAACAACGTGTGTATACCTCAGATTCAGGCTCGCTGTCGTCACTGAAAGCACAGGCCTCCTCATAGGGTGGATACATTTCTGACCAGCCATCAACCGTACAGTTCCTGTAAACATACCCTGATGTGGGAGCAGACAGCAAGGAGACAAGGAGAGGGTCAAATGGTTTCAAGATAGAAGATATATATAGAAATTTCAGGTACTTATATATTTTAGCATTTCTATTTTCTATTTGTCCGCTACATTTCAGAGGCAAATATTGTACTTTTTTTGTTCCATTACATTTATTTGATAACTTTAATGACTTTGTAGATTCAGATAATCTATACAAAATATAATTAACAATTGAATTATGATCTTTGGTTGGGCTATTAATCAACTTTTACTTTCAATTTGGCTTCCAACTATGATGAAAATAAGATAATGGCGTTAAAATGATTTTTGCACAGCATTACATTTTGCAATGATGCCCTTGTTTTGTCCTGTGTTATAAATCTAGTGCATCCCTTTACTTTCAGCCCTCCCTTAAAGCCCATGCTCACTCTAAGCCAAGCTTTGGCCTGTTTAGTTCACCTTGACCTGTTTTTCAGTTGAATTACATTTGGAGTTCAAGAAAATCCACTGTTAAGAAGACAAGGTTTCTTAAAGTTTAATAAATGTATGATGTTTCCAGAGTCAATGAGTTAATTCTTTTTCCAAAACTGTGGGAGGAAACGTAGAGAAAACCCACGATGACATGGGGAGAACATGCAAACTCTGCACAGAAGGGCTCCCCCATCCGACAGCCCCAGATTTACTCTCATTTAGTATTTCACCTCGCTATACTTGCATTTTTTTCAGCGTTATGTCTGCTGCTTTCGGTCTGGCACCTGGTTGCACCCTTTTCATGAGGCCCTGACCTTACCTGAGCATTCTAGGGATACACACCAATAAAAGTCCCAAGCTTTGAGAATAAGACGAAAAAATAGGTAGAGGTCAGAGTCTCTGCAAACAAATACATGGCCATGCACTTAGTGGGTCATGAGTGATGATAGAAAGAGATTACTTCTGTAAGAGTATACATTGTTTTTTAGGAAGATCCCGCAGAGTATACCTTTAAGTGTATTTTAAATCCTTCTGGACTTAATGGTCAAGGGATCAAAGCCCACACCTCTTCACACCCAGATCCTCAGCTCCCTCTTCATCTCATCTTATCACCACCATCAGCGTCTAGACTCCACAAAGGGAAATCCCTAATCTACTATTTTAACACCCACCTGGAATTAATGACATCATGATGGGGTCTAATCACCAAAGACTTTTCACATTTAGTCTTTGGTGTGTCAGAGAGAGACTGTTTATTCCACACTGGTGTGGCCTACTTTTCTCTCAACTGAGGAACATAAATATTCCCTAAACCACTCATATTTTGGCCCTTCAACCCTGTAAAAAAATGTTAATATTCTGAATGATGAACTGAATATTACAGTTTGTCTTGTGTGCTTGCCACCAGACTTATTAACAATTATATTTACTCATAAACATTAAACATAAATTTCATAAATTAATTTACTACACTAATAATTTTATCAAAACATCAGTCAAAGCTTTATGTCTTAAAAATCCTGTAGCCACTGACAACAAAAAGCTTATCTAACGGCTTCAAACAGACATTTAAATTATGTCCTTGAGATTGAGAAACGCTATTGTGACGTCAAATCTCTTCTTCTAAATCACTGGTTCTCAACCTTTTTCATTTCAAGGAACCCTAAATTGATACACATAAGGTCACGGACTCCCATTCAATAAGGTTTCGCTTCAGGGACCTCCATCTGAAAAGATGTGGGTTGTGAGATTTGATTAAGACCAGAATTCTTTCGCTGTCAACTTTAATTGAGGTGACAATTGTAGAGGAAGTGAAACCAGTGATCAGAATAATCGCTCTTATGGCTCTTACTCCAACGCATTCTCACTCTGACCTCGTCACATATTTGGTCATGGACTCTCAACATCGACATATGAGGTGCAAGGTGCCCTGGGTGCGTTGGTTGTTAGATGCCGTGTCAACTTCAGCCTGTTACATGCATTGTGCCTTTTCATAATACACTTCAGTTTTTACGGGAAATGTGCAGTTTGCATACAGTCTCTTTCAAAATAGAAGCACTAAAGCATATTGATGTTTTTGTCGTTCAACAACAAATGCATGGGGCGCCTGGTGGATTAGTGCGTAGAGCAGGCATCCCATATACGAAGGCAATGTTCTGGCTGCGGCAGCCACAGGTCTGAATTCAGCCTGTGGCCCCTTGCTGTACGTCAACCCCTCTCTCTGCCCTTCATGCTTAGACTGTCCTATCTAATAAAGGCAGAAAGCCATAGTCAACACTCACACGGTTAGGTTTAAGCAACAAAAGGAAGTCTCTGCTTAAACATCGGTATTTGGTCCCTGGACCCCTGGTTGAGAACCACACTGTTCTAAATGACGTACACTGTTGGGGAAAGTTGTCACCCCTGTGCACATTTGCATCGCTACACTTGGCATTTCCTCTCTGGGACCATTTCACTCCATTTGTGCTTTCAGTTAGAAAAAAAATCTGATGCTTTCATGTGAAGTCTACTGACATTTCAGTTCTGGTTTACGTCCATTTGGAAACAGCAGGTGTCGGGAAAAGGTTGTCAGCTGGATCTCTCCCTGCACTTCCCTGCGTCTGTGGGATTGTACATCAAAAATGTGTGTGCCTCAGATGGCACGTGCGGGCTTTAGCTGGACTGTTTGAACAAAGACACACAGAAATGCATAGCAGTGGGGTTTTCTCTCTGTTCCCTTTTGAGCTGAGCAAACAAGAACGAAAGCTGCCAACTGCACCGCTGAAAGCAAAAACTCTGCTCTGCTTGAGTGATCTGCATTTTAGATCATAACGAGCCACAATTTCAATCAAGGTAAGACGGGAAAGAACATTGTGCCTTGATGACTCTGAGCTTACGTCACTTAATAATGCCGCCATAATGACAATCCTATCAGGACAACAGAGTACAAACAGTCCCGCATTTTTTATTTACGTCTCTGTGTCTTTCAACTGGAAGATAAAGGCTCCCACATTTTAAAAATTAACTAGCTGTCCTATAAACACTATTTTACAGATGCAAATGATTAATAATTGATTATAATGTGTACTTATTACACAACACTTCATTGTGTTGACTGCTTCAAAATAGATATTAACTCAAAATATGAAACCTATTAGCAACACAACTTTTATTCTCATGACTGTATTATTGTTACTTCAGAGTCTGTCTCTCTTGGCGTCTTCATCTCTCTGGAAACACAAATCTCTCAACAGCCCAGGAGGAAGTCAGACTGTGATGTGAACCCCACAGACAAGATTTCACATCATTTCTCCTGCCAGAAACCTCCCAGAGCATGTATATATATATATTCTTGCCAACAAACATACATGAATTATTCATACTGTGCTCCTCCATCAAAGAAACTCTGACTGCATTAGTGCTGCAGATTATACAGAACAGACAACTTTAGTAGTGGTGGAGCAACAGTGCACCAGCAGAGAACTGGACTTCCACATTACCCTCTATATTTTAACTGTTTCATCGATTATATGACCGAAATGTTGGTATTTTTGTTCACTGAGATTTGAATCATCATGGAAACCAACCTTGATTGCTAGAGAAATGCTGGAAGACATCAGAACATGACACATTGACCACCTGCCCGACTTCAGCTCTCAGCCAGCAGCCGATCTCATCCCACTCTGTGTTACATCCTAGAGAAACACAGACAGAAAAAGCAGCAGGGTCAGTTAATAATAATAAATAATAATAATGATGATAAACTTTGTTTATGCAGCAAAGTTACAATGTTCTTTACATGGTTAAACCAGGATTAAAACATCTCAGGGCTGCAATGAGGCAAATAAAATCACATAAATTCAAAAAAATACAAAAATAAAATCCCAAAATTGGTACATGGGTGTGGTGGTGAGCACTGTTGCCTCACAGCGAGAGGGTTCCTGGTTTGATCCCAGGAGGGAGCCCTTCTGTGTGAAGTTTGCATGTTCTCCCTGTGTCAGCGTGGGTTTTCTCCAGGTACTCCGGCTTCCTCCCACAGTCCAAAGACATGCAGGTTAATTGGTGACTCTAAATTGTCTGTAGGTGTGAATGTAAGTGTGAATAGTTGTCTGGCTCTATGTGTCAGCCCTGTGATAGTCTGTCCAAGGTGTACCCTGCCTCTCGCCCAATGTCAGCTGGGATAGGCTCCAGGCCCCCGCGACACACAAGAGGATAAGCGGTTATGAAATTGGATGGATGGATAAGTTAAAACAATAATAATAGTAATAAAACACATAAAACATGTTGGAAAGAAAACAGTGTGCTACCATTATCAAAGAAAAAAGATACGTTTCAAGAGGTGATTTAAGAGATGTCACTGATTCTGCAATGAGTGTCTTTCCATCTTCTTATGCGCATTTTCATAAAGACAAAAACGTTTTCACACTGGCTGAAGTGAAGAAGTTGGCGTATCAATTACAGCAAGATGCAACAAGATGCAACTGAAACAGACCTAATTCATTCTCATTAATAACTCGTCAAATACTGCCGCTTTGCCAGTGATTTCGTCATCAGACACTTGGGTGGTGTGAGTTTAACACCACCCAAGTGTTGGTAAATGTCGAGCCAAACTACAGTATGATGTTTTTTCTAAACCTAATCACATGCTTTTGTTGCACAAGGAAATAGACCTATACAAAGTGTTTTACCAATGTTGCAATACTGTTTGCATCTAATGAGCAGAAACTGTACAAATTACTGTGAAAACAGAAGTGTATTTTGAAGAGATGCAATACATGTAAGAGGCGTAAATTGACATGGCGTCCAAAACTGCCAGCACCAGGCGCAGGAGGGTACCTAACAAGTCATATGTAGATGTGAAACTCCACTGACCAAGCTGGGATATTGGATGAGTTGGGAGAGCCTGGTCTCACAACAAAGTCGTTGAATTCTGGCACTTGGGCAGTGACTTGTGGTGTCAGAAACCAACTAAAGAGGGCGTCCTTTAACATCGGCCTGATAAGCAGCCGGTTGCCGTTATAGTTCAATGGCACCAAGCAGTGTCAGGGGGAAACGCAGCGTGACAAGGACGAAAGTTAAGGCGGCGAAAGTCGTTTGTGGTCCAAAAAACACCAACTTATACCCAAGAGAGTGGTGTTAGCATCCTGAAAGATTCTGAAGCCAGACCCTGTTCTTTTTTCCTCAACCCAACCACGTGTTTTTGTTGTTGAAGGGTTAGTTGAAGGTCAATTCGCAGTGTTGTACCAACGTAGTGCATTTATTTTGAAAGAGACTGTATGTAAATGTTAAATTTCCTGTGAAAACACAAGTGTGTTTTGAAAGAACTTGACACGGTGTCCAAGAACGTCAACAACCAACGCCCCCAGGGTACCTTGCACGTCGTATGTGGACGTGGAAAGTCCATGACCAAATGTCAATATGTGACGAGGATTGTGAGAATGTGTTGATTGGGATGAGAACATGTTGAAGATTTGTATGAAACAATGACGAGATTGTAACCTTCCTCAAATTCATACGAAGCAACATGAATGCAACATTTCCATCATGTTACATCTACATTGTTTTAATTAGTTTGAGGTTTGACTGGTCCTTTTAATTGCGTCATCTCATTGCATGCGTTTTTACAACAGTTTAATGGCACCTGACTGGAGAGTTAGCTTTTATTTCATTCAACTCAGCAGTGGAAGGAAATGCACATTCATTTGCATTTTCTTATGCAGATCTTATCTTGATGTATGTGTCTGTTAAGATTTGGGACTGAGAATCACATCACAGCTGAGAGACTTGTCTCTACCATCAGTATCTGTTACCAACATCTGCACTCTGAAGTCATCGTGATTTTGATCAAACAGACAAGTCCTTCTTCAAAGCAGACATCTATATGCCTTCAGGCTTTGTTTAGGGTAACGTCACTTCCCTGAGCTACATACAAACATGTCAGGAGACCTGATATCTGGCCTCATTTCAGTGTCTATAAAGCGTGGATATGGATCAATTGTTATTCCAATGACCTTTCAGTTTTTCCTGATAGTTGTGTGTTTTCCTCCCAGCAGCTCGACCCATACACAGCAGACACTCAGTGGTGTTGAGGGAGTGATACCACACAGGGGTAAAAAAGTAACAATAAAAATTTCCATGACCTGTTTTCAAAATTCTTGGGTTTGACTTCTTTCATATTGAGTTCCTGCAGAGTTCATGGTTTCTGTCAGTCCTGTGTCATCACATTAATATCAGTTGAGTAGTTTCGTCTGCTGGACCGAAACTGCCTCGCAGCTTTCTTCAGAAGACAACACAAAAACGAGAGACATCCAGTTCTCTCTGTTCTTCAAGGGCCAGACTGTGAAGCCTGGAAAGCCCTGAAATACTTTTCTGTTTTCTGAAATGTTGTCTTTGGATAGGGCTGTTGATCTGCCTGTTGGTGGTCTACTTTACACAAATATCTCAACAATTATTTCCAGGCAACGCAGTCTCACTCCCACCTCACATATCGACTTTCACGTCCACATACGACGTGCAAGGTACCTTGGGTGTGTTGGTTGTTGACGTTCATCAAGTTCTGCCTGTTACATGCATTGTCTTCTTTCAAAATCTTATTGTTTACATACAGTCTCTTTCAAAATAAATATCCAACATTGGTACAACACTGTGGAATTACGTATTTTTCCCTTCAACAACAAACGCATGTGGTTGGTTTTAGGCTATAGAGACACATAGTTGAGTTTAGGCAACAAAAGCACGTGGTTAGGTTTAGGAAAAAGAACAGGGTTTGGCGTTATATTTTTACGGGACACAAACACAGCTCTCCCGGGTGAAAGTTACTGTTTGTTGGACGCTTCTACTCTTAACTGTCATTGCTATACTGTTACATTTCCTCTTGATGCTGCTGGGCACCGTTAAACTATAACAGCGACCAGCCTGTACCATGCCAAAGTTAAAGGACAGCTTTTTTTGGCAGTGTGTGATGCCCCAAGTCACTGCCCAAGCACGGATTTCGATGAAGTCAGAGTAAGGGGCCGATCACACCTACAAGTGGCGCTGGAAACACGGACGCTTCAACGACGCTTGAAATGCCTGAAACACTCTTTCAATGAGCGCTCCTTACGAGCAGTGTCTGTAGAGCGTGGGTGTGTGCGCAACCAGGCGATCAAAACATTGAAAATGGACCCAAGACAGAGCTGTGGTCTACTGGCGGCTGACGCCCAAAAGTTGAGATTATTTCAACTTTCAGCATCTACAAACCCACATCTAAAAAAACGCTGGAAAAAGAACACGCGTCCAAAAAGACACCAGAAAGACGCCCATCATAAAAAAATGCTTGAAAACCAGTCAGATCATGGAATCAATTGTTTTACTGGTGTCTCAATTCTAGTGCTCCTTGTAGGTGTGAACGCCCCCTAAGACTTTTAAAACTCATTTAACCTCCTCAAGTGCATTGCAGTAAGTTACATATACTATAGGGGGGAAAGCAGTTAGCTAGCTAAAGTTAGCCACGCTAATTTTTCATGCGTGATGACTAAACACATCGTTATTTTTGCACTGGCCCAAGAACCCATAAGAATATTAAAATGGAAAGTAACTTGTATTTCGAGAAATTTATTAACCAAGCACCTTTTACTTATGGGAGTGAATGTAAACGTAGCTTTGTCGGTACTCTCCCTGCCACTGACATTTCACACATTGTCATCAAATATAACACAAACATTTGGGGTTCCCAGAGGATGAATCCTAATCACTTTGGTTATGCTGACATTTGTGGTTATGAGTGAAATCTCTTGACAACTATTGAGTGCACTGCCATGAAATTAGTTTCAGACATTAAGGTCTTCCTCGGGGATGAACTACAAAACTAATGACATTGAGCATCAGCCGTACCTTCTGTTCAGTGCTATTCAAGCGGAAACCTGGAACTGCTGTTCTTTCAACGGTCACTTGAGGCTGGTTTCAGAAGTCAGTCAATCCTTCCATGATGATGTGTGCCAAATTTGACCTCCATGTTAAAATGCCCAAACTTGATGGCAGGAATAACCATATTTACAGACGGGTACAAAATACTAGTCTCTTTAGCTAATTGCAACATTCATGACAACTGGAGGAGAGATTTTTTTTATAACTCAACCATTTACGTTTTCGTAAGGCTTGAAGTTACACATACGGGTGGGCCGCTTTGAGTGACAGGCTGTCTGCCGATAGTGTCCTCGGCTTCTCAGTCAGATCCACCCCTTGCTCCTCCGCAGCTCCAACCTCTAACCTCTCACCCAAATATGGTCACTTTTGGCTTCAGAAAACCAAAATGGCGACGGACAAAGTGCCATTTTGGCACAAACCAATGGGCGACATCACAGTGACTACATCTATTATCTTTACAGACTATGGTACTAATGAGCAAATGCTAGCATGCTAATATGCTAAACTCAGATGTCGAGCCTGGTAAAGAACAACACTGCTGCTCCTCAGCTCTTGTTTGAAATGTTTTGTGTTTTCTGCAAGTGTCCTGGAATTTCGCTCATCAAAACAACCCCTGTGTGATCAAAAGAATATTCCTTGCTTATAATGAGGAGCAGCCATGCATTCACAAAAGCAGCTTAAAAACACAATTGCTTTGCTTGCAGTATAGCATCATTATTGTGTGCATGTAAATGTATCCAAATATCATTACAAGGAAAGAAGATTCACTGCTTTCCAATGCGTCAGTCAAATTCCTCAGCTTCAAGTCTAGCTCTATGCATTTCAAAATGTCCTGCAAAGGAATGATGAGTTTCTTACAGCATCACAGACTCCCTGCTGTTACTTTCATTGGGAAGAGGCTCGAAACATTTCAGCCCACCTCCGGCGTTTCATCGGCATCAGTCCACCCACACCAGAGACTACAGTATCTTAAAGTGACCTATACTTCATCTCTTGTAACCAGAAGAGGATATTTCCATTAACCCTGGCCTGATAGATCTATAACAGCTGACAGGTCGTATCTTGTACTTGCCTCGGCTTGTTTCTGTAAATGAACTGAAGAACAAACCTTTTACTTTATGTCACACATGCTCAAGTTTTTCCTACAACTGTCCAGATTTTGAATAAACCTGGGATTACTTCCTTGGACTAACTCGCATATCATAGCAGACATGGTCTCAGGAAGGAAGGTAACAGGTGAATATATATTAAAAATGTTAAACATAACGTGGTGTGTGGTGCTCCAAATACCTACAGCCATTTCCATCCACAGTAAATGTCAACCACATGATGATTTTTTTTTTTTTTTTAAAGGCTTCACAAAGAATTTTTTTCATTCTTCCCCAAGGCTGAAGTCAAACCAGAATAAATGTCAAATACATTTTCTGTCCTGTAAAAAAAGTTTCAACTCCTCAGGCGTTCTAAGTTTTGAGAAACATAGAAGTGTTTCAAAGGGCTGGGAGTGATTTCTGACTGAAACAAAAACACAGTCTGACTAAATGTAAAATTAATATTCTTACTTTCCTCTCAGCAGGATCCGTGGTCAGTGAACCACATCTTTTGCCGCGGCTGTCGTTTGCTTCATTCATATATTTCACATTTTCTTTACTGAAAGTTTAATATGATCAAAGAACAGTGCACGACACAAATGAATCATTACTCCAGTAACGGCACCCCTTTTGATGTATATTTGATTGAGGTGTCGTGACTCATGGAGGGTGACTTTGCCATTAAGATTTCTGTCTTGACAAAACTAGAGTTTGCAGCCACGCTAACAGGTAATGCACCAAAGGCAATGCTTTCCATAGAGCCATGCTGAGGAGGTGTTACTGTTAATGTAACACAATTAGGCTCATAAGTCTGATTAATTTGAGCCCTCCACTGTGGCTGTTGACACTAACCTGAGACAGAGCGGTGACTTACAGGCAGCAATCTGTCTGGGTGTAATATCAATTTTCTCTCCTTGCCTTATTTCATTTCTACAAAACCAGCATAATCTGTTATCACGTTTTCTCCTGTATCTCACCAAAAAAGAAAAAAAAAAAAAAAAACAGACGACCATCCAGTCAAGTGGTTTCAGTGATGTCACCTCCAGCGCAACTCTGGGAAACATTAGTGTGCAATTATTTACAGAGGCCCCGGGAGTTTTATGATTCACGTCAGCGTCTCCTATTCTGCTGTCAGGCTGCGTCGGACTGATATTCCAGAAGCTGATCCAGGAGGAGCAGAGGGATTGTGTCAAAATGCACTTTCAGATCTCAGGTCTGTCATTTCATTGACTGTTAGCTCAATGAGTTGTTGTCTCAGGGGTGGTGCTATGAATTGTGGTGCTTTATCACAGCGGGCAGCTCATGTGCACCACAGCTTAAAGTGGAAATAGACAAGTTACTTTGCTTTAATTTATCATTATAAAGTAAATGCTGATTTTTTCTGTCACTGTGCAGTTCTGTCTGCCACCACGTACAATCTCCTGGGAAAATGAAGGCTCGTTTTAACCTTTTATACAGTCTATGGTTTTAACGCACAACCAATGTGCAACCAAAACAGGAAGAAGATGGTGCTTTGTTTTCCAAGGTAGCTATCGGCAGCTAACCCCAGTTACTAAAGAGTATCAATTCAAGGTCTTCGCAGTTACCATCCCCAGTAGTGGAAACAGTGGACAGTGGAACAACCAGAGTAACTGTAGAAAACATAATGCAGCGTGTCCTGTGTTGTTGGTTTTTGCTCAGCTCTGAGAATATAGGGAGGTGCTCCGGTTGTCTTTGCGACCTACCATTAAATGGGGAAAGTTAAAAAGTTGTCTGTTTCCATTTTAATACTTTAAAATAAACTTCATATTTTACTTTACCCTGCTTTATTTCTAGGATTTTTGCTCACCTGTAAAAAAAAAAAAAAAGTAATTTATACTTAAATGTACTATTCATAAGTCAAATTATGTGAATTATTTTCTGCATGTTTTCTATAAAATAGATTTAATTGCTGCAAAACTTTTTTTTAAAAAGATGTCTGTTATACATATACTATTGACTCCCTTTCCACTTTCAAATCCCATCTGAAAACTTTTCAAGCTGGCATATTCAGTCTGATTTAAAGATGACACACAAATTAAGACTTACACTGATGATGACTTTCTAATCATGATTTTATACCTATGATTTATCAGAATGATTTTTGACATTAACTTTCATTGTATATTACAGAATTGTTTGATTCAGTGATCTATGGATACATCGCTGCTGTGTCTTATAAGGTGCATTATAAATATTATTATCAGCTAAGCTGTAATTGTAATCCTAGGTCTTCTTCTTCTTTCTTCTTCCGAGGAAATCATACTTCCCATCAGTGAAAACTCACCAAACTTTGCACAAAGGTCCAGTCTCATGCCAGATATCCTCAGCTGTAAACTCAAGCCAATAGTCCTGATGGTGGCGCTACAGCAAGCGTCTAAATTTCAAAACTCTGAAAATTCATAACAATTCAACCATACGTGCTACAACTTCAAAACTTTCATCAAACTGTAGCCCAAATACTCAAGAAACTTTTGTACATTTAAACCTATTAAAATTATGAAGTTCATCACTCTGTTTTTTGTTTTTTTTAAACTGTAAAACTAACATATTGGTGGTAAAAATGGGCCATCTATGGGATTTGCCATGGGTTCCATAATGGCCCCATGCCAATTGCCCCCATGGGTGGTTTTACCCAGGTAGGTAGGTAGGTTATAGGGGTAGGTTTAACGCTACTAAAACAATTTATGTTTCACGTGTAATTCTTTGCACTATAGATGGCTGCATTTGATTGTTCTAGCTGATGATGATTCGCCTACATTTATTCAGTTTCAAAAGTAATCCAAGTAAGAAATAGACATGAATTGTATATGTCTGCCATACGGTCCAGACTCCACTGATACATATGTCAAATTGTTAAATATTGCTAGTTGTTTGAATGTACATAAATTCATCACATACAATTTATGATCATCATGAGTTATACGGCCTAATGCATTAATATACAGAGACCCATTCAGTCCCATTGTATTTATAACAAAGCACCTGTATACAGTACAGTAGCAATGATGTGAAATTCAGCTCATTATGATTTACATTTTATAAGATATGATTTGTTTTATGTGACATTAAAGTCTATGGAGACCCATTGTACCTATAACTGTGCACCTGTATACAATGAAACTTTACTTTTTTATGTTTTTCAAACTTTTGCATCTGTCCTCAGTTTATTATTCAGCTCACTAGAAACATTCTGACGTGTGTTTGTATGGCAAGTGATAAATAAATAAAGAATGCTATTACTGTAAATAGCACTAATTAACTGTTTCGCTTGGACACATCTCTCATTATATTTTACTTGGCTCAACTTGGCTTCAGTCTGCACAAAAAAAAAAACTTGACAAATTGTGTTTCTGCTTGTCTCAGAAAACAACACGGATGCTATATCATATCTTAGAAAATAAATTATTTGTCTTGGGGGAGCCACAGCAGTGTGAAATTAAGGCATGAAATATTTACACACCACAAAAGTCATTTTTTTGGAAAGACAGATCTTGCTCTCTTGGAAAGTTTGTAACCTAATAGAAGTTTTACAGAAAACATTTGGAGATGTTAAAGAAGAAATTGAAACACACGTATAATCTATCAGTTCCTGGACAATTCACGGTGGCTTACAAGAAAACTTAAATTGAACTTCACCTTGTCTTTTGATAAAAGTCAAAATATCTGCTGTGTAAAAGGTTGATCCATGTCTAATTTGAAACCCTCGGTGCACTAAGCCAGCTAAATATAAAGATGCTTTTTCTCCTCTCTGCTGTTGGCTTTCATCCACACTAAGCCACAATTAATCACATCCAAAAAACAATGCTTTTCAAATCACCCCCCTGTCAAGTGCATCTAAAATCCATTGTGGATAAGACGATTAAGACAGGCAGTAAAGTACAGGCTTTAAAATAAAGGATGTGGTTGCAATCTTGCTGTTAAACTCTCTGTTGGGGTTTAAAGGAAGAGGTACAGTGTCTTTATAAAGTGATTAAACAACTGTGCTGAAGTAATTGGGATCAAGGATTAAGAGATTTCATTCTCCAACACTGTGGTTTCTTAATGCCAGAATTGAATGTTGTGGCCTATAAATTTTAGATTTGGTGAGAAGGGAAGCATCCTCTTAAGCAAATTGTATGTGGGAGGATCGTCTTCAGGTTTACACAGATGGGTTTAATCCTACTGGAAAAACACAAGGCGTCTATTTAGACAGGAAACAGCTTTTATGTGGTATTTCAGTTTTCATGGCACAGGCGGTGGCACATTTATGGGCGGAACAAACAAAACCAAACAGCGATGTTGTTTGTACAGACCGAGCTCAGCTGCAGCGCTGATGGCATTTGAAGACAGAAAAGCTGAAGACCTGATTTAATTACTGAACTTCCGGTGTTGCTTATAAAACTACCCAGCAGATGAAGTCATTAAAAGTTAGAAAGTTGTTGCTACATCAAAAAGGGCTGATGTTATGTCATGTACAGTAGTGCTGCATTATTTGCCATCAACTGACACCTGAAGCGCACACACACACACACACACACACACACACACACACACACACACACACACACACACACACACTATGCTCTGGACCAGTGGTGTAGTGGTAGTTGATGAGGTGGGTGTACTACCAGGTAGATAGGTAGGTTACCAATGAGGAAGTGGGGATACTCTCCTATATATTACAATGGCTGTTTTACTGATAGGTGGGTATACTGTCACTGGATAGAAAAAGAAGTGGGTATAGGCTACCCCATATACCTGAGTATACTCTCCACTATACCACTGCTCTGGACAGACATGACAGAGCCAGGAAAAATGTCTGCTTCTCTGGAGAGTTGATGCATACTGACACATTAGGACAGCATATCCTGACATAATGACAGCATGTGGGCTCAAATAGAAAATGATGGATGTGGGAGTTTTGAAGTGCAGCCTGTGCGGGTTAGTTTTGGATGGTTTGTCTTCCAATTTGTTGCTTGACATGAGCAATATTGAATTAGGTTCGGATACAAAGACCATGCCTCCATCTCATCCATTTCCGCACTAAAAGTATATAAGCACACCTTCAAAGTTTCCTTCCCCTTTGACTCTGTTCTCACATCCCTACCCACTTTTTGTCTTTTCTTTATGCTGTTATCTTTCCCTTTTCTCTGTCTCTCTCCACAGAAAACAGGAATCACCAGGGGGCTCTATCCGTGGCGGAGTAGGCGAAAAGACGACTCCCCGCCTCTGTCTCAACTTCCCTGGTGCCATCCCGCCCTCCCCCCTTCAGTCTACACCAGACCGTTATCACACTCTATTCTCCACCTGTCTGCAACCCTGATTTCTCCCATCATCCCTCCCCACTTTCCTTCCTTGCCCTCTCTTACATGCCCTTATTCACCCACCCTGCAACCATCATCCCTTCATCCTACATCCCTCATCCCTTCATTCCAAATCCTTCAATCCACTCTCCTTCTCCCCTAGGACCTCATCCCTGCCTCCCTCGACCTTCATCCTCTTCATCTGTCATATGTAATAAACTAATTGCAATATATAACTCTATTGCCGTGGTCTTTGTTTATGGTCGTAACCATGTACTCTGCCTGAAAAAAAGGATGTAGAATGTGTACCTGTTTACACCTGGTGTTAACATGCATTCCTGTAATCCAAATAAAAGTGGACAACCGAGACACATCGCCTTTCACTCTTGTGTCTATTAAGCATCTCAAGCAGACCGCTTGTGGTCAGATTTTATTAAAGGAGCAATAAGCAAAATTCATCATTTCTAGATTGAAGGAATTGAAAAAATTGCTATGTGAAGAACTAGAGGTGTAATTTCATCTGGAGTATAGCATGACCTCACACACCCTATCTCTGTGTTGATCTCCAGCCCATTGTTTTCAAGCCGGTCCGGCTGCGTGTTCATGTACGTTCATGTGAACCTCAATAACAATCCGGAGCTAGCTGGGAGCGGCTGGTGAGGCGTTAGCCGCAGCATGACCGGAGGGAAGCACAGCCGGTTAGCCACCGCTAGCTTCCCAACTAGCCCCGGCTCTCTGTTTGGATCCAACTGGAGCACTGAGCCCTGGTTTGTTATTCAGGTTAAAGTGGGAAGAAGCAGCGGGTTTATCGGACAGCTGAGTGAAGCTGGGTGAAGTGGAGGCTGTGGAGGAAACACCGGGATGGGTTAATGTCTGGAGCTTGAGTTATTAGCGGCTTGGTCCCAGCAATGGGTCAGGCGTTACGGTCGTGTTAGGTGAGTAGCCCAGCAGCCCAGCTAACATTTGCAATTAGCATTGTAAAATGTATGGCGAGCAAGGCGTGCAGCCCGCGAGGCTACATTTTTGTAATATATTTGCTGAGATGGAGGTGAGGCTTAGTGACTAGAAGAGCTGGTAGAAGCGCTCCATAGCTGTAAGTTATTCAAGTAGCCGGTGGCAGCCGACTCGGCTAGAGACATCGCCGGATCCCGGCTAGTGCTAACACCGACAGCGGGCAGCTGGCTCGCTGCCCGCTTAAATAAATTTCAATACTTAAAATCAAGATCACTACATTTATTTCACTTGAAATGTACTGTAATGGACTGGAAAAGCAGTCTGAAATAATATGTTTCCCCCTGTAACATTGGCTGGAAGAGAGGAAACTTGTTCATATTCACAGAGGTTATAGAGTATTATCTGAAGTACACACAAAATAAATCATTTGATGGTCGGGCTTCATCTGCCCATTACAGTAGATTTCGAGTGAAATAAATGTAGACTTAATCGAGGCCAGCATATATTACATTTATTATAGGTACCATCATCATTGTAGTAGGCAGGGGAATAGCTAAACACAGCAGAGACCGAGACATCGCTAACTGCTGGACGACGCGAGTGTGAGGGGTGGAGGGAGGAGTGGCTCATGACACACTTTGTTTTGGTCTACAGGCAGTGCACAACAGCAAACCTAGCGGTGAAATGATTGCTTTTTGCCCCTTTAAAGCCTTCGGCACTTATGCTAAAAAGTCAAATGTATAGCAAGCATAGTTT
Source organism: Epinephelus awoara (assembly GCA_035609425.1). Lineage (NCBI taxonomy): Eukaryota > Metazoa > Chordata > Actinopteri > Perciformes > Serranidae > Epinephelus > Epinephelus awoara. The sequence goes on along the minus strand of CM069306.1, from coordinate 20,242,793 downwards.
TAATGTCCACACCCTCGCTAGCTGCTCACTAGAATGCTCGCTGGTCACGTTAGGGGTTGTGCCAGTAGGGCTGCAGATATTGCTGTCAGTAGAATTTAACACGTCTTCTTCCATTGGGCAAAATGAAGTCCCACATTGATGATATTATAGTCCTTGTCGGGGACATATAAAGACATATTAGCATTTACACTACAAAAAAAATGTGGTCAAATGGGCCCTAGACCACCTCAGCATGCTGTTTAAGTGAAGATATGCTTCTTGGTGGTTGTTTACACTTGTATTTAGCGCTGTCTTTTTGTGATCGGATCCCCCAAGATGCATGTTAATACCAGGTTTAAACAGGCTCAGTGATGATTTAACTTTTTGGCAATGTTGGCTTGTGGGTCTGTTGAACAGTTAGTCCAACACTTTGGTCCAGACTAAAACAACTAGTGGACAGATTGCTTAGATGGCTTGGAAATGTTGTTCCCATATTCACTCCACAAATGGTGTCGTCACATTAGGTACTTAGTGTAAAGTTTTGTAGGTTAGGTTTAGGAAAGTATAGTTACATATTTTAGGGTTTAAGAAAATAACTCATAGGACACAAACACTGGTCTCCTGGGGGAAAGCCCTGTGTTTGTTTGACCAATCAAACACCCCAATCTACCTCATTATGCAGACTTGTACTCTTTATAGTAGCCTACCTCCTTCTTTAATCCAGTCACGTCTTCCAGATTATGTGGATTATATTAATATTACATGGGTTATACACAAACTGTGATCCATTGCTTTTCGTAGGCATGCGTATGAACAGTTTATGAGAACAGCCTGCACTGTGTGATCATGTCGATGTTAGCTGCCTCACAGAGCTCTTGACTCTTTGTTTCTTATTGTTTTGGTGTTTCTGTTTACACAGATGTTTCAGGAAACTTTCTGAAAATGCTGTTGTAGACACAAATCTTCAGTACGGGTCAGCTCTTTTAGACTGTGTCTGAACCAAAGTTGAGGTTGTTTACTTCAAGCTGTTTGTTGGATTGCTTTTACAGAATAGCTGGCTTGCAAGTGTGAATGAAAGTTTTACTGACTGTCAAGTGGTGGAATAATATTCCCAAAAGGGAGTTCCCACTCCGAGACGCTTAAATTCAGATCTCTAGATGTGAGTCATACAGACACCGAGAGTGATGTGACAAGTGCGATGTGCTGATTATGAAGAGATTTCATTTTTAGCCTGAGATTAGGAGGAAAGGAATGAAAGAGGCACGATTGTATGACCTATGTTAACAGAAACATGTGTAACAAAAGCCACCGTGAGTGCAGCAAAAACACATGAATTATGGAAACTTACACTGCATCACTATGCCTGACATCTTAGAGTTTGGAGGGGTTTAAGTAGCATGTGGAGGACAACATAATGTTCCTTGATGAACTGTCAGAGTTCACAATTTACACTTGAGTCAGGAGGTTGATGACTACTTTCAAAGATTTCCTTTCAGATCAATCATGAGGTTTTGTCTCCCACTGAGCAGGGCTATTCTTGGCTCTTCATCAACAGGCAGCTCTGGAGGAAGCTATACATTAAGCCACTTGAGTGTCACCTCATTTAGGATTAACAATGACATTTGAAATTACTTTGAGTGTTTCCAGAGCACCGCTGAGAGAAGAATTATATCAGGCATGTCCAAAGTCCGGCCGGGGTCCAATTGTAGCCCGTTGACACCTTTTAAACAGCCCCACCTTGTCTTTCAAAATATACTGTATGTACTCCCCCCTAACATTGGTTAATCAACTTTGTTTCCTCCATACACCTCATGACAGCAGGACCATCATAGCTTGTAGGCAGGAGACAGTAAACAAGCAAACAAAGAATGCAGTGGAAAGTCAACCATGGCTGTCAGTTTCAGGAGTGTTGAATACATTTTCAGTGGAAGATGAAACTGTTGTGTTTGTCTCATTTTTCATGGGATTTTTTTGTTTACAACCCATATAAAGCAAATTAGCAGCTGGTCTCCAGGTACTTTGACATTATCTAATCTGGCCCCCATTCAAAAAAGTTTGGACATCCTTGAACTACATCTGGCATATCAATTCTCAATTAATTTATTAAGCAGCATGCATCCAATTGACTTCTCAGTGGGATTTAATGTTTTATTGGGACTTACATTTTTTAAAACATTAAAACAGCTTTGTATTCAGTCTATTTCCAAGCTGTGAAAAATCCATGTAAACCTTCAGCATTTTTATCTTACTTGAACGTTGATGAATTACAAATTTTTACAAAATGAACACATAATCAAGCCTCTGTAGGGCTGAAACAGTTAGTCGATTAGTCAATTTGTTAATCAAAAGATAGTTATACCTTATTATAAACTGTACATAGGGCAGGTTAATGTAAAATGTCACCATCTGCAAAAGTGTTTATATCTGATACTTAGTCAGGAATCTTTATAAACCATAGGCTAGTTGTGAAACGCAAACAGGAAGAAGACCTTGAGAGTAATTTTGAAGAGGTGAAATGGGAAGCACTGTGTACTGGTAGTCGCTGGTAGTTCACTTTTAACACCTGACCTTAAATTACACAATACAGTACATACATACAATACAGAATATACTATACCCCTGATAAAGCCTCAGTACTTCCAGTTCTGCCTGAACTGTAAAACTGGGTCTGCCTTTGCCTAAATTCATAATGGACCTCTATGCTCAGTGTGCTTAACAACATCACAGGGATAACCATCCCTGCAAAACCAAGTGTAACCCTAATGGGTGACACAGCTTTGATAAAACTCAGTTAAACAAGCTCAGATTTATTAGACCAGCCTTTATCACAGCCAAGAAATGTACAGCCATCCAATGTAGAGATGAACAACCACCTATACATCTGCTACATAGACTGAAGAATTAGTGTCATGTGTACCAAATAAAAAGATAATGTATAACCTGAAGGGAAAGTCTGAGTTTAAAAGATTTGGGGTGGTTTCCTAACATTTCTGGAGACAGAGTCTACAATATAGTAGCCTGCTGTGTGAGTCAGACATGTTTGTTATAGCTGTTTTTTTCCTTCTCTATCACCCTCTCTTTATTTATTTATTTTTCTTTGAATAGGTAGAAATTAGTAGCTGAACGTGAAGGGGTTGGTGGGTGGGTCAGAGCTATATGTGGGTGATGTGGGGGTGGACTGATCGGGCATCTATGTGATTATATTAAGTTATATTATGGTTGCTGCACTATTCAGTCGTTGGGTTGTTATATTACAAAATCAAAAACGCCAATCAGATCAGATCAGAGTCTACAGTCAGCCCTGCTTTGAACTAAATGCTTGTGTCTGCATTCCAACATGCTGATGTGCAGGTATAACGTTTACCATGTTCACCATCTTAGTTTAGCATGTTAGCATTCTAGCATATGCTAATTAGCACTAACACAAATTGCAGCTGAGGCTGATGGGAATGTGTTGCAGGTATTGGACAAATTAAAATGCTGACCCAGTGATGATGGCACTATATGGAAAGTCAGAGGATCAACTAAATTACAGCAATTAATTTTGAGGGGGTAACAAATGAGTTATGTCAGTGTGGACCAAAGTGGTGGACTGACTGACCAACAAATCAAGATTTCCATCCGCAGAGCCACACCGCTTGGCTACAAAAAAAGCCAGATATTTGCTGTTCCAGGATCTCAAACGTGACACTTTTCTGTTTTTCTCTATTTGATGCCATTATAAGTGAATATCTTTGAGTTTTGGACTGTTGGACAGACAAACAAGCTCTCAAAACTTCTGCAGATTTTTTTCTTACCTTTTTAATTGACTTTGTATGTACTGAAAGATTAATTTAAAAAAAGAATCAACAGGTAAACTGATAATTGTTAGCTGCAACCCTACAGCAAAGCAACTGCATCGAGGATGACGACAGTAAGTGGCTGATTTTTGGCCAATGGCAACAGGTTTCACAGCGGTACGCAGCACATGACGTCTTCTTGGGCTCATTACCACCAGGAGTCAGTCACTGATGATGAGTGACATCATTTCACAAAGGTGACATTTCAACTCAGCGTGACTCTCTAACTCGGCATGATCACGTCACCTGCATGGTTGGCGTCATACTGATGGACGCACAAACACACCTCTTTTGACAGTGAAATTCTTCAGCAGACATTTATCTACATAATGAGCAGCGCATGACAACTTTGCACCAACGTGTTGTGTTGCTCTAGCGTTCGCAGTCTTCAGGGGTAATTAAGATCAAATTAGAAACGTTAAAGTTCATCACTCTCACCGAGGGGAGTTGCCAGAGTGTTGTTGTTCTGGGGCAGTTTCTGATGAAGTGGAGAAGAGCTCGGCTTCAGTGACGCAGCTCGATATGGAAACACGCAGTGCGGCCCTCTGGGAGATGCCAGGTTCATTAGTATGTAATAAAGTCAACAAGTCAGATCGGGAGGACAAGCAGGTGAAGCCTCACCAGGAGCAAGAACAGGTGTCAGTGTAATGAAGATTACATGGTGTAATAACATCGTGTCCATGCATATTAGAGATTTGAGTCAGTCTCTGTATTCTCAGTCTTTTCAAAACAAAATAAGAAAGTGATCCCACTTGAGGAAGAGGTGTCACGCAGTTGGGTGCAGTGACCTCGCTTTTAAGACACAATGTCCCGTACACAGAAAATTAAAAGAAAATAGTCAAAAGGGAAGAGTCTCCACGCCACACACACTGAGAGTGAGTCATATGTGATGATTGAGAGGGGTTGCTATCGTATCAGTCTATACATTGCTGCACCATGTAACTTTAAGTAAAAGAAGCAATAGCACAGCATAAAAATACTCAATTACAAGTAAAAGTTCTTCCTCTAAATTACTACTTTTAAGAGTACATAAGTAGTAGCAACAAAATCTATAGTACTAAAAGTAAAAGTACTCATTATTCAGAACTCAGACTAGCTCCACCACACCTGCATCACCTGCCCTCCTGACGAGACCGCATGTGTCTCTCTTCTCCCCTCCAAACATGCCAGGTAGAACAAAGAGAGGATGATGTAAGTGCATATGGACTTTTCACTTTTATAAGGTTTTACTTTATCAATCATGTATATATTATACAGATTGTTTTGTGTTCACTGTTCTACGTTTAAATTGTTGTTAAGAGAAGAAACAAGAGTAATACTGTGGTGGATGCATTAATGATGTAAGTTAAATGATGTCTAATTTACTGTCTAACATTGTGACATTATAACATTGTCTTTTCATATTCCTTGTTATAGAAAAAAATCATCCAACAACCACTATTGAACTGTTCAACTACCTTATCTGCAGTAAAACGTTGACACAGCTCCCTGGATCCTGCGTGTTTGAATGTGCACCCCATCATAACTTGTTCTGCATAACTTTACATTATCATTTATGCATAAATATGTACGCAGTGCTTTGATGTAGTTGCAGTTGTTGGAGCTGTGGCTAATTTTAACTGTTTTGTATGCTGTTTAAAACAATGCATCAGATTTCATAAGATTGTGTGTTTTTAAGGATGGATGGACGATGTAAAGGAGGATAAAGTATTTTTAAAAAGCCGCTGAAATGTAGTGGAGTGGAGGTATAAAGTAGCATAAAATGAAAATACTGGACTACTACACTAATACTCCACTGCACTAAATACACACTACACTTACTTGTCTTATCTATAAGCATCTGTTTTGCACTCCTTTTTGATATGACAGTGTAATTTTCCAGCATGGGATCACTTATTTTTATCTCATCTAACATCAAAGTCTCACTCCGTCCAAAAATGTGTTCATGTTATCAGTTCAGCTACAACATGTGCATGCTTTGATAGATGCTGGAATTTCCTGTGTGTGGAAATAACATGTCATACAGAAACTATGGCCATATTTAAACAAACGTGTGCTGCATTGTGCTGTATCTGTTTTGTAAAATTTTCTTTTTATACACATCAAGTCTTTTCCTGCTGCTATTTCTATTGCAGTTAAAGGCAGTTAGCCTTTCACCACCCACTGATCCACCTCCAATACACTGGCGCTGCATGTAAAACTTTGCTAGTCTGCCATGAGAAGTTAGATGAATATTAATACAATACATGTGCATTTATAGATTTAGACTCTTTGTCTTTATGGTTAATTAATCACCATAATCTGATTTTTTTTTTTTTTTTTTTTTTTTTTGCCTTTTTCAAGCAAACATGTCAAACATTTACTGGCTCCGGCTGCCCAAATGTGAAGATTTGGGGTTTTAAGACAGTTTGAAGACGTCACCCTGGGCTTTAAGAGAGAATTTTCCTTTCCTTATTATAGACATTACTTCACTGGTTGCAGCCCCACTGTCTTGTAAGAGTCCAGGAACAATGCCAATAAAACAGATTATTGCTCTGAAACCTAAGGGGAAATCACTGTGATTTAAAAGTTCAGTGTAGAGGGTTTAGAGGCTTCTATTGGCAGAAATAGTTTATAGTCTTCGTAACTAAATTTTTATTAGTTTACAAACACCTGAAAATACGAATAAATGTGTGTTGCATTGTGTTATCGTTATATTGAGCATTCTTCATGTATAATTATAATTAGATACCGAACCCCAATATGATGCCTGGTGCATATCATACAGAGTTTCTAGCTTCCAGGTTATGCAGCCCACTGAATATGCGCAGTAGTGTAGTAGACTTTACATTAAGGGATGTCGTGAATTTTTCAATCACTTTTCTGAGCTCCAGGAAAGTAAAACCTCTATGGATCAAAAATTCATAATATAAAGAGTCATGATTAACCTTATTTGTAGTTGGAGGTGCCTTGTCAGCAGTTCCCCTGATGTCTCTTTTATAGTGGTGACCCATGGGTAGGCCTTTATGGCCACAGGGGATTTTTTTGGCTGCAATGCCACAAGTGACCACTAGGAAAAATTGAAAGCAGGCTGAGCAGCTTTCCTACAGGGGTGGGGTCTAATTTATAAACATTGTATGCACAAAACAAGGCCTGAAAGAGGTGTACACCACTTGATCTATAAAAACAGACTGATGGGAGAAACTTTGACCCGGAGGAAATTGGCGACACAGACAGTGAGGTGGAAGCCTGATTGTAGAAATTGTCGAATATTTTTGGATTTTGTCCGTGCGTACATTTTCAGTATGGATCCCACTCATTGTTTTATGAATGAGACCCCTGAACTACTTCCATGGTGTGACCAATGATGTAGCCCAGAACAGACAAATCGAACACTGGCTCTAAAGTGGGTCATTTGCATTTTCATGTCTTTGCATCAGCCACTGTAATTTCCCTACACGCTTGAGACGCAGGAGAAGTCACTGTTCTGCAGCCTCACCGGAGGATGCCCCTAAATCGAAAACACTGGACCTTTAAGCGCCACTAAAGTCGAAGACAACTGGTGTTTCTGTTAGAATATTAGAAGTTAGAATATTTTGACTGTGAGTTGACCTCTGTCAGCCAGGTTAATGATCACATTAAGTCTTAATGTCCCATGGATGTGCTCAGTCATGAGGGTCAGCAGTGGGTCATCACATGAATTAAGCTGCAAATGCTCACAATGCCACGAGCTAAACTGGCAGATACAACATGCCACAAAAAGTTTAAACCCACATTCTTGTCTTTTCTGGGTGTTTGGGCTATAATGTGCTGCTCAATACTCTTCCTCCTTTTTTAGTAGAGCCCACACTGCTTTCTACTAAAATCCTCTCGCAGTGCGCCAAGCTTTACCACTTATCTCTCAAAGAAACACAAAGCAGCAGCAGCAGCAGAATCACACATGAACCCACCGCTGTGGTCGCTCTGGTTTTGCGCTTCGCTCCTCCTCGTCTGGCTGCAAAGCTCCCGAGCCCTGAGGTGCTGTGAGATGATGGCGCAGTCCGGATGAATTGCTTCAGCCTGGAAATACGAGACAACTTAAAATTATCCAGCCTGAAGCAGACACACGCACTACAAGCTGATGCTCTTTGCTTGTTTGTTCGGGTGAGAGATGGAGTAAAAACATGGAAACGGTCTATTAAACAAACATCAACAGACACACCTTTCTGGACAGATAACTTCTTATCTTGCGCGGGGTTATTTTTCAAGAAATCAGTTTCTGTGTGTCCGACTTTGTCAGGAAATCCTCTCAGAAGATATCCAAATTTGAACATCTTAAATTCCCCTGCCAATTAAAGCTCTTTAAGTTGACATTTTGGCCCTAGGATAATGCGTTTTGCAGACGCACACTCAAACCTTGCACAGCTGGAGCCCTTTTTCTTACCCGTGTTGTCCCTGCTGTTTATTTGCCTTTGATTGATAACAGACAGGTGGTGATGGATGTAGGTCACGAGCCTTCATAACCACTAATTAAGCGCCTGCAGCTTAATGAGGACATTGGCTGTCCAAGTGTGTGGCGCGTGCTCCAAAGAGCGAGACAAGGACGGAGGATAATAACGATAATAGCGTCGCAATAAAGATGTCATTAGGCTATAATTGAGTATCTGCTTTCCTAATTAGCAAATTAAAATGCAGCAAACTTCTGCTGCACTTTTAATCACTTCATTAATAAAAGTATTTTGTCCCACAAATGATGAAAGAATAAATACTTACTATAGGCCTGTACCACAGATGAAGATACAAGATGAGGAGTGTGAATTTCTCCTGTGGTCCCGGCAGCGCCTTACAATACACTTCCATTTTCTTATCTGTCTTCCCTCATCGGATGATGATGATGATGAGGATGTGAGTGCAAATCCAGGTTGTTTATTCCTCTGGAGCCTCTTAAAGACCGACTTCTTCCTTACTGCCTCAGTGTGCAAATATTTTCTGTCACCCTTAAAATAGATGAATCCTCATATTCTCCCTGCGAGCTGCAAAGTTGCGGGAGTGAAGAGCTACTGTCTCACATCTGCTCTCTCTCTCTCCCTTTATATATATCTGCCTCCCTCTCCCTCCCTCCCTCTGTCCCTCTCTCTGAATCAGGTGAATGAATATCTCCATTCACAGGGCTGGCAGTGAGGACGCATGATAAAACAAAAAGCAAATGCAATTGAGAGCAAAACAAAAAGCCAATGACCTAATTTTGAGTCACAAAATGTATGCAAAGGTGACTGACTGCCAAACTCCTTCTGTATAAGACCCCTGTGTTTGTGCACTCCCTGACAGGCAAACTATCTAAGGCTATATTTAGGAAGGATAATATTGTTTTATTACCAAAGGTACAGGCCTACTTTGCTGTGCTTACTGCACCACATTTCAAAAAGTGGAAAGCACTGTTGTTAAAAATACTGTAGTTATGGTAGTTTTTACTGCAGCCCCACAACATGTTGGGGGCAATTTAGGCAAATCCATCCATCCATCCATTTTCATCCGCTTATCCAGGGGCCGGGTGGCGAGGGCAGCAGGCCAAGCAAAGCAACCCAGATGTCCCTCTCCCCACCAACGCTTTCCAGCTCCTCCTGGAGGGACCCCAAGGTGTTCCCAAGCCAGATGAGATATGTAATCCCTCCAGCATGTTCTGGGTTTGCACCAGGACCTCCTACCAGTGGGACGTGCCTGGAACACCTCTAACAGGAGGTGCAGGAGGCATGACCATGGGTGAGGGTTGGGATGTGGATGGACCAGTAAATCGAAAGCTTCGCCTTCCGGTTCAGCTCACTCTTCACCACAACGGTCTGGCGCAGCACCCACATCACTGCAGAAACCACACCAAACTGCCGATCCATCTCACGCTCCATTCTACCTTCACTCATGAACAAGACCCCGAGATACTTGAACTCCCTCACTTGGGGCAGTAACTCACTCCCAACCCGGAGGAGGCAATCCACCGGTTTCCGGTAGAGAATTCAGATTTGGAGGTGCTGACTCTCATCCCGACCGCTTCACACTCGGCTGCAAACTGCCGCCAACAGAATCACATCATCTGCAAAAAGCAGAGATGAAATTTTGAGGTCCAACTATTGTACTTGCCAGAAAGTAAGGTAAAATGTGCTCCATCTCCACCGCGTATAACATGAAAATGCTACTTTCGTGTTAAAGCAACAATGATTAGAAATATATAACTCTTTTGAAGTATGGGACAAGTGCTCATTGACTCAAGTAGTATGAGGCAAGTATTGTACTTTTTTACATTTATCTGCAAACTACAGATTTTGCAGATTAAGATTTTACATACAAAACATAAAATCAGTTTAAAAATCTTGAACATTACACCAACAGTGTCTAAAGCAAAATACTCTACCTTCACAAGCTACCCCATCACTGTGCTTCCTACCATTTCAGAGGGTACTTTTGTGTTCTTCAGATTGGTGGCGTAAGGAAGTTACGACAGGTCCCAGTGCACAGCATTATGATGATCACTAGTGCATGCTATGGTGCATGTATTGTCTTGACACAAATACATATTACCCAGCAATCATCATTGTATATCTGTTAAAAATATCAAAGCAAGTAAGAAAAGTATCATTTAATTCAATAGTCTTTATAGCATGTTTATGGATTTTATATATTTAGAAAAAGCATATAATTTTGTTTTAGATAGCTACTGACTATTTTGTCCTTTTGGGGCCATAAATAGCCAATGACACCATTTTTGAACCAGAAGCATACTTCTTTTATCATTCCTCTTTGAACACAGTTATATATTCAAGGTGGCGATCTGAATCACTCGCAAGAGAAGAAGAAGAAGAAGGAGAAAAAGTCCTTCATTGTCATTGTACAAGTACAATGAAATTTTTACAAGCTACAGCTGTACACACTGCAAGTTAAAAGGTACAAGCAAGTGACAACCCAGAACAATCTCATAATTACATAACCAATAAATAATAATAACATGAATAATAATCTATAATAAGAGGCAGATGTTGTTATTGCACTTAATGTATGTAATGTCACCCAGACTTGAAATGAAAGTTAGGACAGTTTATGAGCTTTCTCTACGGGCCCCTCCACCCCAAGGGCTCCAGTGCAACCGCACTGCCTGTACTGCCTATATTTACGCCCCTGCTTTCGATGCTTTAAATACATTTTACTAAATGTACGTAGTATTTTCACACTGTTGTATTGGTACTTTAATTGAAGTACAAAGTGCCTGTTAACAATGATTACCAACCAGGCAAAGCAGGTTACTGCCCCAAGGCCCGAGGACGCAATGGCAGAAAAGCAGTGTGTCATGACTTGAAGGACAGTGGTTAAAATCTCCAGGGTGCTGTTACCTTGAACAAAAAATACATTTCCATGTTGCTCAACTGGAGCTGGTTTATAGTTAGTAATTTACAAATGGGGTCGCGTAAGGCAGTTTGCAGGTGTAGATGTGGAGCAGGCCAGTGCTAAAAAAGCAAAATCCTCCTCTACAGAATAAGCTCCCAGGAACAAGAACACAGGGTCCAACCTTCAAATACTCCTCTGGAGCTACTGGGTGATTAATGTACTCCTGGCAAACAGTAGAAGACTACATGCCCCTCAGTGTGAAACACGGCGGCGCACTGGCTCAAAAAATAATTGAAAATAAACCTCTGGGTTTAAACAGCAGCATGACGTTATCAAGTTACGGTCATCACCAGCACGAGGTTTCCCATAAAGCTAATCCTAAAAAAAACACTGTGAATCTTTCACACACAGCTTATCAAATGGTTTGTGTGATACCATTGATGGCTGTTGGCTAATGGCTTATTTTTCAAATGTATTGGTTGTTTGCATTTAGGCAAGGCTTTGCATTGACTGTTTGATTATTCATTTCAATTTTGTGGAGCAGGGCAACCAATCTATCGACAGTAAAGATATTGTATAACGTGAAAACAGAATGTTTAATCCCCACTATGGATCCTATTCATGCTTGTGTTTTCACAAGAGCTACCAGAACCAATTCTACTGTTAAGACATCAAAACTGAAGCTGGGAAAAGCACAGTAATCTGATCTGATCAGTAACTGATACTATGGCTGTTACTAATGATTATGCCAATCACAAGTTTCAAGAGGCCATAGTGACGTTTCAAAATTCAATTTTACTAGAAGACTTAAAACCCTGCCTCGTTTTTTGTGTTTCATTGCAGTAATTTGAGACAGATTAATCGATCAACAGAAAATGAATCTGCAGCTATTTTGATAAGTGACTGGTAGTTTCAGTCTTTCTTGAAGCAAAAAAAGGCCAAATAGGAATTGCATCTTTTCTCTGTTGTCAGTGTAAACTGACTATGTTTCAATCTAAGAAGCAAGCTATATGAGGATGTCACCATGGAATGTGGGAAATTGTTATGGACACTTTTCACAATATATTTTTTTTATGCCGCCACACCGCCGAGAGCCACGACTGGAGGCATTATGTTTTGGGTTCCTACCTCCCTGCATAGGTCCGTTCATCCTCATGAACACAATATCTCAAGAACACCATATGGGATTTTTTTTAATTTGGCACAAACATCCACTCTGACTCAACAATGAACTGTTAAGATTTTGGAGGTCAAAAGTTCAAGATCAAGGTCACTTTGGCCTTGCGTTCTTCTTATTCTAGTGAACGCAAAATCTCAGGAACACCATGAGGGAATTTCTTTAAATTTGGCACAAACGTCCACTTGGACTAAACAATGAACAGATTAGGTTTTGGTGGTCAAAGCTCACTGTGACCTTGCAAAGCACGTTTTTGGCCATACCTCATAAATTCTTACACATATTAAACAAAATTTCACACAAACGTCTAACAGGATAACATGATGAAGTGGTGACAGTTTGTATCCATAAAATCAAAGGTCAGCTACACTGTGACATCATAATGGTCTGCAAAAACACTTTGCCATTATTGAATACCATAACTCAGGAACAGAAGGGGTGACATTTGGTCAGATGCTGAATTGGTGATGATAAACTTGGGTGTCCACCATGAAACTGTGCTGACTGTACAGATCTTCTGTGCTGCCAGGAGAAGATGTGTGTGAAGCATCCATGTTTTAGAATATGTAGCATCTTTGCAGCAACATTCATAATGGTATTGTCAACTGTCATGGCTACAAATGAGTCTGGACAGACATGGCTGTAAACTGTAACTGCAACTTGACTGGTTTGTGGAAACATACAACGATGAGGTGGTAATTCTAGTTGCTTTTGTTTTGTTTTTTATATATATATATATATATATATATATATATATATATATATATTTGTATTTCACAAAAGGGTTAGGGTTAGACATATGAAAGTTATTTTTATACAATTGTGAATAGCTTTCTTTGCGCACCCAACCCTCCACCCCATGACACCTCGATGCCAAAAAAGTAAATTAATGAGATCAAGTAAATTAAAAAAATGAAATAAGATTTAACAATTGTAAACGAGTTACGATCAAATTACGATTTGCGCTGGAATGCTAAACATTCCTGTATATGGTCACAAACAATTTTTGTTTACTGATATTCAATAGATGAAGTAATTGACTGATAAAACAATCAAAATTTAAAACAATATTGTTAGTTGCAGGCAGCCCTCAATGAGCTCCCAAGACAGTAATGCTACAGGTTGAAGTTCGGACTGCGAACAAGATCGGTGTTTAAGCATAGGATACGTTCCATTAGATATGCAAACACACTAAACTATGTTTATTTGCTCTCCCATTCAGACTCTTCTCCCTGATGGATTTTTATCTCAACACAGGTTGGAGCATGTTTTTTCTCATCAGAGCTGCAGGGTAAATACACAGTGAAATGCCTTGCTTAAAGAGTAATGTCACCCAATTTGAGAAATCACATGCATTATTCCTGAGAAAAAGACAGGTCAGGCGATACTTCTCCAAATGGGATTCATGAAACCTGAAGTGAAAGAGCTAACCATTCATTTTTTATGTCAGTGAGATGTCAAATGTGTCTCTGCTCTGTGTAAAAATGACACTTCCACTTTCCTGTCCCATAAAATGTGCCATGTGTCAGTTCTTGCAGCCAAATTATATGTAAATTCCGGTTCATACCTGTTAGTAATGCTGGTTTGACGGCTCAGCCTCGCATCTGATGGCTCCTCAAAGGAAACACAGCATCTGGAGCAAATGATAATTTCACAGCCCTAGGACTTTGTTCTCATAATAAATAGCCTCCACCTTTGATGTGGAGTCAGAGAAACTTATATCAAACGATTTAAGATCATTTATTGTAACAGTGTGTGCACTTTCATATGTGGAGATGGTTTTGCACTCAAGGGGGTCCCCAAAAGAATTGTAGAAATACTACTGACATTAAACCCCCTGAAGCAATACACAGCACACTACAGAACATAACCCTGCAGACACATACTGTGTCCCTCAGATATTAGACATACATAATGTAAGAAAAAAGAAATGCAATCACAAGTACTGTAAGTAATCAGAAACTAGGGCAAGAAAAGTCTAAATAATGTGGGAATGAATCAGTCGCTTACAGACAAACTCCTGACAAAAACAACGTCAAAGAAGGATGCTCACAGATTTGTCTTTCTGGCCTACAGTAGATCTCCTATAAAGGATTAATCATAACTCGTCTGAGGTGGAGTGTACTGATGCCTTCATTTCAATTTAACGTTTGCTGCTTTTCCCACTTCTGCTGCTTTTCCTATATTTTTCCTCTTCTATTTTGGAAAGGAAATATGAGATAAAAGTTGTAAATTATTAGTCAACCAGACTGGTGGAAATGTGAATAAGATGTAGGTTGGATTATGTGACGTCCTCATCATGGGTTCAAATCCTTCTAATCATTTTTCACATGATGATAAAAGTCTGCCCTTTCCTCGAAACAGGAGGTTAGCTGAGGATAGCTTTCTGAGTAGCCTTCTTCAATCTCTGTTCAACAGGAAAGCTTTTAAGTGCTCATGCCACTCATTTTGAACATCCTATCCTTCATGTTTCCCTTCAGGTTTCCACATCATTGTAGATATTTTCTTTTCTGTGATAAATGTTAGTTGCATCTTACAGATGAAAACTCTGGGACAAGAGGTCAAAAATACATTATACATTATTACCCCTGGTGAGTTAAAGTCAGCTGTCAGTTAAAATCCTGACAGACAAACTTTACCTGTGTGTAACTGCAATGCTTGGGTTGTGTAAAAATCCTGATTGAATATGATTTTTTTTTTTTTTTTTTTAATAAGTATTTTGCCTTTTTAGACATTTTTAGTCTTTGAAACATCAATTGTGGAGTGGTAGTTGATTAAAAAAACACTTTTACATTCCTACCTTGCAATAAAAAATAGTGAAAAGCATGAAAAACCTGTAAACAACCGTGAAAACATCATAAACTGCTACTACTACTACTAATAGGCTATCTCAAATAAATCTACAAAAGCCACACTGAAACTAGCTGAATTCTGTTAAAATCAAAATGATGTCAACCCAAATGATCTAGTCAGTGACAAAATATTATCAATAATATTCAGTAGCCTTGTTTATTTTTTTCTGAATTAATAAATCTGTTTAAATGAGCTTGACTGGTCTGCCCCCTGCAGCACAAGAGAGGAAAATCTGGCTCCACAAGAGTTTAAACGTGAGCTAAACTTTAAAATGTCAACATTTAGCGCAGTTTTATTTTAAAAGGTGCAGTCACAATAATGCATTTGTCGAGATATAAAGTCAAAGTAAAAGGCAACATTGCGATATTGTTAAAACGTAGCATATAAATAAACAGTGATGTAGGTGGCTGCGCCCCAAAGCCTGTCAAAACATCATGTACTGCTTCTAGCGACCCGTTAACTGCAAGCCGCTTAGAATCCTGGGAAATGAAGTCTTCGGTCAAAATGGATCATACCAATCTGAAGGTGTTGCGTAAATAGTGGCATAAACATAGAGCCAGTCTGATTTTCGGGATTTACAGACACTAACTTGTTTTCACGTGTGTTTTTATGTTATTCAATTGTTGTGTTGGTTTTGGAAACGCGCAAATCATCGTGAAAGTCGTCGATAAGCTAACGGTGTCCCCCCTCTGACACTGAAGAATGCAGGCGACCCGCTAATGCACGTCCTCTTCTCCCGTCGGATTACAGCCGAGGCAGCACGCGAAGGGACGGTTACCGAGCCATAAAACGTCGAATAAAACAAAGAGTAAGTGCTCAAGAGTTGTCATTTTACGACCAGTGTCGCAATAAAAACTGCAACATGTGTTAAAACCCACAAAGTATTTTGGATTTAGAGTTTTCAAGCGCCACGTGGTCAAAGGAACTAGCTGCAAGTTGCTGGTGCTGTCAGAAAAACTTGTGGCACCTACCTAACTTTAGCCACTGCCAGGGTGAGCAGGCAACAGGTGAAATACAACACGAATTTCCACTTTTACTACGAACAGAGTAGCTGTGCCATTTTCCTCATTTGTGACTGGTGTTAAACATGAACAGCCCACTTTGTAAGTGTTATATTATCCCTCATTTCCAAAACTTGAGAGAGTTATAGTCTGTTTTTATGCTAGTGCTCCTCAAACATAAATAATAATCCTACGGCTGTTTCTCCCTAAAGGTTTGTAGTTTATGAGCATTGTTTGTATTGTCTCTCATTTCTCTGTTGGGCATTAGTTAGCTCCCCATTCCAGTAACCAGAGGTGAGTGTTGGTGTTGCAGCTGCCTCTCAGCTGGTGCTCTTAACACATGCACTGGTTTATTGCTGTCATATGGTGTAGTGGAAGTATTTTGCAGTCAGTTGCGAGTTTATAAACAACACCTTGCTAAAACTAATGCAGACTGATACAGCTGGCCTGCAATGAATCCTACATTTATGGAGGTTAAAGTGTAGTCTTTATTGAAACTGTCTCAGTGAGGTGATGATTCAGCTTCATTGTCATTTTGGAGGAGGTAATTGAGGTGCTGTTGAACTGTATTGCATTTTACTGAGAGGTGTTTCCTTTACTCTTGTTGATATATGGAGACTAGGGATCTGTCATGTGTTTCTAATACCCATTAAAATTCTCAGAGCCCAATGTCACATATTCACACTGCTTGTTACAACCTCCAAAACGACCATAAAGTTGAATTAACAACTTCATTGCAGTTCCACATGAAGGTAGGAGGGCTGTTCTGCATTAGTTTATGCTAGGTGTACCCAACAAACTGGCAACTGGGAGTGTATATCTGCACTAACAGTGCTATAAATAATGCATTGCTCATGTTTGCATGTTGTTTTTGTAAAGCGACCCTTTATTATGTGGTTATCTTTTTTTATTACATGCATGACAACATAAAAAGCATCTTTTGGATGTGACATTTGCCTGCATGTTTTAAGGAGGTGCTACTTGAAACATTGGATATTTTCTGTTTGATTTTGAAGTAATCCAAAAGTGTTGATTGTTTTTAACTAAATTTACCAGACTTTTAAGATAATTCAGAGCTGTGTGATTGTTTTTAATTCTTTTATATATTCTAAATGTTCCACATTAGGTAGCATAACTTATCCTCCAGCATGCCAAAACAAAGGTGAGCCAGACACTGTTTCACAGGTTGGATTTTTGAATGTTTCAAAAGAAACATATTTACTGCATAAACACAGTGTTTCGTCATTAATTGGATGCGGCTGTGCTAAATTAAAAGTTCTTCTTAATCATAAAATCATCATTTGAAAAAATAGGTTTACTTGATAGATTTTTAGATTTGAACTTTATATAGAGGAAACACTGCAAACTCATCCTAACCTAAATGTTGGCCATTTTCACCTGTCATTTGTATTTTTACATTATTTGTTTTTTAACTCCAATGTGAGATTGATCAATGAACTGTGACAACTTTTTTGGGCATTATTCCATATCCTGAAAGCATATATGAGGCTCTCTGCATTCTCAGTTTGATTCTTCTGTTCTCATATAAGCTAAACTCATTCTAAACTCTTCCTGTAAAGGAAATTTTATGGCATTTGCAGGGAAAATGTAAGCTTTTTGATCAATCCACCGTCTGTTTGCCCACACGACCACATTGGCATCTCATATCAGCTGTTCCATGAGCTTTCTTTGATGCATCTAACCAGCAAAGCTCCTTTTGTGGTGCTAACCTCACACTGAACTAATGGCTCTAGCTTCCACCTGTTGCTTCTTTTCTCTCATCCCGTGAAAACAAAAGTGAGTAGAGAGGAGACCCCTTTAAGAGAGAAATGGATCAGTCTTGGCCAAACCGTCAGCAAGGAGGCGTCCCTCAACATGCTATACCTATGGGGGCCTTCAGGCAGGGTAATAATCCCACTGTGGAGAGAGCCATCAGCAGCGGAGACAAAGTCCAGTTTGAGAGGCTGCGGCGACGCACGCGTGTATCAGAGAGCTCTGGGGCTGAAGAGGAGTGGTTGAACACCTCCATGGAAGCGAGCGGCTCCTATGGTCAGAGCCCTTCTTTCCACACCATACATGCAGAGGGAAACTTGTACAGCCAAAGCCCCTTTGAGCATGCCGAAGAGAACTACAAACGCTGGCTCGCCTCTAATACCAATGGAGCGCAGTCTGCCTCGCCAAGGAGTCCAACCACCAGAGGCTACATGACCTTCCAGTCAAGACGCAGCCGCACTCAACAGCAGGATCAGGGGCACCATGTCACCACTGTGAAAGCCTCTGGTACCCCCCACCGACTAGTCACTAGAGGCCGCAATCGCACCTCCTCTGAGACCGAGCAGGGGGGCAAAGGCAGCAGGGGTCCGACCCAGAGGAAGAGGGGCTTCTCTGAGACGGAAAGCAGGCCCAGATGGGACAAGTATGGCACCTCTTACACAGGGAATGGGAGAGACATGATGTGTGTTCCGGTTTCTTTAACTTCTATGATGATTTTTTTTTTTTTTTTTTTGTATTATTTGTTGTGTGTCATGCATCCTTGTTTGGCCTTTTTCAGTCATGCTAATTTGTGTATTGTGTGTAAAATTTTTGATATGCCAGTTTAGATGAGCCTTTGTTCGGAGTTGTTTGTTTAGGGCACATTCAGGCTGATTTAAAATACTCAACAGAAAATAATCATAGCACCCTTATTCAACACCGAGGGTTTCAACAAAACCTCACCCAGATTCTGCTACAGTGCAATGCAGCATCACCTCAAGGTGCTGCGCTGGCCAACTGATTATGTGAACAATCATTGTGGCAAAATGTACAGTAAATTTGACAGTGATAACTTTCCAGATATATAAAATCCCATCTGAGTATTATAAATACTGTGTAGTGTTTTGATATCATATAAGCATTTAATTTGTCTCACCAGTACCTGAAACAACACGCCTGCATCATTGCAGCACCTTGCAATTTTTCAACGCCCATCCTGCTATCACTAAGGGGGGTTGTTAGCTAGCAGCGCCCAACCTTTTGTTCTATAATCCAGACTTTGCAGACCAGGCAACTGTGTTTCACTGACTGAGGAATGCGTAGATGCCTGTCTGCTGCAGTAACCTGTCAGCAGAATGAGAAGGGAGCTGGAGCATACACGCACTTGTCTTTTTACCCATTGTTTTTAAATGTTGCTTTTGATTTTACAGAAGCTGATGCCAGTTATTTTGCCATTAATGTACCGTGTATATGGTTGAAACTGTCTGCGTTACGCTTTGGTTTTGTCTCTCCCTATTCCACCCGCAACTGCTTATGTGGCTCTGCATGATGTTGTAACGTGCAATATACGGTGTCCTGTTGAAACATCTAATGAAGCTGTGTTCTGTCGCTCATTTCCTGTCACTGATTGTGCTGGCTGTAACAACTTAACTCCTGGTCATGGCTGTAGGGTAGTAGATAAACTGTTGAATGCAGATCAATGATTAGTTGATCTTTTTTGCGTTAACTTATCTGTCCTGAATTTCTGACTTCCCCCCTCAGTACCAACATGAGTGGACTGCAGTGCCTCGCCTCCGAGAACATCTGGTTCGACAAACACCGCTACGATGAGGCAGAGAGGCGCTTCTACGAGGGAGTTAATGGACCATCTCAACAGGTAGAACAAGCAAAATTCCCAAAAACTAGCTTTTCAACTTCTGTTCAACGTATTGAATGCAGCCAAAAGCAAATGTGCTTTGTTTATTGTAGTTGACCTTTTTTTCCTGGGTATCAACCCAATCATTTTTAGAAATAAATACATTTTGGTCTTTAGACAACCTTTATTTGCGACCCTCCTCTTGTCTCTTGCTGCCGTCTTTTGAAGTTCCTTTCACTTCCTGCCAGACGGCACCTCAGCTCACGCTGCCCTGTCAGTCACTGGCCTGTTAAGCAATAGTTGCATCATCGTCAGCCCTCTGCAACCAGCAGCAGCTGTGTGCATGTGAGTTAAGCCACTCGATTTAGACGTGGCTCATCCTAGTGAGAGGGGTCAGGTGGTTTGGCAGCTGCCTCTGCCTCTCAGGCTGTCCAGGGCAGCAGAGAGCTTCTGCACAAGCCTGGGAAACAAAGGAGATTAGAGAATGATCACTTGTCTGTCTTTTTAAAGGATTGTTTCACACAAATAACAATAAGCCATATGTTTTTAATTATCTGATTACAAGTAATTTTGGTTTCATGTGCTGAGACCTTGAGACATGTGCCTCTACTATGGACAAAATACAAACGAGATGAGTGGAACAGTCTTTACAGAAACAACATCCTTTTTAGTCAAGATGATCAAATCCTTGTTTCACTGGGCATATTTCTCATGTGGAAAAAACTTTCAGTGGCAGTAGTTTTTGTTTTGGTACAACATGTACTCAAGTGACAGCTACACTACAAGAGTTGCAGGTCAGGTCGTCATCATGGGTTTGTGTTACCCTTTTGCCTGCTGCCAAAATGTGTTTAACCTTTGTATTGCATTATGAGGCACAACAAGATAATCCCCGTAGCTCACATTTATTTGCTACTTACTTCAAATCCTTTAATGCGAGTCATCCTAAATGTCAAGTGTATGGTCCATCCTGCTTTTGTCTGTTTTGCATGCTGCTTTTTGTTTTTGTCTCTGCTCCCGCTTCATTACTGCTTTACCCACATATACCAGCAGGAGGGAGAAGTTAATGCCATCCTGCAGGACATTGCTAAGTCCCGACAGAATATCCTGCAGTCCCTCAACGGAGTGAGTACTGTGCTAAAAATGAGCCGCAGGCACACCCCCTGGAGTGGCAGGACTGTAGGCACTAATGTCAGTGTGTCAGCCCGAAAACAGGGGAATAACTGTTAAAATGAGAAATGGTGATTTAAATATAGTAACAAGTTCTTGGTGACATGTAAGCCTTACTTTAGTCCCAGAAAGCCTTCAGCCTGCACTTTCTACTTTTACTTTTTTTTTTTGCTACATGACACTTATTCTCCATCGCTCCTCTGCTTGCTTTTCCCATAATCTTTATTGCTATTTGCATATATGTTTGTCTTTACATCAGTGTCATTTTCTATATTGTAAGTAGCTACATAAATGTTGTTCTCTTAATAGATAAGGTCACATTGTTTTAAGTCTGTCTAGAAACAATACTTGCATGCCCCTATGCACTTTAAAAGCATTATTGGGAGCTGTAATTGTTCCTCCTGTCCATACTGTCCAAACTCTCTTTGAATTACTACCTGCTGCCTTTTCTCAGCAAGCAACACTGTCTGTGGCAGCAACAAGGATAGTTTCATACTAAAAGCACTGGATTTTGTGCTTATCACCTACATTGAAGTAGCTGTAAGAAGGCATCTCTTTGAAATGTGAACTTATCTTTTAAAGTCAACCTTGCGAAGTGTAAGCCAGACATCATCAAAACACAAAGAGTGACTGTTTTGTTTACAACAAAAATTTTGGAGCGTGTTTGCTGGAAACGGCTGGCTTTTAAAGGGTTAATGAGAGTCGGAGGCCCTGAGCAAGACGTAAATGGTTTCCGAGCTGTGCATGTGCTAAAGCAGATTAAAAGGTTCTGTGAAGTAGAGCTGCTGAATTGGTTGGTATTTCCCATTTTGGCACTACTAACGATTTATCACTAAGTTACTTGATTTAGTTTTGAGGTAAAAGTGAGTTGATTAATGCAGTTTGAAATGTTTCATCCCATTTCTTTGACAATGTTGACATCAGTTTATATCCTGTTACTGACTCCTGTGAAGTTGTAGATCAGACTTTCTACCCACAACCAGTACTTTTCTTTTTGTCTTCGTGCTCCTCCCCCTTACCTTACACCTTGTACATCACTGGGTGCAGGTGAAATCAACCCTGCAGCACGCCAAAGGGCGCCAGCAGAAACGGCAGCACAGAAACGTAAGTCGTCCTCTTCCAGCTTTGCTGCTCAGGCCTGCCAACGCTACATGGCTGAGACAGGCAGCCGGGTGCGCTGGCTGTGTCCGCTGCTGCCTGGAGTGGAGTGTGCTACCTTTATCGCAGCACTAAGATGTCTCATTCTGAAGCACCATCCTGCATCCTGCATCTTTTTTTAGGTGTCACAACCACTAACTGATTCAGAGTGTATTAATTTGGGGCAGAAATTATTATCTTGATGTTTTTGCTGAATCTTGGGATCTTGAAATTCGAATCCAAATAAAATGCCAATAATTTTCAGAAGTCAAATATTTCCTATCAGCATCCTTTGTCTTGAAAGCTCAATTCCTATATACAGTGACAGTGAATGTAACTTCTGAATTAAAGGACCAGTGTGAAGGATTTAGTGGCATCTACCAGTGAGGTTACAGATTGCAACCAAATTAAAACCCATCCCTCACTCCTCCCTTTCTAAGTGTGACAGAAAATCCACTGTAGCCTCAAGACAACATAAAAACGTGAGGCCCTCTCTAGAGCCAGTGTTTGGTTTGGTTGTTCTGGGCTACATTTAACTTTTTTGCTAATGAATCCCCCTAAATCCTAAACACTGGTCCTTGAATTGATCAATAATTAATGACACTTGAAGGAATAGTTTCACATTTTGGGAAATACACTTATTCACGTTGTTGCTGAGAGTAGCATTAGAAGATCGATACCACTCATATCTCTTCTAACTTAGCTTAGCACAGAGACTGGGTACAGGGTAACAGCTGGCTGACTCTGTCCAAAGACTCTAAAAAATTATCTCCACTAATATACACGTTATATACAGTTACTTCAGTTCAAACACTCGTGTTTTGTTTCACTGATATGGTATCGATCTTCTCGTCTCTCTGTAAGAAATAAAAAATAAGTTTTTCCCAAAATGTGGAACTATTCCCTTGAGATGATTAAATGTGTGGAAAAATAAGTTCTCATCAAAAATCTTTGCACACTTTGCTTGCATGCTGTCACCGTAAACATTTAATCCTCTCTCTATTGTGGATCAAGGGAGTTCATTTTAACATCAGCATTGTGTGTGAAGTGTATCCAAATAATTGTCGAGCAACGGATGTTTGCCTTGCATGTGTTTCTTTTCAAACCTCACCATTATTTATTTTATTTTGCTGGCTTCTCCTCTTTGGGCTTAGACTGGCTCTCGACCTGGATGAGAGTGCGTTTGCATTGTCACTTGCAACATGACACCTGCTAATTAATGTGTGTTCATCTTTCCGCAGTCATCCTCACATGCAGGAGGAGACCAGGAGCTGGTTTCACGCATGAAGAGCATGGAACTGGAGAATCAGACTCTGCACAAAGGTGTGTGTCTCAGCAAAGGGATTTGTTTTGTTTTGTCTTTTTTTTGGTGTTTCATAATGTCTCCCTAAGCATTTGCTCACCTGTTACTCTGTATTCATATTTAATATTCCTATTGTCTTAACTTGTTAGTGGTGGCAGAGATGAGGGCAGCCCTGCTGAAGCTGGAGTCCAGAGTGGCTGTGCTGGAGAAGAACCCAGCAGCTGTCCCATGTGCTAAGGTAGATAATTAAGAAATTAGTTTTTTTGTTTGTTTGTTTTTTTCTCATAGACAGTACATTACTACTTGCTTACGTTTATTAAGCTATAAAACAGATGTCTGAAAGAGGCAAGACAGCCTTGTCTCTCTGGAACAATTTGAAATTAAATCATCTACTATGTGACGTGTTAAGACTCATTTAGAAAACAGCTTATTGTTTCACAGTGGCAAATAACTTTCCTGACTTTTATTGTTTTTGATTGTAAATACCCTTTGATGTTTTGTTTAGCTGCTATTGTTATTTTTGTTCTGTATAGGTGGATGTTGTTTCACCCCATTTTGACTTCTTTCCTCCCCTGCCCATCCTGTATCTATTGATGCTTTATAGTTGTATGATGCTTTAATCGTTTGAACAAATGAAATAAAGAAAGAGAAAGGCTTACTGCCTTACTATCTTACTGTCACTGCACTGATTCTCCTGTCCTTTCCATTGTTTTGTCCAGGCTGTTACAATCCAGGCTGCTCCGGCCAAACAGGTAATGGTCGAAAATGGCGGTGATGACGAAGACGATGACATTGACTTGTTCGGCAGTGATGAGGAAGACGAGGAGGCAGAACGCATCAAGCAGGAGCGCCTGGATGCTTACGCAGCCAAGAAGTCCAAGAAACCTGCCCTCATCGCCAAGTCATCTATCCTGTTGGACGTTAAGCCCGTACGTGTCCTCTTGAACTGTATCATGTAGCTGTTATTAATATGCTAGTTTCATTGCTGTTGTGTTCTCATATAAAGAAGCCACAGTTGTGGAAAGGTTGATTAAAATTAGGACATTTGTGTTCTTAGGACATGAATTTATTGATATACTGATTGACTTTTTTTCTTGTTTGGGAAAAGGTGAAAAAAAAACTTGCAGGAAGTTTGGACGTTTTGTCCTTTAATTTCATCTTATTAGATCTACTTCTATATTTTCAAATCAGAAACACAAGATATCAATTAACTGCACTCCAACAAAATCACAATTTAAACATGCATGTCGTCAAAATAGGAAAGTAAACCGTGTCATTGTGACGTTTTACTGCAAACTGCTGAACTGAGTCTTTATGGCCTTCATTAAATCGGTGTTCCCTTGTGTGCCTTCCCTCCCTGTGCTCTCTTAGTGGGATGATGAGACTGATATGGCGAAGCTGGAGGAGTGTGTGCGCTCAGTGCAGATGGATGGGCTCCTGTGGGGAGCATCCAAACTGGTGCCAGTGGGCTACGGCATCAAGAAGCTGCAGATCAACTGTGTGGTCGAGGATGACAAAGTAGGCACCGACATCCTAGAAGAGGAGATCACTAAGTTTGAAGACTATGTAAGTAACAACCACTTCAATATAACTTGTTCACCCTAATGAAATATATAAAGTGATTTCACATACCTCGAGTGGTATCGAGCAATGTTGGGTAGCTCTGATTTAACACATCTATCTTGTACATTTCTGGCTCCAAACTTTGGAGCTAAATGTGATTTAATTTGTAGTGCTCACAAAATTGGGAAGTTCCAGTACAAGATTCAACAGCAACATATATACGCAAAAAATAAGGTTACAAAGGTAATCTTGACAACTTGTCTAGCTGCATTACAGTAATCTGGTTATTTTCTGTGTATACAGCACCAGTCAAAAGTTTGACTTATGACTTTTTTCTTGATATACTATATACTATGACATTTTTATGACTTTTTCTCGACATACTATATTGTGACATTTTTATGACTTTTTTCTCGACACACTATACTATGGCATTTTTATGACTTTTTCTCAACATACTATACTATGGCATTTTTATGACTTTTTTCTCAACATACTATGGCATTTTTATGAAATTTTTCTCGACATACTATACTATGACATTTTTATGACTTTTTTCTCGACATACTATATTATGGCATTTTTATGAAATTTTTCTCGACATACTATACTATGGCATTTTTATGACTTTTTTCTCGACATACTATATTATGGCATTTTTATGAAATTTTTCTCGACATACTATACTATGACATTTTTATGACTTTTTTCTCGACATACTATACTATGGCATTTTTATGACTTTTTCTCGACATACTATACTATGACATTTTTATGACATTTTCTCGACATACTATACTATGGCATTTTTATGACTTTTTCTCGACATACTATACTATGACATTTTATGACTTTTTTCTCGACATACTATACTATGACATTTTTATGACTTTTTCTCGACATACTATACTATGACATTTTTATGACTTTTTTCTCGACATACTATACTATGACATTTTTATGACTTTTTTCTCGACATACTATATACTATGGCATTTTTATGACTTTTTTCTCGACATACTATATACTATGGCATTTTTATGACTTTTTTCTCGACATACTATATTATGGCATTTTTATTAAATTTTTCTCGACATACTATACTATGACATTTTTATGACTTTTTTCTCGACATACTATATTATGGCATTTTTATGACTTTTTCTCGACATACTATACTATGACATTTTTATGACTTTTTTCTCGACATACTATACTATGACATTTTTATGACTTTTTCTCGACATACTATACTATGACATTTTTATGACTTTTTTCTCGACATACTATACTATGGCATTTTTATGACTTTTTCTCGACATACTATACTATGACATTTTTATGACTTTTTTCTCGACATACTATACTATGACATTTTTATGACTTTTTTCTCGACATACTATACTATGACATTTTTATGACTTTTTTCTCGACATACTATACTATGGCATTTTTATGACTTTTTTCTCGACATACTATATTATGGCATTTTTATGACTTTTTCTCGACATACTATACTATGACATTTTTATGACTTTTTTCTCGACATACTATACTATGACATTTTTATGACTTTTTCTCGACATACTATACTATGACATTTTTATGACTTTTTTCTCGACATACTATACTATGACATTTTTATGACTTTTTTCTCGACATACTATACTATGGCATTTTTATGACTTTTTCTCGACATACTATACTATGACATTTTTATGACTTTTTTCTCGACATACTATACTATGACATTTTTATGACTTTTTTCTCGACATACTATACTATGACATTTTTATGATTTTTTTCTCGACATACTATACTATGACATTTTTATGACTTTTTTCTCGACATACTATACTATGGCATTTTTATGACTTTTTTCTCGACATACTATATTATGGTATTTTTATGACTTTTTTCTCGACATACTATACTATGGCATTTTTATGACTTTTTTCTCGACATACTATACTATGACATTTTTATGACTTTTTTCTCGACATACTATACTATGACATTTTTATGACTTTTTTCTCACATTTTTATGACTTTCTTCTCGACATACTATATTATGGCATTTTTATGAAATTTTTCTTGACATACTATACTATGGCATTTTTATGACTTTTCTCGACATACTATACTATGACATTTTTATGACTTTTTTCTCGACATACTATACTATGACATTTTTATGACTTTTTTCTCACATTTTTATGACTTTCTTCTCGACATACTATATTATGGCATTTTTATGAAATTTTTCTTGACATACTATACTATGGCATTTTTATGACTTTTCTCGACATACTATACTATGACATTTTTATGAAATTTTTCTCGACATACAGTACTATGACATTTTTTATGAAATTTTTCTCGACATACTATACTATGGCATTTTTATGAGATTTTTCTCGACATACTATACTATGGCATTTTTATGAAATTTTTTCTCGACATACTATACTGTGACATTTTTATGAATTTTTTCTCGACATACTATACTATGGCATTTTTTTATGACATAGTATACTACAACATTTTTGTTCCTTTTTTCTCTCAACATACTATTGTGTCAACACTTTGACAATCCCTGATCTAATGAGGTGTTGCTGCTTAATTTCTTCCTTTTTCCCCGAAGATAATTGTCCCATCCACAGATTAAATTCCATTCTCTTCCACTGTATTGGGGTGGAGGCAAAATATCTCACGTATTTGTGCTTTAGGGTACCCAAACTTAACATGGATCTTCTTCCAGGAAAAAATAGTCTCGTCTATGTCCCCAAATTTTTTTGCTAAATATGCTTGTTCCTTTCCAGTGGAGAGTTAAATAATATTAATACCACTGTCCATGAAATGTAAGGCTTTAGCCCATAAGCTTACTTCAGCACAATATCAAGACATTGGGGGGAGTAGCCAGCAAAATCTGCCTACTTGCACCAAGGTTGTGTGTGCATTTTTTTGGACGAGAGTACATAACCTTCTCTAAAATGGCGTATGAGGTTTCTTCACTAACATTTTTTCTATGATGTAAACAAAGATACAGTGTGTAAATTAGAGAGCATTAGAGGTGGTTGTAGGTGGATTTTGTAACCTCTGGAAAGAGCCAGGTAAGATGTTTCCGGTCTTTGAGCTGAGCTAAGTGTCTGCCGGCTGTCACTTAACATAGATAAGAGTGTGGTATTAATCTTATCTGAATTTCTGCTGGAAAGCGAACAAGCATATCAACAAAAATGTAAAACTTGCTTTACATGTTGAGAGGGAATAATATACATTAATCATGAAAAAAACTCAGTCTGTGTGTTTGTCATTAAATGCTTTATTATTGACTTTAAATAGAATAACTTTAATGCACAATAAATCACTGTATAACATAACATCACATAAATATACAGATTGACTTTTTTCTCTTTTCTTCCTCTGCAGGTCCAGAGTGTCGATGTCGCCGCCTTCAACAAGATCTAAGCTACACCAGCTGTTTACTAGCTCCACCAAAGTGTTTCTGCTGCTCCAGGCTTGCACGGTTATTAAAATGCTGCATTTTGAGCACAACCCTGTCTGTTTGATTATTATTCTTAAACAAATATTTTCAACTCCACACACACACACTTGAGAACTTATGCTTAATGGAGTACAGTCATCTTTACAATTAAGGAGAGCACAGCCTCAAAGAAGAGCTCAAACCCACCCAAAATCCTGGGTATACCGGCTGGGTGAATGTAGCCTTGACTTTATGGAGCAAAACCATTGTCTCAGAAACATTATAGAAAGACAAAGTCCCACCCCTGAAGTCCAGATACACTCCTATCCTGCTGCAGCAAGGTGTGGTGATGCTCACTCTCTCCTTATTGTGCTGAAATGAGCAGTCTGAGTATGAGCAGTCCAGGCTCCAGGATTTGGAGTTGTGTCCAAGCTTGCAGTCGCTCCCTTCTCCACTCCTGCCCATGTTTTTGTAGCAGACACCGATGGAAACCCCTCCATTACCAGCCCACTCCACCTCCCAGTAGCAACGTCCAGCCATCCCGGCTTTGCACAGCACCTGGGCCCAGCTGGTGAAGCGATGTGGGTGGTCAGGGTAGGGCTGTGGCTCTAAGCGTGTGGTCACCCCTCTTCGACCATCAGAGAAGCACAGATAAGGGTTGGCTGTGTTTGGGTCCAGGCTTATATCGTTGTAATCTAAAATAACAGTGGATGCACATTGTTAAATACCAACTATCAGTCCTTGGATTCATAAAGATGGATGTCAGTAATCATATCAAACAATTTTACTCACAATGTAGAAAATCAGCTCTCATCTTGGGTTCTGAGTCGTACGGTATTTCAGTGTCTTTTGATACTAAAAACATGAATGGGATATTATAACCATGACTTTTTAAAGGACAAGACATTTAAAATTACTTTTTTATGGCATAATGACATTTTTGATGTTTTTCATGTCATGAAAAACTAAAAAAAAAAAAGTCATAGTGTAGTATGTCATAGTGATAAAATCTGTCAGTTTGAATGTCAGGAAAGTCATAAAAAACCCATCATAGTGTAGTATGTTGTCAAAATGTCGCAGTATAGCATGTCATAAAAATGATCATAGTATATAATTTCATGAAAAAAAATCATAAAAAACATCATAGTTCATCATGTTCGTGAAAAACATAAAGAACGTCATAGTATAGTATGTCATGAAAAAAAATTCATAAAAAACGTCACAGTATAGCATGTCATGAAAAAAATCATAAAAAACGTCATAGTATAGCATGTCATGAAAATGCCATAAAAAACGTCATAGTATAGCATGTCATGAAAAAAAGCATTAAAAAACATCATAGTATAGTATGTCATAAAAAATCATAAAAAACGTCATAGTATAGCATGTCATGAAAAAAGTCATAAAAAAACGTCATAGTATAGTATGTCATAAAAAATCATAAAAAACGTCAGTATAGCATGTCATGAAAAAAATCATAAAAAAACGTCATAGTATAGCATGTCATAAAAAAGTCATAAAAAACGTCATCGTATAGCATGTCATGAAAAAAATCATAAAAAAAACGTCATAGTATAGTATGACATCAAAAGTCATGAAAAACATCATAGTATAGCATGTCATGAAAAAAATCATAAAAAAAGTCATAGTATAGCATGTCATAAAAAAGTCATAAAAAAACGTCATAGTATAGCATGTCGTGAAAAAAATCATAAAAAACATCATAGTATAGTATGTCATGAAAAAAAAACATAAAAAACATCATAGTATAGTATGTCATGAAAATGCCATAAAAAACGTCATAGTATAGCATGTCGTGAAAAAAATCATTAAAAACATCATAGTATAGTATGTCATGAAAATGCCATAAAAAACGTCATAGTATAGTATGTCGTGAAAAAAATCATAAAAAAGTCATCGTATAGCATGTCATGAAAAAAATCATAAAAAAACGTCATAGTATAGCATGTCATGAAAAAAATCATAAAGAAACGTCATAGTATAGCATGTCATAAAAAAGTCATAAAAAACATCATAGTATACCATGTTATGAAAAAGCCATAAACGTCATAGTATAGCATGTCATGAAAAAAATCATAAAAAAAACGACATAGTATAGCATGTCATGAAAAAAATCATAAAAAAAACGTCATAGTATAGCATGTCATATAAAAGTCATAAAAAAAATCATAGTATAGCATGTCATGAAAAAAATCATAAAAAAATGTCATAGTATAGTATGTCATATAAAAGTCATAAAAAAAATCATAGTATAGCATGTCATGAAAAAAATCATAAAAAAACGTCATAGTATAGTATGTCATGGAAAAATCATAAAAAAACGTCATAGTATAGCATGTCATGAAAAAAATCATAAAAAACATCATAGTATAGCATGTCATGAAAAAAATCATAAAAAAAACGACATAGTATAGCATGTCATGAAAAAAATCATAAAAAAAACGTCATAGTATAGCATGTCATATAAAAGTCATAAAAAAAATCATAGTATAGCATGTCATGAAAAAAATCATAAAAAAATGTCATAGTATAGTATGTCATATAAAAGTCATAAAAAAAATCATAGTATAGCATGTCATGAAAAAAATCATAAAAAAACGTCATAGTATAGTATGTCATGAAAAAAATCATAAAAAAACGTCATAGTATAGCATGTCATGAAAAAAATCATAAAAAACATCATAGTATAGCATGTCATGAAAAAAATCATAAAAAAACGTCATAGTATAGCATGTCATAAAAATGTCATAAAAAAACGTCATAGTATAGCATGTCGTGAAAAAAATCATAAAAAACGTCATAGTATAGCATGTCATGAAAAAAATCATAAAAAACGTCATAGTATAGCATGTCATGAAAAAAATCATAAAGAAACGTCATAGTATAGCATGTCATAAAAAAGTCATAAAAAACGTCATAGTATAGCATGTTATGAAAAAGCCATAAACGTCATAGTATAGCATGTCATGAAAAAAATAATAAAAAACGTCATAGTATAGTATGTCATGAAAATGCCATAAAAAACGTCATAGTATAGCATGTCATGAAAAAAATAATAAAAAACGTCATAGTATAGTATGTCATGAAAATGCCATAAAAAAGGTCATAGTATAGCATGTCATGAAAAAATCATAAAAAAACGTCATAGTATAGCATGTCATAAAAAAGTCATAAAAAACGTCATAGTATAGCATGTTATGAAAAAATCATGAAAAAACGTCATAGTATAGCATGTCATGAAAAAGCCATAAAAAAAGTCATAGTATAGCATGTCATGAAAAAATCATACAAAAAACGTCATAGTATATGTTATGAAAAAGCCATAAAAAACGTCATAGTATAGCATGTTATGAAAAAATCATGAAAAAACGTCATAGTATAGCATGTCATGAAAAAGTCATAAAAAAAACGTCATAGTATAGCATGTTATGAAAAAGCCATAAAAAAGTCATAGTATAGCATGTCATGAAAAAGCCATTAAAAACGTCATAGTATAGTATGTCATGAAAAAGTCATAAAAAAAACGTCATAGTATAGCATGTTATGAAAAAGCCATAAAAAACGTCATAGTAGAGCATGTCATGAAAAAATCTTAAAAAAAACGTCATAGTATAGCATGTCATAAAAAAGCCATAAAAAACGTCATAGTATAGTATGTCATAAAAAATAATAAAAAAAACGTCATAGTATAGTATGTCATGAAAAAAATAATAAAAAAACATCATAGTATAGTATGTCATGAAAAAAATCATAAAAAATGTCATAGTATAGCATGTCGTGTAAAAAATCATAAAAAAACATCATAGTATAGTATGTCATGAAAAAAATCATAAAAAACGTCATAGTATAGTATGTCATGAAAAAAATCATAAAAACCATCATAGTATAGTATGTCATAAAAAAGTCATAAAAAAACGTCATAGTATAGCATGTTATGAAAAAGCCATAAAAAACGTCATAATATAGTATGTCATGAAAAAAATCATAAAAAATGTCATAGTATAGCATGTCGTGAAAAAAATCATAAAAAAACATCATAGTATAGTATGTCATGAAAAAAATCATAAAAAACGTCATAGTATAGTATGTCATGAAAAAAATCATAAAAATCGTCATAGTACAGCATGTTATGAAAAAGCCATAAAAAACGTCATAGTATAGTATGTCAAAAAAAATCATAAAAACGTCATAGTATAGTATGTCATGAAAATGCCATAAAAAACGTCATAGTATAGTATGTCATGAAAAAAATCATACAAAAACGTCATAGTATAGCATGTCATGAAAAAAATCGTAAAAAACGTCATAGTATGTCGTGAAAAAAAATCATAAAAAACGTCATAGTATAGTATGTCATGAAAATGCCATAAAAAACGTCATAGTATAGTATGTCATGAAAAAAATCATACAAAAACGTCATAGTATAGCATGTCATGAAAAAAATCGTAAAAAACGTCATAGTATGTCGTGAAAAAAAATCATAAAAAACGTCATAGTATAGTATGTCATGAAAATGCCATAAAAAACGTCATAGTATAGTATGTCATGAAAAAAATCATACAAAAATGTCATAGTATAGTATGTCATGAAAAAAATCATAAAAACGTCATAGTATAGTAAGTCATGAAAAAAGTCATAAAAAACATCACAGAATAGCATGTTATGAAAAAAATAATAAAAAACGTCATAGTATAGCATGTCATGAAAAAAATCATAAAAAACATCATAGTATGTCGTGAAAAAAAATGATAAAAAACGTCATAGTATAGTATGTCATGAAAATGCCATAAAAAACGTCATAGTATAGTATGTCATGAAAAAAATCATACAAAAACGTCATAGTATAGCATGTCATGAAAAAAATAATAAAAAACGTCATAGTATAGCATGTCATGAAAAAAATAATTAAAAAAACGTCATAGTATAGTATGTCATGAAAAAAATTCATAAAAAACGTCATAGTATAGCATGTCGTGAAAAAAATTATAAAAAAACGTCATAGTATAGCATGTCATGAAAAAAATCATAAAAAACGTCATAGTATAGTATGTCATGAAAAAAATCATAAAAACGTCATAGTATAGTAAGTCATGAAAAAAGTCATAAAAAACATCACAGAATAGCATGTTATGAAAAAAATCATAAAAAACGTCATAGTATAGTATGTCGTGAAAAAAATCATAAAAAAATGTCATAGTATAGCATGTCGTGAAAAAAATCATAAAAAATGTCATAGTATAGTATGTCATGAAAAAAATCATAAAAACGTCATAGTATAGTAAGTCATGAAAAAAGTCATAAAAAACATCACAGAATAGCATGTCATGAAAAAAATCATAAAAACCGTCATAGTATAGTATGTCGTGAAAAAAATCATAAAAAAACGTCATAGTATAGCATGTCATGAAAAAAATAATAAAAAACGTCATAGTATAGCATGTCATGAAAAAAATCATAAAAAAACGTCATAGTATAGCATGTCATGAAAAAAATCATAAAAAACGTCATAGTATAGCATGTCATGAAAAAAATCATAAAAACGTCATGAAAAAAATAATAAAAAACGTCATAGTATAGCATGTCATGAAAAACATCATAAAAACGTCATAGTATAGCATGTCATGAAAAAAGTCATAAAAAACATCATAGTATAGCATGTTCTGAAAAAAATCATAAAAAACGTCATAGTATAGCATGTCATGAAAAAAATCATAAAAAAACGTCATAGTATAGCATATCATGAAAAAAAATCATAAAAACGTCATGAAAAAAATAATAAAAAACGTCATAGTATAGCATGTCATGAAAAACATCATAAAAACGTCATAGTATAGCATGTCATGAAAAAAGTCATAAAAAACATAGTATAGCATGTTCTGAAAAAAATCATAAAAAACGTCATAGTATAGCATGTCGTGAAAAAAATCATAAAAATCGTCATAGTATAGTATGTCATAAAGAAGCCATAAAAAAGGTTATAGTATTGTATGTCATGAAAAGGTCATAAAAAATGTTGTATGTCATGACAAACATCAGAAAACGTAGCATGTCATGAAAAATTTAATAAAAAAACGTCATGAGAAACGTGCTAAAAATATTATAAATAATATACTATGAGTTTTTTAGGATATATTATGACTTTTTTAGGACATTATATTTTATTTTGACCTTTATGACTTTTTTTTAAGGACATTTTTCAAAGACTTTTTTCATGACCGAATTGCTGTTAAGGGGAAGAGTTTGATAACGAGTCCTGTAACCACTAAATAAACTCACATACCTTTAGTCTTTTCAGATGTTTTATGATTGCCGGTTTCCTTCAGTGAAATTACTGGAAATGCAGACAAATAAACAGTGAGTATTTACTGATCACAAAATAATCATGTTTGTAATCAGTGGGAAAAAAGACACATCATACCTTTGTCAGAGATTCTGCTGAATTCTCTTTCAAGTGTGTCATCCAGACTGTCTTTGAGATCAACCAGGGCTCCTCTCAAGGTTTTGTACATCAAATACTGAAGTGCGTCAGTGCTGGGCATCTCCACACTCTTTGTATGGAAATGAAGAGATTTGCTCTTCTGCAGTGACATGCAACACAGCCAAATTAGAGGACAGTATTTGAATTCAAACACAATAGCCCTGATAACACAACACAGAGGAATCATGCAAGTCATTAAATCATCATGAAACTGTACAAAAAGTTTGTGCTGCACAACTGACTGTTGCCTGTTTCATGTGTTACATTTATCATAACTTTATTAAACAGAGTTTGACACAACACACAAGGCAACAATTTGCAAACAAGGAAATGGATGTTGAATGTTGTAATGCTCCAGGGTGGTTAACATTTGGAATAAGGTTATATTACATCTTGGTAAAACCAATTATTTTAATGTATCAGACACACTCTGTAACTCTCAGAGATCTTTGTTAAAAACAATATTGTCTCATTACTATGACAGAAACATAATCAACACCTCAGTGGGTGAAAGAATCACATTTTGGAGGGAAAGACCAGACTGCTGAATATAAATCTTCCTGGCAGCCTTTCATACAATACTTCAAAAAGACTTATTATCAGTCAAATAGATCCTGTATTAGAGCTGGGAGCCACATCAGTGCTATGCAGGCACCAGATATCAAATACGTGCATGACTGTGATAGTGAGCCAACACTCACTCTGTTATCTGACACATAAACATGTTTTATTTTGTTTTATACCCTCACCTATTATGATGTCTGACCTCTGTATGATATTATTATTACTATATATATATATATATATGCTGATTTATTACTTAATCTATAAAATATCATATTTCTGAGAAGGCATGAAATAAATGTTGAAAATGACATGTGCTGCATGTAAATACCTAATAGCTACTGTGACATTAATAAATAAAGATGACTCAGTTAAAATCATGCAGAAACCTTTCAACATGCAGAATGGCCCATTTCAGAGTTATGCAAGTTATAGTATTGGATTGTAATATATTAAATGATTGAGGTGTTCATCCCCTTAATATTACAGCTGGTACATGTTGGGCTACGTGAAATTTATTTAGGAATATTAATATACTGCTGGGTAGTGTGTGAGTTTCCCAGAGAATCCATAAAGTCTTAATAAACAGTAGAGCTACAACAATTATTCAGTTAATTATAATCTAACCAACTAATGTAATTATTGATTAATCTGATTTTTTTTAAACAAAAATAGTCAAAAGTCTTTGATTCCAGCTTTTTAAATGAATGAATGAATGAATGAATGTGAATATTTTCTGCATTCGTTACTCTTCTGTGACAAGAACTGAAACTTTTTGGGGTTGTGGACAAAACGAGACATTTGAGGACGTCAATTTTGGGCTTTGGAGAATACTGATAAATATTTTTCACCATTTTCTGACATTCTATGGACCAAAAAACTAATCTGCTGATTCAGAAAATAATCCACACAATGTGTATTAAACAACACTGGAAACACTTTTTCCTGTCTGTATTCATTTTTTTAATTAAGAGACAAAAATTATAATTTAAGAGATTTGTTTATTAATGAAACACATAAAGTGAGAGCCAATGTAAAATATAAAATGTTTCAGTTTTGGGAGTCAAACTATGGGATGGGCTGAAATTGTGCGCTCTCTGTTCAGTTTTAAAAAGCCTTAAAATGGAAAATGATTGAAATGTTAAAGAATTGAGGATCATAATTTTGAATATGATGTATTTAATTATGAATTTATTTGCATAGTTGATATTTTGGGTTATCCTTTGGTTGATATAAGATAAGCCTTGGGCTCCATTTTGGTTATTGACTGTGAGAAAGTGTGCGTGAAATAATCTTTGTTTCTCCAGATGTGTGACTGAAATAAAAATTATCCCCTCAGTCATCTACAAGAAAAATAGTTGCAGCCCAAATATACACTAATAATAAGAGAATGTATTCATTTAAAATAATGTATAATATTAATTTCTATTACTAACTTGAATCTGGAAAGTAACCTGTCACCTGTAAAATTCACTTCAGTAAAGTACCTCCAAACTGTATTTAAGTGCAGAGCTTGAGTAAACACACTTAAGGTGAGAAGTGACATGTTTGGACAAAAGTTTTCCCACGTCACTGGCCGAGTTATGTTTTGTTCCATACCTGAAGGAAGTGGACGTGGTCCTCAGTGTGAGAAATCTTCTCCAGCTCAGCGTCGCTCCTCCTGAGCTCCAGGATCTCTCTCTGCACCTTCTCCAGCAGCTCCTCGGCCTGACTGACAGCTGCTCTCTCCTGGACTCTCATCACCTCCTTCACCTCACTGCTCTGTTTCTCTATGGAGCGGATCAGCTTGGAGAAAACCCTCTCGCTCTCCTCCACTGCTGCCTCTGTGGAGTGCTGTGGAGGTTCAAAGTCTCCTCTTATAACTGTACGGGCTTATTTAAAGCTCCTGTGTTTTAAATGCACTCACCTTTATATATCTGACAACATATCGGAGTTCCTTCTCGGCATCCTTCAGCTTCTGCACAGACTTCAAAGAGGATTCTTGGAGTTTTTTCTGAGAGAATACAAAAGATGAATATCACACAGCACGGTCCCTCAGGCTGCTCGTACCAATACAGTTTTTTCTCCGCGGTGGACTTTCAAGATGGGAAGTTTTGAATTTGAAATCAAAGGACAGTATTGCAGTCGAAGGCCTTTGGTCTGTCGCCCTCAACTTTTGACACAGTGACATCAGAGCAAACGATATGGCTGCAGGACCAGGGCACATTTTACACTTCCTGTATTTAATATTTGAAATGTTTAAACATTTAAGTAGTGCCATGAATCCTTAAGGGTCTTTTTTGTCTCAATGTCTGTTAACCCAAGCAGAATCAGAGTCAGTGACACCACTGTCTTTTTCATACGGCAAGGTTTAAAGGGTACTCCAGTATAGGTCCAAAACTTTGTAGCCCAGTAAGTTTGTAAATATCAATCTCCCTTTTCTCTCAACCATCAATCCCCCGTCATGGAAGGTAACTAAGTTCACTTTCTCAATTACAGTACTTAAGTATAATTATTTTTTATTTCACAATACTTTTGTTAAAGTTTTGAAAAAGGAATATAAAGCCAGGGTTGGGCCGACACATTCCACAGTGCCACTCAGTACGCATCAGTGTGCAGAACAAACGAAAGATGACATGACCCTGAGGCGATTACAGGAATGCTTTATATAATTGCTGACACTGAGCTCACATTCACACGTAGGGACAATGTAGAGTCACCAATTAACTGCATGTCTTTGGACTGTGGGAGGAAGCCGGAGTACCCGAGGAAAATCCACGTTGACACGGGGAGAACATGCAAACTCTGCACAGAAGGGCCCCCCACCCTGGGTTTGAACCAGGAACCACAATGCTAACCACTGCAACACCGTACCGCCTTAGTTCAAGTATATATTAGCTCCTTTTCCACCACAGGAACTTTTCTCATTTACCCGGGCTTTTGAAAAACCTTGGAGCGTTTCCATTGAAATTACCCGGGGAAAAAACTTTCCCTCAACCCCAAACTTTTTCTGAAAAACGTACCTAGTAGGGGGGTGGGACTTTTTAGATTACCCGGAATTCTTGAGGGGCGGGGCTGTGTGCTGAAGAGCGCTGACTGGTGGAACACACGCTGCAAACTTTACTTGATTTCTACAAGCGTCACTTCGTTTGTGTTTTGATTAAGGATGGGTACCGAAACCCGATACTAAATTATCCCTGGGGCTAAATTATCAAAGACCGAGTGGCCCCGGTGGAAACAAAGTGAAGATAACTCAAAAATGACTCGAGCTGATGGCAGCTACACTCGTTATTGTAATTGACATTAACTCTTAGCGAGTAAGAAGCCAATAATTTATCAGTACTTGTGTTCAACAAGCATGAACATTTAAACACGTAGACAGAGATATTCTATATGCTCCGTATGTGTCTATGTGTGTATTATGTCTTACACGAGGACAGCACGCTAGTTCAGCTGATAGCGAATTGTTACTAATAAGCTCACATGACAGCTGTCTGTATGTATGCTAACTTAGTGTGACACTTATTTTAAAATACTTTTAAACTTAGCTGCTGGCTGAGACAAACAGACCCAACTCTCTACACCAGCATGTAACCAGCCAATAAGCTAGCAGAGCCAAATACAGGGCCCACGCCGAATCATCTACGTCACGCTAATTTGAATAAATTTTCCTCAACTTTGAGGTGCAGTGGAAATGCAAACCACACAGATTACCTGGAATTATTTTACCCAGGTAAATAAATTCCTGAAAATAAAGGTTCCTGGAAATGTTGGTGGAAAAGGGGCTAATGATAATTAGTAATACTTTTGTACTTTAATTCAAGTAGTTTAAGATTTTGAACTTTGGACTTTTACTAGTAACACAGATTTTTACTTTGGGGTATTCAAAATTTTATAAAACATCTAAATATGTCTTCTGCCATTGTTAAATCCCACCTAACCAGATCACAGCTAAAATAACCCTGGCTATGTCATAGTGATGTCATCAGGGTCAATTCCTCAGACTTGACAAACCAAATACTTATAAATCTTGTCTGAACACTGGACCAAAGTCTTACAAGATGTGCTTTATATATGTAAAACTCTAAAATAAAAAGGAAGTTGTAATCTAAGTTTATCTAACTGTAAATCAAGCTGACATAGGGGGAAAAAAGCTGACTGACCTGTTGTGTTGCTCTCTCCTCCACCACTGACACTGTGTCATGGCCCTTGTGTCTGTCTTTCACACACTGGGAACACACACACTGCTGGTCGGTGCGACAGTACAGCCTCAGTGATTTATCATGATGTGGGCACAGCTTCTCTCTCAGCTCCTCTACAGCTGGGACCAGCTTATGGGCCTTCCCACGAAAGCGTTCTTCATGGACTCTGGAGTGAGCCCCACAGTAAGACTCGGAGCACACAAGGCAGGATTTAACGGCTTTGCTTTTCCTCACAGTGCAAACACTGCATTTCACTTCCTCTGGTTTGGCCAAGTGTTGAGCTGCAGGTTGAAATCCAGACTGCTGAAACTTCTCCACCAGCTCTGCCAGAACTGTGTTCCTGCTCAGCAGAGGTCTGGGGTTAAACACCTGCCTGCACTGTGGACAGCTGTACTGGCCTTTCTGCTTGGGCCTGTTCCAGTAGTCTTCAATGCAGTCCAAACAGTAGCTGTGTCCACAGGGGATCGTCACCGGGTCTCTTAAAACCTCCAAGCACACTGAACAACAAAACTGGTCTTGCTCAATAGAAATAGTGGCTGCCATTTCCTCCACGCTCTGAACAGAAACTGGAAGGGACAAAGATGGGCGTAGCTCACAGGTGTGTTGATTACAGCTTCTCAGGTTTCACCTGCTGCACCCTGTGGCCTCCAATCACAACCCTGACACCAGGAAATAGGCTGTCCCTGATAAACTGTGCAGAGATCAACCTTCCATTGAACCACCTCCTCTAAGTGTACTTTAGATATGTTCATATTAGGTGCACTGACATGAGTTCAAGTTATTTGACACATAACATTTTACACAAAAGCTCTGCAGTGTGCCTGCATGCAAAGTCAACCTGTTCTTCCACTCCTACACTGAACACCTTGTGCCCATATTTGTTCAAAGTACAATGAAGTGCAAACCTGCTTCTAGGCAAATAAACAACACCCTTGGGAAAGTCTAGTTTGTACACATGTGTTTATTTTTTTAATGCCTGCGTGTCACAAATCACGATATATTATTACATGTCTGTAAAGCAACAAAATGGTTGTTTTGTAGGTTCAGTTAAAAATTAAAAAATAATTATAAAAGCAAAACCTTGTTTAAAAAAAAGACAGTTTTGAGGCAATTTTCTTTCAAGTACTGAAATTAGATGTAGTGAGTCAGTCTAGCTATGTGTTGCTTAATACTGCTTAAAGGGACAGTTCACCCTGAAATCTAAATGATATATTCTTCCTCTTACCTGTAGTGCTGTTTATCAGTCTAGACTGTTTTGGTGTGTGTTGGAGATAGCGGCCATTGTCCCGGATATAAAGGATTGTGGTGCTCAAAGTGACAAAATAATAATAATATTAAAAATAATAATAATAAATACATTTGAAAAACTCAACAGCAATGTCTCTTTCCAGAAATCATCACCTGATTACTCAAGATAATCCACAGACCTTGTTGTGAGCAGATTCATGTAGGAACTATTTTCTTGCTACCAACCTACACCTGCCAACCGTATCACCACGCAGAAGGAAGTGTGCATCTACTCATGAACAAGAGGCTCATGCTAACGACTGCTTGAGATGTAAACATCAATGGCGCCCCCCTCGGCTGAGCTGCAACATGACCTATCTCAGTGGTGCTAGGTGAGCTAGCAGTAGATGCACTCTTCCTTCAGTGTGGTGATGTGGTTGGCAGGAGCAGTCCAGTAGAAAGAAAGTAGTTCCTACATGAAACTGCTCACAACAAGGTCGGTAGATTATCTTGAGTAACCGGGTCATAATTTCCGAAAAAGAGACATTGCTGTTGAGTTTTTCTTTTTTTGGGGCACTCTGAGCACCACAAGCCGAGTACCATGTAGTTTCATTATATTGGAGAGAAGGCAGACATCTCTACGAACGATATCTCAAGCTCTCGGCAGCCCACACCAAAATGACTGACATTACCAAATAGCACTACAGAAAAAAATATTAATTTTTGATTTTGGTGGAACTGTCCCTTTAATACTACTGCGTCAATGTGATCTTCTGTGACACCTATAACTTTCCTTGTCTCTTTCCAACCTGAACTACAGGTTCACTGGTTGGTGAAAACACAGCAATTATAATGAATACCAAAAGATGAATTATTAAATATACAATCCATAGGTGTCAGTACAGATTTGTGAGAGAAGAGCACTGAGGTATAACGACATTCAGCCCATGTAGGTGCGTGCGAAATGTTGATTCTGATGTCCGCTACGAGTCTATTTCCTCCGGGGGTGAGCGCGTCGCTGGAGGTGCCTCTGTCTGGATCCTGAGGAGAGTTTGGACCCTGAGGAGACACAACAGGGATTATTAGTCCACACTGTAACTGTAGGGCACCCTGAGGTGACAAAGATGGTTGCAAATCAAATAAATATTCTCCCAGACATGATCTGCAGAACTATTTTCCAGATGATGCAATGTCATGAAATGTCATTTCAACATCAGTAATCATACCATTTGAAAAAAGAAAACCATATACACTAAATATTTGCATTTAAAAAAACACTAAATTACGTGAGATGAAAAATTTAAATCTACAAGGCTTCTTTTATTTCAAAGACTTAAAGGGGCTTTATGTGAGATTCAGAGTGTGCGTCTGGACATGGTTCTCAACATGGAGCTGGCTGAGCTAACGGTGCTATCTTCATGAACAGCACTTAACAACGGCAACAGTGCTGACAGAGCCAACGGTGTTAACCAGGGGGGAACTAGAGGGTGGGCACTAGGCTTCCACAATGATGTCATCTCTTAAATTAGTGGTGAGTGCCATATGAGCATGGTGCAAAGTGGGGCTGAAGAGCTAGGCAGTGGCTTCAATACAGATCACAGTAAAGCTAAGATGACAACACACACAGAGGCAGCATCACTCTCTGCTCAAGACGCCATTACCCACTTTATCCTTACACTGACCTGTGACACAAACTTATATATTGCTTTGTATTCTTTTCCACCAATGCTTCCTGCTTGTACTTTCCCTCCAAATTTGCATGTATTTGCAGGTGTTTTGGTGCGATAACAGATCCATGTAAAATATACTCAGCGCACGTTTGACACACAGCGCCCAGCTCTTCAGGCAGTCTTCATAGAGCCACTCAAAGTCTAAAGGTTAATTTGACTTTACAAGAAGACCACTACAAAAATTTTCCAGACAATTTACATGCAAAATGTGAGACCAACTTCTACAATATGATGAATTATTATAGATTAAACTACTCAACAGTGAGTAGTTGAAATGATCTCCACCTCAACATGCTGTAACACTGAAATGCTGCTTTTTTAGCAACTAGAGCTGCAACTGTTAATGGTTTAATCAATTAATTATCAACTACTAAATCAATTGGCAGGTAATTTTATAATTAATTGGTTTGACTGGTTTGAGTCATTTTTAAGGAAAAAAAGTCAAAATTATTTCATTCCAGCTCCTTACATATGAATATTTTCTGGTTTCTTTCGTCCTTCATGACAGTAGACTGAATATCTTTGGGTTGAGAACAAAACAAGATATTTGAGGACGTTATTTTGACATTTTTCACCATTTTCTGAAATTTAGATCAAACATCTAATCAGTTAATTTGAAAATAAAAAACAGTTTGAAAATGAAAATAACCACATTTATAATGCATCAGTGATTACAGCCCAGTCACGTAATATAACTGCCTCATAGGGTTCATTCTGTGGTCTCATGAGTACTTTTACTTTTGATACTTTAAGTACATTTACTGCTAATATTTTCTGTACTTCTACTTAAGTTAGAATATGGATGCAAGACGTTTATTTGTAAGGGAGAATTTTCTTTCTGTCACTACAATTATAACATTTGTGTTCCAATTTGCTTTAGGTTTTCTTGTGTAAAACTGGTTCTGCACACTGTTTAATGCTGAAATACATTACATTTCTGATACCAGCATAATATGATATGTCAAACATAATATGGTAAATAATATTTACCAAATGGTGAGAAGGCAAAGGTGGGCATGGCAGATCCTGGTGAGAGGAAAGGGTTGAAAGGGTTCACAGGACTTTGGTCCAGGCCAGGTGGAGGGTTGACTGCCAGCACAAAAAGAACAAACACTGTTACCGCAAAGTCTCAGCTGTCCAAACTGTCACCGTGTCGCCATTTCACTTGTGCACATTCAGCAAAGTCTGCTGTCAACAAACAAGTTGAGTGAGGTGTTTGTGCGGCATGATGATGATGATGATGAGGTTAGTATGAGATGCACAAACTAACGGTAAAATTTAAGGCTTTTACTTAAAGTACAGAGCTTTGTCCGGTTATATGAATCCTACAAAGTTTAACAACATGTCCTAAAACGTAATTCAAGATGCATTTATGTCACCATTGAGCTGTTTAAGTTGAGACATGCGTCCCTGACTGGCAAAAGTTTCGGGGGGTCTTCACACCTGTATCAAAAGCTGTAATTTAGTATCTAACTCATCCACATCACATTCAAACAGGTCTACAGACTCACCAAGTGCTGCTTGCATTGGCACATCTGAATCACTTTGCCTCGGCTGTGTTGTGTCCAGCGGTGCAGCAGGATTTTGAGGGCCTACAATCTCTATCTCTCTCACTACAAAAAGAGAAACTCACATGAACAGAGTTGACAGGATAATTTGTATTAGATAAAAACACAAATGTGATATGTATCTACCTCT
Source organism: Epinephelus awoara (assembly GCA_035609425.1). Classification (NCBI taxonomy): domain Eukaryota; kingdom Metazoa; phylum Chordata; class Actinopteri; order Perciformes; family Serranidae; genus Epinephelus; species Epinephelus awoara. The sequence goes on along the minus strand of CM069306.1, from coordinate 20,198,455 downwards.
CTCGTAGATGCTGACAAATCCTCCCTGGCAGACCTCCTGCAACAGTCCTTTAAAATCTGACACGGCTGTCATCACCGGGCCGAAGGTGAGGCTGGGGTCAGAGGTGACCGAGGGCAGAGCTGACAGCACGGGCGGAGCCTGGAGAGACTGACAGCTCTGGAATGACAAACACAAACACAGAGACAGAGAGTTTGAGGTGTGCTGAAAATCAGTCTGGTATCCAGTGAGGTTCAGATCCTTGGCTCAAAGGTCTAGTGTGTAGGATTTGGTGACATCTAGTGGTGAGGTTGCAGAACTGACACTTCAATGTGCCATGTGTGAGAGGCGGCCGATGCTAAAACACCAAGACACGAATCGCCCTATCTAGAGCTGCTGTTTGATTTGTCCGTTCTGGGCTACTGTAGAAACAACACAGAGGACTCCATTGAAGAGGATCTACTCTGTACGTAGATAAATGGCTCATAACACTAGCACAACAATTCTCAATTTTAAGTGATTAGCTACACACTAATGAAAACACAGTTATTAATACTGTATGCCATTCCACTTAGATGCCCCTACATTCTACACACTGGACCTTGAAGTAAAAACAGTTAAACTACACTATAAAAGATAATTAACTGAATAAAAGTTTATTGAATTTTCCTGCATTCAAAATCCTACTTACAAAAAAGTGCTTAGGTGTTATCAGCATGACGACTTTATGATTATGATTTTATACCTAATGCTTATAATCATGTTTTTTTTGTGTAGTCACTTTATTAACTTTTATTATATATTACAGAATTGTTTCATTTTATGATCTATAGATATATTGGAGCTTGTTTTCTTAAATTGTGTCTTTCAGGTGTCCTTGAGTGCCCTGAACGGCGCTTATAAATAAAATGCATTATTATTCTTAATAATTATAATAACAATAAAATATACCTCAAATATCAAAAGTATTTACTATTCCAAAAAAATACTTTTTTTGGTGGTGGTTTTATTCTATATATATTATACCTCAAACCTCTTTTTTTAAACAAATGAAAGAATCTATATTTGCAGTGAAGATATTTTTGTTGTTAAATTGACTTGTTTAAAAATGTTTTGCAATTGAGTGTCAGTAGCTTTAAAAAATGACAAATTGGGCAGTCAGTTCATTTTTACATTTTAGAAAATACTTGAAACAAGCTCATCAGCTTGGAATATGCTTCAAACACTGTATGTTTACCGTTTAAACATCAAAATAAGACTAAAAAAAAATGTATAGCCTGAATCTGGGGTTGGCCTCACTTTGACTTTCGCTGGTGAGCACTGAAGGAGAGGATGGGGATGAAGAGTGATGCAGAGATGTCCAGTTTTCTGTTGTACATGTAGGTGCCGGCGGTTAGCTTAGTTAGCTTGGTAAAGTATCAACAAATGTAACATTCCTACAATAGTACAGCGGCATGCAGTTTATGTACAAGCAGTGTGGGGAGGAGGGGCCACGTTTGACCAAGACTTCCTACACTGTATACTTTTAATGTAGTAAAGTACAAAGCACAATATTTCCCTCTGAAATATAGAAGTATAACGCAGCAGAAAACAGAAATACTCCAGTACTAAATGTACTGAGTAACTTCTGTTTCTTATTTCTGTACTGATGGTGTCAGTGTGAGGGCTGCTACCTGAAGGAAATGGACGTGGTCCTCAGTGTGGGAGAGTTTGTCCAGCTCAGCCTCGTTCTTCTTCAGCCCAGCGATCTCCCTCTGGATCCTCTCCAGCAGCTGCTCGGCCTGACTGACGGCCGTCTTCTCCTGGGCTTTGATCAGCTCCCTCACCTCGAAACGCTTCAGCTCGATCGACCGAATCAGTTCGGTGAAGACGGCATCACTCTCCTCGGCTGCTGCCCGAGCAGAGCGCTGGAGGGAACACAGAGCAACACATAAGGCTTTGTCTCAGTTCTTACATTATGAGCTGTTGACAGAAATCTGGAGGAAGGGGGTCACATTTTAACATCTATGTATTGATCCACTGTATTTATATATCAGATCAAACAGGATGTTGGCACTTACAGTGAGAGAGAAAATGGCTTGTTTGATCTCCTGGACTCCTTTTTCCCTTTGATGGATTCTCAGCTGAGAGCTCTGCTTCATGTCACCGAGCTCCCTCTGAGGAAAGATATAAAAACTTTAAATCACAGTCACTTCCACTTCATGGAGAGATCTGAGTATCTGGTTGTCCTATATCGCTGATGTGTTCATGTCATTGTGTTCATCAGTATACAAAGTTTATCATTTAATAAATGTCCCTTTGCGTGCCAAGGCTTAGTTTGGTTTCCAGTTTAGGATTTACGAGCTGGTGTCGCTTCATTCTCAGTTGTTGAGTCACTTAGAGTCGCGGGATTTGATTACAGACATAATAGACATGATAATAAAAGCCTTAACACTGTTTGAAACCCTGTATGAAATGTGTGAAACCTTTCGTCTGTTTGTGAAAACTGGAGGGAGCCGTCTAGTAGCTTTGTCTCATCAGACCAGATTGAGATTATAAACCCCCACTGTGTTTAAACTGATTAAACCTGGACCAGATTAACATCAAGACTGTAGAGACTGTTTCAGACAAATTAAAGATGAATCTACTTAGATTTTTTTTTTAATTAAGACTATTTAAAATTTAGCTTTAGATGAATCAAATTTGAATTTTTTAAAACAGGCAATTTCACTTTTCCTCCATTTGAACCAGGGGCCGTATTCACACAGCTCCCTACTATTAAAAGTTGCTCCTAGTGACAAAGGTCAAAGACAATTCCAAGAATTAAGCATTTCCCCTTAAAGTTAAGACAAGGTCCTGGTGCAGATAGCAGTTATTCACAAAGCATCTTAGCCCTTTAGAGAGCTCCTTAGGTTAAAAACTATAATGAGCTGAGAGGAGTTATTTTAAGAGGCCTAAGAGTTTAAGCAGAAGAGAAATTGGTGGAAACGCAAAGAGGTCGGAGGAATATTCTCCAAACACTGGATGACAGTGAGTTACTGAAACACCACAGATTAGATGGTGCAGATTTTAGGTTTGTGGTCGATTTCTTCAGAGATGTGCTCACACCTCCCACCCAGCACAATAACAATATAATGCTAGAAATACAGTGATCACAACACTGAGATATTTGGAGAACTGGAAGGATGCAACAGTGCAGCAGTGATGACTTGGATCTGTCCCAGCTTTCCATCAGCAGAGAGATCACACTAACACTGACAACACTTTCACAGTTTCATATTGTGATGCAGCTCATTTCAGTTTCGATGGGTGTCCACATATTACAGTCTCACAAAAGGACGACCAATCACATCTGTTAAAGGCATGTGTTGTACATAGCACTCCTACAGCCAGGACTCCTTACTACATTTTTTAGGCGAAGTTGGGAGCTCGCTGTGAGTATTCTCAGAATGTTTGTGAATAGAGCCCCAGATTTAAAACTGTGCACATTATGAAAAGGTTTTGAAATTATATCTATTCATTTTAAAGGTATGCAACATAAAAGCAGTTGTACTTGTTTTCTTTCAGAGGGACCATATTCATATTTTGTTTGTAAATTGTTTGTAAATTGTGTGTTTTTGTGAATTGCTGTGTTTTCCTTAAACTGAATATGTTTATTCTTTTCCTGGTAAAGAGGCCTCGATCTCAACGAGACTAGCTGTTTAAAAACAGGAATAAATTTTAAAATAATTGAAACCTTTAAGCAACTTGTAAAAACACAAGTAAAGGTCAACCACACTGCCTTTTCTCCATCCAGACAGAATTAGGCCAGACTAACGTGTTTGTCCATACGCATATTGAATATCTTTTATCTTTTTCTGAAAATAAATTGTCTTGATTAAACTGTTTAAAATGAGATGCCTCAGGTGAATACGGTAACATTGTTTGCTAAATGAAATCACCATGAAACTTCCCAAGTTGATTATTTATAATGACACAACTTTTTTCTATGACACAAGTTTTCCAAAATGTTATGTTTGAATATGCAAATGAGGCATTATCTAATTAACTGTATACTAATTTTCACACTTTCCAGAACAACAATATGAACATAAAGTCAGGTTAAAAATTCTTCTTCAATTTTGAAAGTCAGAGGCTTTTTATATATTTTGGGTATCTCTTTTTATCACTCCAGAAATCAGAAAACACTGTCAACAGCCATTGAAAATCCATTTTTGCCATGTTTTTAGGAGAATAATGTTCCATAAATCAGGCTGTGAATGGTGTATGAACAAACCCCTCTGTAAAAACCTTCAGGATATTGATAGTAACAAAAGTGAAAAATTTGGTGTCAGTAGGTGCTACTGAAGTTGAGATCTGAAATATGAGAAAACTGCCCTCAGAAATATCTTTTGTAAAATTTCATACATTTTAGACAAAGGCTAAGACCATGAAACCAGTCGATTACCTTTATGTTACAAGTTTTCTGATACTATTACAAAAAATGTTTTGTGTCAGGGAGGGGGTTCGTAACTTGAGACGAAAACCTAACTTTAAAAAACAGTGTGTTTGCAAAACTAAAAAAGTCTGTGTATTTCAGTGTGTGGGGTGGATTTGTGGAACAGGTTGGTAGATGAGCTTTAAGAAAGTACAAATGTAAACCATTTATAAAAACTGTACAAAAAACAAACCCTTGAAAGGTACTTGGAAGGGGAAAAACAGTTTTATTTAGTATTACCGGGTGTATTGTTTAATAATTTAGGAATGTAGAATATTGGGATGTAAAAATTGGTTTGATTGATTTTTGTACCTAACTATATAAACATGTAAAAAAATTGGTGCAAAGAATTTAAGTTAATAGAAGAAAAGTGAAAGAGGGGTAGGAACATGTAAGTTTTACTTCTACCTACTCCTTTTCAAACATTTGTTTTTGTTTTTTCGTTATCACAACATTGTTCAATGGTTCGAAATAAAGTCATTCATTCATTCAAATGTGTGAATGAATGACTAACTTTATTCATTCATTTCCACCTGGGTTGTCTCACCTTAAATACAATGAGATGCATTTTTAGTGTATGTGTGTATTGTTGTGTGCGGTGTGCCAGTGCCAAAGACAAAATTTCCATGTTATGCAAATGTAATGAACAATTGGAAATCTGTATCTAGAATATAAAAATAAATATATTAAGATTAAATATTTAGAAAAAAGAACCTGTGAAACCCTTCAGCAGTTTGTAAGAGACAATGTCACTGCTGTGAGCCATCCAGACCACGTCAGATCAATCTAACCCGGAGCTATTGCTGATCAAATCAATCAGATGATTGATTGGTTTGATTACCTGCTTCTGCTGTATCTCTGCCTCAGCCAGCACCGTGTCGTGCCCTTTGTGTTCATCAGTCAGACACAGGTAACAGATGCACTGCTTGTCGGTGCGGCAGTACACCTCCAGCAGCTTGTCGTGTCGGCCGCAGATCGTCTCCTGGAGCTTTTTGGAGGCCGACACCAGCTTGTGTTTCTTGAACGCAGCAGACTCGTAGTGGGGCTGCAGGTGGAGGTCGCAGTAGGAGGCCAGACACACCAGACAGGACTTGACAGCTTTGTTTTTCCTCCCGGTGCAGACGTCGCATCCCACGTCGTCGGCCTCGGCGAAACTTTGGCTCACAGGCGTCGCCGTGGCCTCCTGGAGTCCAGTCTTTTTGAATTTCTCCACCACGTCGGCCAACATGGTGTTTCTGGCGAGCACCGGCCTCGGGTTGAAGTTGTGCCTGCACTGCGGACACACGAAGATCCCCAGGTAGTCGTCCTGGTCCCAGTAGTTCTGGATACAGTCCCAGCAGTAGCTGTGTCCGCAGGGGATGGTCACTGGGTCCTTCAGCACGTCCAGACATATCGAGCAGTTGAACTGGTCCTTGTCCAGGACCACTCCGGCTTGAGCCATCGTCGACAAACGCAGGAGAGGGTGTAGAAAATGAGCGAATACACAGGAATCTGACAGACACACAGCTGCTGCTTTGTTTACAGGAAGTGAAAAGAAGGGGGCGTGGTCAAATGAGCGTCACCGGAAACGGTAGCAGGGCATTTAATCTTTAAAAACGCAAAAAAAAAAAATAATATAAAATAAACCCGCAAATAATGATAATAATAATAATCTTAAAAATAGCGAAATTTTAAATAATGTAATTTTAATTGTATTAATCGCTATAAATAAATCGCAAAATGGGAACAGTTAGGGACTGATCATTACTTAAGAGGGGGAAGGAGTGCAGCAAAAAGGGGGAGGCATGCCAGATAATTTTTTAAGCACTGGAGAGGGACTTATGTTTATATTCTGGCTTACAGGAGGGGAATACAAATTTAAATGGTTGTATTTTGTATTTATGTTACTGCCAGTCTTTTAAGAAAAGATATTTATTTATATTTTCCTTGAAAAAATTACACCATTTATCATCACCAGAAACTGTGAAAACAGAAATTATCATTGGAAAAAAATATGATAATTTTTACATTTCCAACGGTTCTTGGACACGTCATGTGGGATGACCTCCTCCTTTAGAAAAAAACATAACTAAATTAAAAGTGTGATATTTCATCAAAATCACTTTTTCTAGGTCTCATAAAATTTTGCTAAAATAATAATAATTATTATTATTATAGGCTTTTTTCAACTCTAGAATTTTGTCTTCAACTTTTAACTTTTGACTTTCAAACAACGGGTAAATTTTAAAAATCTAATTTATGGTGCATTCTCGTGCATTCTTCTCCAGTCACTCAGAGAGGCTCAATGAAAATATTTGTAGCTTTGGGGAGGGTCAAAATTAAAATATAATAAATTAAATAAATTAAAAATCAAAGTCGTGATAAAAATGATACATAAAGAACAGTCCCTTCTGACAGTTTTATTTCATGTAAGCTTTTAATTTTTTTTCTATGTTGTGAATCCTTGTTTTTGTAATTAGTACATTTACTCAAGTACTGTACATTTTGAGGTACTTAACTTGAATATTTCTATTTACTGATATTTCATACTTACAATCCACCACAGTTCAGTGTACTTCAGGGCAGATATAATAACCACATTTTGTAATGATGATTTTTAATGTTAAATATTAATTGGAAATCGTAAACACAGCTGTCAAATAAATATTGTGCAGTAAAACGTACATTATTTCCCTCTTTCAGGTGAAGTTGGCATACAATTAGAAGGAAATTGACAGTACCTCAAAATTGTACTTGAATACATATACACATTCCACCACTGCCTAAAGCCATGTAATATGCCCCGAAAGTTTTATTTTTATTTTGTTAACTTCATCTAAAATGACGCCACAGGGCACTGAGATCCAGTTTCACCAACTCTGAACAACAAAGAAAAATTGTTGAACACACACACTTCAGACTTACATAAAGAGTTTAACTGTTTGTAGAGAGTAAACATCAACTTCATTCTGCTGAGATCCTGGAACACATTACATACTGACTGGACTGGTCAAACACACATAACCAGTGGCATTACCGAGTTAAATACTTAGTAAGGTATAAATACTGGTCTTCAATATAGAACCACACCCGACAGTACCCTAGTTGCTCAGGTTATTGCTGAATAACAACCATTTTAAAGGCAGGCCCAGTTACCCAAACATAGTTTCCACTGCATTTTTTAATTTAAAATTCCTCTAAATAATTAACAAACACAGTACATGGAGTTAAGTACATCAATCCATTTCAATGGATATTAAATAATACAAGTGGAAAAGAAAAGGACAGTGAATATCTTCAGACTTAAATAAATTAAACAGGATTTTCAGTGCATCAGCAACATAAATAACAGGTTAGACATACATCTTTAAAAATGATTTTGTCTCCTCTTCATACAGAACAATACAATACTTTGGTCACAAAATAAAGCTTTGATGCATTAAAAGGGAAGCTTCAAGATTTAAAAGGCCAAGCATCGTCTTAACATTAACGTTTCTCTTGCATTGCAGGTTTGGAAAAGTTGCCAGCAACCTCGTATCAGCATTCGCTTATTATGCCTATTAATTTGGATCCGAGCAGATTCTCTCACAATGACATGCAACTCCAATCAAGAAGCCCCCCCCTTTAAATGCACGAGTCATACAGTCTGTAAAAGAACAACACTGGACTGATTAAAAGGATCCTTCGAAATCAAATAGTCCCTTTCAGATTGTTAACAAGAATTAAGTTTGTCTACTCACTTGGGATACTTTGTGCAAAATGTTCATGACGTCCATTCAAGCATTTCATCACATCTACGCTTTTTTTTTTCTTGTAAAAAGTTATAATGCTCTGAAACTACGGCTAATCAAGAGAAACAGGCACAAAAGAAATCTTCTGTCTGTTCTAAAACATGCATTGATGTCAGTGGAAGATTAACTTTTGCTGGACATGCTTATCTGACGTTAGAGGATTTCTGCTAAAAATGAGAATGAAGATGTCTAAAGCCGGTCTGTGCGCTACGAGGATAAAGCTACGTTCTTGTGTCGCTATGTTCTCAAAGGACTTTCAGTATGATCCCAGTGCATACAGTGCATTTTAAAATATGGAATACCCTACAGTTCAAGTTTTCTTAAGTTCAGTATTTCTGTCACCATCATACCAAAATACACAGCAGGAGGGATCGACCCCGAAACAGAGACAAATGGAATCTTGTGAATCAACTGAAAACTCTACAATGTTTAACGGTCTGTGTGCTTGTATGTATACTGTATATGTGCGTGCAGTGCAAATGATATGTGGGTGTACACTCATGATACATGGTGCCATGGTGTGGGGGCTTCACTTGTTCTTCCCTTCCAGGCCGCTCTCTGCTCTCAGAGCCTGGCTGCTGGCTGAGATGAAGCTGATCCAGTGTTTGAGGTCCTCGGGAAATTCGGGGCACTCGATCTGCACACAAATACAAAGTTAGCAGAACGCCAAAGTATAATAAAGCTAAAGTCTAGAGCTGAGACTATTAGTTGATTGACTGACATTAATAGGCAAGAATTTTTACATTTTTATTTTTTTCATTTTGAGGAAAACTGAAATAATTCCGAGCTTTCCAAAATGTGAGGATCTAAGTTCGGTTGCACAAAGCACCTTGAGTTAAGATTTTCCTTAAAGTCCAAGTAAAGGTTACTTAAAAAAAACAACAACAAATGGTTGCACGAAACATTCTTAAGTCTTCCCCTTAAGGTTTCCTTTAGGATATAAGGTTTACTCCTTATCTTGGTCTTCTACCTAAGGAAGGTATATACTTAAGTAAGTAATACTAAGTAAGGACAGAAACATAAAGTACCTCTAACTCCATCTTAACAGCAACATGGCTGAGTTTATGGAGAAAAATGAGAAAACCTGACCATCCCGAGATGAGTGTCCCGCGACTGAGAGAACCCACTGTACACACTTAATGATGAGCAACTGATTTTGCATGTTTTGCATTTTACCAGAAGTCGAATTATGATTTGACGTTTGGGGTTGGATCACTCAGTTTTCCAAACTGAGCTCATCCAGTCCTTCACAATTAATGATTGTGCTGCGGTTTTATGCAACGGGATCTTTCCAGTCAGTTATTGGCGAGGGATTTCATGTAAACCTTAAGTGTCATACTTAAGGAGTTATGTTTTTAAGTGTTGTTTGGGGGGGAAAAAACAACAATTTAATATCACTTTGGATTTTAAGAAAATGTAATGGGTCTTACAGTATTTCTTGATAAAATGATTCATCAATTTGCAGCTAATTTATTGGCACAAGACAAATATCTATTAAAGATATTATTAGCAGGAAACACGAGACTGGTTACAGATCGAACCTCCAACAAAGACTGACTGGACCTATACTGTTACGAGAATGACTTTTTTGCAAAATCCACGGGTTGATGAATTTAAGCAATACTGGAAAAAATGAATTATGTTTGTCCTGAGATGATTAATGATCCTTTACTGCATGAACTGGCATGGGTTTCCATCGGTATAATTTTTGTATGAGTTCATAGTTGACCAACTGCTATGTTTTTGTTGTATTGCTATTCTTCCTACAAAAAAAGGTATATTCAAAATAAGATCATAATCATCAGTTGCACCATAACCACAGTCATATTATTACGGTTTTCCATCTCTTCCTATTCCTCACCTTCCTTTTGCAGACAAACTCGATAATGGTCTCCGGGCTGCAGCGCACCACATTCTGCCTGCAGAGCATGATCGCAGAGACAAAACCATCTCTCTTGGACACAAAGCGCTGCTCCAAGTAAAACGCCTTCTCATCCCATCCCAATATTTTGGTCCGAATCTCAAAAGCCTCACGGAAGGCCAGCGAGCGCCGGTACCGGATGGTGGAGGCCCCTACCACCAATCTGGCCCCCAGTTTACGCGAGGCCATGAAGAGCCCGTTTCGCATGTAATGGTGGAAGCGGGCAAAGTCACACTCTCTTAGATATCGAGAGTTGTTCATGTGGCCCATGTAGTCCAAATCATGGGGGAGGACCATGCCGTCAATGCTTTGCTCGGCCAGCAAGTCCCATATTCTGGGTAGGAACCATGCCTCGAAGAACACCTGGGCCCCCCGCAGGAAGTACCATACATCCAGTGTGCAGAAGAGCAGGAGGAGGGCACCCAACACCAGCAGCAACATCTCTCTGGAACACATAAGATAAAAACTAATTGATCCCCAGCAGAAAAAAAATGTTGGACAGCAACTTGTGCGGATAAAAGATCAAGTTAAAGAAATGCAAAATAAGAGGTACATACAGTTAAATAAGAACAGAATAAAAATATAAATCAATACTTAACAAAAATCTACATTCAACAATTTTGTTTTTGTTTTCATATTTCACAGGTTTAAATTAAAAATCTTCATTTTTTTTATTCAGTCAACCATCCATGTTAGTGTGCACTTCTCCATTTCCAAGATAATCCATCCACCTGACAGGTGTGACACATTGAAATGCTGATTAAAAAGCAGCATTACTACACAGGTGTGCCCTGAGATGGTCATAGTAAATTGAATGTTCATTTCACTACCATAACATGTCTCCAATGTCGTTTCCATTAATTTGGCAGTAAATCCAAGCAGCCTCACAACTGCTGACCCACACCAGCTCAGGACCTCCACATGCAGCATCTTCACCTGCAAGATCATCTAAGACCAGCCACCCAGACAGCTGATTGTGCAAACTGTCAGAAGCCATCTCAGGGAAGCTCACCTGCGTGCTCGTTGTCCTCACTGGGGTCTGGACCTAACAGCAGTTCATCATTGTAACTGACTTGTGCAGTTGTGGGGCTGGTTGGATGTACTGCCAAATTCACAGAATTTACATAGGAGACAGCTTTTGGCAGTAAGATGATTCACAGGTTCGCAGGCAACAGCTCTGGTGGACATACCAACTGCACGCTCTCTCAAAACTTGTGACATCCGCAGCATTGTGCTGTGTGATCAAACTGCACATTTTAGAGTGTCCTTTAATTGTGACCATCCCAAGGGACATCTGCATAGTACTGATGCTGTTTAATCAGCATCTTGATGTGCCACACCCGTCAGGTGGATGGATTATCTTTAAAAATTAGTGCTCACTAACACAGATTTTAACAAATTTATGACCAAATTTTGAGAGAAATACATCTATTAAGTGCATAAAAAGACTTTAACTGTGAAAAATGGGAACAAAAACAAAAGTGCTGTGTTTAAATTTTGGTTTAGTATAAGGACATCTGGGGAGAAAATTGCAAGGTAAAGTGACACAGTGTGGTCAAACAGTCAGAGTCAGAGTCAGCAAGTCTATGTTAATGGTGTACACCAGACAGACAACATGATAAAGTAGTGACACTTTGATGCACATATAATATAGAAAATCACACCAATACAATATGTTATAATCTGGTGAATCCTGATTTAGATTATAGTATGGTGTAATGTAATAATACATATTAGTGACAAGCATTAAAACTCATTTAAAGGCAAATGTTATGCCACATATTTACAATCCCAAAGGCAATGACATTAATTTCCTTTCTAAATGCATGACCACACACTGTATTTAATCATATGTACCTTTGACCTCATCAATGTCAGTGCAGATGTATGGAAAAGCAATAGGTTAATGTTTTTCTCTTCACTCGTTTGCTTAATATTCATGCTGAAAATGTGGAAGCATCACATCGCCGTCATTTCCCACTTCAACCTTGAGGGCTTCACTTAGCTGCACGGAGCGCAACCTGCTGTGACAGCCAAATCTGTTAGCTTAGCTGCTAGCTACCGGCACTTGGTGGCCTTGCAGAGTACAGACTCTGGATGCACTACGCTGCTTCTCTTCTTCTTCTTTTTTAGTTTCCACCATGTCAAAATTTAAATAGTTAAAAATACGGTAGAATTGTTTTTTATGGGTGTAAAGCTTACCGTGCGTCCAGTAACGAGCGCTACCATGGGATGCGGTGCAACTTGAACAGAAACCACAGATAGAAACCGGTAGAATGAATGAACATGATTTCCGGGTGTGACGTCGCGCAATCTTCTTCTATGAGCTTCAATGGCAAGCGGCATCCTCAGTGCTTTACCGCCATCTTCTGGAGGTAGTTCACTCCTACCGTGTGCAGCCTCCAGCTTGAATGGTCTAGATCAGAGGCGTCAAACTCATTTTTAGTTCATCAGGGGCCACATACAGGCTGGACCTATAAAACTATATTGCATATTATCCTATAAATAACAAACACCTCAATTTCCCCCCTTTTTGTTTAAAGAAGTACATTTTAAAAACAGTTATCCATTTAGAAAACAGATGACCAACAGCCGGTGACGTCTTCAGAGGAATAAATGCAATTTCAACCCTTTTTTTTTTTAGCCTTAACAAGTGCATCACTACTAGTTGTGCAAGGACATCCAGACCCCCAGGTTGTATGTTTGACACCCGTGGTCCACATACTTATTAATACATTGTAGAAAGTACTGTTTACAGATGTTATCTTGAATGAAGGGTTTGCAAACAGCTATAATCTGTACATGTACAATGGTTTGACCAGTCTGACAATCTGAAAGGGCAGAAAGAGACAGAAAGACCTCTCCATGGGCTGAAAATCAGTTTCAACCTACTCAGTCAAACCTCAAGAGTGCAGAGGGCCCAAAGAAAAGCTTTCCATAATATTTGGAGCCCAGTTGCACGGTTGAAGTTCAGTAATGATCTAGGGTCACTTACACTTTTCCAGACTGGAAAAACAAATTCAAAATCAAAGTGTATTTGTGGGAGGAATGGAAAGTATTCTCCCATCATGCAACATTGTGGAGACATCAACTAAATTAAAGTTTTAATCATTAAATTCTTCTTCTTTTTGGGGTCAAAACTATTTCAAATGTAAATAATACATCTAGTTTCTGAATAATACAATTTTTATCTCTGTTAAAGTAGCCAATACTTAAGGATAGAAGAACACATTAATATAACAGGTTATAAGCATGATTCTGGTGCCTTACAATGTTCACTGAGACCTGTTAGATGCTTCCCTGTAAGCACATCAACATGATTTCAAATCTGATTTGTTTAATTGCTGCCGTAATACACAAAGATACACTTTATACAATCACATTACTTTATTATTACTGAATTAGTAATCACGTTAGCCTCTCCAACAATCTGGTGTGCTAGTTCTTCCAGTGTTGACATAAGTCTAAGGAAAGCTTGTTTTCACATCTGTAGGCACGAGTGTGTTTGAATCCAAGTAATCGTAAACAGAAGAAAAATGTCTTTTTAATCCTGAGATGGTAAATTAGCTTTCTTGCAAAGAGCCAGCCGTAAAGCTGCCCATGCAATGTCTCATTTGTTCTTCTCGTCTAGTCCGCTCTGGGCTCTGAGGGCCTGGCTGCTGGCAGAGATGAAGCTGACCCAGTGCTGAAGGTCCTCCGGAAACTCAGGGCACTCCACCTGCAGGGGGCACACCATACACTCAGTGTTCTTCAGTTATTAAAGGTGACATATTTGCATGTGTGTTTGTTCATTCGTTCCTTACCTTTCGCTTACACAGGTGCTGCATGATCTTGTCCGGGCTGCTGCGTATGACGCTCTGCTTGCAGTACATGACGGCACACACCAGCCCATCTTTTGTTGACACAAATCTCTGCTCCAGGAAAAAGGCTTTGTCGTCCCAAGTGACGATGCGACTCCGCAGCTCGTACCCCTCACCTATACACAGAGCCCTGCGGTAACGGATGGTGGTGGCCCCCACTACCATCGAAGCTTTGAGTGCTCGCAGCGCCTTGAACACGCCGTTACGCATGTACAGAGAGAAGCGGGCAAAGTCACACTCTCGGAGGTAACGAGCGTTGTTCATGTGGCACATGTCGATGTCGTTGGTAGTGACCCGGCCTGTTTGAGTCTGCTCTGCAGTGACATCCCAGATTGGAGGCTGGAACCAGGCCCGGATGATCACAGCTGCTGCCCTGAGGAAGTACCACGCATCGAAAGTGCAGAAGATAGCCAGCAAGATGGCGAGCACCCACAGCACCCACCACATCTCCCTGGAGAAAGGAAACACACCACACAGGAAGTTAGGGGGTCACTGTGATGTGTAGGTGGGATGTAACTGAAGAAGCTGAGCTCAGGTAGCTGTATGATGGCTATGGTGTTTGATTCAAGTTATCTGACAATCAAAAAATCCATTTTACAAGGGGTAGAAGTAAAAGTGAATGTTAATGATTTATTTAACAGCTTTTACTCATCATAATCCCACCTTCCATTCAAGAAAATGCCAAAGTAAGAATTTGATATCAGCTACTATTAATGCCCAGTTTACATGGCTGCATGAAGTGGTGTTGCTGGTTAGGATGTGCCCCAGTGCACACTATTACAAGCACTACTTTGAGCACAGGCATATGTCTGTGTCGGCAAGTCAAATCACTCTCAAGGGAACATTCTCTGCTCTAGAGAGAATGCCACTTTTACACTGCCAGATTTTCAGTGAATGTTGGGCTGTTTTGCCAGCAAGCTGTGAGCGTTTAGACACACAGAGCCGGATTGGCGAGGTTAATCCGAGGTACCCAATTTTCCACCTCATAGGGGTAAACATATTGGCAGAACCCTTTTAGTATAAACAGACCAAGGCAGCCTTCCGCAACGGGAGGTGCTGTTGATGACTTTTGGGAGGAGCTGTTGATGACGCCGCACGTGCGAGCAACTGGTGGTGGATAAACTGGAAACAGCTGATAGCAGGAATGAGTAGCTAGTAGCAAGAGGGAAACGCAAACCTGACAGACACTGTAAAGATGACCAACTGAGGAATTGCGCACCCTTCTTGCCTTTGCAAACAAAGAGGCCAAATACTCTCTCTACGGGTATCTGTGAGCAGCTATACTTGAGTGAGTGTGAACAGGTTGTGCAGGAAAGACAGGTGCTGGCTCAACTTGTCAAAGCATGATCAGATAGGAGTCAGTGAAAAGATTACCACGTTAAAAACATAGTGTAGACACCAATCCCATAAAGTAAAGTTGTAACAAATGATATGCTAACTCTGAGATAAATGCTAGCTTCATAAACCGTAATTAATTAATGAACTAAATAAATCAGTGCAGTGACCGCAGAGCGAGTGAGCTCTAAGTTACTTCAGTTTAGTATAAACGGTGCTACAGTTTAAGAGTAATGCTTTGTGGGAAATATCATTCACAAGAGTTTAAATCAATGCTGTAACATTTTATGATTTTAGATTTAAGCTAACGTTGGTATAAACGCTGACAGGTCTGCAGTAAAACTAGCTGCTGACGTAGTGTCGATAGTTTTCAGTCTAACTTTACAGTGAACGTAAACTAACTAACAAAGTAAAGATACTAACAGTTTAAACTTTTAGTAGAAAACTAATAAAAACTCACCTGCTGTGTTGTTGCTCCTGTTTCCTCTCAAACCGGCCGAGTCAACAGCTTCGAGCCCAGCACACAGTCCAACATCACGGAGTCAAACCGGAAAGTTTAGGCACGCATTTAAAAGCGCTTCCGTTGTGACCCTTCAAAATAACAGCATAACTGACGCCGGCGTTTTGACGTTTAATCGGTAACAAAGCGTACAAACAAGAATAATATGATTTATCTGTTATGTTATCACTTTCTAATGTTGTAAAATTGCCTCTTTATATCACGCGTAGCTCTGCAATGCAATTAATACATTTTTTTTAATCCAAGGAAATTTAATTTGAAAACAAGAGTGACCCATTTCCTCTCTTGTTTGGTGCCCGGGCGTGACGTAAACCAGACTGTATAAATAAGTAGAGCAAGAATAAACGTTGCTATCATTATTATTATTATTATTATTATTATTATTATTATTATAAGTATTATCACAAACAATGATATTACCACTACTGATAATGAATAATAATAATAAAAAAAATCATTAATCTTGGCGAGTCCCCAGTTGTCATTTTTTGGAAAAGAATAATTAAATTTATGTCAATCTTAAAGCTTTTACCTTATTTTTTATCCTCAGCAGTGTTAATTATCAGTAAGAAATTCCCCCAAAAGCAATTTTAATGGTTATAATTTTGTAAACTTTACAAACTGTCACATGCAAATTATAACTGTATGCAAATTGTGTACTGTATATGAAATGTTAACAATGTAAAGAGATATACAATTATCTAAAATGTCCCCAGTCTTGCTGAGAATTATTGTCTTCAATAGTCTTCGCTTCAAAGTACGGTGTGCTTAATGAGCTTTTGTGTGGGGTTTCTTTAATATGCCATGAACATTCCAGGGACTGCAGATGAAATTTGGCCTGTATGACTAAATCAGGCACATTTACATAAAAGACCCAAGTGTGCATTTTAATTAATGTGCATTGTCCCTTACTCCTTTCTTAAATAAAACAAACATCAGGTGAAAAATATAAGTTGCTCCTTTCACTCACACAGACTAGGCTATAGCCTGATGATATAAAAATCCTATGTGACTTAATAGCACATCAAATAGATCAGCTTTTACAGGGATTAATTGGGGGGAAAACCCCAAAACAAGTGTTTCTGCAAATTTGAAAATAAATTAAAACAAATACGATGAACTTACACTTTGATTTATTAAACTTCAAAAAAGTTATTTCAAATTTTCCATGCAATTTGGCTGATAAAACAGTGAATAAGAAAACAGCACAACATGGAAAAAGCACCCTGAACAATCTAAAGTTAAGAGCAAGAATGAACTCCAAACACAAGTATCTCAACAGAGGAAATAAAATAACTGCTCATGTAAAGAAGCGACGTTGGGGCAGGAGTGAAATTAATAAGAATAACACACACTAATTGCTCCTAACTGACAGGATAATGTGTTAATATGAATGAACTTGTAGAGAATAATATAAAAAGCAGCTGGTTATTTTTGTCATGTGAACATGACGTCCAACTACTCAGTTGTAGTTTCGATCTGGATTTGCCGAGAACGATGATCCATCACCATTTTCTTCATGGCCTGGTCCGCCGTGATGTCACTCATTTCAAGCTCATTTCTCGGGCCGGCCGTCGGGTCGTACTGGTGTCTGCAAGGACAGTCAACACATTATGCCAACTTTACATTAAAAGATGAGTTCATGTGCAACTGACAACTGTCAGTCACTAAGCTAACCAAACCTCACTTTTAATTATTATCAACAGTAGTAAATAAACTCACTGCTTCAGGTGCTCCTCAATGGCCTTGCGTTCATACACAGTGCCATACACTGTTTTCACAGGATCAACAAACATCTTCTTGGTGAGCGGACAGATCAGATGTTGGGGTATGAACTGTGGCACAGTCTCCACCAGTTTCTTAAAATAAAAACAAAAACAGTGCAAACAGTTTGGTGAGTAAAACCTGTACGGCACTGAATTGTAAGAATAAAAGTGATGACCAGCACACACTTAATATAAAGGAACTCATTTACTTTCTCCATGTCATCCATTGAGATTCCTGCGTTTTTCTCTGTATGTTTCTCAGCTTCTCGTTCATACGTCTTGCGACTTGTCAGGAATTCTTCTGCCAAAATGCTTTCAAAGAAAAAAGGGAGTCAAATGGGACTCAAGTGTTTGCTCTACAGTGCTGAATCAACACCTGTGATGTATTTCTACTGTGCCTAACATTTTGAATAAACAGAACAAAGTGAAAATGGGTTAAAAACATCCTCAGCATAACAAATATCTCTTGGTGAAAATGCCCTTTAGTGCCCATAACATTGACATATTTATGACTGTGTATATGTGTCACCTGTCCAGTGGATCATCAGGCTCAGGGATGATGAGCAGTCCATACACAGCTTCCAGGATCTCCCTCATGGTGATGTGAGCATTGTAGTTGCGGTCGAATATGTTGTGGCAGATGCGGCCCACGCTGTTGACATTGCAGTGGTACACCTGTCATCGTGTTAAGAAAACACGCACATTCTGAACAGACATTCCTTTATCAGTGATGAACAATCACAATGTGTGTCTACATATTACAACAGCCTTGTCATTTATTTGTATTTTGGCAGGATACAGGTGTGACAAAGCGGACGACTGGAGGCTTCGCTGGGTAGTCAGGACCAAACTGGCAGTACAACTCAAACGCTCCTTTCTTATACGGTGTGTCAGGAGGGCCTTGCATGAGGATCCTCCAGAACCCTGAAACGATAAGAAACTAGAATTACCTCCATGTGCATATATGCCTCAGCCAACCTGTCAAGTTGCAGTTTATATCTCTCTCGGTCCTGACTAATATGCTGTTAAAACTTTCAAGAATTAATTGAAATGTATTATGTGTATTTCTTGTGAATGGTGGACACTTCATACACATCTTCATAGGGCTGCCCCTGAAAGCCAGAGAAGTCTAACAGTTTTTTTTGCTAGTCAGTGTGCTGTGCAGTGAACGTCTAAGGACGTTTTGGTCCCCAGATTTTGCTGTGGAGTGAGCACTCTTGACTTTCACGCTACTCTTTCGTACAGGGAATTGCTGACAAGCCTGCAGCAGCACAGAGGAAGAGGGGCTTTGCACCATAAAGCTCAGACATTATCCTCTCTCTTCTGCTTTAAAGTGGTCAGTTTACAGCTCATAGTAACTTACAACACAGGCTCTGGCTTTTGTTTGATATCTAGTGTCGGCAAAAAATGCTATTTTGTCGTTAGCTTGTTTACCATATTACGCTAATATCGTGCTCTCCCTGAACGTCCCGCTGAGCCCCATTCATTTGCGCATGCTGTCGCCATGCTGCCTGCTCTCTCCGGTTTTACGCCAGGACCTAATTGTATTGCGGAGTTTTGCACAGCGGCGACCAGATCTTTGCTCTCAAACCACAAACACAACAGTTGGCACAACAGCTGGCACAACAGTTTCCTTCAGTACATTATTCTATGCTTTCTTTTGACCTCACATTGGCTAGTCATCCTGTTTAATTTGTCTTCTGATTAAATCAGAACCGTTGAAACAAGTTGTAGGAAGCCTCTGCAAGTAATTGGTTGCTGGCAGTGTAGAGCAGATGTGCTGCTGGTTCTGCCGACCTGAATAGAATATAATGTCTATAGCCTTACTATTGTGTACAGCCTTTATAGACTGAGCTGAGTAGTGATGTGCAGGTCGACTCGTAACCCACGGGACCCGCAAATGGACCTGCGGGTCAGGCAGCAGTCATCTTCTGTTAAATCAGTCTGTAAATGATATTTTGATATTATTATTATAATCTATTAATCTATAATCTATTACTTTCATGGCATCCGAAGGTGCTGATGCGTTGAGCAGGTGATAGTCCGCGGCCGTTTTCAAAACACACTTGTGTCACGCACTCCAAAAGAAACTTGTTGAAACTTTAAACAATAATTTATTGTACAAAACGGGGGAAACAAACGTTGACAAAAACGGTTCCATAATTCATATTAAATTCAAAAGATAACGAAAAAACAGCTACAAGTTAGAGGGAATAGTGATAAAGTGGTAAAACTTGGCATTGATCCACAGCCTCAGACGGATGCGCTCAAGCCTGCCGTGCGCACAAGCTCTGTTTGTAGGCTATACTATATTTTCACATTTTTAACAATGCAATTTAAAAGTTTTGATTTTTATTGATAACCTACATTTACCAACAACAAAAAGACTACATTTAGCACCAAAAAATATGTAAAAAAAAAAAAAAATAATAATACTGACCAAAAAAACCCCCTCAAAAAACAAAATAAAGTAAATAGAAAAACGAATATCGAATACCAAATTTTCATAACGAATACCTACCCATAGAAACGAATATTCGAATATTTGGTTACAGCCCTACTCCGCGCACAATGTCTGCGGTCGTTTGAGGTTTTATAGTCAAGTGTCCCACCACGTACCAGTTTCCTACATTTCTCATGACAATTTCCTACATTTCCCACGATACTTCAGCACTTGGAGCTCTTGTTGTCATGGACTCATCCATGGATGAGGAGGAAGAAATACTCTGCCTTTTGGCTATGGCCAAAAAAAAAGAAAAGAAGGTGGTACATAAGGCCACTGAACCAAAGCAGGGATGAAGAAGGGGAGTATAATACGCTGGTGAGGGACATGAAAGATATGGACGAAGAAAAACAATTTAAATACTTCAGAATGGAAGTATGCGGGTCCAGGCCTCTCGCCCACCTGAAGACCCACAGGGACCAAGAAGGAGGACAGACATGTAACAGACATGTGACGTGTCTGGCGGACGTCCGCTTTTCAGTACGCTTTCAGTATGTCTCGAGTACATGCGGACGTAGGCGGAGTCTGCTCCACGTATGATCCGGCCTTAAGTCTGAACTACACTTACATACACTGATTTTAAAGAGAGAGTGAAATCCTTGAAGTCTAGGCTTTTGGTCTGTAAATGTTCTGATTGTATGAAGGTTTGTTCTGTGTGTGTAAATGTTTTTCTAATTATTGTCAACTGTAACTATGTGACTGTATCCCAAGGCAATTGAATCGAAAGCAAATGGACTTTGTTTTGTCCAAAAACCGAAGTCCATCAGCCTTTAGTGCAAGAGGATGTTTTTCGACAAATTTAAAAAAAATTCCTCAAGAGATTCCTGAGACATCATGTTCATGAGAATGGGACAGATACAACCTGAAAATATAATATGTGTTGCTATTTAAAGCTACATATTTACATGGATAAAAAAAACCTGTACCTGAAAACAAGAAATGCTGCTTATTGTGAATCCCAGTTTACATTGTGTACATTCTGCGGATAAAATATACAATGTTACCTAACTAAAACTATCCCAGATAAACACACACACAAACAAAATCCCCACAAAAAAAAAAAAATACACTACACTGAAATGAGAGGACATGCCACTTACTGATGTCCAACTCTGATGGAAAGACCCTGAAGAAGGGATGTGGGTTACAGTGAAGGCTCCTCAGCTCATCCAGGACACGTTTGTTATACAAATGCCGACCCTTTATCTTCTTTTTCAGAGCACTATTCAGAAAGATCATTAGTGCTTTAAAGTTATTACAAACACAAAAATATATTGATATATTGCTATAATATTGTAAATATTATAGCAATGTATATACAGTAAAAAACATCATCATCATTATTATTATTGTTATTACCATTATGGTTTTGAATTTATAGGTCTAAGATTGCAGCCTTACAGATAATAGCTTGGCTGTAAACTCAAACCTCGATCACACAAAGCATTTTGCAGGTTGCAAAATGGCAAAAAGGAAATGCGAGGCACATAGCAACTCAAAAAAAAAAAAAAAAAAAAAAAAAGCGAGCAAAAAGCTTAATTCCCATTAAAAATATTTACAGGAAGCCGCCTCCAGCTTTGAAATGCTTTGTGTGATGGGGGCCTTAGTCTGGTTTTGTTTAAATTGATCATCAGCATTATTTTTTGTAAACATTGTCAATGAAAAGATGCCTCTCACTTTGTCAGCCCATTCTCTGCACTCTAAATCAAAAGGTATGACAGCAGGTGAAAAGTGGTCACCAGTTGGATATGGTTATAGTAACATTACCTGACCAGGTTTATTATCAGCCTCTATGGGACTGTTGCTTCTGTCACTCACCACTCTGTCACTGTCCCTTTGCTGTTTATCTGGCTTGGCAGGGACGTCTCTGGACAGTCGTCATACCCATGAGTAGTAAAGATGCTTGCCAAACGACGCTATAAAATGACAACAAATTAATTAGCATGTCTCAGAATGTGCAAAGGTTATGCCTGGGTTAAACACTAATGTAATTCATTTTCATATCACATCTAACAGAATGGTAGACAAATAATCTATAGTAACTAACCCGACTGATGGAAGACGGGTCAAGTGTTTCCTTGAGTTTCCTCTGCTCCAAAGACAGAACTGTCTCAATCTCAAAGAGCTTCAGACCTTCTTTGGTTGTCTGTGGTTTGAAGCAGCAGCCACCTGGAAGCAACGTGGATGTGCAGTAGAGAAACTATTAAGTATTTGAGTAGAGATCTGTTGGAGTACATATCCATGTCCATCAAAACAAACATGTTTTTGAGTTACAATACCGTTTCCTACCTTACAAGATGCGGACTCTAACACAAGGGCTAAAAAAACAGAGAAGCACAAACCTAAACTAAGCACAAAAAGTAAGGAAATTTGTGTTTGGTAGATTATTTCTTTGTTGTAACAATGCTTCTTGGCAATAAATCTTATACCGTTGTGTAGCCTGTTTATTTCCCTTTTAAATGGTGCCACATTTGTAAGGAACATGTGTTGGTGGGATGAGCAGCAGAGCTGAGTATGTGGGTTGTGCCCATGAAAAATTTGCTGTTGACTCTTGTTTGGCGTTGTTTGGTGGATTGGATAATTGAAGTCTAAAGAAACAAGACCTACTGGCAATTTAACAATTTATTCATTTAACAAACAAGCGTGTGGAAGAACCGTACACAGCCACAACAGCCTGGCACCTCCTCCTCATGCTGGTCACCAGCCTAGTAACACACTGCTGTGGGATGGCATCCCATTCTTCAACCAACTTTTGTCACAAGTCAGCCAACGTGGTTGTGTTGCTCACTCTGGCACGAGCAGCACGCCTAAGCTGATCCCACAGGTGTCATCTTAGAGGATAGAGTTCGGTCCCAGACTGTGGAGATATGGGTTTGCCACTGGTTGCAGAATTTCATCTCGATATCTCTCTGCATTGAGATTGCCTCCAATGATGACAGGCCATGTTTTTCCAGTGAAGGAGATGCCACCCCACACCATCCCACTGCCTCCACCAAATGATGTTACTATGACAGGATGTCAGCACCTGGGGGTACCAGAAGCTCAAAACAAGAGTCAATAGTAACAGGCATTTTGGAAAATTTTTCATGGACACAACCCACATACTCAGCTCTGCTGCTCATCCAACATATGCATATTCCTTCTTTCCTTCCTTTTTTTTTTTCCCTAAGAATTATTTTTATTGGTTTTTATATCTACAAGTATCCACGATACACACATAAAACATAGAAACAAAATGTGGCACTATTTAAAAGGGAAATTAACAGGCTTTCTCACTACCAGCCCTATGAAGGTAAAATCAGCTTCAGACTTTCAGCCAAGAACTATAGTGGGACTCCAGGTGACAAGTTAAAATGTTACAACAGGAGTTACAGTCATCTGGTGTCAACAAGACTTTATGTCTGTGAGTTGAATGAAATAATTCATTCATTTTCACAATGACACAGTGACAATGCTAACAACTGCACCACTGTGCAGATGAAATGAAATCTTTTGAATGTTTAACCGCAGTTTCTTCATGACCCTAAAAGTCAGTCATAGATAATTTGTACGTACAGTACAACTATGGCATCATTTTTTTCACTCCTGACCCATCACAGGGATTCAATTAAAAGTCCAGTATGTATGATTTAAGGGCATGAAAACACAAATTATAGTGTTGACATATATTGTTCTACAATAGCACAGAATGGACAAATCAAACACTGGCTCAAGACAGGGCCAACCACATCTACCACCATACTTCTCCCACACGCTTGGCACATGGGAGAGGTTTTAGTTCTACAATCTCACCTCTAGATGTCACTAAAGCCTACACACAAAATCTTTGAGGGATGAGTCTTTGATGCCATACCGGTTGCATTGCTGATTCCATGCAGCATATTGTTCTCCACGTTTCCAAGAAGGATTGAATCCACAATGATGTTAGATTTCAGCAGTTTGGCTGTTACAACAACTGGCTCTATGGAGGATCTGTGGAAAGAATTGAGATGATCACGTCAGCTCACTTAAAAATATCAGAAACTGTAGTTATTTTGAAGTCACTGTTATTTCTTTGTTTTTTTTTTACTTCTTACAGTATGCACATTTTTACTTCTCACAGTATGCACATTCAATTCATGTACTGGTCAGTACATGACAACAGGTCAAGTAGATGAGAAAAATGTACCCAGAATCATTTCCATCAGTGAGACAGATGATGCGAAGTCTGCACTCTGGGAACCTCGTCTTGACCTTTTCTAACTCAATCGCCCCACGTCGCAGGGCGTCGTACAGCAGAGTACATCCACTTGCTTCAATGTTGCGTACATGCTCCTACAAACGTAAAAGGAGGTAAATTATCACATTAAGGCCAGCTGTAAATTTTTCTACAATAAAGGAAAGATAGCACAGATCTAATATCCTGACTTTACCTTGAACTTCTCCAGAGTTTCAGTAAACGTGTGGAGAATTTTCACCAGGGAGTCGAACTTCACAAGGCCGATGACATGATAAAAATCATAAGCCATGGTCCTTGTTGCAAAGTTGTCAAAGAGCTCTTTTACAACGTTGATCTTCTTTATTCCTGCACTTCCATAGCACTCTTCCTCCATGGAGGAGCTTGTGTCGATCAGCACCTATTAAAAATTCAAGTCACAAATAATATTGTAAGTGTGTCCTATTGTTACCTTGTTGAAAAACGTCTTTACATACATTTTTAAATGACTTATTAAGAGCGTATGATGTGCAATGTTTCCATAGTAGTCCATTCTTTAAAGGGATAGTGCACCCAAAAATGAAAATTCAGCCATTATCTACTCACACATATACCGATGGAGGCCCTGGTGAAGTTTAAGAGTCCTCACATCCCTTGCGGAGATCGGCACACGTGAGCAGGGAGCACAGAGAAGGAGTCAGAGCTACAGGCTACGGTGAGGCTAAAAACAGAGTTCATATGACGTTTTCGAAACAACTTTTTATGTCGCTGCTTCAGCACACTTGGATCACTACGGATGAGCAGTATGGAGATACTTTGTGGATTCAATTTTGTGTTCTTGGACGGTAGTCTGGGGCGCTGTCTGCCATTAGGTGTGCTAGCCGCTCCCCCCGCCGATCTCCGCAAGGGATGTGAGGACTGTGAGGATGTGAAAACTTCACCAGGGCCTCCATCGGCATATGGGTGAGTAGATAATGGCTGAATTTTCATTTTTGGGTGCACTATCCCTTTAACATGCATTGTGTATCATTTGGTGTGCAAATAATAAACGGTCTACTATGAGACAGACAAACTGTTACCAATATGGCCTCTTTTGGAGTCCTGGTTGTGACAAATGTCCGGTCATCTCTTTGGTCAAAAGTCCTGTGTTAAATTTAACATATAGAAAAATGGTGCTGTAAATTTTACAGAGGTTCATACAGTATATAAAAGAAAATACAATAGCTGCATCAATGTGACTCTATTCATTAGTGCAATTACCACAATTCATTCAGTTTACTGCTGCTACATCTGTTCTCCATATTTCACGTGCCACTCATAACTGTGTTAAACAACAAGGGTTGACTGGCTCTTTGTCGTCTCTATTTGTGCAGGGGAAATACAAACTGCTATTGAAACTGTAGAAAAAAACCCCTCTAGTACCTGTATACTGTAGTGTACAGAGACAATAATGCAAAAACACACCAAGCAGGAGAAAAAGTGCTGCCACACAGTGGCTATAGTTAGATGCAGCAACTGCTCCGAACTGGGGTAGTTTGGTTCTGTAGTGCAGCCAAACTACAAGGTGGGGATAATTAAAATTTTACTGGCAAACTGCAGCCAGAGAATACTCGCAACCAATGAGTAAAAAGAGTCCTGTGACTCCTGAAACATGTTGACATTTGTTATAAAGAATTTCTTCCCACCCGAAACACCCGAACACACCTCCTGGCCACAGAAACCTGAATTATTATGGTGATTATTCTATTATTTTATTCTATTTATTTAACCTTTATTTAACCAGACAAAACATATTGACCCATTTTGCTGCAGCTTGGTTTGGTTTTGGCAAAAAAGATGCCCACAGAAGTGCAAACATTACACATTGTGGAGGATTTTGTAAACAGCAGTCAGCAGGTCAGAAACTGCTTTCATGCTCTGATGCAAATCTTCACTAAAATATAACTGACCCAACTTTTAGATTGTAATTTATAGATTGACTCCAAATTGACTGTATCTATAGAGATCATGCATGCATGCAATTTCACAAATGTCAGATTCTAGAAAACATTTCACCTGTTTTTGTTGACATGATTTTTTAAATTTCATGTCTTATTTATTTATCTAATATTTTAAAATTTGAGCCTGGAAAGCACACAGGGATTACAGGCATCCAAAATCAGTCATCACAATGATTACTGTTCCCAATGCCTCCGTAAACAGGAATTTAAAAAGAAAAAAGTATCTCCTCAGAGAGCTTCCTTGATGCTGGGAAGCACTTACCTGGCTGCCAACACATTCACATCCACTGCTTTGTCTTCACCAGTCAAACAATCGAGCACTCTGATCTTATCGGGGGATGCTTTTTCTCTACGCATACATATGCCAATGTTGTCTGACAAAGAGGGAAAAAAAAGACTAAATGAAACAATTTACATTACAAAGCTTCCCACAAACATGGCCCTTAATATCAGAGGCAATATGAAAGACAATAGGAAGATCCTCTCAGACTGTTGCAAACATTTTCTGCAGGCCCTTTTAATCTATACAAATGCATCATATCATGAGTTTATATTTTACACGTAAAGTCAAACTAACTGCAGCTGACAAATAAAAGTGTTGGTGTAAAAAGTACAATATATCCCTTTAAGATGTCTCGGAGTAGAAAAAGTTGTAAGTATCTCCAAACTGTACCCAAGAACAGTACTTGAATAAATGTTTCTTGGTTGATCAGTTTCACACCCAGTGTATGGGTTTATACAGAAAACAATAGGTGCAAATGTGCATCATACACCGCCAGTGTGGCTTTCTTTTTGAGCTGGCAATACCATTTGAAACACACATGTGCACAGTCATGAATAACCCATCCAGACGTACCTTCACTTAGTAGAATAAGGCGTGCATTAGAATGTCCTAGCTCCTTCAGATGTAGAGGTGGGATCACATTCAGGCACTGATGGGAGGGTGATTTTAATTCTTCCATCATACCTTCAAAAGTCTTCTCCATCTTTATCTGAAAGCTGACATTTAGTTTTAGTTTGGTTAAAAACAAGGTTTAAGTCTGAATGCAATGTCAAATGCAAAAATATTTTGCACTTCATTGGGGGAAAAAAACCCCATCTAATTTAAATACTTCTAAGAAAAGTAAAAATATGATGATATATACTTCTGGCCAGTTGTCTTGTCATGGTCAATCCAAAGAGGATATGTTCTGGTGGTTGGAGGCAAACTCAGCAGGATTTTTTCTACGTCGCTGGCTCTCTGTATTGATGTTTCTCTCAAGATCTCTTCAGTGCAATTTGGAATTTTCTCTCCGTCTAGACAAAAGAATAGAAAAAGAAGTGAAGCTGGTAGTATCACACAGTGTTCTAATAAATAATAAAATAATAATAAAGTGCTGCTCTAAAAGAAAAATGTGTACCGAGTTAAGATTGATACTAATGCTGTTTCCATGCAGCTGGGATACAATACTGAGATTTGACGCTTTGCACAAACTGCACTAAGTTCCAGTAGCTCTGAATCTAACCAGCTCACTGCAGCAGCTTCTTCTACTGTTACCCACAGTATTCATTAAGGCATCGGCTCCGTAAAATAGCAGGAAAAAATGTCCATATCTTGCTGTGTTGACCAGTCTGGAGCTGGCACCACTAAATTTCCTTTGGCTGCATTTTCTAACTGACCTCTGCTTCTCTCGAGGTGCATCTATGTTGTGTCTCCTCATACATAAAACCTGTGCAGAAAAGTTGAATGATTGTTTTAGTGTTACCTCTGATTTTCTTGCAAACGTATGCTCTTTCAAAGACTCCAGGAACTCCAGGTACTCGGACTGGTTCAGAGAAGCGGTTGCCGTCTATGCACTTGAGAAAGATTGGTGCGTAGTTCTCGTGGTCTGTTGACTGTGTCTGTCACAATAATATGCAGGCATTACTTACGTGATTAACAATGGAGTAGGAATTTACCATAATGCTTTCATCAATACATTCAACTCATGTATCACCTATTTGCTCAAGTTAATGACAACTACCACAAAGCAGTGATGGTTTAGGTACTGAAAATCTACACTCAAGTAAAATTACAATTACTTCCATTAAAAAGCCACAGAAAAAAGACGGGGATGTAGGTGGAAATCTTGTGTTTTGATGCTTGAGATAAGAGCGGCCTCCTCCAATACAAAAGAGGCTCTCGTTTTTCTGAAATCTGATTGGCTCAGCCACAGTCATCAGTCATTACTCATGACAGACCAGGCTAGTTTGACTGTTAGACAGAAAACTTGTATAAAGCCAGGAAAAAAAGTAGCGTGGAAAAAATTGAATAAAAAAAACTTAAATCTTTACAAGAAGAGGCAGAAGTGCTCCAAAATAACTGACTTGTTTGGCCGCGGCATTGGTTGACGGGCCAAGGCTGCTGGTGTTGCTAACGATGGAGATGGAGCTGGAGTGTCATTATAGCAGGTGTATTAATGTTAGCTAATGTTCTTGAGTGTGTAATGTGCAAGGTTGGCTTTGGTAAATTGCGTATTTCTTCTAGGTATCTGTTTCAAGAGGCCAACTAGCCTACTAGGTATTGCATTAAGTCATTATCATCTAAACCTGTACTAAAAGAAAAAAAAATTGCTTGCTTTTTTCCTGTGGATGCATCATGCAGTTAACGTTAGGTGGTGCTCCAGTCCAAAGGACAATGAAGCTGAGGAACAGACTAACCCCCAGTCGTGATGAGGAAGAGGATGAGACCAGAAATATGACAGGTGCAATGTGAAGGCATAGCCTACTATGCATTACAATTTAGCCAGAGGAAAACCTTTTTAGTAGTATTAAGTAGGGGTGTAAATCACCAGCTTCATCACGATACGATGCAATCGATATGATGCGATATCATATGCCCATCTAACACAATCATTTTCATCAACTCACAAAAACAACTAGAATATGATTTGACCATTTTATTTCTGAGCTCTGTTTGTTGTTTGAGAGGAGGCACGCTTGCCCAGAAATGGTGACACAGATGTGCTATGTGAATTTCAAAATAAATGTGTATCTTTAAGATGACGATATGGATATATGTTACTGTCTGGCAGATATATGTTACTGTCTGTTACTGATATGTTTTCATTTTGCATCGATATAATCAGATCGTTAATCAATGAATCGACGTATTGATGTGGATCGATGTATTGTTACACCCCTAGTATTAAGTGGGATTCTTTTTGTTGTAGTAATAAGTTGACTAAAAGGGCAGACAATTATATTGTGCATACAATTAGATTTATTAGGATAGAGCCATATGCTCTTATTTTAAGTTAAATTATAAGCACATCGCCATTTGTGGCCAATTCATTATTGCAGGGGTGGCCAACCCGCAGCTCACAAGCCGCATGCAGCTCTTTGCATATGAGTGTGCGGCTCTTCGATCCATTAATTAACACCATCGGCATGCAGCTCTTCCATCCTTCATAAAAAATCAATTTATTGTTATGAGTGCATATGGTCCTTAAAGAAATGTAACAGGCTTAAGTCAAGCAAGCGAGCGAGAGAGAGCGAGAGCGAGGAGTGCGCATGGGCAGGTGAGAGGGTGTGGAGTTCGGGAGGAATGCAGGACTGCAGCGCGGTGGCGATAATCGCACAACAAAAAATGTCAGGGAAGAAATGCGTGTCTTTGTGTGTGTGTGTGTGTGTGTGTGTGTGGGTGGGTGGAGAGAGTAAGAGAGGGAGAGACTGTGTGTGGATGAGTGTGGAGTAGTGTTGCACGGTATACTGGTACCAACGGTAGACTGCACACGCCACATAACACGCCACATACTTGTGTGCCGTGGCGGCACACAGGTATGTGGCGTGTCAGAGGAGAAATGAGCTGTTCACATTTCTCTCTTGTGGCAGGTAACGGTCCACAAACCTCACCGCACTTTAGGGACTGTTCTTTACTTGTCAGGGGAGGAGGGTGGCTGGTTGATTTTTATCTCATTTATTTATTTTATTTCAATCCCCCCTATGTTAATCACTTATTGATGCTGTTTTTGAAGTATGAATAAGTCAATAAGTAATTTATTCCATTGAAATATCAGTGATGTACTATAGAAAAGTGATTTATCTTTTTATAAATGACAAAAGGCACATCTGCCTCATTTTTGCTGTGGTATTGTGATACTACTCAGAAGCGTGATACTTTCGCTGGTATCGTACCATGGGTCCCAATTTTGGTACCATAACAACACTAATCTGGAGAGAGTGGGAGAGGGAGAGACTGTGTTTGTGTGTATCTATATTCATAGTTATTCATTTGTGTGCAAGATAAATAAATCTGGCTTTGAAAATTGGAAATGTATGGATTTTGATTTTATGTCATTTCGTGTTTGTGTGAGAGGGAGTGCGTTTGTAAGCACACGTGTATGATGTGGCTCTTTGTACTACCATGGTAATTTCTGTGGCTCTTGGTCTGTGACTGGTTGGTCACCCCTGCATTATTGCATTTATTTCATAGTCTGGAAATAAACAATAACTGCTGATTTTTTTTTATGCAGTTGATTCTGAGGACAGCGTTTGTGCAGTGTGTACAGTGTGTACAAGCAAATAGAGGACTATAGGTTGAAACATGTGGGCCAGTGCGCCTGAATGTCCCGGGTTGCATTTGTGTCTCGGTCCGCTCCTTGTCTCATCTCTTATACAACATATGTGAACATGTAAAGATACTTTATTTGCACTTAGTTATACATTCATACTTTTGTTTTTGGGCAATCTTATAATTCTGCATGTTACTAGAGTACTACTTACTAATTACTAGAGTAAATCTAAAAGAAATCAGATATGAGCATTTGAAAGCTCATTTTTCCACAAAAAAACAAACAAAACAAAAAACAGTCAAGGAGCATAACCCCGGGACCCCCTAGCAGGTGCCAGGTCTCGTATGTATCCTTCTATATTTAAAATGCTGTCAGTGTCAGTCTTCATCCTCATACCTTTGCTTCTGATATGAGATGTGCCCAGCAGTACAGTGAATTCTCAAAGACATCCAGGTCGTCAATGACTTTCTCTCCTTGTTGTTTTCCACTTTGAGGCAAAAGCTCTCTGAAGAGTATGTACATACCTTCAACAACTGCAATCTGCAACAGAAGAACAAGCACCTCTAAAGGAACGGGGACTGGCAAATGCACACATCACTGTGTAAAGGTTCAGTTCAACCAAATTACAGGAAAACATCTTCCCACAATAATGGCGAAATGGAGAAATGTTAAATTTCATCTGCAAAGATATCTGCTGCTGTAACCAACACAATGGAGGTATACAGGTTTCTGCTTTAAAAAAAATGTTCCTAGATAGATCTATTTCCAAAAAAAAATAATACTGGTACTTTTTTAGCAAATTAAATCTGCACAAAAATCAAATGTTTTTGCAAGACTAGTTATATATCATGACTGAACAAATGCCCACAATGCAATGCAGCAAAAATAATATTGGCTATACAGGGTGAATTATATTGGCCTATATTGTTTACCTTTTGATTCCTGGTCAGTGTTTCATTCCTGATGAGTAAATGATGCAAACTTTGTGCAAGAGGATGACATCCAGTCAGTTTCCGTATGTAGGAAATCAGTTCCCTCTGTTGGTCTGTTGTATAATTATTTCTCTAGAAGAAAATATGGAATAAGGAGGGATAACTCAACAATGTACCAACTTCATTCCTAGATTAGCCATCTTTTCAGATTCACTTAATCATTTTTAATGGTACCAAGAGTCTACAGCCATGCTAACGTCGCTGCTGACATTGGAACCATGTTATTATCGTGGCTAAAAACAACATGACAAACTGATTTATAAAATATCATCCATACTGCCAGGGTTTTCCCTGCCTATCTAAGACAAAGGCAGGCCGCCTGGGTGATTTTGGCCGCCGCCAAATGTGCGTGCATGTGTGCGCATGGGGGGCGTTCAGATATAGTATCTTTTGCATGCACAAACCCATTACTTTCAATGTAGAGGCACGTCATGCGCGTTCACAACCCAAAGCGACGCCATAGTAGCACGTATTTGGGGCAACACGCTTATTTTTTCCGTCTGGTGCACAACTCCACAGACCTGCTTCTCCCTCCAATGTTGCGTCAGATCCCAGTTCACCCTCAGGCTGTGTCTGCCCCGTTTGACTTGTATCATCAGAACAGACATGTCCTGTGATTTTTAGCCTCCTTTCACATTTAATAGAGGGGGGACAATACCTGACAGTAGTATTCTCAGCTGTCAGGATGTGCCTGCTGTAAAGGGTAAATATAAAGGCTATAAAGGCTGAAAATCACAGGACGTGTCTGTTCTGATTATACAAGTCAGCAGTGTAAAGCTCAAGCATGTGGGGACCTCCTTTCATGTTTAATAGAAGATAGAAGTGGGGACCGTAAATTAAAGTTCAGCTGTCAAGATGCCCCCCGCCACAGGCCTTTGCCACCTTGGTCTCGAAAATACCCAGGGAAAACCCTGTGATCACTTAGTGAAGTCAGTTTACCTGATGAACAAATCTGCAGTTTACCTGTTCAAATATCTATGTAATATGTATGTTGGAAAAACAAAGCAAGAGTTAAAAACCAGGATCTGTAAACCTAAGTGCGTACTTGATACATTTCCT
Organism: Epinephelus awoara; assembly: GCA_035609425.1. Taxonomy (NCBI): domain Eukaryota; kingdom Metazoa; phylum Chordata; class Actinopteri; order Perciformes; family Serranidae; genus Epinephelus; species Epinephelus awoara. The sequence goes on along the minus strand of CM069306.1, from coordinate 20,165,570 downwards.
TAATACCCTCAATCTGCTTGGTTGTAACACAGTGAATATATTTGTGCTAGTCTGTCAAGTTTTGGTGCTCTTCATCGTGGCATTCTGTGCTATCAAAGGTCATGGCTCCCCCTGTTGGGATGTACTGGTTGTGCTGGTTGTGGTCAACTAAAATTCAGCGAACCTGTGTCTATTGTTGTGGCATTGCCAGAATACACACTGAAAAAGGGCATCCTGCCCAAAATGTCTGTGTGGCAAAAAGAAATTAAGAAGCAGTGGAGTGATGACAATGTAATATAGAATAAAACTTACAACAGCATAAAGTGACGACAGGAACACACTGATTCCTTTCTGGGTTTGTTGAACTGAAGGCACAAAATCATTAATGAAGAAGGTCTCGTATCTTGTCTCGTCAGAAAACGTGGACAAAAAGAAGTTGACTGTTGACCCTGCACAGATCCCACAACTCTCCAGAGTGTCACCACCATGTTGTTGGCTCCTGCGATATAATAAGCACAGGAGAGAACACAAGTGCTGTGTGAAAATCTGAATACTGACAAAGAGGGCCACAAGACATGAAATCAGTGCTTGATGTGGTAACTCTGAGTTACTTGTAATGGAGGACATTTGCTGGGATTCCACTTTCATTCGCCAGCTTGAGTCTGAGACTGGCCACGGTGTCACTTGTCAAGCTCACTTTCACCTCAAAGTCTCCCTGTATGAAATTAGTAAAGAAACATTTGTTTTAAATAAATACTGTTTATGTTTATATGTCAAAAACACCAATGCAATCCTCACAGTGGTTAATGAACAACAGACAATGCCATCTCAGAGCCCTGAGCACTGCCTACAGTATGAAAAGATTAAATGTAAATGTATTAATGGAACTGAAAACTGAAAATGTACACAAAGCGTTCTGACAGATTACATCTGTCTGCACCAATGTGATTTCTAAAACTTTACAATTGTTAAATGTAGGAATTCTTTGATTACAAAAATTTCAAGTATTAATAATTGATGTGTAATTGAAAGGGAGATGTGATTCCCAGAATGTCAGTTTAAAATAGTCAGTAAATTATCTTTTTAAACCGGACCATAAATCAAACATATTCAGCTTGGACAAATAATATATCCATATACCTGATCAGTTAATATCATCATTAGTTGCATCATGACCAATACACTTAAGACACACCTTGAGCATGATGTGGCATCGAACCAAGGTGTCTCCATAGGCTTCAACAAAGTCTTGCTTTGGTATTTGAGGAGCCTGTTTCAGGTTTTCCTTCGGTGTAAATATGGCATAAATTACATCGCCATTCTTTATGTGTCTGTCTTTCAAAGACCCTGTATGAGGAGACGACATTTTAAACAGATATGGTGAATTTGTTAAGAAACAGTATCCAGTTCCCTCTTTGAACATCCAAAAGATGTGGAGCAAAAATAAGGATTTATTTGGAGTCATGTCTCTGGCCACCTGCTGAATGTAAGTCAAATATTCACTCCTTTTCGCTCGGTGTTTGATCTCCACCAACTCCTGGTGAAATATCAAACTCTTAGGCTTTAAAATGTTCCAATATTTTTCACCAGCTAGTCTTGAGATGCTTTTCCTCTGGCAGCTGCTGCCTGCTCAAACAGAACAGTAAAGATGTGGGCCACAAAACAAACAGATAAAAAGTGCTATAAAGCTTTGCAGAGTTTTCTTTGTGGGTTCAGCATTACAAGCGCCTAACCTTCACACACAAGTAGTCATGTGATCCAGTGTTAAATGCCATAAAAGCGAATAAAAACTAAGTCATGGAGAATGGAGATATATACCAGGGAGAAAGTCCTGGATTAAGATTATGGCTGTCTCAGCACCTCTGTACTGACTTTGCGCCCACAACTGTAGTAAAAAACATTAAAGACATTAAAGCTTTAACATCTAGCAAAGTTCACTGTAAAGGTGTTCAGGTCTGCTCACATGTGTTGAAGAAGGGATCATCAGTCAGGGGCATCCCATCAACTGTGTAGAGACAGACCCCTTTGGAATCACCGATACTTTCAAAGTGGCCGATCCTCAACATCAAATCCTCCACTGTGTTTTGTATTGGATCCAAATCTGCAGGTTAAAAATAACCACAGTGAAGTTGTTCAGTTGAACATGGCTATCTGCACAATGATCACTATAACACAGTCACCACATTTTATTTCTCATACAACACAGCCTACTGTGTCGTCGCCAAGTCCATAACTGGCCTATGTTCATCTAATGATCACAAATGGATGATAAGAATGTGTGTTCCGCTTACCTTTAATATGTTTTGGTTGAGGACATTTGGGGTATGTGTACTGCAGACAGAACGGCTCCAGTGAGTTTTGGACAGGCGTCACAGTTTGAACTTGGCGCTCTGGAGGTCTGCATCTTTGAATGAAGTTTTTCATCGCAGAAAAACGATTTTTCTCCACATGACTTAAACCTGTAAAAATTAGGTATTTCATCAAATAAGCATACTAATCATTTTTTATCATACAGTAGACATTTTACAGAAGATTACTTGTTTGATCAACTTTGAGTTATTCATCGGCATGTATGATAGCACTAATAAGGCTACATGTAAACACATTGTTACACTAACTGACATGTTTTACAACTCTAACTACACTCCATAAAACTAGCATCCAGCTGAATCAACACATCTAACAGCGTCAACAGATAAAATGTTTTACAAGGTATTGTGTTGGATTGTATTGACATGTACATGGTTAATACTTCTCTGGTCACCCAGGGCATTTGGCCTTAATTAATCCTAAAAAACAACATATGTAGATTTCATTGATTTAATTGTTTTTACAGTCTTCGGTTTCACGTTGATATTCATCTTACCGATGTTGTTCAGATCAACATCAGTGATGCTATCCAGGAAATCTCTTTCATCCTTTACGCCCAACTGGACGAACTGGCTGTGGTGAGATTCCAGTCTGAACTGCTCGAGTATGTTGAATACTGCATCCATCTACACAAAGACATCAAGGTTAATGAGTACTACAAGAAAAGTAAAAGCAAGAGTACTTGTGTAACAATGTCCTCTCTCTCTCTCTCTCCATATATATATATATATATATATATGTATATATATATATATATATATATATATATATATGTACACATACATACATATTAGGGCTGTCCCGAATACCATTTTTTAACATTCGGACCTACAGCTAGCTAGCAGGGCTTTGAGTTAAATGCCATTATTGTCTATAAAATGCTACACAAAGCGAAATGATAATAAGGTAAAATTACTTCACAGTGTAGCAAATATATTGCATGACTTTCTACCTAACCCTATCTAACCCATTTACGTACTTAATTATCTTTTTAATTGGTTACTTTTCCAGGAAATGGTATTCTACAGTCATGCTAACCCTCTGAGCTAAATGCTATCTTCTATAAAATGCTATACAAACCAAAGCTGGCAGTGCGGTAAAATTTCTTCATATCCTAGCAAATATATTGCAAGACTTCCCACCTGCAGAACCCATTAAATTACTTAATAATGTTTTGTTTTTTTAAAGTAACTTTTTCAGGACATGGGAGTCTACAGCCATGCTAGCAGCGCTTTGAGCTAAATGCTAATGTCATCATGCCTAGTTTATGCCATCTCATCGACATGCTAACAATGATAATGCTAACATGCTAGTGTTAATTTAACAAGTCCTGAATTAACATTAGCTGACATGCTGAGCTAAATGACTCTCTTTAGTCAAAACGTGAACAGTCCAAAATGGCAGAGTCCTCACACACCTTCATGAAGGTCGACATTCCTCAGCTAACGCGGAGACAGGGCGGAGGACCCGCCATGACCTTTTCAGCAATTAGCCGCACCCATAGTGCAGCTGTTCAAGTGCTGCATCAAAGTGGGTGTGTTCAATTTAGTTCACTCAGCGTGCCAGCCGGGTGGTGCATTAAATGAGCGATTACTTAAGGGCAAATGCAACCACTTTTTTTTATATATTATGCTGAAGTATAGTAATGCAAACCGTAACGCATAATAACACCGTGCTTGATTTATTAAATTATGGTGTATAGTGTTCTCTTCACAACCGCTAATCCAACATATACAACCAACATTTGTCTTCTCCAGTGCTCCTTTATTGTGATCTCAAATTGGACTTTTTTTGTTTTGTTTCATTTGACTCGTGTTTTTCCTCTGACTGATGCGACTATAAAGTCCACATCTGTGTAAAAAGAAAAAGAAAAGAAAAAGAAAACAAGAGGCCCACTTCAGTAAAACACATATTTTAACTCAATAAAGTACAAGTACAGTAAAATGATTGTAACGAAAGCAAACTTGCAGAAAAACTGTAACCGGAGTTACATGGTGTCCCTGTTATGAAGACGGAACAAACACCAACTGCTTGAAGACGCAAGCTTGTCTTGGATTAACGACAGCAGCGAGGCACCTCAGCAAATTCAATAGATTAGGTCATATGGAGAAAAAACACAAACTGCAATCTAGTCAATCTGTTAGTAACAGAAAAGAAAGAAGGGATCAATCTTACCTTTTCGTGTGTCAGAGATCATGTTACACAGCTGTTTAGTGTCTCAGTCTATTTATTAGGGGGGTGTGGCTTGGGGAAAACGAAACTACTGGAAACGAAACCAAACGCAACATTAAATATCCTTGAGAAATTTCAGCTGGAAAAAATACTGTTGAACTCTGTTTTGCTTGTTTGTTATTACTCTTTTTAATTTACCATGATTTGCCATGTAAAGAGTGCATGTTCTGTGACAATTTTATGAAAATACTTTTATTATTTACTTTTTTTGGGCCTGTATGTCCACAACTTTAAAAACACAGCAAATATCTGGTTATTATTAGACAGACAGAAGAGCCAGTATTTATGAACTGCATAAAAAAATCACAACTGGTGTGCTGTTACTCTCCATAAGTGACTTATTTTTGTGTTCGTTGTTCAGAACAAATAAATCCCAGGACCCAGACTTTAGACAGATGCATTGCTGAAACAAACAAGGCCATATGAGAAAAGAAAGCGTTCCCTGTAATTTCATGTAGGTAAAATAAATATAAACCTAAAAATATACCTGCGATTAAGGTGTGTACACATTTACAGTTCAACTATGCAGGTGATAATTTGACTAATTAGACGCTAGATGTGTACACACTGTGTTAGATTGACATCTCACTGACTTGTTTGTTTTGTGAACCTGTTAAAACATAGTATGACAACCACCTTCATGACTTAAAATAGTGCATAAAGCCTGATGGCATCATCTCAGCATCAACAGCAGATAGTGGTAAAAGCTGTTACTAACAATAACGATGGCTCCATGAAACAGAAGCAACTGAATGGATCTGAGCCATGATTTATATTACTTATATTTGTAAGAACCACAAACAGATGCCCTGTCATTTCCTAACGTTCAGTTAAAACGTTCCGAGCAATTATTACACATCTGCTTTGTGGTTTGTAAAGCTTTGGTTGTGTTTTTCATGTCCGCAGGGCTGTACAGACCGTGACCTATCTTAACAGCACATATTTTTCAATTAAATATTTAGACACTACAACATTACAAGCACCCGCATCCACTGTCTGTAGATAACTGAGAGTTGAACTTCATTTTAATCAGTGCTGTTTGGGGTGGGGAAAAAACAAAAACAAAACAAACCAGACACAGCTGTGGAATTATTCCAGAGTAAAACAATTTATGCAACTCGAGAGTCATCAGGCTCCAAAATAACAGTGACTCTTTGGTGTCTTATAACTATGTGGGAAGAAATAAATGTCCAGCAGATACAGTATGTTTAATAGTTTGCAGTCTCATAAAAGACAGTACCAAACCTCCCTTGATTTTTTTTTATCTTCCTGTTTTGGCCATAGATGTGTGGTCAGTGACAGATCTCAAGTCGACACCCTTGCAGGAGGGACTGGCTGGTAAAACCTGATAAACTCCAGCTCTGTCTCTTGGACACCTTTCGGCCGACTACTAGTGCCCTCAAGTGGTCTTTTGTGAGAAGTGAAGAATTGTCCATTTATCCGTATAGATGCTGGATGGGTGCATGTGGCTACAAGGCTTTGCTGTTGGGTGATGTCCCCTCCAAGACGACCATTTTCATCTCCATCAATCCCACTGTTGCTCTTCCTACTGCCAACACAGGAATGAAAACTCTCAGAAGTATTTTTCCTCTTGTCAAAATCTGTCTGCACTGTTGTTAATAGTAAACTACCTTCACAGGTACTATTCTGTCGCCCATTTTGTGTCTTTGATTGTACTGTCGTTGACACAGTGTGGTCAGTGCTATTGCTGCTGTAACTGCCTGCATCGCAGTTACGGGATGAGGGGATGGTATTGATGTTTCTTGATCTCCAGGCAGGGCTGCTTTTTCTTTCCATCTGTGGTGGCAAATCAAACTTTCTGCCCGGGCTGTGAGTACTGCGATGGGATGACAGGTAGATTTCGTGAGTGGGTACGTTTCTAGGACTAGGACTACAAGTTGTGGTCCTGCACTGTAGATTGACGCTATCTTGCTCTGGAGAAAGACTGGGGTCGTGCATGTTTTTAACCATCATCTGGTCACTGCCAGGCCCTGGAAGTGAAGCATGCCCAGGAGTGGTGATCCTGTTGCCCACAGATGTTTGTATTTTCCTAGGTCCAGTGGAGACTACTGATAGGCTTCTTTGCTGTCCATGAGTCCTTAATAGTGAAGAACTATTAATGAGTTTAACTGATGTAGAGGTTTTGCTGGGAGGAGCGCTGAGCGGTGGCCTGGGTTTAGTGTGGCACAGAGGAGGAGGTGGATGTGGTCTTAGGGCTGATGTAGTTCTCAAAGCTTGCAGAGTTTCATCAGAAACCTTTTGTCCTGCCGACAGTCTGAGGGAAAGGTCACAAAATGGAAATCAGATTGAGAAGTACAGTTTAATCAATTTTTTTTTTTTTGCAGTAAATCAATGGCAACATTGTGCATACAGGGACACAGGCACACATTATTAGCAACTGTGAATCAGATACTTGAAGATATACATGCAGGATTTCCCTAAAAAAGACAAACAAAAAACGAATGTATAGACTTATACAGAAGTAACTCCTTTCAATCATCACGTATGACCCACTAGAAGTGTGTGGTGGTGTATTTTTCTGCAAAGACTCTGCTCTCTGCCTGTACTTTCTTATTTTCTGTGCTTAGGACATTTATGGGCGTGTTGCCCCACAGCGCTCAGATGAGGTCAGGGCTTTATAGAAAGGTAGCGACCAGATGCCAGACTGTAAGCAGCAGGCATACAAGAGAAACAGCACAGAAATATGCGAGCTGAAATGCTAAGCAAGCAAATCTGGGGATGGCTTTTACTTTCTCTTTCGCTGACAAGTACATTGACAATCAGCACCCGACAATCCTGTATAGTATAAGTTTAACGTGTCAACTGTACAGTGTGATTGTTATGGTCACAATGTGTATCTCCTGTTATTACCTCCACCAAGGTTGGTTTGGTGTGTTCGTTTGTTTTTCAGCAGGATTACATATAAACTAATGGCACAATTTTCATGAAACGTGGTGGAAGGGTGTAGCATGGGCCAAGGAAAAGATTTTATTTTGGAGCAGCTCTGAATCACAGGGCAGATACACACATTCTTTTCCACCTTTACTGACATAGCAAGATAGGGCATTTGGCCTTGGCAGAATAAATGCCATACATGTTAGTGAAGTTTAATAGTAACAATTTATAGCCAAGTGGAGAAATATGATGACTCTACATCCCAATCCTCATTCCTGGGTACCAGTAATCCTCTGGAGTAGCCTTCACATGTAGCTGACAAAGACAACAGTTGTTACAGTGCACTTGAAATTGTTTTGGAAATATATTCAGATGTATATACTGGTTTTGTTTGCAGATTTGCATATCACAGAAGACTGGACCATCTGCCTTGGCAGAGGTCTGCGCTCTCTAAGTGCCTCCTTCTAGTTCTAGTGTGTTTTAGTTACATTTTGGTACACCCTAAGGTGTACCTTGTCAGGCCTGGTTGGGAAAAGTTACAAAGAGGTATAAAGGACCACTAGTTCTCTCTCTTTCTCCTCCTGGTCACAGCAGCAGCAGTTATCTAAGTTGCTTTCTTTTAAGTAATTTGTTTGCTTGATGTGATGGGACCGGAGTTTCAAACTCTGCTTTCATTAGGGTTTCCAATTTTGGTTTAGCTTAAGGGGAATGCCCAGGTCATGGCCCATTGTCTGGCTGGCCTGAGTGGCTTTTCTTTCTTTCTCAAGTGACATTGATTTTAAAAAATGGATATTATAACCATAACCATTATTGCTCTCCTAAAAATAGAGCTTTTCTGAGGGTCCTATCAACAAAACATACCAACCTGAACCTGTTTTTCAATTCCTTCAAATGCAGAGAGGAGGAAGCTGACACTGAAGCAGGAAGCGGAGAGGGGTAGCGCTCCAAGTCCATTTGTATGGCTCCTCTTAGCTCTCTCAACTCTGCACAGACACCAATACAACAACACTGAGAAGTCTGACAACACTGAAACACACTGTCAGATACGTAATTACAGAAAACCATCAAAAGATTACAATCATCTAGTGCATATGGGAAAAAAAGCAAGTACTCATTACTGAGTTCTGAAAATGAACTCAATTGCTGTTTTACCCAGACTGCTCTCTGGAGTTTTCAATTAGTTTCACTGTCGTTTGGCGCAGAGTAGATAGATTTGGCTGGTGTCCTCAATCGCTCCTTTTTTTTATTCATAAGTATGTTACAGAATGAGTTTTACAGCTAATGAAGGGTGGGTAAAATCATCAGCATTCTCATTTCATCTGTAAATTTATTCAGTGAGCTGCAGATTAAATGGGATTTAAGAGATAGAGAGAACTCCCCTCACACACCGTGTGTTAAACAATAACACGCCACCAGATGGCAGCAAAACACCAAACTGCTAGTGTGTGGCCTCACCTGCAAGCGAAGGTTCTGACTTATCAGATTCACATCGACTCTGACACTTTTGTTTAATATTTTCCTGCAAGAAACACAAGACGCAGAGCAGTGAGAGGCAGCGCACTTTGAGTGCACTTAACATAATACCACGCCACAAAGTAGGACACAGTCTGCCTCCAGTGACAGTAGTGGATGTGGAAAAACAGGAGGGAAATGTATTAAACATGTTTGAGAACGCACAAGCCTTTGGAAATAGCAGAGGAACAAGGAAAAGGGATAAAAATAACAGAGGGTGAAAGAGGAATGTGTGTGTGTATGTATGTGTGTGTGACCACTAAACGATTGAGCAGCAGTCTTCCATCATAATTTGGCCTCAAATATCTATATCCATAGCAAATGAAAACCATAGTGCTGTGTGCATGTATGTGTGTGTGTGTGTATGTGTGTGTGTGTGTGTGTGTATGTGTGTGTGAGAGAGAGATTGAAAAGTGTGTCTTCGTGTGTTTGTTATGAGTGACTGGCAGCCTCCTATCCTCATTTTACACAAGCACAAACACTAATGGAGAGTCTATATAGCAACCATAGACTTTACACTAACTCACAAACACACGCACACACACACACACACACACACACACACACACACACACACACACACACACACACACACACACACACACACACACACACACACACAAACACACCCACAGGCCTGGAGACTGACAGTTAAGACATATATTTTTGGTCTGTTTTCCTGGTGGGATTCAAACCCAAACCTCCCAGAGTTGTCTTTCAGAGCTGCAGACGAAGTATGTCTGCTGCCTCTGACAGTGAAGTGACTGAAATCCAAAACAACTCCAAAGCACACACACACTCTCTCTCTCTCACCCACACACACACATACGTAAACTCTTAAAATAGGCTTTGTGGTCCATGTGGGGTTTGAACCCATTACCATGGTGCTGACTTGCTGATATTTTAGGAAAGCTGTTACTGTTATTATTCCTATACATGAAGCCCTGGAACCCAAATCCACATCTGCACAGCCAACATACACAGCAAATCCCTCAGCTGATGCAGAACCCGAAACAGGAGAACAAGGGTCACCATTCTTGCCACAAAATCCAGCTTTTGGTGGCTGCCATCTGTTTTGTAGTATACTCGAACCACACTGGCCAAATATGATCTGGCTAATCTACCAGCAAAAACCTTGACAGGGAATCTCCCTTTACCTAGCTTGGATGTTTTATTCAGTGGAGTCAATGTATGCAAGCAATGCTCTGATTGTTGATACGAGTCTAATGATGAACAACATATATTTTGACAACATGTTTGTCTTGTGTGACCGGTCAGTAGTTCCATTCATCACCTTGATCAACATCAGCCCACCTCTGCCCAGTTCAGACCAGTAAAACCAGACCATCTCTGCTGACTCCAGTGACAAATTACTCAGCCACAGACAACATCACACTGTGAGGAACACCATGGCGCTCTTGCACTGACAGAGCACAGCTGATGATGTTATTACTACCACCTATCCCTTGCAGGCCGCACCTATGGCTGAGACTGAAGTGGCTTTGAGAGCATACAGGAAGCCTTGAAGGTTTTAACCTACATCATGAGCACATATAAAAGGGGATAGTTCTCATCTTTTGAAATAGGGTTGTATGAGGCACTAAACCATAGTCAGTCAGTCAGTGTGTTATATATAATAGGTGTCTGTCTGCACGGCCCCAGTTTGGAGATGCAGACAGGAGTGCAGACACAGAAGCTAAGCAATGTACTGCTGTGCACAAGAGCAGCAGCAAAATGTATTTCAGCCACTTAAAAAAAGTCCCAAATGAAAATATTGATGTCAATCTAAGTGTAGCCTGTATTAAGAATATTTCAACTGCTTTACCTTGCAGTCAAACAGCCCTTTACGACAGGGAAGCCGCTAATGGCTTCAGTTTCCAATCTATGCTCTTGGCTAGGCCACCAGACTCCATTGATGAAAAATAATTTCGCTCATTTAACACAGGATCTACTGGCCTACCCCTGCCATGATCAGATCAATTTGTCATGTTTGACTTTGGTGGGTCCGAACCGAGCTCAGCATTGTCGTTTTCTTAAATGAATCTGGCCTTGAAGGGAGAGCGATATAACAGCTTCACTCCCTCGTCAGTAATTGCTGTCTGATAACAAGGTAAAGAGGTATAACTACTTCAAATATAGCTTAAACTGATAATGATTTTTTTTAGGCAGCTAAAATACATTTTGTTGCTGACCCCTCAAAAGCAGTGCACTGCTTAGCTTCCGTGGCAGTACTCCTGCAAATTAACATCTACTGTATGTAATACACAGACTATGGATGAGTACCTCATACAGCCCCACTTCAAAAGATCTGAGCTATCCCTTCAACAAAAGCAACAGACTGGGAAACTTCAACCAATTTATATATAGCACCAACCTATTATGACGTAAAGTAACTGATGCATTTATGTAAACTAGTCCCTGATAGCAGCAGAACAAATACTGAAGTAATAGTAGATTGTAGAATAGAACATACATCCCTTTCACATTAGATAGGAGAGATGAGACTTGTGGCCAAACACCATTACAACCTTTCAATTACACAGGGAAAAAATAAAACCAAGAACATCATAACTGAAATAGAAAATGGCCTGGTACTGGACTGTGACAGATGAGCTGGTGCTAGACAAACGACCTTAACTTGGAGGGAAGCTCAACGTGTTGCCAAGGACATGGAACAATGGAGAGAGCTCAGTGTGGCTTTAGATCAGGTAAGAGTAATAACAGCCATCACAATGCACTGAGTAGTGTCCATGCACTGGTTTGAAAAACATTCAATTATTAACAGTTCAGTGAATTATTTTGTAAAGCTGCGGTAACACTGCACTCCCATAATTTCAGCATAGTTTCCACCACTTGAGGGTGATTGAATAAACAGTTTTCTCAATCGTCACACACACATTATTTAAACAGTTGAGTGTGTTGTGTGCATGCATGTAGAAGTTACTCTTGGATTTCTCCTGGACCAAGTCATAATATGTTCTTCCCTCCTGCTAAGAAAAAATGGGTCATCACAGCTGTGTTTAGGACAAATTTATGATTCAATCATACTGTATCAAGCTTCTAAATGCTTGATTTGGCTCCATTTAACTGCCGTTATATAATCTAACTGCATGGAATAACACTAAATCAATAGCAATTTCAGCTGCGCCAAACGTGGCGCTGATCAGACAGTCATGACAGTCCTCAAGCGGGACACTTATAGTGTCTCGACAGAACACAATGTACAGCACAGCTTGCTGGCGAGCACTGTCACAAGATGTGTCTTGACACTTAACATATTTTCTTCACACATACAGCAACAGGCATAGCTAATTATGACTTGAAATACACAGAACAGATGGTAACAATCAAGATCTAAAAAATGTGATTGTAGATGGAAAGTCTGAGTGTCTTCCTGCTTAGCATTGTCACTCTGGGTAAAATCTTCCAGTCTGGATCAGAATCCAAATTCCTTTGCTCCATCAAACACATTTACATACCTAGAATAAGAAGCGGCAGATTAAGTGAATGATTGAAAGAGTGGTGTGTTTCTTTTTCAGCATATAAACTCAAAATAGTGTGTTTCTGCATTAACCTTGTCATTTCCTGCAGGGAAAGAAGAGGTGTCAGTAGTTAGAAAAAAGCGAGAACTATAAACCATGGCTGTAAGTTTCACTACCTTGTCTGTTCAGCCTCCCTTATAGTATACTCCTACATGTTTCTCCAAGCAGGAGTTGCTAAGTTAAACCTTGAACTGACCTGTGAATCAACAAGTTCGTACATAATAAGTCTTTCTAAAGATTTATGCCATAGTAAAAGCTAAAAAATCACACAGACAATCATAATGTCTGACTGCAGTGTGCTCCCTTCCAAGGACTGATGAGCTTTCACGGTAAATGAAGCAGCGACGCCTTGCACTGCACGGCCTCAGCATCATCCACCACTGCAGCAAATAACAGAAGTGCACAATAAACTCATGCCATAAGAGCAGAGCAACACCTGAGCCACAGCTTCACCCCACCTGCTCACGCACCAGACAGCAACTCTTCGCTTGAGGAGACAATTTCTAAACAGGGAAAGTACAACATTCCTGCTTTACCACAGGATCATTTTGAGAGACATTTACCTGCCTTTATGGTAAATGCCTCGTGATGACAACCAAGAAAAGTCTCCCTACAATTTAGCCTCACACCCTCAGGTCTTTAAGACTGGAACAACACACTGCTCTAATAATGTCCCGTCCGTTTTCTTTTATATGTTTCCTACAGTTAAAATGCCTGACGAGGTTTCTCACAGACAACACCAGTGGTGTTTGGTTTAACTTTGCAATGAAACCTTCACGTCACTCCTATTTGTTTTTCCTTAACAAAACAACATTTAAATAAGTGGGTCTTCATGCAATAAGCACAATGCTTCTCTATGGACACACATTATATTCACTTTTGGTTCTTCAACATCTGAAACACATCGACTCTGACAGACTATTGTCAGTAATTTCTTCATCTATATACAGTTTTCTGTGTCTTGTTCCCAGACAAACTGGCAATATATGTAACACTCCCAGGCAGACACGCACATACATACACACACACTGAGGATATGTAGAGATAACTTCCACATCTGGTCTACAGAATAGTCCCACATCTGGGTCCTCACTAACTCCCTCTCTCAAAATGGCAGATAAGCATGACAGTGCAGCCAGATTGTAAACATGCACGTGTGTCTCTTTGTTGCTTTTTTATGTGTGTGTGTATGTCCAAATGTCTTTGTATATATGTATTAAGTCAATTTAGTGATTGGAAGGAGATTGATCTTACTCAGCATTGCAAAGCTCTTGGCCAGACAGATGGAAAAAAAAACAGGCTTAGACTGAGCCCTCGCAGGTTTCCTTTGTGTGTGTCTGTGCAAGCTCATGTGTGAATGTGTGTGCGTCAAGTGTTTATATGGAAACCTTGGTGGGGTTTCAGTGCCAATAGAGGGTTAGCAGATCAATCTGAGGGTGTGCAAAGTGTGATTCAAACGTTTCGAATGCCTGTGTTCGAGGAAGTCAGTGTCTCTGTCATGGAAGTGATCTGAAACGACAACGTGATCGAAATGTTGCCTTGCAAAGAAAAAAAGACAAATAAACTATTTATTTGGAGCCTAACAGTGTGCAACTCTCCTTTGGTCCCTCTTCTAAATCCAGGTAGGTAAAATTATGCCTCACTGTAGATATACTGTAATATGAATAGGCTGTCCAGACTTGCAAGTACAGCATAGCATCATAACTCAGGGTTCTTACAAGGTTATATTGATTATGACTGTAGCAGCATCAGTATAGCAAATCGATATTTTTGGTTTTGGCCTGGTTTCTCATAAATAATTGTAGGATTTGGATCAGTATTGCACTGGCAGCCGGAAAACAAAGAGGATTAAAGATTCATTTGGTAGTTGGCTGGTTTTCATCTTGTACTTCTTACCTTAAAATGCTTCGCCAGCCTCTTCAGCGCTACACATTCCTCCATTAGGACACACCTAGACCGATTGACAGACAGGTAAAAAGAAAGAAAGCCTTAATGTTTACCATCAGTACTCCTGTTGTTTTTCATTTTGAAAAAATTGAGCCAAAAACTAAAATCTAGGTCAAAGTGGGAACTGCATTTCATAGTCTCAACACGCACTCACAGGCAAACACCTTGGTTAAAAGCTGAGGCTCCTTTTGATGGTAGCTGCTTGTTTTCTTCCACATATTTAACAGTGATTATCCTGACTGTAAGAGTATAATCAGTTCAATTAGTGGCGTGTAAAACTTGCAGAATGTTATATACTCTTGAAGTTAATTGTGACAAGTATTCACAATTTTTAATATGCTTGAAAGCACACAATGGCAGACTGATGAGCACAAAGATACAACCCTATCCCACAACTGAGGCAGTGACAACAGACTAGGTGCATTTGGTGTCTGCTCAGTTGATCCTCTACAGTTTCCATAAGAGTACTGAGGATACAGTGTCCTATTTTTCTTTTCCCTCCGTCTCTCCCCTGTACACACACTTGCTCCTTCTCCGGTTACATAACTGTAGTAGACTTTATACACTTCCTTCACATGAAAAAGAAACTTCTGCCTGCTCTGGGATCCATTTTCTGACAATGGGGCCTTTTGTTCTGGTCGAGTCAGGAAATGGGAAAGAGAGGGAGAGAAAGAGTGAGGCGGAGAGAAAGAGAGGGAGAGGAAGGCTCTCTTCCAAGGTAGCCCCAGTGACTGTGTTGCCCTGTGGGCCTCAAAGTGAGGGACGGAGGAAGAAAAGGAGGGATGGAGAGTGAAGGACGGAGGGCAGCTACAGAAGTCACCAAGGAGAGTTGGGGGGAAATTAAGGGGGAAACAGAGAATAGGAAAACGCTTCGAGGAACTCACTTACAGACTCACAGAGCACATGTAAACTATGCCACATAGAAAAAACACACTTACACAATCTATGCAGTGTGTCCCTGCTAGTTAGTGTTACAAATATCAGACGGTTCAGACAAGACATGTTCTTTTGTACTGTACCAGTGTTGTTTACGCAATCTGTATACACTGTATATCCTGCTGTCTTCCAGGTTGATTCTCTACACTTGTGGTTCCCAACTTGTTGGTCTGGACCACCCAAGGGGACCCAAGAAAGATCTGAAGGGTCACTGAGTGATTAAACAAAATTATGTTGCATAAAATTATGTTTACGTTTTGTAAAAGTGGAAACAGACAACTTTTCAACTTTGGAACAGGCCTCTTTTTTTCCCCTGGGTAGTTTCCACAGTTACTTGAGTTGCTCCACCGTCAGCCATTTTGGAGACTGAGGGATAGTAACTGCAGAGAACTTAATTGATATTCTGGTAACTGAGGATAGCTACCGATAGCTACTATAATGGCTGCTTAAAGAACTATTCTCTTCCTGTTTTGGTTGTGAAATGGTTGACACACTTTCATAGTGCTGTATATCAAGCTTTCATTTTCCCGAGAGGTCGTACTCAGTCGTAAATGGATTTGCATGATAAAAAGGAGGCTTAAGCTACCAACACACTGCCGCCAAAGCGCTAAGTCATGTCATTTGATGTGCATCAAGTGCAACCCCTAGCATCAATAAGAAGCTTCACACTGCAGCACGTCGACGGCAGACCACACACCATTATAACTATGTTTACTAAAAGATCTCTGCTTCTTCCAAGTCTGCGTTAGCTTAAAATCATGTGTGGACGCCCACTAATTAAACTTTCATTTCTTACCTGAAGAGCCAATCACCAGAGCTTTGGCTCCCCAGGTAATATTTTTTATGCCATGCCTTTATAATGATAGGACTGTGGGTCATATAGCTTGGGATGATTCTCGACCTCAACAAGTAGTCTCTACTGATCCATTATTTAACACATACAAGAGATGACGACATCAAAAGGTGAGGAGGTAGTCAAGCTGCCACAGGAGCCAGGATGTGCAAACAGTGAGCAGGTGGGGAAAAAGTATGTTTTTTCAGGGGTGGCGAAGCTGGAAATAACACAATGGTGTAAAGGGATGAACATCAGTTGTTTTGGTCTTTAGGGAACCAGTCTAAACACTGATGGTGTCACTATTTTATAGCCAATACACTTTGCAATCAGCATTAACTCAATAATGATAAGTTAATGCAAAAACCCTGTTTCCAATCCTATTTCCACTTTAATGTTTGCTCTTTTCAGATTGGATATTTAGACCTCTTGTGGAAAAAACACTCAAAATTCAAGTCACATAACCTGTAATTAGGGGTCACAAGTAGTCATTGCTATGTTTTCAAGGGTCAGAAGTAGAGCTACATATGTAGTTTATTTAAGATATAATTTTTATTCATAAAATGTTCCACTTAGTACGTATCTTGGTTGTAATTCTTCAAAAAAGAGAAAAGCATAAACATGACTGCTGTTCATGTTCTGTTTATCATCAGTTATTTTTTAAACTCCTAATTGTCGATATCAGTATTGGCCTAAAGATTTGGTCACAAGCTAAAACAAAGTTGTGAAACACTGCTCAATGCAAATTACCTGAGGCGGTCCACCACCTGGTCAATGTCAGTGACATTCACCTTGTCTCTCATTGCCTCAATCTCATCTTCAGCATTGGACCGAACTGAGCAGTGAGAACTCGGTCTGAAGAAAAAAGTAGACAAAAGAAAACTAAATGAGATTTCAGATGAAATATTCAATATTCAAGTTGTGTTGTACCAGTGTTACTTACTGTACCTGCTTCCACTATCAGTATTTCCAGGGTTGGTACAGTTTCTGGAACAGCTGTCAAGGTGACTCATGGCGTAGTCCACCGTCTCAGGTTTGTACCGAAACAAGAGCTCGTCACCACCTCTATGGCAACAACGGCACAGAAACAAGACAAGTCAGGTTCACTGCATATGCAGCTCTCCCAGTGTTTGAGCTTAAGAAAAAAGATCTGTTTTTTTATTTTTTTTATTTGACTTTCATTGCTTCAGTTTTATGTGTATAACTGTCTGCAACTACTTTACTGTCTATATTTGTACTGTCAGTCACTTGTAAAGCACTTTGAGTTGAACAAACCTTTGTGAAAAGTGCTACACAAATAAAACAAGTATAAAGGGGACCTTATTTAATGCCATATACGTATATATAATATCACAATATCAGATGTTCATATTAAACATGGCCAAACTTTTAAGTAATGAGGTGAACTTATGTAAAGGTAATCCCTGTAAGCAAAAACCTTCTGACTACTCTGTTTCAAACATTTTTTTCTACTTTCAAGACAAGATGATGTCACCTCGTGACAGATTTCTTTATATAGTCATCTGCTCAAGGCATGCTACTGCAAGTGTTTACGTTACATAGCCTACTTTGCTACATGACGCTGCATGCTAACGTCAGGAAAACATGTAATCTTGGTTGCTGATGTTGTAAATTTCTCCCCAATACTGGATCATATTCCTGCTGAAACATGTCCGGTATGAAATTTTTGGTTTATAAGTTTTCATTGATGATTTTTCACGGTAGAAAGTGCCACTACATTACAGTCATTTTCCTAACGGCCATGATGGCGCAGAGCATGGATTGGATGTGGAAGACCCAAAAATGCTGACCAATCAAAGCAGACTGGGGTTTTTTGGGAGGGAAGCTTAAAGAAACAGGTGCTAAAACTGATTGTCTTAGACATAGTGTGAAATCAGGTGTTTCAGCACAGACAGCACAAGCAAAATAAAGTGTATTTGATCATTAAAGCATGTAAATTTGCTCCAGGAGAAATACAAAATACACATATGAACCTGAAAATGAGCATAATAAGTCCCCTTTAATTGATAAGTTGATTGATTCAATTACTGTGAGCCTGAACAGAAGTCACGTTCTTTCTTTATGCAGGATGAGCTGGTTGCCCTGGCAGTACAACATGTGCACTGACTAGAACTCTATCGGACATGCCCCCCTTTACCTCAAGGAACTCCTCACCCCCCAGACCTCCTCACGCATCCTCCATTCTGCAACCACAAACACCCTCCAAGCTCCGAGAACCAAGCTCTGCACCATGGGTGACCGGGCCTTTTCCTCTGCTGCTCCGAGGCTGTGGAACGCCCTCCCTGACCACCTCAGGGCCCCACAGACTACTGATGTTTTTAAACGAGACCTAAAAACCTTCTTACAAAAGCATTATTATCATTATTATCAGGGCTAGGCTCATTTCACAATATCTAAAAAAAACTGATCTCAGGAAGGAAAGGATAAACAGCAGCAGGATTATCTTTTCTGAATGATCCCTGGGAGAAAAAGAAACAAGCAGATGGTGTAGGCAGCAGCAGGCAGGGTGACAGCCTGGTCAGCTCTGCTTGGTTTTATAGTCCCTACACGAGGGAAAATGTGTCTTTTTTAGGCACTCAGACAATGAAATGGAGATGTGGGTGTGTGTGTGAATGTGGGTGGAAAGCTAGGGAATCAGGACCACACAGAAGAAGACCAATAAGATAAATCAGATGACTTTTACAAGGGACACACCCATCCACACACCCTCAAATGGTTCAAATCTGGTACGGGAATGAGAGCTATTTTTACCCCCCTCCTGTTGATGTGGTTTCTAACAAATGAGTTCGTTAGGCCTTTGCCACAAATACAGGAAAGTGTTAACATGTCTGCTAAATTACATTACAATCCCCACACACACACACAGACACAAAACAACTTCCAGTGGAGAGTATGAGAGAGAGAAAGATGCTGGTCTCTATCTTGATGCCTTGGCAATATTTTCTCAATTTCCATGCCAACAAAGCGTATTAAATTGAACTAAATTGACAAACAGAGGGCTGCGGAGCATTATTATGTGGAAGTGTTATTACGAGGGAAGTGTGTTGGGTTTACTCCTGAAAGCTATTCAGCTGATATACACTTGGGACTTAGCCTAATTGAATGATCAAAGGCCTGAAACACACACTCACCCGCAGTACCATGCATCAAGGTCAACAAGTATACCGAAGCCAACTTCAAAGAGAAAAGGCGATTTGTGCTGGCACAGACTGTGTGGCACAAATACTTCTTTTTTTTGGTAGTGCTCCTACACGGCCAATAACAATGGGCCGTACTTCTCCCTCTGAATGGGACTTTCAGTAATCCATTTACATCCGGGCCGAAGCACTTTACAAGAGTGACTTGTGATGTGGCGCTAGTAAGGCCTCAGTTCATGTCTTGCTCAGTGACACTTTAATAAGACACAGTGCTGTTGTGGGCATCAGACCTGTGGCCTTATGGATATTGGATTGTCAGCTTAAACATCAGGCCTTGCTGTCATCCTGACTTAAAAGAAACCCCTCTAAGATTACTTCAAAATAAATCCCTGTCAACTGAGCTGTCATAACAAGCGCCAGAGTTGCATTATACATTTTCTATTTCTTGTGATGCGTGAAATATCTTATATTCTGCCGGGGACAACACTTTACAATTTTTCAATTTAAATAAAAGCACAACTGCTTGTGCTCTAGAGATGACAGTGTTGGTCGGTCCACCACTCTGGTTCAAACTGAAATATCTCAACAACTATCGGATGGATTTACGTACAGTTTTATACAGACATTCATGGTCCTCAGAGGGTGAATGTTGATGATGCTGATGATCTTCTGACTCTTCCTCTGGCACCACCATGGGGTTCACATTTGTATATTTGAGCAAATTGTTTCTTCAACTATTGGATGGACTGCCATAAAACTTGGTATAGATAGATGTTTTCCTTGGGATGAATTGACGAATGACTTTGGTGATCTTCTGACTTTTCCTCTAGCGGCATCATCAGGTCAAATTTCAGCTCAACCAATACTTTGGTTTTTAACAAAATAACTGCAAAACTAATGACATTCCCATCAGCCTCAGCTGTACTTTGTTTTTAGTGCTAATTAGTCATTATTGGCAATGTCAGCCGATGACAGATTTCTTCATATGATCATCTATTCCAGGCATGCTACTGCAAGTTTTTACATTACATAGCCTACACTGCTACATGTAGCTACATGCTAACATTAGCTGAACACGTCATCTTGATTGCCAATGTTGTAAATTTCTCCCCGACGTTGGGTCATATTTCTGCTGGAACATGTTTAGTTGCATTTTGCAGCTTTTCTTGGTGATTTTTCACAGTAGAGAGAGCTGTGATACTCTGATGCTGTCATTCCCCAGGCTGTAAGTATGGTGCAGAGCACGGACTGAACCAGAGACTCTGCCAGTGCAAATATGGAAGACCTAGAAAATCCTGACCAATCAGAGCAGACTGGACTTTTCAGAAGGAGGGCTTAAAGAGACAGGTGCTAAAACAGGGCGTTAGCATGCTACCACACTAAGCTAAGATGGTGAACATGGTAATTATTACACCCGATAAACATCAGCATTGTCACTGTGAGCATGTCCACATCATGGACGTTGGTTAGTGTGCTGATGTCAAAGCACCACTATGCAAAGGTACAGTCTCATAAAGTCACTGGCATGGCAGTTGGGCACCCAAAGTAGGTCATAGACTCCTTTCCAATAGCAGCAGATGAGTTTGCCTCTCTGTTTTTTGTTTTGTTTTGTGGCATGTCACATTCAACATCATGCATGCAAGACAGGGTTAGTAAACAGTATAAAGCAGTATGAAGGACAGTGAAATGTCTCATTTTTGTTTTCTTTTATTTCTGCTACTTATTCAGCCTTTCTTTCAAACTTGCGTGCCGACTACTTTGGAACAATATTCCAGCGCTCCTTGGATGGAGACGACTAGAATTTGTGGCTGAGATAAAGAGTCAGGGAAGTTGCACCAGAAAAATCACAAAAATAGCTAGCCTGGCCGAGCGTCATGTTTCCATCACTGCCGATTAAGGCTGATGTCAACAAATACCGGTAACTACTGCAGGGTCATTTGTCCCTGGAAAGAAAACCAAGTGTAACCTTTCCCACTGAAGACAAAAGCCAGATGTTGGGGGGGGGGGGGGGGCTTTAGAGTTGTCCAGTGGCTTTAGAGTTGTTTGTTTTAGGAATGGTTCAAATGAGGCATCAACAGGCAACTTTTGTAAAGATGAATGTAGATTCTACAGATTAGGTCAGCACAAACCTTTAGGACTAGCACGTCCTAACAGAAAACTGAGGATGATGGCATATACAAAATAAGCACCACCACACACAAAAAAAGACCCCAAACCACTAGAGACTTGTCTGCAGCCTGTAGTTTAACAACACATAAATGGACACGGAGTCAAAGAAAATCACAATAAAAAGGAAGTTGACAAATTGACAGGCAATAAATGGTCTGTCACAGTAACGGGGAGCAATCCATCTTATGTTGTGCTTTTCTTAAAAAGGCCTCGACAAAACCTGAGAGGTGACGCAGGGCAACATTCCTGGCAGCAGCGAGCTGGTTGCTGGGATAGTTACTAGCTTATACATACTGGGACTCTCTCTCTCTCTCTCTCTCTCTCACACACACACACACACACACACACACATACACACACACACATCCTAACAAACACATTTTCATACATAAATTAGGCCCTTAAATTGTAATGTAAGGATGTGGGCCAGTGTCACTTACCAATATTATCCTGCCAACAGTTTTTATGACATTCTTTGGAGTATTTTAATACATGTCATTAAATTACCAATTGCTACAAGCTCATTTCTGACCTGAGCTGTAAGATTAGCTGTAGAAATGAAAAACCAAACAGCAATTAGGAAGTTTTATTACAACCTCTCGAGGAGTTTATAACTCCCTGATGGATATGCTTTATAAAAAACAGACCAAGCTTCATTGTGTTCTCCCTGTGAGCACTTTACCAACAAACAGCTGAATAAAAATCAGAGTTAGGTTTTTTTGTGCATTCTGCATAATTTAAGACGAGTCTTTAGCTACCCATTTGAGGTAAAAACATATATTTAATCCGATAAAGCTAGCAGTGACTGGGCCTTTTAAATTGTTGTTTGGCATTCAGTGTGGAATGCATGGAAGTCTCCCTCCTAATTGTTCCATTGTTCCACGATTCCTAAACCAGTTTGCAACATCCCAATGCCAAGCATCTTTGTTCATCCCATTTGTAACTGACGTGGGAACACAATGTAGCATTTTGTGGCACTCTTTGTTGGGGGGAAAATGACGCAGATAGTGTGAGAGCAGGGTCTTAACCTACTTGTCCATACCATCTCTTGGCTTGTGAAAAAGCCAGAGCATCAAGCTCAGTTTAAACCACTGACCAGGATAAACATATATCTGTGCAAAAGTTGCACTATTAAATTAGATCAAGAGAGAAACTGTGTTTACTGAATATTAAAAAAAAACAAACCCACAATCATGCAAATGTCGACTCTGATGGCTGTTAATACATCTGGAACTAAACTGCTTTATTAAGCCTGTAGCTGTCAAACATTTAAATTTTAATTCAAACAGAAAGCTGAGAAAGTAAATTTCCTGAGGACTTGGCTTAAAAAAAAGTAAATTCTGCTATCTTGTCTGCTGTCATGAAGTTCAACACATGACTGAGAGTTGACACTGGGTGAGAGGCAATTTAAATTCACAAGTTAACCTAACCTGCATGTCTTTGGACAGTGGGAGGAAGCTGGAGTACCTGGAGAAAACCCACACTGACATGGGGAGAACATACAAATTCCATACAGGGCCCCAGCCAGCCTGTAGGTTTAAATCCCCATACTGTGAGGTGACAGTGCTTACCACTGCACTACTGTGCAGCTTTGATGGATTGTGGTGTTTGTAGATTTTTTAGTGTATTGTTTCTGGTAATTCATAACAAAATCCCATTACTCTCACTAGCATTAGTAATGCGGTTTCTTTCCTAGTGTCTTCCTAGATGGCTTCCTTATGTTGCACAAATAGACATAAATTAAAATCCATTCACAAGCTTCATTGTCATTATGCGAGCATGAAACAATTGCAATTGTGTCATCCTCATATGAATTGTATTAAGGACTTCATACATGTTTACAAAGAATAAAATAAGGCAAAAGAGATAAATATTCAACGATTAAAGGTACAGAATCTAAGCAGTATAAATGAAAATATAAGGTATGTAATAATTTAAAAAAATACAGCTGACGTGTGTGCAAACAGCAGTTAATCTCCAATGAAAGTGCAGTATGACAGATCTGGAGTAAATATGGCATGTGCTCCAATAATGGCAGCTCATCAGTCTTGTCAGACTGAGCCCAGAAGTGCCCCTGCTTTTGGAAAGAAGCTGTTTTCAGTGCATTTGCTCTTGCAAAAGTGCCTGTCTGATGGGTGGAGCTTTTACAGTTGATGTCCAGGGTGTGTAATGTCTTTAATGATGTTCTTAGCCCTCCTCTCACAGTGAGTGCAGTATGTTTTGGGGCAATCCATCCAAAGGTAAAAAAAACTATCAATCACTCACTAACAATCCACAGTAGTGTAGATGTGTGTGTTAGATCTTACACCTACCTCCCCTCCCCGCTGACTCTCTCTTTGAGAGTCTGAAGTAACATCTTGACCTCAGCTCTCACCAGCTCTTTGACTGCAGGTGGGTCGGCTAGAGGACAGGCCTGCTGACGTGGGAGTGGGGTCCCTGCCCTGCTCCAGTTATTTCCTTGATGGCTTGCCTGCCACATCTTGTGCCACATCTCCGCCTGCAAATATTGTTATTATTATTATGGTTAGGGAAGAAAATTAGGGGTTATATGTGCAATATCTTAGTAATAAGATATTCATGTCACTGCTGACAGCTTATTTTCCTGCACCAAGTGACGGCGCTGATAACTGATAGTATTTTTATTGGATTTAGTGGACCTCTCTTTTTAAAGCAGAGTGGACAGTCCACTTGCAATATACTGCAAGCAGTGATCTAGACATCCGTCATCCAGTGACTCTCCTGACAGCCTCCCTGACTGAGAATGATAGCAGGACTTTTCATGTCTCAGGAGAGGCTTTGGAGGATTATCTTTATTTTCTTTCAAGTCTCAGCGAGTCTATACGGCTATAATCTGTGAAGAAGCAAATATACTGTGAGTGTATCGGTGCATACTCTGTAATGCAGGTAGGTGAAGAATTCAACTATATGCAGCACTTGTACTGAATGCTACACTGTTTGCTCTTACAGGATTAAGAGGCACTGTTGGCCAAATTACCTCATATATATAGGCATCCTGGACTGATACCCTGGGCTAGAAACATAGAGCTCAATATGTTCGGCTTTCAGTCAAGAGAAAAGGGAACGTAAATGTGTTAAAATATTTAAAAATCTGAAAATATATGATTTATATTTATATAATGTATGTTTGGTGCGGCTTCTGCAGTGATGCGGGCGCTATGCCGGACAGTTGTGGTGAAGAGGGAGCTGAGCCGAAAGGCGGGGCTTCTACTGGTCCATCTACATCCCAACCCTCAACGATGGTCATGAGCTCTGGGTGGTGACCGAAAGAATGAGATCACGGAAACAAGCAGGCCGAAATGGGAAGAACTGGGAAGGGGGACATCTGGGGTGCTTTGCTTGGCCTGCTGCCCCCGAGACCCGGCCCCGGATAAGCGGATGAAAATGGACGGATGGATGGATGAAAATATAATTGATACAAAAATCTGTATGAAAATGTTAAGAACACCACCAACTTGCATCACAAATGTTGAAGTTAAACTGGTTTTCACTTACTGTGAGTAACCATCTCCATTTTGCTCTTCACATTCTACTTATGAAAACATTTTCAGATCTGCCTTCGGCACACTAAGACATTATTTACTGTAAACTGCTATAAACACTTGATACTGTCTTCTTGGAACAGGAGTCAATGCACAGAAACATAAAATCTGAGTGAAACTTTCCTTGAACCAATATATTTCTAATGAAAATCTGTAAATCTGATGAGAACAAGCCTTACTTATGTCTTATACTTTACTGATGTTGCTTTCACTGTGTCACACTTCACTACATGCAGCACTGAGTGAGCATGATGCACTTAGTGTTGCCTGTCATGAGACAAAACAGCTCTAGCTGCTGCAGGACCAGGCAGCTTTTTAGTTCTTGTAATTTTGCTACAGTGGGATTATCACTGCAGATCAAGGAATTGTGAAAAAAAAAAAAAAAAAAAAAAAATGTGGAAAAGGTCAGTCTTTATGCGTGACTTCCTCTGTGAGTTGGTACAAGGGCTGAGTGCCTGGGACCATAGGTGCACTTTTACACTCAGCAGCTTATTTTCTGCACCTCCACACAAACCTGTGCTGAAAAAAATTACAATAATTTAACCAGAATGTAACACCTCGAGGAAAATCAGTGAAAAAATAAAAGATGCGAAAACTTTTGCATGTGAATGCTCGTGTGCATATGTGTCCAAGTGAAGTCTGGAAGCCATTAACGCCTCCACACCTGCTGCCTGCCAATCATTTCTGTCATTTTGCAGTCAAGACTTCACTTCAAAGGGATACACTGGAGGATACTAAACACATAGCTTCTGGTCTTTGCACGTGTATCTATGTGTGCGTGTGCCCTCGCATACCAGCATTCACACACAACACACACAGCCCTTTCCACTCATGCTGGCTTCCTCTGTCTGTCTTTGGGTGTTGAGGTGTTTATGTTACAGGATTCATGGCTCACCAGCTAACAAGTCGTTCCTGGATCATTTCTCCCCCCTCCCTCGGCTGTGAGACTGTTGATCTCATGCAGGAGCTATTTTAAGGGAGCGCTGTTGAAACCTGTCAGTTAAAAAAACCTACGAGAAGCTATTATGTTGAATTATTTAAATTGGGTTGTAGACTACATTTAACTTTAAGGGCTCATTTTCATTCAGAGTAGAGAGAAAGTTGTGAGAGTGTGGAGGGAGGAACAGAGAGATTGGCCTTGTAGGGAGACCTGAAAAGAGAGGCTAATGTTCCCTCTGATCTAACCGCCGGAGACAATGGAGACCTTGATGGAGGGAGGGATGGTGGTGTTGAGGAATGGAGGAGTCGCCTGCAGATCAACTATTACTTTTCACAGTGGCTCACTGAGGGATGGAATTCATTACATGGCTGAAGGAGAAAAGGGGACAGAGGAGGGAGAAAAACAGAAGAAGAAAGACTTGGAGATAGGCAGATACAGACGGTGGGAAAAGCATGAGAAAAGGAAGTAATCCACCCTGCAGTAAATGTAATAACTGAAGGAGTTGAATAAAGCGCTCTGTACTTTGTTTTGCTTTTTCCTTTTCCCCCTGGAAATTTCTCAAAGCTCTCAGCCTTTAAGTCCTTCTTTCCATCTGGGAGCTTCATACAGCCAGCCACTGCATATACTGAACTTTAGGTGACAAAACATCAGTGCAACACTGGAAGTCACACACACGGTAAACACTCGCACGCGTCTGTTTTCTCTACGCATACACATACACAATTGAGTCAAAGAATACGTATCGCTAATGGTCTTATCAACAGTTGAGGATTAGCCTCTTTAACCCTGTTATACCGACCCCCTGACTCACTGAGCTTGCTGGGCCTCATTCTGTGTATGATTGTGTTTGTGTGTGTGTGTGTATGAGCTGAATTACTCTGCATCATTGTGGTTTGATTTTTGGTTTAATGCTTCCTGAAACAATGCTTTAAATCCAGTTTTTGTCAAGTAAAAAAACATTTATTTTGATGACTCAATTGCAGATGAAATTCGAGTGTATGTGGGTATGTGCATGTGTGTGCTAAAGGGAGGGACTCTTGCATGCTTCACTGTGTTTTGTAGATGTCAGGTCATTTTTCTTTTCACGTTAACTGTTACAAAAATAATATGTGGTCAGCGTCTACATGGCACTGCTTGAGAGCTGAGACAGCTCTCAAACATGGCGACTGCCCTGTTGGCTGGCTGCAGGCTGATAACATCTACAGATGGAGAGATTTCAAAACTGAACACACGAAAGAAGAAACAATAGAGGGTGGCAGAAGAAGGAGAGCGGGAAAGCAAAGAAGACAGACTGAGGTTGTATTCATTTCATCAGAGGGAAAACATCAAATACAGAGATTTTGATATCCCACGGAAAGTGCTGATAAGATGAATTCTTTGTGCCTGTGTGAGAGCTACAGCTACAGACTTGGTCTTCAGTGCACATGGCATAAACTCTCTTATGTAATCCAGCTTGAAAGGAATGTTTCCTCAGTAGACTAGGCCACATTTTGTCACATTAAGATTTAAGGTCAACCACTGAGCCATTTTCATTGAACTGTAATGTTAGGAATTTAATCTAGAGCTGAAATTATTAATAAATCAGTTAATCGACCCCTAACAATTTTGATAATGGTTTCATCATTGAAATCATTTTCTCCGCTTTACTCTATGTTATATTAGTATAATTTTTTGTATCTGTAGGTTTTGGCTCGTTGGTTGGACGAAACATTACATTTGATGATGTGACTTTTCGGTAATACTTTACTTGAAGGTATCTCCATAAGGGTGACATGACACTGTCATAACTATGACATGACACTGTCATGAACATTATGTACATGTCATAAACGTTTATGACAACTTGACATAATGATTATTATTAGTTAATGTCAAGTTGTCATTATAAGGACATCCCAAACAAATTTAATGTCAACTTGTCATGACAAAGACAACTTCTGGTAATGTCACTTTGATCAATGTCAAGTTGTCATAATCAAGACAAACCAAACAATGGCAACTTGTAATTACAGAAACCAAATTACACTTTTTGATAGCAGTCATAAATGTTTATGACATGTCCATAATGTTTATGACAAGTTCATGACAGTGTCATGTCATAGTTATGACAGTGTCATGTCACCCTTATGTAGATACCCTCAAGTAAAGTGTTTCTGACTTTTCCTGTTATTTAAAATTTGATCTTAATCTTAATTCTTCTCCAACTTTTATTCATGATTTGTGACCACACTTAAGGGGTCAATCTGTTTTTCTTTGGAATCATTTCACCCCATCCATTTCAAAATGCTTGCCTCTTCAAATTAAATTCAATACCTTAATACCAGTCTTGACCTTGATTTAACCTATTTTGTGAGGTGTGTGCTGCTCTACCTTAGCTGCGAATGTTTCTCATCGACCTGCAAGTCTTTCTTAGGTGAGGTCATTTTGCCAGAGCTGAGTGCTTTTCATGCAAGAGGCTTTGTTAAGGTCAGACTGTCTAGCTGGCCTTGAGCAAATATTGATGTCTGTCCGCCTGGCTCACATTTGGACTTCACTGCAGCACAGTGCCAGTTAACCCACATTTCACTTTTATTAGGGAGTCTGGGGATTAATGAGTGTATGCAGCCAAACTAACCTACTTACACAACCTCACACTGCAGTTCATAAATTGTTTGGTCAGGAATGCTTAGCTGAGCAAAGTTTTGGTTTTTTGTTTCACCCCGAAAGTGAGCTGAAAAGGAAATTCTTGTTGATGGTGTGGTGGTATTCCTGTGGGATCCTATCAGAGACAGATCCAGTGTCTGAACTCTTTGAACGAATAAAACATGAATGATGAAACAAGCTCTGCCCGCTGAATCTGAAGAGGAATGTTCCAACTTAAAAGCAAATATGTGATAGCTACATAATAAAAAAAAAACAAATCAGAAATAGTGCAGTCATTCAAACACTCACCTCAGTGTGCACCTCGGTATACATATCAATCAGAGAGAGGCCCAGTGCTGTGTGGATCTTATCCAGCTCTGACTCATGAACATGGTCAACGATCAGGCTCCATAGGGACTGACCAGGACACCAGAGCTGGTTTTCAGTGGGAGTCTGCATCAGAATGGTGATCTGGCAGTGAAGGAATGGAGACAAACATAAACACGGTAAAATGTAACTCACTGCATTTAGTCAAATACAGCACTTGAGCACAAATTGAGGCACTTATACTTAAAGGTCCAGTGTGTAGGATTTAGGGGGATACACTGGCAGAAACTGTAAACATTGTAATATGTAGGCTAGGTTTCCTTTAGTTCATAATCACCTGAAAATAAGATTTGTGGTGTTTTTGTTACCTTAGAATGAGCAATTTATATTTACCTATGGAACTGGTCCTCTTTCACGGAGTCTGCCATATTGTTTCTACAGTAGCCCAAAACAGACAAACCAAACACTGGCTCGAAACAAGGACATTCGAGTTTTCGTGTCGGACACTGTAGTTTGGGAGAAGTTTCAGTTGGTTGCAGTCTACAGCCTCAGTTGCTAGATGCCACTAAATCCTGCACTCTAGACCATTAACTTTATCAATTATAATTATTCCTTCATTCATTAATTTCAGTGTATGCTTATCCTGTTGGGGGTCGCAGGGGGGGCTCGAGCCTATCCCAACTAACATTTTGCAAGAGGCAGGGTGCACCCTGGACAGGTCCCCAGACTATCACAGGGCTGACACATAGAGACAGACAACCATTCACACTCACATTCACACCTATGGACAATTTAGAGTCACCAATTAACCTGCATGTCTTTGGACTGTGGGAGGACGCTGCAGTACCCAGAGAAAACCCATGTTGGCAAGGGGAGAACCTGCAAACTCCACATAGGGCTTCCCCACCCTGAGTTCCAACCAGGATCCTTCTTGCTATGAGGAAACAGTGCAATCCACTTATTATACATTATCATAATATAGTATCAA
Source organism: Epinephelus awoara (assembly GCA_035609425.1). Taxonomy (NCBI): domain Eukaryota; kingdom Metazoa; phylum Chordata; class Actinopteri; order Perciformes; family Serranidae; genus Epinephelus; species Epinephelus awoara. Next base: position 20,135,561 of record CM069306.1, on the reverse strand, counting down.
ATTAAACTATACAATTATACTCACCCATATTTCAGAGATACATGTTGTACCTCTAACCCCACTACGATTTTTGTCAGCTATAGTTTCTATTTATTTTGCAGATTGAGGTTTTACTGACAAAATATTCATATTGTAAAACATCCTAGATGTAGATTTAGAGTACTTTTACTTAAATTACATATACATATTTTGCTGATATACAACCAGAACTAGCTACTTCTGCCCCAAAAAGATCATGGTGAGATTTTTTTTTCTCTTGAACTTATGTTACACTCACTCAAATAACTTTAAGTTACCTTACATTAACTTTTGCATTGAAGGGTCCATTACTTCCGCATCGTTAAAACTTTCTGTAAAGCAGCTAATGCTTAACGTTTCTTACGTTAAACATTTCAATACTTCTCCTATCACTGGTTAACATTAATGTCGTACAATTAATAAAGGTTGAGGAGCTGCTTGTTGGAATAAAACCCAAAATATTACCAGGTTACTAATGCCCCTCCTGCTTTGTCCACAGCTGTTGTTAGCTACCGTTAGCTAGTTAGCTAATTGAGAGCTCGGGTACCTGTGTTCACAGGTACAACACAACCGAATATTTCACAAACAATAAGTATTTACATGGCGTATCTCTAACAATAACAATCAAATAACAAAACAGCTCCGGTAAAACACGGACATAATTTACAAAATGTGTTTTCTATGTTGCTAAAGAGGAAAAAACGCTCACCCCAGATTGTGTGCAGCAAGTTGTGGTATCCAGGGCAAACTCTACTGTTGCTAGGGGGGGAGATATCGCGAGATCTGTGGTAACTGTCAACAGCTGGGTTCTCTATGCATCTTTGATCTTACACAGACTTCTTGTTTTCACATGCGCACATTTATGATTTATTTATATCAAAACGAAACGATAAAACTGCAATATATAATGACACAATGGAGCAGTGCAGGCTAAATACACATTCTATATTTTATAGACTTTTTAAACCAACTATGCACTAATATACTTAAAGATGTTAAATTGGGGGAGGGACAAACATCAGCTGAGACTGGCGTGTGAACCCTCATGAGAGGCAGTGAATATAACTTTCCCTCTTCATGCCCCCCAACCTCCACCCCCTTCCGGGCTCCTTGCAGAAGTATGTGCAGCCCCAGCAGACCGCTGTGGAGGGAAGACTGAGGTAACGCCAAAGATTTTTGCGGCCAGTAACAATGTAACAAACTTGGGTCGACCCGTCTACAGAATAAATCCCAGCTGGACTACAGTGGATGTATCGTATTAACTTTTAGCTTTGGACAAGGTGAATCAAATAAATCACCATGGTTTTCAGTGAGCGCTTTGCCTTGGAGCGCACAATACGCACGGCCGTTTTGGCACTGCTGCTTTGCGCGCAGGCCGGTTTTGGCTTCTCAGTCGCCGGGCAGCAGGAAAACACCTGTGAGGCCAACGGCAGCTTATACTTCTTGGGGGAATGGTATTTCCTGGACTCTGATCACTGCACCCAGTGTGAATGCACCACTGAGGGCTCCGCGTGTTCCCGCACTGAGTGCACCTCTCTGCCGGCTGCATGCATCCATGTGAGCCACTACCCCACCGACTGCTGCCCCAGGTGCGAGAAGATCGGCTGTGAGTACCGAGGAGTCGTGTACGAGCTGGGGCAGAACTTCCAGGTAAGCTTGAAAGTGATGACACATGGTAGCTTCGCTTGCAAAGATGGGGATACCCTCATGGCTTCCAGGATGGGTTAAGACTACATGACCCTATAGATACTCATAACCTTAAATGTTTTGAGATCTTTTGTCTTTTTTCTTGGCATATGGAATTATAAACACAATACCCACCAAAAATATCTATCTTAGAGGTCAGGTCTCGAAAAAAAAATCTGGGGGATTATTAACTTTTCTCTTGTTTTTGCAATTTACTTATATAATACTTAAAATATTTTGATATATTTTGTGTCTAAAAATGTTTGAAACAGTCCGAAAAGTTAAAAAAGCCACAAGTTATCTCCACACTCAGGCCATAACCATGATTAAGGGGTCAAAAGTAGGTATTGTTTAGTTTGTGGTGGCTCCTAACTTTCATTAAAGGCAAGCTTATTTAGTTTTGTAAGGGTAGAGTAGGCTACATGAATACAGCAGCATCATTTAGAAATGGTTAAAATGTCACTGCAGAGCGATGAACTACAGTATATTTGCATATCTGTGCAGTATTAGATTTGTTTTTAATATCAGGGGGTGCTTTGGCAGAAAGGTGAGTTTTAGGTGATGTGCAGCAGACCCAGATTGTAAATAACAAGTGCCTATCACACATATTACAAAACAAAAGGTGAGTAGCAGCTCAGTACTGTTTATGTGTAAACCTGTCACTGATCTGTTTCATGCAGGTTCCACTTTGTTCTGCAGCTATACTGTTGCCTCTCATTCAAATGTGTAACTATGCACAAGCATAGCACAAAAGAAATGTAACTTATACCCATGTCACGATTTTCATAAGCTTGTATTAGTATAAGCTGATGCATATCTTTTTCAGTGTATTCCCTTCTAAAACTCTGAGCCAATTAATTACAGTGTGGTACTGGAATGTAACTTGAGTATACAGCCGGGAATTGGAGGTAAATGGCGCCCCCTTTTGAGATGGTATGAGGAGGACTTGGTGAGAGCTGCTGATTAGAAACAAGATCCATGTTAAGACTCACACTGTTTGTGTGTATATGTGTGTGCACTTTCCCCAGCCATCAGAGTGTGAGCAGTGCACTTGTGACAGTGATGGCATCGCCCGCTGTCTAGTGGCAGATTGTGCTCCTCCACCATGTGTCAACCCTGTCTACCAGCCCGGCAAATGCTGCCCCGAATGCCAGGAGGGTAAGTTGAAAATAGCATTAAAAAAGTAGACAGTGAAATAAAACCTAGGGTGGCTCGTAGAGATTCAACAGGAAATTTATCTTCACTATTATAAGAGCACCACTGTCAAATGTAGTTCTAATGTATTTGATCATTAGCATGCAGGGGTGAGTGCGTGTGCACTTGATTTAATGTGCTTCCCTGTTTGTAGTACACTCTTAGAAATGTCCCTGTGGGAGAATGCTTTGTGGTTCCTGGTGGAAAGTTTCAACCTGGAACCCTTTCATATCCATTTTCCACCAAATTAGCTCTGGTTCATGAACTGGTACCTTTCATGATTCCTGGAACCTTGGTGCTGTGTTTTGTTTTGAGCAGAACCATTGTAATCAAGGCTGTGTCATCATTGGAGGGCTTTGCACAATGCACAACTGAACTAAACAATAGTAGCAAAATTGGAGATTACATTGATTACCTGTGAACTTCTGTTCGTACAGATTTTTTTTTTTACTCAAAAAACAAGAATGGACCAACTATTAATGACACACTCTTTGATGATTTCGCACTTGACTTCTCCATTGTTGCCTTTTCCATCCTCTCTTTCCAACCTGTAGAATATGACTTTTTGCTTCCATCTTAAAACCAATTTAGGGTTCTGAACCAATTTATTTCTGGTCAAAAAGCTCTGAATGGTTCAAAATTAGGTGCAGGAACCAGAACGGACCCGGTCTACTTAGGACCAAACAGAGCGTGTCAGTGGGCGTGTCATACTCGACAGGTTAGAAAGAGAGGATGGAGAAGGCCACAATGAAAAGAGAGAAATTGTCAGAGTGTGCAGTGGTCTCACTGATAGTTGGTCTATGTTTGTTTTTCTGATCAAAACAAATATCTGTAATAACAAGACAAAAGCTTGCAGGTAATTAATGTAATACATGGTTTTGCCACAGTTTACATTCGTTGTGCATTGCGCAACATCCTCCGTTGATGACATATCCTTGATTCTAAGACTCCACTCAAAACTGCTTGAAACTCAGGCTGATTTGCAAGATAGCACCAAGGTTCCACGAATCCTGACCAGAACTGGTTCAAAAACCAGAGCTATGTTGGTGGAAAAGGGGTAAATGGAAGTCCTATCCAGAATCTTCCACCTTCTAAGGGTGCTAACAAGAACCCACTCAAGGTGTTCCACACAAAAGCCTAATTATTCCACGGGTTTCATCTAGAGCTTACCCAAGGGACTCTGCATTAGTAACTGACCACATTACCCATAGATCTCTCTCCTACTAATCATCATCAGGTTAGCCCGGGGTCAAGGGAACTACACCCAGCTGTCTTCAGATCCATGACGTTCCTTGATGTGGTCTTGTGCAACCACAATACTCATGGTTCACAATCAGATTTTAAGGGGTTGGAGATTCAGTGAAACCACTACTCCTACAGCCTTTACAATGTCAGTGGTGCAGCAGGGTTGGGAAACAAAACTTGATCCCAATTCAGAACTGAATACAGAATGCCGAGTAGTCTGTACCCATAAGAGACCATGCAGTATTGTATGGCATGAAATCATGGTAAAGATATTAACTATGGTAGAACACAAGTAAAATGAATTTATTAAGGGCATTTCAAAGACATCTAAATTACAAAACAAACAAACATTTTAATCTGAGGGTGAGGATAGGTCTTAACAATCTTTGAAGAACTCTTTCTTCCAAAAAGTTTGCTTTGGATGAAAAGACTTTAGGGTAGAACCTCAGCCCTTTAGAAAGAGCCCATTTGGAACCCTCATTTCTAAGAGTGTATCTGTTCAGCTGCAGGTACTTACCTCTGTTGCTCATCTCCCTCCAGGTCCTAACTGCTATGTCGATGCATCACGCAGCCAGGTGATTCCTGCAGGAGAGCCCATCTGGGTCGACTCCTGCACCAAGTGTCGTTGTCACGATGGTCAGGATGCCGGCTACTGGGAGGGAAACCGTCTCGCCAGCTGTTCCCGCCTCAAAAACTGTACACCTGAACAACCGTCCACCAAGAAAAACTGATTCACTCTGTCAGTGGAGAACCAGCTGTCACCCAAAAATTTACGATCCCTGGTGGTCAGTCGTCTACACGCTGTCTTCCTCCTGTGCAGTTGAAAATGGATAATCTGCAACTTTAAAAATTCCTTTTTTTTGGGAACAGAGCTAAACAAGAACCTAAGAAATTATTTTAAAAACACCACAAGCCACCAGAATAGATCTGCTGCCGTCCCATAAGGACTTTTTATCCAAGATTTCTGCATTACTGACGAAACTGAATTTGTCACTTTGGTGGACAAAGCTGGCCCTTTACTGGGCCTCAGCTGCAAATTAAAAACAAGATCCGATTCACAGACCAATCAAAGCTCCAGGTTTACTACATGTCAGTGGCAATTTGATTAACTGCAAAGTACAATATCAGCAAAGGCATTGTTACCTAATGTTGCATAGGCAGGCTCTGAGTCAATATCTAAAGATAAAGCCTTTATTTCTGTAGTTTCTGCTGTGCCTCCATGGTGCATAGAGGGTGGTTGGTGGAGGATCAAAAGGCCCCCTAATATGTTAATCTGGCCGTGCTGTGTAAAGACAAACTAATTGTAGTCCTTGTAAACCAATGGAAACAGTGGAGTTAAGAAGGAATACAAGATTAGAAATCTCAGTTTGATAATATAGACTGCAGTGATATAAAAATGACTTGTTTGATTTCACAGCTTCAACCCCTGAGCATTAAGACTGTTCTTCTACAGAAAAAAACATAAACAAATCTGACGGTAAACTTGACCCTTGAAAGGTGGCTGCACTCCAGATGTTTACCCTTTTATATCTAATCTGCCTGCCCACATGTTCCTCCAAATAGAAGGAGAGAAAAGTGAACTTTTATAGAAGCTATAGAAGTTACCCGGGAGGCATATTTTTAATTTCCAGACACCTGCTTTGGGAAACAACTGGCAACATAACAAAGCCAATGAGATTATTGGATGATAAGAAACTGTAATTGACCTGTCACGGGTTGATGCACCAGCCAAATGTGTGCACAGCTGTGATGAAATTTAGACTAGGAAATGGCTTAGCAAAGCAATTAACAATTTGTAACTGTCCTATAAATTCCGCAGTTGAGTTTCCAGGCTAATTGAAATATAATGTATGAGACTATGGCCGAACATATGACTGTACAGTAGTTTTAGACACAAGCGGTATTTGGAAACAGGGTTGTTATTTGTGCATGTACACTGTAGAGCAGGAAAAACAATCTGTAATTAAGTGCTTCATTCATTTTTCACTAGGAAGGATATGCATCATAGAAACAGCCTTCCTTATTATTGTGCACAGTTGTAACTTGTGTTAGAAAGATAGTAGTATTGTCATTTTATGTAGGTTTATATGCATCAGATCTTCTTACTGTTACTTGTCATTATCCACCATGAGGGACCTTTGAATGAAAACCAAAAGAAAAAACAATCTTGTCTTATATGTTTAAGTGCAGTCTGGGAGCCTATAATGGCATTTACTTTATACATAAGACTCCCAGGCTGCTGCTGCGTTAAGTATATTATTACAACTGACACGTTTCACTGCCTTAATTCTCCCTGAAAAGCTTCTTTATGCAAGGTTTGGGATTAAGTTGAAACTTTTAAGGTTATGATCGTATTTTATCAGGAGACATTATGAGTGAATACACTCTGTATTTACATTTTCTTGAGGGTATTCATATTCCAATCAAACAGTCAAACAGTGAAAGAATGAGACTGAATAAGATCAGGGAGCTGTTCTTCTCATCTTAATTTTCGAATAATCAGAAAGAGGCATGGTTAAAGGCATGGTTTGATGTTTTGTGAAATGTGCTTATTTGTTTTCTTGCTGATTTAGATGAGAAGTGTGATACCGCTCATTTCTGTACAGTAAATTTAAAGCAACAACCAGCAGCAGCTAAGCTTAGCTTAGCTTAGCATAAAGACTGGAAATGAGGAAAGCATTATTTTTTCATTTTGCAAAGTCCCGCCCTTCTGTGCTGCGATTGGCTAGTGCAAAGTCTAACCTTGACCTCTTTGCCCTGATTCTAGTCTGAGGCTGAATCCAAATGTCTGGACTTGCAGACTCATGGACTTTGCGGGCATGTTCTCCTCCCCTTCCACTATCTGCATGCTACCGTTTTGCAAGGGAACTGTTGCAGCATCCTTGGCTTAGCACTGCCCAGGACAACTGTGATTCGTTTAGAGAAATACAAACAACCCAGAGAATTTTTTTCCCCAAGACCAGAATGATAATGGGTTCTTCCAAATCTTTCTCTAGCACTGACACAGCGTTGTGGAGATACGTCTGGCTAAGCATGACTACCCTAACTCTAACTGCATCTGACCTCGATGTGTCTATGTAACAAGTATTAAGTCAATTACAGTTCAGTAGGGCAGGACTAGGCAAAACACTCCTAGGAAAAAAGAAATTGAATTGTGCATGGGGAAATGTGTAGCCTGGCTGGGCCCAGAGGTAACAACTCGCCTCCACCCCAGCTCCTCCTTTTCATGCTGTGTCTGACCTATCAATGTCATTTCTGTTTGTCATTGATGCTGACTCTATTCTGTTCCTGGGGATCTTTGCTGCTGCTCTTCCTGCCTTGGGCTTTCCATGTTGGCGCATGGAAGGGCAGAGAGGTTTGCTCTCTGCCTTTACACGTGGAAGAGGCTTTCTGCATAGGCCCGAGGAAAGGCAGAGAGGCCCCAGAACAGAGCCATACCACCAAATATAATACTGCAAATGGAAATAATGTTTTCTTTGACTGAAGTGTTCCTGACTGAATAAGCCATGTATTCACTGTACAGACATCAAAATGGTGTCTATCTTCTCATCTGACTTTCAGCAAAAAAACCAACAATCTTTTCCTTTCAGTGAGGTTTCAATCTACTGCCTAAAATAAAAGGGACCCAAAATAATTACACCCACAAATCACGTCGTGTTTTATTCTGGTAATAAACACCAGCATCTTGTAAAATATTCCAAATTAAAACTACTTTCAATGCCCATTAAAAAGCCCTCACTTTGTGTTTCCTCTTGAGTTGTGTCTTTTTACTTTATTTGAACAATTTGTTTTGTGAACAGTTTGGCTCCGGCATCTCTGAGAGGATACCATCCTGATTTCCCTGCAGAGCTTTTCTGCTGACAGTTTGGGACCACTGCTCCTCGCAAAACAATAAAAGAATGAGAGAAGATGTTGAAGGTAAAAGAGAGACAGCCTCACTTTGTGGCATTAAACGATGTGTTTATACTATCAGGAGGGTGGCAGGACGGACAGGGGAGGAAATGAAAGAATGCACAAGTAAAGCCGAATGTATTCCAAAAGGTGGTTTTGCATTTTAGTCCAGTAAGCCACTGGGACCACACAGGAACAAAAGTAACAGGTTTATGTGGGTTGTCATGGCAGCAGGAAACACGGTTGCCAAAAACTGTTGATATTACATTAGAAAGTTCTGGGATTACCTCAGCCTGCAGGTGAAAACTACTTTCTTATGAAGTTTCTATTCATCCACCAGAGTTTGACTGTCTTTTTCCCACATGCGCACACACAGCAAGCAACTGACAACACCATGATACAATCTTTAACCATCAGATTTATTGATTGTATAGAAAAAGTAGGTTTGATATGACGTAATGCATTCTATATAAGATATAACATTTTCAACATTCAATGTACAAAAAAACATAGCTAGAGATACAGTAAATTTTTTAAAAATGCCCACAGGCCTGAAAGTCCTGTCTGCTCTGCAGCAAAATAATGTGTTTGAAAAAAGGCGTTTCGAATACTTCACCACCACCTGAGGTGCGCTCGACAACTGGAACAGCTTCAAAAGTCAAGAGTCCATTAAGAAACATCAAGCGCTCCTCATGGTTGTTCTTATTCTCAAGTAAAAGGAAACGTTTCAAACACAATTTTTGCTGAAGTTGCTGTTGCTGATCTTTCACATCTCTATCCCATGATACTGTTTATACACACTGGGGCTTCTCTGGCTATATCCTCCTCAGCTTGTACTTTTCTTCTTGTAACTGACTTATATGGGGTTGCCTGCAATTGTTCAAAGTAGTCATGATGAAGCAAAAATTGATCTTCTTTAAAGTCTGATTTAGAGGTTATGAGGAGTGATACTCAGCCTGTGAAAACAGCTGTATAATTCTGTGGAGGGAGCTTTCAGAAGTAAAAAAAATCCCCAGGTCATCAGGGTTATCTCAGCTTGCCCTTGAGACCTGATTTTGTTTACGAGAAAGCTTACTTTATAAACTAGAGGTGTGGGGATTGGAAGAGGGCATTTAGGAGGAAAAGAGTTGTGAAATGGAAGGAGCAACTGGTTCCAGGAGTATCTTACCCTCCTTGAATTTGTGAACGAAACACAGCACCATTGTTAACAAATCTGTCCATAACTAACCCAAAAATCCTAAATGAATTTACCGGTACTTCAACTGCAGATTGGAGAATTCTACTTCCTGTGATTAGATGTTTCGTGCCAAAATGCACATTGGGAGTTGTAGTTAATGGCCCCACCAATGTTTCTATGTAAAAAGTCACCTAGTTTTACATTTTTATGAAAGAATCTGGTCTTTCTAACGCCATTGTTAAAGTAAAAAAAAGTTTCCCGTGTTTGTGTATCTAAGTGACAAAATGGGGACAATTTTTAAATCCGTCCACTGTTAAGAGAGAGTGAGCCCCAATTGTGAATCATCTATCACCGTCTATGGGAAAAAATGAATGAGACACTGACTTTTATGCGTGAAACGGCTCCTCCAACTTCACAACGCTACGAGACACTATTAAGATGAATTGTGGAGAATGTAAGACCCAGTGTGTTTGGATCTTGACCCAGAATAGGGACTGAAAGTCAGAATATCTCGGCCTCTGCTGCTTCAATTTTGACCGTTCCTTTTTTTAAGTCACCCCACTTCATGCGAGTAAACACTTAATCACCAAGGTGCTTAAATACTGTATGGATGGGAAAAATCAAAGCAAGAGCTGCCATTTTGTGCCTCTGTACTGATTACAAGGATTTCAAATCAATAAGCTGATTGGAGGCAAATAATAAGGAAATCTATCTGCAAAAACCATGACTGCATTCAAACATTAACTACCTCAGATCCCACATGAAAACATGAGCTTAAAGTGGCATATGTGAACAAATTGGTAATATTGCACTGGGTGAGCTGTAAACAGTATAGAGAAGGGGCTGTATTGACCTCTCCGTAGGTAGTCTGCCCACTGAGGACACTCAAACTCACCAGGAGAGCTCTGCACTCTGGAAATAAGTATCAACAGAGGGGTGAAAAGGAAAAGGGGAATCAGATAAAGTGAGGGAGAGAATGAGAGAAGGGGAGACGCAGAAGGATTCACAAATGAGGATGTGTACTGAGATAAAAAAAAAAAAGATACAGTAAGTGGCACAGATACAGAGACACAAAGAGAGGCTCTGTCGATATCTATTGAAAGAAGAAGCACTCTTGTGAGACACAGCTGTGCTTGAAGTAGGCCCACCACGAAGCACAGCAGAGTGCCATTGACACATACAGCCTGGACTGGCAGAGTAAGAAAGAAAAGGCAATAAAAGGGGAGGTAATGCAAAGAAAAAAGGGGAGACTGTGAATGAATCTGTGTGTGTGTGTGTGTGTGTGTGTGTGTGGAGTAATCAAACCTTTCAACGGACCCAAGGCGAAGGTAATGCTGAGCCAAACAGATGGGAACATTTTTGCCTCAAGGCTGACCAAAGAGGAGGCCAACAATGTACAAAATAAAAGCCCTAAAATTGTTCTGAATGATACAAAACAGTTACAACATTGCACACAAATCTTCTGTCTGTTTAAAATATCAAAGATAGGTAGAGATAGTTTACGTTTTTTATGATCTTAAAGGAGCAATGTGTAGGATTTAGTGGCATCTAGCAGGGTTGCAAATTTCAACCAGCTAAAATTTCTCCCAAATGTTGATTCTTACTTGGGATTCCTTCACTGTTCATTGTTCAGAAGATTCCTAACAGGAGCCAAATTATCTGCAAAGATCTCTTTCCCTTCAAAACAAAAGCACCTGGTGATTTAAATAAGTAAAAACACTGAAGTAAACAAAGTTTTACATTAAAATATTTGTGTTATTTCCAGACGGTCTAATCAAGGAGTGGCTGCTAACTATTGTTGGTAGTTAGCTGTGGTGTGGTTTGTCCGTTCTGGGCTACTGTATAAACATGGTAGACTCCGTGGACAGGGACCCACTCCCTATGTAGATAGAAAGAAAACGAGCCTGGTCTCACTCCAAAGCCATCGAAATCTGACTTGCGGCGTCAGAGACCAACAAAAAAAGGCATTCTTTGACGTTGGTATGATGTGCGGCTGGTTGTAGTTTAACAGCGCCCAACGGCATCGGAGGGAATGTGGCGGGACAACGATGAAAGTTAAGGCAGCGAAACTCCAACTGGGGTGGGCGGGACTGGTGGTGGATGGGTTCAACAAACACTGACTTTCACCCGAGAAAGTGGCGTTCGTGTTCCGTAAGATTTTAAAGCCAAACCCAGTTCTTTTTTCTAAATGCAACCATGTGTGTTTGTTGTTGGAAAAAAAAGGTACAGACATAGTGCATTTATTTTGAAAGAGACTGTATGAAGACGTTCAATTTCCTGTGAAAACAGAAGTGTATGTTGAAAGAAGACAATGCATGTAACAGGCAGAATTTGACACGGCGTCCCAGAGCGTCAACAACCACCACACCCAGGGTACCTTACATGTCGTATGTGGACGTGGAAAGGTTGAAGTGAGAATGCGTTGGAAAAACATGATGATTCTTATTTTCAATTAGACACTAAATAAAACATACTCATGTTATTTATTTTAGCCAATATATGCCACTGCATCCTACACACTGAACCTTTGATGTGTGTTTTTTAAACTGAAGCAAACATGGGTTAATTTCTGTATTACCCATTACAAGCACACATCTTCATCAACAGATTTTACACCCCAATATGACCTTTAAATCAAAAATAAGCTTCCCTGCCCCTTTAGTAACGATAACTTCTGAAGGCATCGGTTTGGTGTTTAGGCGTCAACAGTAACAGCATCAACAGTAGAGACAAGGAAGAATAAAACAAAGGACAAAGACTGATGTATCAAAGCATAAAACAGTCAAAGGCTTCTGTACGCAGATTAAGTTGTTCATTTTTCACACAGGGAACGTTATGAAACTCAAATAAAAATAACAGCTTCAATAAAAAAAACAACAACTCAGAATGCTTGATTAATTTATGAAATCGGAAAGTGTGATAAAATAGACGAAAATAGAAAAGTGACAGCTGATGATGATAAAATCTAAAGCAGCCATAGAGATGTCAGTCAAACTGCTCAAAGGATAACTTCTCATTACTGCCTTAAAATTCACAATTTCCACAGACAGAAGACTATCACCTTTAATTTCCTCTTTCCGGATATAATCATCTTTTTCTTGAAGATTTAAAGAAAAAGATAGCAGAGAGAGAAAATGGCGTAATAACAGTAGCAATAGAGTTTTAATGAACTGTGATACTTAAAAAAAAACTTTGACGTCCAGGTTACATTGTAGGCTAAAAATTGACCTCCAAAAGTACTTCTCAGCTCAACTTGTCTGTGGAGTCAGTGTAAATGTTAGAAGCTTATGTATCCACAACACTTTTTCCTGTAAAGCATGAGCCATAATTCTGTCCTGACAGCTCAGTTTAACCCCTTTGTGTCCCATATATGTTCAGAAAATGTGGTAAATGTCCAATTTTCGAATTGAAAATGCATATTTCTACTGAATCAAACCAGCACCTTCAGGAATATGAATGTACCTTAAGCCATTTGGATCTCGTAGAAACAAATATGTACATTTTAAGTCCAAATGACCAAAATAAACCTTTAATCTGTCTTTAAGGGGAGTGATAGAAACAAAGCTTCCAGAAACCTAATCTCCAATATGTGCCACATGGGGTTAAAATCACGACTGAGCTGTCAGTGTATCTATCTGCCTTGCTGTCTTCAGTTCCTTGATTTGATTTCAAATTCATTCCCAAGGTAGTTCCACAACACTGCATCCAGAACAGGTGAAAACTCTTCATGTCTTCAATATGTTTACTTTTGTTGCAAAACTTTTCCGTTACTCCAATAAGCCAGGTTTCCAAAGTACATACATATATATTTATGTATATATATGTATATATACATATACATATATATATGTATAAAAGTGAACAAAACGAGAGTTCTCTGGAGTTTGTTGCTGCTGATGAACATGTTTTATCAGCGTGTCCCAGCACTGTAAATGCAGGCACAATACACATTCATTAATTGATACCGGAGGAGGATTTGATTGAGTAATTAGATCCAAACTCCCTGACAAAGACGTCAATATCAAATCGTCCATTAGCATCATTTGTCAAGATAAGAGTCAGACGTTTTCTTCGATATGCAGTCCATCAGATACAGTTCAGTGAAGCATCACTGCATGTCATATTTAGTTACAGTTTGCCTCGAATAGAAATCCCCATTCTCTTGATCATCACTGCTCGGAAAGTAAAATGTTTGATGGCGTTTTTAAGGGTTGCTGTCTGCTCATATGTCATTCCCAAACCAGCAGGTACCACGTCTCGTATCCATCTTTGTATCCATGTAAAAAGCCCATTTCATTCTGCTTATATGAACTTGGTTGGATATTCCAAGAAATCCCACTTGATGCTGTCCAGTGTTTCAAAACAGGCCATGAAAACTTTCCAAAGTTTCAAATGATGTCATTGTCTGATCTCTAATCCCCTGACAATAGCTCCTGTCAATATCCTCCATCGATATGCCACTGGATGCCCTCCAGTTTACAAAAGATTGTTAATGGAAAGATTCCAAGTTTCAGCCTCCAAGTCTGACGCCAACCTTTGGTCGGCTACTGATATCCCAGCTTTGGTCCCCACTCTTGAAATTCTGAAGTCACTGATTGGTAAAGGTAGGGGGCGTGAAGCCACTGGCTGCTTGAAAAAGTTGCAAAGAGCCTGAGTCCTGGATCCAGAAATGGCAAGCTGAAATCCAAAAAAAAAAAAAAATTCAAAACAGAGAGGGGTCGAGAGGGAGAAAGAGACCATAATGTGCTTGTAACTTTTTCTTCTCTTTCATTCCATCATCCTTCCAGATGTCTTAGATTTGTGATCTCTTTATTTCCCTCTCATAAGCTCTCTTCTTCCCATCTTTTTCCCTCCAGTCAGTGTGCGTCGACCCCCTCGCCTTCCTCTCCGTCTGTCTCTAGCCCTTAATAGGCCGGGGCGGTGGTTTGCCAATCTCCACGGAGATATTTGTGTACAGAGGGTACCTCTTGACCTGAAGCACTTTGTAGGTCAGAGAGCTGATGCCGTCCTTCTTCATCGTGTTCTTCGTGTTCTGGATTTTATTAAATCTGGAGGGTGAAAGACATAGACAGACAGAGAGACGTGGGAGGGAAAAAGAAAATTTGATTAAAAACAAAGTAAAATTTTGACATGAAATTCGTTTCCTCTATATCAGTGCATGTGTGAGGCTATGTGGGTATATAAGTGTGTTTGATCGCTTGGAGACTGGGAGGTCTGGCTTAGTGGGTATTGATATTATGCCTCAGGAAATGCAGATCATTACAAGACTGACAGTTGACATGTTTCCTGTTGGATTTAAAGGATAACCCTTCCTACAAAGTTCAAGCGCAAGGCAGCCAAAAAAGATTCAAATAAGCGAGAAAAGGCTCTTCACAAAAAAACAAAACACTGTCTTCTGTGCATATTTGTCTCCCGTTGCTTGCGTCTATCAGTTGAAACTGGTTCATCAAGACATATTTAGTGATTTACAAGTAAAATGCATTGGCAATATTTTTTTTTTTTTCTTTTCTACTTTCCTCTTTTGTTAATCATCTAGTGACCCTTCAGATTTATCGGACACCCCTACCAGAAGTCATGACCCTCATGTCGGGGAGCACTGAAATAAAGCACACTTTTTTTTCTCATGCAGGTACACATGGAAAATAAAGTTCACAAGTAGATCTGCAGGTACAGAAGAGACTGCTCGGAAACAAGTATAACACATCACAGTAATGTAAATATCTGTGTCGTAGACAAAACCACCTAAGCTGCAGTCTGACTCACCAAATGTAGACTGTGGGTGTCAGCCTGCCATTGACGAGCTATTTCAGCCGGCATTCTCCTGGCATTGCACTATCTGCGTGCTAGTTTTTTCAAGAGCACCATCGCTGCATCCTGGGCTTAGCGCTGCCTAAGTTTTCCCCCCTATATCAGAATGATAAAGGGTGGTTCCAGACCTTCTCTAGCTCTGACACAGTGTCTAAACTAAGACCAAGCTATGACCAAGACCAGAGGGCATCAAGACCAGGACAAGGCTAAGTCTTTCAGGGGTTGAGACCAAGACCAGACCAGTGGGAGTCCCACACTGCATGACACACACACACACAAAATGTGGCAATGCAAACCATATGCACCCCTCAAGCTGATCTGAAAGATCTACTTTCCCATAAGAACACTCACACAAAACATTCCTCAAGAGTCCTCTTCATTCTTCTTTTTATTGCCATGTATTTATGTATAAATGTACGATGAGGAACGTCTTGATAAAATATTTAAAAGGCACTGTAGAGCTGAAATGATCTTGCCATCTTTATTCAACACTCATTTTTTTTGCACAGGGAATTTAGTGATATCCCTGCAGTTGTGGTCTTGAATGGTCTTCAAATAAAATTCGGAGATTGAGACAAGACCAAGTAAAACTGCAGTTGATATGAGTCTGGGACCTTCAAAAGTGGTCTTGAGACCAAGCTCAAGTACTACAGCTCTGGTAAATACATATTGGAAATTGCAAGAGAGAGAAAAATTGGGCAAGTCTTTTTTCTAGGTGACTGTATGTTCAATACCTTCAAACGATTCTGTTGGATTATTAGAAATGAAGCACACATCCAGTTTCCTTTACCATGTAGGTCTTGACCAACAGGTGGTGCTATGGCGCTGCACTGTGACTCAGTGAACGGTATTATCCATCACATCCGCCTCAGTTTGTTTGAATTATGCTGGAATATCCTTCCCCATTGGCTGTGATTCAGCAGTTACATCAGAATCTGCTCTTACGTTAGAATCTGCTCTGATTTTAGTGTTGAAGATGGGAAAATAATTCACACAGTGTGTCAGACAGTTTCACAGTGCTGCTGCTGCACTTCAGTTCAGTTTGTGATGCAACCCCTGGCATCAAAACGGATTCATAACACAAACTCTCCTGTCACCCGCATAGTAGTATCAGTTTTTGCAGCCAGTCAGGATGGAAATGAGGCCACGACGTGCGAGCGTCTAACAGCATGTTTACAACACTCTTGTCTTAAAAATGCCATTTTTGGTGTGCGAACAGAGAAAGAGCTGATGTGTGCAAACGCCCAGGCGAGCACATTCACTTATCAAAAGACAGCTGTGACTGACTCTAACAAAAGACGTCTTCTTAATGATATGCTTGGACGTACAACTGGAGTTGACACTTCAGTCCGACATGGACCACTGAGTCTACAGAGCCTTGTCAGAACTGACTAGTGAAGATCTCTCTCCTCCCTCTGCATCGCTTTCTCCTTCTGTCTCCCGCAAATCAAATCAAAAAGAGCTTTATTGGCATGAATGGACGCAGGAAAAATGTTGTCAAGCATCCTTCCCTTGAACAATATAATACAATAAGATATAAATAGAATTATGGGTTCCAAGGATTGGCACTTTTATCTAAAAAGGAAGGGGAATTAGTTTAAGAGAAAAGTGCAAGGAAAGAAAGGGAAGGAGAGGAGGAAAAGCAGGCGGTATTAACTGAAATGAGGGCTGGATGGCAGGGGAGAAAAATAGAGGATAGGTTGGCAGGGAGATAAATATATATCTGAGAAAGAGTGACAGATGGAGGGGGCAAGATATACTGATATTAAAAATAAAGTGAATGAGAAAAGAGAAATCTTTAGACGAATCTATGAAGCAGCGGAGATTAAAAGCAATAAACTAATCCCCACAGACACAGCGAGGATATAAAATGCATGTACTCAATCTGTAGGCGACTGTATGATCGTTTCAAAGCTATTGGTCTCACTTATCTTTTATTTCAGAGAGTTAGAGGGCGAGCCAAAGACAGTCCTCCTTACATATTCATTAGCCTGATTTCCAGACTGAGTCCTAACTGGGCTAAGTAAAGCTCTATTTTAATTCCACCGAGGGTCTCACAGGAAAACATTTCTGGTTTAGGATCTCAACAATAGCTTTTCATGCCAGTTATTGAGAGTTATTTTGCTCTGGTGTCATATATTTTGAGCTGGCCCACTTGACCCTATTGTAGAAAAATGTCTCAAAGGAACAGGTGAACAATTTGAGAGACTCGCTTATTCGCTTTCTTACCTTAGATAAGAAGACTGTTACCTCTCTCACATCTGTTTGCTAAATATGATACCACCAGGAGCAGCTGGTTGGCGTAGATGAGCACAAAGACAGGACACAAGGGGAGACAGCTGGTCTGGCTCTGTACAAAGGTGAGACCAGCACCTCTAAAGCTCACTGAGTAACACACAAAAACTCACAGGAGACTTCTGATGGACCGCTACCAGCTACAAGGTGAGGATCACGTGACAAACAAGTCTGTGTCAGCAGGCTAGTTTTTGATCGCCTTGTTACTTCCTTTACTTGTACCGATGAAGAAGATAAACAGTGAAGAAATGCATAAAACCACAAACAAAAAAAAATTCTAGTTTAGACTTTCATCTTTAGTTTTGACAAAATTGGGATTCAAACTTTCTAAAAATATCAATGATCATGAGAGAAACAGACGACACTAACTCTAGGTTGTCACATGACCCTGAGAGGTCATAGTGGCCTGTCATAAGTCACCAGTTGTTTTATTGGGGGCTATAAGTCAGAGGAACTTCACCAACCCTGACCTCAAAATCCAAGATGGCTGCTCCGTAGTCGTACACACAGTCCTGTCCAACCTCTATCTGTGGACATTGCTATGGTGTTTGTATGTTCAAAATGCAGCGTGTTAAAGCCATTTCTAGCAAGTCCTAGCTTCCTTTTAGTTTTTGAGTTAATGTGCCAACTGAGCTGGCATCTTGGGAACCTTTAATTAAAGGCTGGTGTGCTACAGTGTGTGTGAAGACGCCACAGGGTTACAGTCTTAAACCGCTGTGTATTTTGTTAATTATTTTTTTGTTTGTTTGATGAAGTTATTTAATAACCTATTGATTTGAGCTTTTTTTTGTAAAGGCCCGTTTATTTGGGGAATGCTTGTTTGCGGATATCTGTTTTCGTTGTTTTTAATGCAACAGTCAAGATAATCAGTTTGTAGCGTCGTCCTGCAACTCTCCATACAGCCTGAAAATCAATCTCTTAATAAACCAACCAAAGCACCCTGGATCATCAACACTGAGTAAAATTAAACCAAAGACAGCAAGTTTGTCAGTTTGTCTCTAGTTATGGCATCTGCAGGCGGCTATTTTTGAACTTATTTGGAAGCCACATTACAGTGTAATGCATTTACTGTATATCAACTGGTATTGCTAACAAAGGCTAACCTGGCTATAACTGGTATTGCTGCATGCTGCAACATATTGGTTTTCAATCTTTTTGGACTTGAATATGGTCAACTCAGTTTGTGGCTTGTGGCTGAGCTCAGTCACTTACCGGAGTCTACTGCCTGACAACTGGAGGAACCAAGAAATAGTCAAGCACATAGCCCCTTGTTGTTTATACGGTTCATCTTTTGTACAGATTAAATAAATGAGATACAACATGTTAATTGGGGAGCTTTAGAGGTGCAGCACCAGGCCAGCCCTACCCCTTGCTTCTACTCTTTATGCTAAGCTAAGCTAACTGGCTGCTCAAGGTAGCATTGCATTGAAATGCTTTTTGTTTGTTTTGTTGCCTAAATGTCACTGCAACCACTTCACAATAGTAACCGTGTGTTACAACGTCTTTAGCTGTGCATCACATAGAGACACTAAAGGGTGCCCTGTGCGTCGCTATCAGATGCCGAGGGGTATCGAGAACGGGTTTTTCCTCTAGCAGCAGCATCATTAGGTAAAAATTTTAGTTGATCCAATACTTGATGACTTTCCCATCAGCTGTCATCAACGTTGCATGTTTAGTGCTAATCTGCAAACAAATCTATGCTAACATGCCAATCTAAGATGGTGAGGGTGGTAAACATTACATCTGTTGAACATCGGCATGTTAGCATGCAGATGTTAGCATTTAGCTCAAAGCACTGCTTTCCTATAGTGACCTATAGTGAAATACCTCAACGACTTCCCAGAGAACTGGGGTTACGCTGATAACCAAACTCTTCTGTCTGCTCAGGGTAGCATTATATTTCAAGTATATCTAACTCTCAAGAGTGTTTCCCAAAATGTTAAACTATTCTTTTAAGGGATCTAAAGCCGTGTTCAGGGTGAATACAGTTTTATAGAAGCCAGTGGCACACACATACAAACCCACCCCACACACCCTGTATCTGCACTGTCCCAAGATGATAACATATGAATGGAATATTTAACAATGTTACTGAGCGACTGATTCATTTGCAATGCATGAAGCGCCGCTTTCTAGACAAAATGTGTGTGTATGTGTGCAAACCGATACTCGCGGCTGGTGATGAATGTGCCTCTTTCTTACTTCCGCTGGCCCAATATCTCATTGCTATGCCTAACAAGCATCTCCGAAAGGGCTGAGAGAATGGACTCCTGTGTGAGTGTGTGCATGTGTGAGTGGATATGTGTGTGTGTGTGTGTGTGCGTGTAAGCAGAGGAGATAGTAAACATTCATCAAACAGCCAAGACAACGCCTCCCTTGGTAAATGCTGGACATTACGCAGGTACTCCAGATAAACTCTCCCAAAAGGCTCAATCATTAATCTGAATCTAAACAGAAGAACAACCCTGCACCTGAAGACACAGAATGGAAACAGAAGCTCAGTTTATCTGCGTAATTGAGTGACAGGCCTGTGTGATTAAAGCCTGAGGAATATAACTATTTTTTCTCAAAGACAAATTGATTGTTGTGGGTTGTTGCTGTTGATGTAGGTGGTTTCGGGTTGACTTTCACTCAGTAAAATGTGATTACACATGTAAACATTTGCTGTATTTATTAGTCCCCTTCACTTATCGGTCATTTTAAGTGTTATGCAAATCATAAATGGCACTTTGGATTGAGGTCCAACTTGTAGACCTAAATTCTGTACATGTTTTTAAGATTTCTTCTGTTTTACCTCCAACTTAATGCAATATATTTTCAATGTAGGTGATGTAGATGGATATATGACAAAATGAGCTTGATTTCACGTTTTATAGATTAGATGTATATTTGATATTTTGTAATATGGCCTGTATTACTGTCCCCCCCCCCCATCTAAGTTTTTCTGCCACATGTACTATCATAGAGCTTGTTAGCCTATTGTGTGCCTTTTCAAATGTTTTTAAACTTTTATGGTATGGAGTCAGTGCGCAGGCATTACTTTTATCCTCAAAATGTATGACCTCATGATCCCCTGATCTGATATAGAGCTCGTATCAAAAGACAAGGATGTTGTAAAGAGTTATCTCAGAAAAACACAGATCCGTATCTGGAGTTCCTCAAGAGCTCATGCCTTGAAAGTGGTTAAAGGCATTTTTCTAATTGAAAATCCATCTCGTAAAAATCTGTCAATTTGTAATAAAAGCTCAAAAAAGTCCTGGGAGAGCCAAGTGGCAGACATAGAGTGAAAACCACAAAGAAAGCTCTTAAGTGATCCATCCCATCCATTGTAGCAACAATGTCTGTGTCTACAAGAAATAATGTGTCTCAAGCACACTTAGATGATTAAATATATGGTCAATCATACAAGTTGATGACTTTCCCAACTTTACCAATGTTGGTGAGGGTGGTAAACATTACACCTGGCAAACAGTTAGCATTTAGCTCAAAGCACTGCTTCCATGGTGACCTATGGTGAGATACCTCACTGTCTTCCCAGAGAACTGGGGTTACCCTAGTAACCAAACTCTTCCTGTTTATACCTCATTTTCTCTCTTTTTTTTTTTTATCTCATGACTTTTTTCAGTCACACAAAATATCAGATGATTTGACAGACTGAGGGTTTACCACTCTAGCAGAGAAATCAAAAAGCTCTGGAAACTGCACTGACAGAAATTTAAAACTTCCCTCAGGAGATGAAAAGTGATGAATTTAAATTTTCAGTCCGCAGAGAGATACATGGGGAGAAACCCTCTCTCCTCCTCCCACACTGCCTGAATACTGCCATGAGGTAGCCAATCCTCATTTCACAACTCCCTGATTATTTTGAGCCACCGTGCTTTATTTAAGTCCAAACACCACTTCCTCTTTTTTATTTTTTTTCCCCCTGAAAAATCCTTTAAGCCAAAATTTCTGGGACATTATAATGAGTGTCCAGAAGGGCTGTAAAAATGAAGTTTGTGCCCACTAATAGGCCGCTATTCTCTGCCCCTCGCTACAGTTATGAATAATGGATCGGCCCCAAATAAATAGCGTCCCTGTTGGTGTCACCTCTTATTGAGGAAGTCTGATCCACGGACCAGAGAGAGAGAGATGGCACAGAGTGATGAGCGAGAGGAGGAGGAAAACAGGAATTGAGTTTCAAGCACACACACACACACACACACGCACTTTCTCGGTGGTGGATTTATTGATTTTGATGAAGGCAACTAGACTATTCTGACCTAGCTGGCTCCTGTCTCTATTGGTGTCACTTCACCAAGCAATTACTGAGAGATCGTTGAATCTCTCCTTCTCTCTCTCTCCACACACACACACACACACACACACACACACACACACACACACACACACACACACACACACACACACACACACACACACACTATTTTGCAAGTCACAGTCAAGTCTCAAGTCTATGCAAGAGTTTTGAGTCCTAAACAAGTCACAATGCTCACTTCACCAAATGTAATGCTACTGTATCTTAACAAACAAATAAAAATATATTACATTTGCAAAAATCATGAATGCTTTTTAAAATTGTATCAATTTGTTGAAACTAGTTTGTTAAAACAAGTGCAACTGAACTTCATCATAAAAAGTAGTGCTGACATTTAGGGCTGGGCGATATGGCCTAAAAAAAAAATCTCTGATTTTTTTTTTTGATTTTTTTTTTCAAAAAATCCGATTCAAGATTTAAATCAATTTCTTCCCCCTCCTAGTTAAAAAAAAATAATATTAGTAGCACATACCTGGGGTCCAAAACTTTCAGCATGTGAATAAACCCCAGCTTTTCCACGGTAGCCTATATATGGGCACCATATCTCTAGCAATATACATGGCGACTGCATCTGTGATCGCTTTCCACCGGACCTCTGTCTTATCATACGGCAGTGTTTCCCCTACCATCATATTGGATCACAGCAGAAGTCATTTAAGGTTACCTTTCCCATAGAACAGGTCTATACCTTGTCCTTTTATTAAACAAACTAAATAGCCTTATGTTACAGGCTGAGCCTGGTGTGTGTGGCGTGTGTGTGTGTGTGTGTGTGTGTGTGTATATGTGTTTAGTTGATGTAGGAGGTATGAGATGTTAGCGTGCCGGGTGTGGTGTGTGACGTCAGACGGATGCGCCCCAGGAAGAAAGTGAGGCATGTGCTATGTTGTTTATATCGAGCAGCCACAGTGAAGAAGCCTACGCAGTTCTGCATGCTGTTTTTGAGTTATTTCCCTCTATGTAAAAGTCAGACACTGAGGCTGTGCATCATCCCTGCAGTGCTGAAAATAAAGTGCCGTTCTTTAACGCAGACGAAGTCCCGTTGTTTATGTGTTGTTGCCACAGCGAGCTAACACAAGCTAAAGGCGCTAATGGTCTTCAGAGGTCCCTTTACTGTGGTTTATGGTTTACTATGGTTTGGGGGTTTGCCAGCTTGGCGTTGGTAACACTTATTTACACAACGGCATGTCATTTATGTCCCTACACGGTGTGCGTCTAAAATCCTCCTCTGCTCTCTGTGTCGCGCATGGCGGAGTTCGGCCCTGATGCGCACACACACACGCACATAACAGGTGTGCACATAAAAGCACTGAAGAACTCGTTCCCTTTCTTGAGAACGAGTTCTTCCCCGCTTGCTGCCATGTTGCCAAGCGCGCGGGGGGAGGGGGGAGCCCACTCTGAACTATGGGAGCCCAGCGTGGAGTGGCGGTGGTGGATTTTAAATAGAAACTCGATTTTCACTAAAACAAATCGGCCTAAACTACAAATTCGAATTAATCGATAAAATCGATTTATCGCCAAGCCCTACTGACATTGTACTTTCATAGCATGTAGCATCATTAACTTGGTTCACAACAGAATAAATTCTGTATTTTTCTTTTTTTTTTTAAGATATTTTTGGGGGGCTTTTTAGCCTTTAATGGATAGGACAGACAAGCGCAAAGGGGGGAGAGAGAGAGGGAGCGACACACAGCAAAGGGCCACAGGCTGGAGCCGAACCCGGGGTACCCGCTCCACCACCAAGCCACTGACACCCCAAATTCTGTGTTTTTCTGTCCTGTCTTATTGTATTTATCTCATCTCATACTGAAATAATGTCTATTCATTTCTCTTCCCATATTTGTAAGACATATTCTGTAAGTCTATTCTTGCTTTAAAGGAGCAGTGTGTAAGATTTGAGGGGATTTAGTGGCATCTAGTGGTAAAGGCTGCACGTTGCAACCAGCTGAACCTTCTCTCGGTTAGAATTCCTTCAATGTTCACTGTTCAAGAGGTCTCCTCCTCTCCAAAACAAAAGAACCAGGTGATTAAAACCAGTAAAAACACAGAATAAAGCAGTTTCATGCTACAAAGCTCTTTTTATTCGACACTGTGGGGCTCATCAGAGACAGGCTGCTAGCCTAGCATCTGCCAATCTGTGCTAACCTTTTTTCTCTGGTAAGTTAAGATCCAGACGTTCAAGAGGTTTTTTACCTCGAGCCAAATTATCGACAGGTCTCCTCCTCTCTGAAATAAACAGACATGATGATTTAAATAAGTAAAATCACTGAGTAAAGCAGTTTCACGTTAAAAAAATGTGTTTTTTCGATGATGCTTGCTGTGGAGGGGCTGCTAGCTACTGTGGCTTATGTGAAAACATGAATGGCCCTATCTAGCACCAGCGTTTGGTTTGTCCATTCTGGGCTACTGTAGAAACATGGCAGTGCAACATGGCGGACTCCGTGGACGAGGACCAGCTCATTAAGTAACAATAAGTGGCTGATTCTGAGGTAATGACAACACAGCTATTCTTATTTTCAGGTGACTTTCTTTTTTTTTTTAATAAAACTTGTTTATCTTTGGGGTAAAGTATCAAGTATTTTCAAGTCAAAAAGCTCAAGTGCCTGTGAAGTCACGAGTCATTGGTCCAAGTCAAGTTGCAGATGTGAGTCTGACTTGAGTCCACACATCTGTTGGTTTTAGATGAGTTGCCAGCCAATCACTGCAGGATTCATTAGCAGTGCCAGCAAACAGTCTCGTACTGAAGCAGAACAAAGACCTGCCTTTGAAGGTGTCTGACACTATATAAAGAGATCCTCCTTACAATCAGCAGATGCTTGTTGCAGGTAGAAAAAGACCTTTCATTTCTTTTCAGTCACAGCCTCTACTTTGGGCTCATTTTCCTTCCTCCCACACCTGTGTAAGGTGAGGATTTTAACTGTTAGAGCACAACTATATGTGATCACATCAAAGTGCAGTCAGTAAAAGGTATGAATGTAAGGCCAGGATTAGAGCGACGTTCTCTCTTCTTCTTAGCAACCAAACACGTCTTGTTTTATCATCTTTTCACACAAATAAGTCGTTAGCTGCTTTTTACAATAGCCATTAGCATTACCATCAAAAAGCTTTAATTTCTTACATCTGTAATTATCATGTCGGGATCAAGCTCTTCATATCATAAATGCACGGCTGAGCAATGCGTTTTAAGTGGCATGTCAGGCGTTCATTACACTAACACTGTACCTGAATGAATGAATATGAATGTGCCTCTGCAGGAGTTCACAGGCAGGTGAATGAGGGTTAGACACGGAGCGATAAACACAGTTATGTAAAGCCATTATGTGTGATTTGATTGCTTTTTATAATTGAAATGAATGTGTGAAGTTAATAACAAAAGGAAAAAAAATGCTTTTTAAAGGTTTACAAAATCAGATACTTTTCTCTCACTAGACTTTGTGTAACGTTCAAACTAAATGGGACACTTCACAAAACATACTCGTTTTTACCCATGGTTTTATCTTATATATACTTTCTTGTATATTGTTTTCAGCGTCCATATGCAAAATTCAAATGAAGCATGTCACAGTTTGTTTGGCTGTCACTGCTCTTTCACACATGACTCTCTTTTCTTAATCTTCTTATAAACCAATTTAGGAGCCACAGCTAAACTAGACCTCAACTGTGAACCTTGGCGCAGTCCTGTCAAAACACTTTGATATAATAATGCCACACGAGATCAAACTAAAACAATATTGGAGGAGGGAACAGGGTTCACTGTATCTTCATTCTGCCCCAGATGCAGCAGCTATCGATTTTTGTGTTGTGAGGCATCGTTGCCTGGTCTATCCAGGCATGAAAACGGGGGCCTCTTAGAGGAGAATAAACAGTGATAATCCACGTTTAAGCAGCTTAATGTGAGGTGCTATACTCCTGGTGATTAATGTGTCTAGAAGGGCTCATCTCTGCATATTGGGTCTCATTCATCAAACCATAAAATAACACATTTATACGGGAAGCATTTTTACACTTTTGTCTGAAAAGCAATTTAAATGGGTGTAGCCAAAGGAGCAACATTTAAGCCCCTGGGCTGTATCTCTGAAAAGCAATTTTTAGTTTATTGAAAATGTTTTGTCCTTGGCATTTTAAAATCTTCCAATCTTTCAGTGACCAGAAAAGGCCATGCTGTGGTCTTCAGAGGATTGCTTTTATTTACATTTTGCCCAGTCATCTGATACTTTCACTGAGACTACAGTACGCATTCAGTGGTTTCACTATTTATGTAACTTGCACATTAGCAGAAACTGAGTTTTAATAAATGCTATGAAGACAGGAAATGACTATGACATCTTTAAATGCATGCATTTTTATTTATTTAACATGTCCTCGTGCATCTTTTAACATCCTGTGATGAGTGAAATGTTTTATCAGTTATAGGAAAATGTTTCTCTTTGTCTCTCTGCAGGGTTTTCTCTGCTCTCCCTCAAACATAAAAAATACATGATTTACTGTAAGACCAGTTTCATTGCTTTTTTTCTGGTATTTTGCTCCCATTTTCTTTGTCTTGCTTGGATAAATAGCGGCAGCAGCAAAAGCAGCGGTGGCGGTAGTTTTTTTGTGGTAAGACAATCAGTATATTCAGGGCTGCAGCTACCATTCAGAAGACTGAGTATCCTGTTTGTGTCTGGGCATGGAACACAATATGCCTTTTTCAGAAACCTGGATAAGACCTTTTCCCATTCATGAGAAACCTGAATAGTACTCTGAAAGAAAGCAGGACACTGTAACATGTATACACCTTATCCTGGTTATTGAGAGCCGCTGACTACCTGCGCAGGTGTGACTTCAGCCAAGTCATGCAACCGAGATAAAAAAATGGCAGCAGTGAAAGTTTTGTCTTTATGCAGCGACACTGACAGGATGGCACTAGGGTAGAGAGTGGTGTAGCTGCTGGTGAGCACTGGTGAGTAACTAGGGCCTGGGTGGCATGTGCATGTGCGTGTGTGTGTGTGTGTGTGCAGTTGAGAGAAAGAGCGATATGAAGAAATACTCAGAGCAGACAGCTGTTGGTAAACAGAGTTGAGAAGAAATTAGCAGTTAAGTTTAAGTGGTAGTAAACTTAGTGTAGTGTTCAATATTTCCTATCGTCTCATCTCCCATCGTCTGTTTGTTTTTAGAAACATCACAGTGCCTGTGCAAATACACTGCGGTCATCAGTAACCTGGTTATTATTCTGAATACGATCATAACTGCGATGAGCCTCATCAACAGGTTATTCATGTCTGTGTAAACGCACTCACTGAGGCCCAAGTGTCACACACTCAGGCTCCATATGCATTTCTCTTTTATTGAGATGACGTTTCAGTCCTCAGGCCATCTTCGAGATCAGCAATCACACCCTATGTCTGCAAAGGTTCAACAGTTCAGAGGCTTCTCCAGACTGAAGCAGTGATTCACTGCAGATAACACCTTGTCTTTGGTGTTGGCTGAATTCAAATGATCCTAGGTGTATCCGGCCAGGATTTAGCAGTTCTGTTGACTGTGAAGTGGACATCTTGGAGCTCTATGTGATATAGAAACGTACAGTAACACATCACGGGTTGTAGTGAGGTGCTGATCACTGGCAGTGGATTTGAAAGTAGGAAACGAGTGCTGCACACTCTGGCTCCATATGCATTGCTCTTTTATTTGATTACGTTTCGGCCCTCAGGTCTTCGTCAAGGTCAACCATGATACATATATTTTGACATCAAACGTCAGTCGAGCCGTTATGTGTGTCACAATCACTAACAGCACCAATGCTTTGTACTACTCCACAGTTTGGTCGTACTGCAAGACCTCAACTTGGTGAGTTTGGGAAGCGCTGCAAGTCGGTTTATACAGAGGTTAGCCCGCTACAGTGGTCAAAGTTCTTTGCAATGGCACCAGTACACATAAAAATGGCTGCCACTCTGAGCATCCTGCTATTTTGATTAATATGTGGATGTCTATTCTATTCTATTTCTATCATCTAAACAACCTGAAATATTAATATAGTCCAAAAAATACAGATGGTGGGTATTTTTTAGTATATTTCCAGTATTTCTGACTCAATATACTTTTGTTTTTTTACTGTAGTTTTTACATTTTTTTACTGTATTTATGTCAACAAAAATTAATTTTAATTAATTTAATTACATTTCATACAGTGTGTGGAAGTCAATGGAACGTGGGAAATAACATTTACAGAAGTGATAACTGAACAATAAACTGTTTAAAGGAGGAGAATTAGGGAGAATTTGACTAATGACATCTGTATTTATAAAAATCCCCCTGGCCTAAGCATATCAATCTCACCAGCTATCCACACGGTAGGCAAAATGGATCTATAATAATACACGTTGAAATAGTTAATTATATTCTACTACATTGTTATTTCTCTACAGTTTCTTATGAGGAGCTGCTCAGCGGCCAACAGCAGGAGCACTGGCCTAACAGTGGGCAGCTCTCAGGGTTGAGTGTGCACAGTGTGAGTGTGAACAAGGAATTGCTCAAAAAAAAATAATTAAAAAAAATTCTCCTTTAACCGTCACTGGTTAAAAGTTAAAATATGTTTAGCATGTAATTCTATTAAAACTGGACAATACGAGAGCAGGTAATGTGGACGATGAAGGACAGAGGACTCTGCTGGCTTTATATTGCCTGTGTTGCTCATGTTTCAGTACAGTCTTCCACAGCTAGCTCTAATTATAAGGACATGTTATTGATAGCGTGCCCTTTGCAGCACCACATAATCATAATTCTCTCAAATGGAGATGAAAAAGTTAGAAGAAACATCTGAACAATGTAGCTACGAGACAAAAGCAACACGATCGATCCAAATGTGGAGCTGCAGAACGAGTTTGGACAATGATGCAGTACCTCTGTGGGTTGGGCTCGTTGTGTTTGTCTCTCTCGTGTTTAATCATTCTGTAGCGGCCGATGCGAACGTCTGGCCTGGACACCTTCATCCCGTTCAGAGTGATCCTGCAACACACACAGAGACAATACATGTTAGAGCAAACACAAAGAGGGAGAGATGAAAGAAAGGCAGCATAATGAGAGAAAAATAACAACAAACTGAGGAGAGGGATTTCACAATGAGGTTTGATGAAGAATGAATTAGGGCTGAAATGAATTATTATTTTCAT
Organism: Epinephelus awoara; assembly: GCA_035609425.1. Lineage (NCBI taxonomy): Eukaryota > Metazoa > Chordata > Actinopteri > Perciformes > Serranidae > Epinephelus > Epinephelus awoara. The sequence continues at coordinate 20,106,787 of CM069306.1, read as the reverse complement.
CATCTTTAATATGTATTTTTTTAAATCAATTATTAATTCAGTGCATACAATGTCACAAAAGAGAGAAAACTGGCAATCACTTGTTCCCGTAGCCCAAGGTGATAAGGTTTTTCAATTATTTTTTCAATTAATTTATAAATAAACAGTCCAAGGAGAAAAAAAGATGAATTTACTGTCATAAAAAAAATGACTTGCTTTTTTTTCTTTTTTTAAATAACTGTGAACATCCATTTGTCCAATCTGTAGTCGCATTTTCAACCTCTTACAATACAAATAGCACAACACCCATCTTTTGTGGTCACCATACCATTAACACAATTCATATTGTTGTCACAGTGTATGTGACATGTTTCCAAAATGCTTACATTTTGTGTACACATTGACATTGTGTCCTGCCTGGAATAACGCTGTACTAATTTTTTTTGTGACTGACCAGATGTTCCTTAAATAGACATGCTGGTGTTCTGAAAGAAAGATTGAGTCAGCAGAAAATGTAACTTTTTGGCTAACTGTGTGATGTCGCTGTGTTCTTGTGTTGAGTATAGAAAAAGTATCTTATCATGATATGAAAAATACATTTTTCCAGTTTTAATCCAGTGTCCTTGTATCAATTGGGCATTTATCTCTTGTCATATAACAAAACTATGTCAAAAAAAGTGAGTATGAGCATTTTACATCCAACTCCCTGTTTTCTCTTCGTCTGTAAAAACAGGTGAAATGGTTTCAAATGTTTGATGACTCATCCTGTGCTTAGGGGCGTTAACAAAAGTTCATCCAATCAAATGAAACTTTGGGCGACTGGCTAGCCACACCGCTTATATGAGACCGCACCACACAGTGTGTGGGTTGAAGCAGAGCAATACAGAGAGAGGCAGGAGGACGTATGTATTTGAAAACCTTTCTTTTCTTTTCCAAAACAATGTGGTGGAAGTCTAATTCATTCATCTCTCCCTCATCCTTCTGATCTAACGGTGAGGGAGGTGTGTGTGGAGCCAGCGGTCCGCTCAGCAGCAGACTCCACTGCTGCTGCGTACCATGCTAAACTTTAAGCCCACTCACTTTTTAGCAGTCCAAACAAATGTGAAGGATTTGATTTAAATCCCTCATGTAGCTGTAGACTGCTCAAATACTCTTGAGCTTGTTTACTGGGAAATATATCACAGTGCATAAGCTGAAGATGCTCTAACTTGTGTTTCACGGGGACGTAAAGAACAGGTTAACGCTGTAAGTAAGTTGACAGTACACCTGAATAGACTTTGCAAATGCTTAAAACTCTACCAATGAACACCAAGGAATGCTACTTTGACTTCTACAGCCGCTCATGGTGTTCAAGCACACACTGCATTCCTTCGCACGGGGCTCTCGGGGCTGAGTTTGCCCTCAAGTGTGAATATCACACAGTAATTGCAACACAAACACAGCACATTGCAAACAGCGTTGCACACAAACAAATGAACAAAAACAGAGACCGCCTCTGGCTCTGGCTGAAAAATCCCCCCCAAAAAGAAGAAAGAACAACTGATCAGAGACTTTTATAATATCAAGAGAAACACATTGTTCAACTTAAGGACTTGTGAACTTGTGCGGACACCAGCTGGGGAATAAAACACAGATTTACAGTGTGTTTCAGTTTAAACAAAGCATGAGATCACAACTCAGAGACAAGCGGTAACGTTGTATTGCCACTAGGATGCAATACAAGGGCAAATCTGCACAGAGATTTATGTCTAATGCTACAACAAATGGAGTGTGGGCAGCACAAATAACAGATCTGTTCCACATAAAGCCTGAGTTAAACCCAGAGGTTGACAGAAGCATTGATATTCATACCTGCAATGATATAAAGATTTCTCTATGTGTGTGCTGAATTCTTATTTGTCGCAATGCTCTGATTCGTGCAGTCTCTCTGTCTTAAAAAGCATCCATGCCTGATATTGCTCCTCAGCAACTCCTCGTCTACTCTAAACTTCCAATGCTTCCTCGTCTCTGACCTCCTTGCCTCCATCTTTACCCTGCTCTCTTCTCACATGTTTGCTTCTCTTTCCTGCTTCTCATCTCTTCATTTCCTTCTCTTTCATCTTCTTTATTCCCCTTTTCCACCTGTGGAGTATACTGAAAATTCGTCTCTGGTACTTTGTGCTGATGTGAGATATCAAGGATTCAGTGTTTCTTGGCAATGACACAGTGAAAGAAACCTGCAACTGTATTTGAAACTCTCAATAATGAAAATATTTTAAGGTTAGCAGGGTGAATTCATTCATGAAAGAGAAACATCTCTCTGCAGGTAAATGTTACTCTGTTCAATTGATCAATAAAGGGAAAAGAAGTGTTTAACTTTTGTGTAGTAGTGGCACGGGTGAAAGACGATTGAAGCGCTTGCTGATACTACCCCAACCTTCATCGCTTCATATTGTTCTCCCTTCATCTCGGGTGCATGCATCCCTGAACACACATTCAATTTTTCAACACCTGTATGGTGTAGAAAGAAATCAAGGGACACTTGACTGTGCTTGTGTAGCGGTGTAAGTACCGCAGAATAATTTGTGAATGTTGACAATTACAACTAAATTAATCAACAACAGTTGAACAATTAAGTTGCTGTCTTTGAATTTTTTATTAGAACATTGGACACTTAAAAAAAAAGATTTTCTAAGAGTTATTGAGTTATTGAATATTTGGACACACTGCGCTGTGTAAGAGTGAATTTATTTAATGTTTTTTCCAATAAAAAGGCCCTGAGCACCTCTTTAGTCTTCAGATCACTGAGAGTACTTGGTACGACGTGGTTTAGTCTTCGCTGTCTGATGCCGTAAGTCATTGCCCAAGTGCCAGATTTCGACGACCTCAGACTGAATCCGGGTTGGCTGATCAGGGTAGTGGATGACGTGCTCTAACTCTTGAGCCACAGTGTTGCACTTCATAGATGGTCCCAACAGAAAGAGCAAGCATTAGAACTGATACGGGCAGCACCAGCACAGACAAAGGGAGAGCTGGGAAGATTTTGCAGCTTAAAATGGCCTCCGAATTGGGAGGGTGTGTTTTGTATGACGTGTGTATCGATCAGTGCAGCTTGACCTGACTGCCTGAACTAGCTTGCAATTAGCTCGCTTCCTAAACCTAATCAAGTACTTTTGTTAAGTACTGTTAACCACCTGTTTAAAACATGACTTGAGCTTTAGAGGTGTTGGTCGGCATATTTTTTAACTTTGGATAGAGCCACCTATGCTAGCTGTTTCAATCTGCCTCCAGTATTTTAGGCTAAGCCAGGCTGTATTGGTTTGTTGGTCTAACTCTTTCTCCTCTGTCTATTTGTCAGCTCATCTCTTAACTCCTCTGTTCTTCTCACCTCTCTACTTCTCCTCAACGCTTTTCTCTTCACAGCTCGTTTCTTTTCACCTTCCTCTTCTCCCCCTTTCCCTGTCACCTTTCATTTTTCTCCTCTCTTCTTCTTTACAAACCAGCAATATGTAAATAACCCAGAATGTAGCCCCGTGCCATCAAAAGCACATCAACGCGTTAAGAGGCGAAACCCAAACTCCATAAAAACAACCCTCCCATAAATAAATTCATCCCAACTAAATAACACATCTTTGCTTCCTCTTTTTCTTCCCTCCTCTCATGTCTCAGTGACTTTGCTGACTTTGCACATGCATAGATGGCTGCCTTTGTCAGTGTGTCTGTGTGTGCAGCATGCATGCATTTGCATAATTGAGAGATTTATTATGGTGCAAATAATGTGAGGGTGAGAGACTGAGCATGCCAGCCCTCTCCTCCTCTTCCTCAGCTTTTCAGTGCAGTCAGCTTAGTTATACATTATTCACAGTTCTGCATCTTTAAAATAATCTTCTTTGTGCCCATTGCCCTGCAGAGGTCGAATGTGTACGGCTCGACTGTGGCTAGAAATTTGAATCCCTTCTTCTTCATCTGTTTCAGTACAAATCTCAACATGTTATGTTTATATGTTGAGATTCAAGTTCAAGATATTTTAGTGCAGATCCAAATTCATGGTACTGAGCACTTTCCTTTGCCAAGAAAATCCATCCACCTGACAGGTGTGACATATCACAATGCTGATTCAAACAGCATCATTACTACGCAGGTGTGCATTGGGGTTGTCACAATAAGAAATGTGCAGTTTGATCACACAACACGATGCCACATATGTGCCATTGGCATTCTCAATGCAGGAATGTCGACCAGAACTGTTGCCCTTGAACTAAACTTTCAATCACTTCAATAGGCCATCTCCAATGGTGTTTCCATGACTGTGGCGGTACATCAAACTGGCAGACCACATGTAGCCACACCAGCTCAGGGCCTCCACATCCAGCATCTTCACCTGCAGCATCATCTGAGACCAGCCACCCCGTCAGCTGATGCAACACAACCAAAGAATTTCTGCACAAACCATTGCAAACCATCTCAAGGAAGCTCATCTGCATGCTCATCATCCTCACCGGGGCTTTCACCTGACAGCAGTCCATTGTGGTAACTGACTAGAGTTGGCAACTGCTCACAATCAATGGTGTCTGACATTTTAGATGAATTTCCTCTTTGGACCAAAAATATGATTTTTGTAGCCCTAGTCATGTGAAATCCATCGTTCAGAATGCTATCCCAAGACACACTATCAATGCTGTTTAATCAGCATCTTGGTATTTTGGACAAAGAGAAGTGTTCCGACACAGATTTTATGTGTCACCAAAAAAAAAGCTGAATTGTGACAAGGGGCTCCAAGTGGACACTGACCAATTGTAAGGGGTCACAAGCCAAAAATATTGGGAAACACTGGTTGAATCTTTCACAATGCATTACACTAATATTATTGTATGAGTATTGATGTAAACTTTTAACATGAAGAGTAACCACGTAAAACTTCAATTACACCACTTTATTCTGTTAAAACAATATTCATGACTTGGACTATTCATTTATTTCTGTAACCGCTTATCCTCTTGTCGCCAGACTATCACAGGGCTGACACACAGAGACAGACAACCATTCACACTCACATTCACACTTACAGACAATTTGGAGTCACCAATTAAAATGCATGTCTTTGGACTGCGGGAGGAAATCCACGATGACACGGGGAGAACCTGCAAACTCTGCACAGAAAGGCTCCCTCCTGGGTTTGAACCAGGAAACCCTCTTGCTGTGAGGCGACAGTGCTAACCACTAAACCACCGTGCCAACCATGACTCGGATTAATTTTTGTGAAAAACCCTCTTGATCGCAACTAAAGGAATATGAGTAAGTTACTGGGTAATCAAGGAATGGACACATATTCTGACTTTATGGCGGGAGGTCACCACTTGTTTTTTTGTTATGTTGGCAAATCTGAATAAATTACAGTTTTCATTGGTGCTCATGGTTCCAGTAAAATGAAGTGAATGATTGAATTGTGGAGAATCTAACTGAGCTAACAATATGTAGCATCTCCATGCTGACAAAAGTTGAAATATTTATATTTGTATGCAGCCAACAATCCTGTTTCATACATCCAAAGAACTTCTATAAAATGAGCTGCTTGGAAACCAGACCAGGCCTTTAATTGAGACAGGCCTTTATTTGTCAAAACGTGTAGCCACACTTGGCTAGTAAGAGGGACTGGGTGTTTAATTGAGGTCAGGCTTTTAATTTAAGTTTTACAGTATCATACAGTCATTTAAGTGCAATCTGAAGTCTGTGTGCCCACTAGTTAGTGTGGGAGGTGATGGTCAACTTGATTGTGACATTTTGAGGATCTCCAGTCGTCAAATGTTGCCGATCAAGTAAATTATCCTCAGACAAAATGGAAGCAGTTTTCTGGCTTCTCAAACATAAGTTGATCAGAGTGTGTTTGCTCGTGTAAAATATCATCAGAGCCTCTTTTGAAATCTGGATCTTTTTCTACGTCGTTGTATCTCTCCCTGTTAACTTCTCTGCCTGCTTTCAAAAAAATCCTCTTTGAAAGTCTCATAAAACACTCCCCGAGGGTGGGCCGGCTCTCCGTCTCATCATCTGTCAGTGTGAGAGTTTGCATGATGATTAAATGCTGGTCCAAGATTTTTTGTTCACAAAAAAGAACACACCCACTGACACAAAGGAGAAAAAAAGAACAGAGACGCTGTTATTATTCTACACATACGCACCCTTGAATACATTCATACATTGTTTGATAAATGAAGCTCAGGGTTGTTAGGTCTAAAAGGGTTCGTCTGGTTTCAGAGGGACGCTTTGAAACCAGCCAAAAACTGTCTAAAAGCAACATCCACCTCGGCTGTGACCTTGTAAAGTCATGTACTTTTGTGGGTGTGCTGTTGTGTATTCATATGTGTGTGTGTGCATTTTGTAATGAGCTGTGAAGTAACCAATCAGCTGGCTTCTCTTCATTTTGTGGACAGCAAAGAATTGTGTCCTTGACCAAAACAAAACTTCAGCTGGAGCACCAACACAAATGCACACACGCAAACACACACACACACACTAGTACACACTCCCAACAACACATCATTGCAGTCATTATTTTTCACTACTCTGACAGGCAGTAGGCAGTAACATGGCGTGACAGCATAGTGTGAATATTATGTAAGGCGCAGGACACTGAGGATACAGTGGAGCTGCAGGACGGAAAGCTTCAGCGTTCCTCTGTGTGATGTATATAATCCGGAGTCGACACATTCGACAGCCACCTCCACCAAAACACAGCAGGTGGGCGGCTGCTGTGAAATTCCCCACTGTGGGGGACCTTTAAGGATTTTATGACTTTTTCTTTTTTTGAGAGAGAGAGGGAGTCAAGTAAATACGACTGGGAGCAGGAGGGTAAAAAAAATGGAGACAGAAGTAGACCACTGTTTTTCAGAGACTGGGTCAGGATTAGATGTTTGTGACGTAGCTATAGTAGGAATCAGATTTATTTTGGTGAAGATTTATTTTGTAGATACTCTTCACAGGGTTATTGAAATAAGTGACACAACTGAATTCATGGTTAACACATTATCATTTAAAAAACAACATATAGACTCAATCATCACTTATGACCCACGCTCAGTGAGTGGTGGTGTATTTGTCTGCAGAGACTCTGCTCTCTGCCTGTTTTTTCTTTCTTTCCTCCTTACTGTGTGTGTTCAGAATGTTTGCGGGCGTGTAGCCCCACAGTGCTCAGGTGAGGTCGGGGCTTAATAAGTCATTAGTGACCAGGTGTCAGACTGTAAGCAGCAGGTATCCAAGAGACAAGAGTCCAGCATATTATACCTTAAAGCCTGATTGGTCAATAGAGGACGGTCACTCTGCTCAGGGCTGAGTTGTGGCTGGTTTTGAGGCTCATGTAACCACTGTTCATACCATGGAGAGTTTCTATAAAATGAAAGGATGCTTTGCTGCCTCTTGCAGCAGCTGGAGTCGCAGAAAAAAAACAACTTAATTCACTGGGATGACTGGCGGCAACTTTTAACATGGAACATTTACTTGCTATGTTACTCAACATATGAGTTGACGACGTGAATCAATCAACACGCCTTACATTTCAATGTGACAACTTTGATCATTACTTTAGTTTTTAATGTATCTCTTGGGTGACAAACACTTTTAGTAATGAGTGGATCTTAAAGCGTTCAAAAATATATATCAACTTCACCCAGATGATGTGAACTGCAAAAAAAGTGTTGCAGGGGGTCGCTCCTGTGGGCTCCAGCAACACTAAGCCCCTGCGTGTGCCTGACAAGGACTGAATGCACAAACCCCGGGAGGACCGACTCTTTCTACTGCAAAAAACACAACCTCAAACCTCCAATACAGCTGCAACCAACAGCATAACACTGTGAATATCATGGAAATACATCCCACCAAGGGCCAGTGGAAGATGGCTGTGGCTCTACACTAACTAAACAACCAAAACTAGATTTTAATCGTGGACAGCTGCAGGCTACAAGCGACAAAGAACTGAAGCTTGTGAAGCTTGCGGCTAAATATGTGATAGATCAAAAGTGTGCCTATTATCACAGTTGACTCTCCATCTTCCGACAAATCTTTGGAAAAATACCAACCACAAGCAACGGATGACCCTCAGGTAAAAGTCATTTGCATTTGATAAATGACCTCCCATATTTTACCAGACATGGAGAAATTAAAAAGAGGTGGAACCATTTTCTCATAAGAAATCCCCCAAAATTGGTTAATTTCATTTTAATTTGCAAAAACATGCTTCATTTATTATTTTTAATGCCTAACTTCAACAGCCAGTGAGTCATGTCAACATCTAAAAACTCTGAATATAAACAGAATCTCTCAGAGGGCCACTTTAAAGTGCATACATAAAACCAAAAAACAGAAATGGCAACATGAGCAAAAACATTTTATGATAGTCCTGTTTGTATATAATTCACACAGTAATATCAGACAGATGGATTCACACGAGATAATGCAGCAAGTAAACCAGCGTTAGTATTTTTAATTTTATCTCATTGATGTCAGGTTCACAGTGAACAGAGCTGTGTTAAGTTCAATTGCAAATACTGCTGCTGCTTCATGTTATAAGCGTTAAATTGGTGAAACACAGTGTGACTTTCACTGTGAAGCAGTCACAGGAAGTGCACTGTATTTATAAGGACTTAGAACTTTATATATATACGGCTATTTCATTCTGATTGAGCCGTTACTCTTGTTATTAGTGGAGTAAAAGGCTCCATATAAACGCAGCTACACTTGGACCCCTGGGGAGAATCCATTAAACAGTATCTACTTAACTAACAGAGGCACCTTGTTCATCTGAAAAGCTGCAGACTGTCCAGCACTTCTCCCTCCTTAGAAAAATATCTCAACCACTAATATGATCTACCATGACAAAGTTTCATTAGCAGCCTAAGGCAGAGCAGGACTGTGTGTGTGTGTGTGTGTGTGTGTGTGTGTGTGTGTGTGTGTGTGTGTGTGTGTGTGAGAATGTGAGCGTGTGCATTTAAGACCATTATTATAGCAGTTTGGACGCTGGTCTGGACACACGCAGACCTTGGACCTATTTGACTGGATTAATCAGGAATTTCTCCAGCTCTCCTCTTCTATTCCCACCAGTGGATTTAATTGCATTAGAGCAATGGAGTGGAGGAGAATTGGGAGCTAAGTCTGATGTCCTGCCTCAGTTCCCTCTCCCTGCGGAAATGAGATGGTAGAGGAAGAGGAGGAGTGGGTGGTGGTGGTGACGGTGGCGGTGTGTGCAGCGCTGGGAGATGCATAGCTGAGAGCAAGTAACAGGAAAGTTAAGGTGTGTGGGTGTGAGCAGGAGAAAGATTTCTATCTCAGGAGGAAAACATCTGGGTGCTGATGTTGTCTCCTTCGTACACAAACTGAGAGATTGCATACTTTTTAATAGGGTTGTTTAATGACACTGTGGCCCATTAAAATGACTGAAATAAAATAATCTTATGTTCGAAAAGCTGCTTTTTAGAGACGTGAGCAGGGATGACAAGTCAGACGGTAAAAAAAAATATATATATATATATAAAAAAAATAGAATTACCACCCGGTGGTTGTATGCCTCCATGTACCACTGAAGTTGCAAGAAAATGGATGCTTCACTCACATTTTCCCCACAGCAGCACGGAAGATCTATACAATCACTATAGCTTCAAGATGGACACCCAAGATTAGTGTCACCAATTCAGTATCTGACCAAATGTCTCCCCCTCTGCTCCTGAGATATAACATTGAGTAATGACCAGAAAGGTTTTATGCGGAATATTATGATGTCACAGCCGAAAAGTTGGCTCCAAGCTGGAACCAAAAATCGGCAGGTTTTCCTTAACCTGAAATGTGAACTGTGGCGACATCAATAAGTGTGTCATATTCTACGTCTACATCTTACAGAACAGAAGCTCGCAGGTAATCAATGTGACCCGCACTCTTGCTGCTATTGTTTACTTTCACTGTGCATTGTGCAACGGCCTCTGTTGATGACGCATCCTTGATGGTTCCACTAAAAACAGGCGGAAATGCACTCTGGTTCATTAGACAGAACGAGGCTTCCTGAATCCTGAATGAATTCAAGAACTAGAGCTAATTTGGTGAAAAGGGGGTACTGCTGTTGACATTCACATTATAAAGATTTGTGTCTGTAAACAAAGGCGGAAAGGTGAGCACAATGAGTTTAGGTCAGTTTCTGCCCCACTGCTTTCTTACATGTGGATTTCCTGTATTGGCAGCTGCTGACTGTGGCTGTTCTGCCTGACCATATATCTTCCACTCAATGCTTCATTTCTCTCAACCTCTCCCTCCCTCTGTCTTCCCTCCTCCCCCCTCCGCTCCCTGGACTTGCTTCTTATTTCCTACCTGACTTTCTTTCACCTTTTCTATCCCCCCCTCGCCTCTCTGTACTTGACGTTTCAATCAGTACATCCTTCATTATTGGGCTCACTGATACAATTTGACACAGAGGGGGCACAAAAGAGAAAGACAGATCTGTCTGTATCTAGTTTTGAAACCCAACACAGATCTGGCCCTTACTACTGTAGGAAGGTCACTTGCAATAAAGGCACAGATTTTGGATCACTGGATAGGTTACATGTGGTTGCAATAGAAATTTAAGAATCCCACAGAGCCTTGGATCTGTGTTCTTATTTCTCAGTAACACATGATAGTATAGTGTTCCCAGAGACCAAATGTAACTTTAGAGGACACAAAATTGGCATAAAAGACATGCAAATACACAAGAGTTATTTATGTGAAACAGGTGAGGTTACGGAAAATAGAATTTTTAGTACTCTTGACACCTGGCATACTGATTTACAAGTCTAGAGGTGGAGGGCACTACATTAATAAGCTGGTGGTATTGCACTGCGTCCTCCCTTGCTCCTTCAAACCAAACAACAAAATAGTTTTTAACAGCCCTCCGGAATGACACAAAGGCACAGACAAGAATCTGACGGGGAAAGCACCGACTTCTTGAGAAATTCCTGAGAGGACTGAAGGTTATTTTTGTGATGCCGCTAATGTGTGAATAAGAATTCAGGTCAGCATCAATAATAACTTGACTTGGTCAGTGGTCTTGGGGATTGGGTCTTTGAATAGACACAGACCTGCTGCCTCTGAGCCTTTGCACCCAACACTAACATTTCAAAACAATGGTGAACAGCACCACCTTCACGCGTCAACAGCCTTTAAGTAACATTTCTGACGGCAAGATCCAGAGAAGACGAGAAAACTTTTGTTTCTCCATGACAACCTATTTTTAAGTTAATGCAGATTACACAGGACACATTCTGCATTCTGGCACTTTGAAGGGATAGTTTAGATTTTTTGAAGTGGGGCTGTATGAGGTACTGTACTTATCCATAGTCAGTGTATTACCTACAGTAGATATCAGTCGGCACGTCTCCAGTTTGGAGAAGCAGACTGGTGTACTACCTCGGAAGCTAAGCAATGCACTGCTGTGGATGAGGGCTGGAGCAAAACCTATTGTAGCCACTTAAAAACATACCACCTTAAAAATGTACAATACTTTAAATAGATATTTTGCCAATTTTCAACCAGCTCTGTATCATCACAATGTGGGTAGTATGTGTGAATGAACTGTGGTAAACTTCCTTGATCCTACCAGCTCCTAGATCTCCCTGCTCATCTCAGCTCAAGTTGTTGGCTCTAGGCCTGTTGCAAGTGTAGTTATGCATTTTTGTGTGCCCGTTCTCACAGTTGCAAAGCCTGTAGAAGCAGATCGAGAGACAGCCACCGCTTTCTCTCTATCTCTCTCTCAAACTCAGACCAAACTCAAGATCGAGAGGGAAAACTAGGCAGTACTGTAACAAAGTGTAATAAATAAACCAAGATTCTGTTTCTGTATTGCCCATTTCTTGTCTAAAATGTTTTCGTAAACATATTTTGGTTGTAATATGTACGTTTTGAACAAGAAGCAGGTGCCAAAAATATGCCAGCTAGAAAAACTGATTCATAAAAATAAATAAACAGATGAATACTCAGTAATAATAAACACAAAATAAAAGCCAGGCTAAAAAAGTAGGGCTTGAGTTTGCTTTTAAAGAGATCTATGATCAAGCAAAATGTTCGAGGTAAGACACTCAGCTGACCTTATCTCGTTCTCACATTCACACTGCATCTATTGTTCCCTGCTGCTGCCGCTGCTGCTGATTTCCTCCGTCACCTCGCATTCACCTTTGCATCGATTCTTCTCCGATATCAATGAGGTGCTCTTTGTTGTGCGGTGTTGACTTCTGTTCTGTGACTGTCGTATTGAAAGTATCATCTCATAAGGGAAAATGTGCCTGCTTGCTCTGTTGTACCCAGAGGGGCCTTGTTTGTTCTCCCTGCCAACCCTTGTGGATGCTTGCTTTTATTTGTCCAAGGAGCTCGACAGAAAGAAGAGACTTTAATGGCAGATGTGACTGAATTGCCACCTGCTACAATTAGATGGTTGAATCGGATGAGAGGTGACGAGACTGGCCCATTGTAACAAACCCTTTGTACCCTTTGCTGTTTAAAACAGATGTGTGTAAAATAAGCGATGTTTGATGCAGGCCTGGATCAAGAAAGTCAAAAAATCTGCCATCACTGCCTGTTTTAAGCAAATGCTTTTGAACTTTTCAAAGGATGAATTCAACTTGTAGCATCCCTGAGGCAGGAGACATAGCTGCCACCAAGTGCAAGGTGAAAAAAAGTTAAAAATAGTTCAACTTTTGAGGAGCACAGATCACCTGCCAAACTGCAACTACAAAACAATGATTGATGCACATCCAGGAAAACAATCTGTATCCCTGCCTACTTTGTCATTGTAGTTAGTCAGCAGGTCTCCGTATGCCTCAAACAAAGGTTGGATGACGCATAGTGTGACCGTGTTTAAAGGCAAAAAGTGTTTAAAAGGTATTCTGAATGGCCACAATAGAAGGTGGCGGCAAAAACAAGACACGATACAAACTGGTTGCCCGATATCTGAAAGAAGCGACTTGTAAGACTTTGTCTGCATCTTCAGACCTTGTGTCTGGTAGAGGGAGATTAGACTTTCTCTAACCAATCATGAAAGACCAACAGCCACCTGAATCAAATGTCAATTTAAGTCCACACTGTGTAGCCATGCCAACATACTGGTTTGCCGGGGTTTTAAGAGTGGAGCAAGCGGTGAAAAACAAATGATGATGTCGGGTGATTTTAAGAAGACATGGATTTTGAACAGCCTTGAGAACAGCATCTTACTTGTCTATAGTCGCCATTGTTGTTATTTCTCCTCACTGATTCTCATGCACAGCTTGACAACGGCATCACTCCAGCAGTCAGCACTGGTGTTTAGCGCTACTTATGGAGTGAGCACTGTTAGCTGCTAGCCACCAGCTTAGCCACCTCCATATTGAGAACCTGTCCAGGCAACTCATAGACTCTTTTGCAAAGAGCCCCTTTAATGCCTCATTAATTTTTACTACTGAATTGCAAAGCATTAGAAATTTCTTATTATTATTTTTCTCCGTTTATTACTCAATTGTGTATTTTACACAAGACTGTTTTTTTAAAGCAATTAACAACTATGTGGTGATCATTACACACATGCACACAACAGCAGGAGAAAATATATGCGCCAAGAATAGTTTCAGTGTGCCCAGAGCATGGTGGTCTAATGTAAGACTGATCCTGTTTTTGGAGAATATTTGTATATAAGTATTTGCAGTATTGTTACTTTTAGTATTGATCCACCCACCCCTGGTTTTCAGTGTGTCTTGCATTTCTCTGTTCAATAGTCAAGCCTTTTTTTTGAAACCTCAAGTTCTTTGCAGTTGTAAATGAAGCAAAAAGAGAAATAAAAAACACACTCAAAAAGAAAAAATATGTTTGATGAACAAGAGAACAATAACCACAGGACTAATCGAGGCAAGCAAGAGCATCGATAAAAAAAGAAAATTAAAAAAAAAAAAGAAAAGAAAAAACCATGAGATATAAAACACTCGACAGTGTTTGCTGACCTGACCCTAGGGTTGGAGACTTCCACATCCTGGAGGTGTGATTGAACTTATCAAAGGCTTGGCATTCAACGTGTTAAGCCCAAAATATCCTGACTCTCCCAGCATTGTCAGAGCTTCACAGAAACACGTGCAGTCCTTGTGCTGCCGTGGCTGCATGTATGCATGATGCTGGCTCAGGCTCTGTTGAAAGCCACCGCTGGGAGGTTTAGAGGGAGGAAGGGGGAAAGGGCAAAGAAGAAAGAGAGGGAGCACTGAAAATGTGTGTGTATGTGTGTGCGCGCGTGTGTCTGTGTTGAAGGCTGGTCGGCCATGGAAGCCCCTGGGAGAGGTACAGTCTTTGCCCAAGGCTACTGCTGCATGTTCCGAGAGGGTGAGAGGATGGAGAGCGAGAAAACCCTTCCCCTCTCCCCTTCTCTCTCTGTAATATCCACCAACTTTTCAGACAGGGGTGGGAGGGGGGCAAGTGGCACTGGCAGTTGTGTAAGTGGCATGTGTCCTCTCTGCCATGGGCTCGGGCCACACTGAGCAGCAGGGACAGCCAGCTCCCCCGGGGCGGCATTAAGCTAGCAGGACCCATTTCAGGCAGCGGCTGTGCCATGGTCTGTGGCATCAAAACCAGCACAAAAAAGGAAATTGCTGGAGGGAAGCAAGAGATGGAGACAGAAAAAGAGACGTGTGGAGTTAGAGGGGTGAGAGGAGAGGAAAAGTAGAGTGAGGAAAGGGTGCTGAAGTAGAGAGTAAAAGAGCAATTTAGTCATTTAGTTGACGCTTCTTTTTTTTCCAGAGCAGCTTTCAAAGACTGAGCAGATGGAGGTTTGGTGTCATGTTCAAGGACACTTTGCCTGGACACCAGGCTGATGGACACATCAGCTGCCTGCACGGTTCAAACCCGTGAACTTTGCTACCTTTTAACGACAGAGAGAAAAACAAGGGGAAGATTTCACGGGCGCTCTCTCTCTGAACATACCGCTGTTCTTTTATCTCTCCATCCCCGTACCCTCCTCCTCTAGTTGTTTTACTGTCCTGTGAGACTGAGCTGGCCAGTCTGTTAGTTCACTCAGCTGGAGACTGCATCCTTCACACTGCACGCTACTACAGCTTTCATTGTTAGGACTATGTCAGCAGAAGATCACATAAAAACTACTCTTAAATTTAGTGCTAACAATCAGCTGGCACACTAGCGTTTGCTAATTAGCACTAAAGACAAAGTAAAACTGAGGCTGATGAAAATATTACTACAGATTTAGTCATTAATTGGACACATTTTGAAACGATAATGGGGCTACATGGAAAGTCAGATGATCAGCCGACAGCTCATCCTGAGGCAACAATGAAAGCATTGTTACAGCAGCAAAAAAAGAAAACATTTGCAATGCAACAATATAGTGGAGTGAGGACATCATGCTCCTTCCTTGTGTGTTGTTATCCGAGCTTCACTGTTCATTGTTGTGGTAGACGTCCAAGGTGCATGAATGTCAGTGCATCCCTGTGTGTATATCCCACTGGCTACCTTATCGTTGCCACTCTGCACTGTGCTCATATAGCTGTTACTAGGGATGTCCCGATCCGAATCGGCCGCCGATATTAGCAAAAAACGTGCATCGGCATCAGATCGGAAAAATGCTGATCCCAGAACTCCGATGCCGTTTTTCACAGAGTTTTCCAGCCAGCCCAGCGCGCCGCGATTCAAGCAGTCCATTCCAGTGATCCGCTCCAGCACTTACTGTCAATCCACCAGGCCAGCATGCACACACACACACATTTGTTTTCTGCTCTGGTTTTTTGAGAGTGATATTTTTATTTGGTTTACACTCTTACTGTTTAAGTAAAGAGCACTGATGGCATTGTTTTGGGCACAATTAGTGAAATTGGAGCCATGGATGGACTATTGCTTGTTTAAGCAGATGTACAATATTGTGTGTGGTTTTTTGTCCCCTCTGTTGGTCCCAGGAAACAGCAGCACCAGGCTGGCACTGACACTACTAAAATAACTGGAAAGGAAAGGCTGCATTGTTTGTTAAATGTCAACAATGTATTGTGGTGTTAATCTATTTTTCATTTATTAGGGGGCCAAAGCACAAGTGTGTGGAGTCTTGCTGCTATTTTAATTTCAGTGTTAGACATTTTAAAGATTTCTTGTGTTGCTTTATTTTCTATTTATTAAGGGGCCAAGGCAGCCAAAGCAAACCAGGTATATTTTTTATTTAATGTTAATGTTCAAGTTTAAAGTTTGTTTATTTAACCCTGTTAACAATAAACGGGTCAGTTTCTCATACCAACTGTTGTGGATCATTCTAACTAACCTGATTAAGTAGTTGTTCTTGTTAGAGTAATATCGCTTGATCAAACCTTTTCTAACACGACTGACAACAAAATAAGTGAATATGTATAATGCGCGCTTGGATCGGATCGGTATCGGCCAAAACTCTGTAATATCAGTATCGGATCGGAAGTGAAAAAGCTAGATCGGGACATCCCTAGCTGTTACAGCAGTTTGATATGGCGATACGCCCCAGATTACCACTGTTAGCTTTGTCCAGGCTCTTCTAATGCACTGTTCACACCAGAATTCATATATAACCCACATAATCATGAGCCAGTAATTTGTGTATACACCATGTAATCAGGGAGACGGCAATCACATGACCACTGTACTGACGGGAGTAAAAAAGTAGTATAAAGAGTGAAAATCCGTGTTAGAAGACAGGTTGGGGGGTGGATGGGTCAAAAAACCCAGGACTTTCCCCCAGGAGACCACTGCTCATGTTCCATGTGAACCTAAGCGAACTTTGAGATATTTCAAGGTAAGTAGTCACCATATTTCTTTGCCTAAACCTAACGTAAGTAACTCTATGTTAAGTACATAACATGACAATGCCATTCGTTCGGTGCTTATTTGTTAGATATCACATAAACTGTTGTATGTGCAATTTCATAAGATATCATACATATCATTTTATGAGGATACGTTGCTCTGTCAGTACTTTTGCCATTGTTTGCACTGTTCAAATTATTAGCACTGTTGCCACTGTTAGCACCTTTAGCTGCTAGCTGTTGACTCAGCCTCCTCCATGTTGAGAGCCATGTGCAGGCAACCTGAATCAGACTCTGAATCACAGGTATGCTCTAAGTCAGTGGGTCATGGTCAAAAGGTCGGTTGTGGGTCCATTCTGAATGGATCACAAGTGACTTGAGAATGTGTCCATTTTGTAAGAAGCACACATTTTAAACTACAGTGAATTTCTGGCACAGAGCTCTCATTTTGAAGTGCCATTCCCTGCTGTAACATGAGTGACTAACGGACAGGGACAGCAAACTAGCTCGACAACCTGGCTAGACTTGTGTATGACGCTAAATGTATTAAACTGTGTGGATCTTGAACTAATGACTGCGGAGAAATCTGGACCCCGTGGCTGGACCAGTTGGGAACCACTGCTCTAAATGTTGTATCCTTTAAAGGTCCAGTGTGTAGGATTTAGTGACATCTAGCGGTGAGGTTGCAGACTGAAACTTCTCCCTTATGTTCTGCCAATATATGCCCCTAAATCCTACACAATGGATGTTTAAGATGATCAAATTGTTGAGATAATTTACTCAAAAACATGCATGTCAACCTTATGGTGGTGCTAGAGAAAAAAGTCAGAGGATCACCAAAGTCATAGGGATTCATCTGTACCAAATTTCAATGCAATCCATCCAATAATTGTCAAGATATTTCAATCTGGACCGAAGTGGTGAACTGACAAACTGACAGGCATTGCCATCGCTAAAAAAATCCACAAAAATTCAATTACAAGTTTTAGCACTGGAAAGGTGAGGAGGAGACTATTCTGCTTGCTTTGATAGCCTCAGCTACATCCACACTCAGCCCCACACCGGCTTCTTCAGAACAGCTCGTCCAAGTGTGTTTTCAAGGGCATTTCCTTTCTGATTGCTCTGTGAAAGGCTTAAAAACAAGCCAGCCCTGAAAAGCGAAGGCGGAAGGTGGGAGGGGGGTGAGCCTTGAGTTAAGAAAGACAAAATCTTCACGCTTAGCTGTATTTGCTTGTTTCTGCCAATGTTCTTTTTTGAAATTAATTTATTATAAGATTCACTTTTTTGCTGTCTCAGTTTGTAATAAACAAGGAGAGAAAGACAAAAGAGGATACGAGGAAGAGAAGAAGAGAGCTGACTATAACCTGCTACTGCTAGTGTCCAGTGTCCAATATATAAGAAAAAAAGAAAATAAGAGAAGAAGAAAAAACACCAATACAAACTGTCAGTTTATACTGACTGAGATTTATGGTCAGCTCGCTACTGTACTTTATTCTTTAACTGTGATATGACAGTTGTCTGTATACCTTTGAGACAAGACTGCAATTATATTTCAATACACTGAGGCTGTGTGCAGGAAGATAATTCAGGTTACAAGCCTTCAAAAAATAATGTATTAAACCGACCACTATAGTTTGAACCAACTTCTCTCTGTTATTTACAAAAACTATTGTTGCCAGGAGAAACTTAAGTATGCCTCAGTGGAATTTTTGACCACTGGGAGACAAATAACTGCCAACCTACACATCCAGCTGACACAGAACAACATGAATATCCTATTGCAAGTTGTGCTTTTGCACACTTGATAAATTCATGTCCAATATTTACTGCTACCTTCGCTGTGATTTGGTTCTCACACACTTAATGTCTGAACATTCGGTTTGCTAGATGTTCACCTTTGTGCACCACATATTTATATAATTCAAATTTCTGATGGTTTAATGCTGAGCAGGTAGTGTACACCTGCCTGAGCTCAGCTTGTAGGCAGCTGTCTACAGTTTTATGTGGAAGGACTGATGATGACTGCGAGAGTCATCCATGTGGTATATTTGGGCTGTAAAACTAAAGCAATGTCTTTAAAGAATCTAAATGGTGCATGGTGCTATAGAACTGGACTCCACTCAAACCATTTTGACCATCAAATACTCATAGCCTGTGGGCTTGTAGCGTGCTCCTACGGAAGACCGCATCTACAGTCAGCTTGGGCTCACAGTCATCGCAGTATATTCCAGCAGTGATCCACATTCATGTTGAAAACAGTATCAAAACGTCTAAATGAAGTTCTAAAATGACTCCTGCAGCTGAACCAACTTCTCTCACCATTGTCCATCTGTATGCTGCAAACACACAGCACAGTTGGCTGCTTCCGTTTGTTTGCTGATGTTGGTTGCAAAATAAAACTTTTTTTTGGTGCACTCAGTCCCCATCATACTGGAGCACATAAGGTAGCTCACTAGTAACTGACTTTCTGTCTTTCCCACAATGACTGGGGAGACAGGTGGGATCTCGTTGCAATCCAATTAGGGTCTAATACAAAAACATACATTAGAATGGGATAACAAATGGTTGCATAGACAGAGTATGCTATTATTCTTCCTCTAACGAATGAAAAGTCAAATTGATAAGCAAGACAAAGCGACCTCGGTCAAAATAATACACTGAGGAGTTTTGCAGCTGCAGCTGTACTTACTGTGGTGGCTAATGTTAGCTAGCTTTAGTTAGCAAACTTTAGATAGATACTGCTGCCTAGTTACTGACATTACTGAGTTTAGAAGGTGAATTTATGACGTTTGCTACCACAGAAACATTAGCAAACAATCAACTCAAGTAATTTTGAGTCAGATACACTGTATGAACTCCCCGCCAATATAGTGTCATAGCACTGTCTCTGCTACTTCCTTTAAATGACATTGTGTCAGCTGTAGATAACAGGAAACACTGTGTTGCTCTTTTTATCTACTTATCAAAAGCCTTTGAAACAGTTGACCATTCCCTCCTCCTACAAAGACTATCAAACATTGGATTTGATCCACAAGCCATTCGA
This sequence comes from Epinephelus awoara, assembly GCA_035609425.1. NCBI lineage: Eukaryota > Metazoa > Chordata > Actinopteri > Perciformes > Serranidae > Epinephelus > Epinephelus awoara. Next base: position 20,086,999 of record CM069306.1, on the reverse strand, counting down.
TGTTTCACCAACTACCTCAATGTATAGAAGTGGGAAATGTTAGATCGGAATGTTTACCAATAACAAAAGGTGTCCCACAAGGTTCAGTCTTAGGACCAGTGCTACTTACAATATATGCAGAACTGTAATGTCCAGTTTTTTGCTGATGACACTATTTTATATTGTTGGTCTGACTCTGTAAATTCGGCCGTTGAACACCTGCAACATTCATTCATTGCTCTGCAAGATGCACATATAAATCTCAAACTTGTATTACATGCCGACAAAACAAAAGATATGCTGTTCTCCAGAGCCAAAAACATTAACCACAGTGCTCTCCACATCTACACTGTAAATGGAACGCTCATTGAACAAGTTCCACATTATAAATACTTAGGCAACGTGAAACTGATGACAAATTCACCTTCCAAGCAGATGTTGATGCACTTCCAAAACTTATATATTAGGCTTGTTTTTTTATACAGAAACAAGTCATATTTTCCTCTATTTTGTAGAAAGAAGATTGTGGAAGCAATCTTTCTGTCAGTGCTAGATTATGGTGAAGTAATTTATCAACACACTCTTATGACCCTGAATGTCATCTAACACTAAGCCCTTAGATTAATAACCAGAGACAACTATAGCACTCATTATTGTTTTCCTTATCAAAATGTGGGTCGGCCCTTTCTTTCTATTAGGGACCAGCATTTGTTTTTGTTTTTTTACAAGGGCCTTCCTCAAAAATTATCCTCATATTTGAAGTCACTTATTGGACGGAGAGCTGTAACACATAACACACGTTTGCAGGACTGGTTAGTACTGCAGGTTCCTAGAACTAACTCTGATTTGGAAAGACTGCTTTCAGATACTTTGCACCACACACCTGGAACGAACTGCAGTGTACTTTGAAGCTTGATACTCTGGTTTCAATGGGTCAATTCAGAAATCTAGTCAAATCTAGTCAGATTTTAACTGTTACTGTTTTTCCACTTGTTGTAACTGACTCATATATACATAGTACTATATTGTGCTTTTTAAATTGTTTTTTTTTATGTCGTTACATATGTACTCGGGTCTCTCTTGAAAGTGAGATCTTGATCTCAGTGGGACTTATCTGATTAGATTAAGGTTTATATATTCAAGAATGTGACAGAAACAGTTTTAATGGTTTCATCACAAAAATAAAATAAGAAGCAAACACATTAAATCTCACCAAGGAACATATTGTGCCTCTGTTACACATTATACAGAAGGGATTTTCAAAGTGTGTGTGACACTCTGTGGGCCCCCTGTCGGACAAAATCGAGAGTTATGTCTGGGTTCCAGTTTAGGATTTCTTTAAGGCTGTATTTGTTTACATTTTTGTCGATTTGGCACTGTTAAAATACGCTGAATTAGCTATTAGAAGCTCCTGTGTGTAACATGCCCATGGATGCACAGACAGCTGTCACTGAATTACTTTTATCTTGGTGAACAATAAAAACATGGTTATTCTCAGGCAACTACTGGAGTTATGAGAAGAGTCTTTTATCCATTTTCTAAGCAGAATTACGGATGTTATTTGCGATAGACATCAAAGATAATGACATCCTCGGAAAGTGTGAGTCACACTGAATCTAAAATTATGTGAATCACAGTTTGAAAACCTCTGGTATACAGAAAAGAGCTGAGAAAATGAGGAACAGAGAGCGGTCCCCAAATGGACTCAATCCAGGGACACACTGTAGTGATTATATGGATGGCATTTTAAACCTCTATGCCACCAGGATGCCCCACTGACATCATTAAAGCAACTGACCCCAGACAATCTTGGAAAATGAAAGGAAATTCAATTAGCCATTATCCTGTAACTGCCTCATGTAGCCAGAGTGTCCACTGTTCAGCAAAAGTTACATTGCATAGTCTCACTTACAAGGAAGGAAAAGCTTCAAAGAAACTCCTGCTCTTGGATTCAGAGGTAATTATGTCTTAATTTTATAGCTGCGCTTTGCTTTTATTTTCCACCTTATCTAATGAAATCTGAACATTTAGCAGTGTTTACACGCTCAGTCAAACACTTCCCTTTTCAAATTTACATTTAAGACACTCTCAGTGAAACCTTTTAAGCATATATATATGGCTACATTTATTCAGGTAAATTTGAATTGCAGAAGTCAATGTCTGAACGAGTTACTGGGATTTTAATTATATTCCTGCACGTCACTTCACATTTCATTGCAGCTGAAATAGTTCAGTTCGAGTGCAGAAAACATCTCGAGGGAAATCTAGAGCATCTAATGGCCCGCTGCAGCTATCATCCAATAAAAAAGTTAGAGGTTTAACTTTATCTGTCATCCTTGGGCACATAATTGCACACACAACACACTCACACATACAGAAGTGCACATTCACACATAGATCTCTTTTATCACATCTTGCCAGACGCTGACAAACAACTGTAATCTCCCGAATACGGCGTCTACTGACACAGTCCATTCTCAGAAACACCAATTTTCAAATGCTCTATTTTCACTTTTCTTATAATGCTATTACACTGAAATGACAAAGATAAGCTTCACAGTGTGAGAGTGACAGCAGGGACACAGGCGGAGGAAAAAACAAAAAAAACAGAGAGTGAAGAATAGGGGTAATAAAGATGGAGGTCGCCGTTTGTCTGTGAAGAACTGTCTAGCTGTGTGAGTCTGTGTCACTGTGTGTGTGTGTGTGTGTGTGTGTGTGTGTATAATTAGCGTACTTGAGCCCTATTCTCTGAATGCAAATGTATGTTTATGTGACTAAAATTAATTTTCCCTTGACGCTAATTTGACAATACAACTGGCAATTTTTCCACATGTGAAAATCTTTTTGCCACCTTGTCATATTTCAGTTTATTTCCAATTTGTTGTGACAGGCGCCGGTAACGTATAACACAGCAGTTATTGGGTAACATATGGAAAATGTCAGTCGTGATTAAAGTTGTAATGCAAAGGTAGTATGCTAAATCTTTATTTACTGAGTTTAGCCTTCATGTTTCTTAAGTTCCCGTAGTGCCAGGCACAGATGGATGACTGTTCACTGTTGTAGCAATAATTTGTTTAATAGTCAGATCATCAGTTCGCCAGGTAATTCAACAATTTTCAGTCCAAACAACTGTCTGAGTAGACGATGAATTAAACTAATGGCTCAGTAAGTGGTTCATTGAAGCAGTCTTAAGTCACCTTTCCATCTCCCTGTCAAACAGATTTCTTTTTCCTTGATTTGATTTCAGCACATTTCCACAGTAATATTATTAGTGGACTTGAGCAGGTCATTAAAAGCTGACTGAAGTACTTCAAAAGGTTAATTTATTTTCTAATCGTTCTCCTTCTGTGAACAATTACAATAAATCATCCACTCCACCAAGAACTTCAGTGTCACATCGAGTCGAGAGACTTGGTTCCATTTTACTGCTACAGGCTGCAATAATGTGCGAGCATGAGTGTGTGCATGTGTGACAGTTGGTGGTCTGACAAAAATTTCATTCCAAACAGACTACCGAACATAACCCTGACAGATGGTATAGTGCTGGTTTTTCTGTGTGCTCTACTAACTGCAAAATGCTAATCTTGACAAGTAAAGTAAAACTTGCAATCCTATTTGGTCCTATTTGGTAGGATAACATCTGATTTTATTGGTGTAGAAATCAGGGGCAGCATCAGCCTCTTGTGATTACCTGTTGTAGATGTCGTCGTCCTCCCCTCCCCAGCCCCAGTACTCGTTGGGGAAGCCGTTGATCTTCAGAAACTGTTTTTTACTGAGGCCTGACACTCCTCCAAAGTAGCCAGCATAGGGCAGCCTGCAGGAGTAGAGAAGGGAGGAGACGGGATCAGTGAGGGAAGGAGAAAAGGAGAGAGTGGGGAGATGTTATAAGGGAAACAGTGAATGAATGTTCTTTTACAAAATAAATTATAATTGCCTGATCAAACAAGACCCTTCTTACAGTAGGAAGACTGGCAGCTTTAACTCTCTGCTCAGCTGCACGTTCCCGTCTGTGTCAAAGAACTTAAGTGATATTAGCGTTTTGGTGAAAAATAAATAAATAAAATAACTAAAGAAGAGAAGATGTCCATTGTCCTTTATGTGAAAACACAGCCAAAGCATGCAATGGGTAAAAAACAAATTAAAAATCAATCCCTTTTAACATCCTCATTAGTTAAGTAATCAAGGAGCAAAAAAGCCCTTTTCTGCTGATGTGGTGAAAAAACAAACATCCTGCAAGTCATCATAATGAGATTTTCTCAAAACAAATATATATTTTCTCAAAACAATGACTGAGTATCTCAATAAAAATGAGCCACTTTGTCAAAAATATTGATTTAATATCTCAAAACAATGAGGAACTTTCTCAAAATAATGACTTAACATCTCAAAATAATGAAGAAGTTTCTCAAAATATTAACTTAATATCTCAAAATAATAAAGGACTTTCTCAAAATATTAACTTAATATCTCAAAATAATGAAGAACTTTCTCAAAATATTGATTTAATATCTCAAAATATTGAGGAACTTTCTTAAAATATTGACTTTATATCTCAAAATAATGAGAAACTTTCTCAAAATAATGACTTAATATCTCAAAATAATGAGGATTTTTCCTAAAATATTGATGTAATATCTTAAAACAATGAGAGATTTTCTTAAAATATTGAATTAACGTTTCAAAATAATGAGAATCAATACTTAGTTATTATTTTGAGAAAGTTTTTCATAGAAATGACTTATGGGATATTTTCTTTTTTCCCCCCTCATCATATAGGCTGAAATGGGCTCCATAACAATGACCCTAGTATGGGCTACCATCATTTTAATCTTGGCCTTACTCATTCACAGCAATAGGACGGTATTATCATGAATAATTTGGTAGAGACACAGTAAACAAATTAATCTAATATACTTTTAACATTCAACGCAAATCCAGTGCCACCCACAAAGAACGTTAGGATTACCTTCTATTGTAGAAAAAGCCCCTGAAGGTTTTTGTTCATACAGTAAGACATTTTCTATAACCTTTGTTTATGACATGACATCATAGAGCCATAGCTTCCCACTCGGATTATAATTAATTATAATAATCCTCCTTTACTTTCCATATTTAAGTAGACGAACTAAGCTATATCCCTGTGCATTTTCTTAGTGCTTGTTAATCTGGAATTATCCATGAATCATCATCAGCGTCACATGATGTGATGCATCAGGAGGAGTTGTTATATTTATTTATATGTGGCACGTAGAGACGGCAGAATTAACATCTGAATAGCATCTTGAAGTGTTTTAGGCAATCAGATCTTTTCCTAATGTGTCTTGTCTTGGATGCGTTTTTAAGTGGATAATTTATGGGCGCCTTTCTACAGCAAGTGGATAATCCACAGCCATATATAATCCACTCAAGACACATGGAATGACCTGGTGTACGGAGGGGCCACGGTATTTTTGCATACTGTGCTGTTGCAGCCAAATAAACATCAGCTGCTTATAAGACAGATTGCATCGTTAGCTTGAATGCTATACATGCAGAATTGGCCACTTGCAAAGGAAACGTTGAATAACGCTGTTTAATTGCAAGATTGCTCCGAGGTGAAATTAGATCTTAGAGGAGATAGAACGAGGAAAAGAGAGGATACCAACACAGCAAATGAAGAGAAATATTATAGAAATTGTGTGTGTGTGGGTGTGTGTGTGTGTGTGTGTGTGTATGCGTGTGTGTGTGTGGGTGTGTGTGTGTGCTGACGGTGGACAAAGGAAGGCGGACAGGTGTTTTATTTTTTCCTCAAAAGTCGTGAGACCAGTGGAGTGGGACGGACATCAGCTGCGAGTGTCATGACAGGCGCCTGGAGTCTAACCAGAGGCTGATGCATGTGTGTTTCTGTGTGTGTGGGTGTGTGTGAGTGTGTGTGTATGTACATGTGTGTATATTCTGTACGGTATGTGTTGTCAAAAGTATGACAGCTCCCTGCTGAAAGATGACAAGAAGAAAGTAATGAGACCGTATGTTTCTGCACAAAGTCTCCCAGCAACAATATGGTGAGGAATGTGTGTGTGTGTGTGTGTGTGTGTGTGTGTGTGTGTGTGTGTGTGTGTGTGCTTAAAAAGGGGAGAGGAGGGGGAGAAGACAGAAATAGAGAGAGAGAGAGAGAGAGAGAGAGAGAGAGAGAGAGAGAGAGAGGAAATTTGTCTAACTGCATGATTTTCTTGAGAACTTGAGTTCATTTTTTTTATTAAATCTTGCTAGAAAGAGGATAAAACAAAACTCTTACAAACAATCTTCAAAATTTTTGACTCCATGAACTTCATATCTGTTGGATTATTTCCTCGGAGAAGTGAAACGCTCATCATCACCTGTTAACTCTCAAACACCTGAGATGCAGCGCAGGAGGCATGACAGAAATGTAGCAATGATATGAGATGATTTTTGGGACAAAAAGTATGAAATAAAAGGGAGAAAACAAAAACAAATGACTGACTCTCAGTTTTAATATGTTCTCTTGTGCAAGTGATTGACACATAAAGGTCAAAGGTCACGTTAGCCCCTGGTTTACTTGTTTAAAGCCAACAGTAACATGGAGTAACACCTGGGGTCAGGGATTCAAGTTTTTTTAAACTACGTTGATTAACATGAAGAGGAACAGCACTAAATCTTCAAGCTTATGTCTGGCTCGTATTCATCTGCAGCTGTTTTCACAAACTGTTTTTTCAAATATAAATAACATTAACATCTAATGGCATTTTTGACGTTGACGGCCCATCCTCCTCTAACACTTTCTAATACCACAGATAAGCAAATGTACATGCTACAACTTTCATACCATGATTTACCTTGAAACCGTTATATCGCTGCGTGGAGACAGTTTTGTTAGCGCAATTTTATCTTCCGCTAACTTTTTGCACAGATTCACAAGGGGCTGCGAGATCGTGAATGACAAATCATGTTCTGCGATGAAGGCGCACATGCGTACTTTCTGGTCGACAACACGATCTGTCATCGACGCCGGTATGTCAGCGGTGACTGCAGCTCCCGGTAAACTCGTTACGTGCTTTATTGCACGCACAGCGGCTTTAAGACCGGGGTCTAATTCATGCCGTGATAGGACTGTCTTGCCGCTGGTTGCATACATCAATTTACGTGACCACAATGTACAGAAACACGCACCTGGTTCCCTTAATTTTTTGCACCAGCTCCCAAAAGGCTTTCCATCTATGCCTATCTCTACCTGCCTACCCACGCCCAACGCCATTTATGTTTTAGTCCTTTATCGACTATCTGGATGTTTCATTAACTTACTTTCCATCTTGATGAGAGTGTCTATGGCATGGGCTCCACTAGAATCTAAGTTGGCTCTGAACCAAGTTTGTTCCTCCCCCCAAGACCCGCCTCCGCTCTGCTACTCTACTTCTGATTGGCTAGTAGCCTTAGTTTGGTGTGGTTGGGAGCGAAAGCCATAGGTTGAGGGCAAGAGGTCTCCATTTAAAGCGCTTCTTCCAGAGCTCGTCTACTGTCTGCGATGCATGCATGTATCCCGCATCAATTTTTTTTTCCTTGCCGATTGTCGCACGCCGGAAATCCAGCACGCTGCCAGCTTCCCATCACCTCTGTCATTATCCACAGCAACCCTGTTGACATATGCAGCGATTTCTTTCCATATTTCGTTTTTCCAACATTTGTCAGGCTGCCAGAAAGAACCAGTTGATTATATTTGATATGGGACATCAACGTTTCCATTTCAAGCACAGAGAAGTTTCTCTTCTTGGCCGGATTACACCTCTCCATGTCATAAACTGTGGGGGCGAGACCCCTAAACCAAGAATATACTGGGGTGGGGTATTCCAATGAGGATTGTTTTCAGTGGCATTTATCAAGGCCTGACTCATTGGCAAGATGAGAACATTTCATGAACCATACACAAACAATATTGTTAGATGATTTCTGCATTCAGATCTGCGCTGGTTTGTACTTAGATCAATAAATGAGGGTCAGTCTGCATGAATTCTCTTCTCTCTTCATTTTTTCCACACACTGTCTGTCTTTATTTTTAAAAAAAATTGACAGTAGTCCTCATGTTGACCCACGTAACTCACTGAATAGCGTGCTAACGTTGCCTGGAGTAGGTCATGCTCTACCATAAATACGCTCTCTGTAAATGTTCAAATGAGCTGCAGCACACTCACGCTGAGCTCACCCGGGGAACAAGTACTTAAACAGCCACGAGATTCTGTACAATGTAATGGTAATATTATATTGTAATACATTGCATAAGGTCCTTTGAGAGACTATAATTTGTGGAATGTTTTTGAAAGAGCCGTGTTGTGAAATGGACTTCAAGGTGACCCTTTCCGCTCAGAGAGCTGTCAGGTGTTGTGAGGTGCTAAGGTAATGGAACAGCACTTAATGTGACCTGACTTTCACTGGCAGTGTTTTCACCATTTATCAAAAAACTTATAGTGCTTTTACATCTGAGAGCAGCTAAGGTTGTCTTCCTGAAGTGACTCAGCTGGAATACAACATTTACTCTTTGCTCCGACGTCAGCTTCATGATGCTTGAATCAAGAAATGCCATTAATTCTTTGTTTGTTTCTCCCTCGCTGACCTTTCTTCCTTTAATTTGGGAAGCCTCTTAAATGCTAAATCGGACTAACGAAAAAAGTTAGTAGGCTGACTCAGACCACTTTGACCTTGGGAACCAATTTTCTACAATGATCTTATTTCTACATCAGCAATTAGCTGCAATCAATCCTGTGACCTTCTACTCCCCAAAAACACCAGACTTTTCTTTTACCCCCTTTCTCCTTCATTTTCTAGCAACCCAAAAAACTGATGAAACCATTTTAAGTCTTTACTGATTCATTGCTAATAAGAAATGTTAGCTCCAACCCTGCTTACCACCTGGTGTTGTATTTGTTGCCAGATAGCATTAGCGTATTGAGCACTATATCAGGGGCCCGCTGCAGCCCCTGAGGGTTTTCAGTAGGATAACTCTTGTGGAATGACAGCTCTTGGATTGGATAGGTCACATTCACTGGCCATGTTTGGGCCATTAATCAATGCTTCTGGTGCTTTTAGGTAATTGAGGGCAGGTGTGGTGTCATTATGCAAAAACAGACAACTAAAACAGGACGCTACTATTCAGCGCTGGAAATAAACTGTGGAGCTCTTTCGGCTACTCTGCATTTTGATGACTTATTCACGAACTGACTCTCTAATCAGATCATTTCCTACAGACTCAGACTATATGTCAGCATCTATTTGACATGACATGGAAAACAGACAATCTGTGGGTTGCTTGTGTAGCTGCATCACTCAGCAACAGGCCGGTCTAGCAGGTCCAGTATTCCAACACAGTCTCCAAAGTTAATGAGGGTCTCCGCAGACGCTGTAGTCTACACTTGTTAGTTACGCTTTGTATCATGCGCTCTTGCTAGGACTACAGAAGTATGACCAAATAAAAACTGTCAGCAGTGAACTGTGGTGCATTTTCATGCTAATTCAGTCTTCAGACAAGGATTTCAAAGTATAATGAGATTTAGTCAAATTAAATACTGCTCTGTCTATTGTCTGTCTGAACACAGACTTCAACTCTAGGTTTTTTTTCTTTTGTTAGACAGCCAATTGCATATTTTAAGACTCCCCTCCGCTCAAAATGTGTTTTTCTTTTGCTTATATCCTCTAAAATGTCTGACCTTGACTATATTGACTTGTATCTGTGCGAAGTTCGTCGCTAGAGAGGTGTTTTCACATTCCTCCACTGAGGGGGGCAATCTCTGTGCACTTCCCTAAAATCTCAGGTTGAAATGCACCCCGGCCATCTATGTTGTGTATCATTAATATGAAAGCAAATCACTGGTATTATTATATACTGTCTAACTAATATTCATGCAAAACCTGATCAAACCCAGCACAGAGCAAACTTTATACACGTAATATGAAAATGTCAGCCAGACCGAATATATCGTTATGCAAACTCTGATTACACCTCTGGTATTTAATCATGTATTAAGCAGCAGATATATGCTGTGTCAACCTTGGCCAGTTATAAGCTAACAAGCTAACAAACTGATTGCCTGACTGAGGCGCAAACAAGTGTGGCAGAATTTTTTCGATGTTTCCTCTAACGCCTGCCATCTTAATGGGCAAAGCATTAGCAAAGGTCTTTCCCCGGTCAACCTAGCGCTTGTCTCACATAGCCAGACTTATCTCTACACTTCATTTTAGTAATGTGCCAGCACTGGAGAAAGCAAAAAACAAAAGTAAAAGTGAAACCTAGTGCAAAAAGCGTTGGTGGGAGGGGCAGAGGTCAGATCCAGAATTTCCCAATGATTTTTAAAACTTTGTATGTAGGCAAACTATCTTAAACAAATAATCATATTTTTACACACATGAAAATGTGTCTAGAGGGAAACTTTAAGTTCTACATTTTCTTTTTTTTTTGAAAGTGTAAAGTGATAGATAGTAATGATTTAAGTAGACAACTAACTGCAGAATCCACTGGCAACAAAAATTATGAATTGGATTCTGGCAAATCAAGGATTATCAAGGTAACTGCAATAGAAAGTAGTGCTAACAAGTTGGGAACCACGCTCCCTTGTCAGCACTAAAATCCCAGTCAAGTTGAAAACCATGCCCTCACCTGAAGCCAAACTTGTCCATGGCGATGGCGAAGTGCCTTGGCTGGTCGTAGCAGTGGTAAAGGTTGCGGTCATCCATCGGGATCAGGTCCACGTCGCTAAAGATGAAGCAGTCGTACTCTGCGTCCTTCAAAGCCTCCGTGTAGCCAACGTTCAACAGCTTGGCACGGTTGAAGGTGTCCTCACCCAACTGCAAGAAAACACAACAGGAAGTGTCGTTATGTAATTGTCTACACTGTGGATGAGGAGGACAGGTGTTGTAGCTTCATCAAACACATCTCATCTCTTTGATCATATTGTTGTTGGAAACACAAACCAGGATGTGTGATATTATGACACCTTCAGATACTGAAACCCTGTTTATATAACGTACGACATGTGCCTTCAAATTGGGGTATGCTGTCACTTTGTAAAGTTAAAAGCAGACTAATATAAGGGTGCAAGAGAGCATTGCAGGGGCAATAAATGAGGAGGATATAATTAATACTGCCAAATATACTGTATATAAAACACTGAGCATAGAGTTAGTTCAGGCAGGATATAATGTAAAGCTCAGCTCACATCTCTGCTACATCAGCTGATCTCAAACAGCCAATCAACTGATGGAGCAGCTGGTTGATGGAGGGGAGTCAGCTGATAGATCACATGATTCCTTTCTATGCAACCAATTGTCGAATCTCATTCAGGGTGCCCTATTTAAACTGCTCTGGCCTGCCTACTGTTGCTGCTTCCTCTGCAAGCTGCTTTGCAACCTGCCTCCACCCCAGCTCCTCCTTTTCATGATGTGTCTGACTTATCAGTGTCATTTCTGTTTGTCACTGATGCTGCTCTGTTCTGCTCCCAAGGGTCTTTGCTGCTGCTCTCCCTGCCTTAGGCTTTCCAAGTAGGCGCATGGAAGGGCAGGGAGGCCCCAGAACAGAGCCATACTGCCAAATATAATAATGCAAAAAGAAATAAAGTTCTGACTGAAATGCTTTTTTCACTATACTGTATGGGAACAACAACTGGATGCTTAACTGCTACAGGCACTGAACAATGAGAATATGAGTCAGACCAAGCCGAATGAGGTCAGGCTCACATTAAATGTGTGTTTCCATATTAATCCAATATGAACTGAGACTCTGTCTAATTTAACACCTTAAAAAAAGGAATTCTGGTATTTTTCAACCATTTTTTTTACCTTTATTGAAATGGAATCGCAATAATGTATTGATAAGTAATAAATGGTTGTTATTAGTGCAGATAAAAAGGCCGTTTACTGGCTAGCTAACCAAACAGCTAGCTTGGTTAGGTGGCTGCCCCATTGTTGTTCCCTGCACGACTAGCAAAAAAAGCTAATTCATGGGGCTATTTGTGTGTTTACTCATGTTTGGACTCAAACATTTGAACGTTTTATGTCATTTTAATCCGTCTAGAAAGCTTTAGAATGTGCTGCTTGCCCCCATAAATGCTTTGCTGGTCCGTGTTTCCCAAACCTCTGTAACAAAGTTTAATCTGTAGTCAGAACGGTCAGAATTATAAAAGAACCCCGGTTGAAAAGTACCAGAATTTTCCTTTAACACAGCTAAATACATCATGACCACCTAAGATGACACTCCGGTTTCAGAGCATCATTAAACATCAGTATTTAGTTTCTGCAGCGCTGGTCTGTATTTATCTCTACAGGCAGCGTGTTTGTACTGAACCCAAGAGGGCTGGCTGCTGCAGTGAAACGCATCTGTTTTTCAGTCTCTGCATGGCCCAGGTTCAACACTTTGGCTAAGATAAATGCATTCTTGCCAAGCTGCACAGCGGTGCAAGATAGTCGGGTTAATACATATACGACAGCTATGAATTCAGTAATGTACAAGGTATTCAAGAGTATATCTCTTTCTGCAGAAAGAGGGCAGGGAGGTCAGTGAGCAAGAAGTGAAGCTACTGTGCAACCTGACACTCTCTGGCAGACACTTCTCTGACGCACGCTGACAGCCCATCCTCCTCCAATTCTCTCTGAATTCATTCCACTTTTCATGACAAGTACAGTGAGGAAGCTAAGGAAGTGGATAGAGACAGAGACGAGCTGTCCAGGAGTGAGTTAGAAATTCAAACCCTTTGTAATGTCAGTACCTGGTACATGCATTAACAGACTGAATCATCAAGACTAGATCCCCTCAGGAAACGCTTTTATTCACTTTACTGTAAGACTAGTCCATTTATTTGAGTACAAATGGCCTCAAGTTCCTTTGCAAGTGCAGGTACAATTTTTATATTCATTGTAGCATAAGCCAAAAATGGATAACTGCATATCAGGATGATAAATGAATCACTTAAGACACTTAAAAGGCAAAGAAAAAGCAAAGTTCCAGCTATAAAATGTGAGGATTTGTTTTGTTTTACCTGTCTAGTGTCAAGTCTATTTTATTAATATAGATCAATATCACAAAGTTACCTCAGGGAGCTTTATTGGTTGCACAAAACAATACTTCTTCTTCTTTTTTTTTTTTTTTAGGTCAGTTGATTTAACATATTTAAAAAGTACAAACACAAAATAAAACTTATAAGCAATAAAAGCAAAAACAAGAAGGATCCTCAGCAACATATAAGCAACAGAAATGATATGGTTCATGTTTAAAAGGGGTAGGAAGAAGTTAAAAACTTTTCTGGTCCTAATCCCTCTGATTTTTATATATTAATCATAGAAAATAAAAATTCAATTAAAAGCCGTCAGTGTCCACGATATTTATGTCGATCAGCTGAAACACACAAACCTTTTTTGGACAGAGCAAGAACAAAATAATTGGAACAGATGTACCAAACCCATCAAACACTTCACAAACTAGAAATAACCAAATAGAGAATCACTGGTCTGGCTTGTAACCATTCAATATTTTGTTTCTGAAGAGTTTTTTTTAGTTTGGATCAAGTCGTACACTTTTTATCATCATTACAGTTATTCCATAGATCAACACCCTCTGTTGTAACACAGTGAAGTTCTGCATTTGGTCCTTAATGGTGTTTTTTTTTTTAAATATACAGGTTCCTCTCAACTTGTATCTGATTTCTCTCTGCTGGAACAACCCTTGGATGGCACTGGGCGATTGCTGATTGGTTGAACATAATTTGAATTGTTTTATAATCAATCAAATCTTGAAATTTTAGTTTTTTTTATCATTCATTTATCAATTAAACAAGGAAATAACTGGCAGATTAATTTGTAATGAAGTATTCAGTAGTTATTTAAAGGTTAACTATGCAGGAATTGTGCATTTTGCATTTGCATTTCTTTCAAGCTGTGTCCACGATTTTCGCAGCTTCCTCTATGAATCCTTGAATGTTTGCGGCTTATGGTCTGGCACTTGGTCCCTACCTTTTTATGAAGTCCCAACCAGACTTTGTACATTGTTTGTAATATGTGTGAGAAAACTGATTAAGTTACAGGAACAATAGTGAGCTACAATGAACTGTATCTACACTGAAAAATGAGCTTTAGGAGTTATCATGACTGTAATGCAGACTTCCATGCAAATCTGCCTTGTGTAGTTCTGTTAAGTCCTTCTGCAGAAGCCTCGAAGACATGAGGGGCCCCACATGACAAGATTACATGTTTATGTAGATGTGGCTGGGTCCCAGTGCGAAGCGAGCGATTCCTCATATAGAAAAAGGAGTCCACTTTAATGAGCGTCTGAGCATCTACAGTGTGTAGCCGAACAATGAACCACTGTTACACACATTCTACAGTCATGTATTCTTTGGCCATTTGGGAAAACCACCCACTTTTGACAGAACGGAGAATCTCCGAGATGATTAATGCATCTGCTGCCTGTCCTTACTCCTGTTCAGAATACAGGTTGTTTTTTTTAGGTACACTTGCTTTCATACTGGTGCATTATCTGTTCGGACCGACCGTGAATCAAGTACAATGCGTAATCCCCCTGGTAAACCCACTAATACCTGAGATTTGAAAGCATAATCCCCTGTGCAGGTAACAAAAAAATCTATTGTCACAAATCCACTGCGGCTCCAAATATCAGCTGAAGTGGTCTTCTGTCTGTTTTTTGAACAACAGTCTGTTCAGTAGGTTGGAACAACACCATATGAGGTTAGGCGAGCAAAATATGACCCGTGTCAGCCCAGAAGATTAGCAGCTGATATTTCAGAATGAAAAGTGAAATTAATCTTAAAAAAAACAAGTGTTTTACATCAGTGATAAAACATTGAGTGGTTCTTGTAGACTGGGATAAAATATGTTTTGCAAATTAACAGGTGAGTTCTGATGGAAAAGTAAATCAAACAATGGATTAAACTGGGACACCTTTTAACAAGAAAATATTATTTTGGATTAGCTTTCAAGTATTTCTCATTTTTCTATGACTTAATGTCTGCACTCAATCAAAAAGACACCATGTTCAAGTCTTTGTTAAATTCTTTCAATTTGCTTAGCGTCTAAAAGTGATGTAAATGTGGACACTTTAGCCCTGTCGACATGCATACGGCTATTTTCGTAAACAGATGTTTGCCACTACGTTTTCACACTCAAACAGAGTTTTAGGTCATGAAAACAGAGATTTTTAAAAACTTTGTTGCTATGTATTCATGTAGATAAACGGAGCATTTGCATCTTCTTATTTTGCACATGCCCATTGTTGCTTTGTGTAATGAATGTGCGCATGGAACAATAACAACAACAGTGAACTATCTTAGGCCTCATTTACAGCGCAAGCGATGCGTTCACGTAGCGTTCGCAAAGCGGTCCACAAGCGAACTGACAAGTCGCGCAGCGGCTGCTGCTGTCCTGTTAAAATAAAACCACACCCGAACAGTTGGTAGCGGTAGTGCACCGTGTTTGCAAATCACCAGTAAACTCCAAAGAAGAAGAAGTGAGTTTGGACCCAAAGCCCAGGGTGGACAGGTTCGCGCGCCAGTGATTATTAACGCTTGGAGAATGAATGTTTAGCACTACAAATGGGTAAGTACATGAAACATGTACCTTGTCAGGTCTCGCGAGATGTCTATAGTGACTGAGTGAGGTCACAACACACGCAAACTTGTGTTTTTTGTTGAATACCGCGACCATTCGCTTGCGGCTCGTGCAGCGCATAGAACGGATGCGGTGTGAATGCTCTAACCTGTTACCATGCTCGCCGAAATGAAAACGCAGGTAAACAGCGACCATTTGCGAGCGCTACACGAACGCATCGCTTGTGGTGTAAATGTGGCCTTACCATTTTGTCTACATTTTGTTAGCACTGCTTGGCCTAATCACCACTTTTCACTTAACCTTAGTATTGCTGCAACCTTTCACAGACAAACAGAGCCATCTGCTGCGCAAAATGCTTTTTGCTCCACCTCAGCATCCGTAGTTTAATGAGAGTCCACCAAAAACAGCGGTTTTGAAACAGGCCCCGTCAAACCAGCAGACAGTGGGATTATTTCAAGAGTGCTTGTTGTTGATTTTGCTAATAGAGAGCATCACTCCAATCTTTGAGTGAGTTCCTTTGGTCTTATGACAAAAGGGAATCATGAATTACTGGTGACGTAAAAGGTAACAAAAAGCTGTAGACTTAACTACCTCTGTGACGAGGGGAGACTGTGGAAGACAGCCTTGGGATTCATTCTTTTTGCTTCAGTATGGATGGATATATTTTGTGAAACAAACTTCATGTGGACAGATTATTTATTTAAACAGAGGAGGAAAGTATCCATGTTTAGAAACAGCTGTACACGTGTCGACAGGACCTTTGATCTTTGGGAACAGATAGGATCCTTTTGAAATAATAAGCTTTAAAATTGAAAAGTTTTTAAACCATTTCAATTTTTTTTAAAGTAAATCTGCATCCTGAGTTTTAGTCAATGTTGTTGGGTATTTCAAATCTAAAAAAAATTGGAAGCCATGTGGTCAACTAAAATTTTGAAGACCCCTTTACCACTTCCTGTTTGTTTACAACAAAATAACAACACCCTGGTTATCGCACATTCTGTAATTCCTGTGTTTTTAATACATTATACATAGAGTACAAAGGTCTACCATGCATTGTTTGCAGTTGCACTCCAAATGACATTGTGAGTCTGACATCAAACAAATCTTCAGGTACCTCTGTTACAAAGGTTTACTGTGAAAAAGATCCTTTTGTTATCATTTGAAGCTTTTCTCACCCTCTATGAATAACTTCTCACAACTTTATGTTTCTGCACAAAGTTTCATCTAAAAAGTGGAATGAGAGTTGTCTTTGTGCTGCAAGCCACAATCAATAGACACAGATTCTAATTTGCTTGAAAATATGTGTGTTTGAGAGACAGAGTGAGAAACAAAATAAAAGACAAAAACAAAGAGTCAGGAGACAGAAAAGAAACAGATTCTCTACTGTAGCTCCCTGCAGATACATCTTTACAAACTGAGGCCTCTTTTTGTGTTCCTAACCTCATTAAGCATTAGTGCGGCCATTGTGTATTATTTTAATAAGATGTCTGCGTCTGCACCTCCCAGCATCTCAACTTTATGGCGCTCTACATCTTCCCTAATCACTTCCTGCCACCAGCGAGTTCATATCACTCGCAGGATGTGAGGTAAACTGACAGCCATTATATTGGACAGGCCATTTAAGTATACAGAGGTAAGAGGATTGATGGATACAGTGTTTCACAGGCTTGTAAGTGCGGGGGTGGGTCTACTTATTTCAGCTGCATTGTGTTCGTTTTCTGGGTGATAAATACTTTAATATACACTCAATTTGCAAGGAGGTGTATTTTAAATTAAAATATATAAAATGCAACACTTTCTCTCTCACTATATAAACTGGCAAGATGCCATGTAGAGGAGGATGGTGCAGTCTTCCTCTGTGTCTCCCACCACTCCATTGTCGAGATTTTTTTTTTCAGAATTGGTTGTTTTATTTTGTTGACGCAGTGTTTTCTGTGGACTCTGCATTTTCCCCTGCTGCCGGCTGCATTTTTCAGCTTTTTTTTTTTTTTTTTGCTCCTGCTTAAGGCTGTTGTTTCCTGACCAAAACCTGTCTCCACTTTTTCTCACCCAGAATGCACTGGAAAGAAGTGCACGATTTTGCCTACAGTGGCCCACAGGGGACAGTGAAACTGTTCATGTGTGAATATTTGACAAATCAACAAATTACACGTAGACAGGGTGAAATGCGGGGAGGGTACTCCCAATTTAGGAGGCGGCGATTTTTGGGCTCCACATTTGCAATTTCACAGGCATCTTTTAACTTTCAAGGACATTTCTGCTCTGTTAGGTTTTGATCAGGCTGGGCCATCATGCAGTGTGCATATGCATGTGGGCATGCGGTCTCAGCCTTGTGCAAATGAGTTTACTGACAAGCGAGACAAGTATGTGTGTCAAAAAGATGGTGTCTGCAAGCTCACAGACACGTGGAGAGAGTATGAAAAATATTCATCACCTCAACCTGCAAGTTCAGTGTGTTTGGAGCCTTTACTTTGCTTCTGCAACTTCCTCTCATTTGTCACACAATTAATTCTTGAACCAAACAGGTACCTGTCACAATGACAGTTTGTTTTGCAAGCTGCCCGGCACAACAGGAAAGCTCTTTAAATTAAATGCTGGCCAGGATTGTTTCAATTCAGACAATAGGCTCCAAACTACAGGCTTATATTAGTGCATTGTGCAGAAATCGGCATTCATATATAATAGAAATGATTATGGGCTGATATTTCACATTAAATTAAATTACACTGTTTTGGCAGATGCTTTTATCCAGAGTGACTTACAATAAGTGGATTCAGCCTCCGTAGGAAAGAAAAACTAGACCTGATCAAAACATTTAAAGAAGGTCTAGACGGTAACCACAGCACTAATATAGCAGCACACCACTATTTTCTTTGTAAAGATACGGTGGAGTCATGGTGTCCTGAGCAGAAAATAAAGTCAGGCTACTTCTTTTCTTCTGTGCAGAGTTTGCAAGTTCTCCCTGTGTCAGCTCTTTCTCTGGGTACTCCGGCTTCCTCCCACAGTCTAAAGACATGCAGGTTAATTGGTGACTCTAAATTGTCTGTAGGTGTGAATGTGAGTGTGAATGGTTGTCTGTCTCTATGTGTCAGCCCTGCGATAGTCTGGCGACCTGTCCAGGGTGTATGGTGGAAGTGCTAGCAAACGCTCACCTATTTACACAATCAGCAGTTACAGGGCAACATTATCATCCACTTGGAGTTATGCTTCAAGCACCTAGAGGAATTTAGGTCAAATACCTATCCTCCTTTTAGCTCTGGTTTGGTCTCCACCAACTCCTGAGAGAAATATCTGACTCTTTAGCTGTTAAATACTCCACTATTTCAGCAGCTAGTCGCTAATTTTATCACTAATTTTATCTGCTTTCTGTTCGGTGCTGGACACAAAGTGTACACTGGGTTACAGACCAACATTATCATCTACTTGGAGTCATGCTTCAAGCCCCTGGAGGAATCGAGGTCAAATATCCAGAGAGAAATATCTGGCGCTTTAGCTGTTAAATACTCCTCTGTTCCACCAGCTAGTTGCCAATTATATCTACTTTCACACACAAAGTGTACCTTAAGTTTATCAAAACTTTTTCACTGAAAACAGCTGCCTGCTTTGGTGGAAAAAATAATGCTAATTAGAGCTTTGAGACTGAACCAAAACAGTTTCCAAAGCAAAACAACGTGCTGTGGTACAAAAATACTCTGTAGACCTGTGGGAAATTGCAGCTCCGGCGACAAGCGTCGCCTTTTAGCTGATAACTGGGATTAAGTGCAGGCAGCAGCTGGGGAAGCAGATTTTTGACTGGAAAACTGCTGGGGTGAATCACTGGCAGCCTGAGAAAATATGGGTCGGGTAATTGAATGGAAAACACTCATCATCCGCCATCAAGGTGTCCAGTTGCTCCACTGCAGCGGCTCAGTGACTGACAGCAGGAAACTGTGGCTGTAACGCTCCCTGTTGTGGATGTTGGCAGCTCCGTGGAATGTGTTCAACAGTGTGTGCGAGGCAGGACACCGCTGCCTCCAAAAGTTGTAGTGATGAGGTTCGGACCATCTGGAGCTGGTTATCAACTTCAGTGGAATCGACAATTAACCATCTCAAAGAGCCTGAAGATGAAACTGGCTGTAGATAAAAACAACTGCTGTCAGATTCTCAGAGTTCTTCTGAAATATTCATGACACAGATCTCTCAGCTGTCTCGAAGGCTCAATGTGCTCTTGAAACTTTTTTTCAAAAAGGGCTTCCTGAGTGTTAAAAATCCCTCTGCACACACACACACCTGTCGAATGTGATGGAAGCCACGTCTGCTTTCAGAGGTTTTACAGCAACACGAAGATGTGTAAACTGTGGTTATGGTGTCTAGAAAACCTGTTGCTGTCCTACGCCTCCAGAAATAGAGGCATCAATCTGAAACATCACCTTCCAGCATTTTTACTGCTATTTAAATGAAGCAGGGAAACAGAAGAGAAAGTTTTTACCAAGTTAGATTGACGTGATTTAGAAAAAGTGCTGCATATAACATGCTATGTGTCATTTTTGTTCATCTCTTTACAAGAGTAAAGTTTTAAAGGATCAAATCAAGAGAACAGTTCTTGTTTTTTAGTTGCTTTAAAAGAGCATGGGGGCTTGGTTAAAGGAAACATCCATCCTCAAACCCACCCACACTGAAACCACTTTAACGCAGGTGTTTAAAAGCCACCACTGGAGCTATTTCCACTCTTACTCAGCATTCAAACAGTCATGTAATGCTCACCCTCAGGAACCATATTTTATTTAAAAGTTTAAATGGAGTTTAAGTGAAGTTTGTGACGTCAAAGCTTCAGGAGACAAAAACATTTCTCGCATCAATAACAATGAATAGATGACTGATTGAAGCATCTTTGTGCATTACTGTTTTTCTTTTTAAATGTGCACCCTGGAGGATAAGATGTTTCACATGTGTAAGTAAAATAATAACACTAACAGGATGTACACTGATTCATTAAATTAACTCATCTTGAAGATGCATTAACTTATGCCTACTATACACTATGAGACTATGAAAAGATGTAAAAGACTAAAGTCTGACGCCCTCTCACATCTGAACACAATGTGAGCTTTTAGTCATAGACCTTAATATTTTGCAAAGACTGGGGATCTGGCACGATCACCACAGAACAGATTCTTGCAAATTCAGCATCAATTTAACCTATAAAGATGAACTATTTTTGCGAACTTCACATTTTGGTTTTTGTCACCTTGTCACCATTTCAAAAATTAACATTTCTCACTAAAGGGGCGTCGGTGGCTTAGTGGTTAGAGCAGGCGCCCCATAGGCTTCGTCCTCACTGCAGCAGCCCAGGCACAATTCTGGCTTGCAGCCCTCTCTCCCCCCTTCATACTCAAATATCCTGTCCATTAAAGGTAAAAAGCCTGAAAAAATAATCGCTGATTTGTGGTCCACATACACACAGAAGTACAGCTCCACTCCTCCTTTTCCAAAGCACAAGAGAACTGAGACTTGTTCACGTTCTTGCGCCTCCCTGGAATCCCCTTCATGTTCGCTGTCTACCTGGTTTGCTGCCTCCTGTTTGGTGCTGGAGAGACTGCACCTATTGGTTGTTGATAATTATCATGTCATTGAACTTTAGTGTTTATCTGAGTCAAGACTAAAGACTTGAGTAAATTAAACATGGTTGATTTTATTGTAAAGAGAATGACCCAAGACAGCTTGGACTGAATTTTAAGACCACCTTACACCAAACGATCAAGATCACAGGAGCGTGTACCCACTCTGGCAAAAGACTTTTGATTTTATTCAGAAACTGGAAATTGGAAATCACTTGAAAAATCGTTTGGTGTAAGGCCAGCATTAATTCATTCATATTATTCTCTAGTATCAATATCACATCTTAAAACTGTTCCCCTCCTTATTTTTGAGAAGGAACACTTACTTTTGTTTTTTAATGACATGAAATAACTCAGTGGGACATTTTGCAGCTAAAAAATAAACTTGTCAGTGCCCCTAGGGGACAAACTTGGTGTTACTGTTTCTTAGTCACCTCAAACATAAGTTTCACACAGCAGGTTTTTTACATATTCATGAGCATGTTGTGACTTTATCAGTGACCTGACAGTAGATCGAATACAGGAAATGAAGGTGGAGTGAAATGCAGAACCACATGTTACAAACTGGATCAAGCAGTTGACAAAACAAGCCTCATCTACAATCCATCAACGTCTGAGCAAAAACTCTAAAAAGGATCATGTGAAAAAATCCAAAGGTCAAGAGCATCCACTACTACTCTGCCAAACTGGCTCTAATTCAAAGCCTTTTCATCCAAAGTCAAATCAATACGGAGTTAAAGTCTGGTGTCAAATTAAAAGGAGGGGAAATTAGTTTAAAAGGCCTTGAACCACACAAAAACAAAGAGAGAAATTAAGGAAATAAACAATCGCTGTATCCAATTTAATTCACCTTAAACGTTCCTCACATCTTTCGTCCTTATGTCTTCAGTTCACTTTACGACTTCTCTTTGACTTCCTCCACCTCTCTGCACTTCCTGCTCTCATGTCATCACTTACGTTTATTTTCTCTCTGCTTCTCTCATGCTTCTTGCTCTTTCTGTCTCTGGCAGTGTTTCCCTGGTGTGTCTGCAGTAATCTGGTCAGTGTCAGTCTCTCCCTCTCTCTCTCTACATGCCCTCTGAAAACCAATTAACCCTATCAGCCATATCTGAGTATCACTAGATAAATCCATCGCTGCTCCCTCCGTGAGTGTGTGTGATGAACATATAACTTTCTCCTGGTCAGTGTACACACACACACATATACACACGCGCACACACAACATACCTGGACAGTTGCCATGGAGATGGATTATGGCCCAGCCAGTGCTCTGCCTGAATGATTGTCACCAGACAGTGAGTCAATGTGTGCGTAGTTGAACATAATGTGTGTATGTATGTGCACCAACTTTGAGTATCCGTGTGTGTGTGTGTGTGTGTGTGTGTGTGTGTGGTGTGAGTCAGGATTTATCAGTCTCCTGCAGATAGACGGAGGCGGGGCCTCTCATTCTATCATTTGGCCGGTCAGTCAGTGCGGGGAAAAAGAGACCACAGGAGAGATTTCACCTTATCTCACTTAATGGAGATTGAGTTGAATGTGTGTGAGCGTGGGTGCATGGCTTCTTGTGTGTGTGTGTGTGTGTGTGTGTGTGTGTGTGCATGAGTTTATGTGTCAGGAGAAAAAGGAGCTGACCTCCCCCAAACAGAAACTGTCCAATCACAACTTGGCAATTAAACTTATATACATATATATATATATATATATATATATATATATATATATATATATATATATATATATATATATATGTATATATATATATATATATATGTATATATATACCATATCTTACTACTTTTTATTTCTTTGGTAAGTGACCATGGTATAAGTGGGATAATACCCTTCGAAGCGTCCATTATCAATTTATTATGGCCTCCACTGCACGTTGGACGATCTACACCTCTATGTCGGCCGTTACAAAGTGGTAACAGACACCTCGCTGGGCATTATCCCTTACATATATAAACAGATACTAATGATCACCACTTTCTGATGCATGTTATACACATCTCTCCCACTGCTGGAGAGGCAGAAGTAAACACTTCCAACCAAGTCGACTTGTGGCCCTGGAAAGAAAACGACATCATTTAAGCCCCCAGGAATATTCAAAAATTACAGCCCGGGCCTGTCCCAAACCCGGCAAGTTGATCTGGCCCAATTGGGCTTTGGGTAGAGAATCACAGCTCTAATTCAGCATCCTACACACAGCTGATGTTGTTTATTTTTTTCCAAATTTGGGATGAACTCCTACTGGAACATGTCCAGTTGTGAAGATTTTGATTTAGAAACTTTTACTGGTGATTTTTCATAGTACAAAGTGCCACTACACTCAGTTAGTCCCCTGGTTGCAATCAAGGTGCAAGGACACTAAGAAACACTGACCAATCAGAGCAGACAGCGCTTTATCGGGATAGGGCTTGAAGAGACATATACTAAATGGAGCCTTTCAGACAGAGGGTGAATACAAGTGAAAATGCGCGTAATAGGTCCCCTGTAAATCCTGACTGATACCGTCTCTGTGTCTGGAATTAATAATTACAAATAATAAATGAAGTGAACGAACCTGAGAGTGTCTCATGCCAGAAGTGTTAGTTGGCCGCCCTGTGCCTAGCTATAGGTGGTCAAATATGCTAGCAACAGTTGTTATTTCGGATGGCAAAATCGATGGTTGCTGGCTAAAAAAAAGCTGCATATGTCTTTTGTATGAAATCAAGATTTTAGACTTGTATTGGTTAAAAAATGCTGCTACCTTTGAGTGGTATATCTGCAACAGTTATCTCTGTAAACAGCAGAACAGAAGCTCGACAGGATGGCAACAGTAATAAGGAAACGGTCAACTGGTGGAAGAAAAACACACTGCGAGGGAAAATGAGAAAGGGAGCTACTGTTCATTAGAGCCTGTATGAACATTTGTGACTAAATGCACTCGGCCATGCGTTCTTAATAAAAGATGATGATCCCTTCATTCCCCCGCCACCTGGGAAACAGGAGGCTCATCAAAGCTTGATTAGATACTGCAGTCAACCATGCACACACACAAACACAAACACACACCAGGCTATGTATATCTAATTCATAACCTTACAGTCTTCAATCACACTCGCAGCAGCGGCGTGTTTCCTGCTTTATGAGAGCTTGGCACAGAACACAAAGAGTGAGGAGGAAAGAGCGTGACAGAGTTGGCGTGGGGCCAGAATAACTAATTTGCTGTAATGACTTTCTGGCAGTCCGGACATAGAGGAGCTCCCGAATAAAGCGAAAGGCCGGGCCACGACGGGCAATTCAATTACTCTTCCGCCTCTGTGCAGTCGATAGACGCAGATCAGGGCAACTTGGACACAACAGCCGGTGATGATTCGCTACTCTGCTGCGCCGACACAATGAAGCAAGTAATTTGTTGTGAGTAAATAAGTACAGGACAGCACTCCCAATACGAACTGTACAGTAACTTTTGTTTTATTGCGGGGATCTGGACGGAGATGTCCGTATGGAAATAAAAGTGAAACTGCAGTACAGTTCTTTTTTATTTCTGGGTTGCTGTGTCGAGGGTTCAGAGCTGATTAAAGAATGTTGGTAAAGAACATACTGTACTGTTCTGTGTGTGTTCCTTTTTAAAAAAAAAAAAAAAAATATTAAGAACAAAAGAGAGAGATAAACACAAAAGTCCTGCCCTTTATATGATACAATGGCATATACAGCAAATGTAATGGTTTTATTCCTGATTAAAGGTTATAATGACTCAAGAGGTTCTCTGAGAAGGCTATTAGTCTCAAGAGCCAGGCTGAAATAACACTGGAAATTAAAATCTCAGCATACAATATGATTTACTTTGTACAAAAGTTCCATTTACACAAGTCAAAGCAACTCAACACACTTTCTTACTTAAAGGATAAGTGGTGATCTTTTATATTTTTTTCTTGTCATCTACAGTACAAATCGCATTACAAGACCAACTGATCCTGCAACTCAATCACCACAATTTTTTTTTTTAATTAATGGATACATTACTTTTGTACTTTTGTCATTATAATTAGTTGATACACTAAAACTTTTCGTGTCAACAACACTGCGGTTGACATGTGGTTGGGTTTAATCACAAATCGGAAAAAGATCATGTTTTTGTTTAAAATACACTGTTTGGAGGCACAATTCCAGCAGGAAAAGCAGCGATGACTAGCTTTTCATGGCGGGTCGCTAAAAACCGGTCTGCAGCATGGCAGGCGTCTCACCTAGGTAACAGGTCATCCACCATCTCCTCCAATTCCCAAAGACAAAGTCAGCTTAAATATTGCATCAATTTAGAAACATTGATATGATTCGTATGAAACTTTCAATTGTAACGTATTGGTGATTTGCAGGTGGTGGTCGTGGTGTTGGAGCTGGATCCTACTTAGAGGTATTAACTAGCCCGTTAGTCATGGTCTGAAATGAAGACCTCTAAATGATGAGATTGAGCCACACTACTACATTGGGGACATTCTTATTCACATTTTATTTATTTATCTTTATTCTTTAACCTTATTTTTTAAGTAAGTGTTGTAGCTTTAAGGAACATTCACATTATTGCACAGATAGTCTGACAGATAGATTTGCTGATTAAAAATATGTCAACTGTCTAACGTGTGAGTGTATGAGGCCATTATGGGCAAATTAATTATTGAGCACTGCTGCGTAGCTATAATGGATTTTTATATGATTTGATGAAGTACGTTGATATGTCAGATATTTAATTTGGTAGCAAAAAACAGACATACCAATGGGGTTATTTGATCCATTAACAATTTCTCAATTAATTGTCCATAAGATCCATTGCACTGCAACATTCAGTCATTTAACGATAACAGCTTATCCTGTTGGAGGTCGCAAGGAGCCTATCCCAGCTGACATTGGGCGAGAGGCAGGGTACACACAGGACATGTCACCAGAATATCACAGGGCTGACATATAGAGACAGACAACCATTCACACCTATGGCAATTTAGAGTCACCAATTAAGCTAGCCTGCATGTCTTTGGACTGAACCCAGAGAAAACCCACGGTGACACGGGGACAACATGCAATCTCTGCAATGAAGTGCTCCCTGCCCCTGGGTTTGAACCAGGAACCCTCTTGCTGTGAGGCCACAATGCTTAACACTGCACCACCATGCCCCCTGCATGGCACATTGATATACAGAATTACATTGATCATGCTAGATGGTTTTATCCATATCGCCTTTACCTTTACATCACATGTAAATTCTCTATCAGCTTGTTCAAAGTCTTCCTGTAGTCTACAGGAGTAATATATTAAAATCTGAGACTCGATGTTCTTCAAATGGAAATCCTTGAGGTGTCATATCATACACATTTCCCAAAACTTCAGCTTCACAAATAAGTGTCCTTAGAAATGTTGGGATCTCCAATATACATCAAAATTGGGTTCCAACTGGTTTAATGGCAGATATGGTTTCTAGAGATGTCCGAACCGATACCAAGTCAATGCCAAAATTCTGAAAACATCACAGTACTTGTTTTACTTCAGTACCATAGGTACTGGGGATGCAGGTCTTTTGGACCTGACGGGGCAGCATATACACCTACAAGTGTTAAAGTCTGATACTAAATTGGAGGAGAAGTATGTTAATTTACTGTGGGCTGTGAACTTACTTTGTGTTTGGGGCAGATCATCAGCTGTTATCAATAATATTTAAATTCAATTAAATTTGAGGGAGTGTCTGTTTAAGTACATGGGATTTATTCTATTTATTTACTCATTTTTGACCGTGGTATCAAATTGGTTATCAATAACTGTGGACCTTCATTGCTACTGGCAGTGACAACTTAATTTCTGGTATCATGACATACCAAAGGGCCTGTGTCTACATGGCTGGTGTCTTCCTTCAGAAAAAAAGTGTTCACAGGGTGCTGGGGAATGCTTCATCCTAGCAATAGCTTATCTTCACACCGATGGTCTCATTTGCTGTTGTAGGTCACGCACAGACATCAGCAGAAACAAGAGACTTTTGCATATCCAGTTAAAAGTTTCTTGTAGCGGCTTTAACAGTGATATTAGCTAGATAGCATACGTAAAGCTAAGTTAATAGAGGATTAACAACAAGCATACAACACTGATGATGATAAAATCGGAACACTCATCAGCAACATCCAGTGTCTGCCAGCTGATCTGCTCACACAAATGTGCTTTTCTGCCTTTGTTGTGATAGTTAGACTAAATCCTAGCTGAAGGAGCAGCAGTGATGGCACCAGCACCTTTGTAAAAAGTTCAGCGATTTTCAACTAGAAAGCACTTGGCGCAGCCCCAAAAACAAGCTAAAAAAGATGCTCTGCGCGGTGCTTTTTCTCTCGGTGTCCACATGCAGCCACATACAGTATGCTCACTCCTTACTGTGAACAACTGAAAAAAACTCTATGGACACAGATCCCTAATGCTTTCTGACTGAACAATGCTAACTTTTTATTACATCTTTGTCCCTGCTATGTCTGCATTAGCATTCCGAGTGCATTTAGCATGTTAGGAGCATTAACTTTGCTGCAGCAAAGTCAAGGAAACTCTAAAACTAAAGGATGCAGCAGAGACACAGGCAGTAAACAACACAGAGAGAATACAGTGTGGTGTCAGACCAGAGAGAGTGACAAACCAGAGTACAGTTAGCAGCCGCTGTGACATGACAGCATCAGCCGGGGAGAGAGAGGAGAAACGACTGACTAGCATTGAACCGGATATATCAACATGACAGCATAAGCCACAGAGGAAGAGGGTCAGAAGCAGAAAGACAGACAGACAGAACAAAGGACTGATGGACAGAAATAAAAGGGGAACGGAGAGAGAAAGAAAAACCTGATGAAGATGATGATGATGATAATGACAGAGTAGCTGCCAAGAGAAATGACAGCAAAGGTTAGAGCTGCCCTGTAGGAGTTGGCCGGCATGTGTCATTCAGAGAAAAAGCAGACTCATACAGAAAACACACACACACACACACACACACACACACACACACACACACACACACACACACACACACACACACACACACACACACACACAGATATTGTACTTAGGAGCTGCCACCTGACATGCATAGGCAGAGAGACAGGCATGCCAAAGGAGAGTGTCAGGGACGTGAAGGGCAGAGAATCAAACCCACCTGACATTTTGACAAATATGGAGCCAGATGGTTGCTGTGGCTTGTTGCTTTGACCTGCTGTGCCAGACCTGCTCTCGCTGACATATGGGGCTCTGGTTGTGACAAAAACAACTGTGATGCTGTAAAAACCAAAAGAGGGGCACTCTCCCGAGGCAGAGGAGTCTCTCTCCCTCTCTCTCTCTCTCTCTCTCTCTCTTTCTCTCTCTCTCTCTCTCTCTCAGGCATCACAGCCTTAGCGTGCCTCATCACATCTAACCTCTCCAGCATCAAGGGCACTCAATACACACAAACTCTAACACTCCCAGCTGGAGACTACATTCCTGCAAACCACCTTTGTTGCAGTTTTGGAAATCAGGCTCCGAGCAGCACTGACTCATTTCTAACATTACGCTTACAATGGTCGATAAAAAAGTCCAGATAAAAATACAAAAATGCATCCACGACAAAACCATACCAAATATCCACAAAGGAAGGAGTTTTTTCTTTTCAAACAAGCTTGGCTTTAAGAAACTAAAAGCAATTTTTGATGGCAGCATTGCATCCACTAGGGAAGGACTAGACAGCAGAACATATCAGGAGAAACGAGGGCCAAAGAAAAAGGAATGTCACGAAAAACCAATTTCATTACTATTTGTACTACCACCTCTCCAGGTATGCTTTGACTATGCCTGCTTTCAATCTGTGAGCAGAGTGGGAGTGCCAGAAATTACATGAATTTGAAATATTACAGACAAGGTTTTCATGTTTGGCAAATCAAAAAAGAGACCATACAATAAGGCCTGATATTAATCATAGATATTATGTAGTGGTGCATCTAAAAAAAAAAAAATAGAATGTCATGGAAAAGTTCATTTTTGCCTCTTAATATAATTCAAAAAGTGAAACTTTCATGTATCCTAGATTTATTAAACATAAAGTGAAATATTTCAAGCCTTATTCTGTTTTAATTTTGATGATTATGACTTACAGCTCATAAAAATCAAAAATACAGTATCTAAAAATATTAGAATATCACATAAAACCAACCAAAAAAATAATCTATAATACAGAAATGTCGACCTTTTGTCCTCTGGACACTCATTGGCATCATTTTTTTAGATGCTCCTGTATGTATGTTACTAAACTGCTTTCTTGATTAGTTTGTTGTGGCAACGTAATTGCTGCTGGGATTATATTCAGAGATAAAGCTTCTTTCAAGCAACAGAACACGTCATTCATGTACTGCGTCAGCTTTACAAGGAAGTGGTTGGGGAGGATGGATGGTGTACAATGAGCAGGACCTTGACACCAGAGCCACGGGTTCATGTCCAGACTCTTGTCTTAGGTTTACGCAAGAAGAGCACTTTGGTTAAGGTCAGGGCAAGATTGTGCTTTTCGTAAAATGTTAATAAAGATTTTATTTTATTGGTTGCTTAGTCACAAAGTCAAAGTAAAAGTCAAAACCTGTATTTGAACAACAAGAAGAGGCCACGCTCAGCAATCAGACAGGAGTCACGTGAGAAAACCAAGAACAGTCGACAGATATCGTTCCCGTCTTCCGTAAATATTCTGTCTGTAATAAACACGGAAGTTCTGCTTTACATCTGTCCCACATACAATAGGCCTACACACTTATAAATAGCACCTAGAAGAAGATCAGCTCTGCTCTAAGGATTTCAGGTAAATAGGTTATATGATGCTTGTTTAGATTGTTTAGCGACCCTGCCACTGCACTCTTGAAAGCTGGCACAGAAAAGGCACGAGAGTAGCGCCTAGCACCCACCCTCTTATTTTCCAGGTGGTTGAATACGCAGCATGTGTACGGCCCCTAATTAAAAGAGTTGGCACCTGCGGTTATCACACAGGCTAGTTAATAACATGTTGGGCAGGAATTCCAAATCCATTTTGAGAAGGTGAAGGACGAACCCAAGGTGATATGTAAACTCATCTTCATTGGTCGACTACAAACATGACGTATCATCTGAAACATGGAAGTAGCTACATGCCCATTAGCCACTTAGCACAATCACTACTGCTTTGCCCACAGCGTCATGAACAGGCGGCTCGCTCAGTATGTGACGTGCACTTGTAGATAAAATATAGGCCTATATTAATGAAGGTTCATTAGTACGGTTTGTATTTCTCTGTAATGTAGCACAGTGTTAACAATGTTACTGATACTATTCTTTCTCACACCTTCAACTCAAACCATTGTGTTGCCCCGCCCACAATACATCATTTGATAATTAAACTAATATCGTAAACATGCGGGCGACCAGTCGACTAATGGAGTACTGGTTGACTAGGAAAAGTCTTAGTCAGGGGCAGCCCCACTGTAGTCACTACAAGTATTGCAGGATTGCCTATTTCAGCAGGAAACAGCTGAAATCAGTGAACATATTGCTGATGTTTACAGTATCAACATTTTTGTGTCCTGCTAGCAACATTTCCTCATTATGTTAATAAAAAACAATTTGCTCAGCATTACGTGTCCCTCAAAACATATTTTCTGGAATTTGTAAGAGACAGGGCTGCCGCAACATATTTTTTGAAGCTGCAGTGTCTTGTACTGTAGAGAAAACATTCATCTCGGGCTGCAAATGTTTTTATTATTGATTACTCTGTTGATAATTTGTTTGATGGATGGTTTAGTCTTAAAGGTGTCAGAAAATAGTGAAAAATTGCAAGTTCCCAGAGCCCAAGGTGACACCATCAAATTCCTTTTTTAGTTTAATCAATAATCCAGAACTCAAAGATATTCAATACACAATAACATAAAGAAAGAAGACATTTGTAAAGCTTCAAACAGCTTATATCTGGCCTTTTTGCTTCACAAATGACTCAGACGGTCATGTCATCGAATTGTTTGCTCAAACAAATAACCAACGGTGGAGACGGAAAGCAAACAAATTATGCAACAAAGCCTCCGTCACTTCTCGCTGTGTGCGTTTCTACACTCACAAATAAGCAGCCTCTGATGTTCTCCAACAGATTGTGACTTTGTGTCAAGCAGCACTTTGTACAGTAATCGTTTGTATCAGGGATCATACAATAGAGGAATTTAACATACGTCTTACCACTACATCATTTTTTCAATGTAGTTTTTTAATATATTACTTTGGAGCCTTGAGACAAACTTCATCCTTGTTTGCATAAAGTTAAAAATGTTCAACTTAATGTTTGATTCACATCTTTTTCAGGGTCACTGGTCAGTCCTGCTTCAACTAAACTTCCATATCGGTTCTTCCATATTCCATATTGGGCTTATTGTCCTCCAGAAAATGAAAAGGGGCATAATTTGTGTTTGTTTCCTCTTCATTCAAGTCATGCTGCCTTCATATAACATGATGCCACTCCACTAAAAAGCTATAAAAACTGGGAATAAAATGAACAGCGGTATCAGTTATTATTATATTATAAAACTTTATTCATCCTAAGGGAAACTGCTGTGCAGCAGCTGCAATACGTCACGGGAAAGAATGCGAATATAAAGAGTGCAAATATAAAAGTTTAAAACAGCAATAACAATAAGGCACAAATGCAAAATATATGAAATCAGATTAACAGTATGAGTCATAAAAATATAAACAGGTTAACGGTATGAATCAGTGTAGGTGGGCTGCATATAGATGTGTATGTGCAGTGTCAGATCTGAGGTGTAGGTAAGTGTAAGAGTACATAATTAAGACAGAATGTTCATGATGACCTGCATGCCTAAAACCCGCAGCACGAAGACATCATCTTTTTTTCCTCTGCTGCTCAGGACTTCATTTTTCCCTCTCCTCGTTATGTAAGGTAAGTCCCACAAATCCGCACAGGAACAAACACACAAAGGCCGAGTTACATATTGTATGTCTCAGTCTTATAGCTTGATACAATCGGATGACTCACCCTTCCCCATTTCCCATCAGGACCAATATGGGACACCATCTGCCTCCCCCTTAATAATGACAGGGCCTTCTCAGATTTCCCCATCACTTTGAGATATTGCTCGGCCTGTGTGGGTGTCAGACAGTGTGTTTGAGTGGGAGCTCGAGCAAATGAAGACTGAGTTATTCTCCGATCTCCCTGGAAGAATCCGGAAACATTCAAATTCACAGATATGACAGGCTGATAATGATTTCATGATTCTTTCCCTGACATTTTTTTCTTGGAGTGAAAGCTCCTGTAGCATATAGACATAGATTTTCACAACATTTCCCCTCACTGTAGATTTGTTTTTATTATTAGCTTTGACAACCACAAACACAACTCAAAATGGATGCTAATGTTGCTCTGTCTGCTGGATGCTAAATAAGCAACTGCGTGCTAACACGTTTTTCAGAACTTAACAAGGTGATAACATGTCAGTGTTACATATCCGTCAGCTTGCTGTTGAGTGCCTCTGCTTCTCGTGGGGGCAGCAGAAAAAAAGCTGAAAACACAACATGGTATCACCATATAATGGCACACGTGTGAGCAAATAGTTGCTTATTTACACATCCAGCCGACACAGAGCAACACTGACATTCATTTAGAGTCCTGTCTCTGGCCACCTGATAAATATAAGGTCAACTCTCCACGTGGCTCAGTTTGATCTCCACCAACTCCTGAGGGAAATTTAGCTGCTAAATGCTAAACTGTTTACACTTGCTAGTCCCTAACTTTCTCCCCTGCTAATCTTGTCCCCTGCTAACTTTGCCCAATGCCAACTTTGTCCTCCACTAACTTTGTCCTTCGCTCTCTTTCTCCTCCGCTAACTTTGCCCTTAGCTAACTTTGTCACTTTCTGACTTGTCTTTCGCTAATTTTGCCCAATGCCAACTTTTTCCTTAGCTAATTTTGCCCTTAGCTAACTTTGTCCTCCGCTATTTTTGTCTGATGCTAACTTTACTCGATGCTAACTTTGCCTAAATGCTAATATTGCTTGACTTGAAATTTACCTGGCAATAGAGTGTGCCAAGGCTGACGTCAAAACCCGGAAGTTTAGCATTGCGCTGGTTCCAGGAAGAGAAAGTGAATGTGATTTTTGCATTCCGTTTTGGATTATGTCAGAAAATCAGCTCCGTGGCTAACACAAGTTTATGATACTATACGAGGGAAATCGGACTGTTTAAGCTTAATAAGAAGCTGTAATGGTGGACTGCCAGCCTGTTCGGGGGTGATGACGTTTAATGTCCCCGACAGGGTTTGTAGTCGTATTGAGCAACTTGTTAGCAATCGCGTTTTTTACGACACGTAAAAGCTTCAAAATTCACAAGTAGGGTATTTCCTGATGTGTTTTATGTTGTAGAACAAAACCTGAAACTCGTTTAAGCTTTTGTCAACCACAGACCTTATTTGAGGCATTTTACAAAATCCCATTAAAAATCCGTATTGACTTGTAGACAGAGTTCTGGGTTTACTGGCACACTCTATAACTTTGTCCGTCACTAATGCTACATTCAGGAGCCGTGTTTACTGTGTTCACAAGAAGCGTCCATATCATCAGCTCCTTATTGTGGTATTCATTGTCCAATGCTAACTTTGTAGACCTATTTGTGCAGGTTGGTGCTGAGAAAGTCCCATGAATTTATGCTGCTGCTGCTGATGGAAATACTGATAAGAGCGTCAAGACAGGAGAGAAAAGAAATAGAAAAAGTTTGGGGCCATAAAACCAAAACAACAATGATACTTAAACGCTCAGAGCTGGTTTCAGTGAGTTTGTCACAACAGCCTTTTTCACATTATTTGATCATCATGTTGACATAACATCTATTGATTAGAACAGCTTTTGCCCAAGTTGAATACCCAACATTGGCCGAGTGGACTGTTTCTCAATGGGTCCCAACATGACATTTGTAGTTCTGTATTTTATTAATTGATTAAACATGTCACAGAGGGAGGCCACATTTCTTAAGCCTGAGCCTCATCCGACTTCAGACAAAACGCTCACCTCGGGGACTCTCTCCACAGGCGTCTCAAACTTCTGTTGTGATTTTCACAAAGCCACATAATAAAAACTCATCCAGCGAGGCGAACTCCTGTGAAGCAGGGAGCTCTTCGCTTTTGTCAGTCAGGGGAACCGGCGTTAGAAATTTAGTCTCGCCCCAAGATTCGAGTTTTGGAGCTCTTTGGTCGTCATCCAGTGGGATTCAGTCCCACAAAAATTTACTGTTGCTGTTGTGAGAGAGGAGGGTGACCCAACAGTGAGAAATCACACATCCCATTGAGAATCACGACTGTGAAGAGACCCTGTCACATAAACAACAAAAACAGATGATCTATTGGCAAAGAGACAGTGAGTGAAAATCATATCTCAAGGCCATGTGCATTAGCCCCTATAACTCCACGTCTCTCACGTCCTTTCTATTCTTGTCCTTTGCTTCTGTCTGTCTGTCTCTTTCCTTATTTCCTTTCCTTCCATTTTCTCTTTCCTTTTTTTTATTTCTAATACTTCTTTCTGTCTCTTTCCATTTTTGTTCTTTGCGTTCTTCTTCTTCTTGCCATTTTGCCTTTCTTTTTGTATTAATTTCCTTCCTTCCTTCCTACTTTCCTTTCTTTCTTCCTTCCTTGTTCTTTCGTCTTTGTCTTTCTTACCGTATTGCCTTGTTTTGTTCCCCCTCTTTCTTTCTGTTTTGTTTTTCTTTTTGTCTGTCTTTCTGCCTTTCTCTCTTTTTTCTCTGTCTTTTTTCTTTCTGCCTTTCGTTTGTTCTGTCTTTTTATCTTTCTTTCTGTCTTTCTTTCTGCCTCTTTCTTTGTCTTTCCGTCTGCCTGTCTTTCTTTTTGTCTTTCTGCCTTTCTTTCTGTCCGTCTTTCTTTCTGTCTTTCCTCCTGTCTTTCTTTCATTTTGTCTTTCTGCCTCTTTCTGTCTGTCTTTCTTTCGTCTGTCTTTTTTTCTGCCTTCCTTTCTTCCTGTCGTTCTTTCTTTTTATCTTTCTGCCTCTCTTTCTTTGTCTGTCTTTCTTTCTGCCTCTCTTTCTTTCCCTCGTTCTTCCTGTCTTTCTTTCTGCCTGCCTTTCTTTCTATCTATCTTTATCTTCCTTTTTTTATTTCTTTCTATCTTTATCTTTATTTCTTTCTATCTTTATCTTTCTTTCTTTATTTCTATCTTTCTGCCTTTCTTTCTGCCATTCCTAATTTTTGGACTGACAGTGTTGTCCTGGGTCAAGAGCTAAAACGTTTTGCGCTACTAAATCTTTAATGATGGGGATGCTTCAGCAGACAATTAGATTTTGTCCTCTGCCTCATTAGTCACACAGCACATATTTGCATATCTCTTTAAAAAACGTGCAGTCATTAACGCCGTTGTCTCTTGCTGCATTTTTTAACCTTAAAAGAGTAAAATTGTTTGCCATTACCTGCAGCCTCCAAGCTGACATTTGACAGCCAACCTATGACACCTTTCAAAAACAATTACAATTTTTTTTTTCTGTCTTGAAGCTAGTGCAAATTTCAGCGTGTCTAGATAATCGAATCAAGCTTACATCAGCTGTTTTTGCCGTCAGGAGGGTGTAAGGACAAGTATGAGGATCTAATCACAGCCGATGGCTGTCCGAGGAGAATTTATTAATTAGTATGTTGCTGTGAAAGAAGGGAAGCATGGAGAGACTGGGAGTTGTCAAAATTTTTTGGTAACATGGCCACAGTGTAATGTGGTATGAATCCCAATCAGCTCTAATTAAAACAATAAAAGTCACAGCAGCCTTCAGCAGCTTCCTCATGTGTCTCTTTTCCTTTTTTCCCCACTCTCCTTTTTCTTTTTTACTCTACAGTGATTAGAAAACCACTTACTTTACGTCATTGGATGCAGATAAGCTCCTCATTGGTGAAGAAACATAAATCAGACTTTTAAAACCAATGTGCAGTGGATGTACTCTAAAGAGATAGGCAGCATGATCTATAGGGATGTTAGAGCTCTTCCATATTATTCATAGCCATGCACAGCTGGGGTCAACAACATGGCCGCTCTGGGAATGAGAGGTCTAAAAGCGCAGTATTATTCAAGATAAATTTTACAGCCTTCAACTGAATCTCCTCTAAGTGAATTATGTGCCATATGTTAACTCGATGTCTACGGAGGGCCAAAAGGGTCATAAACTGTGCTGGCAAGGATCTGCAACCCTAGCTGAATATTGCTTATGATATGGAGCATGCGTGATCAGTGACAAAGTTTTATACTCAGGATAACTTCAGCTGAATAATCTGGTTCATGGAAGTTGTGTTCTTGTAGAGCTGCTTTTTTGGCAGCTTTACGCTAACTCTCAAGGATACAAGCAAGCGCTACTAAGCGGGCTTTGTTGCCATCTTTCATTTTATCCTTTAATGCACTTCCAAATGAGTAAATCTCCATTAGCAGAGCTAGGTACTGCTCACAGTTTCTTTAGTACCAGTGACAATTCAATCTGTTTTGCTAAAGACGCCAAAATTTACTTTCTTTCTAGGTACAAAGCTTTAGTTTTTTGAACACACAAAGTACACCAGTCCTCTTAAATGCATTTGGCTAATGTGATAATACAACCAGCTGCCTGAATACAATATGATGTGAACATGACCAAAACCATAACTCAAATCAAACATTATCTGATCAAACAACACTAAGAGCAATGCCATCAGCTCTGTCAGACTTCACTCAGGTGCTTCGAGCTAAATGCAAGAGGGCGCCCGATATAATATCAATAGTGTGGAGCAGGAAAAAGGCGATAGCCAATTAATGAGACTGAAAGTTTGTTAATGGTCGTTTGGGTTATCAGAAATTTATTTCACACACATTGCTACTTAATTCTAGCAAAATTATACCAACCATGCTTGCTAGCAAAACAAATAAAGTACATAATGCTATTCTATAACCAGCAACCTTATTATGCACCTAATGAAGAAGTAGAGCTGTCCTACATGAGTTCACTTTAATTCAAATCATACAAATTATCTAAAGTACACATTACCTTGTATTTGCATGAGGAAAAGCCTTACCAACATGACAAGTGGAATTTAAAGCTGTCGGCCAATATTGGAGCCCCGTTCCTCATTAACGATAATTTATATAAAGTCCTATCTGCGCTGATTAGTTGGCCAAACCAGTGAGTCAGTCAACCTCTGCTAAATGCTGACAATGTGACAATGTGATGACAATGTGATGTTTACCTTCTTAGTTTTGGTGTGTTAGCATGTTAATATTTGCTCATTAGCCCAAGACACAAACTTCAGCTGTGGATGACGAGGATGCTTTTAGTCTAGTTGTACAGGTATTTGGTCAAAAACCAAGCAGTGTATTGACTCGATGAAAAGTTAAGTGATCCCTAATGTTATGAGGATTCGTCCTGAAACAAATTTCACGGCAATCCGTCGAAAGTTCTTGAGACACTTACTACTAAAGTGCTGCAACAACTGAATTTCCCCTTCAGGTTCAACACCCAGCTCCACTGGAAACTGTTTTAAATAAGCCATAATCTCCAACAATCACAGATATTTTGGGGTCACAAAAGGCTGGAGGTTATGGGCTGTACTAATCTGCTTATCTATCAAAGTAAAGAATACCTTTAAAGGAAACACCAAGCCCAGTTTTTAGTTATTTTGTGGATTGGCAGTGAATCTTGACCACCGACAGAAAGCAGAGAAAAAAGGAAGACTAATCTATTAGTGATGTGTTGTGGCCTGAATCAGAGGCCACAACCTTTGACTCATAACTGGACGGAGGCATGTTGTCCTGTCATCCAATAAAAGTAATACGCCCACGGTTTGCCCTTGCCCTTGCCGTAACTGAGCACAGAGCTGAGATAGGAGACAGAAGGGAGATAAGGAGTTTTCAGACGAAGCACTGTGAGGATAGAGCCCCATCGGGCACGTAAG
Source organism: Epinephelus awoara (assembly GCA_035609425.1). NCBI lineage: Eukaryota > Metazoa > Chordata > Actinopteri > Perciformes > Serranidae > Epinephelus > Epinephelus awoara. Next base: position 20,048,894 of record CM069306.1, on the reverse strand, counting down.
CCCAGAATGTGGCCAGTCAGCTTGCTGCACAGCAGGGATGTTGTGTCTGCAGTGAGGTGTGTGTGTATGTGTGTGTTTGTGTATATAAGGGGTAATGATGCAGTGAAAATAAGAAGCGGGGTTCCATCATCGAGTAAAAGTAACAACATACCATAAACGCGACAGCAAAAGAAAAAAGGGCCAAATAAACAGGAAGCTGGTCCAGTTAATACGTTCTGCAATTAAACTTTAGAAGCTACTTGTAGGATTTTCTCATAAATAATGCTGTGAATAATGTTGTGACCTAAATATGATAAGAGCAGAGGCTGGTTGCTAAAAGAGTACATACATTATTTGTTAAAAATAAACAAACAAAAGTGCCTCTTCATCATAATGCATTACAAAAATCAATACAATATGCTACATGCTGTATTATGCTGGTCTGTTTTTTATTTGTTTGATATTTGGAAGCATGTTACTGTATTTAAAAACCTGACAGATTTCAGTTCAGATAAAAAATGGCCAATGGGAAAATAAAAAAGTAGTCTTTGATGCATATCTGAATACAAAAAAACATTCATAAAGCAGTTTATGTTCCAGCTGAAATCTTCTAGACGCACTGTAAAAGCTAAATTGTGTGGATCCCTCAGTTCAACACAAATCTGTCAGCAGACGCCCACCAAAATTTTTAGCAAAGCAGCTTCTATATTTTTTTATCCATTACATACAGTATTTCTATGAGCTGCTAGTTTGTTGACATGTCATTATTGTTACCAAATTCTGCAGCAGAACAGAGGCTTCATTAATATTAACATGTAATCATCGTGGCCCACATTCAATTTATGGCCTTTGCATTTATTTTCCTTCTTCTATCACAGTGACACAGTTTATAGTGATCATGTCTGTCCAGGTCAAATTGATCATTGTAGGCGGATGATTATCATAACTCTCTTTATTTCTCATGCAGCTCACCATCTAATCAACATTTGTATATTTATTACAATAACATAAAGTTATGAATCAGACAGCTTTGCAATTAACAGAATTTTATCGACTGTTTCAAAATACAAGACAGCTGTTTCACTACGGGTGCTTTGGTGACAGGGCATTATCAATCCACTTAATGAGGACGGCTTCAACCACAGGTTCTCTTCGTTGTCTGTCTTCATGGCTAGCAGCCATCACCTTTGAGGTGACTGTGCTTTTCATTGAGGGAAAATTACCTTTTCTTTCCGTCATGATTTCAATGTGCACACAGCACCAGCCCCAGGTAGCCAGCTGGGACCGCGAGGCAAAGCATCATGGTGGGAGCAAATTATGATGATAATAATAATAATAAAAAATGGAACTACCATAGATTTAAAATGTTTTTCCATATGTTTTCATGAATTAAAAAAATCCCAAATTAACTTTAAGCAGACTACTTGATTACTATCAGCAAATCATTTAAACAGCATTTGTATAGTAATTATTCTGTCCCAAGCTTTTTGATCCATATAAGATTTATATGGCTGAAAAAGCCCCGGGCAGAATCATTATACAACCGCTTATATTATATGCAGCTGATCACTGTAGGTATAATGACTATAACCAGTTTCCACTATACTAAGCTAATATGTTTAGAAGATTTGCACAACCTCATACTTCATTCTGCTTAACTTTGACCTGCTGTCCTTGTTCGTGGACACGTTTATCTGCCATCTAGTGGTAGTAAGAGCACAATACACTAATCTATGTATAAACAAAATGGCAGCCATCTCTGCCAAGTCAGTCTGCGGCTGATCCCAACACAAAATTTAAAAAGGTGCAAAACTGTTTATTTACACTTAATAATGTTTGTAGTTTGATATGGCACATAAATTATAGCATAGATTAGGGCTGTCATGAGAACTGATACTTCGGTAAAAAGTCGATGCCAAAACGCAAAAAATATATCAGAACCTGCTTTTTTTCCCCGGTACGGTAAGCACTGGATACAACTCTGCCCTCAGCAGGCCGTGTTGATTCCTCTCAGAACTGATGGGGGCAGCATACGCGCGTCAGTTGGTGCCGAGGACGAGCGCCGAAGAAGAACGCCTGTTCTCCATCGTCTTTGCTAGAAACAATGGCGTACCTACCCTTTAACTGTAACTAAGAGCCCGAGCCCGGTTTGAAGCCGATATTTTTTTAAGGATACGAACATGGACATTGAAGGCTGACTCTCGTCTTTTTTTCCATGGCAAGCCTTCGTCATGTGCCTCTTAAGAGTCGAGGTCTCCATACCAGCATTGTGCTGCACTTGGTACACTTGATGAAGCCGACACACACGTTGTCACTGTCAACAACTTCACATGTGCGTGGCCAGTGGCGCTGTCAATTTCTGTTTTTTTCTGATTTTCATCGTGGTATTGAATGAGTATTGAGAATCGTGGAAATTCACTGGTATTGGTATCGACTACTGAAACTCTGGTATCATGACAAGCCTAGCATGGACTGTTAGTTATGAAGTGCTTATTTGAGAGCACTGGGACTTAATTATTGTATTATTGCAGCATTCACACAGGCCCATCAGGTGTACCAGACTGTTCCCACAGACAAGAGGGATATTCCTTGTATGAAGCAAGTTACAAAATGAACAAATCATAAGGCTTTTAGATATATAGAATTATTTGCAATTTTGTTTTTGCACAGCCATGTTCAATCAGTCCATTTGCCTGTTTTGGCCAGGACAGCCTTGAAAAAAAAAAGATTTTCAATCTGAAGAGTTTTTTTCTGCTTAAATAAAGGTTCAATAAATTAAATAATAATTATTAATAAAAATAATAATTGAAATGAGCAGTTGTAGACTTGCACAGTGACCCTTAACCTACAGAGTTACAACACTGAACAAATGTTGAAGTGTTTAGGCATTGAAATAACTACTACTGATTCCAAATAGCTAAAATAAATTAAAAAGGCATACCAAACAAAAGCTCTGGTCTCAGGAGGTTAGTTAATAAATGACTTAGAGGAAATACCACCTCTCTAAACCCTACAAACATTTGTTCCAACAATAAAAGAAACAGAGGAGAGACGGTGTAAGTAAGATGAATATTGCTGGCAGCACTAAAAACTTTCATTAAGCTGTTTAATTCATAATACGTTCCCCCTGAGCCTCTTTATTTTGCACACCTGACATAATGCTGGGGACTAATGCTTGAGGAATTACTTTCACAAATATGAAGTCTCTATTGATGAACCTTGAGAGTCTAAACACAGCAACACCAACACACGCTGCCACACAATATGTCTCCTGTGATATTAACAAGTTGCTTTTATCACTTACTCTTCTGCAACGCTGAGCAGATACTTTAACTCACAAATGACTGGGAGAATATTTTGTGACGCACGCTGACAGCTACAGCAGACTGTAACCAGAGCAGCCCGCTCATGTAATGTGCAATATCGCACGGCAATAACATATGTGTAATTCATGCATCTGTCTTAAACCTACACGGGTTTCTGTCAGCAACAAGAATGTTTATACGGATGACTAATTGTACCATAATCCTCACATTTTCTCAACATCTTGTACATACACATGAAGAAATTTACTGGCACTCAGCTCCCTTTGAAGCACCTTAATGCACTTATTAAGTATGCAGACTCGCACTTCTCACGTCAAAACACCCACTGCAGTTTAAACTCAACACTTGCTAAGCAGACAGTGCAACAGATTTTCCAATATTCTGACGTTTTCTTTTCCCATCGTAAATATAATCAGCTCATATTATCTGCCAATTAAGAGAGCGGTGATTTAATGATGTGGATGATGGAAATGAAATTTGACGATTGGCAGGTGATCAAACGAATAAAGATGAGAGACAGAATCACTGACTCCACATGCCGTGAAATGCAAATAACCACTAGATGCTACTTTAATCTGTAGGTTCATGAGATAATTTAGATCTACTGATCACAGAATATTGACCATATTTTCTCAAAGATGTTTCCAGGCAGGAAGGCAGATCTTCAAAGGTGGAAGCAGGAGGAGGGAAGCAACTCTTCAAAAGACAGTTTGATGGTTGAAAGACGTCTCTGAGGCTAAAAGACACGACTGCTATCAAACAGGACTAAAACATACTGGGAGGTAACGGGGAGTTTGAAAGGAGAGTTTGTTCTTGGACAACAATGTAACAAGAGAGCCAACTAGGTGGCACAGACAACCTTTATAAATGTGTTCAAATAAATATGCTTTTATTTCTTTTCTTTCCACACGCATCACACTTGACCTGCTGCACACAGGCCTAACCAGCGAAATGGAGCCTTCGGATGTCAAGAGAAAAAAAAAAAATGTCGGGTTTAAACCAGGCTAGGGCCCATAATTAGAGGTTAAAGGGACGGGCCAGGACGGATTTTTTTGGGCCCAATCTCAGCTCTAGGACCAAGTCATTGTTGTTTTTGTTTTTTTATGATTATTTGGGGAATGACATGCAACAAAGGGCCAAGGGTTGGAATCAAACCTACAGTCACTGCAGCAAGGACATAGCCTTTGTACGTGCTGCTCTACCAGCACTAAAAACATGTATGTATGTAAAAATGTATAATTTGTACATTTACAAGAATAGAAGTTGTTGAGTCTTTATCTGTAGTTTTCTACGTGCACGTTTTACATATTGCAGTTTTTTTTTGACCACTGCATATTTATTGTACGTAAACAAAATATTTTTTTTCAAACTGGCAGCAAAGTAGATCATCTAGGACTCGTCAACTCGTTGGGACTCAATAATGTTAATGTTAGTTGATTCAGGAAATGAAGGTAAATTCAACTGTTTGAGGCACACTTTAAATGATATACTTTTTATTCTTTAGTATCTGGCGGCTGTGGCTCAGATGTAGAGCGGGTCGTCCACCAATCAGAGGAAAAGTAGTTCGATCCCCAACTCCTCCAGCCTGCCTGTCGAAGTATTCTTGAGCAAGATACTGAGCCCCAAATTGCTCCTGATGATGCTTCCATCGGTGTGTGAGTGTAAAAACTGAGTAGCACGTGGTGCCTTGTATGGTAGTCTTGGCCACCAGTGTATGATTGTGTGTGTGAATGGGTGAAGGGGCTCGAGTCAAGAGAAGTCACAATGCATTGGGGTATCTCCTCAGTTGCTCCTCCTGAGGTCTCTACCAATTTTTCTCCCCATTTAAGGGTTTTTTTTGGAGGGAGGTTTTTTAATATCCGCTGTGAGGGTCCAAGGACAGAGGGATGTTGTATGCTGTAAAGCCCTCTAACACAAATTGTGATTTCTAAAATAGGGATTTATAAATAAAACTGAAATTTAACTGAAATTGAATCAATTGGTGTTGAAGTCCAAGTCGAGTTACTAGTCTAAAGTCATCAAATCTATGACTCAAGGCTGACTCGAGTCCAAATCATGTGGCTTAAGTCCACACATATGCAAATGACCATGCAGTTTATGTATGTAGTGGCAGACTGAAGCAAAATTGTGATTACTTTCCATAGATATTAAAAAAGAAAACTACAGGGGCCAGATACGATGTGTAGACACAAAAACTGCACACATGCAATTTCCCACACATAAACTGGTATTCATAAATGTGCAGTGACACCGTGCACACCTCAACCATGCTTCAGACCAGGCGTATAAACACTTGGTGAAGTTATTTATGTGTGATGAATTTCATTACTTTTTATTTACATTTACGCTTTTATTTTCCCTGTGTCAGTGATCTTTTTAATTTAATTCTGACTTGTAAAGCCATTTCAGTACTGAACTGTGGGGGTGGAAGTGAATCTTGTGCATGTGCGTCTGTTCCACAAAGACTGCAACTGACAATAGAGAACAAAGCGAACGTGCGGCTTCATTAATAGAACGCGTATGCATATCTCTGTGTGTTTGCTGCTCAGACACAACTTTATCTTATTTGACAGATAAAGTCTTTAGTTTCTTAACTTTCTTGGGTTTTGAAGGTAAACACTCTCTCTCTCTCTCTCTGTGGAACATAATTACATAGGAACAAAATGCTCATTAGTTTGATTTGGTCCAGCACTGGAGCTCCGAGGCTTGATTACAAAGTCAGACTGACAGACTGATAATTTATGCCTAAAATGAAGCGGAGACACAATGTTCTGACAGAAAGACACTCACAGGAGCTATACAGCACAATAACAAATGCTATTATAACAATCAGCGCCTTCTCGGAGTGTTTGGAGACTAAATACTATTATGAAAGACATGCCGCCGTGATGGAAGATTATCACAAAAAAAAAAAAAACATAGGAAAATACATCCACACTGCATGAGGTCTTCTCAATCTAAAGGCCTGAAATAAACGCTCCTTTTTCTTGTGGTGTATGATGACGAAAATATCAAGTAAGAACAAATCTATTTGATCAAAAAAAACAAGCGACCAAATTTAATCAACACCTCTCTGCCACTGCCTCAACAGGAAGTAATTATTGCAGGGCTATTGTTCAAGCCTGTGTTATATATGTGCACATGTCACTGCGTGCACCCCCCTGTTGTAAATGGAATAAGGCAGAGGAAAGTCATCCAGCGTGTTGGCAGCAGCGCAGGTTGGTGTGTGAGCTTCACCTTCACTCATGGAAAGATAATCAACCCACTGGAGTGTTTAATCTCGAATATGTCCGCTGAACCATAAACCACTTGGTACAACCGCTCCATACTGCACAGAGGCAGGGATGGACGGATTTCAATCCTTGACAGATGAGTGCAACTCCTCTGTCTTGGACTGATGTGCTACTGCTCCAAATCGAGTGCCCCCTTCTGATCTGATTCGTTCGGGGAGCGCTTGAGGAGCGCAACTGTGCTGTAATGTTTTGTATTTCAACTATGTCTCCTCATGAGATGATGGAATTGTTTCGGCTGGCGGTTGCATTTGGCTGCTGGAACGCTCCTGGAGGTTTGTTCAGTCAAGTGCCTCGGTTGGAGTTTGAGCTCCAGCTGTCAGCACCAGTTTAGCGACCCAGTGGCAGAGGCTGTGGTGGAAGAAAATGTTATCCATGCAGGGAATAAGAGAAAGCCTAGCTGGAGGTCTGAGGAAAAGTATGAGGGGAAGGAAGAATGAATAAGGGAGGGAGGGAAGTCAAAGTGAATGAATCAAGTAGGAAGCATTGAGAGAGCGCAGAAGCCTCCACAATACTGCAGACTGTTCTCTGGCACTGTTGGCACTATACCTACGAACAGTAATGCACCACAAATTGTATATAACCCATGTAATCAGGAAGGCTTCAGTCATGTGACAGGGGTTAAGAAGGAAGTAGAATAAGGAGAGAAAGTCAGCACAAGGAGAAAGGTAACCTATTTAATCCTCACGTCACGAAGCTCAAACATGTTTCCTTTCTTAAACAGAACCTTTAGGTTAACTTTACATCAACTATGTAACTTAAAGTTTACTTAACGTCATTCGTACGGCACTAATTTGTAAGATATCATACAAACATTTGTATGAGGATGTGCTGCTCTCTGAAGTGGGTCAGTTAAAAACAGCATTTTTTTGTCATTTAAATTCTTGTTCATTTAAACTTTTTGACTTTAAAGACTTTATAAAAAAGCACAGATGATACAGAAAAACACCCAACTTAAAAGGCAGCCACAAGGACCAACCCTGGCACCCCAATAACTCTTAGACATACACATGCATACATACATATCCCCCACGGTGCCCTCTATTCCCTCCAAGATGTTGCATCTCTAATGCGAGCCAGAAAAATCTGCCATATTTGGCTTGTTTTGCTTGGGATGTTATTTACCCAAGCAAACATATTTTCAAAGGCAGCAGACTCTGTCAGAAATTTAAAGGCCAATATGTAAAGTCAGGCCTATGTGGGCTCTTCCAGTTAGGTAGAATCATTAAAACCTGCTTTGTCAGTCCAAACTCTGCTTTCGTAGAGCTTGGAGGCACAACAGATTTGTTCTAACATACAAGAATTCTGGTAAAAGTTGTCTGGGTCAACCTTTGAGATTTTCTGGTACCAAAACGGTAACACCATGGGGCAGTCCCAGAGCGTGGAGGACTACGTCCACTTTGCTACTTTTCCAACAACTACTGTCTTGGGTTAATCCCATTTTAAACTGTTTCAGAGGTATACAAGAATATCAGTCTAAACTGTATTTTTAAATCTGCATCTTGAAGAGAATTATTCCTAAAAATACACACAATAATTAATTTCTTTAGAAATATAAGATTTGTTATTTGGATACATAGTTATTCATTTTTAGGTTAAAACATTATTTTTACAAAAACTAATAAAGTCTGTAATAGTATCTGTGGTCTCCTCTAAATCCAGGCAGCCCTTTGAGGTTTCAATACTATTATTATACCACACATATTTAGGATTTAAATGTGGTAATTTATTGAACAACATCATGATCAGAGGAGCCTAATGGGGGTTTAACCTTGCCAGTGTAAGCATTCCCATAACATCTGTCCAGAATATTTCTGCCTCTCGTTTTACAGTCTACGTATTGATTGAATCTGGGCAGCGCAGCCTGGAGTTCCAGTGATTTAAATCACCTGAAATAAAACAAGGTGCTTGAGGAGTGCATTTCAATTGTCCGTGAACACAGTCTGGTGCATTTGAAGCGTTGCCACTGGACGGGATATTAACAGTGCATAATAAAAGATTAAAAGGTCTGAGACTTAAACACACCAATTCAATTTCGGGATTGCAGACCGACTGCCTCGCAGTGAATTGCGAGCACCACTTTGTCACCTTTGCTTTTGCCTGAGTCATTGTTCCTATCAGAGCGCACCAATGATCGAGTTGCGCATATCCTCCTGTAGACATGTCTCGGTGAACACATCACCGGTGTGACGTTGACAGACAATCAGGGTGTGCATGTGCCACATTGTTTTCATCGAGGTAAATGCAAAAGTTTACGGAAAAGCAGCGAAAACACTCCAAACTATCTGTCACAATCTGAAGAATTTAGTCAGAAATGAAAATAGCTTTGTGAAATGTTACAACAACTAATAGGATATGAGGTCCCTTTGGCTGAATGGTACTTTTTCTCTCTGAAGAAACTGTATTACAAAGTGATTTATATTTGGTTAGAATGCCATTAGTAGCAAGTAAAAAAGCTATTATGACAAACCGGGGAAAGATAGCTGCTGTGACAAAGCACCCCTGGCTGGCTATTGTTTTCTAAATGGAAAAATTGACTCTTGAGACTAGAAAAAGTACAACTACAGGGAAAATAAAGACAACTAGAAAAAAGATTCAACATCAGAATGGAGCAACAAATGAATCCACCAATAAGACTGATAATGTCAAAGGATTTTATTATTTTGTTGCTGTTGCTGTTGCTGTTATTTAATGTTGTACTGTCATACTCAACTCTTCACCATTCATTAAATCGGCGGTCATCTTTTTCAATTATCTTGCCAACGAACAGACAAACAGGGCCCAAAATATTCCTGCTTGGCGTACACACCATGAGTGCAAATTTGTGCATAGTTTGAACAGGTGCCTCAAAACAACACCAGCTCCGACTGAACAAATCCATTTTTCAAATACAAATGGTGCCATGGAAAAATAAGCTCACATTTTTACACCAAAAAATGCTCAGTGGTGAAATTAAATTTCATGTGGCTATCCTTAGCAACCAACTGTTATCCGTGCACACACCCTGGCTCCTCTTTGTCATAAACAGAGAGTGGCTGCTTCAATGCCACTGGTGCTTTGTGGCTTTTTAGAGGTGTCTCCTTAAGCTTCCTCCTATCTGCTGTCCTCATTATACCCTCTCTATATGATAAGCCAAATAGGACTAAGCCACCGCTGTGAGATACTGAAGGCCATTTGACTAAAGGTTATTTTAAGATAAATGTCAGCTATTCCCTGCCGGTAGCAGACTTTGAAAATCTGTTCCAAATTTCCTGTCTTATAGCAATGACAAGAGAGAGGCGGAAGGTTCTCATGCTGCATATCACAAATATGCAGCTCTAACAGAGCTTTAGTATTTAATATATTTTGTTGCTAGTATCCAGCAGGGAAGCATAAAGCGGAACACAACGGAGATAACCGGTTTGAAATTGAATTTTGAAAGTAATCAATACACCAAGTGCTCTGATGTAAAGATATGAACCTCACTTCTTACTTCTTGCTTCTCGTCAGCTATACATCCCTGCGCTCTGCGGTTTGATATGTAAATGCACCAAATGTGAATCGATTAATAATTCACGAGCATGTCATTAAGGTCAGTTGCCTCCATGTTTTCCAGCCAGTTCTACACCTGGTAAGTGATTGCTGAGGAAGTTCTTGTTATTAAGCTCTATGTAGGAAATTAGAGCACCGGTCCCAGTAGGGTTGGAGTCTTGGAATGTGATCAGGATGCCATGAGAAATTAGTTTGCCGCCATCTGCCTGCTCTTGTCTCAATATGTTCAAAAATGGTAACGGAGGAAATTATACCCAATGACGGCCAAAGAAATCCCAAACAATTTCAGACTGATGGCTATATAAACAAATCTTAAAGTGAGCTTAATCAACCAATCAGAATATCACAAATTCCCAATCATGTACTTGCACAGAGAATCTGAGCCCCATTTCCACCGAGTAGTATGGTACTGTACAGTTCAGTACCATAAAACTCCTTCAACACACCTTAAATTTCACTTTAACAACTTTAACCATTACTTTATTTTTTCCAAAGGTACCATACCGAAAGTGTTTGGTGGAAATGGGGCTTGTTTTGGGCATGTTTCAGGTACGCATGTCGGTGTTGGTGTGGATGAAGCTGCAGTGAGGGAAATATTCTCTGGGTTTGGAGGATGGTGTCTTTTGTTTTCAGCCTTATCAAAACCTAAAACACAAGATTTCAATTCTCAGTAATGGATTAAAAGATGCACTGAGCCTGGCAAATGGTCCAGTGACATCATCGGAAATCAAAAGGTTTGTGTCAACAGCTAAAAGCCTACAAATGAAACATAAGAGCGGCATCAGAGGAACACCAGAGTCACATTCAAGATAATCTTTATATATAAATAAATAAATAGAGATTAGGCCCATTCTGGTCAAGTATACTTGCCATCTGTTGCAGACTAAGGATATGATATTAGGGGAAATCAATTTAATTTATACAAGTACTGTCTAGTCACTACTTTAATCCATGTAATAATGACCAGGCATTTATTCTCTGAACTGTAACAGAGCAAGGAGTGGAGAGTACAAGGTGTTTTAGAGACACCTCTGAAACTCCTAATTAGCAATCCAATTAGCTCTAACCATGAAATTATAATGAAAGACAATCTCAGAGAGAAATTTAATCAAAACTCAGTTAAAACCCTATTTAGACCCAACACTGATATTGCGTTTGGAGAAAGTTTGCTACAGTGGATTATAATGGATTTGATTTAATATCTTTGTTTTGGATTTAGAGGATCAGAATTGGTTTGATCATAAGAGGATTAGAGTGAATTAGTTCATCTTTGTGGTAGAACCTCCTTTCGAGCCACTGACGCTGACAGCGTCAATAATTTTCAATACTGGGCACAGGTTTGAAACCATAATACTGCACACTGCAGTTTGGTATTTATTATTATATTGGCCTAATTTAAAGCACTCTTGATAAATTACCCTCTTTCCCCTGTGCTGCTTTGCTTCATCGTCTGTCTGCTGGCAGCAGCTCGGAAACAGGGCGTCATTGGTCTTAAATCCTTGAATAATATGCAAGGGCCCTCGGTGATATGATGTGACCTCGGGTCAGTTTATAATTAAACCCCAACAGAAGCTGCCCTCCATTCTGCAACGTTTTAAAGGTCATACATATGATGGGGGAAAAAAATAAAAAAAAGAGGGATGGTGGAGGAAAAATGGCAATATCCCACTGAGCAAGCTAATACAGCCTGTGACCTCCGTCTCCCCAGCGCACATTTACCACAAATTAAGATCTTTCAGAGGAGTGTACAGTACACAGCACTGATAGCTCAGGGAAATGGGAGCACTGTAAGGCAACATGAAGCAGTTTCTCTCTTAAATTAAGTTTAAATGTGCTGATCTCAATTTTGACTGCTGCTGGATTTTCTCCCTTCACATTTCAAAAGCTTGAAACATTTATTTATTTTTTTAGAATACTAAAAGAAAATAATAACAAAAGTTGTCCTTGAGTGACAAAGTTTTGGTTGACCAGATAAATCGTGACGTTTAGGTTTATTTTTAAAGGGCTTGTGTGTGTGCGAAGCTGCAGTATATGAGCATACAAGTTTGAGTTTTTCGCCTTGAGCTCTGTTCATCTTGCTTTTACGCAACCGCTGAAATTATGTGCAATATAAAACTTTTTTCCCCTGAGCTAAATCATTCATGTACATATCTAGACAACAATATGTCACCAAGATCCATTTTAAGACACAGTAAACCTTCAACTTGCTTTTAAACTGCTACAACATCTCTTGAAGGCAGTGATAAATTGAATCGGTAATGTCTGGCCCCTTTTAGTGAGTCAGGGAAGGAGAAGAGTTGCTCAAAAAAGTTAAAGTAAAAAAACTTATTTCCTCGGGAAGATGAAAGAGGCTTTGTGAAGATCTGATAATCTCTCATGATTTTGTCAGTTTAAATCTTTCTTCATAATTTAATCCCAAAAGTGAACATAATTCCTGACTAGGCATTTTGACGCATGTATATTTCAAAAATGAAAATGTGAGTGAATTTAGTGAGGCCTTATTAAAAAGGTTTAATCATTGATCTCATGGCGAGGAGAGGTGCTGGGAACAGACTAATATCCTAAATCAGATCATGAAGTTAATAAACCTCACTAAGATTAGTTGCGATGGATGCAGTTGTGAGAGATTTAGGATGACGGTTCATATTCTGTCGTTAATATTCAATGATTTTTCTCTGACAAATGGATTTTTAAACTTGTTTTTCCATTTCTAATAAAGTCAGTTGTGGGTATTTTATTATTGTCTGATTTTTGTAACTTATGTGGAAAACTGTCAAAAATGTGCTGATCTCTTTAAAGATGTCTTCACAGCTCAAATATTAAGACCATGTGGGCTGTAAATGTGGGGACTGCACATGTATGGAAATGTAGTTTAAACAGAATGTGTGTATTGCCATTGTCTACACATCCATGTCTGTATTTAAGCGTATGAGAGCCTTAAAAAGGACTAATTATGCTAAGTTTCAGATCCATACCTCCTCTGCTAGAAACCCAAAACACATTATCACATTTTTAAATGTTAAAAAAACACTTGATTTTCCTCATACTGTCTGTGCTGGAACACCTTCACTCACCCTCTGTCAGAGATGCTGTGTTTAGTGCCTGTTTCTTTAAAGGTCCAGTGTGAAGAATAAGGGGCATGTACTTTCTACTATTGTAAACGCAACCGCACATGTTCCAGCAGGCATATGATCGGAAATCGTAGAGACACTAACATCAGCAACCAAGATTACTGGTTTCCCTGATGTAAGCATGTAGCTAGAGTGTAGGCGACTCAATGTAAACACTTGCAGTAGCCCCTTTTAGATAGGAATTGTGCAAATTTGCAGGAAAGCCCAATCAGTCTTTTTTTCCAGCATTGGCAGTATAAAAACAAATCAGGGAGCGCGGCAAAATGCCACCTACCTACTTTTGTTTATACAGAATGTGCCTTTTTCAGTGCAAAGGGGGGCGTGAGCAAGTAACAAAACGTGTAGCTCAGCGTGTGACGTAAACACTGACGTGGGATGGAAGCCACGGCTGGTCAGTCATTCGGCGAGTGTCTCGTAAGTCGGCCCGTTCTTCACCGTCCCCGTCACCTCGTTTGCGAGGGCAAGGAGGGAGCGCAATTCCTTGTCTCCACAGTTGCTCATCTTTACAGTGTCTGTCAGGTTTGTGTTTCCCTCTTGCTACTAGCTGCTCGCTAATTCCTGCTATCAGCTGTCTCCTGTTTATCCACCGCCAGTGGGTCGCACGTGCGGTGTCATCAGTAGCTCCTCCCACAAGTCTTCAACAGCCCCTCCCGACTACCTTACGAGGCAAAACGGCCCAACATTTGCGGAAAATCTGGCAGTGTAAAAGGGGCTAATGATATACCTGGAGCAGATGATCATATGAAGAAATTTATCACAAGATGATGTCATGGTGTCTTGAAAGTATAAAAAGCAGTCTGAATACTCTGAATACAGAGATTACTTTACATACATTTACCTCATTATTTGAAACTTACATTTAATCCCAAAGCCTAACAACATAGATAGACAGATGATTAGAAAAAGGATAATAGGTCCCTTTAAAGATCCTGAGAAATTAAAGTCACTGGCATCCTCAGTGATGACTCATCCTGCTCTATCGTGGATGCAACATCTGTGACCCAAGTCCAACCAATTATTCATCAGAAGCTTCTCAGTAATCAAACTGCCTTTCTCTCCATACCTGTCATTCATTGGACTAAACCTTTATTAACCCATCTCAACAGTTATATTCAGGAAGTAATGAGGACCTTTAAACTTTAAAACCTACATAATTTTTCAGTTCTTACTCGGTGGTGAGGATAAAAAACTCAGCTCTGCAGCAAGCTGCTTTTTTACTTTGCCTCTAGTGACAGAGGACTCTGTTACAGTGATTGTGGGTGCAGGTGGTCCCAGAGGTAATCAGCACTCAGGACCTCTGAGTGACCCAGGGTTCTGCTGACCACAGTGATATGACCAGGAAAAGGTCCATGCATGAAAGACAAATCATTACATTTGCTTGACAACTATTGAAAAAAATCTGCCAACACTGCACTAGAGGAACAAAAGGTTCGTTTGTATCACATGTATGTAACTCACAAGGTTCATACACTGGTAGATAACAAGGAAACTAATGAACTAACCAAGGCAAGCAGCAGACAGATACTCAGATACATGCCCAGGCTTGTAAAGATCTTTCTGCTACTCGAATAGCTTGTTAAAAAACAAATTTTATAGACTCGTGGCACAGTAAGGTGGTTATTCAGACTTTGTGAGGTCTCTTCCCAGCCTGGTAATCCATCATGTGGGAGGACGAAGGAGAATGGCCATGATTCCCCTGAATTACCTTCCCTCCAACACACACACACACACACACACATTCCCCTGAGTCATCAGCGGCCACCACACTCTCTCAGGGAGATGCCAGGTGGCGGAGAGTGAGGAGAAAGACAAGGGGAGGACGGACATGGAGAAAGTATACGGACAGAGAGAAACAGGCAAAGGAGATAGAAAACTCAAAGACAAAAGGCAGGAGGAAGAGCAGAGCATGAGGCTAGACAGAGATACACTAGCCTATTACACACAGAGTCAGGGTTGAATGCCTGCTTCCTTAGCAACAGACAAACTGTCTCGAATTGCTGTAAGTTGCTGAAATAAACATCCTCCCACCAATCCACACTCACTCACACACAAACACAAAAGAGCTTTTGTTCTCTTTGTACAAAAAGGTGTTTTTTCCTTGTCTCAGAGAACATTACATTTCAGTCTGTAATGTGATTTCCTGAGCTAGCACATGAATGAAATGGAGTCAGTGAGGTCAAGGTGCTTGACCTTACTTAATCACCATTAGCCTTGTCGCACCTTTACTCCTTCTATTTCCAAATGGTCCAATGTCACTGAGCTGCGCCCTTTCCAGAGTGTATGTAAGCATATTATGTGTGTGTTCATAAATTCCTCCAACGTACAGCAAAAACAAAGGGAGGAGAAGTCAAACTTGTTTAAGAAAATACCTTTTTTTTGCTGACGATTCTGAATGTTTGTCCCCATTTTTTCCCTTTAACACTGCACAGCCAGCATGAAGAGGAGGAAGGATTACTGTGATCCTACATACAAACACTATGGGCGCACAAAAGTCTGCACAGTCTGATACTTTTCTTTAAATGAAGGATATGTCAAATATCCAAACTGCGTCAGAGGAGGAGTAAAAAGTACCTTCCTGACATTTAACCTGAGGAAAAGTATGTGGAAAATGATAGTAACTGTGATTAAGAGAAACAGCGCCACCGGGTAAAGGAACACTGGCTCTATTGCTGTTTTTACCCTGCTGCTACTGGATTCAAGGTAACACAGCATGATGCTAACTATTAACACACTAATGGTCATTTTGTGGGTGAAGTATTCCTTTAATAGAAATAGGAGAGTCTGTATTTTTGACAGTATTAAAAATGATACTGTCAGGATTTTATACAATACCCTTGTAAAAGGTAGTGCCGGATTATTCGACAGCTTGTGGGTTCACTAAAAGACTAACCAGCTGACTAGTCTGTGGCTCATTTGGGCTCTTTCCCAACAAAACAGCAAAGTTCATGGTCTTTCTAATTCGCAACCAGTGACGAGACTGACTGACACAGTTGTCAAGCTGTCGTCAAGCTGTTGCCAAGCACGCAATGAGGCGTAATCACAACAATGGTGAGCACTATAGACAGCATGTTTACTTCCTGTCAGCTGATGTCATTCACGTACACTGCAAAACCTTCCAACAGGAGATACAAAGGGATCCATTGAATGCTGTCAAGTTTAAAAAGGTCCAAAGAAAAGACAGAAAAGCTGCCGAAGCCGCTCTAAACCGACATGTCTTCTCAGTATTGCCAGACGTCGTACTTTGTTTTACCTTGCTTGGCTCCACTTTCAAAACCCCAGCAAAACATGTATGTTGGTATGGCAACACATCAGTGTGGATTTAATGTGACATTAGATTCAAGCAGATATGTGGGTCTCAAAGTGTAACAAGCTGTCTGATATCAGCCAACAAGGTAGCCATTATACAAGCTGTCTAAGGCTAATGTGTTGCCAGAAGATCCAAAGTAACTGCTCGACTGTTGGACACACTCTACTGTAACTATAATTCATTCTTCTGAGTTGTGGGCTCTTTATGTTTGTTTGTTCAGCTGCTGCAAGAGGCAGCAAAACATCCTTTATTTTGTAGTTACAGTCTACTAATAAAACTCTCCACAGTATGAACAGTGGTTACATGAGCATAAAAACCTGCCACAACTCAGCCCTGAGCAGAGTGACCATCCTCTATTGACCAATCAACAGACTGCAGTGTTCACAGCTCCACCTTTTAGCACCAGATCTGTGTACAAGGCACCCCAATAGAGGGGGGACCAAAAATGGGGACGGGACGGAACGGTTCCATTGGTACCATCCACAACTTTTTACAGTGGAAACAGGAAAAAAAAAAGCGTACTGAACTGAACCGAACCATACTGCTAAGGGGAAACAAGGCTTTTATAATTAATGTTTACAGTAGTCCTACCTTTTGATCACTAAAGGCCAATGCCTGTTATTGTCCTCATCCTTTATAAGAAGTCTTTGTCTCCTACACACACAGCAGGGGCAGAAGGTTGGCGGTACATTAGCAGTTATATACAAGAAGGAACACTGATACATGAAAATAATGGTTGATGCAAATGCAAAGAACGACATGAGGTGAATAAAGTGGTGTTTCGTGAGCTGTTATGAGATGCCATCAGGCTGCTGTCAATGCAGACGGCTGAATGCTGCACATTTGGTATAAAATTAAGTAGGATGTAAAAAGGACATTTCTTGTGTCAATAAAGCAGCTTCCTGGAGTTTAAATTGCCACTGACATTTAGAGAAAATACACACTCAGTGGCTTTGTCTGAGCAGCTTCCGCTGTTTGTGGGTGGCTAACAACCTTTCATCAGGTCTTATTAATGTAATGGCAACTGTGTGTTGGAAACTGACGCAAAAAGAATCTGTAAAGCCAATTGCACAGCCTTTTGTTCTGCTGCCACACCATTCATTCAGAGCTCTATTGTTATTTACAAGATGACACAATTACAGAGTTGTTAAACACTGTCATTACTATGGGAAAGGAATGGAAAGGTTAAAGTCGAGATTTGTTTTTCATATCATTAATGCTTTTGTTCTGCATTGTTTAATTTGAGTTTGACAAAACTATTAAGTTGAGTGACATTAAATGCATTTTGCAAATACCTTACAAACATTTATACAATGACTTCCTAACGATTAAATCCATGAACACTGCCGGATATTTGATCGACAGCTTCTCTCTCCAGCCTTGAAAAGAGCTTTATGAAGGTTTAAAGGTTATTCTGAAGCAGTATGAAGAACATGGTTGGGCCTTACTTAACAATATAGCATTACGCCAGGCTCAGGCTACAAGGGGTTTTTTGCAGGTTTATCCCTGATTCACCCCTTCAGACAATCTGAGGAGGAATCTGGTCTGGAACCTTGGTCAGTACTGATAATATCTGTTAAAGTCCCAGTGAAGTGGAAGTTAGAGCATCCTTAGCTGCTGTACTGTGATATATCTCCCAGTGAAACAGAATATTGGATTGGTGAACAGTAACAAGTGGACTTCCACTCAAATCCGTCACATTTGATTGGACTGTTAAAAACTGAGTGGGTTTAAAGTTAAGCAGACTGCTGAGCCAGAGCCAGCCAGTGGATCCAAACACACCTCCTTCACTGTTAGACCAGGAAGAGATGAACGAATGGATACATTAGATTAATGGATGAACAAAGTAGAACTCAGCCACAAAAGTCCATTAAACGATAGGTATTGAAGCAGTCCACTAGTAGTCCACTATGTTTTGCAAATAATCTGGAACTGTCACAGATAAGTGCATACATTCTAGCCCGCCCCCATCCATAATCATGGTATTTTAGGAATTAAAGACAGCCTGACCATCATGTTACTTACTTCATTTTATCTCTGTGATACCAAAAGTTGCAGATTGATAGACGGGTGGATGTCCTCATATCCTTGGTTGAACTCAGCTGATGCGAGCCTATGTACGCCCTTGTCATACTTTGTTTCACAGGAAGAAAACATGATTGGATTTTGATAAAGAATACAAAGAATTTTTTTTTTTTTTTTTTTGTAATTTTTTTGGCATATATTGTTAAATAGGTGAAACATACAGTATGTCTGCGGATGTGATCCAAAAAGTGTAAAAAATGTCATCTCCACTTTAATTTCAAGGGTTTACAGACCCAGTGTTAAACCTCCCAAATTGCTCTTAGACTCAGTGGAGCAGCCCTAATAATTTCAAACATGTTTGACAGTTAGTATTTCAAATCTGGATGATTACGATTATAAATACATCAATATGGAGCAGCTGATGGTGTTGCCAAACAAAAGTAAACATTCTAGCCCTTGAGGCTAACATTAGCTAGCATACTGTACTACTGTTACCACTTATTAAAACTGACATGAAATTTCGTCTGACCCTCCAATTATTACTGAAGAATAGACAACCCATGTTGATCGTGTCTCTCAAACCATTTCCTCTTCCCAGACTTGTTTAGCCTTCTGCTTTTATTGTTAGCATTACGGCAAGTCGTCGCACCACATCAGTCTCAGTTTTCTTTCTCATGAGATCATGTGAGGAGGTGCATTCATGCTCCTTCTGGTACAATAATCTTAATAATATCCTGCTGAATGATGCGCCATTATTTTCAAATCTTGTAGTGTGTGCATGTTTGAGATTAGAGAGTCAGTTTGGCTTTAAAACTCCTGCAGTCTGAACCCTGGTTTATTTGTAATTCCTTAATTGTAGTCCTGTGTGTTTCAGTTACAGGCCATTGTAAAAACACACATTTTCCCTGGCTATTATCTGGTTTGGCATTTGGGATTGAAGGTCTTATTATTTTAGTGTGAGTCTCTATAATGTTCTCTATTCTAATGCACCCTTAAAGTCTGCTTGCTGCATTGCTTGTCTTCCAAATGAGTTTTTCAAGTTTGTATAGTTTTTGATGGTGGGATAAGAATAAAGCATAACCTTTTGTTACTAGAAAAGCTGCTGATTCAGCAGACTGCATCAGAGGATAAACAATCACAATATTAATTTTTTAACTTTTTTTTCTTTTCTGCCCTCTTTGCAACTTTATAACGAAGTCCTGGTACTGCAGGGTTGTAGAGTGGAGTTAAATACAGTAACGATAAACGTCCATTCTATATAAAGTTGGTGTCATCATAATGTCCTCCTATCTAATATAACATTTGAACTTTAGCTGCATATTCATGTTTAGTTATGTGAAAACAGGACTATTTCTTTAAAATCTCAGATGGTTTGTCATCCTGTTCACACTCTCATGTGATTCAACCAGAAATGAACCATTGCAGTCACTGTATATTTAATCACGCACCAATTGTGAGCTGAAATAACCAGCAACAATTAAACTCTCCTTGAATGACCACAAATGTATCTGTACTTGCTCCATTTCTCTCTTTCTGCCCTCTTTGTCGAGCGCAAATCAAAGTCAGTCTTCACTTATGACTCTTCTATCCTCACTCCTTCTATTCAACACCATACGCAGAGAAAATAAGATGCAGAATAACTAAAAAAACAAAAAGAAACAGAATGATGCCTTTCACAGAGCGAAGGTCATGCTCTTTCTCCCAACACACAGTACAATCACTGTCTTTGTTTCATTTTTCAAAAGGAAGCCTTTGCTGTGCCGCAGCTCCGAGTACAACAGGCTTCTCCCACTGAGACCTTGAGGAGAACAATATCATCTCCATTTTTTCAAATCAATATGTATTATTTTCAAAGATGTGTTAGCTGCTGTCGATGGAGATTTTTTTCTTTCTTTTTTTTTATCGCACAGATTTAATATGGCGTTGCATCCCTGCTCATATCCTCCTGGGTTCCCTCATCAAGATGTCGAATGCCTTTTCTCATTTCACAGAGACTCTCTGACTGCTGGGCTGCTGACAGAGAGGCAAAGATAAACAAGTTGAAGGTCAGTCCGCTCAGGGGGATGGTTCTATATTGCCCGGTATAACACCTGCCATCATACTACATCCTATGGCCCGTCATGCGGACACTATATTATTGATCCCTTAAACATCCGTCATCATTAATGGAAACAGCACTATCCTTGACTTCAAGATATGACTTCACACTTTTTTTTCGCCGGAGCAGCAGCAGGTCACTCAGATTAATGAAGTATGGCCAATACTGTGTGGAAGATGTGAAACCTTTTAGGAACTTGCAGGATGTCTGACAATCTACACAGTGAATCATTTATCACTTTCTTTTCAAATCTGTATCTTCAAGTTTTCCTCATATCAGAAACTTTAATTAAATAACTCAGCAAACACTAGTAGTATAAAAGGCAACAAAGTCCACAAAGGGAAGAGGTCATGGTGGATCAATGGGTCAGGCACACAACTCTTACCCAGGAGACTGGAGTTTGTGTCTTGTGCGAGTCAGCGCCGGCTTATTATATTAGTAAATAAGCAGATACACTGCACACAAGAGGGCTGAACTGCTTCTTGTTTTAATTTAGTCTTCATTGTAAATGTTACAAACAACGCGTTTTCCCCATTGTACAGGTGTTTTTAACAAGGCTGCAGCAGGATGGATCATGTGCCGAGCAGACTCCATATATGGTTCTGTACACATGCCCACCACCCGAGAACACCCCATAACAGGCTAACAACCAGACACGTAGCATTATTTACACACTACAACAGACAGTTTAATGCAATTATATCTTCAATTATATCTTATCAAAGGGAAGGTATGGGAAGGCAGTGCGAGGGGAGGAGGGAGCGTCCTGCCTTTCATCTTCCGCAATCTGGTCTAATTGTCTCTAAATAGAAGATACATGCATCAAATCATTGTATGTTACACCAAACCTGATAGAGCCGTGGGCGAAGGACGTTGTTTGTAACATTTCAAATGAAGACTTGATTAAAGGAAGAGGCAATTCAGCCCTCTTGTGTGGAGACCATAAGCTATACTGTGAAAACTGCTGATATTAGAAATATTACTTTAAACATAAAACATTGATTGTTTGCAGTTACTTTAAACAAAAAGAGACAGGGTTTCATAATACTACGACAAAAAAAAAATTGACAACAAAATGTGACCTGTGCTTTCACACATTTCCTGGTTCAACTTTGACCTACCGTTAGGGCTGAGTTTAAAAAATTATGATACCAGTACTCTTGAAGTGATAGCAATACCAATAAAGTACTTCATTTGATACATATAATGTGAATGGAGAGGTGTTTAGTAAGGCCATACTTTAAAATGTTTTGATGGCATCTTGGCACACTGCCAACTCCATAAATACACCGAGCACAACCTCACCACATCACAGATTGTGTAGGTTGTAGCTGGGAGGGGAGCAGCTCTGGAGACGGACCTTTAGTGCTAAGTCTACTCTTCGTAACAGCAGCAACAAAAAGTTTTCTGATCCGATGGGGAGTTGGGATATTCTGAAATCACACCCTCAACACAAAATGGATTGAATGAAGATCTTGTTTGATTAGGAACGTTTTGATGCTACTTAGGACTGGGTTACTTTGGTTGAAACCTTAAAGGTGTCAAGTGCAGATATCCAGCCCTACCTATTGTACTTGCTGCAGCTGTCTTACAGTGTAATTAGGAACTTTAGGCAACATTTCTGGTGCACACTTCTACCTCAAAATAAAAGTAATTTTGATAAGTCTTACATGTTTATAATCTGTTGTCTAACAATGACAAGAGAAAACTTGAAGCCCTCACACAGTTTTGAAGAAAAGCATTTGTTTGTTTCAAGGCTTGTCCAGGTTAAGAGTCCAGGCGTCATCCTCGACTGTACTGTGTCAGTCCGAGCTCACATCAATAATGTCGCTCAATTTGCCTACTTCCATCTATGCAACATTAACCGCCTTCACCCGTCCCTCACAACGCACAGTACCGCAATTCCCTAGTTACATCTCGTACTGATTACTGCAACTTGCTTCTTTTTGGTCTCCCTCTCAAGTCCATCCACAACCTTCAACTGGTCCAGAAGTCTGCCGCTCACATCATCACC
This sequence comes from Epinephelus awoara, assembly GCA_035609425.1. Classification (NCBI taxonomy): domain Eukaryota; kingdom Metazoa; phylum Chordata; class Actinopteri; order Perciformes; family Serranidae; genus Epinephelus; species Epinephelus awoara. The sequence goes on along the minus strand of CM069306.1, from coordinate 20,026,193 downwards.
AGAACCCCCTCTATCAATCACATCACTCCTGTCCTTCAACACCTTCACAGGCTCCCAGATAAATACTGCATTGACTTTAAGATCTTACTCCTCACCTTAAAGGCCATCCACAACCAAACTCCCCTGTACCTCTACGAACTCTTGCTTTTTTGCTGAATATTTATTTGTTGTTAAGTTATTATTATTATATTATTTATTTTACTTTATTCCTTATCTTGTTGACTTTCATCATCTGCTGTTATTTCTCTATTTTTGTCTGTAAGCTGACCTTGAGTGAGATGAAAGGCGCCTAAAAATAAAATGTAATAATATGTAAGTGTGGACTCACAACCTGTATGATTGACTGGCTGCTCAATTTTTGCAGAGTAAAACGACGTTGTAGTGTTCCCAGCTCTCAGCAATTACTTTGGTGAATACAATTTGATAATAACTGATGGAAATGTGGAACAGAACTACAACAATAAGACTCAAGCTGTAGTAAACGGATATAATATCTTGGCAGAACCGAAGATATTTAATGCAATTATTCGAAACAGACACTCAAAACAAAAATAAATATCTAACCTCCTCATTTATCTCCTCTTGAAAGCAATATGTTTGCATTCTGGGTAAAGCAAATTACTTGAAACATTTGTCAAAATCTTATTCACATGCAGATTAGCTTAATTTACATCTGGGCTATTCCTATAAGTCTGCACTGAGTGTTGCAGTATAGTGATTAATATTATAACGTCTGGAGTTTATCTCATTATCATATGATCAAACAAACATTTCACAATAACCCACACTGCATAAATACGCAGCGCTTGTGTGTAATATACTGTTAAATATGTTCTTCTGTAGACAAGGGAGCTTTTCATCAAGATCAAAAGAAAATAAATTCATGATAAGTAGCTCCTCGTTGTTGGTACGAATGCATCATGCATGGGACAAACTGCACTTGCTGCTGATTCTGTTGACTCATAAGCCTCATCCGGCATGCTGGAGCACAACCCTATCACACAGATGAGATGTTTGCAGTGTGCTCGAGAGCTGGGATCACACACACACATACGCAAACACACACACTACATCCTCTTACAAACAAAACAGTGCTGACAAAGGTTTGTCTAAAAGCGAGAGGTAAAAAACAAAGTGCTCCTCTAATGACAGAGAGCACTGAAAGTTACAGGATATCTCAGTTATCCCCTTCTTGCTTTGGAATCACACGGCACAGCCATTAGGAGGAAACAGCAATAAATGGGAAGCATTTTGGGGCAATTTTCTCAACAATTACGACTAGCACTATTTTTTTCCCCATTCCACTTTTGTGCTTTATGGCTCACCACAGTGTGTTTTACACAATGATCTTGTCCCGGCTTGTAATCTCTAATACTGCTGACATTATTATAACCCATCTCCATTGCAGCCTCTTTTTTGTCTTGCCAGTAGTAGGCTCAAAGGACGAGATGCGGAGGCAGGGCAGAATGAAACAAAGAGAGGAGAAAGGGAGATAACTAAAAAAGGGATGCTGGCCTTTATGAGAAAATGTGTTTAAAAGCGTGCAGGTTTCAGAATATTAAAAAATGTGTGGGTTGTTTATAAAGTCTCTCCCTTTTGAAATATTGAGCACAACCCTCACTGAAAAGTTCTCCTGTATTCATTTGTTCATATGTATCTCTCTGAGGTCGTGTACCTGAGCTTAGCATGTGTGTCATATTCACACTGTGTCTAGCCATTATTACATTCACACGGCACATTAATATTGATTTCCTGTGCCCTTGCTGAAATCAGATTGCTGCCCATGTCTCCTCGACAATAACAGTATCATTTAAATCCTTTATGGAGATGGGCCGCACTCAGGAAATGGACTTGTCATATTTAGTTCATGAAACATAGTCAATGACAAGGAAGATTCATGAAGAATGTTATCATTAAAGGTATGTTTCTAAATCTCAGGAAATATTCAGACAGACACCAGCACTGCATTAAAAAAGCAGCCTTGTTATTATCTTCAGTGAGGCCACTGTGGTGAAGCAGCAAGGGTGCCAACGCAGGGCTCTGACAAAAAAACAGAGAGTCGTCTGCAAATAAGAAAAACCTAAAACACCTGGCTAAACTTCTGCAACAGAATGCAATGTCATCTGGCAAGGCCTGCGCTGGTTAATCACATACATGCTAGTACATGCTACAGCACAATCCTTGTAGACTTTGCAATATGAAGGTCATTCAACTGTTTATCCCACCGTCCTCACAACAGTAGATAAAAGTAATCATGGCTGTGGTCATTTTCAGAGGTTAGAATAATGAATTGTAATGTTATAAGCCACTGTGCAGTGTTTTAGTAAACTTTTCATGTCAGGAATCTACAATTCAACTCATCGTCTCCCCTCTACTGGAAAAACAAAATGCCATCACCATCACAGCCTCTTGTGTTTTTTTTGTTTGTTTGTTTTATGCAGTACTGTTTTAATGCCCGGTTAGTAGTCAAATCAACCCCCCACATCACAAGATGTCAATTTTCTCACAGATTAAATAGAAACAGATGAAAACAGTTGGATAATGTCTTTCATGGGCTGACGTTTTATCAAGTCTGAGAAAATAATGAGATTTTTAACCAGAAGGCTGTGTTGTTGTTTATTGAAATCTATCCTTGACAATTCCTCTCAAGTTTCTGAAAGTCCAATGTCAATTTTCTAAAGGGCCTATTTAAAGCAAAACTAGAGGACATCTTGTAATGGGATCACTCTGATCACAATACTAGCCAGGATGGGTCCATGCTTTCATGCTGTTTACACCAAATTCTGACCCTACCATCTGAATGTGGCAGCAGAAATCCAGACTCATCGGACCAGGCAACGTGTTTCCAATCTTCTATTGTCCAGTTTTGGTGAGCCTGTGTGAGCTGTAGCCTCTGTTTCCTGTTGTTAGCTGACAGCAGTGGCACCTGGTGTGGTCTTCTGCTGCTGTAGCTCATCTGCTTCAAGGTTCAAAGACGGCCTTCTGCAGACCTTGGTTGTAACCAGTGGTTATTTGAGTTACTGTTGACATTCTATCATCTTGAACCAGTCTAGCCATTCTCCTCTGACGTCTGGCATCAAAAAGGCATTTTGGCTCACTGGATATTTCCTCTGTAGACCCTAGAGATGGTTGTGTGTGAAAATCCCAGTAAATCAGCAGTTTCTGAAATACTGGCACCAACAGCCATGCCACGTTCAAAGCCACTTAAATCACCTTTCTTCCCCATTCTGATGCTCAAATTGAATTTCAGCAAGTTGTCTCGACCATGTCTATGTGCCTAAATGTATTGAGTTGCTGCAATGTGATTGGCTGATTAAGCATTTGCGTTTGCGAGGAGTTGAATGGGTGTACCTGATTAAGTCAAAATACTCAAAACAGATTCTGTGGTAGTTCCTGTTATGACTGGTGTCACCTGGACCACATTTCATCATAATGATACACACACACAGACTCATGAGATGAAACAATACCTGCCAACATGATGTTGTTGCCGCAAACAGTATTTGAACATACATTTTTACAAACTGCAGGCAACTGTCTTTCAGAGCACAAATGCTAATTATCAGCAACATCCAACCAGCCACTGAAGCCACCCACAGGCAAACTAAAATCCATTCAATGAGCATTAAATCAAGGGAGTAGGTTCATAATGCATCTTCCCTCATAACCTTTATGAAAAGGAAGGAGAGAAAACATTTATTTGCCTGGCCTTTCCTGCCAAATCAGTGTGCAGGAGGTAAACAGAGCGGAGCTGCAGCCAAACTGCTTCAGTGTGAGAGTGGAGGTGAGCGCTGGGGGGGAAACAGGAACAAGGAACGAATGGGTTTGAATCAGAGTGACATTTCCAGGGCGTTTTAACGAAGGCTTGTCAAGGTGGTTAGAAGGTTTCATACAGCTGTTCTCAGATCCCTGAATAGCAAGGTCGTCAAGTTTGGCTGTTTGGCTGACAGCACAAGAGTAAAGTGTGAACAGCGAAGGGCCGCTGTCCAAATATCACAGCGCTGTGGCCCTGAATGCGGGTGGAAAAAAAAGGAAATGGGGAGTGACTGAAGAGCGAACATGTTATTAAAGTGAGATATTACACACACCCTCAAACATTCACATATAAAGACAGCTTAAACGATGGATAATTTCTGAGATACTAAATTATAGTGCAAGGTAACCCCCAAACACAGAGGCTCTTTGTAAAAATCTAATAAAAATATTGAGTCAAAGTCTCTAACAACACGTTCATTTGTCTCTATTTATTTGTAAAATGACAAAACTGGGACTTGACAGAAAATCCTTGGTGGCGTGCTATACAGGATTTTTCTACAACACACAGACTCATACAAAAGTAATTCCACTCAATTACCACCTTTGACCCACTAGAAGTGTATGGTGGTGTATTTACCTGCAGACACTCCTACCTGCCTTCTGCCTGTATTTTCTCCAAATTGTGTTGTGTTCGAGACATTTCTAGGCACAGAGTACAAGTGAGGTAGCAACCAGGTGCCAGACCGTAACAGAATGCAATCAGGAGGAAGCTATGAAAATCACAGACACAGTGTCAGAAGACAAATATAGTGCAGAGAAAACGGGTTGCCTTTCACTTTCGCTTGTGATACTGTTTACGAACAGTAACCAACGACTCCTGCATAGTGCGCCTTCATACTAGAGATCAACTGATATTGGATTTGTAAAGGCTGATATAATAACGATAGTTGGGAACAGGAAAAAGCCGATAATTGATTAGCCAGCCGAAACAAGATACTCGAGAGTGGAACAATTTTGTATTTTTGGAATAGTCAGAATTAGGGATGGATACCAAAACCTGGTATTGAATGAGCCCTGGGGCTACATTATCAAAGACCATAGTATTGATAAGCTCCGATGTTATTGTTACTTTTTATTGGTACTTTTTAACTTTTTGGTTTAAACTATCATCATCCTGCAGCCTCTCACCTGCGCTCGGAAATGTATGTCCACGCATGACCTGGTGGAGGCTGCAGAGCCACCGGCCACTATCGGAGCCAAGTCCCTCTGAAAACAATCACATTATAACAACAAAACACACTTATAACAAAAACAACAACGGTTTTCTACATCGTTAATCTCTCATTAAGCCTTTTCTTCCATCTGTTTTTCCTGACGCCATCGCTGCGTGTTTCATTAATGTCTGAGTGTTTGAGTTAAAATGTGTTCAAATGAAGGCTATTGGTGTTTATAGAGCATAGCATCATCCTCAATGCAATCTCCGCTCCCAGGATGAAGCACCAACATGCTGATCCCGCAGATGATAAAGACACATGAGATGATCTACATATACATGCATCACTTGTTGACATGTTGTAACACTGTGTATATTTACATTTACTGAAATTGTGTGTGTGTCTTTATGTTATCCGAGCCTGCCTCAGAAAAGCTCTTCTACACACTAAATATTGGTTTAAAGTCAGTTCATCCACATTTAATGTTTGTACATCTTGTAGCGTTTACTCTCGGGTCTATGTGGAGTGTTGTGTATTTACTTTGTATGCTTGCTGCAGCTCCAGTTGCCCATTTGGGACAATATAAAGTTGTCTAGAACTTTAACTGAGTATAAACGTGAGACAAAAGTAAAATAAAAGCCTCACGTACGGCTTTATTAAATGGTGTGATGTGTGAGTAGGGACCATATTTGTCTTTTCTCTCGCTGTCTTCTGCTGTCTCAACAGCTCGGTGTTAATGGACACTTGATTGAAGGAGAAGCAGAGGGAAGAAAGGCACGTTAAATTATGCATCGCTGAAATGCTGAAATGTCAATTTGTTGTTGCACCATGCCTCAAATTACGTCTGTGCACTTTATCCAAGTAAACACGCGGCTAGTGTTTTGCATTTTTATTGCGAGGGGCATCAGCACTTTAAAAAGATGCATGTGTATGTGCTTGTGTATACTGGGCTTGTCAAATGTGTGACACTTCTGCGAGTTATCAATCATTGTTGTAATTGATCAGCTGCTAAACTGAATGAGTTTAAACTATGTTCTTAGGATGTGCAGGAGGGTACTCCTGAGCTTTTCTTTCTTTGTTGTGACGGCAGACAGTAGACTAGCTAAAGTAGCCACAGTGATGTCACCAGCGCCTATTGGAAAAGTTCAGATTTTCAACATAAAGCGCTTGGAGTGGCCGCACAAAAAAAGGCAGAGTGCTCTGAAAAAATACACTGGGCGCGGCACTTTTTCTCCAGCTGAGAAAAAAACTTTATGTGGACTAATACATCACAATCTCTAGCTTTTGTTTGATATCTAGTGTCAACAGAAAATGTTGCACATTTCCAATCCATCGTTAATGTATTTAACACACATTAGCTCAGAGGGCTAACTTGGCTTGTTCAAGTATTAGGTAAATGTCACTAGTCACGTTTCCATTACAGTTTTGCGCAACATAAATGCAATATTTCTAAAGTTTCAACAAAGTACAATTGTGACTTACAGGTGTTTCCATTAAAAGGTGTTTTGCGCATGAGCCGTAATTCTCGTAAATCTCATCCCACGAGACTGCACTTTGTTTGCGGAAGTAAGATGAACATTCCAAATCTCTTGCGAGCTGGAACAATCACCTTGGGTGCCACTGCTGCTGTTGACGTAGTGATGTGTGGCAGTGACCACGGATAAAGGATTTCTATGAGAGAATCGTGAACGAGGAATTCACAGAGGACTTGAATGTCCGGTGACGTATATTTGCGAAAAGTGTTTCCATTAAACTTTTATGATATACTTCTCTATCGACACATCAGAAAAAAACCACCTCATAAGAGTGTAAAAACTTTTTCTTGATATCTGAGAGTGTTTTCGAAATGTAGATGTTTCCATTACCAGTTTTTTTACGCACTTATTGTCACCCTCAACTTTCAAACACCATATGGTAAAAATTGAACAAATAGTCAAATATTCATGTTGAACAGCCAAATCTGATTTAACTGACATTATTCTGAGTCGGGTACAGCCCTGAAATGCATTGACAAAACCCTGAAATATTTCTAGATGATCAAAACTAGGGAATGATTGTTTAATATTGATGGGTTAAGTTTTAATTTCTTTGAAAACTTGTCTTAAAAGCCTGGTAAATAGTGCAATATAGCACATTTAATTAGTAATATTCATTTAATGCTCTCTGACGACTTGTTTGTGAAAGGTTTTTGAGTCAGAATCCTTTAAATTTGAATTTTTTTTCTGCATTAACCGGAGAGTCTCCAGTTCAGGTCCCCATCCGGACCAAATATGGAGTATGGACTGGTAGCTGGAGAGGTGCCAATTCATCTCCTGGGCACTGCCAAGGTGCCCCTGGGCAAGGCACCGAAGCCCTAACTGCTCGGAGCGCCTGTGTATCTTCTTTCTGACTCTGTGCTGACGTACACAACACATTTTAATCTGCTGTTCTGCACTGTCAAAATATTTGACTCCTAACATCACACTGTACATCTCAATCGACCCATCACAATGTGGTGGTCACACTGAACATAAGCCCTGGGTGGTTTTGCCTGGTGAGAGAAAGTCAGTGCTACATTGTGCAAATCTACTATGATACTAAGAAGAAAAAATGTGACTAGGGACCATATTTGTAGAGTGTCTGTGCGCCTTAAGGTTTACTTGTTTCTAAAGGTTAAAAAAGTCAGATAAACATTTTCGGAGTTTGGGATTTAAAAAGGTCACACTGTTTTTATCTCACTACGATCCGCTGTTGGTGGTGTAAACGGATATCTGGACCTGAAGTCATGTAGATAGCCCACATTTTGCTACTGAGAGGAGAGGAGAGGAGAGGAGAGGAGAGGAGAGGAGAGGAGGAGTTTGCAGCGAAATCTATAATTCATCACAGCACAGGCTAGTGCAATCACATCAAGCACTTTATACCTGGGACTCAAAGGGGTCTAAAGGTATGGAGCGAATGAGAACATTATTTTACTGTACAGTTCCTCCACAAAACAGCAACAACGCTCCAGCAAACACTCAAACATAAAGTTGAAGAGGGTGCAAGGAGGAGGGAAAAAACAGAGTTGTTGCTCATCAGATCAATATCCTATTCCATGGTCAACTGCACAAAAACTCCCTCATTTTCTTTTCTCTTTTTTTTTTACATTTTCAATTTCTAGAAGTAGGAGATAGAAAACGCATTAACCATGCATGGGCTAGAGTGGTAGTGAAAGTGAAACATAGTGAAATGGAGACTGAAAGAGAGAAAAACACAGATCTGGCAAAGCGTTTCTTTCTTCTCTTCTCAGAGATTCGTCCAAATATCTCACCCAGGCCTGCACCTTTCCCGAGCAGATAAGAAAATAATGAATGCTATAATTAAATAGGCTTTGTTCTGTCTATCACCAATCTATGTTGGTGCCTGGACTTTTCTAATCGCCCTCTTTCTATATATCAAACTGAAACTCGTTACCAAGTTCACAAATGCAAAGACAGACATAGCGTGCTCATTTTAAGCAGCATAGCAATGTGATGTCCTTACGTTTAGTCACATAACTGAGTGTTTCTAAACTGATCTGGGTTTCTTAATTGCACTTCTGAAAAAGCTCTGAGATGAATTATATTATGATGATATGGTCATGTCATGCTATCGCTTTACAAAAGTCTAAGAATACTATCTGTTGCAATAAAACTATATTACCATCTCCTGTAATAAAGAAACAAAAATAAAAAGCAGCTGATAAATGGAGACATGGATTTGAAATGAGCACATCATCAAAGACAGCGTAGCAAAGTTGGGTGCATCCCATATCAGCTGCTTGGTCTGCCTTAATGTAACTTTCACCATAAAACCCAAACAGACAGAAACACACAGAGCTCCTCCTGCTCAGTGCCGGACACTGCTGGAGCTGCAGTGAAGACATGAATGACAAGCACAAACTGTGTAAAGGCAGTCTGGATTCTCATTCCTCTACAACCTGAGACTCTCCACAGATGCAGAGGAGTTACTAAACAGTCAGAGTGTGCGAATGTGTGTGTGTGTGTGTGTGTGTGTGTGTGTGTGTGTGTGTGAGGGGTGGCAGAAGGAGAAAGGGGGTAGCGGGTCATATCTTGGTGGATTAGTGGAGCAAGCGGCGCAGCAGAAGCTTATAGTGTTGTGTGAGTTGAAACCAGATGTCAGTAGGTTGCATTTTATCCAGCTTTCCTTTTTGTCCTCTTTTTTTTCTGCTGGTACAAAAATGCCACAAAAAATAGAGATTAAGTCAACTTTCAAAAGCGCATCAGAAAATAAGAGTCTCAACCTGAGCATCATATTTTCCTTTTCAGAATACGAACACTTTGTTTAATGTTTTGTGCATACTCTGTTTACAGTTCAAGACAGGACTAAATGCTGCCACCAGATATCAAATGGTGGAAAGTTTAAGCACATTTACTAAAGTATTGTCCTTGACTACAACTCCCCAACACCTGTAAACACACTCTGATGTATGAAATTGCTTCCCTTTTTGTCCAGTGACCTTTTACAATAACAGCAGTGATGGGTCGCCTTCTTATATTTCACTTATTATCAATCTGGAAAATGTCGATCAGTGTTTCCCAAAGCCAACAATGACATCCCTAAATGTCCTGTTTTGTCAAAAATAGACAGAATAGATATTCTGTTTACTGTCACAGTAGCGTAAAGAAAACATAAACACAGGATTTTCACCCAGGAGACTGGTGTTCACACCCACAAGTCAGTGTTGACTTCTTTTAATAACAACTTAGTGTAGTTTGTAGCATAAACCTAATCAGGTAGTTCTGAAGCTGAAATGCAGCCATTTCATGACATTAAGGACATGATTAAAACTGCGACTGTTCGGAGGGCAGTGGAAATGGATCTATGCTGTTGTTAAGATATGGAAGAGCATTGTTTTCTCAAGTGAAAGATGTGCTGTACTTCTTCTTCTTCCTGCACATCTCTTTAAAGAAACAAGAAAAGGCAGAATATTATGTGGCTTTTGCCTTACAGACTCCCCCTATAGCTGCAGAGCATTACATGTTTTAAATCAATAATGATATCCAGCTTTGGATCGACCTTAAGCTCTCATAAAATCATAACAGCAGATGGGCTCCTCTTTCTTCATCACTTCTGTCACTCACCTCCCTCCGTCTCTCTTTCCTAACCTGTTTTTTTTCCTGTTTGTTCTGTCCCTCTCTCTGCCTCTCTCTGGGCTTTCCTCCAGTTTACATGATGAGCTGGTGGCCAACAAAACAAACATTGGCCCCGGTCCTCGGCAGGCGGAGAGGACACGGAGCAGCAGGGCAGAACAGCAAGGTTGCTATATAACTTTCTGCATGATCCCTCTGCAACGCCTACTCACCGTACCTCACCAGCAACACCACTTTGCAGAGCGAGATGATAGCTGCTTAAAAATGTCCGGTTGAGGCAAAACAAGGGCAGCAAGCAGAGAGACCAGCCTCCAACCAGAAGCTATGCTCGCATGAACTCAGCCAGTTTAAATAGTAAATGAGGAGCAGTCTGTGGTGCTCTTCAGTAGCAGAGACTCTGACGTGACCTTGTGACCTGTGCCCTGATTGATAAATTATTATCATATAATTTCTTGGCAAACACAAGAAAGAGCCCAGAGCCCAAACAACAGATGGAAAATAAATGGGCAACTATTTTGGCGGTTACTGGTTTCAGCTTCTCAGATGTGAAGACTAAAAGCTTTTCTTTGTCTTGTGTATTGTAAATTTGGGGACGTCACCATGGGCTCTGGAAAATTGTTGCATGCATTTTCCCCAGAGTTTGGACATTTAATCAACCAACCAATCAAAATGCCTAGTGGCATCTAGCAGAGAGGTTGCAGATTGTCACCAGTGACTGCACATAAAGAAGAAACGATGCGTCTCCACTTTCTACCACTTTATAAAAATGAAGCCAAACCACCCCTGATACGGCTGCTGTCAATATGTGTTCGTTTAGTCTTTGAGTTTTTTTAGCCCATGTCCCGTCCACTAACATGGTGGAAGCGGCTTCACTTTTGGGGAGCTGTCTTGTCGTCCATCTTTATTATACGGTCTCTGAAAATGAAACTCCTGGTTTCCAAGCTTGTAAGAGAACTACAACGTCTGACGCAAAAATGCAAAGGCTCTATGTAGAGCTGGTGTTTGGTTTTACTGTTCTGGGCTACTGTAGAAACAAGATGGCGGACTCCATGGAAGAGGACCCGCTCTGTATATAAATGGCTGATTCTAAGGTAAAGAAAACATGATTCTTATTTAAAGATGATCATACACGAATAAACACATGCTTATGAATATTATAATCCCATGTCTGCCAATATATCCCCCTAAATCCTACACACTGGACCTTTAATTGATTATCAAGAAAGATTAAATTAGTTGCAGCCTCTTTGATGTGATAACAAAGGCAGTATATTTCTCTGTTCAATGATTAAGACCTTTCTTAAGTCAGAGGGCAGGGACTGAAGTCACAAATATTTTTAAAAAACATATGTTTCGAGGGCAGAGCATGACTCTCTATGCTCAGTTTTTTGTTTTTGTTTAGTACGAATTTAATCTCATGACATCAAAATGACAACCATCATCTATTCTAAATAATCACTGGCCAGGGAGCAGCCCAGCTCAGAGGGGGATTTGACTATCTTTGGTTGTGCTTTTTTTTTTTTTTTTTCCAAGAGGCCCTTTTGCCCACATAACAACTGTTTTGACTCTAAGGACACGCCAGCCATTATCTGTTAGCAAGGATGAGACTTGACGGGGGAAAATTATCACTGCTCACCCCCCCTCACCCTGATCCCCCTCCAGTGGCTCTGTGTTAAAAGGTTCCAGACTTCCATTCATTTAACACTCGAGCGAGCACGATGGAAAGGTGCTCTCCGCCATCCTCGCAGAAAGTGGCGGCAGGTGTAAAGGTTTAATCGCCCATCAGGACATCTTGTCATCAAAATCCCACCTCTGTCGCTTTGATTCGGCTCCTCTCAATCTGCCTGCTTGTCGGTCTTGTTTGTAGTCGTTCTGCGTCACTGTCTGTTTTTGGGGCTTCCTGTCAGCTTGGCTGGCAGTTTGAGTATCTGTGTGTCCTGCCTGACCTCTCTAAATGAAATCCAGGTAGGACTGAGGTTTGAAACAAAGAGACAGTCAACAAAATATTCTAAAAACAATGCAAGACCACTGGGTGTATTTTAATATGTTCCCCTGTGTTTCTTATTTGTTCATTTCAGGAAACAGCTAGGGATGCCTCCAGGTGCAATCTGGGGGCCATCAAGATTTTAATATTAGCATAATAATGTTAGCATAAGCAAAACCACCTGCAGCTATTATTGGTACTGATAGTGGTTCTATTAGGTAATTTTGTGTTGTTCATTAGCATTAAAAAAACTGCATGGTTTTCAAACTACCTAACTTTTCAGACCAATCAGGAGAAAGTATTTGTCCAGAGCTCAATTCTAATACAAATCCTAAGTATAAAAGTCCTCAGATTCGGAGATTATTGCAAAATTACACAATGATAATATTAGATGAGTAACTGCTGAATAAAATATGTATAACCTCAAGATGTCCTTCCTAACCAATTAGTGTGAAATTCAAATTTCCATCAAGTAAAAACCTAAAGTTTTTTTTTCTTTTTTGTACCCCGAAGCAGTTGCTGATGAGTCAGTCCTTTTTGGAAGCAGTCTGTAAGAGTTTAAAGAGAGGCACTCTCTGCAGTCATTATCACTTGTAATGGAAGTGAAGTAGATGCCTCCAGCTGTGGTATTTATATCTTTGGGTCAGTTCAAAATCATCCAACAACAGGAAACAGAAATTAACCCCACCACACAATGCGGGAGTGTATATCTGATTTTTTAAGAATCTCAACAAGTTCAAATACATTTAAAAATACACAAGAATAATTTCCACTTCAAACAAAGCCCTCTCTCAACCTCTAAATCACAGAGTGGAGTAGATTTTGACAGTTTTCCAGATAATTACAGCCACGCAGTGGATCAGTATCTGTTTGAAGTGCAGGTGAAAGAGTTGAAGATGCAACAGCAGCAGCTCTACAGACACTGCTGTCAACTGTGAAATCAGATTACCTCGTGGTGTGACATTACATAAAGACTTTTGTGGGTAGGAAAAAAGTACAACACAAGATACACGAACTTCGAGGCAGCTTGCTGAATGAGTGGACTGTCCATCAGCTGACGGACTGAGCATTTAATCTCCTGTGCCAACACTGTGAAACTGACTTTGATTCATTGGAAGAGGGCCAAAAGCAAGAGGAGACTTGTCTTATATGGTTCATCAAACTACCAAACTACAATGTTTTAAATCATAATTTTATTTAAAGAGAACTTAAGAGATGCAGTCTTCAGAAAGACTCAGTCTTTTAAATCAAGAAAAAAAATCCTTATTATGTTTGTAAATTGAGTTTATGTACTTCATTTGTTAATTTTAGAGTTTCTGTCTTATTCTATTGTATGGTATTCTACTTTAATTGAGTATTTATCTGCAGAGACCCTGCCCACTGCCTGTACTTTCTTATTGTCTTCTTGTTTTGCTATTTAAGGGAAAGTTTCTGGGCACGGCGCGCAGGTGAGGTCCAGACTTTATGTAAAAAGCAACCAGGTGCCAGACCGTAAGCGTGCATCCAAGAGGAAGCTTAAAAAATCATGGACACAACGCCAAAAACAGGCAAATATAGCGAGGCGATACGCCAAGCGGACACAGCTTCCAAAACAAGGGTGAATCTGGGGTTGGCTTTCATCTTGACTTCCGCTGGCGAGCATGTTCCCAAACAGTAATCAAGAACTCCTGCATAGTAGACCTTTAATTTGCTTGGTTTTAGTTGACTGCAGTGCTAAACTATTTTGATATTTTCCTATTTAAGCACTTAGATATTTTGATACAAGTTACTTTAATGTGTATGTTGATATAAGTTTATAAAGGTTGATAACATTTTGACTTTTGTAGAACCTTCACAGACGTTCAGAGCAGAGATAAAACGAAAACAACACCAGTCTTATGTCAGATTAAAACTACATGGTGTGTTGTAGCAGTGATGGAAATTTCATTGAGAGCTGAGTGAAGCCCATTCTTAGAAGAAAGTGAAAGGAAAGTGAAGGTTAAGTTCAGAACTTGCACCTTCTCTAACAGCCCGACACAAACCTTACCCTCGCTAACAGCTTTACATTTGACAAGCTCACAGAAAACATGTGTGTTTATGTGTGTGTGTGCGTGTGTGTAAAAGTGTAAAAGCGAGAGAGTAAGACACTGGAACATCGCCATATCAAGTGTGGGGCGCAGCAGGGCAGGCGGAACCAAAGGTCTGTTCCACAGGGGGAGTGATTAAGGCGTTGCGCGAGGCCCACAGGGGAGAGAAAGGGCAGAAAGGAGAGCTCATTACACATAATGTAGAAGAAGAAGAAGAAGTCTCACCCAACGCAGCGTGAAAGCCTCACACACACTCTCAACAACTTTGCTTAGAAAATCAAGCTCCTTGTGCTTCGGCTGAACCGAGAGCAATGAAAGTAAATATGTTGCTGATTTTCACTGCAGATGGGTTTTTGTCAGAAGAAGAAACAGTCAATGAAAAGCAGTCAGAGATGATGAGAGAAGGGGGAGGGCAGCCTTTGGGGGTTTATGCACCTGCAAATTGACTTGTGCTAAGTAATAGACTTTTTCCACCATATTAATGAAATAAAATACCTGATGGTGGCAAAGCTTAGAACTTAACATGAGCTGATAGATTTATTTCAAGTCTAATTCTTGTCATATGGTGATTTGAGTTTGCAATAAGATATTCCTGCAGCCTTTTACTTGACCTGTAACACAGAGGTTTGGAGGTGACGCAATACTTTCAAATGCTCTGTGAACTGAAGCTGAGATCTTAGTAGTGTTAGGCAGTCGAGAAAGTTTCAATAATTAAGTGGTAATGTCTTTTATCAAATTAAAATGCCCAAGTTCACAGATTCCAGCTTTTCAAACACCAACATATCTCAGTTTTATATCATTCAAAAACTTTGGGACTGCTGATTTGTGATTAACTGGTGATTTGTATACGTCACCTTGACCTCTGAAAGACTGTGATATTAAAAATGAATTAGTAATGTTAGTTTGAGTAATAGGCTCATATTTCCAGGCCCACATTATCACTTCCATTCTCTTCTTTGGCTGTCATCAACTCAGAGACACAGACATATAATTGCTGCATTTGCGTCTTACTCAAGTGTTCGTAATTATGAGTTTCCGACTTCTAAATTGCATTCATGTCATCTTCCACTACAGCTTTTTCCGAAAGCTCCAATAAAGCCTATCCAACTTGATGGTTAAGCATAAAGAAGTGTTTGGCATCAGCCGGAGACCAAAGTTCAATGTACTTAAACCTATCGACAACATATGGGGCTGAAAAATGAAGCCAATGTGGAAGTGCCAAAAACTGCAGTTCCTTGAATGGCCACATGAGGCTGGCTCCAGAAGCAAGTCAGTCTCCTACACCCCCATGTTAAAATACCCAGCTTTACAGCAGAAATAAACATGTTTACACCCTGGTACATAAAACAGTTTTAGTCTAGTCTGAAGCTTCTTTCCACGTTCATGACAACTGTACAGGGTTTTTTTAAACTCACTGTGGCTGTTTTGAGTGACAGACTGTCTTTGGGACTTCAACACAGTCTCTGAGTCAGATCCAGCCCTCACTCCTCCACAGTCTCACCCTCTCGGCCAATTATGGTAACCTGGAGTCACTTCTGGCTCCAAAAATCCAAGATGGTGATCTAAAGTGCCAGACATGAGACTTCGAAACCAGTGGGTGATGTCACAGTAGCTACGTCCATTACTTTTAACAGTCTATGAATTACACCCAGATTTAATGGATTTGGTGTTATATTAAGTATAAAGTATTTCATTCCACCCACACATGACCAACTCTTAAATAATAGAACAGCCTTGATGACGTGAACATTCACGAATCCTTAACAAGAGAATCTCTCCCATATTTGCATTGAGGTGTCAATTTTGTTGAAGTTCGACCTCGAGACCGTTTCCTTCCAGAAGCAACCACAAAAAACAGAACTTGAACAAACCGGCCTACCTGATTGATGATGTAGATGCCGTAGTCAATCTTCTGCCTTCTGAGGATAGGGTGGAGGTAGTGGAGCCAGTACTTTAGGTGGTTTTCTCTGTGACGGAATGGGATGATGATGGCCACCTGAACAACAGCGACAGTTTCTGTTGGTTATTTGTTTGTATCAAACAGGACAGCCGTGCAAAGTAACTGGGTACATTTACTTAAACACTTACATACTTTACTGGTACTTTACAGCAGTATTTCCATTATATGAAGCTGTATACTTCTACTTTGCAAAATTTCAGAGGGAAATATTGTACTTTTTACTCCATTACGTTATTTAAGATTAAAATACTAAAAGTATATGCAGCCCAGCCCAGGATATATTTAATTTGTACATTTATAATAACATAGATACATATAGATATATAAAGCCAAAACATTATCTATTCTTCACCATGACAGTAAGTGTTTTTTGTGCCTGAACATAACTACACGTTAACCACAGTGTTGTTAAAACGTAAAGAAACTAAATTTCAACATATCTTACTATATAATGACGAAAACTCTGTCTGTGTGTCAATGGGTGTGTCTGTTCCACGTTTTTCTCCTCACTGACTTGGTCAATCAATGTGAAATTTGGCCCCGTATGTCGTAGAGACATGAAACTTTGCACAGAGATGCCTCTTCTCATGAGGAACAAATTTGCCTCAACAACCAATAACTTGCGGTTATATAGATTTTCCGCCATTTTGAATTTTTTGAAAAACACTTCAAATCGATCTCTTCCTAGGAAGTTTGACCGATCTGCATGAAACTCGGTGAACATAATCTAGGGACCAATATCTAAAGTTCCCTCTTGGCAAAAGTTGGAAAACTTACTAAAACTGAGCTTCTATAAGGCAATGAATATTGCGGAGGGCGTGGCTCATCACATAAAGGTGTATAACATCTCGAGAGTTTCACCGATCACCACGCAACTTTGTAGGCATATGACCACACATAATCTGAGGGGACCCCTCCATTATTGACCCCATCAAACAAAATGGGGACGCTAGAGAGCTAATATCTTATCTAGGACTAACCACCATATCGATTTTTACTAAACTTAATGGATATGTAGAACAGGATGCCTCAAGGTGACTGGAAAAATGTAACTCTAATTGGCAACTGGGTGGCGCTATAACAACAGAAGAATGCTTAAAAATGGCTAAAATGCGACTGATCGCTGTGGCTCCCCCTGTGGCCCAGTGTTGTTGTTTTTTTCTAATTTTTGGTATGACTAAGTCATGGTATGGTATGCTGTACTCAATGGGTACGGACTAGTCCAGTAGTAAGGTAAAAATAATATAAATAATAAATAATATATCCGTGGTTTGCAGAAACATATAACATCAACATTTATTCTGGTGATTGGGTTGGTATATGAAGTAGTTCAAATTAGCTCCACCTTCTGCTTGCAAAATAATACATCAATAATAATGATAGATTTTTTCAAATGAAGAGCGTTTACTATTAATGTTGAACTTTTGTCCTGTGGTATTGCCGCCGTTACTGAAATTAATTATGCAAAACTTTCTTTCACTACTGCAGCTGGAACATTAACTATAATTTCTATCAGCTGGAGAACTATTCAAATGCATAATTAAATCAATGCAGGTAAAGAAAACAAAGAACAAGTATAAACAGTCATGGTGCATTATCTGAAACTCTTCTGTTGACATGGACAAAGATTATGAAACAGTCTTTCTCTTTCACATCTCCGCAGAGTGTTTGTTTGAGTAATTATGCATAAATGAGCTTTGCTTCATCCCATGGTGAACTGTTCTGCAGCAGAAAATCATTTCCGTAGAAAATCCCCCAGGTTAATGTCACAGTGTACATAAAGTTGGTTCTCATTCATTATGAATGAAGCAGCTCAAGGAAGGAGCTCTCAATGGCATCGCAGATTTGAGACAGATTTGAGGCTGTCCTCCATCTCCGTGCTTTAAGTGAGTCGTTCTCAGCTGTCCAAACAGTCCAAGGTTGAGCTGTAATTTACCGTGTAAGTTCATGGTAATTTTGCACTCAGATGAAGACTGACAGCAAACTGACCTTGGTTTCTGTATAGTTAGGCATTGTGGCAGGTGATTGGTGTTATCTTCATTACTTAAAGTGTCACCCTGACCTCAGTGAAGTAGGATGAGGAGGAGAAATACTTAACACTTTAATAGACTATACTGTGTTTGACTATGACTAAGTATGACTAATGACTGAACTTCTGGTTGGCTTTTCTTAGACCCAGTACTATGAGAAAAAGTTGCATTTCTGCCAGGAGAAAGAGAAATATATCAAATTAAAATGAAAAACATGAATTATAAGACCACTTGTGACTAAACATACGTAAGAGATAGTAAGATGAAAGTAGTCAGTTACTTAAACTTAAAGCTGACTAAATCATCATCTTTACTATTTTATACCTTTTACTCACTTTTTATAACTTTAAATGACTATTTCGTGTTTTTAATTAATTACCTCATAACTCTGACTTACTATGTCATAATTTTGAAGAACTGACTCAAAATTTAAGTAATAGGCTCATAATTTTGACTTCCTACAAGCATTAAAATTGTTATCATGCATAACTTGTATAAAATGTGTGAGAGTGCGTACTTTTTTCCTTCTCTCTTCCCATTTTCTTTTTGCCAAACTACACCTGCCAACTGTATCACCACGCAGAAGGAAGAGTGCATCTACTCATGGATGCGAGGCTCGTGCTCATGACAGCGCAAGATGTAAACATTAATGACGTCCTCCTCTGCTAAGCTGTTACGGAGCTAGCTCAGTGGTGCTAGATGACGTAGCAGTAGATGCACGCTTCTTTCTGCACAGTGATACAGTTGGTGGATGAACTTCTGTAGAGAGAAAACAGTGCCCTCCAATCGAGGTAAGAACACGTTCCCACCACAAACAAACTGCACCAGTTTGTTTGGAACCAGACTGAGACCACCTCTTCAGAAGGTCTCAGTCTGGTTGATCTGGTGTGCAACTGAGTGCGATTGCTGTGTTCACACACCCCCAAACAAACTGCACTTAGGGGGCAAACGAACTTGAGTCGACTGAACTGAACCAAACAGAACAGGGATGAAAGCACCCTAAGAGCAAAAATATGTGCTTTTGATTTTGGGGTGAACTGTCCCTTTAAAGTATGTGACACACAAACAGAGAGAAGTATAAACAGACCTTCCATCGTGGCCGACAGTCAGGAGGTGTGTAGCGGCCTCCTTCCGTCACGTTGGGGTTTTCTTTCTGCACTCGTTCCATCGTCATCTGGGAGCTGAACTCAATCAACAAACGCCCGACTGAGGAAACAAGGAGAGAGGGAAGAGTTAGTGAGATGAAGAGGGTAACAGAGAAGGCAGAGGGTAAAGTGGAAAACAGATGAGGTAGAAAGCAAGAGAGGGAGCAAGGGATGTAGGGAGTGAGGGACAGAGAGAGAGCTTTTAGCTTCAAAGCAGTACTGTACGTGTATCAAAGCAATGTGTGCAGAAATAATGGTTTCAAGGGATATGCTCTGCATAATGCAGCATTTAATAAGATGCACAGGCTTTTGAAAACATATATTCCTACAAAATAAACAAAGACTTTGAAGTCAGTCAGTGTAAACACAACACGAAAGGTAATTACGCTGCTCAGTGATGAAGCCACACCATATGTTATATCACTACAAATCTATCCATCGCTCCTTTGAGTACTGACGGATCAAATGCAATCTAGTCTTGTGTGCAAGAGATTGTGGGCTCAGACTAATTTTAAAAAGAAGGGTTGACTTTAAATCTCTGGGCCACACAATGAATACAGCCCCTCGTTCAGGGAGCCAAGATCATTAAAATATACGAGCAAGCTTTGCTGTCTGGGGTCCAACCAAAGTCCTACAACCATAACCTGCATTTTAACAAACCGGGCTTTAAGCACTTCTTCTTTGGCGAAATGTCACTCATTAATGCATGTTTTTTCTTCAGTGTCAGTGTTAGACCCACAACTCATTAGGTAATATCAAAGTCTCTTGTGTTAAAGAAAAAAAAACATATTATATGTTGTTTATCTCTCAAAATCTGTGGATGATCATGTTATGTGTTCATTAAGGAGGTACCTATTTCACCTCTATAAAAAAAATGCTGTACTATATTATTGTTGCTGTGTGTAATCAATCATTTGTTAAACATGTCTGCATACTTGGCACAAAGTCAAACACATTTTCAGTGGGTATTGGCCTCTGCCAGGGTCGTCCCTTGTCACTGATCCTGTTTGTGATATTCATGGACAATCCCAAGGCGCAGCCGGGGGAGGAAAGGGTCTGGTTTGGTGACCTCCGGTCCGCATCTCTGCTTGTTGTAGATGATATGGTTCTGTTGGTATGGTATATGTGATGATATGGTTGTCACCGTGTCCTCCAGCATGCACTGGGGCGGTTTGCAACCAAGTGTGAAGAGGCTGGGATGGGAGTCAGCACCTTCAAATCGGAGGCCATGTGTCTCAGCTGGAAACCGGTGGATTGGGCGTGAGTTGCTGCCCCAAAAAAGGGAGTTCAAGTATCTCTGGTTCTTGTTCAAGTGAAGATAGAATGGAGCGTGAGACTGATCGGCGGTTTAGCACGGCATCTGCAGTGATATGGGCGCCGTGCCAGACTGTCGTGGTGAAGAGGGAGCTGAGCCAGAAGGCAAAGCTTTCGGTTTACTGGTCCATCTATGTCCTAACCCTAACCTATGGTCATGAGCTCTGGGTAATGACCAAAAGAATGAGGTTGCGGCTACAAGCAGCCAAAAATGAGTTTCGTTCGAAGGGTGGATGGGCTCAGGCTTACAGATAGGGAAGGAGCTTGGACATCCGGAGGGAGCTCGGAGTAGAGCCGCTGCTCCTTTGCATCGCAAGGGGTCAGTTGAGGTGGTTCAAGTACCTGATCAGGACGCCTCCTGGGTGCCTCCTGTTATGGGTGTTCCAGGCATGTCCAACTGGTAGGAGGCCCCGGGGCAGACCCAGAACACGCTGGAGGGATTATATATCTCATCTGGCCTGGGAACGCCTTGGGATCCCCCAGGATGAGCTGAGGAGAAGGGCATCCGGAATACTTTGCTCAGCCTGCTGCCCCCCACGACATGGCTTTGGATAAGTGGTTGAAAAGGAATGGAGGGATGGATGTTTTGCCCTGCTTCTAAGCAAACACTGATACTTCAAATGTCACATATTAAGACTAAAACCAGTCGTTAGCTGATCTCCATTGTTGTCTGTGTATCTAGAGCGCAGTACGCCTTATTCTTCTGTTCCATAGACATCCACTGTTATCCAAAATGATTAAAAACATATCAAAGAGCCACAGTGTTGCACTGGGCAACATGTTTCTTCATTACGAATAAGCATTGGGCACTGTAGTATATTTCCAGTCAATATTGCATACACAATTCTGCTGTAGTAAATACACACTAGCACGTGTGAGTATTTGTATCCCTCTACGACTGAAAATAGTCCCCAACAAATGCACTCCTCTATGAGTAACATTTCCTGGAAACCATAATGCCCAGCTGTATAACGAAAATCATTCAGCCTTAAAAAAAAATACAGAAAAGACAGTATATATTCCTCGCCTGCTTTTAGAGATGTACATCTTCACTAGCAATGAATGTGCTAAGCTCTGCAGGCTGTGGTATACTTGAAACAAACTAACGTAGGTAGAGTTGTTGGACCACTTCTCGAGGCTGAAGTACTTCTACCTGTTATGAATGAAACATTTAAAGACAAGGGAAAAGCCTGTCTTCTTAGAGAGGAGAGATGTTTGATAATCATTAAAATTGGGAAAAGGGTTTGCGGCGCTGCACTTGGTTCTACGTACAAAAAGCGACTAAAGTAGTTCTGTGAAGAATGAAAAAGAGCTTTATGGAGACGTTCTAACACTTACTCTAAAAATGCTGATGCTGACTTTCTTTTTACAGTTGAACAGATTATTATGAGTTTTTAAGTCTTCAAGTTGAAGTTGATACTGATCTTACTGTGCTGAAATAGGAAATGAGTTCACTCAGCATAACATCAGTGCACCTGACTAAAACACCAAATTCTTTTGTGGCTTGAAGAAGGTGTGCTTGTTGTATTGGCAGTTTCAGATAGTTACAACAACTGCTGTGACAGGTTTCAGATGCTGTTTGATGATTCAACAAGAGCTTCTTTAAAGGATGCTGTTGCCTTAAGTGCTATAGATAAGGAAGGTGTTGAAGGCTGGACTGGTTTTGGTCCTTTTACGGGATTTGTTGACAATATATCTGCTGACTGCAACACCTGAATTTCCCATTTGGGAATCAATAAATGTTTATCTTATCTTTTCTTATAACCAGACTATTCTTTATGACATTCAGATGATTACAACTACCACATAAATGATTGTTTCCACTGATCAAAAGTATAGATAATGTATGTGCTGTGTTGCATGATCTGTGTATCACTACACAGTATGCACTGCAGAGAGGAGACAGAGAGGCCTACATAGGTCCATGACTTAATAATCCACTTAGCACTGACGTATGAGCGTTGTGTTGAAAGGTCTCCTCCAATCAACGCTGCACAGGCGAGCAGCATGATCGATGCCAACAAGGTTACATGTTCATAACACACCTCTTTATCATACCCACAAGAGCTGAATGCAAATAGTCCCGACAGCTTTCCCCCCAAACACTTCTACCCGTCACCCTCCATCCTTTCCCTGCACCCATGTTTATTTTTTCCTTTTCCTCTCTCACACTAATGAGACCGTAAGTGGAACTCGGTGTTTGCATCTTGTCCCAGTATAATGTTAGTTAGTGCTCAAACAGCAAAAAAAGACACTTACAGAAAATACAAGCATATAAACATGCTATTTTTAGATCTTAAGTTGTGTTGTTGCTGTTTTTTGACACTAAAATTTAGATAATTAATGCAGTTACCTTTCAGTATCCGCTAAAAAGTGCAGTAATGTCATCTTTAAAAGTCTCATATTAAATATAAACTTTGAATTTAAACAAAGAACCCAATTAAGAGACCTGTATCATGTGTTATTTAGGGCAAGTTGTAAATCCAGTACAAGGGATTGAGAGCATTGTGTGTTTTTAGTGCACTGTGCCTCTGCGGCATTCAGGGCTCCCTCACTATAATATCAGTGTGCAGCTGCACAGTGTAAAACACTGGGTCTTCTGGAATAACTGAGTGCTGTATTTAGTGCTGAGGGTTGAAAACTCAGCTTCTGTCTGAACAATTATGCAGCAACATGACTGCACTAAAAATAAATAAATAAATAAATAAATAAAAATAAATCGATAACCATGCAGAGTTAAGGTAAGTTAAATTCAGACCAAACGCAGAGCTAATTTCAACGCAAAGACATAGATATGTGCAAATTCACGCTGGGCAAAGCAAATAGATGCAAGTACACATCCACGCAAGTAGAAATGTTTCAGTTTCGGCAAAATGATACTGTGCTGCGAGGGCCTTTCCCAGAATTCCCACATATCTTCATGGACATAATTTCAAAATTTGAAATTCTGTGACTCTTCCAGATTTTCCATGAGCATGGTAACCCCGCTATTGGCAATGAGGAGCTCCTGAGGTCACAGACAATCAGGAATGGAGGACAGACTTATTGTCACTGTCTGTGGGCACCCGGAGGTCTATGACACTTTATTTACTTTTTTGCAAAGAGTTCAGGTGATAAGACTGATACCACTCTTGTGTCTTTGTGTTCAGTGTGGAACTAAAGCCAAGAGCTCAGCTTAGCACAAAGATGGGAAAACAGCTTGATTGGCTCTGTTCAAAAGCACACTAAATTACACATATCTTGTTTGTTTAGTTCGTACACAATCAGAAATGTTGATACAACTATTTGTGGTTTTATAAAGAGTTCTGTGCTGGAACTTTTTCTTGGTAAAAAGCAGCCAGGTGCAGTGATTCTCCGGAGAGTTGTCGGCCATGATTTTGTCAGGCAATTAGCAGAGTGAATGCTGGGTGGATGGATAAACTGTTTCTCAAGATAGCTACAGCACATAACTCTCAAAAGTGCTTTAACTTTTCTCATCATATTCACATTGATGACTTTGCTTGCTCAAGGTTTGTCTTTTGCATTAACCACCAGCTCACCTCGTCAATACAGTGCTGTTTGGCAGATGACCAAGAGATCTTTTGTCTTGTGGGAAAGAAACACTAGGATCTAGATTTTGCCGAGCAACAAATACTTAAAACCAATTCATGAGCTGCACAGGAAGTGCTTAATTGGTAATGATGGACTCACGTGCGTGTTTTTGTTTTGATTTTAAAAGACGGTGACAGGCAGAGGTCAGAAAGCTTCCAAATAGTCCGGTGACGTGAGAAGAAAAACCTTTTAAAATGAACACTGACATCATCCTGTTTTACTCTGACACAGAGGACATGAATAATGCAAAGTGTGTGCATGTGTGTGTGTGTGTGTGTGCGTGCACTGTAAAGAGAGACAGAGAGGAAATGTACGTGGGCATGTAAGAAAAAAGGGAGAATGTGGGTTTGAACTAATGCTGGTGGAGGAAGAAGTGATAAATGAGACTTCTAATGTGTGTGATAGTGCTGCAATTATCTCACATGCACAAACACACACACACGTGCGCGCGCACACACACACACACACACACACACACACAACATATCTAATGCTTATCTGTGTGGTGATATTACAGTAATACATTATAATCACGCTGCTTGATCGCTCTATCTGGGACACCCACTGCACTTTGGGGGATACATCACTGCTTTGTCTGCAAATATACACCACCACACACACACATATACACACACACAAACACACACACATACTGTCTACACGCACCAAATCTTCAACCCCACAATAATAATGAACCAAATCTCTGAGCTATTAGGTTAGTAGCACATGTACACAACACACTGAGAGGAGACCTGAGGCTGGAAGCACTCTAAACACACACACAAACACACACACACACAGAACAACTCGGCCTATTTGAGGCTGTGATTCAGCCCGGGTCAAACTTGACAACATGAAATAGAAACGGCAGAAAAATGGGAGCATCCAAGTGTTTTGTTGGTTTTGAGGGTTTTTGCGTGACGTGGCATCCATCCT
This sequence comes from Epinephelus awoara, assembly GCA_035609425.1. Classification (NCBI taxonomy): domain Eukaryota; kingdom Metazoa; phylum Chordata; class Actinopteri; order Perciformes; family Serranidae; genus Epinephelus; species Epinephelus awoara. Next base: position 20,001,086 of record CM069306.1, on the reverse strand, counting down.
CAGATTGTGATTCTCTCTGCTTCGGTTTCACTCTCTTCCTGTCTCAGTTTGTTTGATTTGTTCTGCCCTTCTCACCACATGATTCAAAGCTGAAAGATCACTGAAATATTAAAGACAACATTCACACCTCTCCCTCCATTCCTACCACTCACACTCTCTCTCCACCAGGCCAGTGGTTCTGAATGTGATCCATGTGTAGAGGTTTTAACAGGTACTGGTAAGGGAGGCTTGACCCAAGACTTAAACAGGGCCAGGTCCAAGTTATAGTTGTTCTAATTTGTTTTGGGTCGGGCTGCATTCTATTGCTGCAGATATCGAGTCTGTGTGTCAATCATTTCAGGAGAGAAATGTGTTTTTTGAGGTGAGACTGAGAGTGTGAACTGTGAAGTGAACATGAACTGGTGGAGCTTCATGCTGCTGCTTATCTCTCTATTTGGGTCGACTGCATTTTGGAATGTGTCTAATAATCCTGAACTCTTCTGCAGACAGGGACTCTTGTTTATTTCACAATTTATACTCCCCTGGTTAAGGAAGGTTTTCCATGCATCCACTTTGGATAGGGTGCACAATTGTGGATCAGTGAAAAGCTCTAATTTGTGGTTCCAGAGAAATCCACAGGCAAATCAGAAATTTTAAATTACAGCAAAACATTAACTGACTTCAATCTGTTCCAACTACAGAATGTCAACTTACAAAATGTTGTATCAGAGGACTATCTCCAGTTTATTTTTTACTCATATCGTCAATACAATTACTACAAATGACACTTTATTTGAGCCCAAAATGTTTGTTAAAATAGCATATTTAGTTTACCAGTCAACCAATAAGCAATCAATTTATAGTGCACAAAGTTGTAAAAAGTAGGCAAATCCACACCTTTTTAAGATTTAAATTGAGCATAGCGTTAGTTCAGGCAGAACACGATCAGCTGATCTCAAACAGCCCAATCAACTGATGGAGCAGCTGATTGATGGAAGGGAGTCAGCTGATAGATCACAGGATTCCTTTCTATACAACCAGTTGGCTAATTTCATTCAGGGTTCCTTATTTAAACTGCTCTGGCCTGCATGTAGGCGCATGGAAGGGCAGGGAGGTTTGCTCTCTCTGCAGGCACGTGGAGGGGCAGAGAGGTGTGCTCTTTCTGCCTTAGGTTTTCCATGTAGGCATGTGAAAGAGGCTTTCTGTGTAGGCCCAGGAAAAGCAGACGGGCCCCAGAACAGAGCCATACTGCCAAATATAATACCGCAAATGGAAATAGAGTTGTATTTGACTTAAGTGTTTGTGACTGAACTGACAATTATTTGAGGTTATGATGAACTGATTAAAATAGTATTTTTTTTTGCAAAAACAGTTGCACAAATGTCCTATGTTAAAGGGAACCTGAACCAATTTCACACATTTAAGTTTAACACGACTACACATATGAAAAAAGCTGTATAAAGTCTTTTGTGCGTCCACAAGAAACTGGACAAAAAATATTACAGCATAACATGCCCGAATCTCAAACTAAATTGTTGATGGTCAAGTTGCATTGTGTGTAATGTAGGTGCCAAGCTTTTTTTTTTTTTAAAAAAAAGAAGAATGCGTGGAATAAAAAAAGATGATACTTTTTGCCTGTCGTGGGTCCAACAATGTTACAAAAACGCAATGCTACATCAGTGGAGTACGCTTTTAATATTAACTACTTTTAAACTGATTCGCAAAGTACGAGTCATCAAATCTACAACTACCATGCAAAAGATCCAATACGATATTATCACGATACTTAAGTCACGATACAATATTGTTGCGATTTTAAATACGTTGCATATGCTGAGTATTGCAAGAAAATATATTGCGATTTATTACCTTTTTTCAAGTGTAAATTATGCCCCTACAGGAAAACTTTTCTCAACATCTGTTTTATCTAAGAAGATTAAGTTTTCAGTCATTTTCTTTTACAGCAAAATGTATTTAGTGGACTGACAAAGCAATTGATTATATTACTCTAATAGGCGACCTTAAGTTTAATTTGTATTTGTCATATTAATAAGTTATATAATGTAAAAATCAATCACGATACTATGCTGTATTGATTTTTTCCCTCACCCCTACTGCAAATGGTTTGACACTTTAAAAAAAATGCATCATCATGTTAAATGCTGTATTTACTGCATTGTCTAAAGCAGTGCTGTGCATAACAAAAAAAGAGACGAACTGAAATTATGTCTTTGCTCAGTGATTGCAATCAAATCTTAAATGTCTCACCATTATCACATCTTCACGCTCAGAAACTCTGTGCGAAATCAACACTGACAAAACATGTCCCTGCACATGTCCCTGCCTGGGATTAAATCTGAATAATAAGAAAACACTTAACAACTTTCTCTCTCCTCTAAAGTCACAGAGTCATCGGTGTCACTGCTCAGGCCATCTGACCACATAAACTACGAGTACACGACAGGCTGGTTGTTAATCAGCAGTCCCGTCCTGAGACTTTTTGAGCCTTCATGTTACTTAAGTGACAACTGAAGCAGTGCCAGGGTCAGATTTCACAGAGAGAGTTTATAATTGGGTTTGGTTCTTTGGCTTCAGGATGACGGGAGAAATGAGAGTCAGAGAAAGTGAATAAATGGGGGAAAGAAAAAAAAAGAGAGAAAAGAAAGTAAAAGGAGAGGAAGAAAAGAGGGAGGGAGAAATTGTTCCTCTCCTCCTGCCTCCCACTGACACAGACTCTGTGACAATAGAGACTTTCAGCTCTTTGAATCTTAATAGCCCGTCCACTCTCCCTTTCTCCTCTCTTTCTCTCGCTTTCAATCATTTACAAGTGCCTCTACCAACTGTGGACTGTAATTGCTATTCTTCCAGAGAAGGGGAGGAAGAGAGAAAAATAGATGGAGGTAGAGGAAGAAAAGGAGATTTGATGTAAGGAGGGAATGAGAGGGAGGAAAATGTGTGTGAGAGATGAGAAAGAAGGGAAAGAGAAAATCAAACAATTATGTGTACAATGCATTTTTTCTTCCTCTTCGACAATATATTTGACTTTGTTTATCTCTTTCTCTTTTTGTCCTCATGTTGTCATCCTCTCCTCCTGCCAAGAGTCCTCAATGTGGATCTATCCTCTGAAAGAGGCTGTTTTCAGGCATGAAACTATGTGTTTCTGTGCCTGCATGTAAGAGTGTGTGTGTCCGTGTGAATTTACTGGATCGGGGGATTAATGGTATCGAGGAATCTCCTCGACACGCAAAACATCCAGTCATCTGTTTGTGTGGGTGTGTATTTAAGGCTAACACCCAGCATGTGTGGGCTGGAGAAGAGGAGATAAAGGGTTAACGCTGGTGTATTCACAGCTTGCAAACAGCACAAGCACAAAAGGTTGGAATGAACGCCGCAACATCCGCGAACTGACAGCTTTGTTGTCACAAGCCGTGTTGCTGGAAAATGAAACCTGGATGACAAAGGGAAACATGAACGTTATGAAAAGGGATAATTTGAAAACGGTCGGTTCTTGGATTAAATAAACATGGCTGCAGTTTCCTTGAGAGCACAACAGAGAAAATTTTGGCCCAACTGAATTTCAATGACTGAATGATAACATAACCTTGAAAAGAAGAAGTGTTGAAACTGTATTTATGTCTTGCAGGGAAACAAACAGAAATCAAAAGGCTTCTAGGAAAGTAGCAACAACTTATGGTTAGAAGTAACGCCAAACAACAGAGACAATATGGCATACACATCCCACAAATCAACAGATATGAAATAGAGAGAAACAGAGCTGCAAAGTGGGAGGATTATTTCAGTTTATTTTCTGTATAGACAATGTTCGGTAGACAGACAGTGATGTAAAGTACCCCAGAAGTTTGGATTGCATGAATCTCTCCCAATTTATTCATTAAAAAAGGAATAACTGTGTTAAAAAATACCGTGTAATTAAAGACGTGACGGGAGAAGTCAACCGCGACTCCCAAAGTGCATTTCCCTAAGAAACATCTGTTCATAAAGCTTAAAATTCTGCAACATATGCCGCTAACGGCAAGTGGGACCTAAAACTTATGCTTTCTAGAAACACGACTCATTCAGAAGTTTGAATCAATTTACATTCGGATTATGAATCTGGCACGGCTCTGAGTTCTGTCTTCTCCTCTGCAGCAACAGTAATCAAACTGATGCAAAAAATCGAATTCCTCAGAAACAAAGCGCAGAAAATGGGCGTGAAATAAACCCGCAATATTGTTAAACCATCCAGGAGACTCCTGTATTGCAATGTTAAGAAACACTGAGGATATCATTAAAGGGAAATGTTCAAATGCAAATTTGAAGTGGGGAAAATTACTTCCAGAACCAGCGGCTACTGCTACTTTGCATTTCTATTAGCGACAGAGACAGTGATGACAACATTAGCCAGGTAGGACCAGAGCAAAACCAGCAGCAGTATGATGAGAAAGACGGAGAGCTAGTCGGATTATTAAGACCACCACAACGTCTTTGGGAAAGGGGACTGGTGATGACTGGGCTGACACTTGCTCTCACCTTCCTGTGGTCTTTTAACAACAGTACAACGAATATTTCTACAGATTTTTGTGTAACACTTTAATCAAAATTCCACTGAAACTTATTCTAATGTGAAATCAAAGACCACGGCTCCCCTTGGATTTCTTTTGTTCACATGTTCAGACATGCCCGCAGCCATGAATTAGTTTATTTCTGGTGTTATATGACAAACAACCTGTGTGTACACAAACTAGCCTCAACAGGAAGTTTCATTAATGTGTGTGAATTTCAAGCTGATGAATGTCACCTAATTATAGCATGAAACACTTCAGTATGGATTCTTGAAAAAGAAAAAGAGGGAGTCTGGTTCTTACATCAAGTAAGAGTACATTTATCAGCATTTCCTGAAGTACTACTCAATGTTCTATTCAATACCAGTGTTGTGGATCATTACCCACACAGGGAAAGCAAAAAGCTCTTAATGGCTCGTATCCATGTGCACAGTATGTTCACCACCGTGTTTATGTTCTGACACGGAAGAGGTTTGCAAGTAGGGGGGCACGAAACAGATGGAGAAGGGCATGTAACAACAACATCATATCCCGGCACAAGAAACAGGGTATGTGGAGGGGGAGACAAAGACGACATCAGACAGAAAAAAAAGGAAAGAGCGTGAAAGAAAGGAGGGCACTTTTCGAGAGATAGAAGGACGGCGGAGGGAGAATAAACAGACAAAAACAGAAAAGGAGAGGACTGAAACAGCTGAGGACACGGAGGGAGATAACAAAGGAAACAAAAAGTGAAGGGAGTGACAGATACAGATTCCATGGCAACACAACAGCAGTGGAAACAAAGGTGTTATTTCAGCGCTCTGCAGCAGTGTTACTGTAACTGTTAGGTTTCTAATTTGCTCTGAATCACAGCTGCCATCCAGGAGAACATTCAGAGAAATCCACATTAATGTAGCACATGAATCATTAATGATAAACAGTGTCACTGCCTTAATATCACTTCATTCATTACTGCATTATAAAAAAATAAAAAAAAACATTTAAGACTTTTAAATACCACATTAGTAATGCAATGCACTTTAATATCTCTTTTATTATAGTCATACCCACCAAAGTATGAAAGTATGATGGAAAAACAGCAGGGACGATATGGCCTGTATGGCTGCGACTGGTTTCTGGAGTCAGCCTCAAGTGGCCATTTGAGGAACTACAGTTTTTGGCATTTCCCAATGGCTTCATTTTGCAACACTTGAGGTCGCCACTTGATTGAAATGCCCAGCTCCTCAGCAGAAATAAACATGATTACAGCCTGGTACAAAAAATGGTTTTGGTTTCTACAGCCAATTTCAACATTCATGACAACTGTACAGGGGGTGATTTTTTTTTTTTTTTTTTAGAACTCACCCATTTCCTTTTTATTAAGGCCCAAAATTATGCATAATTAATCATGGGCCACTTTGATTGGCAGGTGTTGCCGATAGTGTCGTTGGCTTCTCAGTCAGAACGACCCCTCGTTCCTCCACAGCGCTAGCCTCTCGCCCAAGTATGGTCACGTCTGGCTCCAAAAAACCAAGATGGCAACAGCCCAAATGTCAAACTCAAGGCTTCAAAATGGCAGTCCACAAACCAGTGGGTGACATCATGGTAGCTGTGTCCATTATTCAGTCTATGATATAGACCAAGATAAATAGATGGATGGATTAACCAATGAAAAATGATCCATTTGGTTTAATAAATGTATTGCTGAAATCGCTACTTGTCCATTACGAGAGTATGAGCTTTCTAGCTACTTCAGCAGGGTCAGCTGTATGTTCCCAGGGTCCCATGTCTCTTCATATAAGCTAGCATAGTTAGAGATTGGTAATGGCTAGGTGTTACGTCCCCCGGCCGCCTGTGTATTCATGATGTGTATGTGTGCACTTCAAATGGCAGAACAATAAAGGGAGATAAATGTTTCAAATGCAGCTTGAACAGTAAAAATCTGTCAAAAAACAATCAGCCATTGTAGAGACATCAATATCTACAGTCAAGAAAACTATCTAGCCAACAAATTTGAGGGTTTAGGTTTCAAAGAGTATAAGGTCAGTTGGCTATAGGCCGTAGCACAGACTGTATAATAAAGATGGACAACATGATATGTCCTCAGAAGTGAAGCCAAAACATCTGCCTCCTGGAGGCTGGCTGCAGTATAAAGCTTAAATCTTGCTCCCTCAATGTGAGCAGGTGAGCAATGGGCCAAACTAAAAACTCAAAGTACACTCCAAAAACATTTTTCCCAAAGATGGTTTCTGTCATTTTAGGTTGTTCTAAAACACTGACGTTTGGTCAACTGTTAATTTTTAAGATTGTTTGGGTTTTAATTAGCTAATTGATGCTATAAAAGGGTGTTTGACATTATGACTGACAGCTGTGTGTGCCAGTCAGTGTGCTCGCTGTCAAAGGCACTACCAGCAATGGTCAAACCAGTTTACGAGCGGAATACCGCAGAAATCATCACTGCTCAGACTCTAGCTTTAAATCATGACATCAGCGCACAATGGCAGCAGCCGAAACTGGGAGATTTTGGCTTCCTTTTTTGTACGGTGGAGGATGTGGAGACGAATTTTCTATCTTTATATATCATCATCAAGATGATGGTGGGTGATTTCAGCATACTGACCGAGGAAAAAGTACACTGCACATTTGATGTAGGAGAAAAGGTAACTGAGAACATGACACCCTTTGAAAGGTTTCCTCTTGTTAGGGGGACACTGAGGTGAAGAACACAGGACCCTGGGAACATGCAGTACTGGAAGTGTTTGCTCCTGGTCTAATGGTTCTGACTGAAACTCTGTAGAAAAAAAAAAATTGAACATACCGACAACAATCAAAATAATTCAACTTTCAAGTGTGCAGGGGTTTTTTTGTCTTTTAATGAGGAAACTCAATATTTGTTTAAAGCCCAGCAGATACCCTGTAGTTGTGTCTCAGTTCCATCACACACACTAATTATAACCAGTTGATTAACATCATTCTGTTAATCTGAAATTGATCTACTCCAAGTAATCTAGGGACGACAGCCACAGTAAAACTGTGCTGTGTACTGGCTCTACCGACCATGCAAACGTGTGCGCATTTCCCTGGATGCTGTTTCTGGCATGATTTGGCCAGTTCTCCCTATTACATGATATCAAATCTGCATGACTGGCAGTGGAGTCGACACTAGCATGCCAGCATGTGTCTCTGTGTGAGTGTGCATGTAAGTGTGCGTGTGTTAAAGCATGTGCATTTGTGTTTTTGGCAGTACAGCTACAGGTCTCACTGCCACTGTCCAGCTGGCACCCTGATGTGGTAGTTGGCACATAATGCTATAACACACACACACACACACACACACACACACACACACACACACACACACACACACACATTGCAAATACTATTCTCAGGAGAATCAGTATCCTGAATCAGCTGTAGCCAAATGTATAAAGACTCCATGGTCATGATGCTGTGAGCCATGGACTGTATAAAGAAGTGGACGTAGCCTCCAGGTCTGAAAAGTGAAATGAATGGGAAGTGCCAGAAACCTGCATTCCTTCTAATGGCCAGCAGGGGGCGACTCGACTGGTTGCAAAATGAAGTCAGATTGTACACAGTAGACATGGACAGGAGCCGACAAAATTTTCCTGATACTGACATAGATTCTGCTTATTGGTCCAATTCTTTATGAATTCCCTCATTGATTTCTGACCAACTGTCTGTGAGAGTAGGACTAAACAGGTTTCCAGCAACAATGCAACTGTTTTATGATATCAACACAGGGCAGAAGCAGAGTAGAAAAAAGGCGTCCATGTCACACAGGTGTGCAAAATCTGTGTGATGCTAATGTCACTATAAAAGGACATTTACCCCTTATAATGGCCGTGCTGCTTAGTTAGGAAGCAGTGCTCCAGAGTGTCAAATACATGGCCTTCCTGGAATTTAAGTTGATGTTGCACAGACAGATGTTTTAGCATATTGCTTGTTCTTCCACTTATAATTGAAATGAAATTTTACAGGCATTGCAAGCTGCACTGCTGTCATATTTTTTGTGAAATGAAGACACGCTTTGGACCATTTCTTTTTCTCCGCCATGACTCCTTGTTGCAAGTTTCTAACAGCGTAGACGCAGTGGATTGACGTAATTGTTTTTCAATGCACAACTATAAGAAAAACATGCCAGCACTGATAAAAGGAATTGATAAGCTTGGAGGCATATGATTCTGATGGATCAGACATTTTGGAACCCCGTCTGGATTCCCATCCCTAACAGTAGAGTCCAATTGCAGCTGCGCAATTGTTCCTGTCACGCAAGACATAGATGATTGGTTTATGTTGGACAGGAACATCTCTTTAACTTTACTGACAGCTGAATTGTTTTGTTGATGAACCAGTGGTTATGTATTTGGTTTGGTGCATTTTCACTCACTATTTGTGAATTCTTTTACCATTCTTTGTGACTTTGATTGAAAAACGTCTGGTAAACTAACACTTGCTTTGTGTTACATTTACACAAGTACTTTAGCAGCTAACTTTGTTGATCATAAGGGCTAGTTCTATCCTAAAATGCTATCATGTCAGTTATGTTAATTGTCGTAATTTATAAAGGCTAACAACAAGCTTGAATGGCATGTCAATGACATTAGCTGCTTACTTTGTTGATCATAAGGCTAATGTTAGGGTGCTTTCAGACCTAGAGTTGTCTTGCTTTGGTCTGAATCAGGGACTAGTTTTGTGCCAAAGTTGCATAATTGCCTAGAGTTGGTTCGTGTTCTCACGACAGCATTTACAAGCGGACCAGATAAATGTCTTGTGCGAGAAAGCTGCTCTTAATTGGTCAGAATTTCCATGTGGGAAAAATCCAGGAAGTAAACAAAATGTTGAAGAGTTCACTTGCAAGATAAATGTGACACTTTCTAATGTCACAATGGAGGGACAACTACGCAGGTTGATTTTAGCGCTGCTCATCGTGGACATTGGATGTGCTGAATGTGCATATTAAGGCAGTACAGGAGGAGGTGCACATAAATAATCCTCCAGGACTGTAACATGCTCATGTTTAACCCAAACAATTTGTCATGTGACTGCAGTTGGTTCGGATCGAGGACGGAACACATTCTCACCACAAATGAACCACACTCAGGGGGCAAACGCACTTGAGTTCAATTAAACCAAACCAAACGGGGCAGTTGTGAAAGCACCCTTAGTTGCTGACTGGCTAATATGTTTTGATTGAATACAGATATATTATCGAAATAATTGTGTACAAAGTTAAAGGAGATTATGCTAAATTTTGAATTCAGCTGAGGTGCAGGAGCATTTTTCCGCACACTTTTAAATATACAGTCTCAGAAAACAAACAAGAGCTCATTGCGGGCACATAAAGTACAGTTATTGGATCTAATGAAACCTAATCAGTTCTCAAAATCCTAACAATACCAGAATGTCAATGTGGATGACTACAAACACAAATTTACTAGAGTGTAACGTCTCCTCCTGACCTAGCAGGGTTTTTTTTTTAGCATTGGTTCAAACAGAGAAGGAAAAACTAAGCACTCTTTCGGGGAACGGTTCATGTCAAGCAAACATTTCTCTCTGAACTGAATCTGACATTTGACATTTCTGAAGGCTGCGCTTTGACACTTCTTGCATGCATGTGTGTATTTGCATGTGTCTGACACCTACACACATGCAGACTCACATAAACCCATCTGAGAGTATCAGTGTCAGTGTATCAGTGTCCCTCTGTTCACGTCTGTCTTGATCTTCCTCCGCTTTAATCTCCTTTCCTCCTTTACTTGCTGGAATTTCTTTCTTCTGTCCGTCACCATTAAAGGCTATCCAAATACGTCCAACTGTGCGCGGGCGCAAATGCTAAACACACACGGACATCAGACACACACCCGGGTAGACCTGACTTCTTGAAAGCCATGCCGAGGTAGAAAGAAGATGGACAAATAGAGAGACACATTAACACAAACACAAATCAAGATTAATCTTAAAAGTGTTGATAGAGAAGATCAAATGGGAGAGGAAGGGAATTCGATTTTTGAGGGGCAGCTGCGAAGAAACCTGAATCTGGGAAGAGCTTTTGGTTAGAGGATCTGGAGCTAGCAGGGTGCCAGTGGAGGGATACAATAATCAGAGCAATACCTCTCATTTTGAGTCTCATTAAAAGCAGCACAAGAGCTTTCTGATCTAGGAGACGGGATTGATAGATGAGGATGAATGATACTAAAACATAAGGAGTTACAGCAATCACGGAGGACGGCTATAAAGACATGGTTGACTTTCTAAACACACAGAGACAGAAGAGAGGGAGACTTTCAATGAGGAAGCAAAGATTTATTTATTTATTAAATCATCTCTGAAACAAACAAAAAAAGAAAACCAGCCTCATTTGACCTCTAGACGTGCTTACACAGTGGCTCACTGTTCAATGATTTTGCTCTCCATTGTAATTATATTGGCTTTAAAATGACTTAATGACTGAAGGTAAAGTGCGGGCTATACGTTTTAATTTTAGAGTCTTGCAGCTACAAGATATAAACAGCTAGAGAGTTTTTCAACTCTGCACCACATGGCTTTAATTTTTGTTACTCAGCTCAAATAGGGAAACAAGCAAAGAAAAACTACAACTGAAGTCATTCATGCCTGTCTCAAACTCATAGCTACTGCAGCAGCAGCGGCAGCACAATGAATCAAAGCAGCTTGAAAAGTGAAACCGTCCTTTTGCTCCTCAGCGTGTCACCAAAATTAGGAGCCACACAGTCACGGATGAATCCTCGCGGAAAGCAATACAAGCAAAAAATACAGTAGAGTAACACAAAAAAATTTTTTTCAACTTTACTGTGTGTTTTTTATTAATAATAAATGGTTTTGCAGTAGAGAAGCATAAAGCAGTGTGAGCTCTATTAGCAGAACACCAGGTTCTCTAACATTAAGTTTTGATGGCAGTTTCAGTCTGAAATGCGTCAAGGAGACATTGGGGACCCCATTGTGAGGAACTGTTCCCATTGATTGACCATACAAGACATTTTAAGATATCCGGGGATGACGCTCACCATCTGTAGGGTGCTTACTTTGATCTTTGCGTGACTTCTTTAGATCCTCCCCTTACTTTGAACAAAAAGGAATGCAGGTCCCCCCCCAAAATTCCATCATGTCATCATTATATCCTATTAGACATTTCTGTGAAATTTTGTCATAATTCATGAATAAATCCTTCAGTTTTGGTGAAAAACATGTTTTGTGAGGTCACAGTTACCTTGACCTTTGACCTACGGCCACCAAATTCTAATCAGATCATTGTTCAGTCCAAATGAACATATGCGCTAAATTTTAGGAAATCCCCTCAAGGCTTTCTTGAAATATTGCATTTGAAAGAATGAGATGTTTCAAGGTCAAAGCGGCCTTGACCTTTGATCTATAACAGCCAAAGTCTTTCAGTTTAACATTGAGTCAAAGTGAATGTTTGTGTCAAATTTGATAAAAAAAAATCCCTCAAGGCATTCTTGGTATATCTCATTCCCGAGAATGGGACAGGTGGACAAACAGACAAATAACCTGAAATCATATGGCCTCTGGTCATGGCTATCGCCAGCACTGAGGGACAGAAAGCAAAGTGAGGGGGTTGGGCAAGTCTTGTGTCTTGTTACCCTCCACCGCTTTATTTGAAAGTCCAAACTCCAAAGGCTTTTGCACACTGAGTCTGTTTTTCAAGTTTAAAATTGTCGCATCTCTTAAAATAAATATGACCTCATGTTGTGTCAATCATGTTTGCACCCTTAATCTGAAACTCTCGTCTGTCATTAAGATTTTCGCAACAGGTTAGATTTTCAGCATTTTTTGCACAGGTTAGAAGCCTTCAGAGACATTTGACCAAGAATCAGTGACAAAAATGTGGCAGCAGGACACAGCTGCGATAAGACAGAGGAACGGGAGACACAGAATCATAATTCGGACAGCTCACTTTCAGGTCAGATAGTAATATTCAAGTGGTGGATGATGAAGAAGAGGAGGATGTGGATCGCACAGCTCCGCCCCTTCGTGCAGCTGGGGTGCCAAATGCAACACACAGGGAGGAAGTGGTGACAGCCAGATAGGTAACTCCAGTGGAGACAGGCAAAGGAGTGTGTTCAAAGGCCTTAAGCGTGAATAAAATCTAAAACTAGCAAAAATGGAACAAATAAACTACTGACAAAAGCGCTACTTCCTTCTGTCCCATAATGCAACAGAATTACAGTTCTTCAAATCTTCCGCTGCAAAATAATGGTAATACACAACTATTTAAAATCTCAATTGTTGGCATAGAGTTAACTATTATCTTATAGGGGACACTGAACAAGTGAATGAGGGAGTCATTTTGCACTCAGCTATTTTTGAGGCTCCAGCTTTGTGTCAGAGGAAAAACCTTAAAAAGAATAAAAAAAGAACCCAATGTCATGTCCTCTCTCTATAACTACTTTACAATACTTGCTATCTAAAGCTAAAAAGGACATCAAGGAAAGAAGGCTTTTATTCGCTGGGACAGAACTACCAGCAATTTATCTAACTAGGTGACTTCCCCACACAGACGGGTATGGCGGTGGAATACTCATGCAAAATTTTGCTGGGCTGCATTTGCTGACCCAAGCTGACCATGTGGGTGGCTTCACTTACACTACAGCTATTTCCTTGGCAGATGCTTTTCTCCAAAGCAATGTGCAAATGAGGACGAATCCATGCCACAGTAGATGAAACACAAAAACACAATAGTAGAATCATATATGCAAATGTTTTTAATTCCCAAGCCAAATCTTAATCTGTCCAAACAACTTGAAATAAAGCCAATCCATTCACTAAAATCAGACCCGTGTCGGTGCGCCCACGGTAATAAGAGCATTGACTGCATAAAAAGAAAATGTAAGTGCTGTTCATAATGAAACAGAGGGGCTAATGAGTTTAAATGTGTCATGTAGAAAACTACCTCGTCCCAATTATTCACAACAGGAAATGTTATTAAGCGGAGCTGCAGGTAAGACAGACTGGAAGACACTGAGAGATGCACCGCCTGAAAAAACCCTGAGGTATGAAGCAGACTGCTAGAGAGACAGAGATGGAGCGAAACAGAGAGAGGGATGCTTTCAATCTCTCCAGCTGGTGGTGTTTGCCCAGCCAGCAGGCCCTGACAGGCTGCTGTGGACTTCCCCACACCTGAGGTCTCTCCTGCTCTCCTCTTTCCATTTATAAACCCGACTTCTCAAATAAAACACGCTCTTATTCTGAATCTCTTATTCAGTAACCTCAGCTGCAGCGTACCTGCGAACGTTAATGATTCATGCTTGGAATGTAGTTTAAATCAGCACTCAGCAGCCGCTGTTAAAATCCATTTGCATTTGACCTGACGGCACATTTGGAGTCTTGTTTATTTGCAGTGGTTCTGCATTTACATTTGAATGTTACTGTAAACTCCTCTGTTGTGCATCTTAAGAATAATGGGAAAAATAAAATGAATACATTTCTTAAACCTTCTCTCTTCGCAAACTTTTTTTCTGGCCTGGAAATCACCGTTTTCATTGTTTCAGCAGCTGCTTCTGTGTCCTGCAAATGAACAATGAAAAATGACCTTAACCTGCATACAAGCAGAAATGCAACACACACACACACACACACACACACACACACACACACACACACACACACACACACACACACACACACACAAAGAACAAGAAAGACAGTGGACTTTAGAGTTTGCTTACACTTATACAAAGATATATGACTTTCACAGCACAATAATATAGAAGTAGCAGCATAAGGAGCACCATACACACATTGTGGATTGTATTGTGTGTGTGTGTGTGTGTGTGTGTGTGTGTGTGTGTGTGTGTGTGTGTGTGTGTGTGTGTGTGTGTGTGCAGCCCATGATGATATCTATCTGTAAGAATGAGAACAGACAGCAAAGTGTGATTTCTTTCAGCTTTGACAAAATACACTCCTTATCCAATTCAATTACAGATATACACACATGCACGCACACACACACACACACACACACACACACACACACAAACACACACACACAGTGAACCGCTCAATAACAATATATCATAGCCTTTGTAACGAATCAGCCCTTTTCACCTCTTGTTCTCGTATGTTGCGCCCCACAACAACAGCAATCACTGATTCAACAGAACAAAACAGCAAATTGAAAACATGGCAGAGCGATCTAATAGGACGAGCCTCTACACTGCTTCTTAGAGGAGGAAGAATGCAGCAATAACAAGATAATGAATGTGCAAGTACACATAAAAGCAAATGTGGTCTCAAGTAAAGAGAGATAATGTTCTATTTCCAACGTTAGTAATGAATCATTCATCACAAACATCTGAAACACAACAACGAATGAAATGCTTCAGCCACTCTGACGTGAATAAATTGGCTCCCTCAATTAACGGAGAATAGAACGTCTTTCAAGAACTAATTATTATTTAGCATTAATGATAGTGGCTAATTACAGTAGGCAAGCTGAGCAAACACCCACCCAATTCCACACACATAAAAGTAATTATTTTTGAATGTTAGAGTCCTGCAGCTCTTGATTTTCGTCATAACAATTTTAAAGATTTATTAAATTGCTGAGGTGCTTTGAAGGTCTGTCAACATTATATTTCTAGTTAACAGCCTTCATAAAGGGAGGATTTATTGCAGAACTGTTGTATTAGATTGCATTAGTTTTAGCTAGGTGTAAAACTCTTTACTTACAGCACAGCTAAACTCACAGATAACTAACTAACCGGCCCCATATACAAGGCTGTTGCCGCAGTGGCCCGGGTTCGAGTCCAGCCTGTGGCCCTTTGCTGCATGTCATCCCCCTCTCTCTCTCCCCTTTTCACACTTGGCTATCCTATTCATTAAAGGCAAAAACACCCAAAAACATATCTTCAAAAAAAAAAAAAAAACAGCATCAACCCATAAACCTTCCAGAGACAGTCCAGACTGAGTGGAGTCCCACAGGAATCAGCTGCGAGGGGCCCATGGCTGGTGGCCGCTTGCTCCGCTGCCATTCAGCAGCTAACAAGTGGAGCTAACTGCTAACAGCCACCGTTGCAACAAACAAACTTCACTAATCTATTCAGCAGCCCCACCGTCCACAGACACACACACGCCGGATTATTTACTACTGAATTACAGCTCATAACTCACATCAATGGCGTTGCTCCAATGTGATGTTTTTTTGCTGGCTAGCAAAAAAACCCAGTGCAGAGTACGTACTGGAGTTTACCAGCTTATTGCTTATGCGGCATTTGAGGATAATTACAAGCACGGAGCGTTCTCAGCTTTCAAAGTCTGATAGTCGACCACGCACATTTTAATCTTGTGTCATCAACAGAAATTAAGCATAGATTTCGTCTTAGTTTTTATTATCAAGATCTATTTTTAGCTCGTCATCATCCTGTTTTCGTCATGGAAAAAAGGTTGCCAAAAAAATTTTGGTCATAGTTTTCATCAACAAAATTAACACTGAGCAACTGAATGAGTAAGTTGTTCACGGTTGTTCAGGTCATGTGGTCTGAAGTTTTTGGAATTTGCAAGTGTCACGCTGGTGGAACAGTATGGTGAAATATTTTTCTGTACAATAATATTAAATGATAATATAACACTTATATACACCATAATTGTGCTTATATTCAGTTCAGCATTACAGGAGAAAAAACTGTACTTTTACTTGACACATCATTTCTCATTTGAGAAATGTAAAAAATCCCCCTGAAATCAAATACTTTTTTTTTTTTTTTAATCGTCAGTCAGTGTGCAGTGTACTTGTGGGGACATTTCAGTCCCCAGATTTAGCTGCAGAGTGAGCGATCCTCACTTTCTCTCTGCTCTCTGGTAGAGGCAGCTGCAGACACAGACCTAGGGTGAGTCTGAGTGAGACAGCCCAGAGGAAGGCTCCGAGATAACGTTACCTCACGCCTTTTGCTTATAATTTGTGAATTTACAGCTCATGCAACTTAATACGATAGAGTCCCTGGCTTTTGTTCGATATCTATCTGCAAAAAAACAGTATTACACGTCTGACGAGTGTAGTTAGCACGCATTAGCTCAGAGGGCTAACTTCGCTTGTATACTAACTTAATTGCATGAATGCTGCTGTCACCCTGAACATCCTGCTGAACCCTGTTCAAACTCTAAATGTGGAAAAAAAGGAACAAATTGTCAAATACTCATATTGAACAGCCAAATCAAATCCACCTGACATAACTCCGATTCGGATACAGCCTTACTCATATAAGCATAGAAGCTATTTTTGTTACCTTTGAATTATTTAAATTTCTATTCCACTATTCTCATTTGAAACATCACAGTTGGATGTAAACTTGGATGCAAACCCACATACAGACAGGCAGAAAGCCTCTCAAAGCCACATTCACCAAATGACACACTGCCCACACACACACACACACACACACACACACACACGATACACAGACTTTGGCTGTGGCTCAAATGGGAGCTGATTTAACTGATGTAACTGCAGCTTTGCTTTTCAGCTGGGTTGAAACCCCTGGCAACCCGACTCCATCTGTCTCCAAAGACACAGTGACAGATCCGATTTCAACAGAGCACTCTGAAAGACCTGAAAGAATAGAGTGAAGAGGGGAACACTGGAGGATGGACGAGGAGGAGGCAGAAAGAGGAGAAATAGAAGGCTGAGAAAAGTGGGAGAGAATAATGAACTGAGGGAAAGATATCCAGCGAGGCAGGGGGAGAAAGTAAAGTATGCCGAGACAGAGGGAGAGAAAAATGAATGGACAGGAAAGAGGGAAAACGGGGGAGACAGACAGAGATAGAGATAGAGGGAGAATGCATAGAGGAGGAGGAGGAGGAGGAGAGAGGAAGGACAGAAGGCTTCTTTTGTTTCCTCTCCATCAGCAGCTGTCCTCTCCTCGCTGTTCAACATGCTCTTTCATCTCCAGCCATGCCGAGATAAAGAGAGAGAGAGGACAGGAGGACAATGCTACTGATCATCAGCAAAGTAAACTGATCTTTCTGCCGTCTTTATTCTCTCTATTTCTCCTGTGGAAACCTGAGTGAGTTGTTCTGCAGCTGCCACCGTGGTGTAATATCCATCATCCAATGAACCTGTCAAACACGGTCAACATGTAAATGAGGCACATGTCTTCCTGTATGTCATGCATTCACACAGAGGCCTGGAATGCATGTTGGTCAGATTGTGCACGTGTGGACGGAGGAAGGTGGAAACAGTGGAGACTGAATGTAGAACAGCTGTTTTCTAGGAGCTGTACAGTGCATGGTAATGTTGAATAACAAAAACGGAAGGATTTTATGATAACCACATATTATTATTGCAATGTTCAACTGGGCCAATGCAAAAAGTTATGAATGAAATCTTTAAGTGGCTGTATTAGTATATTGCAAGCACACATTTTCAAGTAAACTTTAGCTAAAAAATGTAATTTAATCCAATGTAATATAAAAAAAACCTTCACAGGAACCTATTTGTCGCCGTTTGCGCGTTGAAATTATAAATGTGTGACCATCTTTTTATTGTCTTATGTCGTAATAAGAGTGATCACACACGTTATAGGAGCGACTGAGCACAGATATAAATACAGGTGTGCCTTGAGATTTTGGCTTACCCTTTAGTGTGCCTTGGGCAAAAAAAAGTTTGAAAACCAAGATACGGGATATTGCAACTTTGGAAAGTTATCACATAAACAACATTTGCTATAAATGTGAGGTAGCAGCAGTAGGAAACGCTCTGAAAGGTAGTGATTCCCTTAAATCCAGGCAATGTCTCCATGTGACCAGTCACCAGGGTCCTGCACCGTGTCAGGTAGGGTTAGGGTAACCTGCAATGAAGTTGTTTGATGGGTAAAAGATATAATTATGTAAAGTCCCAGCTACTGGTACAGGTAAAAGTGGAGTAAATGCAGACGGGAAGTGGCTCAGAACAAAAATAATCGTAGGTGCCAAGCTGAATGTAAAGACGCTCAGCAAACTTCTGCCTGATGTGACACCTGTATCACACTGCAGACTGACAACATACGCAGAGGACATTCGACAAAACATCATTCCAGAGCTGAGGATGCAGCTGACTGATAGCAGCGGGGCAATTACTTTGGATATGTCGACAGATATCGGTAATCTTTCTGTCACTTTGTATTACACCAACAACATGTTGCTTTGCACATCTGAATGGGACAGAACATTTCGCAAAATGGTGTCACAGGAAAACGGGAAGTTAAACTCTGGTCGGGTGGTGGGACTTATATTAATAGGTTGGGTTGGGTCTGGATTTGACTTGGAGATAATAGTGGGTAGTGGGTCTGCTCCAGTACTGAGCTCTGTGGGTAGGTGCGAGTTTGCAAAACTGGACCCATGTAGGACTCCGACCATTCAGGCTTTAGCATTAATATGAAAAGTTTAACCAAAAAGTGTGGTTCTTGGATGGTTTCATTTAATTTTTAGAGGTGTGACAAAATAAGAGCATCAATTATTTGACAGTAAAAAAAGCTAAATTTTAGCGAAGACTGAAATGTTTGGACAATTTTTTTCTAAAACACATATTTTTCTTTCATAACTCTTTATCATACCTCTTAATCATCTTGTGGCCTTCTGAGTGCTATATGTGTTAACTGATGCACTGCTTATGTTAGTCTGGACAACCATAATGTTCAGCCAACCATGGAGAAATAAGGCATCACCATCTTGACTCAACAATTTGTGGATACAGCAAGGTAAAAAATGGCATCCAGCCAAAAAAACCCACACACCACTTAATTTGTGGATGGAAAAGACAGATTCTTTTATTGTTCTCTTAGTAAGCAGCAGTGACGTCATGATGCACAAGAGTAACTGTCACTTTTTTAATGCAATGTAACATTTTAATCTTGCCGCTCCCTTTTGAGAAACTGTAATAGCGCTACACACACTGATCCACCCTGTCTCCTGCAAAATCTCTTCATATACTGGTAATTTGCTTCTTCAAATACACTTTGGAGGGAATTTAATTGCTGCCTGGATTATGTTCAGCGGCTGCATTTGTTCCAGTCACTGCGCAGAAATCATGGGGAGGAAGCTGGCTGGATTTTTGGGTCCAACGTTGTATGTTTTCTAAGTTTAGGCTGCTATAAAACTTGGTTGAGGGAAGGAAAAGATCTCTAGCATCAAGTCCATGTTGATGTTTTCACATAATTTAACCAAGACACTGATTATTCTCTAACCTAGTGCTTAAGCATATGCTTCAGAGGCAGGAGCAGATAAAGCAGGGCAACAAAATGCTTTGACAGATGCGTTTATTTGGAACAGTCTGTGTTGGCAGGCAACAGTTTGCAGATTGTTACTTATGCTGATTTAAAACAACATAACCTAGACTGCACTGCATTTACATATGTATATGTGTATGAATGTATCTTTTTAATGGCAGTGTTGTACTGATCCCATTAGTGTTGTCACGATACCAAAATCTTTGTTTTGGTACCCATACCAATATGAATTTCGATACTTTTCAATACTTTTCGGTACTTTTCCTAAGGAAAAGTCCTTTTGGCTACAAACCTTTAGAACAATAAATAGTAGGGGTGTAACGGTACCAAAAAATCGTGGTTCAAAAGTACCTCGGTACGGACGTCACGGTTTGGTTGCTCAAATGTTTCACCAAGTTGGTGTTGTCTCGTGTTGTCGCCCTTTGCGATGCTGACTTTCTCTTGTCTTTTTTCACATGCGCCAGCTGCGAATGTTGATATAGGTGTTTTTGTGCATAAATGAGTAAAATAAATTAACTAAATTAATGAACTGAATCAATTTCAAAGTACTGGTATTTTCCAAATGCAGTATAGTATGTTTGGAATACTCTAGTACCGCGGTACTATTTTAGTACCGGTATACTGTGCAACACTAGATCCCATAGTCGGAGGATGGTGGTAAAATTTCATGTCACAATTTTCCTGGCCAAAATAATGGGAATTTGTTGTATTTTCTCGATAATCATCAAAATATGCCTAAAACTTTTTAAAATTGCATTAAAAAATACTGGGATCACTTGAATTTACATTTTGTTGTGAAACAAATATGTTTATCTGCATCGCAGATAGGACACATCTTTTTCTGATTAACATCAGTTTTTGGTGAAAAACCAAAAGTCCTAAATAAGGTATTAACAAATTATAAGGTCCCCCTGCATAAATGAAGGATAATTAATATTTTTAAAAAATAGTGCCAACATTGTGCGAGTCTGTTCTTTCGTTACTGATATTTGCAGTGATGAGAATATTCACATGCATCTCGATAATGAAAATTCACCACAATAAACAAGATGTGATATCTTTACATGGGGCCCAAAATCCCTGGTGGCACTCCTAAGGCAAGGTCAGGCAAAGTCTAATCAATTCACCGAAGGTTTGTGCTAAATTTGAAAAAATAAAAAATGAATTCCTCAAGGCATTCTTGAGATATCACATTCACAAGAATGAGACAGTTAAGGTCACAGTAACCTTGACCTTTGACTTATGACCCGCAAAATCAAATCAGTTCTTCCTTGAGTTCAAGTGGACATTGGTGCCAAATTCGAAGAAACGTCCTCAAGGCGTTCTTGAGATGTCATGAGCATGGGAAGGATGTACGCATGGACAAGCCCAAAACATAATGCCTCCAGCCACAGCTATCTCCAGTGTAGAGGCATGAAAGAGTAGAGAACCAGAATACCAGAATTTCATGTTTACATAAAGTATAGAAATCTGCAGGTGGGGTTGGGCAATATATCGATATCATGATATGAGACGAGCTGAAGTGTTGTCTTTTTTCTGGTTTAAAGGCTGCATTACAGTAAAGCGCTGTAATTTTCTGAACTTACCAGACTGTTCTAGCTGTTCTATCATTTGCCTTTACTCTGTCATTATATCCACATTAGTGATGATTATTTATAAAAAATCTCATTGTGTAAATACTTTGTGAAAGCACCAGTCGTGAACCCCACAATATCAATATGGAGGTATTTGATCAAAAACATTGTCATAATTGATTTTCATCTCATCTGCAGGGTCTTGATTCTAACAAACTTCTGTACTGCGTGCCTACTTTGTGATTCAGGCTGATAAGTTGAGCGTATTTCTTGCATAAAACATCTCCACTCACACAGATTTCAGTGATGTATTAAAAAATGACGGAAACTGTAACAAGCAAGAAATCGCTGTGAATATATTTGGAGGCCACGTCTGAAATATTTATCATCATTGTGCTGTGGCTACGACGAGAGAGCAGGAAGATGGCGTGAAGGGAAGAGGAGACAGAAAGTGAGAAATAGTTAAATATTGAGAGGAGAGAAGAAGAGGGGGAGATAAAACTACCGGCACCTCCCGTGGTAAAGCGATCTCTCTGCCCCCTGCACTGCGAGCTACAGTTGCTCCTCTCATCGGCAACAAAGCCTTAAGGTCTCGGGCCTCTCTTGTTTGCACAAAACCTGCATTCAGATTCACAGTGTGAGGGTTTGTTTATCTGGGACTTTACTCCTCTTGTTTCTTCTCTTTCCCTCTCATGATTGTGATGAATTATTAATATTGTTTCTTGTACTTTCTTCTAATACTTTTCTCAGTGAATGCATTACAGCATTTCGAGGCGGTATAATGCGGTATTTGCTGTTGAGCAGACAGACGGACTTAACTAGATAGTATATATCTATAGACAGCCAGCAGCACTCCATAAATGAAAGAATATGAAAACAAAAAACAAAAACAAGTGTAATTTGGTGAGGATTATATCCCGCCTCGGAGGACAGGTTGGCCGGGATTTGAAAGAAAAAGAGGTTCCATTGTTGTATGAAATATGTCAGGCGCCTGCATAAAAGCAATAAGAGTAAGAAGGAGTATTTGAATGTGATGTATTGCCAGACATTTGCTGACGCAGATGTTATTGGGCCGATATTCAAATGCCAGCCTGCCACATGCCGCCACTTTAATACATCATGCTGTCCGAGCCCTGCGAAAATGTTGTGTCGCTGCAGCCTCCTGTTATCCTTTTACTGTATTTCTAGTTTGTCATGAGGCATTTTCGACAGCGCGTCTTCATCTTAAATGGGGGTCACTGTCTGCTCTGAAAGCACGGCAATAAAAAAAACACACTTGAGAAGGAGGTTGTTGCAGGAGGACGAGTCAATGGATTTACACACAACATTTCTGCAACATTTCTCAGGCACAACTGAGAGGATTTCATCACTTCATAAACAATCAGCAGTGAAACATCTGCATACGGGGTGGAAATGTAAGCACCGATGCGAGAACAAACTACAAAACCGGAGCTGGAGGTTTGAGGGAAACAGATGCCAGACATGTGCAGGGGTTGGTAAAGGGGCATCACTCTTTGTCTGCTAAGCCATGCAAACAGGGAACACAGACTGTTTATGACAGTGCAAGCACTGCATTAGCATAGCCCGAGCTCTGTGAGACTTGATAAGCTCTGTGGCAGACGCACGCTGCATCACAGATGATGGATGGATGGATGGATGGATGGACAGGCACGGAAATTAAAGCAAAGTGGAATTAGAAAGGGTAAAACATGCCGGAAAAAAAGAGACAAGCTGAAAACTAAATGAACTCAGGGATTAAAAAGTGCTGATAAATCAATAAATAGAAATTAATGGTAATTTGATACACAAACTAATTCTCGTTTTTTTTCTTCTTGAAAACCCTGACAGTATACTGAAGTATTCCAGTGACCCCAGGGTGCTTGTCTGAGTGAGCATTTCAAAGAACATTTCATTCGTGTTTCACAGAGTATTTTCAGTAAGGGTTATAACTCTCCGAAAATAAACCCCTCTAGTTCTGATTCCAATACTCTCTCCGCATTGCTTAGTGAAACAACAGGTCTCTGGGAGCTGTATAATGCAAGCAAGGAAATGTGGAATAACAAAAAACTTAAGCATAAATATGTGTGTTGCAAGACACACACAACACAATGCAACAAAGGAAGTGATAATTCTTCATCGTAAAAACAGCTCCCAGGACTCAACAAACAACAGACTAACAAAACTTGCCAACCTTCGAGGAGGTTATTATTAGGTGTGTGGCTACCCATTGATCCGGACTTATGTATCAATTTAATGATAAACATCCAATATTATCTATGCAAAGTGAAAATACTGATGCATATCATCGTCTAAAGGATGCACCTTTACGTCTTGTTTCCTCTCACATATGTGTAGGGAGATGACGGAATATGGAGTCTATTCATTCCTATGGGAATGTCCATGGTATCTGATGTGCCTGAAAAACTCCCCTTTGTAATATTTCGTCCTGGAATTTGCCTTGCTTACGTTAAAAAAATTTGAACAAAGAATTTTTGCGGTGGATTTCAGAGAGAAAATATGACAGTGTGCTAGCTTAGCTAACAGGCTGTTTCCTTCAATTCATTTGCCTGTGTTGATCATCAAGTGGGTTTGTTTGATTAAAAAGAACTTGTTTATCTAATTTTAACACACTGGCAATCTGAATAATGTTATTCTGCTAAAATATGATTATACATTATCTAAAGTCAGATCGTCATTAGGACTTGTTCAGACGCTCATATGTCTTTTTCATTTAATATTTCACAAAACATGCCGCACACCTGGCAGACCAACATATTCATTTATTTGTTGCCATGCAATATACGTCCTGTTTTGTCCCGGTAATGTTCCAAGCGGATATTTCAAACTACTGGATGGCGAAAAATGGACAAAATTAGCTACTCCCCCATGGCTACAGGTATAGTTTCTATCAGGTTTCTATCCATCAGTAAAGAAATGCACTTCCTTTCTTTGGACACTAGAGGCATCATCCGTATATTTACGGATCTACGGACACAAGTCATATTTTGAAATTCCCATGGTTCACTTGTGTCGCCATCAAACAGCACCAGGCAGATAAAGACAAGCGGCAAATAAAAGACAATGAGGATATTTACTCACCTCCAGGAAATAAATCAGCAGTATGGAAATATTTTGGATTTCAGAGAAAAAGACGGGTCAACAGACAAAGCTGTATGCAAACAATGTTGTAGAGATTAGCATGTCACACCACTAACTTGTTGCTCTTCAAAGGTTAGGCAAAAAAATGTGTATGCAGACTGAAATTCAACTGTGCTGTTCTGTCAGGAGATGCAGTGACTTGAGCCAAATCTGAGTTCAAAAAAGTATAAATAACACATGTAATTTGTTAAGCTGTGAGTAGAGGAAAAGTCTGTTAGCCACTAGGCTAATTTATGAGATGTGAAAGTGCTAAAGCTAACACTTCTTGTGTCTATAAACCTTAACAGTTATAATTGAGCCGAATTCTATACTTCTGTGCAGGCCTGTTTAAATCAGACCCCTAATGAAACTGAATTGAAATCTTATTGTTATATCCGCAAATATTCTCTGGTTGACCAATGAATCGATTTAATGTTGCATCATGATGAAACTGGTGATGTACACTCCTAGTTACTGTGTTACTAATTTTAAGATCACAGCAGACCATGGCAGAAGAAGCAACGGGGACGCGAAGATGGTATATAACACGTGTCGTGACAATGGTGAGTATGTATCTCACACTGTCCCTCCCATTCCTACGCGTATTGCATCTTGAAGACACGTTGCACTAATTTCTGAGAACATGCACAACTAATGTTCCAAATACAGACAGGATATGTGGGGCAGCCATCATGTGGATGCAAACACATGTAAACACGTAGCAAGTATGTCTCCGGCCTCAGAACAGAATTTTGCATGAAAAAAAATAATATTTGTTTTAACTTTTTAACCATCATGTGAAGCTTTGAGTGGAAAATGTTTATTAATGCACATACTGCACAAGGTATAGGTATTATTATAGTCTATACCACTGTCAGTAAAATTAATCAACCTTCAGCAATCACAGCCGTCCTACAAATTAATTTCTTGCCTCCACAAGCCGTCATGGCTTCTTGACTCAACAGTTAACAACTTTTTTTTTTTTTGTAAGTAGCTAAATTACATTTCAGAACTGCATCCAACTGGCTACTTTTCTGCCAAAGATGCTGGCAGAAGTGACAGTTTTATCACAGCGAAAATCTGGCTGTGGGATTTTCATGGCCCGTCTGCAAGGATCCAACGGCACACAGTCTCTGGTGTTCATATTTGTTATGCTGCTTCAGTCAAAAACAGAAAATAAAAATGACGCTCGAGTGTTTAATTGCTCTGCCGCTTTAATTTTCTTCCCCTTCTGCAGATCAGTGATGGTAGAGCTGTTCTCTGGAGGTCAAGTTTTATTACAATATCAAAACCGATCCACTGAGAGTGACATTTTTCCAGCTTTCTGTTGCATCATCTGTCAGAAATGAAAATCTGAGCTTGTGATATTTTAAATGAACTAACAGCTCAGCTTGTGCCTTGTGGTTTTCTAATTGAATTGCATAGATTTCCTTCATGTTCATAAACAAATACAGCTGAACTCACTGGTCGCATTTTTTGTTTTCCATGCCCGAGTGAACACGCCATGTTCCCTCTCTGCAGCCTACACGCTCTGTAATGTCCTCCAACTAGATAGATCCCTATGAGAAGATAATGATTTTGCACACAGCCATGATCACTACTTAACATGACAGACGCTCATCCATGTAGAACAGCAGGGTGGCAGAGAGGAAAATTCATAGTGAGTGCGGCTACGTTTCGGGGTAATAACGTTGATGGATTCTGTATTTCGCCTTATTTAAACTTTAATTATTGAGAGAGTATAAATAAATTCCTTCTCTTGACAGGAATGAAAAGCCACAGAGCTTCAACTCTCCCCGTCCTGTATTTCATGAATTTATGTATAATTCTGTGTGAGATTGGAAAAAGTCAGCTGCTAATAATGATGAAGGAACTTAAAACTTTCTCAGACTTCCTTCCAGATGTCTGTTGAGCACGACATTACCAAAAATCAGAAGAATAAGATTACAGTGAATTACGCTGAGTCATAGCAGAGTGAAGAAATAAGTGTAATAGTCTATCAGACTCAATATACCTCAATATCCAGGGGTGGAACGCAATGAAGCACATTTATTCAAGCTCTGTACTTACATACAAATTTGAGGTACTTATAGATTCATCAGTTAGGACTTAGTGTTACAATCCCTGGAGTTTCAGCATGCTTCATAGGAGTTTTGGCTGTCACCACCTGGCAGCCTGGCAGCCCACCTCGATCGCTCACACCTTTACAGCCTCTACTCGCCACTTAAGTTACAAGGTCAGCGTAGCGCAATCTCTTGCGTTCAAACGCCTCCTCCATGGCATCCTATCTAGGATAGTTAGTTCTATGGGGAAAGCACACCGACAGGACTGCGACCAGAGGATCAGGTCTGGTCGTACTGTACTTGAGTCTTTTCTTTTCATGCCATTTTCTTAAAGCTTCATTATGTGTGCTAGAGGGAAAAAAAGACATTGAAAAGTGCAAAAGAAAAAAAAGTGCAGCATGTGTTTCTTTCATGTCAGGTTCAAACTGGACACAGAAGCTCCGCAAAGTACCCCAGAAAGCCGGCGAGTGCTGCTTGCTTCCTTTTGGTACCCATGTTAACCAGTTGGACTGGTCACACAGGACGCAGCGTGGAGCTCAGTGGCCAGCTTGCGATCTGTGGTAACAGTCAGTGTCTGATCTATTTTCTGCGTGAGCAAAACTGGCGAGAAAACACACTGATAGTCTGTCATATTCAATATAAGGAAATATCGCATATGAAATGAATGATCTGATTCTGATAAATTATAAAATATACATCCCATGCTTGCCAAAACATTTCACTTTCCTGCCACCCTCAGACAGGGGCAGAGCCTGACGTTGTAAACGATGGGGGCTCAGCCCAAACCTAGAGGGGGTCAAGAGCATGCTCCCCATATACAGTGGCTATATGCACCATTTTTTAAGCCATCAGAGATAACAGAATGCCTAAAAATCTGCACATCATTTGGGAAAAGATGCCAAGTAAAAAAACAAGCCTCCTGTAGAGCCCACATCCTATTTTGTATCTAATTGTTCTCCCGCTGTCTTCATTATTCTGAAACCACAACACAACAAATGCTGTGGATGACTAATTTCACTCCTGCCACCTAAAAAGAGGCAAAACTGTCGGATGTTACTAGTTCTAAGTTACATAACGTAGGTAGGGGTGGACTTTGGAAATAACAGACTTACTTAACTTGAATCCTGTTTTTGTTGTTGTTGTTCTCATATGCTGGAGTAAAGCTCACAGAATTGATGTTAAGATGACAAATCTAATACATCTGAATCCATCCCATAATTAAGAAATGATTTATACCAGATTTAGCTGTTAGCTCATTTCCATCCTTCGTCCCTGGACAGGTGAACGGAAACAAGGGTGGTGTAGACTGTTAGATCTGTTTGAATGAGAATTAAAATGAAAAGAAAACTGAACAATAAACACTGTAACAGAAGCCCCAAATTTCTCTCTGTGAGACGGCAGCCAGAAAATTAGACAGAAACTTTGAAGCTGCCTTAGAGACCAACTGAGGTTTTGTCTTGTTGTGTTTCTGATGTCAAACTAACAAAGTGTGAAACATACAGTGTTGAGACACCATTACCTGATACGTTTATCTGTTATTTTAATCCCCTGCCATTTTATCACCAAGAGACGAACCTCCATCTCATCTCAGCTGGGGAACTCTTATCAGAGGCAACAACTGGAACACCTGTTCCCCTTTCCTATTTGACACTTAACCGTTTAGTTTTCCCAGTAAAGACCAGCAAGTTACACCAGTTAGATAGATCAACCTAATTATCTATCTCTTAAATATCAAAAAGGTTGAACGAAATTTAGGGCATCAAGTAAACATGCATGTTTCCAAAGTACATTTTGGGCTTATAGTTGGATCAGTTATACACGTTATAGCCAAGGATTTTCTTTCTTTTTCCTTTATGGAACTGGTAAAAGTCTCGTTGGGATTACACGTCTCTCTTTCAAAAGAGAAACGGCAACAAAACAATGCACGAAAACAGCATTACAACAACAAATAAAATACAGACAACATAAAGAGGCCAAGATAACTGTCACACAGGACACAAGAGAGCACAGAGAGTATAAATTAAGTCTTCCTTTGTGTTTCCCATTCTTCACTTTTCTGTACACTCCTTAACTAATGCATCCCCCGCTCATTTTTTCTGTCCTCTCATTTCTGCTATCACCCGTTCCTCTGCCGCTGGCGAGGCTGCTCATGCCTGGGAGCTACAGGCCAACACTAATTAATAATTAGTGAAGTATCTTTGTAAAGTTGGAAAAGTCTAAGAAAGACTCCTGTTTTTTTTTTTTGTTTTTAGATCAAAATGAAATAAATAAACAAACATATATCAGACTCTGCTGCCTTGCGTTAAAAAGAGCAAATTAAAGCAAAGTAAAGAAAAGAGCGTGTCTTTTTTGAAATGTAAACCAAAGTCGCAAACACTCTTTACAGCTGGAAACATTTTTTTCCCCCATGTTTTATGTGCTGCTACAACTTAAAGCTGCTCTGTGGAGCTGTCCAGTAAACAAACCAAAGTTATGTTTTAAAACCATTGTCCTTTTGCGCTACTGGGGATCATAAACTCCACAGGATCAACATGAAATACATATTTCTCTGCCTCAGTATAGGGCTGCAACTGATGTTTATTTTCATCCTCATTTTTTCTTGATTAATTGTTTGATGTATGAAATGTAAGAAATTACTGAAAAAATGACAATCTAGTAAAATCACAGTTTTTTAGAGTCGAATGTGACGTCTTTTGTACTCTGTTTTTTCTGACGAACAGTCTAAAGCAGAAAGATATTCAATTTACTGTCATACATGACAAAGATAAGCAGATTGGTCAAATTTTAGAAGCTGAAACCAGAGAATTTTTGGCATTTATGTTTGAAAAATGATTGAAATGATAAATGGATTATCAAAAAGTTGCAGATTTTCTTTCAACAGATTAATCGATTACTTTGACTTCAGTACTTAAGTAGCTGTGGTGCTGCTAACTTAAGTTACGTCCAGACAAGGTAAGGAAAATGTATTCATATTGCATGTTTTATACCCTAAAGCTGCGTGATGAGTTGAAACAAAGCACAAATATAAATCAGTTTATTTTTTTGGCAGATATTTAGATGAGGAAAGGTTGTATTAGGAGAGTGCATAGTTATTTTGTTACACTGGGTGGTACTTATAATTAATTATTTATTTACTTGGGTGGTAAATAGCCTCGGAGCAGTTGTGTATTAGTGGTAAATAAATTTGGGAATTTGTTGAAATAATAGGCCTATATGAGTTAAAATAAGAAAAAAAGGGGTGGGGACATATGAGTCTGTTTGTTTTTTATTATTTTTAGTTCGAAATAGTCATTCATTCATTCATTCAAAGTGACAGCATATCCAAAACGCTTTGAAAATTAAAAAACACAAGCTTATTAATAGAAAACAGAAATGCAAAAGCCGACTCTTGTTGCATAGACATGTGGAAGAGAAAAGTTCTTGCCTTTTTGAGAAAGTAAGTGAAACTATAGTTACTTTCACTCCGTGACTGTCACTAATGAGCATTTTGCTTAATGTCTTCATTCAATTCATATTTATGAAAATGGGTCTCTGGTTACCATGGAGACAACTGAAAACCTTTCACTGAAGCATAACTTGAAAACAACGGGCGACTGTTTAATTCTGTCAAGCGACACTTATCAAAAGCATGAGCTACCTACCAATTATCAACCTTAATATTGTTATGTCTAATGACTAATGTTAGTCGTCTCCTGTTAATGTGCTTGTGGTTTTTTTTCTGAAAGGTATTGTGAATATGCAGTTCGTTCAAAACACCTCAGCCTCCGTAGACAAATGAAAGAAGCAGTAAAAATTAAGTCATCAACAATTAATTAACACTCTGTCCTGCATATACTGGATTATAGGAGAACACAAGGCATCATTAAACAGCGGAACGTAATACAACAGAGCAGAAAATATGCAGCCTCTGACAGAAAAGTCATGGCACAGAAACAACAGTGCTGAACACACAGATGGCTGAGTCCCAGTCCAAATGCTGCGAGGCTGATCCAGTATCTCCGCCTAATTAGGGCAAGAGGAAAGAAGGATCATTTCCAAACCAGACGGTTTGGGCCTGCATGTGGACAAGTCCCAAACTCAAAAGTCTGTGCCCTCAGTCTCTTTACATCCTCTGCTAAATATCATAAATTCAATTCAATTGTAACTTAATTGCAATGCTTGTTAATCTCTTCTCCACGTTTTTTGTCTGGTGACTGCTTTTCATGTGTCAATAAACAGTAACTTCATCAGTTCACATTTAAAGAGCGTCTCAGTCTCTGGTTTAATGTAAAGTCAAAGAAAATATAGACAGGCCAATGCCCTGAAGGACAAGGCTGGCAATAGTCTCTATTTTTCTTTTAACTGATAGGATTTCATCCAAACCAATGTCATTATGGATTCTTGGCATCAATTTGATTCTTTATGGTTTCCTGTATTGATACCTGGTCAATTTTGTGTGGGGGAAAAAGTACACCTACAGAGGTTGATATGAGAAAATACAACAACTTTTTTTTTCGTTTTAGTCTTCTTAGCCTGCTCGAATGGCCCTTATTACAACAGGATATTTACCCTCAGTAATGGACATGCTGCTCAGTTGAGAAGCAGCGGAACTCATGCAAATTCCTTGAATTTAGGCCCACGTAGCATCGAAATGATTATTTCACAGAAATTACAAGCAACACTGTTATCATCTTGTGATGAAAGCCATGCCTTGGACTGATTCTTTCTCTCCACCAAGTTTACAGCAGTGTAGATGCCTGATGTTTGATGTCATTGTTTCGCAATATACAACTTTTTGTAAAAAAAAAAAAAAATGCCGGGATCAAAAGTGAGGCAAAAGATTTCAATGGATCAGACTATTTGGAACCAGTTCTCAACTAGAGCTCGACAGGGGTGTAACAATATATCAATCTGGATTGATACATCAATTTAATAATCAACAATCCAATATCGCTGATGCAAAGTGGCAACACTGATACATACTGTCATCTTTAACAGTTTTATTATGAAATCCCCAAAGCACATCTGTGTCACAATTTCTGTCCAAGAACACCTCAAATCAAACCAAATATTTAATCAATGCTAGCAGACTAGCGTCAGGCAGATAATGGTAAGCAGCCAAGAAAAAGACAATGCACATATTAACTGACATCGTGTCATATTGATCGCAATCTTTTTGTTGCAGCAAATATCATATCGTTGTCCAAATAATCAATGTAATATTGTATCACAATGCAACTTGTGATTTACACCCCTGGTTTTTGATTCCCATCCCAAATTCTGTTAATCCACACTTTCTGACTTCCCTATCCTATCTAAGACACTCAGCCCCTGGCCGAAGCTGTGAATCCCTAAAAACTGGTCTATAATATGTTTTTTAACCTTTTAAACATGCTCAGTAATTTCCTAAAACTACTGGGCACTGTATTTCTTAGCAAACTTTACCCAAAAAGGAGTAAATGGTGCATTTCTTGGGGTCTCAGCTACAGATTAAGATGTGGACTGCACTTATATAGCACGTCAGAAACTTGTCTTACTCTAGGACATTAAACTAAAGACCTTGCAATTATCGGACAACCTGCTCCATCACCTGAGCCCAAGGCCCCCCTTGGCCAGTTTTCTCCTGGCTTGTATTCATGACAGGAAGACGATGTATGTACGATTGAGTCAGAATAAACTACAGTGTGCATGTTCATTGTAATGAAGGAACAAGATGCCGAATTGTTGCACTGAGTGACTCATTATTCTGTTTTTATCATTTTCTGGGAAACAATGGAGGTCTCTCTCACAGATGACTATGCTTCAGTATGTCAGGATTTGTAAACACAAGCAATACATGTTAACTGGATCAATTCAATGATAGTTTTAGCCTTTATGGGATTTGCTGACAGTAAGAAAAACACAGGATATCAGGAGCCTCACTCTTTAAAATCAACTAAAGTGCTGCAGAGGAAGTCACAGAGTTCTGACTGAGACACTTTTTCACACCACCTTCCTCGGCTCAGTCGGCTGATACTGATTGCTGCAACTGCTGATTGTTCGGTGAGGTTTCCAGGGAGTTTTTTCCCCCGTGGCATGGACCCAATACATGTGAGAGTGTATACATGCTTTGCATTTGTGCAGCATACGTGTGTGTACGGTGCACCAGTGTGTGAAAGCAGGAGAAAGAGAGAAAGATAAAGGTATCCCACAGTTCAAAGCTGTGACCTAAATACAGGTACCGTGGTAATGTGCCATATTGGATCTTCTCTCAATAGCCTGAAAAACACCTATTGAAATGCACCAGATTTGGAGCCTTTTCCTTTGGACCCAGAGCTCCTCAGTCTTCAGTGTGTTTTGAAACGGCAAAACACTTAAGCGTGTGATGCTTTTTTTTTATTTAACAGCATTTTTATTTCAATTCGAGAACGGACGAACCTGCATTTAGGTGTAAAGCCACAGGATATGTGATCGAATGATTAGAAAATGTACAAAACACGTCTGTAGGTGAAAACTATAG
This sequence comes from Epinephelus awoara, assembly GCA_035609425.1. Taxonomy (NCBI): domain Eukaryota; kingdom Metazoa; phylum Chordata; class Actinopteri; order Perciformes; family Serranidae; genus Epinephelus; species Epinephelus awoara. The sequence continues at coordinate 19,968,059 of CM069306.1, read as the reverse complement.
CTCCGAGTAAACGACCGAACAAGAATTACAACATGTTTGTCAGGTCTTATACCAACTGAATTACGTGTGAAGCTAAGTCTGCCATCCCCTCTGTCAATACACGGAGATATAAAGCACAATGAGAGACGTAGGAAGAGGTGACAAATCACCACTTAAGCTTCTGCTGCCTGCCCACACTGCAGAACAATGCAGACCTGGCCATATGTGAAAACCATTCAACACTATGACAACTGTGGGAAAATATGGTGCCTTTTAACTTGTTGCCAAGCGTATGAAATATGAATTAGGAATATCTGAAATGGTCAGTGAGTTCATCGCTGCAGTGTTGACCCTGTCCGTCTGACATTCTCTTAACTGTGAGGCGCATAAAGGGAAAGTGGACCTCGACCAATAACTCTTATCCACCAGACATGTAGGTTTTGTAAACGCGGGAACACGCGCTTAAAAATAGGCAACACACTCCCTTCCCATTGCCAGTAGACCAAAGCTCTACAGCTATGCAGTCAAGTACGCCATGAAACACCATGAGACCAATGAGACCGGCTGACCAACACATGCTGCAGCATTACCCAACTTAAAACACCTCTGGGTGCTCAGTCCGTCTCACCTAAAACACCCCATGTCTCAGTGGCTGTCCCTGGGTTGGATGTAGAGAGAGGCTGCTCGCACCTCCGCTTCTGGCATAACATAAGTAACAACACAGCGGCCGCCGTGGAGCACTCCGCCTCCCCCTCATGTTATTCTTATACACACACAGAAGACTGTAAGGTGCTTTCACATGAATTAATTCGTTCATTTATGCAATCAGCTTTGTAAAATAAAAAGGCTGCATACTGCTTCCAGGTAAAATTTTACAGTATGCAATTACTGGACCTGATGCAGACATGTGTATATCCCACAATGGATGAGTGTGAGCAGCTGCAGATGGATGCAATGTGACTGGCAGCCCCTGGTTTAAAAGCTCAGATATGGAGGTAGGTTGGATGGGAAAGGGACCTGGACAAGAGCCACATTACATGCAAGGAAATGAATCTGTTTATATAATTATGGATTGTACCAATGCAGTATGACATGTTTTAATAAAAGAGAAAAATAAATCATGAATTGAAATCAAAACGTTTTAGGCAACAAGATGCATCGATTATTGTTTTATCATCGAATCCTTGCCCCCTGAATCGTAGTAAAGTTGAATCATGAGGTGTCTGGAGATTCCACACCAAACCAACATCACAGGCCGAGTGTTGAAATGCCCAATGTTGCCTATATCTTGGCCAAAAAGTTCACCTGAACACACCGCAAAGACGACAGCCAACAGCCAACTAGCATGTATGTCCTGCCCCTGCGTGAGAGGAAGCAACTCTCCATCGCAGCAGGCAGCTGTAGACTGCATTCGCCGTACAATAAGGTAAAGCTAAAGATCCATGGGACAGATTCAAGAAGCTAAACTGTAACCACATTAACAATACAACCCGATGTTGAAAGAACATTAACACAATCATGAATTGTTTCTCCTAAACAGCTCAATCTCTAATAACATAATCCTTCCTAATATAACCATTTTGGTTTAATCTCACACCCTCTTTACTTTTTAGTTCGCTTCCCTCACTTCTGTTTCTCTTTTCGTGCTGAACTGCCAGTCAGAGTGATCTGATTCACCGTTGGGCTCCGCCATCTCCGACGCTGCTGCAACATGCTGAATTGGCTGAAAAAAAGCTGACAAGGTTCCAGCTGGTGCCAACGGTAAGGGACATACCGCCAAAACCGGGGTGCCAGATTGACGAATTGGTGTGTCAGGGCCTTGAGTGGGTTATTTGTCTGGCAGGAAAGGGAACCAAGGAAGATATTTTAAGCCAAACCATGATCTTCTCTTCACTCTTCATAGTTTTTCCACCCAAATCTGATCAAATATCAACCACAGTAGCAGAGCAGAACACAGGTTTTGGTTTGGAGGGGGTTTCTGACACCTTCTGGAGGGCATAGACAAGATGTCGTCTCTCTGAGGGACGCTTTCACCGAATGTGTTAAAGAAATTCTGCTGTATCATATGGAATCTGCTTGTTTGCCATCAATAAAAAAATATTCAGAAAAAAAATGCGCATTCTTAAATATTGTACTCTTCTTTATTTTGAGTATACAAACACGTTGGCTCTGAACCAAGTTTGTTTCTCGCCCCAAAGACCTGCAACCGTTCTACTTCTGATTGGCTAGTAGCCTAACTTTGGTCTGGTTGGGAGTGAAAGCCATAGGTTGAGGGTCTTTGTTCAAAGCGCTTCTAACAGAGCCCGTCTACTGTCTGTGACGCACGCATGCATCCAGTTCCAACTTTTTTTTTTCTTTCCCGCCAATCACCGCAAACCGGAAATCCAGTGCGGTGCCGGATTCCCATCACCTCTGCATTCTTTAGTAGAGAATAACCCCCCAAAACCTGTGTGCAAGATTTCAATGTTTCCATAACAGTTACAGTTGTAAGACTTAATAAAAGAGTGTATGTCAGATCTACAAAAGCATCACTGACTGACTACAATAATCTATGTGCTGGGAGTCAGCGACCACAGCTAACTTTAGGTACTGATCAATAAAATATTCCTCATAGGGATGAACTGAAGAACACGCTAAGCACTTACTTCCAACTTTGACAAAAAAACGACAGATGACGACAGCTAACTGTCATTTGAAGTCATAAATTGCTCAAAAAGAAGCCAAAATCTTACTAAAATGCTTCAACTTCCATAGAAAAAAACACCATCAACTCTGTACATTGGAAGCAGAGGAATATTTGTAAACTAATGGAAGTGCAATAAAAAAACTTCCACTAGTAGGCTCCTTAAATATAATTACCTCATGACTGGTGAGCTGTAGATGAAATTAACAAGCTCTGGCAACACGCTGCTACAAGGCACAGCACATCATCAGTGTGTGTGTGTGTGTGTGTCTTTTTAAATCTCCTCTCTACTTTGATTAAGATGAAAGTAATGGGAAGAGGACTGTTTACCCAAAATATTGTTTTGCAGCATTTTGGCTCTCGAACAAACGTGCAAACAAACACAAACACTCCTGGACTTTGTGCTGAGTGTTTGCATAAGACAAACAGAAGGAGTGGAAAAAACAAACAAAAAACAAATAAACAAGACAATGTCTGAAAATGACAAGTCTTCACATTTTCGGTCAATTATTCATTTGCTTTGTGAATTCCGTGCAACTTAGCGAGATTATTGTTTGCTTTCGTGAGACGTGGTGTGCAGACAATACAACACACTGTAGATGTTTTTTTATCCATTATTTAAAAAGAAATTAAACCCAATAAATGAACACCGGAGTTATCAAACAAGATAAGAATATAAAATACAAAATGAGAATAACGTCAGTCTACCAAATCTCTCATGGATCACTGAGAAAGCAGCTTCCTTGCACTTTATTGCCCAGACCACACACACACACACACACACACACACACACACAAGTCGGCTGAATCTTAAAAAGAACATTAAAAGAGACGGCCCTAACAGGAAGCCTGGAGGGTGCCAACAAATCCTTTAAATGTGCTTAGTTTAACAGATGCCCAGTGCATCTAGCGTTTATACATAAATAAGCTCTTAATCAATGAGCTGTGCTGTCTGCGGAAAGATGATGTGAAGAGCCACATCCCACAGACATCCCTCCCTCCTGATGGTCCAGGCAACCAGGGGGAGAGAGATCTTTAATCCTTGAAAGACTTCTGATTTCCTCCGAGAGGGGAAGTTCCTTCGATGCAATGATGATACAAAGTACAGGTGTCTGATACAATATCTGTGTGAAATCACACTCGTCAGAACTCAACTGGTGCCTCAGCAGACAAACATGAAAAATCAAACTTAGAGGTTTTATAGTATGCTTATAAAAAGGACAAAAGTACGCCCAAAATCGAGACAGTGAGTTTTGAAAACTCTAAACAGCAGTAGCTAAAGGTACAAATGTAATTTTGATAAGCAGGGATGGGAATCGAGGGCCAGTTCCAACTGAGTCCAAATTGTCCAATCAATTGAAATCATTTGCTTCTGAGCTTATCGACTCCTTTCATTGGTGCCAGCATGTTTTTCTGGCAGTTGCCCGTTGCAGAACAATGACATCAAACGGTCCAAAGTGCTTCAATTCATGATAAAAGATGACACATTCTGTCATAGCATACTAACGCTGCGCTGTGTCACATGCCTTTTTTTCTACTCTCCCAGAGATAATACAAAAGGAGACTCACACTGAAAACCTGTGTAGGCCCACTTTTTTCCACACTGAAACAGGGCTGGGCGATATGAACAGAAATTCATATCTCGGTATTTTCAGGGTGACTGGTGATTTTCAACGTAATGGGCTTCATGTGTGGTTACAAGTCAAAGCCACATTTGAGACACCACTAGCAGTTTTGTAAGAACAGACTGTGATCAAAATAAAATGCAAAGACAGAATGAATCTAGTGCTGGAAAATGTTTTAAATCTTTTAATTTATTTAGGCTTTTAATCTTATTTACGTGCATAGCATCAACAGAGAGGCCAAGGGAGGGAAGGAGCTAGAGACCCTGTAAGTGGTATATACGTCTTAAATATGAAATGTCTGTGTCTGTCGTCTGCATTCAGGCACCGTCTCCATGTCACACATTAGACTACAGCTACCAAGAAGACGGGCGAAATGATCCACCTCACACACAAACTGGCAACCAAACGCTCACCTCATACAATCAAGCAGCTCTGTCTCCTGCTGTATTATACTGTGCATGTGCTACTGCGATAATTTCATTCATCTCACAGACTGATTTAGCGTAGCACGTGCAACATATAGACCGATGTCACACTGTAGACTAATTAAAAGACAGAGTAAATATAATAGCAGGTCTGTGTCTGAGTGTTGATGGAGAAGTTGTGAGTGAGTGAGTGAGTGAGTGAGTGAGTGAGTGAGTGAGTGAGTGAGTGGGGCGGAGAGTGTAAGAGAGGAGAGTTGCACTGAGGCATACTGTAGCTTTTCGTAACAGGGTGATGTAACGTGACCCTATATCATTATAAACAGTGTTGTCTAAAGCTATATCTGGCTTTAAAATATATCAATATATTGTATATAGGCGTTATATCGCCCAGCCCTACACTGAAATCTGATCAGGAATCTATAAGGGAACTGATAGAGAATCAGACTGATAAGCAGAATCGATAATGGCATTGGTATCAATAAAATCTTTTCAATTCCCATCCCTATCCATAACATCCAGATAAACAGTCTACGCAGATTGCATCACAGGTTCTTGCGCAATATATCTCCACAATCTTATGACTTAAATGAGTAACATCAGTGAGATATTGATACTCATAATGTATCCCTGTCTCTTTAAATATGCATGGGAATTGGGGCTGAAATAATTGATTGCTTAACCAATGTATTGATATTTTAAATGTTAGCCTCTGGTTTGTTTCTTTTAATGTATACCATTAACCTACCCAGGGAGCGCAAATGAGAATAAGCCTTTTGGTTAAATCACATTTACATCATATTGATGATAATTCACGTGTATTATTCTTAGTAAATAAATGAATGAAATTAGGTAAAGCAATTAGTTGATAGGCTGGCATTTTTGATAACTGCAGATATAGCTTCTCAAACATAGGGGTGTACTGTTTGTATTTGTCTTCTACAACTTTAAACTGAATGTATTTTAGTTTCAGGTTATTGGCTGAGCAAAATAAGCAGTTTAAAGACTTCTACCTGGGCTCTGGGAAGTTGTAATCAGACATTTTAGGACATAAATTATTAATCAAGAAAATAATAGACAGATTAATGAAAATGACGGTGCGCTAGAACTGTAATGAAATTTGTTTTTCATGTCCCTCTTTCAGTGAGGCTTTAGTTTTTTTCACCAAAGTCAAAGAATTAGATATGAGCGAGAGGACTAAAACGTGGATCCTCTGATCCAAGGATCCCTCAAAATATCACGTCGCTGCCTCATCAGTCAACAAATATTTGTCCGATCCTAATATTTCCTGAACTTAACAAAGGTCAAATCTCAAGCTTAAATTCGCTGTCATCCAAAGGCTTTAGGAAGCTATTTCTGTATTGCAAGCTTTAAGCCTCATCAGTTCTAATCAACTCAAATGCCAGGCTGACCGGACCTGCTGCCTCGTACAACCAGCCTGTTCTGCTCCTGATGCTGAGCATTTTTTAAAATGACAACAACCACTCCCGGCTGTCAGGCATGTTATGGGGCTAATTTCAGATTAGACAATGTTGCACATGTCAGAGGCAACTGTAAGCATCAGTGGCTGATCATCCACAGGGAACATGAAGGCTTTACCAACAAAAAAGACACATGAGGCGCAGCAGGAGGGAAACCACATTTTTTCCAGCAGGGGGACAGAAGGCATAAGAGGTTTAGGAGACAGTTGGGATGCAATCTCTCTAGCTAGCTATTTTCTGACAGCTGACAGAGGATTGCAAGTTGGTGACACGACGTCAGAATTTGTAAAAAGCCAAGGTACAGCAGAGGTTATTTGTATGCGCAGCAATGGTATGTTAAATGTAAGATTAGATGAAACGTAAGACGACGGCTCTGAGTTTTGACAGACAGCTGATCAAAGATTCCAGGACTACATGTAGCATGTGCCACGCTGAACTGACTCTACTCTGGATTATATCTCGGAGATCACCGGTCGGTTATGTGAGCTCTAATTTGCTCTGACACATCCATACGAAGCACGGTCAGATGATGTCATTATGATGAAATGCACCCAGTGCAGATCGTCTTTCCAAACTGGAGCGTGAAGGGCAGAGGCAGTTTTAATTTCCCCTGTTAGGAGATCAGATGTGATAAAATGAGATGAGATGAGAGCATATGTTGTTGCTATTGCCGAGCTGCTGTATTGATTAGTTCATGACAATCTGTCGTATTTCCTTATGAAGTGACAGCTCTGAGGGAGCACCTGTGGAGATGCTGTCAGTTAAACCTGATACAAATTAATCATCATATCGTCTTTTTTAATCCAAGAGCCCTTTCTGAGGACATCTCAAAATTCCCTTTGGAAGTAACTTGTAAATCACAGTGTCTTTGTCTTTAACGTGCCTATCCTGCAGTCCTCAAAAAAACCTTCAATATAAAATAACTAAAATTAATAACTTAAGAAGAAAAACAAGGCTACAGGCGTGCTATGCCAACAGCTCTGTGAGGTTGTACTTTTAAGCACAAAATTACTTTGGGCTGCGTGCTAACATGCTCACAGTGGCAATGTTAATGCTTAGCAGGTATAATGTTCACCAAGTTTACCATCTAAGGCTTTATTCAGACTGCAGTTTAATTGGATTTGTTAATCAAATCAGATCTTACAGACAGACTTCTACATCAAAGCGAAAGCATAAGAACTGAACCTTTGCTAAGTTCCACCCCTCGAATGTAGACATAGCATAGCATTGGCCAGCTCCAACAAGGGTCTGATGTCATCGGGGCTGTCCACCATGGACTCTAATCCAATCGTTTAAGATTTTCTAAATTTTCAGGTTAGTTTTGTGGATTTAAAGCTAAACGTGAGTTCGGGGCACATTGTGCATTAATGATTATCATTACCTGGAGAGGTTGGAAGGAAATACATGTTTCTTTCCTGTTCCAAAACCAAAGCCTGAAAACCTAGCAACTGAAGATATAGTCTACTGAATGTACACACATGCTACTTTTGCTTTTCATGATTCAATTCTAATAAGACCTACACTACAGGAACCAGTGGAGGGAAGCAGGAAAACTGTGTCGATATTGAACCAGCTGTGTGGCATCGCAGTGTGTGCAGATGAACGTTGTTTGACTTCTCTCAGAACTGCCCACCTGCCCTGGTGGCAGCACTGGGGAAAACCAAACACCGTTCATCTGCACACACTGCGATGCCACACAGCTGGTTCAATATCAGCAAAGTTTCCCTTTATATTCATTGTGTTCTGTGGTGATCAGCAGTGATGTGGTGGTTCACTTTTACACTGTGATCTGTAGCCTATAGTTTGGCTTTAGCTTCTAACTATCTTTGTCTTTTGAACCTGTTGTTGCTGCTGAGTCAGTTTGACATCCTGGATATATCCTTCAAACACAGACTGTAGACCCCTCTGTCTGCTTCTCTCTGGAATCACTCTTTCATATTTCCAAATATATTATAATATTTCTACAGGGAGTGCAGTTAGTTACAGTGTGGGTCCATGATTTCGCCCTCTAAACAATCTTGCTGTCAAGTCGCAGTTATTTATTTCAATTTATTTCGGCGTCTCTCTGTGGACTTTTGTTCTCCATGTTGTCCTCAACAGGACAACTAGCAGCATGGATTCTGCTCAGCACTTTCATCACTCTGAATTTGACGTTGTCGCTGTTTGTCGGGATCAAAGACACTTTGAAAACCAGTTTAAGCAGCCAGTGTCATGACTAAGACACATCTGTTGAAATCCAATTGGAATCAAATTTCAAACCACCTTCAAATGTGGATCTGATTTGCATGTTTTTTGCTGTCCAGACTTACTAAAATCTGATCCAAATACACTCTGGGCATGCAAAAAAAAAAATGCTGGCAGTCTGAACAAAGCCTAGTTGAGCATATTAGCATGCTAACATTTGCTTCTAAGCACCAATCACCCATGTAAAACTAAAGCTGAAGGGTGTTATTACTTGTCCAAATATTTGTTCAAAGTGGTGGACTGACCGACTGATATTGAAATACTAGCCACACTGCAAGAATGAATAAAAACGTGACATTACATATTGTATGTTGCACTTCTACAAGTCAGAACCTACAGCTAAGGATCTGCTTTATAAAGATGGAAGTACAGGTTTGGCCAATATAAAGCAAAATCAATAATGAGGATGATGGAAGCAGAGCTACCAACCACCAGCTGAGATAATAAACACCGGTGGGCAGTGGCGCTGCTCGCCAGGATGCCGACAACTAAAAGAAGCCAAATCAGTAAATTTTACTGTGGACTGTTTGTCATATTCTGTTGCCCATGTGTAACTATGGGGGGCTGTCTTTCTTTTACACTGGGTGGCATCACATGGTGGCAGGGGGTTAGAATCTTCACAGAGTTATTAGAAAGACAAGAAAAGTTAGAACCTGGCTGTGAGCAGAAAAACGTCAATTCATGGAAATGTAATCGACATTTAGGCTTAAAAAAAAAGCTCCTATACTTTATACATGTGTTGAGACGCAATGAATCACTGATGAATACCTCCTACTGTAATGTGAGTGAAAACTTCCAATTTAACTGCACTTAACTGATGGAGAGAAAATAAACAAATGAAGGGAACTGTGTTAAGTTTAATGATCAAGAGACCAAACTTTTAAATAACAACTGGCTGAACCGGCAGCCGACAGTAACTCAAGGGAACTACCTGGATTGTTCAGTGCATTGATTTCCAACTGTCTGTGACTGAGTCAATGTGTGTGCAGGTGTGTGTGTGTGTGTGTGTGTGCGTGTGTGTGTGTCTGGGGAGAGAAAGAAGGCTGTGTCTCACTAACGGCCTACATGCACTCCTCACAGGTAATTGAAGTGAGATTGAGGAGTTGTAATTGGAACTCAGAGTGTCTGTCTGAAGCTTACACACACACAAACATACACACACACACACACACACACACACACACACACACAGCGGGACAGGCGAGGTGAGAGGGTAACAGTCTCAGGTGAGTCTATGCTCAGGGCTTTTGCTTTTGTCTGGAAATTGAACCGCTCCAAAATACCCCCCCTCTAAATTTAGGTAAACTAACACAAGCCTGAGTGTGTGTGTGTGTGGGTGTGTGTGTGGGTGGGTGTAAGATTGCCAGAATACATGCATTTTCTATGTGTGTGTGTAAATACAAAAGTGTCTACTTGTATGTGTTTTTGTGCTTTTATGCAACAAAATACAGTCTGTCAGGCTGCTGCATGCTGATGTGTGTGTGTCTGACAGTGCGGTCAATGAGCCTGTCTCTAGAGGAAGAGGCAACTGCGCTCTTATATAAAGTGCTGCTCTGTGGAAGCTGTACAGTAAAAGGCACTTGTGCAGTAGTCTCTCACTGACGCTGATCACTGCTGACTATGAAACGCTTGATATAGATTAAAGATAAATATATAAAGGCATGGTGAGGGATGAGGCAGCGACGTAGCGGCCACAAAGAGCTGGTTATGAAGAGCTGCAGGTGACAGGCGCTCACTTCAGTTTGAGTCAAATAAACATGTCATCAAGGTACGCAGCATCTTTTAGCTGCTAACACTAGCGTTACTCGTCTCGTGCTCTCAGTACTGTAACTTTACTGCAGTGGAGCTTGGAGAGCCACTGGCAGCGTTTACAAAGTCGCCCCGACATTTTCTCTCAGTGTGGGGATGTTTTAGATGGTTTAAAGCTGGTGACTGAGTGGAGAACAGTGAGCCAGCAGGGGATGGGCAGGTCACATGCTAGAGGCACACACAGTTACTTGGAAAGATTTTGACGGCCATATTGATTTCTTCCAAATTCCATGCAGAATTTAGGTCTGGTTGTGTGTCAGTGTAGCCACGTCTCTGACTCATGTCTGTCTGTTGGTGTTTATTGATTCATCTTTGCACCTTCGCTTTTTGGCAACATTACAACGTGCTGCTCTGATTCATTACCGCAACACTAACATACAATATGATCAATTAATTAACTGCTCAGCTGAAGCTTTTATTTGTCAGCTCAGACATTAATCAAAAGAACAGATACTACAGCAAAATTCATGGGACATATTGGCACGCCACTAAAGTTTTTGTGATTCCACTAGTTCCTTTTAGATAAACACTTATTTGAATAACCTTCCAAATTTCATTCAGAGCCCTGATATCTATCGGTTACTAATAGTCAACTTTTGTTAGCTACCAATTTTCATAATGATGTATTAATATACAAATTAAAGCCACAGATCCAACTTTGAAACAGCACTTCATTACTGAGTCAACAAGAATTTACAAACAATGGTTGGCTACAATCTTAAACAAACCAAAGCCATTTTGCCTCCTGCATGCATGCACCCACTGATGTTTGTGAACCAAAAACTTGTCTATTTGTCCCGACCGGTTTGTACAAGATGTTCTGTATGTTAGATATGTTCGGTAACCCCGTGACCCAAACAGTCAAAACAATTTATTTATGTTTACTACTCACACATGCGGGACAGAAATTCTTGAGCGCAAGTTCTCCCCAGGAAGTTTTGGTGGCACACTGGTTGCTGGCTATTAACTGTAGCATCCTAGTCAGCTTTGCATGGTTAGCTGGGTAAGCCAATCTCAATAGACAGTCATTTGCAACAAAACTTGAATATTCTTAATTTATGTCATCGGGAATATCAAATTAAAGCATCTGGTCACAGTGTTTGCTGCAATGTTCCTTCACTTGTGCATTCCCAGTCTATGCCTGCCCTGTATTAACGAGCACAAGCTGCAATTCAGGGAGCATTAAAAGGTCAGAGTCTTATGATGGAGCATTACATTTACATTACATTAATGACATTTGGGTTATTTCTTTTTTCTAATTGACAGTTTGCCAGCATTTCTTGTCTGAACTCCTACAGTAAGAATTATGACCACTGAGCCACTGTTTAATGATTATATTTTTCAAAATAAATGATTATATATATATATATATATATATGTATTCTGCTTTTTTTTTTTATTTCACCATTGCACCAAAATTTGACCCTAAACCTGAGGTTTATACCAAACCATGAATTTTGTGTACTGTTACAACCCTGCTTGTTTGCGCCTTGGTTGTTAAAGCCCCTACAAGGAACTTTCATTTTGAGTTGATTTTGGCGACCCTGTGGACAAAAGCGGTAGTGTTTTGCCAAAATGAAGCCTACATTTCCCATGAGCTCTAGCGCGAATTGTCGTAAAGACGCTTACCTGGCTCGTGCGTGTGTTTGTTTTGGGGATGAATGAAACAACAAGACAGAAACACTTTGCCTCTGCTCCTATCGGGAATCCCAGCTCACCTCTGCCGCGCCCCAGCTCCACTCGCTGGACCCTGTCGACGCCTGGCTGGTACCTGTCGTCGGCCCCTGCTCTCCGCAACCTGCGGCCTCTGTGTGTGGCTCCCCTGACAGCTAACGCCATGGACCCGCCGGCTCCTGCCAGGATTGGGCTGGTAAATGCTAGATCGCTAGCGAACAAAACGTTTATCCTGAAGGATTTCCTGACTTCCCGAGGACTGGATTTTCTCTGTGTGACTGAGACATGGCTGACTGTCGGTGAGTCCAGTGCTTTCACAGAACTTTTACCCGATGATTGCTGCTATTTTGACTCCCCACAGACGTCGGGTCGAGTCACTATAAATGTAAGCAGCTAGGCAAGATGACGTGTGCCATCTGAGTGCCGTAAATCGTTTCGTCCTGGAAGCGACCTGGGGCGGACCCAGAGACAGTTTCCTAAAGGTATGATATACACTATATATAAATAGCTTATCTTCACACCGATGGTCTCATTTGCTGTTGTAGGTCACGCACAGACATCAGCAGAAACGAGAGACTTTTGCATATCCACAGGAAGCAACACAATGAAAATGGTGGGACCAAAAACTGAATACAAGACTGTTTATTAGGTAAGGTAACAGTAAGAAAACAAAACAAAGGGACAAACAGCCTGGAGTGCTACAGCATGGCCTGCAGCTGGTGGGAGTGGGAGAGAGAGAGACAGAAGGAGGTGTGGCTTGCCTCTTTAAACCTGGGGGTCATGTGACCACAGGCAGCATCAGGAACTCAGAGAACGTGGAGGAAAATAAGAAACACAAGCAGGGCACAAACATAATACAATACACAATATATGACATAATATATGAGACCTGTAACACAGTTAAAAGTTCCTTGTAGCGGCTTTAATATATTCTTGATTAACCAAATTATTTATTATTTGTAGCACTGATTATTATCATCATTATCTATTGATTATTTATTTGATTATTCATTAGGTCCATAAAATGTCAAATTTCAATAACCCAAAGAGGAAATCTGCTTATTTAATTTGATCTAATTTTATTTTATTTTATTCAATTAAATTAAAATTCCTTGTTTTCAACAACATAACAGCTGTAATACATTCAGAGCTGAATACCAAAATACAAAAACTGGCATGTTGTCCATTTTTATCCCCCACTTGTTAAAAAGTTTCTAAAACTAAAATGACAGAATACATGCATACTATATACATGTGCAGATTCACATTTCAGACATGCATTAACAGTTTTTTGTTTTGTTTTTTAAACAAGAGTTGACACAATTATGATTCAGTTCACAGTGATACGAGTGGAGAAAAGCTGTTAGTCCTATAAAGGTTTGATGAGTTTTAAATCAATTACTTCAAATGATTAATGGATAATTAAAACTGTTTAATTTTCTGTTGACAAACAAATCTCCTAATCATTTCAGCACTTATCAACATCTGATTAAATTCAAAAGAGGAGCCGGCGTCCTCATGCTTGATGTCTTGGCTTGATGCTCTCCACTGTGGTTGTGAAATAATAAAATGCCTCTGGTGTAAGAGTCTGCTGTTTCGTAAATGGATGGTAATTTCATCCACGCCAGATGAACCGTTACATGTCGTCCTTTTTCTGCTCACAGGCAGCAGCTTGGAGACAGGAGGCAGGTTGGCTGAAGCACACGCTGATGTACTCGCGTTCCTTCAGCTAATCATGCACACCGTGCAAGCTAACAGTAATTTAGCACCCTGGGGAGTCAAAGCTAAATCCTCATACTCAAAACATAAAAAGGCTGGAAAAAGAACTTGTCAGATAAGCAGAGGTATCCGGAGGAAAGTGGCGTTTATCGGTTGTGTACGAGTCATTGCAGGGCAAGAATTTTTACATTTCAATAATTTATATCTGGATTTCAATCTGTCTAAACACGTTTGGCTGTATTTGAATGAAGGGCTATGAATAAAAGGAGCATACAGGCTAAAAACACCATCTTTCTACTGGAAGCATGTAACAGTGCTGCATCATTTCAAATGAGGAATAAAACATATCATTAACTTTACGCAGCTCACTGTTTGTCAGCTTCATCATCACTACACAACCATTTGTTACCAGTGTGTGGCTTTGCCTCCCTACTACCACTGTGTCATTTGTTTTTATACTGGAAACTGCCCATAAATACTGGACAGACCCTGTGAAAAACCACATGTACCTCTCATATAGTTCAACGTTTAAACTGCCTCTGACTATGAATCCAACTTTTCTCCACTGATAACAATTCTGCAAACTCAACTCAGGCTATCAGCTGATACAGAGCACTGATCCGACACGAGTGCACTTTTCCAAGAATTTAATATATGTAAACCTCACTGAGTCTTTGGAATCATTTTAATGTGAAGTAACATGAGGCCAGAAATCGTTGTGACACCAAAAACTAAGTCGGCAGGCCGCTGTGACTTCAGTAAATTAATGTAACTGACAGTGACAGAAATCAAGTTTAATGTGGATGGATGTCATTGCAGATATGCAAGCCACCTAAAAGGTCAGTAATGTTGCTGATACAGATTTGGCAGATTGGATTAGTGCCTCTGACCTTTCCTATGTGCCCATCCATGTCTTCACATATACAGTATGGGTAGAAAACATACTTTTACATGTAGATGTAGAAGAATTTTGTTTGGGGGCTGGAGATTCCTCAGAAAAACAATACTTCTGCTTTTCAGTTCCTAAAAGTCAGAGTCTGGACCCAACACACTTCTATCTACAATGCAGGTGTCAGTCTATCATGTAGTTTTAATAATGTGGCGGAAAGTCGCTAACGATGCATCTTAAAAGACAGAAATTACAAAGCAAAATAACTCGTCATTGCTACAGATTTTTTCATGAACCTGTGGAAAAGCCACCCAAATCTCCCTACATTTTCAACCGCTTACCCAAAGCCGGGTCACAAGGACAGCAGGCCGAGCAAAGCATTCCAGACGTCCCTCTCCCCAGCAACACTTTCCAGCTCCTCCTGGGGGAACCCGAGGAATTCCCAGGCCAGAAGAGATATGTAATCCCTCCAGCATGTTGTGGGTCTGCCCTGGGGCCTCCTACCAGCTGGACGTTCCCGTAACACCTCTAATGGGAGGCGGGTTCAAGAGGACCACCACGAATCAACACATGCGGAGACAGAGTACCTCGCACGGTATGGGGACACCAGAGCTAAACCTGGGGGGGAGCTTGCCAGCAAGTGTCTAGTGGCCAGGCCCTGGTCGGGCTCAGCCCAAATGAATAACATGGAGCCGCCACCCTGTGAGGTCACCACCTGCAGGGACTGGAATCAGGGCCAGGTGCATTGTGTCCCGGGTGGCAGGCAGGGGCGAGGAGTCGCAGACTGGCTACCCAAAATCTGATGTGCAGAAATGTATTTTTAAGATTCACAGTTTGGGCATTTTTGGTGTTAAATTGATATTTTAGATGAGGGCAAATATTAATGTGATCTGAAAGGAATCTGCAGAAAGTTAAACTAAATCCAAAAAGACCTGAAGACAATAAGACTGCACAGAAAACACACTCAACATGAACAGACCGACATAGAAAGAATAAACCGTGCAGCAGCATGAAGGGCAACTAATTTACCAAAATACGATTCATTATTTTCCTGCACTTCACACTTTACAATTCTGCTCCTGTCAGAAAACACATTTTCTTCAGTGATTACAAAGACCATGATGAAGAGCTGATAGTGAATCTGCTGCTCACATCCATTTGAGTATTAGACATATCGACACACAGCCCCTAAGATGTGCTGCAATAAACAGCACTGTCTACCAATCGATTAGAGTAAATATAGTTTGGAACAGATCTGACCGAGTACGAGGTCGAGACTCGGTTTGGACTCATGACAACCCCCTGATAAGAATTCGCTGCTATCTCTCAGGCTGCTCTTATGCTTTGTTCATATGTATACCTACAAAAAGTAATGCAACACAATCTGTATATAATGCATGTCATTGGGAGGTCTGTGATCATGTGACCAAATGCGCTTATGAGGGTAAATAAGGAAGTAATATAAAGACCAAAAGTCCATGCAAGGAGGCAGGTTGGCCTGGTGGATGGGTCAAATGACACAGGACTTTCCCTGAGGAGACTAGTGTTCAGGAACGTGTGAAACAAAGTGAACTTTGGGGCACCCACTGGCTCAACTGGTGGAGTGGGTGCCCCATGTGCGGGGGCTACGTCCTTGCCATGGCGGCTACATGTCATCCCCACTCTCCCTCTCCCTTTCATGCTGTATCTGTCCTTTCAAATAAAGGCAAAAAAGCCCCCCCAAAAAGTAATCTTTGAGTCATTTTACAGAATGTCATCACCATGTTTGTTTTCCTAAACCTAACCTATGTAACTTAACTTGCTTAAACCGTAAGATGCCAAACCATATGTCTTTTCCTAAACTAAATAAAGTAACTTCACTTGTCCAAACCTAACCTACGCAATTTTACATTAAGTACGTAACTTTATGTGAAGTAGGTACCATCATTTGTGGGGCACCAATTTGTTAGATATAAGAACCGTTGTATGAGGATGCATTGTTTCTTGTCACTGTTTGTCCACCATTACAGATGCAATACAATCAATGCCCCTGATTCAGGTGATGCTTGCACTCAAGTTGAAGTAAACTCAAATGTGAAAGAGTGAAAATGTACTAATTAAAAGATTAGAAATACTAACATATTTCTTTAAGGATTCCATAAACCAGAATCCTAAAATAAGGAGTCATTTAAGAAAAACAAACTTTCATGGCGTTCATCTGCTGGACATTAAAGGCGTTTTTTGCTTTAACAAGTTCTGGTTTCTCTTCTCACTCAGAGATTATGCAACAACTTTAATAAGAACCTTGGCTGATCAGAGGAACATTCCTGCAACTAACTAAACTTTATCCCTGCCTCCTGCGGCGTCCTTGAGTCACACAACAACTTTGACGGCTAGCCAACTAATTTGCCAGACGTCTGTTGACCTGTTGAGTAAATCTAAAACCCTCAGAGTGTACGGAGATGACACATCAAACAATGGCCTCCCTGTCCAAACATTTGCAAAGCCCTGCTAAATAAATCATCTTTCATCCACTTTCCCTCGCCTGGGCTTTGTGTGAGTCACCTAGTAGCCTGAATAGAGGTGTTAGCTGCTGCATTAGCTTGCTCCATTAAGACGAATCACTGGATGGTATCACAAGAGGAAAAGTAAAATACTCAAATATAAAAAAAGAAAATTGACCAGAACTTTTAAAAACTAACAAATCCATTGTGTAAAGGTAAAATGTCCCCGTAACTTGTTGATATTACTATGAGAAACGACCAATTAAAACATTTCTTGAAACAGAAGGACTCTGGTGTGTCTCTGCTCCTTTTCCGATGTAATACGGTGTCTCATTAAAATGAGAAAGTGGGTGCTCGTAAACATTAATGCACACCAGTTATCAATTAAAACAAATATCCACTTAGCTCACTGTGTGCATGTGTGTAAGTGTGAGTGTGAGTGTGTGTCCCCGTCCTCTAAATGGATCTATTCTTCCCATAGAGGATGTGGCTTCTCCACAGACACCACACTGCTGCTGCCTCTGGCATACTAAACTCGTCGTCAATCCACCTTCCTCTTTATTTTATTTTTCTTCTCACGACCCCTCCCCCTCCCCCTCCTCCTCCTCCTCTTCCTCCCCACCACCTCCTCTATTTATCTTTAATCTGTTCATCATAAGCACATCTCTCTCCCCCAGCCCTCCTCTGCTTATCTTTTCGTTTCCTTCCTCATTTTGTGCTTCCCCCTTTCTCATTTGTTCTGTCTCTTTCTCCTCCATTGCCCATTCCTCTGTGGTGAATTATTAACTCGAGAGGTCTTCAGTCTTCCTTACACCTAACGTGAAACATGGAGCAGCGATAGATACGATACATAATCTGATCTTGTATATCATGTCCGGTTATCTTGAAAAATCAGCATGGAAAGAACAAAACTGCGCACACCTAAAGACAACTACATGTTCGGTGCAAATACATCACAACTACAGTCCTGGTTTTTTACGTGTTGGTCTTGGAAAAGGTATTTGGAAATCTAAGAGTTTATTACAATGATGTCTTGTTTCATACAGTAGGTCATAGCGATTATGGTGACACACTCATCCAAGTACTTCCTTGGTTCTGGGAATGGGGAAGAGGAGGTGACTGGTTTTGGGGTTCCACAGACCAACAAGGCAATCGTCCACGAAGATGATGCACAAGACGAAATTGCATTTATTGCAGGGTTTGCAGGTGTAAGAACCACACAAGGGCCCTAAGAGTCTAAGGTCATGCTAGCAGCTCTGTGTAAATGCTAACATAAGCACGCTAACAAGTTCATGTTTAGCAGGTATTACATTTATTGTGAACAAGTGTGTTAGAACCTTAAATCTAATCCTGAAAGTAATGGGAAGCCAATGCAAAGAAGATAAGATGGAGGTGGCCTGGCCTTGCAGAAGCATTCTGGACCAACTGTAGATGGTTCAGGGAAAACTTGCTGAGGAAGGTGAAAAGGGCATTGCAGTAGGCTAGCCGGCATGATATAAAGATCATCTCCAACTCAGGTTGTGATAAGACAGACCGGAGTATGGCAATGTTTCGTAAAAGGAAAAAACACGTACAGGTCAACGACCCAAGATTACTAGATTGGACTGTTCGGATACGAAATGGGACTAAATATACTGAGCATCCTTGGAAGCTATGCTATCTGAAGCAATGATAAGGACCTCAGTCTTATCTATGTTTAGCTGTAAAATGTTGTTAGCCATCCAGGCTTTAATGAAAGTCAGACAGTTGTGTAAAACATTCAGTTTATCAGCCTCATCAGGCTTTAAAGACACATCCAGCTGGATCCAGCTGAGGCTGAATGTCATTAGTTCTGCAGATATTCGGACATACAGCAAAGTACTTGACACCAACAATCCACCAAAGTTATCACAGTTCATAATTCATGGACCTCAGTAGCAAATTTCACCACAGTCCAATAGTTGTTGAGATAATTCAGTCTGAACCAAAGTTGCAGACCAGCCACTAACTGACCATAAGAATTTAGGGTCCTCTTTCAATCATCCCGACCTTTTCTTTCTTGACCAATCTTTGTCACTTTTAAAGAGGAAAAGTTGGAGAGAAAGTAGTGAAGGTTTGGAGGGAGTTTTCAATAACTACAGCAGTAGGTGGTAGTAACAGGACGCCACACCACACCACATATGACAAGAATAGAGTAAGTAGGACGAGGTGACATTTCTATTCAAATGTGAATTCTTTAGTAGATCCTTTTCCCTGTGATACAGCGGCGAGCGCTCATCCCATTCATTCAAATTCCAAATATATCCAAACCCCTTATTTGTAGTCTGCTGGTGCACCACAACTAGTAATAATCCTTTTAACTAATCCACATCAAATCTCTCACAATGCTAATCCGTTAGGCATGATGGTCCACGGCAGCCATTCATCTGTAAACACTTCTAACTGCGCTCTGGCATGCATAATTAAATTGTGATGGTAATTTGTTATATTGCTGGGGCTTGGCAATGACTTAACTATTCATGTGCTGAGGGTTCACACTTATTCATAATGGGGTGGGACGAAGCAGCGTTGTGCATTATGCACAAGACAAGACTGACGTGACAGAGGATGAGGAAAACAGAAAATCACCACATGCCAAATAAAAATAAGTCTGTTTCAGTGCACAAGACACTTGACTGAAACATAAATAATGAACATATGGGGAGACAACAGAGAAGTAGATGGACGAGGGGGCGAGATATTATGACAGTGGATAGCAACATTAGTATGAGATACAAGACAGACCGAACAGGTCTAAATTAAATGCTTAAAACTGAGTTTGAAAATGAGGTTGCAGTCATTACAGTGTGAAGTAGGCAGTGTAAAAGAGGAATGTTTTTAGTTTTGACTTAATAGTGATGAGAGCCGGGGCTTGTTGAACATCATCTCGGAGGTTATTCCATGTTTGTGTGGTTAAGGCAAAAAACTGGTTGATTAAGCTTATATAAGGTCATGATTAATGTTAGAAAACACTAGTATCATAGTTAAGAAAACTTGTACAGAGCAAAAACTTAGCCGTAGATTTCATACATAACCTAGGAGATGCTGCAATGGTGAAACAATGTCACACTACTGCTACCTTTGCCACATGGGGGGAGGAAGTTTATAACTCTCATGATAATAACGATAATTGTATCTTGATAATGACAATAAAACAATGCACTCAAGTTTTTCAACACATATTTAAATATGTGGCAGTCTTTGAATTCAATGAGATTGATTAATTCAATGTAAGGCTCCCAATTCAACACCCATATTGAATCCAAGTGCCAACCATCACATGTGCAAGTTTAAACTAACACAAAAGTGCCTTAACTGCCTTCATTGTGGGCGTACAATCTTAGTGTTAATCAAACATTTTGCCACACCTACTGAGCATGAAAATGATGTCAATCACACACCAGGGTCCCCAATGACCACATCTTAATTAAGGGCATTTTCATATCAGGTACGACTGATTTGACTTTGGCCAAGTATGACTGCCCTGCCTCTCAGCGTTCATTTTAGTTATATTGTTCTGAACCGGAGTACACTTGCATCATCGCCCATGTGTCATTTGTTATGTTGTTGGTAAAGTGTAGAGAAAAGCACCAATCGCAAGATCCAAAGCCCATACAACTGAGTCGACCTTTGATTTCAGCGTACTGTTGCTGCATTTTGGAGACAATGTCAAGCCTTCCTACTTTATCACCCGTGGCTGTGCAGTTCAGAGGATGAGATTGGCATGTGCTGCAGGCACAGACTTCAGAGGAGACTGGCAGCACCCAGAAATGCCTTTGTAGCTCTACTGGCCAACTACTGCTCACGTTAAATAGTGGTGCACTTGCTTGTTTTGGTACAGTGGGTCTTAACGCCTCATGCGAACCATACACTGGACACATGAACGGTATCTGAGACCACCTTTTTAAGTGGACCTGGCATGAATCAATGTACCATGCCAAGGTAGAATACATAGTGTTCACACTAAGCAAACAAACTAGACTTTGTGGTCAAGTGTACTCAGATCCAGGCCCAGGTCCCTGATGTGAAAGTCTTCTTAGTTTAACAACTCTTGGATATTAAAACTTAGATTAAGAGAGCTAGTTAACTTGTATCTTCTGAGGGCAAGCTGCTATAATCCTGAAAATATTGTGAATGTTTTGTTTTCGTAACTCTGTAGGGTACTGCTTTTGTTTCTTCTGTACACGCTGCTGTAAGAAGCTTATACAGGCTTCATTGTTTCATGCTGAAGTTTTATATAAACTATGATGAAAGACAAAAAACTTAAACTGTAAAGCACATTCTTCAGTGTTCCTTATCTTCTCGCTGTGCTGAAAACATATTAAATCATGACACCATGAATCAAACAATACATTCTATGAAGTGTGAAACAAACACAAATCTCCCTACCCTCACACCCAAATCAGCTGATGCTGCTTTGCTCTGTCTGACCTCAATTCCTCTAATAAAAGGTCTCGGCTCTTTAATGTGGTGACGTAACTGCCTCACAGGCTTAGGCTTATACCATATTATAGACCTATAGATAGAGATATTGATAAATCCTGCAAGCCTGTTCAGAGTTATATAACAAATGCACTGCAGTTTTTTTATACCAGACAAACATTTTCTGCATGAAACACTTCCAGGTGGTGCTCTGTTGTTACTGTGAGAGATTTACATTGCAAAGCGGCTGCATATTACAGCAGCAACGCTGTGCACAGCTAATGAATATATGCAAAGCATTGTGAAAAGGCGCTTGTTTCAAGGCGCATCAATTCCCTTGTTGAAAATGCCACGATCTACCTATTAGACACATTAAAAGCTAACCTCTCGTGATGGGGAATATGACAAAACGTCGGCTGACTCATCAAATTCGTCGTCTCTCTGAGCTACAGCAACTGCATGACTGCACGGGGGATTCAGCTACATGACGTGATGTGATTGATTTGAGCGTGAGTTTGGACTTTTGAAACCACTGCTTCTCCCCTGCTGGTGTTCTGGCAGTGTGCCCGCTCTTCAAGATCATGCAAATCAAAACAGGTTGAGGTCAGTGCATATGTGTTTGTTTTTGCTCCACAGAGGAGAGGAATACATCAGAGTTTTATGCATATTAGAGTAGGAGTTGTCATCTGTCATGCAAGGCCTTTGGCAACACTGTGACGTGATGGTGTGTACTCTATATTTCAATGTCAAAGCACTAAACAAACCTCAAAGGCTGTATTCAGGCACAACAGTACTTTGAGCTAAATGCTAACGTCAGCATGCTAACATGCTGAGAGTAAGCAAGTATAATGCTTACTGTGCTCAGCATAGAGTAGCGTGTTAGCATGGTAACATTACCTAGTTAGCACTACATACAGAGTGCAGATAAGGCTGATGGGGATGTCATTAGTTTTACAGGTAACTGGTCACACACCAAAATATTAGGCAAGTTAATATATTGACCTGATGATGGCACTAGATGATCACCAAAGTTACTACAACTCATCCTGTGGGGAGCATGAATGTGTGCACTAATGGAAATCCATCAGATAGTTGTTGCTGCATTTCACTAAAAAACAAAAATGTCAGACAACTGGTGGCACCAGAGGAAAAGTCTGGTTCATCCTCTGAAACCATGAATCACATTGTCACATAGACCTCGTCACATATCGACGTTTGGTCACAGACCTTCCATGTCCAGATTCGACGTGAAAGTTACCCTGGATGCTTAGGTTGTTGACGATCTGGGACGCCGTGTCAAGTTCTGTCTGTTTCATACATTGTCTCCTTTCAAAATACACTTTCACAGAAATTTACCATTTACATACAGTCTCTTTTAAAATAAACACACTATGTCACTATGTTTTTCTTTCCTCCAACTTGGCTTAACAATCTTACAGAACGTGAACACCGCTCTCCCGGGTGAAAGTCGGTGTTTGTTGGACCCATCCACCACCCCTCCCTCCACCTGTCCCTGCCCAAGCGCCAGATTTCAGCGACATCGTAGTGAGACTGGGATAGTTAATCCATTCAATCGTTGTTGAGATATTTCAGCCAGCCAATGTGGGTAACGTACCAGCTGACCAACACTGCTATCCGTAGAGCCATGCTGCACAACTCAGTTGCCAGAAGAGAAAGTTGGCCTTGTGCATCTCTGCAAACCAAACCACACTGTGTTTTCACACTTCATATCAATGTCTCTAAAGTGACTGGTTGTCTTTTGGCTACCCTTCGCGGGTGTTTTTAGCCCTAAATCACAGCATTTCCAAGCTGCGTTTGAGTCACAGAACCTGAGTGTATTTTACCAACCCATCCAAATGTAGTTGTTTTAAGCCAACACATTAACTCTCCCTAACCATTATCAAGTTGTTTCTGTGCCTAAACCTAACCACAGCTTAAACGAAATGTTCTTGGGAAACATAAAGTTTCAACGCATCTGCTACAAAATAATGTACAAATGTAGCACAATATCTATTTTCTGGCGAATGAGTGCGCCACAAGCACGGCTAAAACAATGATGTATTTCATCGACAATCTATTATCTGCAAGAATTTTTAAGTGCAGCAAAATAAACAAACATGAAACACACTTATTTGACTGAGACAAAAGTTGCACGACATCTACACACACACACCTTTTTCAGATTTCACGATTCAATCAATGTTGCAGCTGCTGGGTGACGAACAAATTTCTCATTCTTTTTTTTTTAAAACACAATCACAGCTGTTAACTGACTTAATACATTAATCCTCTCCTACCACCCACTCAGAGAAACAGACGAGTGTTGTTATGCACAAGCCTCATCAGAGTCTGACAAACAGTAGAAGGACAGATTATGTCAAATTTAAATGGCTTTCATCATCAGTGAGCATCAGTTCTAAGGTTGATTGTAAAAATAATCAAACATTTTTAATCCCACAAAATGACTTCCTCTAACATAACATCAGCCGAGCTATGACTCTGAATGTTTAACTGCTGAGGAGGTAAATTTGTGGCACAAACTTTTAGAGCTGCGCAGCTAATTACCGATATATCTCCATCCTCTTTCCACATAACTTCCAGAGGATTCTTCGCCTGGCGCCAGTGATTACTCTCGCCCCTGATTAGAGGCCTAATTAATGAAGTCAACAACAGCCAGCTCCAACGTCAACTCAAAAAGCTTTTAAACATCAGCACTGAATTTGTAGACTAATCAAGAAAGCTAAAGGTCAGCTAATTTAGTTTTATAATCAGAAGGCGAGCCGCTACAATATTGGAAAATATGGTGTGTGCAGCCATGGATATGATGTTGAATGTTTGTGAAAACACTTGAGATTATTGTAAACAAACTGTAGTGCGGCTTTTTTTCCCCTCCTCTCACCCTGTCAAACATTTCCTGCACATTTGGACAGAGTGAAACTTCCTCGAAAACCAAGAGAATGGTTGTTATTTTCACAACACATTCAGGGAAAACCCAGAAATCTGTCCAAACTTTCCTCACACACCAATATGAGACTCGTATATTCACTATTCCCTCCATACTGTAATAAAAAAACAACTATTTTCTCTATGATACACACTAAATTGAGATTTATATTTATACTGTAGTGTCACAATATTTGGGATTTCCATATCCATCAAAAGCGGAGCATTGCATTGTTGGATTTTTAGCACACAATCTGTGTATGGTCGTGGGAATCTTTGAGGACATAATACGGTGCATATTGAGGACACTCGAAGAAAATAGCTGAGAGTAAATATAGTGCACTAGATAGTGAATAGGGAGTGATTTCAGACAGCCCCAGAGTCACGCTGTTCTCTTTTTGGAACTGGGAAACACTGCAGAAAATACTACGGGAAAAACTCTTAACAGATGCAGACACTTTAGAAACCATCTGCCCCCCCATGGGAATGTGTAAATAATGTTATGTACCCTCCTCTTGCAGGAATAAAATGAATAAACCAGGGTAGGGTTATCACAAAGCTCACAAAACCAACGCTTTGACGTGTACAAAACGGCCACAGTCACATTTAATAAAAGACGTTACTCATTAAAAGAGAATAACAGCCGAAAAAAAATGTATTGTCTCTGCTGGCATCGCACAGCATACTTGCCAACCATGAGAGGTCAAAAATAGGGAGAACTTCGAAACCAAAGTGGGGGTCTAGGGGTCCTGACCCAGTACAATAGTTTCAGAGACTTTGTTTCCTGCACTCTGGTGACTTTTAAAGAATGAAAAAACAAAAAATCAAGTAGGCCACATCAGCTTTTTTATGTTAACTACATTTAATTTGGTTTAGTCTTTGGTTCATGACCCTGGTACTCCAGCAGAGTACCAGGAGGAGGAAGGGAGGCCAGGCTGTAGGCATGGCCCGCGCCAGGGACCCACAGCCGGCTCTCTTGGCCAAACACCCTTGGGCACTGGATGCCTAAGCTTATGCCTGAGTGAGGGGAAATGGGAGGCTCACTGTCTCTGGAAGACAGCTAGGAACCCCACTGCAGCAGCAGAGGGCAAGCTGGGTCCCCGCCGAATCCCCAGGCACCCCTTAAACCCCCGCTAGAGCATATTGTCAAACTTACACATGCGTAACATGGTCAGAACAGAGACGAGGGGGCCACCGGCAGCTGTACCCAACTCTTGCTGGCCTCACGGGTGCCCCCCTCCAGCCCCAGAGGGTTGGAGAAGGAGGGAGAGAGGGGAAAGTGCTAACAGGTAGGAAACTCTTTTAGAGTCACAGAGCTTTTACATGCTGTACAGTGCCAGAAACAGGTTGTGACAACAATAAGGGAAAAAAATCAGGAAAAATGGGAGAATTGTGACTTTGGGAGGAAACCTGGGAAGGGCGATGAAAAATGGCTGTCTCCTGGGAAAAATGAGAGGATGTGCAAGTATGCACCACAGATGTAGGAGACATAATAGCAATTGTTTAAATGAACTGCTGTTAACTGTCTCTAAGACAACCAACTGATCTCACTGACCTGTGTTGGTGATTCACCAATTATCCTCTCAGTTCTTTTTTTCAAGACATGAAGTCAAACAAACCTGCGTGTACCCAAACCACATTTAGCACTAAAATACTGCAGTACTGTGCAGTACTGTGCAGTACTGTGGGTCATTATCAGATAATCAAATACTCTCTTCTCTCCATGACCAATCAGATAAACCTCCTGCATTAACAGGTTAAAGGATTATCCCATATTGGATGTCAGCTAATCCCTCTGATCTTTTCATGCCATCCATTGTTAACTGCACATAAACACACAAACACAGAAACATTTGGACACATACACACGCTCGGAGGCAAACGCATTTAGAGGCAAACAAATACAGAGACACAGAAAGGAAGCGGAAACAACGCAGCCAATAAATCATCACTAAAGAGTTCATCACAACAACTACTGATACTCAACAGGCTCAACAGACCACTTAAACAACCTCTGTTGTAATCGTTACGGTGAAGACGTATGTGAATCCGCACAGACGGTGGCCCTGAGGTGCAAAATAGCAAATTTCAGAAAACAAATGAACATAACAAAAATGATTTTAGAGACAAGACTAAAAACAAAAATGCTTTACAGCAAACAAACACAAAGCACAAGGGCCACCATGGAACAAAAGGCTCCTGTGCCGATTGACAGTTACAATACAATGGCAACGGTACACATAAAAATGGCCACTGCTCTGACCATCCTACTGTGTTGACTTGAATGGGAATGTTCGTTCTACTCATTCTATTTCTATGGTGCACCCATTGTGGGTGTGCCTTTGTGGGCACTAACTTGGTTCCAGCCACCCTCCCTCAGGGATTTATTATAAAAATGCACAATGGCTTTCTTTTCTATTCATTTTTGCTGATTTGCCCAAATTCCTCCACACCTACCACTTACACCTACCTTTTGTGGCATGTTGTCGTATTGCAGGAGGCCAACTCTTTCTGCTCCTGCAACAAGGACTCCTAACTCTCTTACTTCTCCACTACGTTAGGAGCATCACAAACAGGAAACACGACGAAATGAAATTAAGCAGCAGAGAGTTTCTCTCTTCCCTTCCTGTCCACACCCTTATCTGGCTAACTTCACCTCACCCTGCATGTGCTGCTGTTGCCTAGCAACCAATCAAAACAGTCATCACCATCTACGCCACATGCCAGGGGTCCGCCATTAGTTTCAGTCCAAGAAGCAGTTTGATCAGCGCTGTTCATTGAGTCTGACAGTGCAGGTGTGTCGTTGCAGCTAAGACGCAGAGCGGTGTATCTTATTCTTTCATGTTTTGAAATATTTTTAAAATTGATTTTGAATTAAAATAAAAAGACAATATCAGTATAACTATTTGGATGATGTAGGGTATGAACAGACCATCAAGACTCTGTGATGCCTTCACTGTACGCTGCCATAAGGACTTCCTATGGAAATGTTATTACATCCTGTACTCACCACAGCTTTGTTTTCTGTTCTTTTATTTGTCTATGAAATATAGTTATCTGTTATATTTATTTGTTTCCTCAAATGTTGTGTTTTTATTCCCTTAAAATCTTTTTTTTTCCATCACATCTCCCTGTTTCCTTTTGTCTGTATCTGTCAATGTGTGTGAGAAGAAAAAAAAAAAATCCATGATCTGAGACAGAAAATGAAACTGAGGCAGGTGAGAAAGAAATCAGCGAGATAGAGCGCGCAAGAGAGAGTGAGCAGTGTGTGTGTGTGTGTGTGTGTTCATGTGAGAGTGTTTTGCCAGATGACAGCAGTGTGGAGGCAGTATGTGTTTTGTCATTTATCATTTGGAGAGCTTGCTTGTTAGAGCACACACATCTTAATAGTCACTCTGAACCGGGAGAACCGAGATGAGAGGAGGCATTTTATTACCCCGTCAAGGCTGCAAACACACGCGGCATACAGTATAATGTGTGAGCGTGCGGACGGACACACACTGCTAACTACACACACAGGATACACACTCAGGCCTGCAGAAACAGATGTGAACACATCCACCAGTGGACAAACAATAAACACTTTGGACATATGCATGTATATTTGCAAACATGTCTGGAGATACCAGTCAACATATGGCGGTGGAAACACAGCCAGAGACACAACTATACTGTCGCTTTTATGGATTCCTTGGTGGCTGTTGCACATTTGTGTGTATGAGCCAGCAGCCAATTCTGGGCACTACCAGGGCTCTGAATTGGCCCAGTGGAATCAGAGCAGCAAAAAAAGATATCTGGTTTCTCTGTTATAATGATTTTTCATCCATTTAAATAATATGAGGATTAAAGAATACAATATTTCATACTTTTTTCCATCGATGACACCATTGAGTTTGGCCATTGGTGTCCATATGAACAAAGATGCACAGAATATGATATATATATATATATCCAAAATACTTCATATTCATTGTCCTCTACAAAGACAAAGAGGCACTTTCTGTCCTAATGGCCCTACAGGCAAAAGTAGGGCTGGGTATCACTGAAAAAATTATAATACCAGTACCAATACCAGTACCCTTAAAGTACCAATAGAGTACTTTGATACCCATTCTCTACTTTACTCAATGTCAGTCATGTGAATGGAAGCATTCATCTACATAAATGTCATCAAATGCCACAGACGCCGAGTAAAACCCAACACACTCTCACTCCCAACTCATCAAATACCGACACTTTGCTCTAGGTCAGAGGTTCCCAACTGGGTCCAGATTTCCCCATAGTCATTAGTTCAACGTCCACACAGTTTAATACATTCAGTGTCATACCTCGGTTTGGCCATGTCGTCAAGCTAGACTGCTTTGCCTATTAAGTACCTGTCCATTAGTCACCCACTCTACAGCAGGAAACAGCACTTAAAAATGTAGTGCCAGAAATTCACAGTACTTAGAAATAAAGAATGAATGAACTAGACACATTTGCGAGTCACTTGCGGCGCATTCAGAATGGACCAGTGACCCACTTTTGGATCACTGCCTAACACTTGGGAGCCACTGCTCTAGGTACCCCTTCAGCGTCAGTTTTGGACACACAGGGGTGCCATATCAATTTGCGCTTGTAACATGCAGTGTCTCTTTTGGAAATAAACTTCTATTTTCACAGGGAATGTACAGTTTCCACTTGTTAAATGCATACAGTCTCATTTCAAAATAAAATTCTCGGTGCGTTGGTACCTGACACAGAGGGCGACTGGCAAAGTGTCTGGTTTTGACAAGTTGGGAGTGAGACTGAGTCTGAGACTGGGTACAATAAGGATCAAATGCAGATATTGTTTGACGGCAATGTTTCTTACTGCTTAATACTGCGTTTCAGTCAATACCGGGTATCGAGTACCGGCACAGCAGGAAGTAATGCTTTGTCAGTGTCTTCCAAAACAGTTAGAAGTCATCAAAATAAAAACTGAATAATAAATTAGTTTATTGATGTCACAAGGTTAAAGTCTGGTTAGGTTAAAGGAAGCATCGTGGTTTGGGTTAAAACTACAACTTCGGTAAGGCTAAGGAAGCATTCTCATCATGCAGACAATAATAAACACATGGTTAATTGGCTCTCCTGTGTTAAATACACTAACCCATTTATCCACCACGACCTCCTTCCATCACAGACTTTGTCATACTTCAAAAGCTAACCTGACTTCTTCCTTTTCTCCTGTCATAACTCCTTACGGTCACTCAGTCTTTGTCACTTGGACATAAATGTCCTTGTTTTGGGGCCACTGCTGAAACAATCGTCATTCTTCTTGGTATGACAGTCTTGCCTGTGCTGGACATGAAATATGACAAATGCTTTCACCATACGGCCTCCTCTGCATGCTCAGTCACCAGGGTTTCATAATCATTTTTGTTCTGTCAGCATGCAGCCATTCTTTATTGTCTTCACAGCTAAATAATCAACTTAACTCAAGCGCCCAGTGACCACTCTGAAGCCCTGAAGGTGTCCTTTCTAGCCTCATATCACATTTCCTGAGTCCACACAGTGCTGGTGAAGATCTAATTCTGCCTTCTGTTGAACACATCACCAGAGGTGATGAGGCTGCTGGGACAGTTGATACAGTATCATTGTGCAACTGCACAGCAGCCCGCACAGGAAACAGAGAGACGGTGGAGGACGTGTCATTCACTTTTGAAAACAACTGAGTTCCAGCTCATATTTCACTGGGTGAAAGCACAGATGCTGCTAATGCTGCTTGTTTATATTCAGGCTCTGAATGAGGAGAATTCAGAGTGTTGTTGAAGAGATAATGTTTTGCAAGGACGGAGGGGAAAAAGGAAACAACCAATTACCAAATATCCTGGTAGATTGATGAAAAGACAGACCAATTAATTGGCGAGAAAAAATTAAATTATGCTGCCACACGTGTATGGAAACTCAAACACCCTGCAGAATGGTCCTGTGGAATGACTTGAATGGCACTGAGGAAGAGAAGCAGGGCCATTTTAATGAAGTTATGGCAGCCATTATGTTGTCAAGAGCCCTTTGCCTCCGAGGCCGTGGCTGCATTGGCTTCCTCGCTGTGTGGGAGTGCATGGCAATGTGTTTCTGAAGGGAATGACCTTGTTTATTGGCTTGATTGAAAGCAGCGAAGAAAATAGGCTGTTTTCCTTTCTCACCGGACTGATGTAATTTCCTCGCCTAATAAACGCAGCGATAGGTGAGGAAACACTTACATGAGACATGGATTCTTGGCCATTCTACTTGAGCTCACCTTGAGGTTGTTCTTCTTGATCTTGTTTTCATAATTTACAACATTTTACAAGGCAAAACTGAATGCCATGTAAATGATATAGTTTGGCATTTATTGACTCCAATTTGAGCTTGAGTCTTGTACACTGTTATCTGCTGCATGCTGTACAGTAATTTCAATATACTGACAGCAGAGACAAATCCGAACACAGTTTGCATTTGTTATTTATTTGTTATTTGTTATTTATAAACATGAACTATTGGGTAATTCTGACACAATTTGTTTTCTTTCAAAAAATATCACAGTAAGGGTGCCTTCACATCTTAACTGTTTGCGGTGATTCAATTCATTTAGGCTGGTAGGAAACCAGTGTTTCCTCTAGGCTGACTGCTTTGGTCTGGCGGATAGGCTGAGTGGGGGTCGTTCTACCACATCAAAGTCAACTCTCAAATTAACTTTCCTTAATCATTTATCAGGCACTATTCCAAATATTTATCAGTTTGAAATCCACATGAACCGATCTTCACATCGGCCTGTTACTCCCTGCTTTTCCATCTTCCAAAACAGTGGTGAAAAACAGCAGGAGCAAACGCCAGGAGCTTTCATTACAATAACAATATGACTGGTGTGTTAACTGCATGCCAAATTAATCAGAGCACGGCTCTTAAGTTATCATCTGACCGGCTGCTGACCACCAATATTTAAAAGGCAATTTTTTAATCAAAGTCTGGCGCAGCACTCGCTCCACAAAATACGCACAGGGAACAAACTTAATGGAGAACAATGAGGGCAAAACAGTATCATCGATCTGTTTTAAACAAATATTCTCTAGTAGCTGCTCAGCTAAAAAAAACCTCAAAAACACTGAATCTGTCAGCACGTTAGTGTCGTTCAGTACCGTGTCTGTTTATAACCAGTAGCCTGCCAACAACTTATTTTCGCCTCACTTGTACAACTGACAGATACAATAACAGACATTTGATTGTCCTGCTGTTATTACAGACAAGACCTACCCACAGACACTTTGCAGACTAAATATAGGGGGAAACACTGGAATGGATATTTGGCATTAGAAAAAAAAAAAGATTTTTGTGGTGCGCATGTCAGAGTCCTGAAGAAACTTTAAGTCTAAATCAAAACCTCGCCCGTCTGGGTCCATAAAAAAAGTCCCACCGCCCGACCCGCAACCAGGTTTAAACACACACAGAGAGTCGATCACATTAAGCAGGGTTCTTCGGTCTTTAATTACAAATCCAGCGGAACAAAAAAGTCTCTTTCACAGGCTGTGCTTGAGGACGGGATGGTGAAAACATTCCTCAAATCACTGCTAGGTTAGGAAACATTTTAGCATGCTCCTTCCACCTGCAAAGTTTCATCGCTGGAGTCCTCCACGTTGGTAAGGAATGTGACGAGAGGGTCAAAGAGTCGACATGCGTCATTAACTTTCAAAATAAAAGGTATTGCCACTTGATAATAGTGATTAAGATGTCGAAATATGACACATATTGATTAACATCTATTATCCAAAAGCAACCATGCATCCTGACGTAACACTGAACTCACTTTCAGTCACAGCACCAATGTAAGCACATGAACATAATTCACCTCATGTTCAGCGCTGAAAAAGATATTCTTCCTCCTTGTAGAAAATATCATTTGCAGGGAAAAAATCAATACAAACAAAGTGTTGCAGTGTTTCACACATCATCAGTCTTCATGCCCAGTTTTTACTGTTTCCTTGTTTGTAGTTGCAATGAAATACCTTTTCAAAATAAAACACCACCTCTTTTTAAAAGAGCGATCTGTAAACTGCATATCTAAAGACTCTAAAATCTGATTTATAAGTCCAAAGTTTTCAAAATCTAACCACAATTTAACTTATGTCTTGAGCTCCACTAACACAGAGCATTGTTCTCTCTACAGTAAGCAGCGCTATATATTTAAATACTTTATTAAAAATGTAGGAGCAGGGTCATAAAACATGCTGTGCCACAAACTCACTGTCCACTGAGCATTGGGAAGGTGAAGGTCTAAAGAGGGAAGGGGCTCTCTGGATTCAACCCAGCTTTAAAAAGAGGTTTTAACAGTATTTTCACATTTTGCCAAGAGGAAGGGTGAAATGGTTCAGGCTCTCCTGATGGTCCCCCGTCCCCCACAGGGGACACACATGTAAAGTTCAGGGTTACAAGGGACATGTCATTCCATTCAAATTACCCTCTGACTATGAATAAAACAAGACTTACACCTCTCTGAGTGCAGAGATGGAAGAGTGGTCTACAGAATGTATGTGTGAGTGTCCACAAACTGTATTTACACATGTGAAATTCCAAATGCACTTGAATGTTTGTGGTAATTTTGTTAATAGCATTGTTTACAAGGCTGTTGAATGGAAAAAATAACCATGAGATAAGTTCAAAGTTCTTATCTTTGGGGAAAGATGAGTGAAAATGAGTGAGGAATACAACACACAATATTTCCAGTGACCCTCCTGTCAGCTGTGATAACTAAGACAACATAATATGATGTTAAGTGCACTGATGTCTTTCTCTATGTACACAAGAATGTGTGTGAATTTATAGTAGCTGTTATTGTGTCTTAATGGTGGTAAAATGTGTCCTCTGACCTTAATTTATCAGTTATCAGAAAATTATATCCTATGAACTGACATTTATCGAACCAATTATTATATTTGTTTTTTTATATTATTTTTCTTTCTCTTTTTTATGATCTGAAATTCCAGTTTTACTGTTATATAATTTTTCAAAATGCATGTTTAAGTAAAAGTACTAATAATTTTAAAGGTTAAAGTACTAAAGTGCAGAAAAAATCTCAGAAACAACCCCAAAAAAATTAAAATTACTGTAAATAAAATTAGGCAAAAGGAATAACAGCAATCTTCACATTTAAGAAGTTTACATAGACTGTATATAAAGATTGACAACGCATCTCCACTTTCTCCCACTGTACAAAATGAAGCCAAACTATCCTGGATATGGGCGATGCCATCTTGTGCATTTAACGACATTTGGAACCAGAGTCTGCTCAGTAGTGATTGGAAAATAGAGCCGCAGTATCGAGCTCTTGCCCATACACCCGCCCGACTCAATCATACGCAGCGCCATTGACCATGAGCAAACTGACTGGCACACACAGCTGTCAATCAACATATAATAAAAAGAAAACTTGAACATACCTTAGCATGTTAACAACCACCTAAAATACCAGAACCATCTTTGGGAAAAATGTATTTGGGGGCGGGGTTTCTGACCTGTACTGCAGCCAGCAGGCAAGATGTTTTGGCCTTATTTTGGGGAGCTGTCATGTCATCTATCTTTATTATACACTAATTAGCTGAAATGATTTAACAGATTTTCTGCACAAAATATTATCAAAATGGCGGACAAGTAGTTTTCTAACAATCAAAAGTAACTACAGTTGTTACATTAATGTGGCGAAGCAAAAAATGCAATTAAGTTACGCAACAGAAAATACTCAATCAACTTTGTTCCCAAGTACAGCTGTTGGTTACAGTGCAATGTTCATCACGGAAAAAGATGCACTTAAATTACTGTGAAGTGTTACAAAGAAAACAGTGAGCTCAATGGTTTTCTCAACCCTCTCAGGTGCTACATGCTTTGAACAGTGACTGAGTGAACAGTGTAGCAGCCGAGATAATAGTGTGAGAGTGAGATCTCCAACTGACTGGTCTCCTGTTACATGATACAGTGAAGGACCAGCTCAGTGATGCAGCGAGGTCTCAGTATTAAACCAAAGCTTCTTCAAAATACTCCTCAAATCATCACGGACAGGCGATGCAGACCCACGTCATAATTTGGGAGTAATACAACTTCAATTTGTTTGGGCTGCTCTGCCTGACCTGTCACCACCTGAGTGAGAATACCTTTAAAACTGACTATTTTTCTGCAGTGGCGCTGCAGAACAGCACACCATGGAGATAATGCAGGTAGAAAAAATAAAAACTCATTACAGTCATTACATGCATATCTTCCCAGATGAGGAGGGCTCAGGTGCATCCTGCTCCAAGTCGAGTATCCGCGGTTCTGTGCGATGTAAGGAGACGGTTAATTCTTGCTAATTACATTTGATTGGGAAAACCCCTGTAGAGCATCCAATTAAAACAAGGCCTGTAAAATAGCTTTTAACCTCCCACTGAGCCACGCGTGTGTGTGTGAGAGAGAGAGACTGTGTGTGTGTGTGTGCGTTCAAGCGTCCACATGTCGTGTGTGTAGGAAGAAGTGATTAATAGGAAGAATAAATAATAGGGTTCAGACTTGAGAAGAATACACAATCACACACACAAACACACGGATGTCTGAGCACACACTGACAACATGTACAAAAGTGCTTCTTAAAAACTCAGATGAGTGTGTCCAGTGAGGACAAGTCTGAGGCTGTCCCACATCACAGGTAATACATATTCACAGCTAACAGTGGAAAAAGGCTTGATCAGGTTAGCGGTGATACACTGGGGTAAAAGAGGGCAGCATAGTAAATAGATAATAATTATCAATCAATATAAGAACTAGTATCTTCTTACAGTTTTCTGGTTTTGCATTTAAAGGTCTCAATTAACCAACGCTGTCTGCTGGAACTATTGTTTATATACAGTTAATTTGCAACAGCAAATACATTTTGATGGCAACATAATGCTACTTTACAGAGAAATACAAAACCGTACTAATGAACCTTCATTAATATAGGCCTATATTTTATCTGTGCAGTTTATATAGAGTTAAAAGAGTTTCACGTTTTTTGACCAATGAAATCTTGCCGACTATTTACCTTTCTGGTTGACCAATATTTGGTCGACACTGAGGGCAGCCCTGATTTTCAGTAACTGATTAATTGTTTGGTCTTTGAAATAGTGAATATAGACACACAGTACCTTACTCTTGACATTGCACTTAAGTCTTCCACTGCTGTATTTTAGTTTTAAATTCATTCAATGCTTCTACATTTTTCCTTGGTGTTTTATTTACCATTTTTAATCATCCATTGTTCTTAAAAACTAGTCAAACATTGAGTGTATATTTTATTGTTGTTTTTTAATGTGTAAAGCACTTTGTAATACTGGTTTTGATAAGTGCTAAATAAACTTCATTTTTATATTATCTTACTGTATAATGACGAAAACTCTGTCTGCCCCTGGGTGTGTCTGTGTGTCTGTTCCATGTTTTTCTCCTCACTGACTTGGTCAATCCATGTGAAATGTGGCACAGTGGTAGAGGGTCATGGGAGGATGCGAATGAAGCAATATTACATCAATTGGCCAAAGGGGGGCGCTATAGCAACCGACTGAAATTGCAAACTTTGAATGGGCATATCTCATGCCCCGTATGTCGTAGAGACATGAAACTTTGCACAGAGATGCCTCTCCTCATGAGGAACAAATTTGCCTGAAGAACCGATAACTTCCGGTTATACATATTTTCCACCATTTTGAATTTTTTGAAAAACGAAAAAAGAATGGATCTCTTCCTAGGAAGTTTGACCGATCTGCATGAGACCCGGTGAACATAATCTAGGGACCAATATCTAAAGTTCCCTCTTGGCAAAAGTTGGAAAACTTACTAAAACTGAGCTTCTATAAGGCAATGACTTTAACTATCTGCCTTTCAACGTGCTACCTCAACTACTAATGTACAGTTTTACCCCACTAACTATCCCACTATTGGCAATGGTACTACTGTACTTTCAATAAAGCAATCGTACTATCAAATTCTGAAAAACTCTGTCTGAATACACCATGTGAAACTGTACGTGGGCAACTGTGCACTCAATGGACTAATTTTTATTATAAAAATACATATTTTTACCAGAATTTCCAGAACTCAAACTGACATATCTGCAAGTTTTGCCCAACCAGAAGTGCAAAGCTGAAAGATATTCAGTGTACTGTCAGAGAAGACAAAGAATACCAGCAAATATTCACAACTGAGGAACTGGAGCTAATTAAAGTTTTGATATTTGGCTTAAAAACTAGAAAAAAAAATCAGCTAAAAACCGTTGATTAATGGGGCGTCGGTAGCGTAGTGGATAGTACCGGCGCCTTATGTACAGAGGCATTGCCTCGCGGGTTCGAATCCGGCTCGCAGCCCTTTGCTGCATGTCAGTCCTCTCTCTGTCTCCCCATTTCACTCTCTGTCTTGTCAATAAAGGCAAAAAGTACATCAAAATAATCTTTAAAAAACAAAACAAAAAAAACCTGTTGATTAATCATCAAAATAG
This sequence comes from Epinephelus awoara, assembly GCA_035609425.1. Classification (NCBI taxonomy): domain Eukaryota; kingdom Metazoa; phylum Chordata; class Actinopteri; order Perciformes; family Serranidae; genus Epinephelus; species Epinephelus awoara. Next base: position 19,931,175 of record CM069306.1, on the reverse strand, counting down.
CTGCCAATGAATTTTTGGACATTTGTTTGAATGATCGACTACTTTCTAGCAGACAGGGCTGAAACAATAACAAATTAAACTTTTCAGGGTTTTTTTTTTTTTTTTTCATTTTTACTGTGGAAAGACTTTTCAGCGCCAAACACGATAATTTCGTTTGGCAAAATTTCTCAATGCCTAGGTTACTTTTTTTTTTTCGATGAACAGCTGATTTGCATATCCCACATGCCAGCTCACACACACACACACACACACACAGCACACACAACACACACACACATGCAGCCAGGATATAAACTGTGGATGCTCGCCACTCATACAGGCAGCACCTGTCAGCTGGTGTTCTGGGACAGCCAAGGGCTTGTTTGTTTGTTTCTCTCTCTCTCACACTCTCATGTGTGTGTGTGTGTGTGGGTGTGTGTGTACATCCATCCAAGGTCTCTCTCTCTTTTTCCCTCAACACCCCCTCACCTCTCCACCTGCTGTTCCTTCCTTCACTCCATCTCTCCCCGCCTCCCTGTCTGTCTCACTTCATACCAACCATCATACCACCATCCATTAGATCTCTCTCTCCCTTTCTCTGCACCTGTGACTGAAAAACAGACTCGCTCAGTCTTTCTCTGCCTTCCTGCTCATTACAGCCCCCAGGCAGCCACTCCATCACAGAGAAAAGGCAGAGATAAGCTACAAGAGTACACCTGTGCCTGGTGTGAATGCCAAATCCAGAGTCAGTGACAGCCAATTCCAGGCCAAATAATGGAATCAGCGAACCTCAACTTCAGACAAATCAACCTGACAGCTTTATCTCTCACTCCCAATTTCAAAGCTACGTTACAAACCTCATTATCAAATGAGAAAAGCAATCAGTTAAAAAAAAAAAGAGAAAAGAGAGAAAGAAGAGAAAATGTTGACACTGCCACAATGGCACTCGCCAGGGATTAAGTTTACAAAGCTCATTTACAGATGGAACAGGTTGAAGAAAATAAGAGACACATTTTCATTTCATCAGCAGAGTGTTGCTGAGCATCAAAAGGGAGATAACTCTGCTATATCAACAACTACATGCAGCCGTAATAGGCTCTACATGAGTAAGAAAAACACACTCGGAGAAGGACAGAGTGAATTAATAAAGTGATTATCCAGACTATATATTGTCCAATATATTTGTAAAGCAAAATCTTTTAGGGCGACAATATCAGTGGTTCACGACTCAGTCCGAGCTCCCTTAGATGGCAAAAACCACAGAGCACATAGGGAAAAAAAACAGAGAGAATTTTCCGGATGGTGGAGGTGCAATATGAGCCGAAGGGGGAAAGCTGTAATCACAAAACAGCAATTAAAAAAATTGAACAGAACATTTATTTATTTGCTTTTACTCATTAAGCATCAGAGCACACAGAGAAATCGGTGCGAGATAACCAGAGCTGCGCCTGATAAAAATCATAAGCACCTTTCTCTCGCTGTTTATTATGTGGGCAGGGTTTATTATTGACAACTAAAGCGCAACAAAAGCAATGTGCAGGCACCGTGGGAGCCTGCGGATTAAAGAGCCATCCATGGACAGCGATGTTTGCATCTGGCTCGGGATCTTTGTTGCATCTCTCACCTCGCTTCCTGCCTTCTCTCTTTGTCAGCTAAAGGCATAACATGTACCAACACGGTCAGATGCAAAGTCTAACCTGAGGTACACTGCAAGCGTTAAGTTAAGTCCAGCAATGTCAAAAGTCAGCTTAAGTAGTTAACTTGGCGAACAGGAAGATCCAGTTCTGAGTTCTTTGTGAACTTGAAAGTAAATATTAAAATAACAATTGGGAAATTGATATTTTCTTGTCTAGAGTTGGATGAAACTACTAAAACCACACTCATGTAGGGCTGGGCGATATGTTAAAAATAAAATTTCACAGTATTAATAAAAAGTAAACGATAAATCGTAAAAAAAAGTATTGCGATATTTTTATGTAGCAATATTGTATTATTATTATATTACACAGTGCCAAGTATCGATTTTTTTTATTACATAAATTATTAATATGACAAATACAAATTAAACTTTATTAAATAATAAATAATAATTGAAATAAATTATAGATACATTATAATAAAATTAGATTAGATTAATAATAAATAATATAATGAATTGCTTTTTCAGTCCACTAAAACACATTTTGCTGCTGGGGAAAAAAATGGCTGAAGTGAGATGAACAGACTGAAAACTTTATCTCATTAAATAAAACCGATGTAGTCAAAGTTTTCCTTTGAGGCATAATTTACAGTTGAAAAAAGGTAATAAGTCCCAATATGTCGCAATGTACTTTATCGCAACATATTTAAAATCACAATAATATTGTATCATGACTTAAGTATCGTGATAATATCGTATCGTGGATCCTCTGGTGATTCCCACCCCTACTCAATATTGATATCACCACAATACTCTAGGGCTGACTATTGGTGCTTTCAAAAAATATTTTATTTACACAATAAGATTTCTGATAAATAATCATCAGTAATGTGGATATAATGACTAAGTACGTGAAGGCAAGGGAGGTTCAGAAAAATACGTTGCTGTAATGCAGCCTTTAAAACCAGGAAAAGACAACACTTAATGATACAGTAGTACAAAATCCAAAATCTAAGACAATATCTAGTCTCATGTCATGATATAGATATAATATCAATATATATTGCCCAGCCCTACTCTCATATCCATACAGTAAATATGAAGCAACAATCAGCAGCTTGGCATAAAGACTGGAAACAGTGAGAAACAGCTGGTCTGTGCTTTTTCCAAAGCCAACAAATTCCACCTAGCAGCACTTGTTAAACTCCCTAATTAACATATAATATCTTGTTTGTTTAATCTGAACAACCAAAGTGTAAGAAGCACAACATCTCCGTGCTAAACTTAGCTAAGATAACTGGCTTCTGGCTGTAGCTTCATAATGAGCAGGCAGAGAGTGGATAATGTTACTGATCTTCTCATCCAGCTCTTGGAAAAAAAAGGTGATATTAGTGTATTTCCTAATCTGTCAAACTATTCTGTCTAGGCCAAATAATTTGGCAGGGTTTGTTTTGTTTTGTTTTGGACCTCACTGGTATCAGGATCATCTCGGGATAATGATGCAGGTCAAGGCCTCTCTGACTAATGTGAAAAAAAGAAACTGTTAGTTCATCCCTTCTGAGCTCTATGATCTGAGAACCGTGGAGTGTGTGTGTGTGTGTGTGTGTGTGTGTGTGTGTGTGTGTGTGTGTGTGTGTGTGTGTGTGTGTGGTTGTCCACTATGTAATTATAGATTTGGTAAACCAGAGGCTTAGTGTGACTCAATCAACCTCTGATTTGTTGGGTGGATGGATGGTGACGATAATGAAGTGTGTGTGTGCGTGTGTGTGTGTGTGTGTAGGTGGTAGGTGTGCATGCCAGTGTGCAGGGGAGCTGTGAATTCATATTACATATTGTAATCCCAAAATCCGTACGACCAGTTTGTAGGCCTGAAAAATGAGTCGAATCAGATTCGGCTGTTCAATGTGAATATTCGTCCATTCGTCCCTTTGTTGCCAGTTGAGAGTTTGTTCAGCAGGACAGTAACACTCACGTTATATAGCAAACAAGCTAACTCCACTAACGATGGATCAGAAATGCGCACCAATAATTTTTGCAGACACTAGATATCAAACAAAAGCCAGAGACTGTACCGTATTAAGTTGCTTTGGGCTGTCGTGAACACTTCTAAGCAGAAGGTGGAGGATGACACTATTTCGTAGTCTTAAGGGCCAAAGCCTCTCCTCCCCTGGACAGCTGCCAGTACCAAAGAGCAGCGTGAAAGTGAAGAGCGCTCACTCGGCAGCAAATCTGGGGACCAAAATGTCAGTCTCAGTTGACTGAGGGATCTCCGACTGATGATTCAAATCCAACTTTCAGGGGGCAGCCCCACCCGTTTGTGAGTCATTGCTTTAATATTTTATCATGTGTCCAGGCTCTACATCTGCATAATGTACAGATTTCTATCTGTATATACGAGGATGATTATCCGATGTGTGTGAAAGTATCTATAATTTCAGTTTAAATTTCACAACTGCAGAACTTAAGAACTGTAACAACTAAACTAACTTTAAAAAACATTTACAGTTTCTTCACAAGACGCCTGCAACCAGCTGCAGCTCTGAGCATCTTCATTTATTCATTCTAACTTGTGTGTTCTTTTAAGAAAACCAAAGCACAAAAGAAAGATTCTCAAAGCTCTGCTGCGTACATGTGCTGCTGCTGCTGCTGCTGTGTGCTTTCAAGTCTCGCTGCATGAATCTCTGCTAATAGCCCCGCTGTGAGTCTATAAGGTTGAAATACCACAGTGTAAATCGTTGACATTAAATCCATTTTATGTTGCGGACTGACCCGGAAAAACAAAATTACGGCTACACTCGCTATCCCACTAATTGGAATAAGACCGGAGATGCATTTATTTACCGAATATAGAATAGTGCTCTCCAGCTTGGAGCTCAGATCAAGGTCTCGTCTCCCCTATTCATTACACTGATCAATGAAGTGCAAATCCTCCGTTATCGGGCATACAGTGTGTACCGGCCTCAACAACTAATAAAACAAACAGGCTGGATAAACAAATCAAACAAATATGTTATCAGAAGAGGTGATTGGGCAAGAAAAGTATAGATTAAACTGTAAAAAAAAAAAATCACATTTCAAGATCACTCATGCAGATCAAATCTTATATACGAGTATATAAACTATAATGAGCTGTAATATGAGTTTAGAATAGCAACATGTTGTACTCAAAGCACCAGACACAAGGACAAAGACTGTTTAGTAAGAATAATACAAAGACGTGCCGCACCTGCAAGGCTGTCATACGCACAAAAAAACATGTTATCCCATACAGCTGTGGCCCATCAGTGTCACCTTAATGATCCGTTTCAGCACAGAAACAGCAGAGGAGTCTGCTAACGTCTGCTTCACATCTGCGCCTGACATTTTTGTTTCGGCGAGACACCGACGTGATATCTGCAGTCTGCTGGCTAGCTATCGTTACATGGCAGGGACCAACTGGATAAAGTAAGTTTGACACACTGCTCCATCAACAGAGAGTAGGCCTCATCGACAAACACGACACAAACAAGCGTATATCAGATGCAATCCTTAAATTTGAAATGAAATGAAAGATTACGACAGTTTGGTAAACTGTGGCAAGTGCACATATGGGCTGTGTTCAAAATTGCAAATGAACATGCTGTTCATACCAAGCAAGACTAGAACTAAATAAGTTTGTAAATTTTGTGTATGCAAGAAATACCTGGATGTATACCAGATAGGCAAGAATTTCTTTATATGAGACATGAGCTTACTGGAAATACCCAACCACCCCAAAATGCATTGCAGCTCAGACTGTCCAATGGCACAGTTTACAGTTTACGGGACTGTTGTGACTCAAGAAAGCATATGTAGCTGTCATCTCCGTTACTTTTTGACTGAAAATAACCCTTTTGTGTTGTGTTGATTTTCCGATTGTAGACATTTCACACATTGTGCAAAAACAAAAAATCACTTTCTTTACAGCAGTTGGAAATAGGGGTGAAAATGGACCCTTTGGCATTACTACTCACCAAGGCCGGGCGGGTTCTCGGGGCACGGCGGCAGCGGTTTTGGAGAAGGTGTCTGATTGGTCTCAGGCTGCGCACTCGGCACCAGCTGTTCCCCTGTGGCCAGGTAGCTTGCTAGCGTCGCGTTGGGCCTGGAAAGGTTGTAATAGTAATAATGGTGTCCGTTTCCTGCTGCTCCGCTGGCGTTATTCCTGGATCCGTTGCGGCCGTTGTTGAAGCGGCTGAAGAGGTCGAAGCGCTGCGTGTAAACGTCGAAGTACAGGATCATCATGATGAGGAAGTGGAGCAGGCAGAGCAGCAGGACGCCTTTACAGATGCGCTCCAGAGTCCGGCCCAACATCAGCCGGGTCATGGCCGAGGAAGATGTCCGCCAGCCTCGACAACGCTGGCGTTGCGTGGCTACGGACATGCGCTCATCCTGACGGCTGCTATTAAATTTCTGATAAGGACATGTGGTTAGCTGATACCGGACTATCTGACTTCTGCAGGGGTCATGGGGTCATTGATGAGGACAGGGAGGCTACACAGTCAGCTACACCTGAAGTATGAGATGCCAGCTTGTTTCTGGTGCCTACCCAGATTCCCTGCATGACAAAAGTACTGAAATGTTTTAATCAGCCTCAATCCCTGAGTGAGACGATCCAGGAACTTATTCACTGACGGACTTAATTGTTGATGTAGCAAATAAGTTCAGTGTAATCTAAGACATAAGGCCTCGATTGCAGATAAATCTTTGCTGATATGGGCATGTGATCATATGTTGAGTTAGACACTATCCCAGAGTCAAGTTGTTGCTGCACCCGTGTGATATCCTGATGTTGAAAGCCAGTCCGGTTCGTCAAGCAACAACCTATTAGTCCAACGTTTGCTTAAAACTTCCAACTGATAAGTGATTTGAGTGATGGCGTAGTGGTAGCTGCCGACAAACATTCATCAGTGTAGTGTTGAGGGTCTGCTGATGGCTCAGTAGAGATGTCCTCTTCTTGGGGGATCAGGTCAGTCAGACTCGGACAGACTTATCCAGGAAAGTCTCAGGCACCTGATGGAAAATGAAAGACAAAGAAAAGAATACATTGTGATGAAGCCAAATGTTAAATGTGATATCAAATGTTAAACGAAAGGAAAGCTGAATGTTGTAAATGTTTCGACTGCTTCCTCAAACCCACGTAGGTAAAGTGCAATAAATTATAGCTGTGCATTTTCAATGAATACAGTGACTTGGCCGTGTAAAAACAAACTTAAAACGCCACAGGAAAACCAATGATGTTTAAAGTATTCAGTGACCTTGTTCTTATTCGATACGCCCTGTTGAAGAGCGGTGAAATAAATTAAGAAGTTCATTCTCGGCAGGAGAAGAAGTACACATGAGACTTTGACAGAAACAGAGCCAACAACAAAAGCATCTACAGATTCAGACAAACAAAAAGCTCTGACTTGAGCCGTTCAGCCGAATTGACATGCCAAGTCAATTTTCCAGTCAAGTGGTTTAAAAAGCATTTATGATGGAGTGAGCCGGCAAGTGGGAATACACAATGCAGAGAAAGTATGAGCAAAGGAGAGAAACAGGGGGCACTTAGAGTTTTCCCACAGGCGATGCTTATTGTAGGTTTATGGCTTTTGCAATCAGTGAGAGAAAAGAAGAAGATGAGGCTGAAGCGGACGATAAAAACACTGACCGACACCAGACAGTCTCATGAAAACAAACAGAGACAAAGAGAAACAAAGAGAGGGAGTGATAAATGTTGAAATACTAATGCTGATAATTGGAAAACTATGGATATCTAATGAAGGTGTCTCCGGTTAACATCACAGATATCCCCTTGAAATTGGTCGTCCCATCTGACAGAAACATGAGCTTATACTGTCTTCAGACTGCTTACTTAAATGTCTTTTAATGATTTATTTTATTATTTTCTGCTCAAGTATTTTATAATGTTGTTAACTACCAAAGGCTGGCATTCAATTATTCATAGCTTGCTTATTCTATCAGACAGCTTCTGATTAAAATCAAAGTTTCATATTTTAATTCAAGTTGGTGCTTGCATCTACGTGGTATCTATGGCTGTTTCCAGTTTCCAAGAATGTTTTTAGGATATTTTCAAGTCTTGTTAAAGGGTGGATCGGTTAAGTCAGCTATTACGTTGTCTTTGGGAATGCTAGGGGAAGGAAGTTGAAAAGTTCCTCTTGAAGAGATATAAAAAAAATTCAAGTAAAGGCTACAGTTTTGAAAAATGTTTAAAGAATACAGTATTTGTTGCTTTGGATCAAAAAAGAAGACTTAAGTTTTTTCCCAATAATGGTTTAAGATGAACGCTTGCGTTTCTTAAAGAAAAATCTCAAAAGTTGGTTGTTATATTGCAGGTTTTGATTTAAATGATCTTGTGAAGGTCTGCATTCATTAGGTGTAGTCACGGTGTTTAGTATAAGAGTATTTTTAAAAGATGATTACTTTCTTTTGCATAGCCTACTGAGTGTATATGGTGATCTATACTGTAAGTCAGATGACTGATCTATGAACTGCGTATAAAGGAAACTAGAAACATCTTTAGACGCACTTAGGAAGACAAGATAGCTGAAAACATTTGGTGGATAAAGCTTTGTGTTCTGGCAAAGAGTCGTGCAACATGTTTTAATTTGATGGATCCAAATCATTGACTATTTTACATCTGCTTGCATTTAGACAGCAGCTTATTTAATTTAAACAAACGAGTTAATACTTTCCATAGTACAGCATTAATTGCACAAAAAATGCTCCTCACAACAGAAGTACAACTCTTAAACTCTCCAATAACGGCAAAACCCACTGACGTAAAATGCAACATAACCTCAGATCTGTGCTTGACTGGTTAGGTGATTTCCTGTTTCTTCTTGAGGCAAAATGTAGGAAATTGAAACATATGCTTGGTGACTGAACTGATGTCTGCTGTCTGTCCAGAAAGTTGGCTGCCTCTTTCTGTCTCTGTCTTTTGTCTGTGGGCAGCAAAGTTGATACTGCCAAGACTGCGCCTCAAGGGGGGTGTGTGTGTGTGTGTGTGTGTCTGTGTGTGTGTGTGTGTGTGTGTGTGTGTGTGTGTGTGTGTGTGTGTGTGTGTGTGTGTGTGTGTGTGAAACTTGCTAGTTAATGAGATGGATTTCTGCTGACCGGGACACCGCACACCAGTCGCACCATAATGCTTGTGCAGGTCAGGATTTATTTCCCAGCCATGTTGCTCTCCAGTGACTAAACAGGCTGGCATGTAATGTATCAGGAGCGAATTCATGACATGTAGTGAAGCAGGCGGACAGATAATCAGTCAGACAGACAGAAGAGTCTTGCTCCATTTTCTGCTTCAACTACAGAGCTCAGGGGCAAGCGGGTAGTCCTTGGTGTCTAGCAGGTGTTGAACCATGTGATAGTGCAACACGGGGTGGCAATGCTAAAAATCAGCAGCGGAGACACAGAAGAAATAAATCCGCAGACAGGATTGAGATCCTATTTTGCTGCGGATGACCAGCTGCACAGGACTTATCAGAGATCAATGTAGATATAACACACGTCAGTGCTTTTTCTCTCATGTGAGATATGAAAACGAAGCCCACGAGGACTAAATCCATCTGCACCTGAGCCTCTTTATTTGCTGACATTTCGCTCAGCTGACTTTTCTCAAGACAACAAGTACTATCTTGGGATTCCATTTTTTTTTTTTTGTCTTGAAAAAGGTCAACAGACCGAAACAAAAGACAATAAAGCAGTGCAGAGGAAATCTCTTGTCTCTCACTTGCTCCTGTCTCCCTTATTTCCTGTCTCTCTCAGGGACATCTCACTGCGGTTGTGTACATGGCGGTACCAAGTGTTCATTTTTAACTTAATATGCAAATGTCACCAGCAAAGTCAGGAATGAGTCTATGAAGTCTCTGAAGCTTGTAAGTCATGATGAGAGAGACCAAGGAGAGAGAGGAGAAGACAGAGATGGCCAGAGCGACAGTGAGAAATAGACCCATTATGTAACCAGTTTATTCAAGGATCCTTGTAACTCCCTTTTTAACAACAGCAATAAATTTCATAACAGTCTCCAATCATATCATGTCTGCCAAAGAAACCCCAGAGAAACGCTATGAAAATATGTGAAGTGGAATACAACTGCCCTTTTCCATCTCTATTAAGTTTCAAGGCTGTTTCCAAATGAGCAGAACAAAGACTGGACAGTCCAGACCACGACTAAAGAAGGGAAGGGCAAGAGAGATTAGTAACAACAACAGCAACAATGAAGAGGAGGACTGTGGCTAAAGGTACAACTTAAACCAATCAAGGACACAACACTTTGTCATGCCTCCTAGTTTCATCTAAATTAAACCAGAGTTATGTCCCAATGTGGCCAATCTTTGTCATTTGTAAGGATTTCCATGTCTCCCCTACCACAGAGAGCAGTGGGCTCACTAATCTCTATGTGCAGCCTCTGTCACGGAGGTTAACAACCGTGCTAACTCATTGTTCAGTGGCTTGTGGATTGATTATAATACTGCGAGGGAGAAATTGTGAAAAGGGATGTCGTCAAAGTGAGCTGGAGGGATCAAGAGGTGAGGGTGACACCTCACCAAAGCGAGCATTCATTACCAGTTTAAAAATCCTATCACAAATGATTTAATTAAACTTGATATAAATGATGCACTTCAAAATGTACAAGCGTAAAAGGATAATTAAAGGTTTGACATTTTGGGAAATCAATGACTTGCTATCTTGCTGACAGACGATAAGATTGATACCACTTCAACATCTGTATGCTAAATATGAAGCTGAGGCCAGCAGACAGTTAGCCTTGTTCTGTCACCAAATTTTAATTTGTTACAACCGTAGAATAATTGAAGCATAGAAAAGGACAAAAGGCTGATTCACAGGAGTGTAGTTTTCAAAATGTCAAGCTATTCTTAGAAATTTTCCAAGAAGACATTAGTAGTAGTACCAAACATTAGTCGACCAGAAAGGTCATTAATCTGCAAGATTTCATTGGTCACGTAGTCGCAGAAGATAAAAAAAAAACAACAAACAAACATGAAACTCTATTAGGAGCTGCGCCTGGTCAAAATAAATCAAATCCTATATGACCGGACGATGCGGGAATTAAATTTGAAAGGACAGACACAGGAAGTGTCCACGCTCAGCAGTCAGACAGGAGTCAGGTTAATTTCCAGGGCTGGTACCTGCGGTTATCCCACAGGCTAGTTAATAACATGTCGGGCAGTAAATCCAAAGTGTGGGATCATTTTGAGAAGGTGAAGGAGGAAACCAAGGTGATATGTAAACTCATCTTCATTGGTCGACTACAAACATGACGTATCATCTGAAACATGTCAGTAGCTACATGCCCATTAGCCACTTAGCACAATCATTACTGCTTTGCCCACAGCGTCATTAACAGGCGGCTCGCTCAGTGTGTGACGTGCACTTGTAGATAAAATATAGGCCTATATTAATGAAGGTTCATTAGTACGGTTTGTATTTCTCTGTAATGTAGCACAGTGTTAACAATGTTACTGATACTATTCTTTCTCACACCTTCAACTCAAACCATTGTGTTGCCCCGCCCACAATACATCATTTAATAATCACATTAATATCGTAAACATGCGGGCGACTAGTCGACTAATGGCCCTAAATGACAACTATTGGTTGACTAGGAAAATTCTTAGTAGAGGTCAGCCCTATTAATAACTATTAAGTAATAGTGAGAGGTGTCATATTATAATTGTCACATTGTAAAACTTTATGAACATATTTGGGTTTAACTAATTAGCTGACGGCTAAACAGCCAGTGGTTGAGGGGCATGAATAAATCAGCCAATCAGTTAGCAAAAGCAACAGAGCTCTGCTTGAAGTAACAAGTGTGTCCAACACATTCTCATTCCCCACACGTCAAATACAGACGCTTGGTCAGTGGCCCTTGGTGTCAGATATGGACACAACGAAGCACCCTTATGAGACGCACTGGGGAAATTGACAATTTAAGGTTGTTAAATGCAAAGTCTCTTTTCAAAATAAAATAAGAACGTAGGTTAAAAAAAAATAAAAAATAAACTTTTAGGTTTATTTCCTGGTTTTCATAGGCAACAAAAGTATGTGGTTGGGTTTAGAAAAATTGATGCCCATTAGCCCTCTGGATGTGTTGTGGGCCTATCCTTGAAACACCAGGGTACCCACCTGATAACCCCAATGAAGTTTTTACCCTCCCTAAACCCCCATCCCCTCCACCAGCGTGGCTCCAACTATCACTCATAAATCGCAAGTACGTGCAACAACAACTGACCTGTTAAACTCCACCTCAAGTAAACTTAGGTAAGTTTTTCTCCTGTTAGGGAGTAGTGGGAGCTACAGTGTACAGCCTGGTCCAGCGGGGGAGAGTTCAGTCCATACAGACGTCTCTCCTTGGCTCTGCCCTCGCTATGCTCCTACCTACTTTTCTATCTAACTATACTCTTTCATACTTTTCCGCCCATCTATCCATAACTCTTTAGCTCCGACTCAGAAACCCCCAAACAGCACTTTCACACCCATACATAGTCTCAAGTGTGTGCATCAAGGGACTGTAACACCTAGTCCTTGACTGAACTCATTTGGCTTAAAATAAGTATGTTTGTTACTAACATAATGTATCACTACACATACTAGCACACTATGGTGTTACTTTTGGTTCCACACAGGACACAAACAGCTGTCTCCCCAGTGAAAGTTCATAGTTTATTTAACCCATCCACCTCCCCTCCCACCTGCCCTGTGCGGACTGTCTTGATCTTCATACGATGGCAGTTTCTCAGAGCCTCAAAAAATGCCGAAAGATGCCTCTGTGGATCCATATCTGATTGACCAGGCATCAATATTTGACGAGTTGGGGGTGAGACCAGGCAGTTTCTCAATTATAAGGATTTTAAGGAATTTTGTTGGTATCGTTGCAGTTTTGAATATCTTAACTTTTGGCTCTGGTAACTTGTGTTGCCATTTGTTAAACTTTTAAACTCAACTCACTTCACTTACACAGTCCTGTACATCTGATCTTTTTCAAAGAAACGCAGTGTACTCGTCTTGCATGCTGATGTTGACTGTGCTGAATGTGACAACTTTCTCTGCAAACTCAACAGAGCATCTTGATGTTTCGGCAAGTTTTCACATAAGAGCTGGGTACAAAATAAAAGAGCAGCATGTTTCTCGCACCCCTTCAACCAGAATTTAAAATGTTGATTCACCAAAGCTTTTAATACAATATTAAAATATATATACGGATTCAACTGACCTCAAAAAGAGAGGAAGAAGACCGACAGAGAAAAACATAAAACTTAACAGCCTGCCATTTCTATTTCATATTTGCACATGTAGAGAGAATACATTTTAATGCTAATGTCACTTTCTTGTTTTAATTTGTTGCTGTGATCATCTCACTCCTCAGTTCTTGACAAACTACAAGCTCTGTGAACTCATAACTTAAATATGGACTGCTGCCCTTAAGAGACATTTTCAAATACTTCACAGCACAAATTCAGCTCTCTGGCTTTCCGCAGTGCTACATTTATCACAACATGGGAAACATCCATGCAAAGACACTAACACACAGTCCACAGAGGGGAAATGCCGTGACAGATGCATCTGTAAGTGAGACATGAAGCAAACATTTTGGGAACTTTTTCCCCCGTTTCACCCGGGCGCCGACACTTTCTTTCACACTTCTGAATTTATATTTTGAAATGCATCGCCAGGGGAAACTCTTAACACCTTTTCAGGTTTGTAGCCATCAGCTGTGACAGGAGGCACAGGGATTGTACATTTCCTAAAACATTCCCTTTGCACTGTATTTGTCACCAGAAAATAAACAGGATGTTCAGGAAGTGCCAGTCAGTGGAGGGAAATATTGAAGCTATTGGGGCACAGCAGAGGGCATAAAGGAAGCAGGCAACCTGTTTCACTAGATATACACACAAACTACCTGTTCTGTCACTACAAGTTCTCATGCAACATGACAATCTGTAGGCTGCAATGTTGTATTTATGGCTAAGAAAATCAACTGTATATTCCAATAGCCATACAATCATACTATTTAACCTTAGCGTAGGTTCAATCAGGAGGACTTTCTTTATGGTATATCCATTCACAATTCTCTCTCTATCCCACTCCACCAGTCGGCTGACTATAGGTGTTCCCAAAGTCCCAAACTTTGCCACAATCTCCTTCAGTCATTCATGTTGCTACTGCCAAACTTAAATCTGTTCTCTTCTCTGCAGCTGTCAATTTAAGTGGAATTGTCGCGCCCTCCTCCACTGCATTCATCTTCAGCCACCTTATCCAGAGCCCAGGACAAGCTCATCAAAAGCCCATTGCTCTTCACACCCAGATCCTCAGCTCCCTCTTTATCTCATCTCATCACCACCACCAGCATCTAGACTCCACAGGGGGGATCCCTAATCTACTACATCTTTACCACCCTCCTGGAATAGATGACATCAAGATGCGCTCTAATTGCCAGAGACTTTTCACATTTCTCATACTTATGTGCACATGTAAATAAATATTCTTTTCTCTCAGAACAAGTCTCTCCTGACTGAATCTGGTACGCCAGAAGATTTAGTATGGCCCAATAACATAGTATATCAAATGCAGTGTGCCAAAAACACAAGGATGTCCATCTACTCTGCATCCAGTCCACAGTTTTTCTGGCTATTCTTACCCACAATCCTCTGCACACTGGGAGATTCATCAACTGACTGAGCAGCCCTCAGATGACAGCTCATTGACAGCTGTCAGAAGCCGCAATGACAGATGACAGTGCTTTCAAGTGACGGATGACCAGTCTAATATACAGTAACATCAGGAATATAAATTGTTCAAGTGAACAAAATAATGATAAAGATAACCAACACCAAAAAGACATGACTGAAAACAACAATGACAGAGAAATGCGTATGGAATTTTACTGTCATGAACGTAATACTGCATGTCAGAATCTGAGGTTAAAACTACATACATGGAAAAGTCACAGCAGCAGAGCTTTCCTGGTGGAGCTCCATCTCTGGTGAGTTCAGCAAATGACGTTTTGTATCTCCAAGGTAACGTTAAGTGATAACATTAAGCAAGAGGGTCAAATTTCAAGGCACAATAGTTTGTCCCAATTGCATGCATACTCCGCAGTACGTATTCTGTTTTCAAGAACAGCCTTAAAGGCTAACATTCAGTATTTTTCAACCTGGGCCCTATTTCCCCATGTTCCCCCATTGGTTCAGTATTGAGGGAGGCGGATGCAGCCGGCAGCCGCGAGGTAGATATGGGGGCAGATGCGTCCCATATAAGTTTGTACATTAGTAGTGTTTTTTTTCGCCACTGACTGGTTCAGATTGCCAGTGCTATCTCTGTAGATAGCATACTAAACGTTCCTTACCCTTCACTTGCTCTGGGCTGTGACATCATCTCGCGAGAGCTCTGCTTGTTGCCGGAGGAAACCACAGGAGCTTTCATAGGCTGCCTTTGTCGGACGGCGAGATGCTGAAGCTGTGGCTAGTTGTGCTACAAATGGATGCTAACACTCCTGTCCAGACACTGCGCCTTGCAGACCATCGGGTCTGCAGTGCTCACTTCTCCCAAGATGACTACTGCCAGCCGAAGAAGAGAAGACATCCAATCCCCAAACACCTCTTCCTCAAGAAAACGGCTGATACCTTGTCAGGGTGTTCCTTTTCACATCTCCATTATTTCTTATGAATTGTACACATACTTTTTCCTTTATCCGCTTTTCTGAATAAATTTGTGAATTTGAAATTTGAATTTGTAAAGGCATCTGCAGCACAAATAGTAAAAAGAAAATGTATGTGATTCGGACTGCAGGGTAAGTATGTGTAAATGTGGCTATGAAAAGTTATATTTGAGATCTCTTAAAGCCAAAAATCAAAGAACTGAGCTTTGAACTTTAATGTAGATCAGTGTCTTCCGAACTTGATGCTGATATGCTCAGAAACTTAATAAAATGTCTCAAATCTAATGCTGTCTTTTCTGTATGATGAAATGTTTGTTTTAAAAATTTAATAAAAGGTTAGTGATATGCAAGTTATTTTCTCATAGTTCCCATTACTAATAATTCTTGATAGAAGATTAAAAAATGCACTTCCAAATGTGTTTTTTAGCCGAGTTCATCCGTTAAGGGCCAGCTCTGAAATTTACATTTTAATAACACTGCAGGGCTTAGTTGTAGTGCTGTGGTTTCTGGCTTTGCTTTGTACACAATTACAGATGTGACTCTCACAGACCTGAATAACACTGTGCAGTAGATGAATCCTCCACCTAAGTGGAATTTTATGTCATTTTAGTGCTAAAACACTGCAGAGGACGCACAAGAACACGGATGTAAGATTCACTAGAAGGATGTAACTCATGTTCATGATTCAGTGACGGTGTGTGTACGTTCAAACCAATCTGTCAAGAAGTGCAGTCAGTTAAATCGAGGCGTTAAGGTGCAGTATATAGGATGAAACGCTTCTGCGTGCACAGGAACATTTGCAAGCTTTAAAGGAACTCTTTAAGACACTGTACCTGTTTAATAATTCCTGCTCTTGTCACATAAATGTAAAGGATGCCCCGCTTTCAGACTTCACACACACACACACACACACACACACACACACACACACACACACACACACACACACACATCAAAAAGTACATTCAGATGAAGTGCCAGCTAAAGCTCGCAGAATGTCTACAACATCTGTATCTTAAAATTTTAATTGGTTGCCAGACGGGGGGCCAGACTGGTAATTTGTGAGGGTACATAATTAATCGAGTCTCAAGTAAGCGTATGCTGGAAGGAGAGATGGTCTGTGGCTTAACTGAGGGCTTTAAATGTGAAGGGGCAATTCAAAACATTGCAGTGATGTCCATTATACAATCACAATGATTTTATCTTAAAAAGTGTAGCGTTTCACTTAGAAATCACCACATTTACAGCAATTAATAGCAATCACCACTGCCTGTTCCACTGGTCAGAGGGTTTTATCTAAAGTTTACAGCATTAAGTGATGAGATGTCTGGAGACTTTTTATCCTCCTCTGTTAACTACTGGTCAGCTCCACTGGAGCATTTGTGGGATGAGTTCAGCCTCAGCATCAGTATATGCAGGGTCAAAGGGTCAAATGCAAGCCTGGGGAATTTCGACCGCTAACTTTATAGTCACAAGTTCTCCAGTTCACTTCATAAGGTCTACAGAAGAGCTCAAACTCCGTGAAAGTAAGTGTGTGTTGTGACATTGAGGATTTATTAAAGCTACAGTTGGGAACTTTTATGAAAATAACTTTTTGTCCTATTTGTTGAAAATGGCACAACCTCCGCAAAGTGTTATATGAGACAGAAAGTTTGAGAAAAAAATCACATCACTCCTCCTCCTACACTTTTAAATGGCATTTGCTAGAATCTTCCACAGCGCACTGAACACAAGCAATCAGAACCAAGGAGTCTCTAAAGCTGTGTTGTACCTTTACATTCAAAAGTAACCCCAACAAACATGCACCTAGACCCCAGAACTGTTTAGCGTTTCCACCACAGAAGTCCTCTTAAATGTGGACGATGCTGCTGTCCCTGACTGCTCTGTCCAGCTCTTGCTGTATTTCCTCTTTACTGGCTATGCAGAGGAAAGTCTGCACCTTGTCTATCGTCAACAGAACAGGGTTGGCATGCCGACATTTTCAAAGCAAAAAGAACAGGCTGGAGTGAGAGTCTTTCTTGGGCTATTTAAAAATAGTGGTTTTCCATAGTGAGTCCTTGTCAGGCAAGAGCAGGGGTGTAGTGCTGCCAGAGCACACAAGAATGACACTCCGCCATGTTTCTTCTCCAAGTGAGGAAACAAAATATTTTCAGTTCATGTCAGTCGAAATTCATTCATTTTTAAATGCTTGAAGATCCAATCATCACTAAAAGTGTGTCATCCAAGAGAGCCGAAACTTATTAAATGGTCAAAGTTGTTGAAATTGAAGGCGTCAACTCATGAATTAACATGCAAGCAAATATCCCACCTTAAAAGTTGCTGGTAGCTGCAGACAGTCAGTCAAGTGAATTCAATACTTTTTTCTCAGTCTACAGCTGTCGTTAAATATGAAAAGGCAGGAAAACATTCCTTCATTTTATTGATATAGTTTGCTAATGTACTGTATGAAGAGTGGTTACGTAAGCCTCAAAACCAGTCACAACTCACTTCTGAGCAAGAGTAATGATTCTCTATTGACCACTTAATGGACTGCAGTGTTTCAGGCTCCATCCTTTAACATCGAGTCAGCGCGCTAGGTAACCCAGCAGAGGGGTGACAAAAAATTGGTACAATAAATAACTGTTCTGTTGATACCACTGACAACATTTCCCCATGGAAACAAATAAATAACTGTTCTGATGTGTACTTTGCTGAACTGAACTGGACTGCCTGGTGGAAACAAGGCTGTTGATCAGTTTGATCACTGCTCATAATCTGCTATCAAACTGTCAGACTAGACAGCACTAAACAAATATGAATCAAGATTCTGTTGCTGCATTGCTCATTTATCACCTCAAATGTCTTCAGAAACATATTTCAGTGTACTGTTTAGCTGTAAAATAAGAACTTTGGGCGATGCAAGAAGCACAGCTAATAATAACTTTCAGTATTTAATAATCTTTTTTTTTTGCCCATCACAACTTCCTAGGGCCAAAGTCCACTGAACCAAATAGCGTTTTTTAGTGAACGAAAAGTCCAAAGCCCATATTATATAAAGTTTACAATCACAGAAGACCAAGAAAATCAGCACAGTCACCAGAACCAGAGCATTTTTAGCATATTTGCTTTAAAAAAAAGGACATGAACAAGTTATCAATTATTGAAACTGTTTAAAGATTAATTTTCACTAATTCTACTAATTGGTTCAGCTCAAGAACAGATCATTAAAAATATGCAATTAGCAATATTATCCACTTATAACACAAAGTGGCAACTGTGCTACTTGAAGTGCACCACAGAAGCATTAGATTAGTTATGTCAAAGGAAATATATCAGAACTTTAAATCACTACCAACAACCAGGGATTTTTAATTTTTATTTCATCTCAATTTCTTTAATATATGAAAGCTTCATTGCTTTGATTGGAACTTTTAAAGCAGTGTCGATAGATCTTTCATACACAAGTTATAAATGACTGCTTTTGACTGCAGTTATGGATTATTTGGTTTATTCCAGATAAGTTTTATTATAATGATCTTATTTTTTAATTTTTAAATCTGGTGTTCTCATCTTAACACACATTCTACCACTGTTTCCTTTACTACAATTTCAACCTGTTGTCTCAGGTGGAAATCACACCTCTAATTGCATCAGGTCGCCATCCTACCAGGTGAGTCTCAGCAAGCTAACACAGTGCTTCACAGCTTCCACAGCAACACACTGCCTAACACAAGCCCAACAAAGGATTACCTTCACACTTGTCAGAATAAAAGTGACCTTTTAGGAATTTTGGATTTCAACACTGGAGCTGTTAGGAGATCAGCGTCATGCTCAAGGGCACCTCAGCAGGAAGACACATGAGATCGCACGTGGCTTTCACCCAGGTCACCCTGCTGAAGCACATGGCAGAAGATCAAAGAGGAATGAAAGGACGAGGGGTGGAGGATGAGTGAAAGCTGTGAATCAGGTGCAGGTGCAAAAACTAAGAACATCAATCTACTGTATAACTGCAGAGGGACGCACTGAGGTCGGGTTGCTTGAATGCAAAGTAATACAGCTGTACCGCCTGAAGCCGACTCCTCCACATACTGCCTTTCTATCCATTTAGCATCAGAGAGTGGAGCTCATCAAATAAACTAAGAGACTGTACACAGGCCTTGATTTTCCTGTCAGTGACATCATCATTGATCATTTATAACAAGGTTTAATGCAACAGAGCAGAAGGCCATCCTTTCCCAGCAGCACAGATACATACGCAGCTACATCCTGAATCTCAGTGTGTTTCTTTGACAGAACTTAAGCAGTTCTCAGCAGAGCCCTCGGGCTATGAGCCATGCTTTGTTTATTTTTTATACTCATCTTTACCAACTGATTTGGAAGACAACAGATACGCTGTATGAAGATTTAGTTTATATTACAGTTTATATTTGACAGAGCTGCTTCTGACCACTTGCATTATCTCTCTTCAGCAATTAAAAAAGCTTCAATAAATATTTTCATACCAATGGAGGTTCATATGACTACATGTGGAAGGTGTTGCGGGTGATGAATCTACAGAGAATTATCACCTGACTCTGCAGTGAATGTATAAAAACTGAGTAGCAGGTAACACCTTGCATAGTGGTCGCAGCCACCAGTGTGTGAATGGGTGAATGTGACTCTTGGTAGTCAGAAGACTAGAAAGGCGGCATACAAGTGCAAGTGCATTCACCATTTGCGAACTCACGACAGCAAAAAGAGCTGCTGTGTTTGTTGTTTTTTGTTGACAAGATAAACAGAAAGAAAAATGATGTGCGATGCTTAACATGAATAGGACCAGGGATGGGGAATACAGCGCATTGCTGCAGGAGACAAGAAGGATCGAGCATTCTTCTTGGCAAACCAGGTAGAGATGGATATGCCACCCACTGGACAGGAGTGTGGTATAGGAGATTATATTTTGTAGCCGGAGCATGCCCACTTGCTACTGTATGTGTACAGGCTGTGCTGTCATAAAATTTTGGGCTGCACAAAGACGTCAACATAGGGGCCATGTGGAACCTTGCAAACATGGGCGGATGACAACATTTCTGGCCCGCAACCAAAGTGGTTCCTCACCGACAAGCGTAGACTCCTGTAGCTTCATGCTTAGCGCACGCACAGCTTTAAATGTATTTCTAAAAATGTCAAACTTTTGCTCGTATAATGACTTAAAACTTACTGACAGTTCATTTTATTCATTTTCTGTGACTGCTTATCCTTTTGGATCGCAGGGGAGCTGGAGCCTATCCCAGCTGTCATTGGGCGAGAGGCGGGTAAGTTCGCCCGACTATCACAGGGCTGACACATACGCCCCTTTTACACTGCCAGATTTTCGGCGAATGTTGGGCCAGTTTGCAGGCAAGCTGTGAGCGTCGGATTGGCAAGTTTATCCAAGGTGCCCGATTTTCTGTAGCGTAGGGGTAAACATATTGGCGGAACCCTTTTAGTTTAAACAGACCAAGGCGGTCTTCCGCACTGGGAGGGGCTGTTGAAGACTTGTGGGAGGAGCTGTTGATGATGCCGCACGTGCGAGCCACTGGTGGTGGATAAACAGGAAACAGCTGATAGCAGGAATGAGCAGTTAGTAGCAAGAGGAAAATGCAAACCTGACAGACACTGTGAAAATGAGCAACTGGGGAGACAAGGAATTTCGTGCCCTCCTTGCCCTCGCAAACGAAGAGGCCATTAACCGTCAAATGATGGGAACGGCCAACTTATGAGAGAATCGCCAAAGGACTGACCAGCCGCGGCATCACACGCTGAGCTACACGTTTTGTTACTTGCTCACGCCCCCCATTGCCCCGAAAAAGGCGCATTAAGCGTAAACAAAAGTAGGCAGGCGGCATTTCGCTGGACTCTGTTTATTCCTGTTTAGAAAAGGCTATAGAGACAGAAAACCATTCACACCCACATTCACACCTACGGGGAATATGGATTCACCAATTAACCTGTATGTCTTTGGACTGCGGGAGGAAGCCAGAGTACCCGGGGAAAACCCACGCCGACACAGAAAGAACATGCAGGGAGGGTTTGAACTAGGAACCCTCTTGCTGTGCAGTAACAATGTTAACCACTGCACCATCATGCAGCCCCACAAAAAAAAAATAATGACTTTAAACTCACTGACTGTAATTTTCATTGTTCTCCAGCCTGTAATTTTACTGTTCTGATCCACTCTGATCGCCCTCATGACTTCATGCTGGGCCACAGCAGTTAATAGTTCATGTGAAAACCCTCTAAAATTTTAGTGCACATTACCTGCCCAGCACCAAGCAGCCCAGACACACAGTTAGCAACTAGCTGGTGAACATAGCATCTACCAGCTAAAGAGACAGAAATTTTCCTCAGGAGTTGGTAGAGACTAAAAACAGAGCTAAAAAAAGATGAATATTTGACTCAAATTTGCCAGGTGGCCAGCAATGAATAACGCTCCGTATCTGGATGTCTAAATAGGCAACATTAGACACTTAAAATGTGGTGATATGTTGGTGCTGTGGTCACACCTTGTTTCCTCGTATTCTGACTGTTACAAAGTAGCTGAAAATATGAAAAATAAGTCCGGGTGTGACAGCAAAGCTGGATGAAGATCGCAGCCAGAGCAACTCTCTGTCTCTCTTTCTCTCTCCTCTCTCTTTCCCTCCTTCACTCTCTCTGTCTCTTGAGCCCCGGGCCTCTTGCGTTTTAACCTACAACCCAGCCCTCCCGGTCTTATCAAAAATGCATTAGCCATACTACACTTGATAGTGTGGAGCCTCAGAGCTTTCTCATGGCTCCAGCACATCTTGCTGTAGGCAAGTTCATCTTCCACAAACCAACCGGGGCACAGTGGGACGGACAGAAGTTATCTTTGGCTTGGCTCTACCAGCTTCAACAGTGTGCGGCAAATGTAAAAGACAAAGACGCAAAATTTGCATTCACTGTACACAAAAATAGGTCACTTGAAAGCAGCATGTCATATAAAATTACACTTTTCTGACGTATTTATCTCTATTTACAATTTAAACATGTAGTCAGGGGCATTGCAGTTAATCTTAAGTCTACAAAAAAATCATTTTTCAACACTACAAATCAATTTTCAAAGAAAACCACAGTCCAGCCGGGTCTGCGCTGAAGATTTATATCCCCCACGCTGAGTGATATCATAAAAATAAAGAGGGAGGGTGGGGAGGGAGAGGAAGGATGGAAGCAGACAGACAAAGACAGAGCACACTACACACTGTCATTATGAAGGATCTGGGTCATGTCAGTAAGAAGCAGGGCATGATGATAACCGTATAACATATTGTGCAGGAGTTAAAGAAAATGACCTATTGTCATGTTGTAGCATTGTCCGTGTTTCCGCCTGGACCCGCAACACATAACACAATCTAATCTCGTACTAAGGCCAGAGCTCATAGTCAGACATATCAGACACATAAATTATATTGCTCCAACATTCTCTCTGTTTTCACAGTACAGCTGTGCAGCAATTAGTCAGCTAATCAGTTAATGAAATAGCTGATGAAGAAAAACCATTTTGATTGGTGATTAATTGTTTTGCTTGTTTGTTTGTTTTAAGCAAAAATGCCCAAATTTACTGGTTCCAACATCTCAAATAATGAATATTTGTTCTCTTTGTCTTCTGAATATTGACTGAATATTTTGGGGATTGAGTTTTTTTGGATTGTTGATCAGAGACAGTTAATAATGTCACTTAGGGCTCTGAGAAATTGTGACATTTTAATTTTTTTTTTACATCTTATAGACCAAATTAATCAAATAATAATGATTAAAAAAACCTCAATCAGTTTCAGTTTAGGGTACCCAAGATCAGTGTCACCAGTTCAGTATCTGACCATATCTGTTTCTGAGTTATGGTGTTAAAAAAATGATGTCACAGTGATGTTGACCTTTACCCTTTTGGATATAAAGTGCCATCACTTCATAATTTTATCCTCTTATCTTGTGTTAAATGTTGTCATAATTAGTAGGGATGCACAATTTATATCGGGTTGATTAATTATCAGCTGATGATGGGACATTTTTAGAATTATACATGATTACAATAATTAAACTCATAGTCGATAAATTGAGCCAATAATACATAGCTAGACTGCTTTCATTGACTTAACAAGGGCACAGTTATCGGTTATCATATCGGTTGAAAAAATCCATATTGGTGCATCCATAATAATTAGCATATACATTCTTGTGTTTTGTGAGGTCACAGTGATCTTGACCTTTGACCATCAAAATCTAATCAGCTCATCCTTAAGTCTCAGTGGAAGTTTGTGCAAAACTTCCCCTCAAGGCATCTTTGAGAATGGAAGGATGGACAGACGTGCGGACAGACTGACTATCCCGAAAACATAACGCCTCTTGCCATGGCTATCGCCTGTGTGGAGGCATTACAATCTAACTAGCTACTAAGTTAAGTATAGTTCGAAAGTTTGAGCACATTATTCAATATCAAACTTTTTGGTGCTCTAATTTTATAAAAGCACCATCAGTACAGCACACTATAGCCTGTGTGTTATGTAACCATACACCCCTGAAAGCCCATTATCAGCTCAATCAGAGCACCGATATCAGGACCCATCACACACCACACAGTCACTGAGATTGAGAGCACTGATGGAGCGGTTTCCTTTTTGTTTTTCCTAGCGAGCCAGCTTCGGTCTCGCCATTGTGGAGACGCATGATCATGACGCGTCATGAATGAATCAGCCACTCTACTTCAGCGTTGACCTTTCAGTGTTTATTAACTGACTGCGTTCGGCAGTTTACAGAGTTCATCCCTCATCCATACAGAAAAGTACATTAGTGGCAGTCATGCACTCTAGGAGCGATAAAACAAACAAACAAACAAAATCAAAAATAAAATGCATGATATTGACAAGACTGAAGTGATGTAACAGTGTTTTTACCCTGTACTGTATGTGCATCAATTCATTTTATAACAAGTTTAATTACTGTCAATGAATAAGACCACCACCCCGAGCATGTGATGATAGCAATAGGACACATACATGAAAGGTCATGAGTAGCCTGAAAGTCTGACTGAACTGCCATTTCGTTTTCATTTCATTATCCGGCCTGACATCATGTTTATGTTACCCATTTTCTATTTCGAGAGGCGGCTGAGCAGTGACTGATGAATCCATCCCATCTACGTCGTTTTCAAAGCTGCCGTCACTTAACATATGTCACGTCAAACGAAGAAATATGGCCATTTCGGTTAAAGAAGAGAAAAAAAACCTTGTATAAATGATTCAGTCTGATCTGTGCTTGTTGCTATTTCTTGACAGTGGCACTATTTTCTGGCTGCAGAACAGCAAAATGATTTCATTATTCCTAATCCAGCCAACACAGCTCTGTTTTGCTTAGTTGTTCATGCCTCGCGTCTTTAGTGCTGGGACTCCAATAACTGTAAAATCAACAGAAAATTAAACACTCACAATTTTGATAATTGATCATTAGTTTAAGTCACAACACGCAAAAGTGCCAAACATCAATTGGTTTTTTAACACCTAAAATCTGATAATGTGCTTATTTTTTCTGTTTTATATTATTGTTAATTGAATAGCATTCAGTTTTGAACTGCAGGTTGGACAAAATGAGACACATTTTTCACTTCCTCCTCTCTTTCAATAAACATTATTTTTTTCCTACTCAACAGATTGACCCATAATCATCACAATCATTACTTGTAGTCATTCATCCAACCATAAAGCCTGAGCCTCGAGGCTTTACTCTGGACGGCAGATGAGCATGCAGCTGCTAGCTTTACTTGCATTTTACATTGTACTGTATATCTGCTGTATTGCTTCAACCCAGTCATCAGAAAAAAAATGTTGCCGTTGTAGGTTTCTGCAAACCTTGGTTATATGTTATATTTGCACGTTATTATGTAATTAAAAAATATATATATTCTCCTAAAATTTATTTGATGTAGCCAGGAAGCCAGTGCAAAGAAACTAAAATGGGAGTGATCTGGATTGACCTGCTGGACCTGGTTAACAGCCTGGCAGCAGCGTTCTGGATTATTTGAGGATGGTTCAGACAGGATTTGTTTAGACAAGTGTGTTGAAATGTTACGTTTTAGTATGCTGTGGTTAATGTGTGACTTGGTTTAGGCTCAAAAACTACTTGGTTATGGTTATGAAAAAATTGTGTTTTAGCTTAAAATAACAGGTTTTGGGGACACAATCTCATCAGGAAACGCAGCAATGTCTCTGTATAAAGTCAACAGCTTTTTGTGGCACTGTCACCACTACAAAAACATAAGACTGCAAAATGCAACCTATACCTGAGGCTAATCCATTGGGACGCGAGCTACGTCATACGTCATGGAGCGAAGGAAAGAATCTGCTGTGTGGAGGTAATTCACACTATGTCAACTGCTGTTGCACAATTGTTTATTTTTTGTTAAAAAATAAATTGTTCACCATTGCATTAATCTGTTTCATCTTGTTTCATTTTATCTTAGGAAAGAACTGTGTAGTCATCAATGCCTGATGCCTCTAGTCTTTTCTGTTCTACTAGGTATTTAGCTTTTTAGGTCAACCATGGTATCAGACCGGTATCGGGTATTGGCTGATACTCAAAGCCAAGGCATCGGGATCGGTATCAAAACTGAAAAAGCTGGATCGGTGCATCTCTACTTGTTGGTCTTGAAAAGTGGTCTGCAGCAACCTGCAGCTTTCCGGCCACCTTACCTAGGTGACAAGCCATCTATCATCCCCTCCACCTCCCAGTGACAAAGTCAGCTTGTATATTACGTCACTTTAGAAATGCTGATACGATACGTATGAAACCAACTGCAACTGTAAGGTACTTGTGGTTTGCAGAAACATTTAATGCCAACATTTTCATCTGGTGACTAGGCTCATTGCTTTATGGCACAAAGTGGGGAGAAGCTGCACTTCCTGCAACGCAAACAAGGATCACAAATTTTACTAACAACAGACAGAAGAGCAACTGACAGACAGATAAAAGTAAATCACTTACTCCATGTTTATCTGCTTCACAGAAGAAACCATAGGGAGGCCTAAAGTGGAGCCTGCGGCAGAAAGCTGTCCCATGATAACCTTTGAGATGGCTCTGATAACTCGAGGCCAAAGTGTAGATTACATGATCGATTGCTGTCAGAGGTGCTCCCTTAAATCATGTGTCTGTCCCGCCTGAAGGTAGCATTGAGACGACACTGAGTTTAACATTGAGCCGGGTTTACACCAACAGTGCCGCATGATTTGTACTGCATGTGCCGCTTTGATAGATGTTTGTTGATGCAAATGCTTTATGGGCCTATGTTTTTACTTATAAATATGAAGCACAGAAAAAAGCCAAAGAGTACAATTTGCTGCTGACTGAGAGAGGGGGAGTAAAGAGCAAATAAATAGTGGAAAATAAGAGAAGTGAAGTCAGGAGAGGAGTGGTAAATGAGAGCGGCTCTGACCTCTGCCCTCCCCAAGTGCCATCCTCTGCTTACAAACACACAGAGAGGAGAGGAGAGGAGAGGAGAATGACTATTTTTTACAGCATCTATCCATCCATCTATTAGGGCTGGACAAATAATTGCTTTTATACTGAAATCTCAATTTGAAACAGGGCAATTTTCCAGTCACATTTAGTTTTTGCTATTTCCTGTTGTCTTGACGAGCCAAAGGGAGGACAAAGTTTTAGCCGGTGGTTGTTGATTGCGCCAGCTACAATGATAACTGTCGATAGGAAATTTAATCATCCATAGCTAATTAACATCCGTGAGTTCAGCCAAAATACAAAATACAACTCCCAAGCTACTGTCTGTCCAGCGTCTGTACAACTGTTCAACAGGAAACCTCAAAACAACAATGTTGATTGGCATGGTTTGTATTAATTTTTAAGCCTTGAAGACAAAATACTTACATAAATTTCTGACTAACTAGACAAGCAATTTGATGATTTTTTTTTTTTTAATGAAGTATGACATCATGTACATGAACAATACATAAATGTAGTTTGTGTACATTTGCAGCCTTGAATTTGGCATTTTGGTCATCGCCATCTTGTTTTTTGGTGCCAAAAGCCATATATGCCTGCATGCGTGAAAGGAGCCCACACCCGCCCACATAGAACACAGGCACACAGCCACAGAGTGATGCAAAACTACACCTATCTGAAATCTTAATTTGCTTGGAGAACCATTTAGTGTTTATTATTTAAGGAACAGTGAATAAGGGATCAGTCAATACTGTTATCTGATTAGTATGAGTGACAGCTTTCAGCTAATGAAGCCTGGACTTGTGCACAAGTGGAAACTTGTTTTACTAACGCAACAAAGAATTGAGCTAAAAACAGAACCGAGCTGGAAAAAAAAAGAGAGCCACAGATGAATCGAGCAGAGCGGAGAGAGGCAGAACAGAAGAGAAGAGAGTAAAAGCAGAGCTAATCAGAACAAAACTCCAGTGTTCTCCGTGCTCAACCCTTCTCTACTCAGCTCTGCCCATGCGGATATTAAATTGCCTCTCAGCTGTCTGTGATCTGAAGGAGGTCGGACTGTTTAAAAGTCTGATATCACATTGCCTCCCTGCTCTTCTTGCTACTTTCTCTCATCGGAGAACAAGTGCACCCTGCTTTGTTTTATAAAGGTCCCACTCCCTTTTCCGTTTTTATTTTTTGTGTGTGTGTGTGTAAATTTGTTTTGCCCGACAAAACTGACAAGAGACGGATGAAATCAATGAGACATCGCAGAACGGAGAGACATTTGATGGCACTCCCCGTTGCTGAATAAGTATTATCACACTAAGTCAGATGCTGAAAGCCATTCGAGGAATTCTCCTCCCAAGTTACGTCTGCCGTTTTTCGGCATGCAGGCTGCACTCGCGTTATGCAAATACAACAAAGTCCCGTCTGTAGCTACAATCCATAGACTACAGTGGAAACATCATCATCTCTCTCTCTCTCTCGTCTTCCTCCATGTCTCCCTCCCTCTCTCGCTCTCTGATCCAGCTGCTCATTTGGCAACGGAGCAAAGAAATAAATGAAGTGCTTCGGCGGAAGGAAGGCTTCACTGGGAGAAGGATTGTGGGTAGAGGGAGTGAGAGGAGGATTTGGTGAGGGGTTTTAAAGACAGTTTATTTAAATGAGTCTCTTTTTGGGGGGCTTAAAACATCAGTGGGACATTAGGCTTAAGGCCACTACTGTCCAATTATGCTTTCAATGGCTGTCGGTTTAATCAACCTGAGTTCTTGGATGTTATTTTTATTGTAACGCTACTTAGTGAATAGCTGGAGTTTGGAAATCAGTATAATTCTTTCTGAGAGAATGACAACAACATGTGTCAAAGTATCTGTGGTTATGCTGAATAGAAAATTAGAAGATGATGTGATGGGGGGGTAACTCCATTACTTCATAATTTGAATATTGGGCATTTTAACTGGCTGTGATAATAAATCTCTTGGAACGAACTAGTGGGTTAGTCTGTAGCACTCTACCCCATTTACACCTTCCATTAACATTTAGCATGTATCCAGTAAGTTCTCTGATCACAGGCTGTTGCATCAGCTTTACTCAATGTACCTTTGCCTGGGAAGGAGTCGCCTCCAGCAATAGTCTGCTATAAGACAATGTCAATGCCTTAGAGGAATAGTTTGACATTTTGGGTTATCGGTGTTCTTGCACAGAGTAAGATGAGGAGATCGATACCACTCTCATGTCCATGCCTTAAATATGAGGCTACAGCCAAGTTAGCTTAGCTTTGCAGACAGACAAAACACAGGTGGAAGCAGCTAGCCTAGCTCACGCCAAACGCAACAAAATCTGTCTGCCAGCACTTATAAAGATCACCAATTAACACACTGTATCATTAATTAATTTTCCGTATCTTGTTAGGGGTCGCAGGGGTGCTAGATACTATCCCACCTGGCATTGGGTGAGAGGCGGAGTACACCCAGAACAAGTCGCCAGGACTGGCACATAGAGACAGACAACCATTCACGCACCTACATCCAATTTAGAGTCACCAATTAACCTGCATGTCTTCGGACTGTGGGAGGAAGCCGGAGTACCCAGAGAAAACCCATGCTGACACAGGGGGAACATGCACACTCCACACATAAGGCCTCCCCCACCCTTGAATTCGACCCCCCCACCCCGAGATTCAAACCAGGAACCCTCCTGCTGTGAGCAACATTGCTAACCATTGCACCACCGTGCCGCCACACACACTTTATCTTCTTTGTTTAATCTGTACAAAACCAAAGCCTAAAAAAGACAACCTGAGGTTACAGTACGTGCGGGGACCATTTCTTGGCTGGGAGCAGGAACTTACTCAATTCCTGTCATCACAGCTTGTCAAGCATTTTCCAAAATGTCAAAGTATTTCTTTAAAGAGCACTGCTCCCCCATGGGGGTGCCGAACATTTTGTGCTATTTATTAGATGGTGATAGCAGAGACATGGCAGGAAACTAGGCGGAGAGAAAGATGCGATGATGGCGTATGGCCAGATTCAAAGCCAGGAAGGCTGTGGTTCATGACCGGCATCTTAACCCCTATCGAGTCCACATGGGTGCCACACATGTGCTTTCAATCACTTCGCTGAACAGAGGTCTAGTCAGGTTGATGCTGAGTGGAGATATGCCGAGAATTAGGCTACTTGTTGTCACCAAACTCTATGAGAACAGTGTGGCATCAGACACTCCTACACACACACACACACACACACACACACACACACACACACACATAACCCTGTACTTACACTTATAACATAATGCATTCCCCAGCCACTCACCCTGACCTTAACCGTCACAACTAAGTGGCTAACCCCAATCTGAACCCTCCAACAGGCCTATGAGGGTCTGTCCGAAGGTTAGGATCGACCAAAATGCCTTCACTTTCCCAAACGTCCACTCTCAAGGTCTAAAACTCAAATTGGTTCACACAAAGACAGATACACAAGTACACACAAAAACACACTAGTGTCCTTGTCTGAACTCGCCCCCTCGGTTACTCGACACTGACCTGGTTAGTTCCCAAGACAACAAATCCCAACCTGTTAGCACCGGCAAGATGAGGGGAATAAATGAACCCGAGGAATCCAACGTGAAACATGCCGTTTGCTCAGCACTGGTTCGATTCACAGAGCTTCACGAAGATCGAATGAAGTTACTCTGCAGCGGCGCAGGACTGAGCGGAGTGAAAAAGGACTGCGGAGGAGCTGATCACAGTATTTACACACAGCTGATCTGAACACTCAGCTGCAACAGTGACAAGATAACATACCCCGGTCAACCTAGCTGCAGCACAGAGGAGGCTGGTTTGAGCTGGAAAAACATTTTTTACAGGGGTGTCAAGAGTTATCTCCTGTTACCATGAAGATAAATAAAACCTGAGTCACTTTTGCTGTGCTCCCCTGTTCAGCGAATGAAACCCTGTTGCACCACACAAAATGGTTCTTACCTAGAGATTAGATGCTACTAAATACCCAGTAACACTCACACACCGATGGAGCAGCCATTGGGAGCAATTTGGGGTTCAGTATCTTGCTCAAGGATACTTCGGCATGCAGACCGGAGGAGCCAGGGCTCGAACGGTCGATCTTCCGATTAGTGGACGATCTACTCTACCTATTGAGCCACAGCCGCCCACACTGCACACTTACCAAGGATTGACAGTTGACTTTAATATATCATTAGGCCTCCTAAAACCTCTTACTGGCATTATCTGACAGTGTGTGATGCAAAGGTGACTTCCTGCATACACTGTTGGCTGCTTTACAAATGTTTCCAAGAGACATACCCAGAATTTAGCGAGGTCTTTGCACACAACCTTAGTAAGAAATTAACAAATGTGACCTTCTGCCTCCAGGATAGCCTAATTAACCACAGAGACCACCCTGCCACATAAGTCTGTGGCCTATTTCTAAAAACAACAACGTCAGGCAGCACTCCAGCAAACAAAACCACAAAAAGAATTGCCCCATGTGTTGATGTAGCAGGTAATTTTCTTTGCAATCAATACACTGACAAATCTGCTGCTGATGCATTCTGGCATGAAGCCTTCATCGAGGCATGCATGACAGCAGTAAGCTCCCTTTTTAAGAGGGATACATCGTGTGATAACTGATCAACAAACAGCTGCACCTGCACACACACACACACACTAAATAATTAAATAAAGACAAAAACACCAACCCGGCCACCTGTAACTACACAGCCTGGCATAACCACCACTCTGCTCTCTGATAAGCCTCGAGTCAAGTCACAGGTTTTCACAGCAGATGGTCAAAAGATTCTGCAATATCACAGCACATGAGTGAACTTAACTGGACTGAGATATGTGCTCTGTGATACTGCACTGGTTCGCTCAAACTGTGGGAAACTTGGAAACAACAATTAACAAAACGCTGCCCAGGGGAGCTTCCAACTGTATCACACAGTTGTCATCAGTATATTGAGTTTACTGTAGATGTTTTCATGATGTCAAGTGTCCCAGTACGCCATGACAGTGTGACAGTGAGCCAGAATGCACAACACCAGGACTCTGAAAACTGAGGCAGCTAAATGGAATTCATCCATTATTCATTTCATTCTTTACACCTGCTTTTCCTGCTGTGACATGTCAGAATGTCTTCCATAAAAACGGTCTGTCAATCCATAACAACTGAGCATTCCTATTTATGATGACGGTGCAATAAATTCAAAAGCTCCAAAACAAGTGAGAAATCGTCGTCGTCACTGATGACATCAATGGATTCACAAAGTCTGTGGTGGATTCAATATGTAAAAAAACAGAAGCAACTGTTTCCAAGACTCTCAATTAAATCATTTTGCAACCTGACACCATGGATTACCAGAATTATCCTAACACACTCACTGTAGTCTGTCAGGAAACAATTATAAAGCAGCAGCCTGCAATGTAAGAAGCAAGAACGGACTAAATTACAATGCACAAGTTAAAGGAGCTGACAGGATCACATTTCACTGGAGTTGTCCCTTGTATGACTTTATGTGACAAACAGATGATGGATTGAGTGAACTGCTCCTTTAGTTAAGGTTGTTGACACGTGGGAAACTTCCTCCGGGCTGTATTCATGTACATGAGATGCACAACAGATTACATGTTGGAATTGTTTACTCACTGAGTTCAATAACTGATTATAGTATATTAGGGTGCAGTGGTTGGCACTGTCGCCTCACAGCAAGAGGCTTCCTGGTTCGAACCCAGGGTGGGGGAGCTTCTCTGTGCGCAGTTTGCATGCTCTCCCTGTGTCAGCGTGGGTTTTCTACAGGTACTCCGGCTTCCTCCAACAGTCCAAAGACATGCAGGTTAATTGATGATTCTAAATTGGCCATAGGTGTGAATGTGAGTGTAAATGGTTGTCTGTCTCTATCAGTACGTTTACATGCAGCTTGAGAAAATCGAATTATTGGCTAAGTCCGACTGAAATTGGACTATCTGTAGCTCGACTAACACACCTAGATAATTCAATTGAAAATCGAACTATTGCTGCATGTGTCCACTTAGTGTGACTGGAGTCGGACTCAGCGTTCTGCACATGCACCACTTTTTCTTTCATGGACTTTCACCCGGAAGAAGGAGATGACCTAGCAGCAGTGCAGAAACTCCCAGAAAACCATGGTGACCGAGAAGCAGAAGACGCACTTCCAGGGTGTACCCCACCTCCGTCCCCAGTGTAAGCTGGGATAGGCTCCCGTGACCCCTAACAGGCTCAGCTGTTACAGAAAATGAATATTAGGGTTTTTTTGATGCTACTCTATTTATGGAAGAAGGACAAGTGTTTGTCGATTGACAGAAGAATAATTGTCTTTTTTGACCAATGCGATAATTTGTGAATTGCTAGTAAATTTTTAAGTAAACATGCCACATATTCTCTTATTGTAACTTCTAAATTGTTAGTATTTTCTACTTTTCTCCTGTCTTATCTTTTTGAGTTTTGGACTGCTGACATTTTGATATCACCTTGGGTTTGAAGAAATCTCATTATTTTCTTAAAGTGAAAAGATAAAATGTTCTGTGCTCCAAAGAAACTCAAAAGATGAGCCACCAGAGGCCACTCTGCACTGGACAACTTAGTTACATCACAAAGCGAGCTAGTTCCAGCCCACTTGCTCCTATAGCCTCTGCAGCCCTAAAGAGATGTTGTGTCATAAATGAGAGCGATGTCACATTGGATTACGGTCTAAGGTACAGAGCTTCTGTTTAAACGCCTGGTTGGGTTAAGCTTCATGATGAAGAAGCCCCCTCCTCCTCTTCTTCTTCTCTTTCATTCCCCTGGCTGTGCACACTTTGCTCTTAGTGAGCTGTGACCAGACCATAAGACAAGAGATGCTGTGGTCCATAGACTTTGCATCTTTTTTTTTAGATTAAATTGAGGGGGAATGATGCCTGCATTTCCACACAGCTGTGGTGTGAAAAGAAAGTGCATTTTAAGTGTTTTAAAAGCTTTAAATTAAACCCAAATAACCCCCTGAGCAGTGTGTGTGCTGAGGTGGCTCGTGTACAGTAGGAGAGCAGTGCAGGGAGGCTGAGTGGAGCCTAGTATGGCGGGTGGAGAGATGCTGCTAGTCCGTGGAAATGTGCATGATAACAAAAGAGGGGTAGGGGGCAGTGCACGCGACCATATTCCCCCATCACATCCAAAGCTTCAATAAAAGCACAGGATTGCAGGATAAATGCGTGGAGGCTGGATGGAAACAAAGGGAAAGCGTGGATGGTGAAACAATGCATCCCAGAGAGCAGATAGAGCACCTACCTTGATGTTGTCAGGCGAACACTTTTATCTGTGCATCTTCTTGTACTGGAGCACCGCTGGATTCAGTCACATCAGCCGAAGAAGAAAAATAACACCTTTAAAAAAAACTGTCATTTTGTTGCCAGAAATGTTTGTAAAAAAAAAAATGTAAATAAAAATAAAATAAAAACCCTAAAAGCTAGAGGCTGAGCCCAGCTCGCTGTGCTAAGGATAACTATATTCTTCCCCTTCCCACAGACAGGCTATTATGTCTGCTCTTCATCAGGAGGAAAGCCTCATGTTGTGTAGCATTACGCTAGCCAAACGGCTAACGTAGCCCGCAACGATATTGTACCGCAAACCGGTGAAGGCAGAGATGCTATCCTCATGATTTTCCGTCAGCCCGCTGTGTTTTGGTGAGGATGATAAGAAAGCAAAGAAAAAGGATGCTCTCAGGCTGTGGCAGCGAGCAGGTCCCTTCGCTCCTGCTGCCTACGGAAGCCCGGGTGGGCCAGAAACGCCTTTTCTTTTCTCCCTGCTCATAATGAGAGAAAGGAAGTTGGTAATTTGATAACCTACTTTTTGACTCCACACAGGAACACAGGGTATGATATTATTATCTTTACATAATTATAAGAACGTGTATTTTTATTGCACTAAATAAATATTGCAGTGTTTAACAAGACAATAAAAAAATCCTCATTTTATAGTTTTTATTTGAGCTCACATGGACTTCTTACAAGAAATGTAACCTTTGATGACAATATTTTACTTATACTTTACTCAGTTAGTCAAGTGATCTAACATACTTATTATGGCATCACAATTATTATCACAAATATGGGTTTGTATTCATTAAAAAAATGTATAAATAATTATATTTAATCACATCACTTTTCAATACATGTGTTACAAAATGCTTCAAAATGAAAAATTAATTTACATTTGTATAAATACAACACTAACAGGCTAATTCTACTTTATTTATTCTATTGTTTGTCATTTTATTCTCCTTAAACAATCATATTTTAAAGGTTTTCTGTAAAAAAAAAAAAAGAAAATCGGTTAATCGGGGCATTTTTTTGTTTATTATAGTCATAATATTTTAGATAATATATTTTCCAGATTAAAATGGTTGTTTTGCATGTATTTTTGATGAGATAATGAAAATGAGAATTAGCCGCAAGTCATTTGGTGTTAATTTTTGGTGTTACAAAAATATACAAAATCCCCCTGCAACTTCTAGCAACAACATATCATTATAAATATGGCTTATCATTTTTTTTTAATTGTTAATGACACATGCCTCTTCAGGGTTATTTTTTAATCATTATTCAAAAGCAGGATTTTGCCTTTTTGTTTTTAATTTGTTGACCCCATTTTCAAGGTGTGCTGTGAGTTTGTAGAGCTGTCCCCTCTTTAGAGTTGACAAATAGGTTACAATAAAACAATTTTTTGTTTATTATAGTCATAAGATTTTCAATTATATCTATTCCAACTTAAGATGGTTGTTTTGCATTGTCTTTTCACGATGGGAATATGCCACGAGTCATTTGGTATTAATGTAAACCCCCTCAAACAACATCTGGCATCACAATAACACCATAAATGTGGTTTGGTATTTGTTAAAAATGATTTTAATACTCAGATTCTTGTTTAATTTAAATGCAGACATCTTCTCTGAGCACATTTTAAAGGCTCACTGTAACAGTTTGCCACCTCTTACTCAAGCAACAAATTGGTTATAGGGTCTGGGACTTGAGTGTGTTTACTGCATTCCATAACAAAATATACCTTAGATTAATCTGGCTGTTAATTCAATTTGCTCTATTTAAGAAGCCATTACTTAGTTAGCATAATGGAATATGGTCAACATCTGGCATCACAAAGATGTTCACAAATATGGTCTTTATTACTGGATATCATGAGATCTTCTGCAGTCAGCTTCAAAGGGACAGTTATATATCTGAGAAGCATAATTATCAGTTTCAGCGAGATAAACAACAAATTCATATCATGTTGAATAAGAAGGGGAAATGTGTGCCAAATATTCCTCAACTGAGTTTTCAGTGTGTACAGCACCAGATCTATCACTCAGACAGATGTTGTGGTTCTCTGCGCCATCTAGTGGAAGTATGTAAACACTGCAGGAAACAAGTGGCAGCAGTCCTAACATGAACATGTTAATATGTAAATCAGAAACAAAGACAAAGTTCTTGATTGGACAATTTTATTTTCTCAGGGACATTTATGAAGCCAGAAGGAAGATCTGTTTCTGTTATTATCATACACAATGTCAAAAAACAATGAGTTTATTTTCTGATCACCATCACGTCAACATAAAGCACACACGGTACCAACTACACTCACTGAAAGCCTGGGGTTTGGTGCAGAGCCTGGTTTACCAAAGGAACGCTGGAGTTACATCCTGGTTTAATTAGAGGAAACCGTCGTAAGGGCAAAAACGATCTTGCCGCTGTGTGACACCTTTGGGAGGCCAGGTCTGGATTATATTACAGACAATCCAATTCCCCCACGTTAAGATTCAACGTTTATACTCATTCAGAACTCCACAAGAGGGTCGGGGGGGAAATTACAGGAAAGGTTTGAGAGGATTCACAATAAGCCATGGTCTGTCATCTTAAACTTTGGAATGATGCATCAAGAACAAAAAGTGCTGCCAAATGTGTTTCCATGCAAGCAGTCTGTGCCCATATCAGCTCGATTTGTCTATCAGCTGGCAGCCAAAGGTTCAGAAAAATAATTTATTCGCCCCGATTACTGAGTCAGCATCAGTAGGAATCGGCTGAAACTCTGCACAGCCACCAGCTGATTAAAAAGTCCATGGAAACTTTGATGACAAAGATTTAACGATGGCTCAAATTTTTACCCACAAACAGGACTTGCCTTTTCACACACACATTAAGCTTCTTAAAGGAATGTTGGAAATAATATGGGAACGCAGACTTGAAGGGCTTCTATGTTAAGACTTACATTCAAAACAAGACATCTGAATAAAAAAATACAGAAATGTGCAGATGTGCAGAAGGTGATTTCTGTGTAAAATAAGGATATTTAAAACACTGTATCCACGACGCTGTTTGATTATGTGATGGAGTCCGTACGTTTGGGTGCCAGAACACCCGAGATAACATAAAATCGAAGCCAGAGGACGAGGACGAGGACGTGTTCCCCTCTAGTACGACGATGGTGATGCCACAGCATAACAATAATAGTTACTACGGAGTGTAAGGTAATACTACTCCTCTCTTTCCTGCCCAAGATAAGCTCATCGCTGTTGCCTTGCAAGTTAAAAGAAAAGCTTTGGGTATCCACAATCTTTCGCCTTCCCTCCAGACAACACCGAACAATCCACTTTCACGTCCAACTGTAAAAACTACTGAAAAGAAACCTGGTTAAAACTTAAAAAACAGAGGACACTCTGGGTAAACAAGGAAGTCATGGCTGGCAGCGATGTTCCAGAGGCTTATTGGTCTCAAATGCACACATCTGAGTTCCATAACATTTTGGGAAATTATGGAAATGAATGACAGGGTGACATACTTAGAGTAGATCTGCTGCTGTGATCTGACTCTATTTGGCCTCCCAAAGAGCATGACCAACTCCCCAGTGACCTTACTGATGCTTCCATGTCGGCACTCCAGCTGGAAACGTCATAGACCCTCTGTCATTTCTACAGCAGGAGGCCTGACAAATACTGTATTTGGGCCGCTGCGTGGATTAAGGACCACTTGCTTATTATGAGCAAATAACAGTTACAAAACAAAAAGTGACAGACCAGGCTACAGTAATAAACAATGGTTAACACCCTCATGCTTCACATGAAAAAGAAAAATCACGTGTCCAGCATACACACACACACACACACACGCACACACAAG
This sequence comes from Epinephelus awoara, assembly GCA_035609425.1. Taxonomy (NCBI): domain Eukaryota; kingdom Metazoa; phylum Chordata; class Actinopteri; order Perciformes; family Serranidae; genus Epinephelus; species Epinephelus awoara. Next base: position 19,893,243 of record CM069306.1, on the reverse strand, counting down.
TATTTTCAAATATTCTGATGTCATTTTTAACTCATCGTTCATCCAAGAGTGGTCAGAGACAAGTGATGTCGTGAAAATGCCCCCAACTTCTATCAAACTATCCGTAAGTTTTGAGAGCAAATCAATCGGAGACTACAGACTGGCTGGTGTCAGGAAACAGATCTGAAATCAACTCGTGTACATTCTGTTTGCTATACTCATCGACCTGAACTGTGGGAGAGACGCCGGGTTCGCTCATTTATGTCAAGAAACGCACACGGAACACTGGCATCTGGTGATTTGTTCCCACTTCTCTTATTCAGCATTGATGTTTCCCTCAAGACGAGGCAGTCTGGTGTGCACGTACCACTCTCTTGCATAAATGATGGTTAAAAACAATACCAGGCAAATAGAGACATTTAAATAATTTACGACGTATTTACACAATAATCCATCTTATTTTCCAGCAGTGTCTTTGCATCTTCTCGGTGTGTGAGTGCGTCGTCTAGTCACCCATCTTTACTTTCGATGTCTGCAGGAGAAAAAAGACACAAGATATTTGACTTTCAAAAATAGAATCAACACTTCAACATAACGTAAATCAATCTGGAGTCTTGTGGGAGTAATTACTTTCTTTAGAATGACATTTTTCAGAAGTCTGTAACAATGGTTGACAACAAAAGACCACTGTTACAGACAGAATCCACGGATAGCTTATTCCTCTGAGGAAGAAAGACAGATTGTGAAGGCACAAAAACCAGCCTGTCTCATTCACCTGCAGAATGGCTACAATGACACCAAACAGGCCGATGGCACTGCCAAAGATTTCCACAATGAGGATCTTGACAAAGAGGCTGGCGTTCTGGGCGTCCGCCAGCGCTGCTCCGCTGCCCACGATGCCGACACAGATGCCACAGAAGAGGTTGGAAAAGCCCACAGTCAGACCAGCGCCGAACATGGAGTAACCTGAGAGGACAGAAATCAAATGAGTCAGAGACCTCCGCCACTAATTCACAGTGGGACTGGCAGCGGAAATCAAATTCCCTGTCAAGGCTGGAAACAGCCAAGTAAGAGTTGGTGATATTGAGTTTGACTATCACAGTCTTTCTCTTTTATGTTAAAGAAGTATTTCACTGTTGGCAAGACAGCCTTTTAATAAAACTCAGATGTCTATGCAGTAAAAATATGGAAATAATTTTGAAATTGGTGCTTCAGAGCCAGAGATAACAGAGGAAAGGGGCTGTGGCATTTGCTTTTATTTAAGAGGGAAAAAACCTACAACTACCAGAATGCACTAAAGCCTAGTTCACATTACATGATTTTCACCACAATTTTGACTTCGCAGAGGATCTTGAGAGCCACCTTGGGTCGGAGGTGAGTTGGCAGATAGTTTGCCACGACGAGTCCTCATGTGTGAACAAGCCTACGAGCAAGTCGCCCCCCTGTCTGTGACTGGGACTGGATATCTGGCATGCTAGAAAACTGGAGAAGTGTGACGCGACTGACAAAGAGCATCAGCCAATGAGAGGCAGGATACGTCCCACGCAAGCACGCAGGAGGACGAAAGAAATGTGAGGAAGACAAGCCACAGGGTTGCCCCTTGCCAGGTCCACTTATTAGCCGCAACTTTGGGCTTGTTTCTAAAGTGGAGTTGCTTATTTGGGCTTGCTCTCTAAACGTCACCTTTCTCTATAGCCATCTAATAAGTTATTTAAACGCATGATAGTTGCTTCTTTTGGGCTTGTTTCCATAGCTCTGGTTGCTTGTTTCTCTCCCCAGATCTGGCAACACTGACAAGCCGGAAAGCAACAACAACAATGGTGGCGTCCACGGGATCACGGGGAGCGCGTTGTGTTTGGACCCAGGCCCTGGAGGCAGATCTGATTCGACATTGGGAAGAATATAACCACTGTATCTGGGGCTCTGTCAGCGAGGGCTCGGTGGAGAAATCTTGTGGTGTGCACACACAGGTCGTATCGCAGTTGGCGAGACTCCCGCTGACAGAAACACACGTCGCCAGGTATGAACACTCAAAAGATTACAATAGTCTCTGCGACGCCAAATCAGGGTGAAAATGTTTCTGAAAGGTGAGAAATAGGCAACACAGAAACCGTATTTTGGTTTATATACAATCAGCGCTGCTTACTTCTACAGTTTGATCTCAACTTTTTGGTATGGTGCCCACTTGTTGTTAACAAACTCTCACTATTACAGCTAAAAACAGTAGAACATGGAGTTTCACTGAGGGGCGAGGAGGGATATCTAAGCACTGGTTAGATGGAGGGAGGTTTACAACAGTTCATGTACACATTCTACCCACAACGTTTTGATGGTTAATGGTTAAAAAATGGTGACATACCCTTTAATACATGTTAATAGGTCTGTCAAAATCCATTTCATGTTGTAAATGTATTGAGCAATCCATATTTAATAGCTTTTTAGACTGAATGTTGTACGTATCTTAAGATTTTCATGACTGTTTTCAAACATAAGTAATGCACAGAACTTGTAAACAAAACCATATCAAGTAATCAACTTAGAACCCACTGTCACATTATGACATCACCTTTATCCAACTTGAGACGTCACTGTCTACATTGAATTAATATGTGTTAAAAGAGAGAAAAAATCATCCTGAGTACTGCAGTTTGTGTTCCAGGTGCCATTTCATGTTAAAATCGTTGACATTTTTCTGTGACTTTATGTCTGTTTTCTTACCGGCTTGGTAGTTCCTTGCCCCGATGGTCTCAGGGGTTGTTCCACTGAAACGCTGTACAATGACAGAAATCATTTTTAGAACCAAAACATCCTTACTTCACTGTTGAAATCATATTTAACGTCTTTCTGTCGCACATCTACAATGCTTGAAATCATTGCTGTGTTGCTTTGCCCCTGTCTAAAAATCCCCTCCTAACACAAAATGGGTAACTGCACGGTTTTCTTGATCATAAACAACAAAAAGTCTTCTAATTTACCTCCGCCATGTTGCTGATTACAATGGCCATGATGATCCCATAGATCGCTACAGCTTCACAGAAGATGATGCTAAAGGGAAACATCAAAATGCAAACACAAAGTCAGAGAGTTGATTTGGTTTTTAAAGTGGCATCTTGTTTAACTCTCTGGTTACCCTGACAGTCACTCATGCAGGCTTGTTCAGTGGTGAAGTGTTGGGAAGGTCAATGAGAGCAGAACTCTCATCATTTTAAAATTTTTAATGAGAGTGTATTTATTTGGAATACACTGGGCATATTATGTAGATATATAACACTTGTGTGAAGCTGCAAGAGGTATTTACAGATGTTTTGATATTGCTCTCTGATATTAAATAACTACTACATTTCTCCATGAGGAAGGCAATTGAAACTTTAGGTTTTTTTGCCCGGTGTTTCCACATCTACAGGAGGCTGGAAATTATTTAATTAGTTAAATATGATGATTTTTTTCAACTACCTTTTTTGTTTAACAGTAATATTCCAGGACATTCACTGGACAAATGAATAATGAACCTACCTGACCAGATTCTTGGTTTTGATCCGTGGAGCCTTGACACCACCACCAATGATGCTTGAGCCAGTGATGTAGATCCCCCTGGAAAACAAAAACAACAATGTGCTGATATATAACATGAAAAACAAAGAGTAAGGAGACGCAAAACCAAAAAAACATAACAAATTACTATCCAAGTGTGTTTTGTTTTTGGTTTGGATCGCTGGTCAGTATGTTCATTGCCAGCACGATTACAGAGGAACATGGTGGAAGGGTGCAGCATGGGCCAAGGAAGAACCCAATACATTTTGAAGCAGAGCAGATCTGAATCATGGGTGGGTTATTTTTCACTTTCTTTAACAGTGAAATATTGGGCATTTGGCTTTGGTGGAGGTTTGTACTCTCCGAGTGCCCCTTTAATATGGCCATCAGTCAGACTGCAGTTAATTTTAGCTCTGAAAACTACTAAACTAACAATTGTTTGAGATACCCATTGTGTCATCTAAGATTTGCAATTATTTATGAAAATAGTGAAAGTTTGTAACAAATTCTGGATTAAGCTTTTTGCTTGCTGTTGCGTCATTCCATGCCTCATATTTCTGTGCGCTAGGTGCCTGACATTTTTGCCAGAGTATACTCAGTATATACTGTACGACTCTATAACTATATGAACCATACGACTTTAAAAACCGCAGTTACTACAATCTCATTAGAAAACAGCAGGCATGGAAGCATGGAAGTGCAATACTTGAAACGGCCCTCATCAAGACAAAGCTCCTGGACCACCTGGTGGTACTCCCCAAGATGTGTGCTATCATAGTGGCAACTACAATAAAAACTAATAAATGGATATTGCTAAATGAAAACAAATATCCAACAGGAAACAAGCAGAGAGCTCTCAGTAACATAAAACCCAGAATAGAATAGTTTGGATACTGGAAAACACAAGACACTTACGTCAAATTTTAATTGATGTAAGTATTACAAAAGCAAGTAATGTGCATGATATATCAACATGTAAATGTCATCCAGCCACATCAGATTTAGTCACATGGGACATAGCATGTCTGGGCCCTGACACACCAGGCCAACAACGGCTGAATGGTCGACTGCAGTTTTAGCTATTTGTCCTGCACCGCTGGCTTTGAACTGCCCTTAACTGCAGCTGTTCTTACTTCTGACTGAATCTGCATCAAAGGATGTCAGTAAGAGACTCTCTGACTGTTCATGCTGGTGAATCAATGATTTCACCCATTAAGCGGCAGCTTCAGTGTATTTTCCATCTCTGACCTATCTTTATCCACACACAAGACCAAAGATTAAAAACAGCAGCACAAAGCAAGGCCAAGCTTTTCAGTGCCAGTTAAATAAGAAATATTCTCAATTTATAATTCAAACATATAACCAATAAATATAAAGATTTAGTGGTGTAAAAGAAGTTGGCTGGTTTAATATGGCTGTCTCTCTGCAATGTTCTGTGGAGGACAGTGATCTAGTCTACATGCACCCTGGCAGGCTGCAGGCTTTATGTGTGTTCAAGGGCAACGTTTAACACAATGATGTAAAGCGACATATGCAACAGTGGAAGTTTTGAAGTCAACCTATTATTCAATTTTCACTTCATGGTTTGGCTCAACTCAACCCATTTTTGGTACAAGGTGTTTCTCTCCATTTCATTTTCCACTGCAGATAGTACTCCATCACTGTGAGCGGGATTCTCAGCTGATCGCCAAAGCAACCCCGTGTGACACTGCTTTGAAATCACCTTTAACAAGACACTCACTAAAGCCTTTCATCAGCAACCAAACACAGTTGTACAGCATAGTGTACATTGTGTACACAGTAGTTTTAAGGGCTGCCAGTTTTAAAAAATCTTGATCATGTGAGCCAAAAAAATTGCAGTCGATATTTATGGTAGCTGATGATAGATGCGCTGTCTTATGCAAGTGACAATTCTCTCTGACCAATCAGTGTACTATACTAACTATAAATACTAACTATAAAAAATAAAGCTCATAAAAAGTGTTTTCTTATAACTAAAATAATAGCATCAAACTCTCAGAATCTAAAAGGGAGCATAACTTCATCCAAAAGATACTCAACAGAGTTCCTGCGTTGCCATATATAAGATTTTCCAGTTCCACATTTTTTCCCTGATGTACTTTTCCAAGTGTTACAAAAAAGAGGAAATTACTGTATGATGGGCATTTTAGGCCTTTGAGTACCAACACCCCTGGCTTACTAACACATCCAAAATACCACTCTAAACTGTGCTCCTTGTTGCATACTCACCACGCTGCTCCCACCACCGACAGAGAGATGGCCAAGCCAATGCCCAGATTGGCCCACATGAAAGGAGAAGTCTCTGTCAGGAACCTGCAAGCAAAGAGGTACAGCTGATGAAGACTACACTTTATGAGGACAAGTAATGTGTACAGGCAGCAAAACATTAATGTATTTGTTGTGAACCATGTGTTTCCTAAGTGGTAAGGAGATTTGGTTTTCTTCACTTGCTTATGCATCATGTAAATATGTTATGAACTTTATCATCTACAATATCAATAAGGATATAACCACAAAAAAGTTGCCACTGGCAAATGTGACGCCACAAATCAGCCTAATAACTTGGCCGCTGCTTCCTTTAAACCAGGGCCACATCAGAAAGTGATCCAGACTACTGGTAAAATAAACACAGGCTAAGTTTAATTGCAACCTTGTATTCTAATGTTTACTGCAAGGCTGAGCTCACCTAAAAATGTGCTAATCATAATTTAAACGATAAATTTTAATGCGTAAGCAAAGTTGAGATAAGTCCTGGAGGGCAAAGTGACTTTTATTATCTTTAATTCTTCCATATAATAAAACCAGCTCACTTACACACTCTTGTGAAGACATATTAGTGCTACCCTCTCAAAGAGAAGGGCAGGCCCTCAATCAGTCACAGCAAAATCAAAAGCAATGCTTAGCAACAGTACTTTGCTGCAGTAGAGAGCCTGAAAGTAGTGTTTAAGGACAGTGTGGCAGTATTCTTGTAGTTGTGCAATCTGGGAAAAGTCAGTGTCCTTCTGTTACTGTAATACTGTACTGTCTGTTTCGGCAACTATTTCTCTGTAAGGGGAATGCTATCAGTAACACTCAACTGAAAGTGGACCGACAATTACTTGTTATTTTAACAACAGGCCAAAACTCAAAAAATAAATAAATTGATAACCATACATGACAAAAAAGCGGCAAATCAAACAACATATGTTTGGCATTTTGGCGTAAAAATGACTGAAATAACTAATATACAAACAAAATAGTTGCTAATTAGAGTTCTTTCATTCATACTCATGTATATTTTACTGACACCTTGGGTTGTCCTCTTTGGGGAAGTGTTTGAGTCAACTATTAAATATTGTTTTGTCCTACAGTTATCCCAGTTGTGCTCATTAACCTGCAGACAGTAGCTTTATACCAATGTTGCTTACCATGCCACATCAAAGCGGAATCCAAGGTCAAATATGGTGTAGCAGATGCCTATGAAAACAAAGTTATTAAATTAGATGTGAAAGTGAAAAACGGTCAGTCAGATGCATCTTTACAAGTCAGCTTGACATGTGTATAAGACACAGAGCCCTTTAGTACAGACATTTATAGCATGTTACTGCATTAATAATCGTTTCTCCTGAACCATGTGTGAGAGAGTGTCACATTTATGTGCTACAGTCACGGAGAGAAGTTGTAACTTCAGTGTGATAGCTCAGTCTCACGTGAACACTGCTGCAGTTCCTGTTTGGGACGGTTTCACATCTGACAGCTGTGTACATGAACAGCTAACCGGCTAGCTTAGAGGATTTAAACGCTTTGAACTATTGAAAGAACAACAAACCGGGACCTCCTCGTAATTCCTATCAAAGAAAGGCTGAAAGTAGTCCGCATAAATCGCAGACACTGTTGTACAACGTCTGAATTGCTGACGTCTCCTGCTGCAAGCTGTTAGCTTTGAGCTAACTGACATTAGCTTAACGTTAAGTAGCAATATATGCTAGCGACTGCTAACTCGGTTCGCTTGTCTTCAATGTTAGTTATAATACACGGACTATCGATTATGTTTGGGTAACTGTGTTTAATTACTACGTTCAATAGATAACCGCATCTCCAATTTGCAGTTTAACCTACAGATAGTAGCTAGCAAGCAATATGGAAACAGCCGCAACCACTCTCGTCCCATGATTTAGCCAGGTCCCAAATTGTAGCTGTCAAACGCGCTTTGCCAGGAATAAACACCGACTGGCTGCACTGTTATTGTTGCATACGTCTGCAAAATATGTGATTTTATTCATTTATTGCAATATTCGGACAAATATCCAAGAGAAATATAACCTTACCGACGATAAGTATGGTGCTCCAGAAGGCCAAAGTGACCCCCGTGTACAGAATAGCGTGTCCGTTCATCATCCACTCTAGCAGCATCTATCCGGCGGCGTAACTTGCTGTACAGCGAGATAACCTCGGCTCAAATATTTAATTTTGACGCCAGTAAGACCAAGATAGCGAAATAATGCTGTTTAGAGAAGCGCTGTCAGTCGACGGGGGAGACACAGCATCGGAAGGAGAAGCTGTGCGGTGTCAGCTGATCCAGCTTGACTAGCATGTGACCGGGGACTGAGGGCTGCGTCCAGTTATTTACGATCTCTTTACTTTGCTGAAACGATTTCGCTGCAACGGCGTTAATGCAAATGTTCATTTATTCCTTGTCTGTTAAATGAACAGTTTTGTGGATTAGGCTTCACGAGCACTATACACAGATTGAAAAAGCCAAGTCTTGAGTCTTGTCTAGAGACACGAGTAATATAACCGAACGCGTCCCGGTGAGAGCTACCTGCAATGCGTGTCATGGACGCTAGATGTCACCCTTGTAACTAGTTGTGTATAAGTAAAAACTTGCAGTATCTTAAAAAGAGACTTTAATTGTTTATTAAATGCACGTTAATCTTTTACAGTTTCATGAGTAATAAGTTCATTTACAAAAAAATATGTATATTCTTTAAATACTCCCTGCGCAATTTCCAAATGCCATTTTAACCAAAACATAATGTTGGCTGTGATGAAAATGTGTAATGGTGTGTTTTGTATTTATAGCTGATGGTATTTACTTTAGGAATTTCCTAATATATTGTTGTTAGCAATTAACAATGTGAAATAGAAATATAATGTCAGGTATGTTGTTGTTTTTGTTATTTGGTCGACGTCCTTGAATGAAATACAATCATATAAATCTTTGCAATAAGCACAGCAGTACATGGTCAATGAGGTGCCACACTTTAAGAGACACTGCATAGAATTTATTCTGTGGAAAAGTACACTTGAAAGATCCAAAACTGAAATGGATCAGGCTGCAAATTAGCTCTCAGCCTGGTTGGAAAACATGTTTTTGATTTAGTCCATCGACCAGAAGAAAGTTCTGAGCAACACAAGGTTCGGGTCCCTCTTTCAAACAGGCATTTTCACCATCCTGTATGTAATTCAATATTAGAAGAGAGACAGAAAGTTACCTTGTCTTTGAGACAGGCTACTTCAGTAATATATATTTATACAACGCTTTTTATAGATGTAAGTCATAAAGTGCTTCACAAGGGCATTATATAATGAGAAAGAAAACATAAAAGACAAAAAGTGACAACCTGAGCCACGTACTTAGAAGTGCAAAACTTTTGCACAGTACATATATACAAAAAACTGAAACAACATACTTGATTCCAAACTAATCTAGAGACAACTACTTAAGACGTATCCAATGTTATCCAAGAAAACAACATTGATATTGTTTGTTTGACCTTCCTGTGGACTTGAAAGTGGATTTACCATATTTTTGTTTTTAAGCTGACGTTACACCATATTTTATTCAACACTTTGTCTGCCATTTTCAGTCACTTAATTCATCTTTATGTAGCTTTTTTTTTAGTTTATCGTTTTATTTATGTATTTATTGTTTCTCTTTTCTGTTTATTATATTGAATGTCTTTTCATTTTTGGGGGATGAATAAAGTATATCTTATCTTACCTTACCATACCTTACCATACCTTACCTTACCTTACCTAAGCTTACCTTACCTTACCTTACCTTACCTTACCTAAGCTTACTTCATCTCATCTCATCTCATCTCATCTCATCTCATCTCATCTCATCTCACAGTATCTTATCTTATCTTATCTTACCCTACCTTACCTCACCTCACCTCACCTCACCTCACCTCACCTCATCGTATCTTATCTTATCTTATCTTACCTTACCTTACCTTACCTCACGTCACTGTATCTTATCTTATCTTATCTCACCTCACCTCACCTCACCTCACCTCACCTCATCGTATCTTATCTTGTCTTATCTTATCTTATCTTACCTTACCTTACCTCACCTCACTGTATCTTATCTTATCTTACCTCACCTCACCTCATCGTATCTTATCTTATCTTACCTTACCTTACCTTACCTCACCTCACTGTATCTTATCTTATCTTATCTTACCTCACCTCACCTCACCTCACCTCACCTCATCTTATCTTATCTTATCTTATCTTATCTTATCTTACCTCACTGTATCTTATCTTATCTTATCTTATCTTACCTTACCTTACCTCACCTCACTGTATCTTATCTTACCTCACCTCATCTCATCACATCTCATCTCATCTCACCGTATCTTATCTTATCTTACCATAACATGTCTCTTGAAAGTCTCCCAACAATATAGAAGTGCAATCATGTGCAATACAACAGCTTGAGAAGTTTGATATATAAATGTCTTACGATGATCCACCAGAGGGAGTCCTTTCCATAAGTGATATCCTTCTGTGACTCTCTTCCTCATTAAACTGCAAATTGGATGCAAATTTTCTTTCTGACTCTTAGACTCTCAGCACAAAGACATCTGACTTTTCCTATTTTTTAATTTCAACACAGGCTCCTTGCCAGTGTTTCGCACCTCCAAGGATAGAGTCTCCATCCTCATCTTATTATTCTGGACGACCTGCAGCAGGTTTCCATCTCTGACACCACAGAAGTCATTCAGCTGTGAAGGTTATTAGATTTGTCTTCTCTTCCATCACACATCAGAAATTATTTAACAAGGACTAAAAGCCCTGAAGGTCATTAAGTTGGTTTATTCACCGCAGCTTTGGAAGAGATGGATTCTTCTTTATCAAAAGGACCAAACAGAAGTCTGGAGTAGCTATTGGTAACCACTGTCTCTCCTGTATCTGTGTCTTCTCACACCTGCACTGGCAGAAATTCAGGACTCACAGGGTGAGATCACAGACACTGACTGAACAGTCCAGAGGCAGAAAGAAAGAGTGAAATTCCCCTTTGTGGAGTGTTAAAGGTTATTTTGCTCCTATTCTGCTTTTCAGTGTCATGTGAAAGTGTTCCATGCTCTTTTGATGACCTCGAACATCCACAAATACTAGGCAGGTTTTGTGCTTGTGTATGTAGCATTGATGGATGGACCCCAGAGGGGGGATATGTAATGCAGCGCAGGTCTGAGCTTTTGTTACCAATGTTCCATCTGTTATTGACTGAAGTACAGACTAGTTTCATGTTGAGATTATCTTGATGCTGGTCATCTGTATCTTTAATGTTGACGTCAAATGAATAATGACTCCCCATGTGTCAAACTGTCACTGTTGACTATATGTGGTTGTCTTAAAAGATCAATACATACACAAGGCTGTGGTGCACAAAGGGGATTGTCTCAGCCTCTGCACACAGAAGCATTGATCCTGGATCTGGATCTGCACGCCGTGACACAAATGGAAAGTAATTTTTTTTTTTTTGTTTTTTTTTTATCACAGAGCTTACACCATAAATAAGCTGCAAAGTGTCTGAGTGTGGCAGGCACAAACACTTTGCAGCAGCAATTTAAAAAAGCGGAATACAATGAATATTTTTTTCTGACATGTGAAAATGAGATTTTAATGTTGCTTTCGTGAGGCAGAGTGAGTGAAGTCAGACTCGTCGGCTCTTTATACAAGACTATTTACTTTACCCCTCTTTATTATTCATTGTGGTAGTACTGTGTGTATGTATGTATGTATGTATGTATGTATGTATGTATTATTATTTCAACACATTCTCACTCCGACATCGTCACATATACGACATGCAAGGTACCCTGGGTGTGTTGGTTGTTGACGTTCTGGGAACCCACAACGATGTGAACCCTGCTCTCTTGGGTGAAAATTGGTGTTTGTTGGACCCATCCACCACCACTCCCACCTGCCCCAGTTGGACTTTTGCCGCCTTAACTTTTGTCCTTGTCCCCTGACTCTGCCAGACACTGTTAAACTCTAACAACTTCTGGACACGTATTAAAGGACGTCACTGCCCAAACGCCAGATTTCGACGGCTTCGGAGTGAGGCTGGACTCATTATATATATATTACTGTCATTATTATTTTATTATTATTTTGTTTGTTTGTTAGGGTTGTTATTTGAGATGTTGGGATCGTAGGGTGGGGTGGGAGGGACATACAGTAGCTCTTGTAAACATTGACGCTTTCGTTTTTCTTTTGTTTCTGTATGAAGTAGCCCAACTGCTTTAGGAGACAATAATTTAACTAGATTCCCCTCAACGACTAAGGGGTAGTGTTGACAGGTAGGGAATTTCACCTACGAATTGGGACACCACTCCATGCTTAGTAACAGTTGTTGAATCTGTGAATATAGTTGATTCTGTGTTTATTTACAAATGTGGACATTTTATCATTCTAACCCGCAGCTGTTTTTCTCACCTAACAGACCCCGCTGCTCTTTATTTGACTGTCAGTCTGCATTGTGCACCTCAGGCGTCCTGAATACTAGAAGAACAAATCACTGGAAAAAGACCCCAGACTGCATATTTGCACTCACTTTGTACAGTTCTAGCTTTTCATCACAATATCCACTCATGAAGCCGAACATCAGCGTGCTCTTCTGTGCGCTCCAGCTCTGCACCACTGGAGGACTGCTCACTGCCTGCAGAGTGCACGATGATGAACCACCTGACAGGAGCTCAGAGGCTCAGCTAAAACCAGAGCAGAAAAATCTTCCTATTATGTTCTGTAAAGTAAAAAGGTAGTCCCATCACAATATTCATATTTAGGTACCATCACAAAAACTCTTGCTTCTCCTTACAGTAGACAACAGTAAAGTATAAGGCATGTGCTGTATATGTCTTTAAAAACAACCTGTACATGGGTGTGAACATAAATTTTGCATTTCTTTACATTAAGGGTAAAAAAAAATGAATTAAGTCACATGTAGGCACACATATGGACCCAGGTCCAACACATATTCGTAATAAATCCCTTTAACTTGATCCAGCTAAAGTGTCATTTCACTTTATTTCTTCCTTGTGTGCCAGGTAACCTTTACAAATTTATGGCATGCTTGTCTTTCCAACATGATACTTCATCTCCTTCAGTTTTCTTTTCTGTCTCAACAATTCTTTCAGACACACTTGTGATCAAAGTCTGTTTAAATACTTGAACTTTAACTGAATGTCAGCATATATAAGGATCGATTTCAAAAGCAGCAGAGATCAATGAAGAAACTAAATACTTAATCCAATGCTGTGGTCTGCATCTAAAATCAAAGCTGAGCCCAAGAAGAAAGATCTTTTAATGTTGCAGCTGTGAAAGGTGGCTCTTATTTTTACTATGTCTACTGTTTGGTAGCTTGTGAATTTCATCTTCATCATAATTTATTTGTTGATTTATTTAATATGCATTCATTTTCAGTAACCGCTTATCCTGTTGGGGGTTGCAGGGGTGCTGGAGCCTATCCCTGCTGACACTGGGTGAGAGGCAGGGTACACCCTGGACAGGTCACCAGACTATCACATGGCTGACACAGAGACAGACAACCATTCACACTCACATTCACACCTACAGACAATTTAGAGTCACCAAACTTCAATATGTGTCCACACTATGTTCTACAGGTAGTTTACAGTTTATGAAAACGCCTACAGCAGAAGACAAGGCAAGTGATCGTTGTGGGCCAGAAAACCCAAATATTAGAGATGAGCAAGTACACCATATCTGTATCTGTGTCTGTTCAACCAACTAAATTATCTGTGTCTGTACTGTAGAAGTTGAAATATTTATCACCCATGAGGAATGTATTTACAGAACTCATAATTGAACTTCAGATCATTTTTTATCACAAGAGTAAAAGATTAAACACAGCTACCCAAATGAGGATTTTCCTTTAACACGAGTACAGACAATGACACATTTTACTCATACTGTACCTGTACTCAGAAAAGGTACATTGTCCCTATGGGATGCTTGTTTCATTTGAATATTTGTCTCACTACACTACAATATATGTGTCCAAAAAAGCCTTTTGAGAAGAGTGCAGGCAGTCATCAGCACATTAATACGCTTGATTTTAAAATAAAATATTCAACAATCAATAACACATAGCTGTAATGGGCAGGTGTCCACATACTTTTGACCACTGATTGCTTGAAAACACAACAAACTGATTTGCCATCTAAAAAAATCCAGCTAACTGTGAATGTCCATGTCTGACCGAACATTACATAAAAACAGAACATTAGATTTATTTAATCACTGGCCCCATCAGCACGAATGTTAATGCATTCAGCTTAAAACACATGTTATTGTCCTAAGTGACGAGCACGTAATCAAAGCACACTTTCCCCATATCAACGGTTCCAGGGCCCTTGTGTCAATGAATGTGTTGACATGCACACAGCATTCTGTTAAACAGCCCAAAGCCAAGCCAGGTTTTGTTTGTGTTGTGCCGTCTGCATGCGTGTGTATGCTCCTATCACAAGAACAGTCTGAATGTTGCCATGGAAACTGAACATGTAACACTTACAGTGACATGCCAAAGGTTGTGACCATCATGAATGTTATTCAGACATTTATTTGTTGCAGCAGCACAAGAACAGAGTACAAAATAATAATTAGAGGTATGTAGGATAAAAAGAACAGTACAAATAAAAATAGAAACTATACAGGAGCAACAAAGCCAAAATTACAAGGCACGAGAGATATGGTGGTCAAGACGACCTGCTGAAATGTAGTGAAACACACACTTTTAAACACACAAGTATCCTGATGATTAACCAGATATTTTGTAGAACTGTGAGAACATGTTCTCACTTTTCTCATCATTCTATCTTCTCTTTCATTCGGTTTCATTTGCGGAAGGAGACTTCAAACAAAAAAACAACATGATCACAGTAACCGATGCGCAATTCATTAACACACGCTGCGTTCACAGTCCACAGAGTGATGCATGGCATATTAGGTTATTAGAAAGCACGTTGTGTTCTCACATGTCCTTAGACGTCCGTCTCTTCCTCACGTTGCTTCCATTACAGGGACACACTCTAAATACAAATGTCCCCTCTGAAGATGCTGACAAATGCCAGGGGTTAATAAAACAGACAAGACAGAAAGCATAATGTTCCATTAAAAATCATCAAGCTCCATTATCAAAGCCCCATTGAGTGTGTTTATGTGTATACTGTTATTCTCTGGGATACTGAGGTTTTGCCTTTTTAAGATGATGCATTTACACCAATTTATTAGGGGAAAAATATTATAGCCATGAGATAAAATATGAATGCAATTAAACATGAATAGGTTTTCTCCTTTTTCACATGAACTGAGAGATTTGAGTTTGGGATGATCCATGACGTTGCTTGTTATAAAATTAGGCTCTAATAGGGATCTAAGCTTCCATACAAACTGTTGTGTGCACATCAGTTTTACCCAAGTTTATTCCTGTATTTGTGATCCTCACTTATCGTAATCAGTGAGTCTGAAATTGTGTGTGCGGATGCCACAGAGGTTGTGTTCATCCACCTCCCTCCACACAAATTAACCATCTTCAGAAAGGTACACTGAGTCTCAATGATATGCAGGAGTAAGCTGGAAAAAGAAAATGTATTTGCATTAGTTACAGCATGCTTACATACGCTTGTGTTGTATTTCAAAGAATCATTCTGTTCAGCTCAGGCTAATTTGTCTTTGTAAATTTCCTGACTCTGCTGAGGAAAACACATGACATAATCAGATTTGTTTTTTAACTCATAAACCCTTTTCTCTCCCGGGTCAAGCTGACACCTAATATGTAGCCAGTAATTCAGATACATTTTTTTGTCCAGTCATACTTTATTTGCGCAAATATGAACAATATGTCAAGTAGGACTTGAGTAAAGACTTTATGTAAGTTCACAAAAATAAATCTGAGTCAGAGCATTTTGGCAACATGATATTTTTTAATTTCAAGACTGAGTCAAAAAACAAAACCCAAAAGGTGGCAATGACATAGTGCATTTAGGTCAAGATGACCTGCTGAAGTTCAAACCGAGCATCAGAATGGAGAAGAAAGGTGATTTAATTAACTTTGAACGTGGCATGGTTGTTGGGGCCAGACGGGCTGGTCTGCGTATTTCAGACACTGCTACTTACTATACTGGGATTTTCACGCACAGCCATCTCTAGGGTTTACAGAGGGTGGTCCGAAGTAACTTTGGGTGTTTTTCTATCATTTTGTGTATCTTTGTGGTTGTTTTGCCTGTTTTTATAGTTATTTTGTGTCTTTGCAGGTCCTTTGCATCTCTTTGTGGTCATTTTGAGTCTCTTCCAGGTCTGTACATGCATATATTAATGTGATAGGCATTCTGAAGATGAAGGCCAGTAGGGCCCCCTGACACTTTAGGCCTCTGGGCCTGTGCCCGGTGGGCCTTGTTCAGTCATGACATAAACAGACAACACACACTAACAGACACGTGTCACTATAAGAGTACACAATATCCATTTAATATGCAATAGCAGTGTGGAGACAAAATCCAGTTTAGAGTCTCCAAGCTAAATACATTTAAAAGCAATCACACTGAATGAGAGTACAAAATTCCAGTCCCTTTAACTGAAATTCACGACTATAATCAGCTCTGACTCCTTCAAGTCTTTCTGTAAGTTGTTCCAGTAGTGTATTTCAGGAAGCTTTTCGCCAAACTCCATCCTAACTCACAACTGTGGAACATTGTGAGAACGCAGGCCACATTGGGTTTGATTTTTTTTTTAACATGATCATGTAATACAGCTATGGCCCAATGAGTTAACCAACAGAAATTGTGGTTGTCACAGTTCATAGTAAATAGTGCATGAAACACTATGGGATATAAATATTACCTTCATTTGTAAATGACAAATGACGTGTGCAGAGAAGTGCACACTGAAGAATTACGCATTCCTTTGTGAATCTGACGACTTACTGACAGCAGCCTCTTAAGTCTGTGACAAGAACAGCCACTGACGCTTGTTCCCTCGCCTCAACCACATGTTTATTATTGTAACCATGGCGATGAAGGTCTCCTAACCTCAAAAAAGTGGTCATTTTAACCAAAACTATGTTTCCCTAACCTTAAAGGGGAACAGCTCCTAAATTAGGAATTCCAATATGTTATTTCCATGGCCTAGGAAAGTTGAATCAATATTTGTGAACATGAGTTACTCCCTCTCAAAGCCAGAAACCAGAGCAGTAAGTCTCAAACCTGTGATGACATAGAGTATATAAAGTGTGGGGCTGCTCCACAGACAGTGAATGGGAGACCAATTTTTTGAACCTGCAGAATATTAGTTTTCTTTTTTATACCCAAGTGAGCTTCATTCTGTTGTAGTGTTCTGTTCTGAAACAGAAAATATACACATATGCTCTCAGTGTCATGTATAATATCTTTAACAATGAATTGTCTATGGAGCAGCTCCAGACTTTATACCCTGTGACACAAATTTGAGTTTTAGCACTCTAGTTTTTGGATTTGGGAGAGAGCTTTTAATGTTTACTATTATTTTTGGACTGTCTTAGACCATTGGAAGAACATCTATGATTTTTAAAATGTGCATAGATCCCTTTTAACAAAGTACTTATTTGAACTCAAAGCCATGGTGTTTACCTTAACCCTACCAAGAAGCTTTTTTTGCCTAAACCAAAGGCATAAGAATTGGGTAGGGATGGTAGAGTTAGTGTAGTAGTCAGTGTATTTGGTACATATATATGTGGTGAACAGATCCTGTTTCCTTCACCAAAAATAATCCGTGTATCATTCGTTCATTCCATTTTCAATTTAAAATCATAAATAAATTAAAAAACAACAACAACGGAAAAACGGTTTGTTTTTTCATTATTCGTTTAATAATCAACTTCAAAAATACAAAAAATGGTTGTTTTTCTTATTTTTAAAAAAAATCGAAAAATGGGCCCCGATTAAAATTTGATTTTGATTTTTCATCTGATCCAACTTGCGTGACCCGGAAGCACATTGCATTAACTGGATAAAAAAAAAATAGACACCTTATCTCATAATTACGAGAAAAGATCTGTAATTACGAGATCTTTTGAACTTAAATGTGCTTACCTCTCAAGCCATGTGTCTCCCTTCTTTGCAGGATGAGCGAAATGGATGCCTCTTCAAAAATATGTGGTCACATGACCAACTTCTTCTATGGTTTTCTAAATAACAGGGGTGGCACTACTTGCCCCTTGGCACAAATTACCCCACTCTCCCTACTGTTATATTTTCTGCCGGACCTGTACAGTATATTAACTCGGTACACAGTCTTAATTTCATAAACGACATTTATACTATGATATTTCCACAGCGGTCAGTGTTAGGTCCCCTATTATCCTAGTGATCTCAGTGTCATGATGTAGAACTGCAAATGTATGTGTGACATATAGGCAGAGTTGGGTATAGGTATAGAGTTGGCAGTTACACTTAGAGTAAAGCTACTGAAGACCAGCAAAATGTTTTCATTTATTCTTTCAGGTGGGTAAATGTCACCTAAGCACCTTTGGATTTTATCAGTAGTGTACCCTTAATAGATAGCTTGTTTATATGGTTTGTATTGTGCTTCGTGATATTGTCTGAGGTAACTGTGACGTAAGGTAACTGCATATGAGTGGATGCAACTGTCACTCATGCACAATGGGATTTAAGCTGTTATTACTCTCATTTTAACAATCTAACCCGTGACAACACATTAGCTAAGGTTGTAAGGACTGTAACTGTTGGTAGCTGTTGTTGATTTTGTTTAAATATGTTGAATTGTAATTTCATGGGTTATTGTTTGTCGGACGATTGAGCTAAGCTAACTAACGCTAACATCAGCTGTCACTTGTTGCCATAGCAACGGTAAACATTCACGTATGAGCTAATGGGATGTGGGAGTGCAGAGTCAAGCTTCATTGTAAATATAGTTAAGATACATTGTAGGCCTATTTAACACAGGACGTAGTAGGTATTAAACTTTTAGAAAAGATTAAGCTTAATTTGTAATACCATTTAATTTATTGTAATCTTTGGGTTAGGCTATTGTTTTCTATAAAATATATTCTACTAATCATAAGAATTGGGTCCCCCACAACCAAAACATACAACAGCACAACAACAAATAATACAAAGCAAAAAACACACAGAACACACCATACAAAATACAAAGCTATACACACGTGGGGCGGGAGGCTTATTATAGCCTATTCTACAGTCATTGTTAGTTCAGTACCGATCAGCTCACGAAAACCCAAATCTGCACATTTTACAGAAAACTGCTTCCTTACACTCTGTTCTATCAAGAAAAGTATCGATAGTGCTGTGATGGTTGATTTTCATTCTTGGTTGTGCAGAAAAATACATTTGGTTGTGAATGTGGTTCATAAATGGCGCATAAATAAGCGGGTGAACCCATAGCTGAGAGAACATGATTTCATTTGGAGGTGCGGGAGTGCTGACTATCAAACACCCCCTACCCAAAAGATGTTTGAGTTTATTAAATACCTGCAGAAATGCAACCGTAGTAGAAACGATAAGTGCGTCTCCCCACTGAGAGAGACGCTGTGCGCATTTACACACGAGACACAGCAGCCTAACTTCACTAATTCTCTGGATCTAATGTATCAGGATCTAATGTTAATTAATGCTCTGTGTTCTTCTACATATCCAAAAGGTCACACACAGTTCAGGTTCATAGGTGAAATTGTTTGGAGTAAAGCCGCGTCCTCCTAATAAATCCTGAGCTCTATCAGAGCTCTAATTTTATTTTTTTTTAATCCAGTCAATGCAATGAACTTCTGGGTCACACAAGTTTGAAAAATCAAAATTAAATTTTAATCGTGGCCCATTTTTCGATTTGCTATTTTTGATGTGAGCATAAAATCAAAAATAAGAAAAACAAAACGTTTTTTGTATTTTTGAATTTGATTATTAAATGAATAATGAAAAAAATTGAATAAAAGAATGATACACCGATTAAAAAAAATCTAAGACTAAAAATAGTGTTTGTTTTTTGTTTTTTTTTACTTTATTTTTATTGTTTTTTTTAAGTTGTAGGGAAGCAAAGAAGAAGCAGAAGAAGAAGAAGAAGAAAGAAAAAAGAACAGGGGTTGGGGAATGAGGGTTGGTAGGAGCCACACAATGGTACAGAGCAGGGTTTTTCAGCTAAACAGTCAATAGGTTACATCCCTTTGTGTATACGGACCATTTTTTCCAGTATTTTATATATTGGTCAAATCGCAGTCTTAAAGAAAAGGTAAGTCTCTTCATCTAGTCAATGCCTTTAACAATTGCAATCTAGTCATCCTTTGAAGGGGGGCTTTACCTGTAGCCCTCTCCCTGTGATGGCTTTCTTGCTTGTGGCCGAAAGTACTTTGTAAAGGTATTTGTCCTGGGTGAGAGATGAGAGATTGTCTGGAGTTTTGCCCAAGATGCTCCTCATTTCTTTGACAGTCTCTTGCCAATATGGAGAAATTAGTGGGCATCCCCAAAAGATGTGAAAGTGATCCGCCATTGATTTACCACACAGCCTCCAGCATTCACCGCACCCCTGGGACCCTTGTTGTTGAAATTTCAATTTTGGAGTCACAAAATATTGTATAATGTTTTTTCCAGCAGAACTCCTGCCAGGATCTTGAATTGATGGTCCTAGTTTGTCCCTCCCAAATATCATTCCAATCATTCTCAGATATCTCCAGGCCTGATTCCCTCTCCCACTGCTGTTTTATCTGGGCAGTGGAATAATTTTTGGAATTTTGTAATCCATTATATAGTCGTGATGTAAGATGTCTGTTGACTTATACCTTATATACATCAATGAATATATTAATCAAATTGGGTTCACTGTCCACTGTTTGTTTAATTTCTTTCTGTCCTGGAGATATTTTTATAGTGCAGAAAACCATTTTACCATTATGTGCCCATTGTCTAAACCACGTATCTAGACCGGAAGGTATAAACTCTGGATCAAATGACACCCATTTCAGTATTTTCAAATGTTTCTCAAGGGGAAATCTTCTACAGGGTCTGAACCATAACCTAAGAACTACCTTGGTCCATTGGTTTGCTTTATCCAAATAGGAGTCCTGGTGTTGGTGATTACCTAGTAAAGACTGTGCAGGTAGGTCAAATTGCATTAATTCCAAATCTTTGCAAGTCGACATTTGTGTGGACTATTCACAGCACAGTGGCGAGATTTATGCCTGATCAGAAATGTTTTCATTTGGTGTCAGTTTTCTACCTCTGATAAAGAGCAGGGCACAGCAGCTTAAACATTGCCCAATGCTGGAACCAGAGTCCCAAACAGGGTTGAATAATGTGAAATATTCTGACTTGATTCTAAGAAAATGATGAGTTTGTTCTGCTAATATTACTGCTTAGTGGGTTCTCTCAGGGGTCTCCAGCTTCCTCTCACAGTCCAAAGACATGCAGGTTAATTGGTGACTCGAAATTGGCCATAGGTGTGAATGGTTGTCTGTCTCTATATGTCAGCTCTGCGATAGTCTTGCGACTTCTCCAGGGTCAACATTATAATACATATAATACAACTGTGTAATATGCTGAGGTGGAAAGTAACTAATTACATTTACTCATGTTACTGTAATTGAGTAGTTTTTTTGTGTAGTCTATAATTTTTTCAGTAGTTCTTGAAATCTGTAATTTTACTTTTACTAAAGTAGATTTTGACTTAAGTATTGTACTTCGCTACATTGGAGATCACATCCGTTGCTGAGTGTAACAAAAAAAAAAAGAAAAGAAAAAAGTTTTCATCTAAATGGAAACCAAAAAATCTCATGTGGCATTGACCTACAACAAGTGGCCGGTGCCAGCGAGTTACTGGAGAGAGAGATGGAGGAGGGTGGGAGTGCTGCGGCAGAAGCACAAGCAGACACAGCAGTTGAATGAAAGAAGAAATGAACGAAACGAAAGAAAACCCCATGTGCACAGCGCCGCTTATAATTGACGGTCAGAAAAATTGCCTTGTATATGAAACGTATACAAGTTTACAAGGGTCTTTGTTGGCTGCAGCTTGTTAGCTATGGCCTCCAGGCTTATTACACACTGATGTCAATAGGTACTCCATATCACGTCAGTTAATCTTAGCTGTGCATAATTTATTAATTTCACGTTGCAGCAGATTCAATATTTGGCAACCATATTTTATGGGTTAGAATCAAACCAAGGCAGCTTTGTTTAAATGTATGTATGAAAATTAACGTGTCAATGTCACAGAGTTTCCCCCGGAAAAGTTGCTGGACTGTGTGGTATTTATTTAGTTTTGGGAAATCACAATGTCTACAAAGTATAAGCTCAAGCTGAGTGTATCGGCAATCCAACCACAAAAAATGCCAGTTGAGGGAATCTGAAGCCATTTTTAACTCATGATGGTGTGCAAAAACGAGGTCCTCCATGATACGCTTTGAACACTGTATTGACTTACAAAAACATTAATAACACCTACAAAAAGCCAGGTGTAAAAAAAAAAAACGAGCTTGTGCAAAAGGACAAAAATACTACGATTATAATGTTTTCTTTTTGATTATGGCATAAAATGTGCAGTCTTGAAGAAGAAAATGCAAATGCAAATAGGTTGATTGATTATTCATTTTATTTATGAGTGAAATAATGTGGCCACATTCTTAAAATGAAAAGCATTTCTGCAAATGCATTTTAAATATTAGTCACGATTTGCTTCCATAGTCCTGGACTCTGGATGCACTGGCTGAAGACGAACAGGGTGGAAGAGGGCACTACAGTTCTAAATCAATTGACGGCTGACAGCAGCAGAAGAGAGAGCAGATTTAAAATTTTGCAGCAGCACCGTGATTGGCTGATGGAAAATGTGGCAAAGTTTCACTGGATAACTAGAAGAGTGAATACCCACAGTCAGCTGATAAGAGGAAGCAGTGGGGATGGGATGGAGACAATAGTGAATGGATGAGCACAAAGAAAGTCTTCCTGATTAAACACATGAAATCCCAAATCGGAAAACTTTAATTATAAAACCATACACTGTAGATGTATTTGTAAATACAGTCTATGTACAAGACATGAAACAAATGTCACATCTTGAGCTGAGTTTAGAGAGCACCATAATCATCTAGCCACTCTCAGGTAAATCAAATGTGATAATCCATACACATTTAAATAAGCCGCTGTTGAGCTTTAGCAGTTCAACATTTTGGGAAACATGCTTATTCTCTTTCTGTCTGTGTGAGTTTTATGTTTTCCTTTCAAATTGCTGCTAACCTGCTTTATGTCTTTGCCCACAGCCAGACAGCCAACTCTGCATGGGTATGTATGCTGTATCTATTATCGCCAACTTTCTGTAGCGTGGCTTGTGCGTCAGTGCATTTGACTATTGTGTTCTATCTATTTTTACTTTCCATTGCTACTCTGCATGTCTCAGTGTAATGCCAATCTGTGTGTTGGTGCTTGGTGTGTCTTGCATGTCTGTTTGTGCTATCATACAGTTTGTTATTGTGTCATTGTATTGTACTGGTGCTCTGCTGTTGTTTGCTGCGCTGCATAGCCTCTGTTCTATCTTGACAATTTCTAATTGCTATAATTAATTCTATCTTTATGTCTCCATGCTGTCTTTGTCCTGTGAATTGTCCTGTGATTTTTTTATCCTGTTATTGGTTTCAAAACATCTTGCCAAAGGACTGCAGTTGAAAATTAGCCAGCTGACTGACATTGGCACATTTACAGAAACGTTGATTAATGTGAGCTGTCCTTAGAAATAAAATAAATCTAAAAACATTTGGAAAAAAAATCGGTGGAAAACTGTGGCCAGTGAAGACATTGTTTCTTCAACATGGTGCATCCCCTGGATGGCAAACCATCTTCAGGTCATCACCTCCATGAGTCAATACAGTTTGAGTCAGTAGCACAATCACATCATCACAGTGTAGCAGGGAAAAAACAGTGCATGACCTGAATGGTAAAGCATCATATATTTAATTATTTATTTATGTATTCATTTATGATGAATTCATTTATTTGTTCATCATGTCAACAGTGAATCATAATGTTCATGTCAATAAAGAACACTGAAATTTAAAAAATATGAATGGAATCTTGGAATTCTAAACATCAGAGTGGGTGGGGCAGTGTGATGTCACAAAGTCCCTCCCACTTTGATGTTTAGAATTCAAAGTGGGAGGGGCATTGATGATGATGTCACATCAATGTGGGAGGGGACATTCTAATATCCCTTTGTGACATCACAGAGCATGGCTTCAGAGTTAGTAAGTAGGACTGATTAACTTAAAAATGAAGCTCGTGATTACTGTGTGTGAAATCATTGTGAGGACACTTCAGACCTTTCAACGAGTGACAGCTGCGAAAGAAAACTTTCAAAAATGCAGCACGACGGAGTCTCCAGAGAAAAGAGGAGGATGGTCAGACAGCAGCCCAGAGTTCAACCTCCATTAATGGAAAGCAATGAGCTGCGCAATCAGGTCCAACACCTCAACAACCTGTTGCATAGAGAGAGACAGGAGAAACGACAACTTAGCCAGGAGTTGAACGAGACAAAACAACAGCTGGCTAAGCAAAAATCCCTGAAGGAGATGTTTATCAACAGGGATAAAGAGTCCAGGAGAGAGTTAGAGAGGGTCAAAAAGTATGCTGACCCTGAGACTCTCAGTACATACAACCTGTCTGTCCAGGTCAATGACCTCAAGAGGCAGAAAAAGAAGAAGGATCTGCACACTGACTACGAGCAGCTGCGAGTGGCACATATCATTAGCCAAGAAAAATCCACAGCTGAGCTCGACGTGGAGAAACAAAAAAACAAGCTTCTCCAAGAGGAAGTGGAGAGGAACAGAATTTCATATCATGACATGACAGTCAAATATGAGACTCAAATCCACACACTTCAACAGGAGGCAGAAAATCTTCAACGTGAGCATGACACCGAAATCCTGGCTCACTCAGACAGGGTGGCATCATCCCAGCAGATGATGCAAGTCATGAGGACTGAGCATGAAGCCCTCTTGGACAAAATGGCGGAGGAGATGAGAATCCTCCAACAAAATGTCCTGGCGGATCAGATTTCTTTCCGGAAACAGACGGAGGAGCTGATGTCGCAGTTTAATAGTCAGATCTCTCTCAATCAGGAGCTCTCAATGAGACTCGAGGCTGAGAGAGAACTGACAGAGGAGCTGATGTCTCAGCTTAACAGTCAGATCTCTCTCAACCAGGAGCCCTCAATGGGACCCGAGGCTGAGAGAGAACTGACGGAGGTCATGTCCCAGCTTAACAGTCAGATCTCTCTCAACCAGGAGCCCTCAATGGGACCCGAGGCTGAGAGAGAACTGACGGAGGTCATGTCCCAGCTTAACAGTCAGATCCCTCTCAACCAGGAGCCCTCAATGGGACCCGAAGCTGAGAGAGAAGATGATTGTAATCTTGAGGAGCAACACAATCTTGATGGTGTTGCGGTCAAAGACCTGGACCAAGCTGAGGTCTCTGAGGACACAGTCCCACCTACGGCAAACCAACAGGAGCCGATCTCTGAAGGATCCGCCACACCCATGGAGACGGATGAAATCTCTCAGATGAATATCTCTGAGACAACAAAGGGCCAGCCGTCTCTGTGGAAAAGAACCCGCCACTTTCTTGGGTTGAAAATGCCTAAAAAGTGGCGGAAAAACACCAGGCCCCAAAACTAACCACCATCAACATCTCCCCCCCTCCCCCATAAGTAGACCCTTTCCTGCAAGACATTTTCACTTGTGAGAAGTCAGAATGTCTGCTGGAATAATGTCTATTTATGGGGGAAGGGGGACGGTGGTGCAGCACCCAGCCCCACTTCCCCAGTTTGTAGACCCTTTCCGACAAGACACTGTCACTTGTGATAAGTCAGAATGTCTGTTGGAATAATGTCTATTTATGGGGAGAGGGGCATGCTGGTGCACCCCCTCCTACTATC